>OX422221.1:375777511-377240386 GCA_949130495.1 Sambucus nigra
AAAGATAGTCATCCTTGGGTTTTGAGTCAAGCTTGTAATTTTTTATTTTAGGTGGGATGTTTTTTAGTCTAGTTGAGCTTGGCGGCTCTTTTAGGATTTTTTATTTGTTTTTGTCCCGAAATAGTCAAAGGGGGAGATTTGAAAGGACACAAATTTCTAATTGAGGCTTATGTAGTGTTGGCTCAATTTCGGACAAAACAATTTGAGTCATAGGATAGAAGTTTTCCCTATCAAGCCTATGACGTGTTTGAGGTGTTAAAGACGTAGCGGCCCAAAATTTAAAAGCTTCATCATTGCCAATTTTCGTGCCAAGTTTCACGTCATCAACATGTGGATTCCAATATCTCCTAAAGGTATGAATGCATTAATATATATATATATATATATATATATATATATATAGGATCTTGGAAATTTAATTTGGGTGTTAGTATTTTTTTGTTAAATTTTTTTTGAATTCATAGTTCTAAAGATTTTGTTCTCAGACACCTTTCAGTAGAAATATCATAATAAATCCAAAAAAAATCAGAAAAATACGAAACTGGAGGCCACGCGTTCGTATCAAAATTATCTAGAACTATGGCCTAAAATCTCATTACAAAGGTCGTTTGAATGATATTTCAAATGAGATTTCAGTTTGTCCATTTTTAGCTAGTCTTCATTTTTAACCCCCCACCCCCACTACCCCACTACTTTGTACCAATTTTAATAAGTGCGGGAACCAATGTTTTCATACAACTTTTTCCATCTCTTATAGATTTGAGAGCCTAATTCTTCCAAGAAAAAGTTCCATTAGTTTTTGTTAAAAATGCTTAATCTTTAGGACAAAACCAAGTGTTTTACACCCAAAATATTTGTTTAGTTTCTATCCAAGTTCTCTTTATATATATCTTTGTTTGGAGATAGTTTGGCTACTATTTTATTCTCAATCATTTGAAGGAGATTGTTTGGGTTTCTTAACTACCCTCAAAAGGAAGACATTTGTTTCACTGCGGTGTTCTCACATGGTGAAAGGCACCATGTGTGGTTGACGGTGGGTTGTGCCTCTATTGGTGGGCTCCAAGATTCCGGTGGATTCCAAAGTTATTTGCTAGATGGAGATCTTTGCAAGAAGAAGCATCGGGGCTTGAAGGGAGTCAAGTCGAGTGTAGTAAGTCTTTTGTCTTGTAACTGTAAAACCGTATCTAATGAATTTGTTAGGCCATGGCCGTCCGAGATTTTTTCCATTTAGGTTTTTCTCGTACATCGCCGCGTAGTGAGATTGTTTCTTTTATCTTGTTTAACTCACCTAGAACGCATGCTTAGGTTAAAATGATAAAATTTGGTTTAATTTGCAATCTTGCTTAATTTGGTACTAAAATATGTTTGGGTATGTTTAAATTAATTTAATTCAAATTGGCACTAAATTAATTGGATAATATTGTTACCTAAATTGTTTTAACTTGATAATTAAATTAATTTGGTTTGAGTCAAATTAAAGTGTGTGCGTGTTTACTTTAATTCACTTTGTTGTGTTTAATTTTAATTTGTTTTAAGAAATTATGATTTGTCATTTGTGTGTATTTTGTTGACCCATCTTTATTCCGCATTAGAGGAAATTATTTTTAAAGTATTTAAAATTGGGGGTCTTCGTTTCAGACACAAGTGTTGAACCGGGTGCGTTAAACAAAGTGATAATGCTAAGTATGATTAAAGGAAACCTTAAATAAGATTAAGGTCAATTAATCTCGGCAAGTAAGGTTTTCGAAAATAAATTGATGAATGCATTGGAATATGTATATCTCTAGGGTATATGCATGTAGATATATACATATTTTCGCCTGCATGTGGTTGTAGCGTGTGAGTATTCATTTATGTCATTCGTTGTACAAATCCCACTGGGTATAGACTCATATCCTCACTTTTTATGTCAGGTTGGGAGAGGCTTCGCATTTTGAGAGTGCTTAGGTAAGTATATTTTATTTATATTTTACGTTAGTATCTCTGTTTACTCGGACTCGGGAGTGCTCCCCATGGGTCCCTCATGTAGTTCATCTTGAAATTTGAAATCGCATGCTAACAAGTGAAATGTTAATTAAAGTAAAACTGGACTAGCAACATTATATAGGTTGAATCATTGCACTTCACACCTAACGCTCGGATCGGAGCGGGTTAACCCACGAGTAAACCATAAATCCAGGTTAGGCCGTTACACATAGCTAGGTTGGTGAGAAAGTTCATGTCCGAGATAACTTTCTCGGACACCGATAGAGCGGTGAGGTTCCCTCACAACAGGTTGTTATATGTCACACGAGCGTGAATGGAGTGAGCTTTGTAAGATCTTTGATAGGTGGAGGTGCCTCGATAAAATTATGCCTATTAACTCCTTTTATGCATCTAATTTTTCATAGGACAGGCTAATCTGGTGAATTCTGGGTATGACAACCAAACTTCCAAGTCAACTGCGTACGTGAATGTGGGGATTGTGATGGGAAATTTTTCATCACATATCAAGTTCCATGTCATTGAAAGTGGTAATTCCTAGCACTTGTTGATAGGAAGGGTGAGGATGCACAATCATGTCTTGGTTTCCTCAATATACCATCAATGTGCCAAGGCAAATGTGAAGGGGACTGTGATAGTCATTCGAGCAACCAAGAAGCAGTTTGCCCAAGAGGAGGCCCATCTCGTTATGCTGCATTTTATTCAGAATTGGAAGAGGATGCACGAGTGTTAACACAGCATTTGAAAGGGGTCAGATTCCTCTCGATCAAAGAAAAAATGGGGTCCATGAACAACCAGAAGAGGAAGGTGTAGGTGGAAGCCAGAGAGTGGAGGAAGTGAACAATGCTAGTCCAAAACCCCAAGCTATCTATGGACAGCTGAGAGATAGAACGAGGCCAAGGATTGACCCTATAGAGAATAAGGTTAAATGACAGAGTATGTTAATCAGGTTTTCAGGGGTAGACTAGAAGAAGCTGGGAGAGAAAGAAAACAAAAGGCAGTTGATTCGCCCAACCCCCAAATGTAAAAAGGTTCAGTTGGAAGATGGGAGAGTATTCTATCGCCTTTGAAGGTGTGCGCGATCAGTTGAGGAAGCAGAAGAGGAGGCTAACTCGGAGTATGAGTGTTTCTTGGTGGATAATCAAAGGAAATTTCTTATCATTGATAACTCCAATATTCATGAGTTTGTCGAAGATGTGGAAGATGAGAATGAATTCATGACCGAACGCCCAAAGCCAAAAGTTAAAGAGTTAGAATAGATAGACCTGGCTGAGGAGGGAGGAGATCCAAGGCCCTTCTTTATTTCAAAAGATCTAGATGTAAAAAAGAGGAGAGAGTTGGTTGAGCTCATTCATGAGTACACAGATGTCTTTTCATGGAAATATACCAAGATAGTTGAACTAGATCAAGAAGTCAGTTTCCACTAGTTAAATGTTATGCCTTCAGCTATACCGGTGAAGCAAGCAAGCAGGACTTATAAGCCAGAGTTGGACTTAAAAATCAAATACGAGGTGCAATGGTTACTAATGGTGGGGTTCATCAAGCCAATCCAACATCTTATTTGTCTTTCGAGCATCGTCCCAGTGGGAAAGAAAGATAAAAATCAATTACGCATATATGTGGACTTCAGAGGTCTCAAATGAGCTTGCTCAAAATATGAGTTTCCTCTGCCCTCATTGACAGTTTAATAACCACAACAGCTAGACATGAGATGTATAATTTCATGGATGGATATGTGGGCTACAATCAAATCAAGATGGATCTAAGTGATGCAAAGAAAACATCGTTTAGAACTCCATTAGGCAACTTTATGTAAAACATTATGATATTTGGATTGAAGAATGCTGGAGCAGCGTATCAAAGAAAAACGATGAACTTTTTCCATCATTTCTTTCATGAAATCTTAGATTTCTATGTAGGTGATTTTCTCATCAAATCAAAGACGGGGTGTCCCATCTGACTGATTAGAGGAAGGTTTTTAACAGGTGCAGAAAATACAAGTTGCGGATGAACCCACTAAAATGCCATTTTGGTGTGACAAGTGGGAAATTTTGGGTTTTGTGGTGGATCGCCAAAGGGTGCAGATGGAACAGAATGAGCAGAAGGTGATTTTGGAGATGCCTAGCCCAAAGACTGCGAAAGACCTCAAGAGTTTTCTAAAAAAAGTCTCATATCTTAGAAGATTTGTACCAGGATTGGTCGAGAAAACAGTTAGCCCAATAATAATTGCCTTTGGGTGGTTTCAAATAATTTGAATCTAAATTATATAAAAACCAATTTTAGTTCATCCCTAAAATATGCAACTACGTGTCAAAACAAATCAAATAGGCACAAACTTCAGGAAAAATCCCCGCGAGTAAAACCTTTTATATTTCTAGAACTTTGAAATAATTTATAAGACCTTTGACTTACAGACCACTTGATAATCGCCCACAAGTGTAATGCACGGTGCCTTCAGCAAATCTTAAAAGTATCGATCTAGAAATCAGCAGTGGTCTACGGGCAGCAACACCACAAGGAAACGCGGCCCTGACACGCAATCTTCAACATAGAATCAACACTCAGAAGATCCTCAATGACACGCAGTCATAAAACTTCGTAGAGTTTCCCTCCATAATAGCACGCAGCTTTTCGGGTGTAGAGATCACCCCACCAAGTATAAACAAAAGCAAAGCTCCCAGCAAACTTAAGTTTGCGGTTCCATAAAATAACTTACACAAAAGCACTGGGATTTGCGAATTGTAAAACAAAGTTTTGAACCCTCAAAAAGATGGAGAATAAACCAAAAGCACTTAAAAAACGTATTTTGTTAAAATCAGTGTTTTCTCTATCCGAAATCAATACGTCTCACACTTAATTTATAAAACATTTAAGGTGGTGACGTGTCAAATAAAAAGTGTTCTCGTTCGAATGAACTGTCATGTCGTTCGAATGACTTCTGGTCTTGTTAGAACAAGATAGGATCTCGTTTGAATGACAAAGGACATATCTCGAGATTCGTTTTACATATTTTTAAAACATATGGAGACTTAGAAAGCAACACTCTTATGAATCTGAGAACAGTTATCAAAAAGCTTTTATGATAAAAATGTTTTTGAAAAGATAAAAATCCATTTAAAATAATTCAAAATTCATTTTTCATAAAAGGAAAAAAAATAATTTTTATAAAAAATACCAACACTTTTTATGCAAAATGTAAATGGAACTTAACCACATTTACCAAAGTCGTCCTTGTTGGGCATGATTGTTGAAGTTGACTTGAAATTCGGTTCGTCGATTCTAGATGTAAGCTTTCCAATTCTTCGACAAACTTGTAGCGGTATACGACATACTAAATGTGACGGACAATGTCCTTACAAATCTCCCCCTATGTCTATGCCGGTACAAAATAAAAATAATCCGAATTATCAAACTCAAAAATAACTTATACAAATCGACGCCCCCATAAACTCAAATGAGGAAAGATAAACTGAACAAGTCTTCAATCAACCTTGACTGCAACAATCAATTTTTCAAATCTCCAAGCTTTTCTCATCAGGGTGTGCACTCCAAAAATCTTCAATTGTACCTACGCACATGAGATAAAGTAAAAACCTCGTGACGTATTGAGTTTGAAATGATATAAAACATAAACATGAAAGCATAATCAAATCTCCCCCATACTTAAAAAAAACTCCCCCATAATATCATAATTCCTTCTCCCCCTTTTTATTTGTTCGAAACAGACAAGGAAAAGAATAAATCCCATAAAGCAAATCGGGGTGTCTCGAAAAATAAACAAACCAACTATTTTTGTATTTTTCATTTTTTCATATAAAAAAAGAAAATGATGTTACAAAAACACAAACCATGAATTTATACTAACTAAGGCAACCAAATCGTGGATACGGAATAAATGGGTGTGAACATATTCGATAGGAAAATCAACTCAATCATATCATATGTGTACGATACATAAATGTACTCCTAACGAATGAACATCAAAATCGTCCTTAGGTGTTAAAATGTTGAATTTAGATGACATCGTCTTAAATCAAAATCAACAAATCAAAGTCAACATGATATTCGCACCAATAACGTCTTAAAATCTTTTTAATGCTTTTTCAAGACTTTTTAAGGACGTGCAAAGCCGTTTTAATTCTCCAACTATATATATATATATATTTGAGGTGATCTAAATTCTCAAACATTGAAGAATTGGTGAATAAATTTTTTTTTATTGCCTTTAAATTTTTTCGGGCACTTTTAAACCTCTTTGGACCCCGGATAATTAAAATACCTCAATTTTTTAGGTACTTTTAAACGGTGGCTTAGTCGTAAAGGATAAAAGTGTACCTTTCGTAACGCTTCACCGTTATTCAAAATTCACACAAACTCACGGCAAACGGTAAAAACATGCACACCTTTTATTATCTTGGTTTATCGCATTTGGTTCGTTTTAATAGACAGAATTGAGATAAAAATAACATGCGATTAGACAAGAGCAAACATCAAATAAATTCATGCTCATGTGCAATAAAGGACAGAATGACTCAATCATGTAGGTGGTAACACTATATTATCTCAAAGACTCCAAACTTTGTAAAGCACGTGAATGATACAATCTATTGTCTTAAAACACTATCAAACAGTCACATGGATATGGCATGAAGTTGTGACTTGGTCATCCTAAGTGTGCATTCATATATGGTGCAAAAAAATACAAAACTCTTTTTGTATTTTTTAAAAAATTTCTAATAAAAAATATAATACAAAAAGTACACACGTCACAACACTAGCATGGATATATCATGAAGTATAACTAGCCTGTGACAAAAGAAACTAACACAATCATTTATAAGATATAGCAAGAGAAGAGTCATGTGCGAGTTTCAATATTTCAAAATTTTCTTTAACAAAAATACACAAATCCATTGAGATAAAAACAAACCACCGCAGATGCAGGCAAACAACATCAAACGTAATAAATTAGCGTAACCCGCTCTGATACCACTTGTAAGCCCAATAATATTTGCCTTAGGGTGGTTTCAAACAATTTGATTCTAAATTATATAAAAACCAATTTTAAACCGATTTTAGTTCATCTCTAAAATATACAACTACGTGTCAAAACAAATCAAATAGGCATAAACTTCAAGAAAAATTCTCGCAGGGCAAAAACCTTTTATATTTATAGAACTTTGAAATAATTTACTAGACCTTTGACTTATAGACCACTTGATAATCGCCCACAAGTGTAACGCACGGTGCCTTCAGTAAATCTTCAAAGTACCCGTCTAGAAATCAACAGTGGTTTACGCGCAGCAACACCACAAGGACACGCAACCCTGGCACGCAGTCTTCAGTAAAGAATCAACGCATAGAAGATCATCAATGTCACACAGTCATACAACTTCGTAGAGTCTCACTCCACAATAGCACGTAGCTTTTCGGTTGTATATATCACCCCACCAAGTATAAACAAAAGCAAAGATCCCAGCAAAACTAAGTTTTGGGTTCCATAAAACAGTTGCACAAAAGCACTGGGACTTGTGAATTGTAAAATAAAGTTTTGAACCCTCAAAATGATGGAGAATAAACTAAAAACACTTAAAAATTTATTATGTTAAAACCAGTGTTTTATCTACACAAAATCAATACGTCTGACACTCTATTTATAAAATAGTTAAGGCAGTGACGTGTCAAACAAAAAGCGTTCTCATTCAAACGAACGGTCATGTCGTTCGAACGACTTCTGGTCTCGTTCGAATGAGATAGAATCTCGTTTGAACGACTACGCACAAATCTCGAGATTTATTTTACAGAGTTTTAAAACATTTGGAGACTTAGAAACCAACACTCTTACGAATCTGAGAACAGTTATCAAAAAGACTTTATGATAAAAATGTTGTTGAAAAGATTAAAATCCATTTAAAATCATTCAAAAATCATTTTTCATAAAAGGAAAAATATTTTAATTTTTATAAAAAATTCCAACACTTTTTATGCAAAATGTAAATGGAACTTAACCACATTTACCAAAGTCATCCTTATTGGGCATGATTATTGAAGTTGACTTGAAATTCGATTCGTCAATTCTATGTAAGCTTCCCAATTCTTCAATAAACTTATAGCGGTATACGACATACTAAATGTGATGGACACTATCCTTACAATAACTCATCCTTTGATGGATCTGATGCATAAGAACACGAAGTTGAAATGGAAAGAACCTCATCGGGGCGCTTTCAGTAAGCTTAAGAAGTTGCTCATTTCTCTCAAAATCATGATTCCTCCAAAATCCGGAATTCCATTGCAGCTCTATCTCACTTCAACTATGAGGTCAATTGGTGCCCTTCTGGGGCAAGATATCGATAGGAAAGAAAAACCTGTCTACTATATGAGTAAGATCATTCATGGGCAATAAGCGAGATACACCAGCATTGAGAGGTATTATTTAGCCTTAGTGTTTATTACCCAAAAATTTAGACATTATATGTTATCTTTCACCATTCACATTGTGACAAGATTTGATCCTATTAGCTTTTGTTGACACGAACTATTTTGATTCGGAGAGCATCAAGGTGGTTCCTCATCCTTTATGAATATGATTTAAAGTGTGTGGTTCCTCGGTCAATAAAGAGCCAGGCGTATGCATACATGTTCGTAATTTTTCCTTCAGGGGTATTTGAGCCCCCACGAGAGAGCATTCTAGGAGATGGCTTGTAGGCCAACTTCCTAGATGCCTACCTTGAAGAGTGGGTAATGGAGTTCAATGGTTCATCGATAGAGAGTAAAAGGGTAGATGGAGTCATTCTTTCAAGAGGAAAATAGATTTGCCTATCTTTCAAGCTATATTTATCTTGCTCCAATAATGAGGCAGAATACAAAGCATTAGTGATGGGTCTGTTGAAGGCCCTTCGAAGGGGCATTCGTTCTCTTTGCATAAAAGGGTATTTAAACTTGGTGCTTGAGCAGGTGAATGGAGAATATGCTATGAAGCACCACTATTTCGTACCCTACAAAACAAATATCCAGAGGTTGATTGCTCAGTTCCATCAAATCAAGGTGAAGAGGCACCCCAGAATGATGAACAGGCATGCCGACGCTTACACCACTATTGTGTAAAAATTATCCATGAACAGCGAGACAATCACTGTAGTGATACAATGGAGGAATGTTACCTCGGTGATACATACGATCTTGTCTATTGAGGATGATTCGGATTCGAAGAGCAATATCAAGAAGCAGCTTGAGTCAGGGGAAGAAAAGATGGAACTAAAAGAGCTAGAGCAGTATTTTACAAGTCAAGGGAGTTTGTACATCTGAAATATGGGGGGATGGTTATCAAGGTGTGTTGGGTCAGAGGAAGAAGAGCGAAAGTTGAAGAGGACACATAAAGAGCATTGTGAGACAACTGAGATCCCTTTATACAGAACAATCCAAAGAGAGGGGTATTACTAGCTAACAACGAGGCAAGATGCAGCGGTAATGCAAAGGGAATGCACCAAGTGTCAGCTTTTTTTCCAGGCCAGGGGTGAGTGCAACTTCACAAAAGCTTAAGTAGATTGAAGGCATCCTTACATTAACTTTATCATAGATGGAGTTATTCCTTCAAAAAATATTTATGCTATAGGGATTACAAGGAGGGACCCATGGTTCTATGTTCAAGAGGAGTAGTTATATCATAGAGGAGAAGAAGAAGAAGTCTTAAAGCAAGCCCATGAGCCAACTCATATTGGGGGAGCCAAGATATATGACAAACTCGTGACTTTGGGCCATTATTGGCCAACCATGGAGAAAGATTTACTGAGTTTATTTGGAAGTGCAAGGCGTGTCAGCTGCATGAAAATATAATCCGTGCCCCTTCTGTGGAACTTCACCCGTTGGCTACTCATTATCCATTCCATACTTGGGCATTTGATTTGGTAGGGGTAATACACCCATCTTCGAGGGGCAATATATGGATACTTATATAAACAAAGGGTTTCACAAAGTGGGCAAAGGCAATACCATTGCAGAGAGAAACAGCAAAGGTGGTGGAAAATTTCATTAGAGGGTATATAATTTGTTTTTTGGGATCCCCAAAGTTATTTTATCTGATAATGTAACCCCATTCGTCAATAAGGAGGTGACTTTGCTTATAGACAAAGACTCTGTTATACACCGCACCTCAATGATAACTTACCCCAAAGGCAATGGTCAAGCGAAAGCAATATGTAAGACCTTGGTAAATATTTTGGCTAAGATGATGGAAGACTTCCCAAGAGTATGGGATAACATGATTTCAGCACTATTGTGGGAATATTGAAAGACCAAGAGGAAACCAACAGGCTACATACCTTTCTCGCTTGTCTACGGAACTAAAGCCATATTACCGGTGGAACTAGAAGTCCTCTCTACCAGATATATCTTGTTAAGTAGCATATTTCCCTAGAGCAGACATGTCTAATTGGAAACCTTGGATGAACATAAAGACAACGTGATGCAGCACTTTCAAATGTGTATGAAGCAACTCTTCAGGGCTTATGACAACTTGGTGAGGCAAAGGAAGTTTGTAAAAGGAGACTTAGTATTGAAGACAACTGTAAAGCACATCAGAGAACTTCTATTGCCTAAGTTTATTGCCAATTGGGAGGGACCATTCATAGTGAAGGAGGCACGTGACTTAGGTTATTGCTCAATCTCGAAGATAGAAGAAGATAAACCTTTCAAAATACATAATAAATGGTTGAATGTTTTTTATGTTTAAAGATTTGATAGCTTGACTTAAGTCTTATCTTGATGATTACCCATTGTTTTGATTTATTTTTTTCGTTCTAACTTTTAGTTCTTTTGTTGTTATAAAAATGGAAAAGGTAAGAAAGGGATATTATAAATTGTAAAGAAAAGCACAATGATATGAAATATGGCACAATCATATTAAAATGCAAATTTGAGAAGTAGAACAAATGAATTTATATAGATATTGGAGTGACACAAATGTTATCACTTTAATATATTTGCTTTTAATAAAATTACAAGTGATTAGGAACTAATGCCTAGAAATACATGAGGAAAAAAATGGATAAAATACAAAAGGCCTTAGCCATGGAGGAACCATAGATCTGGAGAAGAGAAAAAGTCCCCTCGCAAGGCAGAGGAAGCCGATAGACATGATTATTGAGCTTCTATGAATGATTCAAGCCTCGTACGGACTTGAGTGCATTGAATAAGAAGCACCTCATGCTCACCCAAAGCTTTGTTCAAATCTTTCTCAGCAGCCTTAACCTTTCGGTTCACCTCCTCAACCAAGGGGTCAAGCTCCCTCAGTGCATCTTCCTCTGCACATTGAGCCTCCACATATTTATGGTAAAGCTCCTCTGACTCTCCAAATGAACATACTTCCAGGGATTTAGATAATTGATCATACAATCGAAGTGAAACCCATCTTTGGCCAGTTCTCTCAGATTGCTTAAGTATTGATTGATGATGTCCCTAGTGAGATCAACAATCTGAGTGTTTACAACTTTTGCTATAATGGTTGCCATGCCTTGAAGTCTATATCTCATCATAACACGGTTCGTCATGAGGCACTCAACAATAAATGTTTCGGGGTGTTGAGAGGCCCTCTGCCCTATCAAAGTTCAGTGGCAACCTTGAATGAATGGAAATTATTGGAGAACTTGAAGGCAAAACTCATGAGGATCCATACTAGACAGAGGGGCATCATAACCAGATTCACTGTCTACTGGAGCATCTGTTGTGGAACCACGGTAATTATCATTTGACTCCTCAGCTGGGATAAGATATTGGGGAAGTGGCAGGACAACAGGCGAGGAAGCACACAGAGTTTGCTCTTGAGCAGGATTAGGCTCCCTTGAAGCCTGCAAAGAACGAACCAATGAGTTAAAAATCTTAGCAAGTGTTTTCTTTGCTAAGTTTTAAGGATAAAATTTCTAATTGATCCCATTGTATAGTTTTTACTTATTCCCGAAACAAAACACGTTTGAGTCATAGGTCAATTTTATTGTCACGGTCCCACACAGACTATGATGTGTTGAAGACGTTGTGACAAAGCTCCAAGGAATTAATTATGTCGAAGTTTAATTGGTTCAAGTTTATTCGTCTTCAAAGTTTAATTGATGTCCGAGATCACTCAGGTATGAATGTATAGATTTAATGAGACTCTGAATTTATTTTAAAATGATTAAAGATGTCATTTTTATTAAATAAATGTTTCTAAAATATTTTATAGGGTTTGAAAAGGTTTACAGTTCGTTTTAAACTGATAAGGATAGATTAGAGTTGGTTTTGGTTTGGAATCTAATTTAGCAAGATGCTCGAACGATAGTGGAAGTCATTCACGTGAGATGTATGTGTCATTCGAACGACATGGCCATCTCGTTAGAACGACAAATAATGTGGCTCGAACGACTTGCTGACATAAAAATCCTATTTAAGGCGTGTTTCAATCCTTATTTCGAAGTGCGTGCGGAACGATTTTCATTTTTTAAACAGTACAATTTCTGTAAACAGTTATCTAAGGTTTTTAAGTCTAAACACATCCTTAGAGTTTCAAAGGTTAGAATTATCATTGATATTTTCTATAGTGATCTTTGTGGAACCAAGAAGAGTTGTTCTACAATTGAACATTGTTGGTTTTGCGATGAAGATTCGGTGGAGTCCGGTTTCAACATCATAGACGTTATAAGACATATCGGTGGACACCAAGACATACGTGGATGCGTGTGTTGTGGACAGACATCGTGGAAGAAGGTTACTTTCTGCATGGTCACTATGAGAGGAGTGGTTGAAGATCAGAGGAGCGTCAAGTCTCGTGGGTGGATCGAGTCATTGAGTAATACTACCGTCTATACCTTTGTAAAACCATATTCATAGTAATCGTTTGGCTTTGGCCGTCCGAGGTTTTTCCCGTTTGTGGTTTTCCTCGTACATCCGGCGTTTTGAGTATTCTTTACTTTATTTTACTTACTTTAATCACTAGATGAATGTTTGGGATTAATCAAGATAAACTTTGGTTGATTTAGAATTTCTTCATAACTTGGTGCGAATTAAAAATTGGAAAAGGGGTTTTCACAAAAATATAATTTTTTTTGTCATCCTTAAAACACTTTCCGCATAATAAATTAAAAGGGACCATCAAATTGGTATCAGAGCTAGAAACATATTTTTATTGTGTTTGACCCCTTGTGCTTTTTTGAGATGAATTTTGGACGTTTTGAAAGTTTTCGTGCTCCTGTCTTTGATGGCACAAATTATGCTTATTGGAAAATGCGAATGAGAAGTGCTTTAAAATCTACTGATGAAAATATGTGGTTAGCAGTTGAAAAGGGTTGGACACCACCAGTCACACGAGAGGGTGAGGTCACTAGTTTTAAACCCGTTGATACATGGACAAATATTGAACATAGTCTTTCATTGTATAACTCTAAAGGTATGCACGTAATTTCCTCACATGTCACTCCGGAAGAGTATAATGGAATTATGACTTGTGAAACTTCAAGAGAGGCTTGGGATACATTTGTACTTACTCACGAGGGCTCTAGCACGGTTAGGGCATCTAAGTTATAAAACACCACTACATAGTTTGAGACGATCAAAATGTTAGATAGTGAGTCGTTCGATGAGTTTTACTCTAGGTTGTCTAATATTGTCAACTCATCGTTTAACTTAAGTGAAAGAATTCCCGACAATCGTGTCATAAAGAAAATTTTGAGATATTTGTCGAGTAGGTTTAATGCAAAACTGACTGTTTTAAACTCCTTACGAATGCTTGCTTCGACGAAACTTGAAAAAACTGTAGGTGACTTAGAAACATATGAACTCGATATGTTTACCTCCAAACAAGTACCAAAGAAAGAAAAAGGGCATCGCTTTGAAAGCCCGGAAGGAGAAAACTAAAGTTTCAGATGACAATTTCAATTTCGATTTTGAGGATGTCGCCTTGTTGGCTAAAAAGTTCAAAAAATTTCTTAAGTTTCAAAAGCAATCGAAAGATGCCAAAAAGTTTGAGAAATTCAAGAACAATAAGGTTGAGTCCACCCCTAAAGATAAAAGTGAGAAACTTAATGGGGTTGAGTCGGATATGTGTTTTGGGTGTGAGGGGTATGGTCACAAAATTATCGAGTGTCCCACTAGACTTAAGAAAGAGGGCAAAAAATAGATAGCTTATAATGCCACCTTAAGTGATAGTGATACGGAAGAGGGAGAGACTTCCCCCAATGAGAGCAAGTTTGTTGCTTTCTTGGCATGTCATGTGAGCGACGACGATAAATATTTCCATGAAGATTCTTATGTGCATGACACTTCCAAGGCTGTTGAATCCCGAGTGTGTGAGGGTGATGAGAGTGAGGAGGAGGAGATCTATGTAGGTGAGTTGCAAGTTGCATTTAAACAGTTATACGAAGAAACGGTGAAAGTGAAAAAGGCTAACTCTAAATTTCAAGCTAGGTTGAATGAGCGTGCCATAGAAAATAATGATGCTTTGATTGAGGATCTTAGGGTACGGTAAAAGAAGCTTAGGGAGAAGCTAGAGTACGTCAAGAAAAAGAGAGATAGTCTTCGTGGTTTTATGGAGACTTTGAAAAATGATTTGCTTGAGTTTGAGGAGTCTAAGCGTGTGCTTGAGTCTAGGATTTGTGAGTTGGAGGAGAAGTTGAAAGACTCGAGTAAGGTTAAGTTTAACTTGGAATCTAGGTAGGAGAAGTTGGACAGGATGTTAGGCACCATCCAAGTCAAAAGTGATAGGTGTGGTATAGGCTACGACGAGAGTTTTCCCTTCCCAAATCCAATATCAACTGTGTGAGAGATCCCGCTAGGAACATGAAGAGAGGTCGATATTTTATTAATCATTCCCATCGTCTTTACACTTGTACTCAATGCGGTAGGAAAGTTCACCTTAGACATTTTTGCTATAACCTAGGAATGCTCCTAGGAAGTTTAGGAATAAAGTCGTGTCGGTTCCCAAAAACCCCACTCGTAATGTTACACCAACTTGGGTTAGGAAATCGAATTTAGTGGCTTTAGGTCTAAAACTTCATGGTTCTCATTTGGTTGCACTTGATTCTTCCCACGCTAAATCTAAAGGGTGATTGTGTTACCATGTTTGCCATACGCTTGTCTTTGCATCATGATTCATATCTTGCTAGTATTATGACATGTATTATTTTTTTATTTATTGAGTCCTATTTGAAAAATATAAAAAGATTTTTGGTTTATAATTTTTTTAAAACAATTCAACAAGATTTTGCATTTATTTGAGTTAAAATATGTTGAAAAAAACAAAAAGATTTTAGGTTTGTTTTTGTTTTTATTTTTGAGTTTACATGTTTGATGTGGCATTTTGGTGTGCTTGGACCCTCTTCCTTACATTATCCGTGTGGCTAGGACATTTGGTCATAATTATTGATGCTTAAAATGATCTTAACCATTGTATTATGGGGTTTTTTCGAAGTTGATATGCATTTTGATTCGACTTTGTATATATGCCATCTTTGCACACATGCATGAGTTTATATGGATGTTTGACATCTCTTGCATATTTGAGCTTGGTGAGACGTTCTTATCTTAATTTTTCATCTATGAGTAAGTAGACATAAGGAGGAGGTGTGCATGTAAGAATCATTTACCGTGAGGATATCGACTAAAAAAATTGATGAGTGTTCACGATAAAGGGCTACGATGGTGTAAAATTGACTCGTCGTGAAAGCCACCGTTTAAAAGAGCCTAAAAAAATTAAAGGCAATAAAAAGAATCATATGCCAAAATTGGGCCAAAGTAGTTTTTATTCATTCAAAAGATAATATGATATATTTTAAGGAGTTTAGATGGATAATTTAAATGGGTTTGCACCACAAATCCTAAACATTGAAAAATGGTGTCATGACGCTATTGTTTGTAGAATCGTCAAAATTCCGGATTTGTGTGCATGTTTGATTGTTTAGTTCATTGAGCTCACACTTTAAATGTCACAAATGGCTAAAATAAAGTTTGATAATTCATCGCTATCAATTAGAGCTTCTTGATTATTTCGATGTGTTGGAATTGTGATTTATTTGTTGTAGTTCACACCCATACATTCCATGTTCATGTTTGAGCACATCGATACTATGTTAGCATGTAACTCGCATTTGGTTGTTTTGAGTTTTCTTAGTTTTTCTAGTGTATAAGCATTGTTTTGCTGTTTTGAGCCCCTTTCAGTCAGTTTTCGAGGAATTTTTTTCACTGGGCAAAACTATATGAAATTCCAGCACTGGCAGTGCAGTTTAATTTTCTCGTTCGAGCGAGATTGTTGTGTCGGGCGAAGCTTCTTCTCGCGAGATCACTCTGTCATTCGAGCGACAGAGGACTCCCATTCGAGCGATGTGTGGAATGTTTGCTTCCTTTTCGTTTCAGTACCCTGCGTTATTTAGTTATACATTTTGGTACTGTTGATTGCTACTGGGATTCTGTTATGCAATTCACATTAATATATTACAATTTTTAGCTGCTTTATGATCGTTTAGTCACACATGCATAGATTGATTAATTCATTTGTGTGATTATCTGTTTGCTAGCTACGACATTAATTTTATTGATCATTATTAGTAAGTTGTTTTCATGATTATCTGAATATATTTCATTGATTATGCTTGTACTAGATATTTTGTTAACTTGGTATCTTTTCAATGGATTGTCTATTCGAGACAAAAAGGGGGAGAGATGTATGTGATGTAGGGGGAGATTTGTGTTGAGCACTGCGTTTCACTATCGGCACATTTGTATATACATTGGTATCTTATTTATGTGCATCTACATTAGTATCATGTTTATGTGCATATTTGAAATCCGGATCTAAAAGATGTTTTATTTCAAATTGGTATCAAAATATTTTGCTTGCTCACATGTTTCATTGTGATTTATATCATTTGTTCCTCCATACTTCATTAGGTATTTGTCTGTTTCGTGTGTGTAGGTTTTCTTAACGAAATTCGAGATTTGAAGACTACATCACATTCAGACATTCAGAGATAGTTTCATGCTTGCCGATCTATTGTCTACTAGTCTTATCCTGTATTTTTGTTTTGGGGTTTATGGGATGGGATTTAGGTGTTATATGGTTTGACTGACCGGCTTAGGCATTTCACTATTGGTTTTATCCCGGAATAGTCAAAGGGGGAGATTTGTAAGGACAAAACCAATTGATTCCATTGTATAGTTTTGACTTATTCCTGAAGAAAAACACGTTTGAGTCATAGGTCAATTTTTATTGTCACGATCCCACACAGACTATGATGTGTTAAAGACGTTGAGGTAAACATTCAAGGAATTAATTATGCTGAAGTTTAATTGGTGCGAGTATATTCGTCTTCAAAGTTTAATTGATGTTCGAGATCACTCAGGTATGAATGCATAAATTTAATGAAACTCAAAATTTATTTTAAAATGATTAAGGATGTAATTTTTATTAAATAAATGTTTTTAAAATATTTTATAAGTGTTTGAAAAGGTGTACACTTCATTTTAAACTGATAAGAACGGATTAGAGTTGGTTTTGGTTTGAACTCTAATTGAGACTGATAAGGACGGATTAGAGTTGGTTTTGGTTTGGATTCTAATTGAGCAGGACGCTCGAATGACAGTGGAAATCGTTCGAGCGAGATGTACATGTCGTTCAAATGACATGGCCATCTCGTTAGAATGACAATTAATGTTGCTCGAACGATTCACCGACTTAAAAATCCTATTTAAGGCGTGTTTCAGTCCTTGTTTTAATGTGCGTGCATAACGATTTTCAGTTTTCAAATAGTATGATTTCTGCCAACAATTTTCTAAGGTTCTTAAGTCTAAACACATCCTTATAGTTTCAAAGGTCCGAGTTATCATTGATATTTTCTATAGTGATCTTTGTGGAACCAAGAAGAGTTGTTCTACACTTGAACATTGTTAATTTTGCGGTGAAGATTAGGTGGAGTCCGATTTCAACATCGTAGACGTTACAAGCCATATTAGTGGACACCAAGATATACGTGGATGCATGTGTTGTGGATGGGAATCGTAGAAGAAGGTTACGTTCTGTGTTGGCACTGTGAGAAGAGTGGTTGAAGATCATAGGAGCATCAAGTCTCATGGATGGATCGAGTCGTTGAGTAAGACTATCGTCTGTACCTTTATAAAATCATATTCATAGTGATTCTCTGGCTTGGGTCGTCCGAAGTTTTTCCCGTTTTTGGTTTTCCTCGTACATCCGGCGTTGTGAGTATTATTTACTTTATTTTACTTAGTTTAATCACTAGATGGATGTTTAGGATTAATCAAAATAAAATTTGGTTAAGTTAGAATTTGTCCACAACTTGGTGCGAATTAAGAATTGGAAAAAGGGTTTTCACAAAAATAGAATTTGTTTTGTCATCCTTAAAATACTTTCCGTATAAGAAATTAAAAGGGACCATCATAAGTCACCAAGCAGGTGTGAGATTTTGAGTTTAAAAACCTTAGTAAGTGTTTTCATTGCTAAGTCACCAAGCAGGTGTGAGTTACATTTCACTATTGATTCTTCACTAGCCTCGTAAATTCTGAGAATTTGATTCACGACCAGTTGAGAGTCGTTGTGTGCTATAAACTACTTGGTACCTAATAATAATGTTAATCTTAATACTACTATGAGTTCTTCATATTCTTCCTCATTGCTAAAGGCCTTAAAATTGAGTCTGGGGGCATATTTGACATCTATAACATCAGGTGTGTTGATGATCAAACCTACCCCACTGCCATAGAGGGGGTTCTTTATCAAAATCTCCTATAATTATAACCATATTTTTTAATATTTTTTTAATTTAGTTTAACTTACAGGATCTTACATTTAGTTGGGCCGATGTTTCTGGTATTTCTCTGCCCCGATCAATTGATTTTGCTATTGAACTCTTTTCAAGAGAAAGCTACTCAGTTATTATCATTGTTGATCTCTCTTTCGGAGAAGTCTACTCGATTGTTCTCAATGTTAAGATATTTTTGGGAGAAGTCTACTCAATTATTCTTGTTACTAAGTTTTTTTTTGGAGAAGTTTATGCGATTGTTCTTGTGGTTGAGCTCTCTTCAGAGAAGTTTGCTCGATATTTTTCTCTTCGTATGTGAATTCTGCTAAAAAATCTACTACATTTCCATTCGGGGCTTGGACGTGATATCATACTCTCCAATCTCTACTGCTCAGGCCATTAGACTGATCGATTTATCAGGCTTCAGAATGACTTAACATATAGGAAGGTATGTGTATACCATGATTGCATGAGCTTGAAAATAAGGTTTCATTCTTCGGTAATCTTCGATTAAAGTCAGTGCCAACTTATCCAGCATAGTATATCAAATTTCATCTCCTAAGTATGCCTTACTAATTTAGTATACGTGTTTTTATATTCCTTCATCTTGTCGAACTAATGTTGAGCTGGCTGCAGATTTTGACATTGCCAAGTGTAAAATAAATGTTTTCACCTTGGACTGGCCTTAATAACAGAGGCACCGAACTTAAGTACTTATTTAACTCCAAAAAGGATCTTTTTTATTCCTCGGTCCATATAAACGAGCTTCTAAGTATTTTGAAAAATAAGAGGCATGTTTCATTAGCTCTTGATACGAACCGGTTTAGTGAGGCTACTCGTCCTGCTAATCTTTAGATGTCTTTCTTGATTGTAAAGGATTGCATGTTGATCGAAGCTTGGATCTTATCCAGGTTGGACTCTATGACCCTCTGATTAAATATAAAATCGAGGAACTTTCTTTCTTTGACTCCGAAGACATATTTAGTTGGATTCAGTTTCATCGAATACTTCTCTAGCTGCTCAAATGTTCTTCCGAGGTCACTGATATGATTGATTGCTCTTTTACTCTTTGTCAACATGTCATATATGTATACCTCCATAGTTTTCCCGATTTTTTCCTTAAAAATTTGTTTACCAGGCTCTGGTAGGTGGCCCTGTATTCTTCAATCCAAAAGGAATTACATTGTAGCAGTATGTTCCTCGATCGGTGATGAATGAAGTACTCTCCATCTCTTCTTGCTTCATCTTAATTTTATTATACCCAGAGTAAGAATCCATAAAACTGAGTAACCTATGTCCAGCAGTAGCGATGGCTAGATAGTCGATCCTGGGTAGTGGATAGTGGTCATTAGGACAAGCTTGTTAAGGTCGGTAAAGTCGGCACACATGCACCACTCATCATTTTTCTTCTTTACCGTGACTACATTTGAGAGCCACTCTGTATATCTGACATCTTCAATGAAGTCTACTTTCACTAATATGTCAACCTCATCCTGAATAGACAAATTCTTCTTAGGGCAGAGCACTTGATGCTTTTATCTAACGGGTTTAGCATCTTTCACAATGCTGAGTTCATAGTAGAGGAAAGCTGGGACTATTTCTGGCACATCTTCATGACTCCAGGCGAATATATTATTTATCTGTCTTAGGAAGTGAGTCAAATATTTCTTGAAGGATGGATTATTGAATATATGATCATTGTTATCCTATCAAGATACTCGTCATTTAGAATTACAGGCTCAATTTACTCAATGACCTCTCATGTGACCAACTTATCTTCATCTCGAGGATCCATCTCGATCTGATAAGTGCCGATTAATTTTTTTATCCTCTTGCTCAGTTGAGGTGTTATATCTGTGACACCCCGCCTAATTAACCTCGGGTGATCAGTCCTAAATTAAGTTAGAACAGGTTTCTCAGTTGGATCATTCTTAACATCACTGTCATCTTTTTAATTACTAACCACCTGAGTGAGAAAATTAGACCGGTGATAAGTTTTATTTTTTCATTAACTTAAATAAAAAATCTTGCGGTAAATAAAATCACACAATTAATCACAATTAATTAAAACAACCATACACAATTAAATGACTAACCGAATAAACCATCGGCCCAAAAATCCAACAAATACAAAATAAAGACAAGTAATAAATCTCAACAAGTCTGATAGAAACTAAAGGAACTGTGAGCGACATGCTCGAAATAACTGATAGGAGTCTCTACACTAGAATGAAAGAATGAGGCATATATCAAAACTCCCGCAACATCCACATATGTTGCAGCAACGGATTTCCCGAAACAGAGTCAAGCCTGGCGCCCCTGTGGCTCGACACCTAAAAGGTTTTTTAGAATTTATATAGCAAGGGTTAGTACCCAAAAACATTTGAAAAACATTTAGCAAATGATTAACTTGCAGAAATAAATAAATATGCATGCTCTTCATATTTTAGTTAGTGTCACACTCCCTTGAGGATATCCTCACCCCTCCTCTAATGTGCACTACTAATGCCTTAATTTAATTTACCTAAATCCTACTCTCCTGGCCCGATAACTTATGTAACCCCTTGCAATTATTCCTACTCTAACCGAGTATGTTTTAAATCATGATTTTTAAGTTATTATAAACATCAACTTAATTAAATCATTACCCTTTTTAATTTCATATAACACTCACACCTGTTATGCACATAATACATTTTACACTTTGTATTAATTATCCCATATATAATTATTTACCTAATTATATATTTAGTCATATTGCAGTATTCACAAACATACTGAAATAACATTTAATACTAGTATTTTCCCCGAATAAAGTCTCACCGGGTAGAAATTTCCTAAAGTGCTATCCCACTAGTTGTAATCACATAACCTAGTTACCCCATGTCAGAATTTCTCACTAACTTGGTTAATGCAGATGCATTGGAGGCTGTCATATTCCTTCCCTGAAAGTGAGATGCCCCTCACCCATATAACGGACGCTATGACCTGGGATTATACTCGCCCTACTCCTCAAGCTAGGGGATTCATCCACTACACGCAACCTCCCCCTATAGCACTAGAGAATATAATAATAATATCCATCACTGATTTTAAAGCACACCCATATATATATACATATATAAATATATATATATATATACTGTCGCACACCGTATATATATATAAATATAAAATATCCCGGCTATACCGTGTACTAAGTCCGTAACACAAGCCTATTCCGTTTTTATAATGAGTCTGTGGCACAACTCGAATTATTAATTAATTTACACATTAATTTCTTTTGGTATCGCCCTAACCAATATATATCCGGACTTACTTCCGTGGCCCGAATTAACACCACCCGAGTCTCAATCCCCGACTCTAAATTATTTAGCCTTTACCTAAATAAAATTTATATCTCGATATTTCTCAACCGTTAATCCCGGACTTGTTCACTATATCCATATTTAATCCTTTCAAACAACTTTCCAAAAATTCAACCTTAGTGTGTCACACCTAATTTCTCCAAAACCGAACAAATTTGTAAATTATGATGTCATACTAAGCCGCCTTCAAATTCTAATTAATTTTATTCACTTTTAATTAGATTTTAAATCCATGTATTAATTACTCGCCAATTTAAGGCATGGAAAATGTTGAATTAAATTTTTCTCCATATAAAGGAAAACTGGGCGAATTGTCAAGATCTGCCGACCCTCGATCGATCGACCCCAGACCTTTGATCGATCGATCGAGCAGGTCTTCGTCTTCTTCGCGAAGACAGATGCACCCATGGACGAATTTTTTAAAACCCTAATTTCTTCTACCAGCAGTCTCAAGGCCTCTTAATAATAATACATGTTAGAAACCTTATTAGGGATCTCCAGAATGTCCACCAACATCATTAATTCGTCCATTATCTCCTGATTTCTAAATTTGGGAAAAAATTCATCTTTAACTCTTAACCCATTTATACCCCAAATTCCTTCATCAAATTCGCTTCTAATTATCCAGATATCATCCTACCAGATATATATATCAACTTACAATTATCAGATTTTACATGAATCCTTACCCAAATTCGTAAATCAGATTATTATTTTCAAAATCCCATGTTTATACCATTAACACCCAAAACGAATTTCAATTAAACACATCACATAAATATGAATTGAAAAACATATTCAATACTACAGCAAGTCATCCACTTGCCTTAGGTTTCGTAGAGTCTGATTTTGGAGATGAATTTCAAGGTTGAAGATGACCCTTGTTGGCTCTTTTGTGATCCCCAAATCTGCCTTTAACTACTATTAGGGTTCCTTAACACACTAAGACTTTTCCTAAACTCACATCAGCCGTTTCCTTATTTCTTCTAATTTATCTATTAACCTAAATCCCGTTTTTTACCTAATGGACCAAGTCCAAGTGACCCAAATGCCCCCGTATGGCCCGACTATGCCTAAAAACGTCCCGTGACCCGTTTACAACCCCCGAGTACATTTTTCCGACTATCTCGGCCCATCCGGACTCAACCGTACACTCAGAATTGGCATTCGAATTAATTTCTAAAAAGTCCTTATTTCACACCCAAATTAGTCTATACCGACTCCCGACTAAAATAAGTACATATCCCGTCATTAATATCCGAAATGACGTAAATACAATATTACTATTCACTTAGTGAAATAATTTTTTCTTAAATATTAACCATTCACTCACCGATTAATATTTAAATAAAATTTCCCTAATTAATTCAATTAAAATTACGACTCAGAAGTAATTTTCAATTCCTGAATTAATTAAGTATTTAATGCATGAAAAATACACGGTGTTACATACTCCCTCCCTTACAAAGGAATTTTGTCCCCGAAATTAGGTCATACCTGTAATGAAAAGCTCTGGATATTGTTCTCGCATATCCTCCTCCGTCTCCCAGGTAGACTCGTCAACGTTGTGATGACTCCACTGTACTCTAACTAGTGGAACAACCTCGGATCGTAACTTCCGCTCGCTACTGTCCAGAATAGCCATCGATCTCTCCTCATATGATATGTCTGGCTGTAAATCAATTTTCTCGAGTGGAATGTGCCAGAAATCCCTCTCGCTCCTGCGATATTTCTTCAGCGATGCTACATGGAACACGTCGTGTATCCGTTGAAGGTGCTCCGATAATCCTAAACTGTAGGCTACAGGCCCCACCCTATCGATAATAGGGAAAGGTCCCACGTACCTTGGTGATAACTTACCCTTCTTGTCGAATCTCATCACCCCTTTCATAGGGGACACCCGGACCAATACCTGGTCCCCAACCTCTAATTCCACATGTCTCCGTGAAGCATCAGCATAACTGTTTTACCTATCCTGAGCTATTCGAATCCTCCTTCAGATCAGCTCTATCTTGGCAGATGTCTCCTGAACAATCTCCGACCCCAATAGTTTGTTGTCCCCCACCTCTAACCAACAAGCGGGTGAATGATAAGATCTCCCGTATAGTGCCTCGAATGGTTCCATGCCGATCGTGAATTGGTAAGAGTTGTTATACGCAAACTCTACCAGAGGAAGATATTTCTCCCAACCTACCCCAAAGTCTAATATGCACATTCTGAGTATATCTTCCGGCATCTGATTGACTCTCTCAGTCTGTCCGTCAGTCTGTGGGTGATAGGTTGTACTCAAACTTAACTCCGTGCCCATGGCCTCCTGAAAACTTTGCTAAAAATAGGCCACAAAGATTTTGTCCCTATCCGACACAATATTTATCGGTACCCCGTGCATCTTAACAATCTCTACTATGAATAGCTGCGCATAATGCATCGTCTCAAAGTCTGTGCGAACCGACAGGAAGTGGGCCACTTTGGTCAACCGATCCACAATGAACCATATGGAATCGTGACCCTTCTACGATGTCGGTAACCCTGTAATGAAGTCCATGGAGATGCTCTCCCACTTCTACACGAGAATTTCAAGTGGCTGTAGCATCCCTCATGGTCTCTGATGGTCAACTTTCACAAGCTGCCACGTGGCACATTTCGAAACAAACTCTGCTATGTCCCGTTTCATTCCTGCCCACCAATACTGCCTCCACATATCCTGAAACATCTTATCTCCACTGGGATGTACCGCGAATCTTGACCCATGAGACTCTGTCATAACAGCGTGCCTCAACTCCTCATCCTCTAGCACAATCAACCTCCCATTAAGGCATAAGCCTCCCTCCGAGCTGATCGAGTAACCCTCTGCTCCCTCAGCTAGCATTTGGCTCACCCTATTCTGGTAGGTCTGATCCTCTGCCTGAGCCCTCACAACCCGCATAATGATCTCAGGTGTGATGTATAATGCTGACATACAAGCCCTGGCTACATCATCCTCATATCGAAGTTCTCTCCACTTCGCTTTCCAGACTTCTGATATTTCCCCAGTCGGTCTCCGACTCAATGCATATGCTACCACATTAGCCTTACCAGGATGATACTGAATATCAAACTGGTAGTCTTTCACAAATTCTAGCCATCGTCTCTGCCTCCTATTCAGATCCTTCTGAGTGAAGAGATACTGAAGTGATTTGTGATCCGTGAATAACGTGAACCGCTCCCCCAGAAGATAATGTCTCCATATCCTCAAAGCAAAAATGACCGCTGCTAAATCCTGGTCGTGAGTGGGGTAATTCCTCTCGTGGGGCTTTAGCTTCCTGGACACATAAGCTATATCCCTTTCCTCCTGCTGAAGCACACCCCCAAGTCCCTGTAAGTATGCGTTAGTGTAAACTCGATACTCTAATCCTCCTTTTGACAACGCAAGTACGGGTGCAGATGTCCACTCTTCCTTTAGCTCATCGAAAGCTAATTGAAAATGATCATTCCAAGTGAAAGGTACCCCTTTTCGGGTCAGATTCATCAAAGGGCCCGCAATCTTTGAGAATCCTTTGATGAACCGCCTGTAATAACCGGAAAATCCCAAAAAATTGCGCACTTCAGTCAGTGTCGTGGGCTGCCTCCACTCCCTCACCGCCGATACTTTACTCGGATCCACCGCAATACCCCGGTCTGACACCACGTGGCCAAGAAACTGAACCTCCCATAACCAAAATCCACACTTACCGAATTTGGCATAGAGCTCGTGATCCCGCAATGTCTGTAAAACTATACGCAGATGCTCTGCGTGCTTCTCCTCGGTGCGCGAGTAGATCAGGATGTCATCAATGAACACTATGACAAACTGATCAAGAAACTCCCTGAAAACCCTGTTCATGAGGTCCATGAACACTGCTGTTGCATTGGTGAGCCCGAATGGCATCACCCTGAACTCATAAGATCCATACCGTGACAGGAAAGCGGTATTAGGAATATCCTCCTCTCGGATACATAGTTAATGATACCCTGACCTCAAGTCGACCTTAGAGAAGTAAGACGCCCCTCTCAACTGGTCAAATAGATCATCAATCCTAGGCAACGGATACTTATTCCGTATCATCGCCTTATTCAGCTCTTTATAGTCCACGCATAACCGTAGTGAGCCATCTCGCTTCTTTACAAATAATACCGGTGCACCCCACGGTGATGTGCTCCGTCGAATGAAACCCTGACCCAGGAGTTGCTGAATCTGTTCCCTCAATTCACGCATCTCTGAAGGGGCCATACGGTAAGGTGCCCGAGCAATCGGCCTTGTCCCTGGTGCTAAATCGATAAAAAATTCAATTTCTCTGCTAGGTGGTAACCCTGGTATCTCCTGGAACACATCCTCAAAGTCCCTCACTACGGGAATAGAGTCCAGTGGAACTACTACCTCCTATGAGGTTTCCTCCTCAATGTAATACAAGTGAGTTCGCGACCCTCCCTCGGGTAGAGGCATTGCTATCAGGAACATTTCCTGTCTCGGAATGGAGAACACGATGGTCCTCTCATAGCAATCCACCGTCGCCCGATAACCTGCCAACCAATCCATACCCAAGATAACATCGTACCCTTCCATATCTAACACCAAGAGGTTCGCTGCTAAACTAAGTCTCCCAATAAAAATGTCCACACCCCAACAAATCGAGTGAATCGTAGCCCCGCTGCCTACTGGCGACTCTACACACATTGAAGATTACCCACGGTCTCTAGTAGTCCGGCCCGTTTAGCAAAATTAAACTTAATAAATGAATGTGATGCACCCATGTCAAAAAGTAATCTACCCTCATGACCATGAATGAAAAGCATACCCTCAACTACTGGCGGTGCCTACTGTGCTGGAGGATTGGGAACATCCCGGACGTTATACACACGCCCATAGTGCATATGTCCCTGCTACGGTGGGGCGGGTGCTGCTGCTGCTGCTGGCGGCATCTGTCCCCGTTGCCCCTATTGGGCCTCCTGCTGTTGACCCCTGCCCCTCTGTAGGCACTCCCTCTTAAAATGTCCTGGCTGGCCACAGACAAAACAGCGTCTCTGATCATCCCCCTGTCGTTGCCCCTGTTGGCCCTGACATGGATGGCCCTGGCCCTGCTGGCCACCCCCATTGTTCCCTTAGCCCTGACGCCCCTGAGGAACCTGCTGCTGCTGATTAGGGCCCGGCTACCCCTTCCTGAACCCCTGTCCTCCCGATCGAAACCCACCAGGCTTAAACTTCTTAGCTTGATTCCCTTATTGACTGCCCACCTGCTGTTGAGTACCACTTGTGTCACCACTAGTAACTGCCTTGCCCTGTTGGCTCGGCTCCCCTGTTCTCTTGCTTCCCTTCGCATGGAAGCGATGATCGTGGCAATGTACAAGTGAGGCATTAACGACATCTGTATACGTCACCAACGTCGGATTCCCAATCAAATGTTGTCTGATCCTCTAAGCTAAACCATCCATAAATCTCGATTTCTTTCGCTCCTCGTCGCTCACCTCATTTGGCATAAAGTTTGCCAACCGGGTGAACTCATCCTCGTAGTCTGCCACTGATCGGTCCCCCTGAACTAAATCACTAAATTTCTTTCTCATCTCAGTCTCTACTGCTGGTGGAAAGTATTTCCGATCGAACCGCACCCAGAACTCTGCTATTGCCATCAAATCTCGCTCCTCGACGGTGGTAACTGACTCCTACCACTGTAAGGCTACCCTCGATAAACGAAAGGTAGCAAGCATCTGTTTCTGTACCTCGATACACTCCAACATGCGCAGATGGCGCTGAATATTCTTCTTCCAGTCACAAGCCTCTACTACATCTGTGCTACCCCGAAACTCAGGTGGGTGACCCTTCTGAAAGGTCTCCCTAACTCTCTGTCAAGATGGTGGCCCCACTGGAGCCTGAACCGCTGGTGCCGCAATAGGCGGTTCCTGGGGCTATGGAAAGTGAGCTTCCATAGCTCGCACTGCTGTCTCGACCGACTGGGCCACTATCACTGCCACCTGAGTAGTGGAAATCAACTCGGGTGGGGGGGTACCTGTGGCTCCTGGTGAGCCTCCCTGACCTCATCCCTAGCCTCAGCCCTCTCCGCTCTCAGTCTCCTCGGTGGAATCTGAAATAGATTAAATCATATAAGTACATAATTTACACAATAATATACACAACAGAAATACGATATCTCACAAGAGGAAAATGAATTAACAGTCCTAATAATATGGCTCTATAACAACCGAGTGCTACGCTGAAACGTAGAAAGCCCCTAGATCGAAAGGACACTAGAACCTGGCTCTGATACCATCTGTGACACCCCGCCTAATTAACCCCGGGTGATCAGTCCTAAATTAAGTTAGATCAGGTTTCTCAGTTGGATCATTCTTAACATCACTGTCGTCTTTTTAATTACTAATCACCTAAGTGAGAAAATTAGACCGGTGCCAAGTTTTAACTTTCATTAACTTAAATAAAAACTCATGCGGAAAATAAAATCACACAATTAATTACAATTAATTAAAACAACCATACACAATTAAATGACTAACCGAATAAACCATCGGCCCAAAAATCCAACAAATACAAAATAAAGACAAGTAATAAATCTCAACAAGTCTGATAGAAACTAAAGGAACTGTGAGCGACATGCTCTAAATAACTGATAGGAGTCTCTACACTAGAATGAAAGAATGAGGCGTCTATCAAAACTCCCGCAACATCCACATATGTTGCAGCAACGAATTTCCCGAAACAGAGTCAAGCCTGGCGTCCCTGTGGCTCGACACCTAAAAGGTTTTTTAGAATTTATATAGCAAGCGTTAGTACCCAAAAACATTTGAAAAACATTTAGCAAATGATTAACTTGCAGTAATAAATAAATATGCATGCTCTTCATATTTTAGTTAGTGTCGCACTCCCTTGAGGATATCCTCACCCCTCCTCTAATGTGCACTACTAATGCCTTAATTTAATTTACCTAAATCCTACTCTCCTGACCCGATAACTTATGTAACCCCTTGAAATTTTTCCTACTCTAACCGAGTATGTTTTAAATCATGATTTTTAAGTTATTACAAACATCAACTTAATTAAATCATTACCCTTTTTAATTTCATATACACTCACACCTGTTATGCACATAATACATTTTACACTTTGTATTAATTATCCCATATATAATTATTTACCTAATTATATATTTAGTCATATTGCAGCATTAACAAACATACTGAAATAACATTTAATACTAGTATTTTCCCCGAATAAAGTCTCACCGGGTAGAAATTTCCTAAAGTGCTATCCCACTAGGTGCAATCACATAACCTAGTTACCCCAAGTCAGAATTTCTCACTAACTAGGTTAATGCAGATCCATTGGAGTCTGTCATATTCCTTCCCTGAAAGTGAGATGCCCCTCACCCATATAACGGACGCTATGACCTGGGATTATACTCTCCCTACTCCTCAAGCTAGGGGATTCATCCACTACGCGCAACCTCCCTCTATAGCACTAGAGAATATAATAATAATATCCATCACTGATTTTAAAGCACATCCATATATATATATATATATATATATATATATATATATATATATATATATATATATATATATATATATACTATCGCACACCGTATATATATATAAATATAAAATATCCCGGCTATACCGTGTACTAAGTCCGTAACACAAGCCTATTCCGTTTTTATAATGAGTCTGTGGCCTAACTCGAATTATTAATTAATTTACATATTAATTTCTTTTGGTATAGCCCTAACCAATATATATCCGGACTTACTTTCGTGGCCCGAATTAACACCACCCGAGTCTCAATCCCCGACTCTAAATTATTTAGCCTTTACCTAAATAAAATTTATATCTCGATATTTCTCAACGGTTAATCCCGGACTTGTTCACTATATCCATATTTAATCCTTTCAAACAACTTTCCAAAAATTCAACCTTAGTGTGTCACACCTAATTTCTCTAAAACACAACAAATTTTTAAATTATGATGTCACACTAAGCCGCCTTCAAATTCTAATTAATTTTATTCACTATTAATTAGATTTTAAATCCATGTATTAATTACTCACCAATTTAAGGCATGGAAAATGTTAAATTAAATTTTTCTCCATATAAAGGAAAACTGGGCGAATTGTCAAGATCTGCCGACCCTCGATCGATCGACCCCAGACCTTTGATCGATCGATCGAGCAGGTCTTCGTCTTCTTCGCGAAGACAGATGCAGCCATGGACGAATTTCTTAAAATCCTAATTTCTTCTACCAGCAATGTCAAGCCCTCTTAACAATAATACATGTTAGAAACCTTATTAGGGATCTCCAGAATGTCCACCAACATCATTAATTCCTCCATTATCTCCTGATTTCTAAATTTGGGAAAAAATTCATCTTTAACTCTTAACCCATTTACACCCCAAATTCCTTCATAAAATTCGTTTCTAATTATCCAGATATCATCCTACCAGATATATATATTAACTTACAATTATCAGATTTTACATGAATCCTTACCAAAATTCGTAAATCAGATTATTATTTTCAAAATCCCATGTTTATACCATTAACACCCAAAACGAATTTCAATTAAACGCCTCACATAAATATGAATTGAAAAATAGATTCAATACTAGAGCAAGTCATCCACTTGCCTTAGGTTTCGTAGAGTCTGATTTTGGAGATGAATTTCAAGGTTGAAGATGACTCTTGTTGGCTCTTTTGTGATCCCCAAATCTGCCTTTAACTGCTATTAGGGTTCGTTAACACACTAAGACTTTTCCTAAACTCACATCAGCCGTTTCCTTATTTTTTCTAATTTATCTATTAACCTAAATCCCGTTTGTTACCAAATGGGCCAAGTCCAAGTGACCCAAATGCCCCCGTGTGGGCCCGGCTATGCCTAAAAACGTCTCGTGACCCATTTACAACCCCCGGGTACATTTTTCCGACTATCTCGGCCCATCCAGACTCAACCGTACACTTAGAATTGGCATTCGAATTAATTTTTAAAAAGTCCTTATTTCACACCCAAATTAGTCTATACCGACTCCCGGCTGAAATAAGTACATATCCCGTTATTAATATTCGAAATGACGTAAATACAATATTACTATTCACTTAGTAAAATATTTTTTTCTTAAATATTAACCATTCACTTCCCGATTAATATTTAAACAAAATTTCCCTAATTAATTCAATTAAAATTACGACTCACAAGTAATTTTCAATTCCCGAATTAATTAAATATTTAATGCATGAAAAATACAGGGTGTTACAATAGCATTCCCAAACTTCTACTTAGTCTCCCTTTATCAGCCCAACTCCATTGTTCGTTATGAATTTTAGGCATTGGTGGACATTGGAAGGTACAACTTCGAATCTTCTTAATCCCACTCTGCCAAAGATGATGTTGTAAGCTGAGTGGACATTCACATCATGTGACGTCCAGTTTTTGGGTGTCAATGCAGCGAACCTTTTTATACTTTTATTTCATTTAAGAAAATTCCCTTTGGAAATAAAACAGAAAATTCTCAAGTTTAAATAATTAACAACTCCATTGCATTGTTCTAAATAAAAACCGAATAAAGTACAATAGTCCATTAAGTGCGGGTAACCACAAAGTGGTATGGCCCAATAATTCAGAGTTTTCTAACTTTCACCTCACACGTCCTTTCGTTTACCATCGCGTCCTTTCCTGAAGTACCTAGGAAATTTGGGCTTTTAACAAAAATAGGGATGTGAGCAAAAATCCCAGTAAGGGAAATAGTAGTAGATGTATAATATAGAAATGAATATATATATATATATATATAGAGAGAGAGAGAGAGACACACACACACACACAATGTATTTTAGCGATTATGAAATCATTTTTCATTTAATTAAATGTTCTCGTGCAAGTTGTATCGTAACCATACAATTGATATTCTAGCTATGCAACCCGGATGATGAGCCCACTCACACTTAGTCATTCTTTTGTACTATTTATATCCTGTTAGTTCAACTATTAACGTACTTTCACATTTTTTCAAGTTGTTTAATAAACTTACTTTTTCATTAATGAGTGTCGTGCTCAAAATTATCTTTTCACTTGATTAATCGGGGTACCAATCCATGAGTGTTATACGGCATTTCACCAACTGTCACCGTGCCACAATATGATCGTGATTAGTGGTTTGGGGTCTAAGTATTAAGTCGCACCCTAGGGCTCCGGGCCCTTTTTTAAAAAAATTCAGTTACCTCGGAGCATCTTTCACTTTATGCTAAGTTCACTTATTTATGGTCCAACAACCACCATTTTTATCAAAAATGCATAGTTGCTTTGAATACGTTCTCTTTACTCTTTGGTAGCGGCTTTACATACTTTCATGTCCTTTAACCCCACCGATGAGGCCAAACTTTTCAAGGTATTATCACACCTCAAACATTTTTTGTTACACATTTAGCCCTTATTTTCTCGAGTCTTGCCTGACTCAAAACAAATATATTTTTCAAAACTTTACATTTATCATTTTATGAAAAATATACCACTTTCAAGAACTACAATCAAAACTACACTAGTTTAAGGCATTTTTATAAAAAAAAGTTATTTTTAATACCATTTTGTAAAACCTTACTCCTTTAGGTACAAAAATGTAATTTTAACATTTGTAAGGTTCATTTTGTAATTAAACATTTTTAGCGGTTACATTGCAGATAACTAAAAACTTTGCCTATTTCAAACTTGACCCCTTAACTTTCTCTTTCATCCTATTTTAGCATTTAATCAACATTTAAGTCTTGTAAATATTTGATATCAAGTGTATTCTTCCCAATCCCATCCTAAATATATACACACAACAATGAATATTTTATGGGTATTTAAAACGTGATATTATAAAATTATTTACTAAATAATTTCCACCTTAAACGTGTATTTCTTTACCATCCCAAACTTAGTTTTGTGTTTTCATTTTCTTCACATAAAATTATATATTTTTCAAAAATACAATATTCGGTCCAAAATAAACTCATTTTATTCACATAAAATGACCATTTGTTTGATAGTATATATATATAGCCCATGATGACCTCTGCTTGAATACTTCTGGCGTTGACCAATTTTGATAAAATAGTAAAAAAAATATTTTGGGGCTAATTTTTTTTTTTAGTTTTTAAACATTTCAGTAAGGCCATATAAAAAAATCAACTCAAAATGATTTTTTTTACTATTTTAAAAAAATCGATCAAACTTTATCAATTTTTAAAAACATAAAACAACTTAAAATCGGACAAAGCTTGATCGATATTTTTAAAATAACAAAAAAAATCATTTTGAGCTGATTATTTTTTTATGGTCCTATTTAAATTTTAAAAATCATCAAAAAAAATCAGCCAAATTTTTTTTTTTACTATAATCCTCATTCAGGTTCTTCAAACTGGGACTTCACTTGATCATTTTCCTATATATATATATATATATATATATATATATATATATATATATATATATATATATATATATATAATCTATCCCGACATGCACAATTTAATTCTAAAAATATTTTGGATAGAAACCCTACCTCAAGTGATGAAATCCATCAATTGAAATATAAAAAATGAGCTTCAATTCCTCCAAAAAAGATCCAAAAATAGCTGGCAAAAGTCTTCTATTAGTGCTCTAAAAATACTCCAAGAAAGCCACAAAGAACTCAAAATATCCCTTTCTACTACTCTAAAGTACTTTCCAAAATATATGTTTACCACTAAAAATAATACTCACTCATATAATAGCGTTTCATTCAAAGAATACCCAATACTTTCGGTGGATTAAAGGGCTAAAAGTGGTGTCTAAACTGTATAGAAGTGGTCTTTTTTAGTTTGGACAGAATGTCCATTGAGCTGGTTATTTGCACTAAAAATCGTACACAAATCTCTCTCAAAAAGTATACCTCTTCAGATTATATACTTATGTACTCACATATATACAGCCAACAATAGCCTTGCAACTTTCGACAAACAAGTAGTCACACGACTGTTTACCATAGATATATATACATATCCTACAAAATATATGTAAAGGAGTGACTCCCCATGTTTTCTGTTGAGCTCGTTGCTTTTGTGTATAAAATATTTATACTTTTTGAAAATGAGTTATTCCGCATCTTCTAAACCCTCAGTCGACACAACACAACTCATTCTCATTACTTTTATAGATAGATAGATAGATAGATAGATAGATAGATAGATAGATAGATAGATAGATAGATAGATAGATAGATAGATAGATAGATATATACATATATATAGATATAGATATAGATATTAATCCTGAGCATATAACTGGGCGTGGAAAAACACTCGAATATGGCCAAAACCACAATTCCTTGACAACCCATTTCACATATGCACACATATAATAATAATATTATTACGCTTTTTCTATTATTTTAATACAAAATTACACTTATGGCATCTCATACCATTTTCCAACAATTTAACATGAATTAAGGAAAGAGGCGGGGTATGCCATGTAAGAAAATAACATATAACCATCTTACATACATACCCACCAATATAATCATATGCCATTTAAAAACCAAGAAAAAAGAGTGCACCCCATTTGTTCTTATCTCCCAACTGTGGCATTCATCTCATAGTACCCAATACAAGAATATCTTTAGCATGCATATATACAAATATCTAAATAATTCTATAAACCTACAAGTGGTCCTAAGTATTTTCCTATTTAGATAAAAATATGTAAGAATGTCACTCTTACACCCCTAACTCAATTTGTCAATTTTGAAAGCAAAAGTGCCCAAAAAAATGCCTAAATAATATTTTTCGATAAAATGTAAAACATGAAAGTTGTCCAAAATTTTATTTTACATCTCGATGTACTATTTTTAAATATATCTGAGTTTTTTTTTTTGACGAAAAACTCATTTTCTGACAAAACGACACATTTTCACCAAAATAGGGACTCTTACAACTTTTGTACCATTATAATTTTTTTAACGTAACTAATGTGATCAAATCAAAGTACTATTAAACCATTTTCGAAGTTACTATTCACTAAAGTTAGTGATCATCCAATATTTTTCTTACCAAAAATATTACTTTGCCAAAATAAGGTTTGTACCCCATATATAAAAATAATATTAAAAACATGTCATTGACATTTATTATATATTACTGACACAATACGAATGGTTCACAGATTTTTATTTCGTCGTTCTAGGGTAAACACCACCATTATCATTTATCATCATTTTTATGCATGCATGTCATATATGCACTAAGCCAAGCCCGAACATGACATGCGATTTCATATTCGATATTTTCAACCTTCGTATAGTGTGCATAAAATTTTGCATGTAAACTTTTACATAGAACTTTTGCTGGAAATATAAATTATTCTTTTTGGTCCTTATACGACCTATGTAGTGTAGCGTGTGTAACTATTATCATGTCAAACTTTTGTGCGACCCAATATATTATAATTATTTTATTTATTAAAATCAGGGTTCTACACATCAAGCATGAAGAATTGTATCATCTTTGTTCCACAAGTTGGCCATGTGCCGACCACAACTTCGAGCACGATTGTTCCTAAGGGTAACACCTTCTCCCCTAAAATAACGATAAGAGGCATGTGATATACCTCTAATTTATTATCTCATAATCTCAAATTCTTAAAGCAATTTTAGAAAAAAACATCGAGTGAACTGTTGTTGTCGACCAGGATCCTTGCTGCTCGGATCTCATGCACCATCATTGTGATGACCGGGGGATCGTCATGCGGGTAAAGCACTCCAGACAAGTCATCTTTGGAGAAGCCAACACTGAGACGATATTTGTTTACCCTCGTGGCAACAGTTTTCAAAGCATCAACTAGGTTGATTTATCAAACATGAGCACGGGCATTTGCCTCATTGAGGTTGGCCTTCCTTTTTGTCGGTTCATCTCCGCCGACAGCGTCACCCCTACTATGAAATTACACCCAAAGGAGATTATCTTGACTTGATGTACGGGTTCCTTGGATTTTTTGGGTAAATCTGGATCGTCCTCCAAATCGCCATCTCTACCCTTTTTCTTCTCATCCACCTTTCTGCAAGGGGACTTTGCTCGACATTTGGGTTTTTGCTCATCAACTCAGCCACCTTTATCAACAAATTTCATCAGTTTTCCCCCATCTAATGATACTTTCAATCTTGTTGTTTAAAGCAAAGCAATTGTAATTGTTGTGGACATGATCTTTATGGAACTCGCAGTACTTATCCTTGTCTCTTCGATTAGGCGTAGTCTTCAATTTACCCGACCATTTAAGTTCGTTACATCCCTCGATGTCACTGAGGAGGTGGTGTATGCCTCTAGTGAGTGGGGTATATTCGTCGTATCTCTTCGGCTTTTTAACTTTCCTTTCTTGAGGTTTCTCCTTCTTACTAGAGTTCTTATAGGTCTTGAATCTGGCATGACAAGATTCCTATGATGTCATTACCTCCTTGGCATTCATAATTTTGCCCGCCTTGGCAAGGAGCTCAGCCATCATGCTCGGAGTCATAATCTATAACCTTAAGCTTCTTCGTATTGAATCACGTGATGAATTCCCTTGTTGTTTATCCCGATTTGTGGTGAACATTTAGTAGGTGGGTCACTATTTGCCCTATCTTTACGAGAAAATAGAAATCATTGACGAGGATATCGACTAATTATAGGAAAATTAATATTTGCCCTCTAGGCAGACTATTACACCATCTGAGCCGATTTAGTAATGGTGATGGAAAAGGCTCTGTAACGAATCTCATCATATACTAAATAGATATATGAGGTAGCTTGCTATTGTTCCACGTATAGCATTGAATCATCTTCCACTTTCTATATAAGAATTATAATCGACAGCTTGAACCTTGCAAGGGTTAGGTAACTGACTACTGCGATACTAAACTAAGATCCTTGAATGAAATCCCTCTGCAAAGGATTTCTTGATTTGATTATTTTTCCTAAACGGTCTTCTATACATTGGATGGATCCTTTCTAGGGTTGCTCATCATTGTGTCATTTGCTATGGCGGTGTTATTTAATCGGCCTCAGCTTTCTATAGAGATCTCTTCCTGAGAATTTTACTCGACCTTTGTCGATTCGCGTACAATTCTTCTTGACCTCACTGGACATTTCACCCTCTTATCCTAATTCTTCTTTGCTCATCTTTTCCTTCTCTGTATTGGTGTGTCCTTACTAATCTTGGGCCTAAATGATAAAAGGTAGAGTTTCCCATCAGTCTTTCTAAGACACTTGGACAATCTAAGGAATAGGTATGTTCATTGTCGTATCCCTTTGATCTGATGGTGGAGGTTTCCTTTGGACGATAGGATCAATCTTCCCGACTTTAATCAAAGTATATGGATCTGCTACCTTCTCTTCGTAAGTCCAAATCTAATCGTCTAGAATTTTAAGTTGCTCCATCGCGATGACCCCACCTCCTATCCTTGTAGGGAGTTGGGGGTGGCATATCCTGTATCCAATTAGGGTTTTCTCCCCCCATTGGGGTAACAGTGTTTAATTCAGGATTATTTTGTACATTTAGAAAGCTCTACCTCAGTTGTTTCATGCTTTTCTACATAGCCTCTCGGCCCCTGGCCAAGCTCATTAAGATCCCTAGTAGATCTCCCATCTCTAATGGAGTTGAGAGGGGAATTCTCTCAGCGGTTCGACAGGTTTATGGTTTTTTTTTACATATTCCAATCCTTTGCAGAAAAACAAAGCATCGTAATACCAAATAAAAAAGTATAGCAATTTGTTAACATAAATTTATTGAAAAGAAGGTTTTCAAGCCTGGAAATGGAAAATATGATGGTGAATTTAAGGATTAAACTCAATCAAATGGAAATAATTCTAGTGTGACACCCCACTTATAAAAATAATGGGTGGCCAGCCCTTTACTCAAATAAAACAAGAATCTCAGCTGGCTCATTCTTAGCATCACTGTCAAAAATTTAATTAATTATTAATACCCTATTAAGCTTGGTGTCGAATTTTAAAACTTATCTCAATTGCTGTAAATAAATTTCATTCACCAAAACTCATTCCAAAATAGATACACGCTCACCATGTATAATAATTAAATGTTGAATTAGATATAATTATCCAAACGACAGAATAAACATCTGGTATAAGTATAATATAATAATCCATCATAACTGAATTGAAATAAATATTAAATGAATAAATTTCTTACCATGGGTGACATGCTTGAATAGCAACTGGAAGAAATCAATTCTAGAACTCGAGGATAGAAACGCCTAATAAACTCCCTGCAAGAATCCACAACTACTGTAACACTGTAAGAACAATTTTTCTTTCATTGTTCATAGCATAGTTTTAGGCTAGTTTAGCGTATCCCGTTATAAATCGTCACGCGCAATCAAGACGAACCGAACTCAAGCATCTCCAAGTTTGAAGACTTACCAACATCCCAAAAGGTATAAAATAATTTAGAGTTTAAATTAATTCATAGAATTATATTTGGGGTGTTTAATTTTTATCAGTAGACGAACAGGATTGTTTTGCTTTGCGAAAATATGTTTTTGGAAGACATGTAGGCGGATATTTAAGAAAAAAAGTTTTTTGATGTTTCAGTCGTTTAAACGACATGCTGTTGTCATTCAAACGACATACATAAGTTGTTCAAACGACCCGCCGACTTAAAGTTTGTTATAAATACTTGTTTCGTGGATCAGTATGTTTAAGAATTTTGCCAACACATTTTTGCATATCAGAAGAAAATTTCTTCAAAGTTTTGTGTTCCTAAACACTATTTTAATTCACAAAAATAATCCTTGAATATTATTCTTGTTAATTAGTTTACAACTCTAAAAATCTTTATATCTTTGCGTACACCTTGGTGGAGAGGATCTCCATTACTGACTTATGATACATGTGGGGATTCACTGCTGAAAACAAAGGCTGAGGCTTATGGACGGATGCGGTCCATTGAGATTTATGAGGGAATCTTTGTTGATTTTAGAGTTGCGGTTCTTGTGGGTTTTTGTAGGAGTGCATTGGTAATTTAGGTTGCGGTCTATATGGGTTTGTTGTGATAAATTCATTATAGATTTCATTGTGTAATTTGTAAGTTGCGATTTACATTATATAGTGAAATAAAGGTTTTTACCCAAAAGATTTTTTTTCCTGAAACTTGGCGTTGTCGTATTTGCGTGGTTTGATTTTTCTGTTTTATCACATAGTTGCATACTTAGGATAAAAAAGATAAAATATGTTTAAAAGTCGCTTCCTCATATTTACAACTTGGTGTTGCAATTTTTGTTGAAATCACCCTTTGCGATTATTTTTGTCCTTATAAGTGGTATCAGAGAAAGTTGCACTACGTTATTGTGTTTGATCTTATTTACCTGCTTTTTGGATGATTGTGTTTTCATCGCTCATGTGCTTATTTTTTACGCTCGATGGAAGGATTTAAATCGTTTGAATTTGACGTTTGCGAAAAGAATTAAAGTTTTGGAAAAAGAAAATTGTCGTTTTAAATCCGCTATGGATATTTTACAAACGGTTCAAAATCAAATAGATTTTTATCGTGAGAAATTTGTTCCTATGGACCATGACTTTATTGATTTAAAATTATTCAAAAAGGAGAGTGATGATAGAGTTCTATTTTTAGAAAAAGAATTGGAGGACTTTAAAATTTCTAGGGTTTGTGTTCGTGCCAAAGAGGATAAAAATATTATAATTAATGATTTTGTGACACGTGAGAAGACTCTTAGGGAAAAGTTTGATTGTATTGGGGGTGAGCGTGATAACTTTTTAGTAATTGTTGAAAATTTGAAAAAGGCATCCCAAGAATTGGAAGAGTCTAATTCTTTGCTTGAGTAAAAAATTTTAAAGTTAAAAAATGATTTAAAAGACTCGAGTACTCTATGAGTAATGGTAACGGCTCATCTTGTTTTCATGCTTCGAGTGTCAAAGTCCAAACTATTTTTTGTTTTAAAGGGTCAACCAAATCCAAGGACGTTTGAAAAGGTCAACCCATAGTTCCCATTCCCCGTGTCTACACATGTTCATATTGTGGTAGGAAAGATCACCTTAGGCGTTTTTGTTTTGATCTTGGAAGAAATCCTAGCAAGTTGAAGTTTGGTGTTCTGTTGGTTCCCGGAACCCCTATTAGACATTTCACATCTATTTGGGATAGGAAATCACTTTTAAAGGTGCTAAATGGTAAATTAGTGTGACATCCCTCCTAATTAAATACCGGGTGATCAGACCTTCATTAAATTAAAACAGGATTTCCATTTGGTTCATTCATAGGATCACTATCGAAATTTTTTTTAAACATTTACTAACCACCTAGTATTCCAAAAAGTTGATGCCAAATTTTATCTTTTTATTAAACAAAACAATATGCGGAAACAAATACAATAATTAACCATCCACGTAATAAATGAATAAGCTGAACAATCATCTGATAAGCAACGGATATAAAATTATACCGAATAAACCATTAGTTCCCAAATCTAAATAAAAGTCCAATATAAATAAAATTCAAATACATAGTCTGACTGACATAAAGAAATAGCCTAGGGCCAACACGCCCGAATGAAATACTGAACTCCACCCTACACTAGGAATGAAGTAACTGAAGCGTCTAATTCCAAATCCTGCAAGAATCCACAAGTGCTGCAGCTATGCATCCTTGGAACAGATCATCCTGCTTGGCATCCCTGTGGCTGGACATCTAAAAGGTTACGAAAAAATAGTTTTGCGAGTACGGGTCAGAACCCAAGTAAAAATCATTTGAAAATATTTAGCAAGCATTTAAATATCAATTCAAATGAACAGTTATTAGATACACATGTTAGGCTACGGACACTCCTTTGAGTTTTCTCACCTCTCATCTATAGTGCACATCTAACGTCCCACCTAGTCAAGATACCCAATCTAACTAGGTCTCAAGTATCTAATAAGCCTCAAATCAGTCTAGCTCACTTGTACCTCCCATACAGTACGTTACCGAATACCCTGAACTACCGTTTAATCATAGTTAAGATTACCCTTAACTTACTCGTACCGCCCATACAATAAGCTACTGAATACCCTTAATAACTAACATCACTCCTCTGTTATTATTAAACCTACGTTGCCATTTCACATATTTTATGGTTCAATCCTTACCATTTAAGTTTCTCTACTTAAACTTTATTTTAGATATTCACCATCCATCTTCCTACTATTTACACCTTAGTAGATTCATCATTAATTAGATTTATACTATCTAATCTCCCTACTATTTACTCTTTAGTTGATTAATAGATCTTTAGATACATACTATATCGTCTCACTATTATCCCACATAAGTAGATAAATCTTTGTTTAGATACACACTATCTAACCTCACTACTGTCACACATAAGTAGGAGAAAACATCCAAGCATATATATATATATAATATAGCATCCACCGGTCTGGCCACCGTGATGCACATTCGCGTACTCTACGATAAGTCCAAGTACCTCTCGTACTATATCAAAGACAAATGGTTCGGCATGTCTCCTCGAAGGCCAAAATACAAATCACACATATTGGAGGCGAACATAGTCCCCAGCCAAATGGGTCACGCACATACCTATGCTCCCATTTAATCTTCGAAACTATTATACTCTCAAATAGTACGTATCCAAGGTCCTATGTTTTGAGTACAAGTCTAAAATCCCACCAATAGGCTCATCAGGATAAGACGGTCCGCGATGCGGAACCTCCCCCCGATAGCAAGCAGCGTAGGTATGTCATACACATAATAATACATAATAGGCATACACAGAACCTATCTATATGTATATTCAATATAGGTACACACACGACCTATATTAATACAAACGTATAGGTATACACTCAACCTATAAAAATCAATCCATATAGGTATACACTCAACCTATGATTATCACCCGTACATAGTATTTTTCTCTCGAATGTTCACTGTACAATTTTCTTTGATATATACTCTCTATCGTATATTCCCGAGTACTATTCTCTACCTGAAGGGCCTATTGTTACCCCCTAAGTTAATTCAGTAGTTAATCCACAATTGTCCTACTGGTCTACCTCAAAATTTCCCTTATCCTCTCCACGATCCATTCTCATTCTCTCGAATTATTACATTAATAATTAAGCCCAACTAGCTGTAATACCCCTCATTTTTTTATATTTAAATAATTATGGGATTAATTATTATTATTGGATTAATTAAATTAAAAAAGTCAAGAAATTTAATTGTTAATTAATTCGAATTTAAAATAATGCCAAGGGTTAATACTTGATGATGGAAATCATTGATTATTATTGTGGGTATATGTAATATGGAATTATTTTATTTTTATATATTGTCAGAGTGCGAAATACAATAGTTTGGTATTTTAAGTCAGGACGCGCATGTGAGCCGTGTCGGGACTCATTGTATGGGATAAAAAGGTAAATTATTTTTGTATAACTCTTATGGTAATTTCGAGTGCGCCATTGAGTCCGAAAGGATCAAGATAGTCGAAAAAATCTAGCCGAGCATTTTATTTGGACTCCGGGGTAATTTTAGGCCTAACCGGCACCCCGTAGGGGTAATTTTTATCATTTGAATTTTTGGGGAATTAAAATGGACGAAAATTAGATAATTATTATATCAGTTACGGGAGTTCCATTAGGGTTAAGTCACATAAAAATCAAGAGAGAACCACAGAGGGTGAGGGAGGGAGGGCAAATCTCAAAGGAAGAAGGCCAATTAACACCACCTTGCACAACCACCACCATTATCGTGTAGATCGGAAAGTGAGGAACGCATCTATACCAACATCGCCAGCGGATCAGACATTCAAATTTGAGGTAAGTGTTCATTACTTGCTTTCCTTTAGCAATAATTATGCTCATGTTAGTGTAGGTGAATTTGATCATGAATTACATATGAAATTGGGTGAAAATGGGAGGTTTCATTTATGATTATGGACTGGTTTGATTAGTAGTTTAATTCCTTCATGTATGTAGAGGATTAATCATGAAATTGGAAAATTATATCAATGAACAATTCTGGGTTGGTTAGGTTTTTAATTGAAAATTGGGAAACTAGGGTTCTTATGATCTAAATTTGGGGACTTTGAATTATAATGATGATGGGTGATGATTTGCAAATGTTATATTAGTGGAAATCATACATACATGTTAGGAAGATGATTTAGAATGGTTGATTGGTGATTGGAAATTATCCGTAGAGGTTAGAGGTGTTGAAATGGCAAAGAGAATGTATCTGGGTAGGGCTGCCTTGTTACAGGTAAAGGTTCGGATCGTTTTCCTTATTAATAGATCCGAACCGTTTTTCATAAAAAGGTTCGGATTGGGTTTTTCATTAAAAGGTCCAGACCGTTTTTCATAAAAAAGGGTCCGGATCATTTTCCTTAATAGTTCCGGACCGCCTTGCTATATTTTCCAAAATTGAATTGTGGACCTCTAGGACATCCTTCGGTACTTGGAATGCAAGAATTTTAATGAAGTACACCGAGATTTGAAGTGATGATATATTAAGGCAAGTAAGACTTGGGCATATGTGGGATAAATGACCCTTAGAAAATTAGGAGGGGGGTCATAATCATAATTATTAAAACGTCGAGAGTATTAAGTGAAAGTAATACTGCAAATATGACATGATACTTAATTGTGTGAATACCTAGAAATTAGAATAGGTTGTGTGTATACCTATATATTGATTTATAATGTGTATAGCATACCTACACTGCGTGCTATCGAGCGGAGGTTTCGCGCAGTGGGCAGTCTTATCCTGGGTGACCCGATGGGGGGATATTGACTAGTACCCAGATCATATAAACTTGGATACGTGTTATTCTTTACATAAGATAGTTTTGACGGTTGAATGGGAGCGTAGGTGTGTGCGTGACCCATTTAGCTGGTGAGTATGCTCGCCTCCAATATTTATGTTATGAGATTTACGGTTAATGAGAGACACATAACCAATTATCCTTTATGCAGCGAGCGATGCATCGGGACACGATAGCAGAGTATGCATTGCGCCAAGTGGTCCTGACCAAGGGGCGCAAGTTTTATATATGATGATGTGACTATATGTGTATATATATAAATATACTTGAGAATGAATGATTCTAATGTGTGAAACTAACAAATGTATAAATATGGGTAAGTAAAGTAATTCCAGAGGATAAAAGACTTCCTATCAAAATAGTGAATATAAAATGGGTAACTGGCATAAAAGAATATTATTATCGTATTGTATGGGCGATACGGGTTATTCCCTTGAGATATATTTAGGAGTTCATGTCAGTAACCTAGTTGGGAATATTATAGACGACTAGGTTGGGGTAGACGTACGCTAGGTGTGCACATTAGTGGAGCGGTGAGAATCTCAAGTGAGAGTTCGGAACTAACATGTACATAATAATTGCATCTTTGCAGTTTTAAATACTTGCTAAAACAAATATTTTTACAAATCGGGCTCTGACCCGTTTCCTATTATTTCTCCACCCCTCCACACGCCTCCCACCCACCCCACCCCCATGGCAGCCCTGCTGTCATAAGGGCTACCACAAGGGCTGCTTTGGTGATGGTGGTGGTTGGGGGGAGGGCGGTGGGGGTGGTTGGGGAACGGTGGGGTGGGGGTGGGGTAGTGGGGTGAAGGTGTGGTCTCGGGTGCCGCTGGCGCGGACCAATTACACTATAGGAATTAGAATTAATGTGTTATTATGTGTTTTTTGTTAAGGTCCATTAAAAAGTCCATTCTTTTGGTCCACTTGTGAACCTCTCCCTATATATATATTATACCAGGTGTCTAGCCACAGGGTCACCGCCAGACTTAGATCCGTGGATCATTCGATGAGCTGCAGCTATTGTAGAAGTTATAGGTTATCGATATTAGACCCTACTATCTCTTCATTATATTCCTAGTTCAGATATTTCATTTAGGGCATGTGTCGCCCGCTTCCAGATTAACTATTTAAGGGATTTTATTTTTATTAGCATTTCCTTACTGTTGGATTGAGTATTATGATACTTTGGTTTTGGAATTTGAACTGGAATGTTATATCCAGTCTCATTTATTTCAGCATTTGATTCATGTTCAGTATTTATTCTTGTGGAATGGAATTGGCTTATATATTAAAGCATGGAATTTATTAATGGATTAATTGGGTATAATTAATTTGGGAAAATGTTTTGACACTTAGCTTAACTAATTATTAGGTGATTAATAATGAAAATTATTTTTGACAATGATGCTAAGAATGAACCAACCGGACACTTTGATTTTAATTTAATAAAGGACTGATCACCCGGCATTTAATTAGGAGGGGTGTCACACTAGCCTTGGCCTTAACTCTCGCATACATGACTAAGTCTCAAGACTATCAAGGCCTACAGTCGTACAATAAATCCATCATTATATTCTAAATATGTTCCAAAATTCCCCCGATAGTTATTCGCAAGTTCTGGGATTAAAAAGGGGAAATTTTCATAATCTTCTAAAATGAATCGAGTCATAAATGTTCTGACAGATTAAACATCCTTTGGTAAAATATTGATTACTCCCTCCACAGAACTCCGATTTACCAGATTCAAATCTCATTAGAAAGCTAAGATATAGAGATTTCCAGGCATGTATGGATATCACTTTAATTCTAAGGACAATTGAAATGGCATACATTTAAAGTTACGTAAAAAATTCTAGCAGATTACTATACTGACAGATCAAACACCCTATAGTAAAACATCAATTACTCCCTCTACAAAACTCCGATTGACCTGATTCAAAGCTCATTAGAAAGATAATACATAGAAATTTCCAAGAATGTATGGATATCACTCTAACTCTAAGTAAAATTGAAATGGCATACGTTTAAATTTAAGTCAAAAAATTTGGCAGATTGACATTTTGTGTTCATCAATTAAACCCTAAGTCATTCAAGATTCATGTTCTTAAACCAAGAACCCATCAAGATTCAATATTAATATCAGATATATTCAAATATCATTATATCTTCACATAGGGATAATTTCTGACGAAAATTTTACACAAATAACTTCAGAGATTCAATCCAAGAATCAAATTCTCCTTTAATAAACATAAAACCCTAGTTTTCTCATGTTCATCATTTTTATTAATCAAGAACTCAAATTTCTCTCTTATTAACCAACCCAAGCCCAATGATTTCAAATTATCATCATTAAGGAACATCTCTACATACATTCCTACTTTATTTTATGAATTAAACCCTCCCAAATTCATATAAAACTTCCAAAATCATGTAATCAAACCCTAATCTACATGGGTATTATAACATGCTTAAAATAAATTATGATTTAAATACTTGCCTCTCAATAGCAGGTCTGAAATTCATTGATAAGATGGTTTGGTGGTTCTCCCTTCGCTTCGATCTCGATTCCGTTGTGTTCGGGACGAAAAATTGTGTAGGAACCTTTGGATTTCTTCTCCTCTTCCTCTCCTCTGGCCTCTCTTCTATTATGATTGTTAACCCTGGTTCCTCTCTCAAATATCAGATATAATACTTAGCATTTTTGGAGTTCTCTAAACCACAAACTCCCGAATGATCGAAAAGCCCTTAAACAGTGTCGGGTTGGCCTAAAATCGTCCCGGGACCCAAACTATACCCTCGAGTACACTTTTTTGACTATTTTGACCCTTTTAGAATCAATCGTGACCTCAAAATCACCAACCAATTTACTTTTAAAATCATCTTATTTTCACCTCAAATTACGCCACACGTGAAATTAACTTAAATTGAATTAATTAAATTTGAATCATTCGAATTGAAAATTTTCTCCAAAATGTTCCTACATCACCAATATAATTAATTCCCATATTATCCAAAATACGGGGTGTTACATACTTCTCCCCTTACAAAGGAATTTCGTCTTCTAAATTTGGATAAGGCTAGTACTCCAAGGTTTCTACGCTACTTAAATCATCCATTTTGGACCACTACATACTTTTCTTCTATCCCTTAATCGTATCTAATATTAACATAATTTAACTACCCAAAGCACCCAGACACCCTATAGTCCTGCATAATTGCACACACGATACGTGGCCCCACTAGCCTTAAATATCACATAGTTATTGTCCCCTATATATAACTGTAAAAATAAACAATATCCACGGTACTAAACCCATGTCCTAAAGACCAAACATATACCCACTTCCAACGTTGAGCTAAGTTTCATGCGTGGGATGTCTCGTAAAGCGAAATTCAAACAAGGAACCCCCCCGATACACTACTACCTAACATTATCGATCGTTAAGATCCATTAGGCCCTTGGTCCATAGTGCGTACCCCCCAAAATTCCCGTCTCTTGACATAAAACTATACTCGTCCACTCCCATGTTACAAAAGATAATATATAATATGGCGCTCTTACTATCACTAGTTTCTTAACGCGAATAAATCACAAGCTATATCTTTCAACTCTGTAATGAGCCAGTCTACCTTGAATCACGTTAGTAACTATCCCTACTCACCGGGATTATAAATAACAATACAAATATCTTCATGTGTGTATATTATGCAACACACTATCATATATATACACGTACATATATATATATACTCATCCACTGACCCTCTATGTTTAGTACCTCTCAGCTTAAAGTGTTTACTTTATACGTTCAATAATTAAAATTTAAAATCGATGCATAGCATCCAACTACGTCTCATTACTCCGGACGTTAATTAAGGTTCCTACGTGTAACATTGCGTAATTAAGTTCAAAGAACTTTCTCAATGCACTATTTCCTAGAATTATCAACAAAATTCGTATGTCAAAAGCACATAACTAAGACATCACAAATTTTATCTCTCGACACGTAAATCAAATCATTTGTGCCTAATGCTCCCAAGGCGTCACATAATACGGTGTTCTAGTTATCACTGAGTTCTAATGAGTAAGCAACAATGAGTTAAATCTCTCCGATCAACGGTATACCCGATATGCCTTAAATCACATCAGTGAAAGTCCCCACTTACTCGGATAAATGTAACGAGACAACTATACTCACCGAAGTTTATGATACAATACACTATATATTCAGGCTTGACCCTCTTTCAGGTGATGTCACATGAAACTAAATATCTTATCCTCAGATAGCGAGCACAATAGTCTTACCCTGCATTCTACTACTGCTCCAACCCTCGGTATGCAGTCACTACGCAAGATAATAATATGTTCTCTTCTTATAACCCTCATAAGGAGCAAAAACTACCACATATTGTAAAGCATCCTCTTAGTGTCCACACCTGCCCCTCCCTGCGAATGGATCCAAAGAGAGCACCGCTACTCAATGGTATACATATATATGCCATATTAAAATTAACAACACCTTTACTAATTCCGTTTCACAGGTGAATCTAGTATTAATAACTTTTTGTGACTCGCTCATGTCATAAAAATAGACTCCTATCGCCTAGGGATAAAACTCATACTTTCAATTGTCACTAGTATCGGCGGTCCAAATGGTTCCTGGACATAACACCCTCATCCCAACTGAACCAAGACTTCTTATGACTGTTTCCCCTATTGGGCATCCCGTTCCTGACCACCAATTCGTTATAGACAAGATCTACGTATGTGTTCCTACTCTTCACACATAAGACACCACCCTGTGTCATCTGTCTCGCCTGATCACTGGGTCTCCGAACGTAACTCTAGTGTCGAGACTAACCCACGAACTGCTATAATGGTTGTACATCCAGGATTTCATCCTGTAGTTATCCCCTGCCTCGCTTTGACAATACTTCTTCCTGTGGCCTGTCTTTCCATAATTGAGATACTACCAGAGAACTCCTTTGTCTCTGGTCCTAGCCCTATTGGCCATGTCGGGGTGTCCTTCTCTCAAATATGGTTTCTTCTCCCCGATTGCACCCCTGTTGGCCCTTTGGCTCCGTTGGCCCTATGGAACTCATTGTTGGACTCGATGGTCCTAACAAAATCCACCGTCACTTGGTAGAAATTCAATTTATTTGAATCATTTAAATGGGTCCCTATTGGGAATACCCTCCCGTGGTGCTTCTCTAACACCGTTAAATCCAGTCTTGCTCTTCGGCTTGATTTTCTAACTCCTGAGATCCTTTCTCATAGAAACGTTGATATAAACTTATAAACGTACGACCTAGACGACATCGACAGTAGTCATCATATCTAGATTTTACACTCAAACTTTTGTATTCTACTCACGAGTCCCTCATCAACTTACGGACCCTTTTATTCTCCATATCCCCTTCGTCAAGTATGAAGTTTACTAAACATGTCAACTTCTCCCTTACGCTCGGTCTCTATCTCGCTCACTTGCGATAAGTTCTAAAACTCCATTCGCATCTCTGTCCGAATAGCATAAGGAAGATATTATGATCAAATTATACTCAAATTCCTCGTTATATTCCATATCCTTCTTATATGTGGTGACCGACTCTTGTCATGGTATGCTTCTCCTATGAGCTTAAAATTTTGATCGAAAATTTTAATCATGGGTATCGTTGCACTCCATCCTACATAGTTGTCATTAGATTACCTCCTTCCATTAGCTTATCATGCCTCCCTTTTTTTCTGAGCCCTTATATATGTCTCCTCATAAGAGTCCTTTCGACTTTCCCCACCCCTTACTGACTACACTGGGTGAGTGTAAGATTGCACCATCGTCATCTATAACAGTGCTTGGGGAAACTACTGTCCCCGTGATAATCCTATCGTCACCTTCTTGAAAAATAATTATGGTGACTTCTATTGCGATCACCATTTCCAGAATACCCATTAGCTTCTGCTAAGTCTCTTCCCCTACAGTCCTTCTAACAACCCTCGATGGTCGTCTTATAATGTTCGGTGCTCAAAATCTAAATGAACTCGCATAAGAATCTGATCAACTATACTTAATAGTAGGAGAACGTAAGTCACATACATAGGGTAACTCAACAATCCTATCATAAGTCTCTATATCAAAGAACGCTACGCTGAAACGTAAAAAGTCGTAAAGATTATAAGGACACTAGAACTTGATGCTTTGATACCATCTGTAACACACCGCCTAATTAAATACCGGGTGATGAGACCTTTATTAAATTAAAACAGGATTTCCATTTGGTTCATTCTTAGCATCACTGTCAAAAACTTTTAAAACATTTACTAACCACCTAGTATTCAAAAAAGTCGGTACCAAATTTTATCTTTTTATTAAACAAAATAATATATGGAAACAAATACAATAACTAAACAATCAAATTAACATCATTTATGGACTCCTAAAGTACCACGGATCCTAACCAATTAATGAAATAATCAAATTGACAAATCTGGGCCAAACAGGTGGCCCAAATCGGTTCGCCCCTAGGTTTTGGCGTGGGCGGGGATGGTTGTTCTTGGATGAGGTTTCATCATCATCCTCACTCCATATGAGTCCCATTCTTCCTTCATGCCTAGAATATTATCTCCCTAACATTGTAAACATCAATATACATGTTTTGTGTCAAAATTCAATCCAAATCATGGGATTCAACATCAAATTTCCATAATTAATTCACACCTTAATTCTAATATCAATTTTACACAATTTTCCAGATTTATAATTCAAGATCCCATCTTTTCTTAGCATGATTCATTCTCAGATTTTTAATTGAGATATCCTCTTACATATATGATTAAACCTCATATTTCATATATATCATAATCAAATCAATTTTCGATGAAGCCATTCCTAAAAACCCAATTTTTTAACATGTAAATCTCACCCAAAATTTATATTTATCCCACCAACTATAATATATATGAATTAAAACATGCATAGAGTATCAAAGAAATTTTAAACGCTTTCCTTAGATTATTATAGACTCTGAATTCCTCCCTTATAGATCCTTTTGCACAAGGATCCTAGCCCGAAATTTCCCCAATTCCTCCCCGGATTGCTTTCTTTAGCCTTTCTTGATTTCTCCCTTCAATTTTTACTACCCTCTCAAGTCTAGGCATATTAGAATGATTAAATGGTTGCCTCCCTCATCTAACATCCCTAAATATCCCCCTTAATCCTGAAATTAGGTTAAGTGCTCATATTAAAATGATTTGAATACCCCCATACAGGTCCCGTTTGGCCTAAAATGTCCCCGAAACCCAATTACAACCCTCGAATACCTAATCTTGACTATCTCAACCCATACTATATCATCGTTCACTAGAAATCACCATCTGATTCACTTATCATCAAGTTCCCATCTCGTTATCAACACAACCCCACACGCGCATCTCGAACGAGATACCATCAAACCGTCGATTTTACCCACTTACGATGTAACGTACAAAAATACGTTTTTAATTACTTATCACACAAGTAAATATAATAACAAATAAATATTAATCCAATATTATTTAATCAACATTTATTCAATTATCTTTAATTCACAAATTAGTTAATTTTGGAGCAAATGTGTAATTTAAATATTTTAAAAAATACTGGGTGTCACTTCTAGCTCGTAAAAATACAAGTGAATTGAAATATAATCCATTGATTTTCTGGAAACGGGTATTTTTGAGTTAAAGAGAAAAACAATGGTAAGAAACAACGAAAGGCTTGCGTTCCTACAAACAGTGTCAATTTATTATCGTCTAAAATTAATATATTGATTTGATCTTAGCTGAAGTATATAAGCTCAAATGATAATAGATAAAAAGATGGAAATCAACATGATACTTATCCACACCTTACAATAGAATGAGATGAGAGAAAAAAAATATGACACTGGATTTACGTGGTTCAACCCAAGGAGGAGCCTACGTCCATAACTGCAAGTGTAGATAATATTAGTTTCATAGAATCAGAGTCTGTAGTCCCAATCAGTTTGTCCTACGTAGGTTACTCCTCGCCTCCTTAAATATTGGCATGGGAGTATCTATTTGTGGAATAATACAATTGATCCACTGGGATATGTTAGGGTATTTTTCTTTATAGAATAAACAAATACCCACTTTACAAGGTAGTGGGAGAATAATTATAAAGTTAGCATGGGTAAGCATGGGTGGAAGAATGTTCATTTGTTTCAAGTGTATGAGTGCTTTGATGATGTCGTCCCACTGTATAACTACTCGATAGTGGACATACAATTAACTTTGTTAACCTTTTCACAAAAACTTCTAAAAATCCAACTTTTGTCCACTCTTTTATAACTAATTAAAAACCACAACAAAACATTTTATCTCATTTCTTTAGAAATTTACTTACGAACACCATTACTATTAATTATGCCCTCTCATATTCAATCTCTGTGGATACGATACCCAACTTATCGCTACACTCGTTAATCTTTAAGGTGTGGAAAATTGATAAAGTGCTTCCACAAAATGACTCGATGATATTACTTCTCGCCACAACTTTGGTTAGAAAGTGATCATTGCATATTTTACAAAATAACAAAAAATGCTAGTTAAAAGCGTTGTTCATTGACATGTGTGTGGCCTTGCTCCCCTTTACATTTACTCATTATGTCTGCATGCCCCATGTGTTAAACAATATTTAAGTGTTATACTCTGTCAAGTGTAGTCACTGGACATGTTTGATATCATACTACACTTTAGTATTTACTCGGTTTATAAAAAAATTGCCAAATCAAGACATTCACTTATGCTCACTCATCATTATACATTATCATAGTCTCAAATGTAATGAAGTTGTTCTCTTGATGTTTATAATTACGGACTATTGGGTGAATACTCATTTACTTTGCTATTAACTTGTTGATTGTCGAATTTTTGTTGGGTTTGGCTTTGATTTTCTAGGGCGAAAATCTGTGAAGAAATTTGATATTTGTGGATTTTATCCCTGAAAATCCTTATGAGACAACACTCGTCCACTAGGTTAACCATTGGGGTTTAACGTCTTGTTGCATTCGCTAAACGCAGCCGTTCACCAGCAAAAGTGGCACTTTTCCCATCTAAATATTTATCTTGTTCTTATCCCTTTGGTTTGATGGTTCTTATTTTCATTTACCACTAAGGACTATCAATGTTTAAGTTGGGGGTGTGATAAGTCACGAATATTGTATATTATCTCCAATTTTACTTATGAATTCTAGCATAATTCTAGTTGTTAATTCCCATATTTGATATCTTATATTGTATAACATTTGTTATCGTTATATATAGTCTTTTCAAGGTTTATTTTAGCTTTTGTAGGTATTAAAATGCTAAACGGTGCAATTGTGTGCTTTTGGGGAAAGTTTCAACGCATTTCCAACTCCAGGGGCATTTTAGTAAATTTTGCATTCGAATTTCGTGATCGAACTCTTCGCAGAAGTTGTATCACTCTGAGTTATCTTTTTGTAGCCACTAACGACGCGTTAGTTCGGATCCTAACGATCGAGTTATGATCATTTTTCTTGAAGACCTTTTATGTTGAATTGATGGGAGGAGGATTTGTGCCAAAAACAGCGGACCGATCAACCAATCTAAATACCGTGATCGATTGATGAGGTTAATTTTGACTACGATTGTAGCCAGTGGGATTTTTTCCCATCCAACGATCGATCGGTCCAAATGCCGAGGTGGATCGCTCCGACGCTCGATTTCTCCTAGTGGTTTAAATGGTTTGATTTTGCTTTTGATTTTGATTCCACTTGCTATAAGTAGAAAGTGGATTTTCTTTATAATTATCTTTGTTTTTATCTTATTTTAGAGATTAGAAGATAGAATTTGCAATCTTTGGCTCTATTCTCTCTCCTATGATTTATTGCATTTCCTTATTTCTCTCTCTTTATTCACTTCATTCTAAATAATCAAACTTGGTTTTATTGGCAATTAATACTCTCTTATTCATTAAAATAGTTGTTGTGTATTAATTCCTAACTTTTAATGGATTTCTTTCCTTTAGTTAATCCCACTTTGTGTCTTTGTATTATTATTGTTATTGTTATAAGTATCTAAGTTACTTGTTTTGGGATCTTAAACCCACCTTGGATAATTGCACTTCTTGATAGGTTGGAAGTTTGAATCCAATAAATGGGTGTACCTGATGATGCTGGAAATCATCCTTGAGGGTTCAAACTTGTTGGAAATGATGACCCCTAAATTTTAAATTTTAACAAAGTAATTTCAATTTCCTTTTAAAGATGTGGAATAGAGATGGTTCAACTACACAAGTACATAAACCAAATTTTAATTCCTTTTAAATTAAAATAAAACTAAACAAGAAGTGAGATTAAATTAATCAACAAATTAATTTTCACTTAAACAACTTAATTCAATCCAAGTCTTAGAAATTTGCCTAACAATAAATATTTAATTTTTGCAAATAAGGCCAAACCAAATTTTACCAAATTAAGGTTAATGACTTGAATTAAATTAATTCAATTATACCCAAACTAATTTAACACCAAATTAACTAAACCAATTTTATCTTTTTACCTAAGCATGCATCTAATGTGAATATGCAAAAGATAAAATAAATAAATAACCACTACGTCGCGATGTACGAGAAAAAACCCACAATGGGAAATAAAAAAACTTTTCACTACTTTCTTTACTTTTCAAACTCTCATATGCCTAAATTGCAAAGGACATCATAACAACAACATTCAATCCCAAGTAACAAACCAAACAAAGGTATGGAAAGTGTATGTATGGGCTAAAACTCCAATTTAGAGTTGGTTATGGGAATGGGATATGAAATGAAAGGCTATAGTTAGGCTCAAAGGGGTTAACAAGGGTAAACATATAAGGGTGAGGTCAAGGCTCATATGGGTGATATAACAAAGAGGGCCTATGATCATTTCACAAAGTTTACGAAATTCTCGAATCAAAACAATATATAAAAATCATGATCAAGTAACACATTTCAAGTATGAACTCAATTAACGAACGGTCAAATGAAAGAATAGTGAGATTACCAACGAATTCAACGTTTTTAATGAGAAAAGAATAGTGTATAAAACTCACAAACGATGAAAGGTACAAAGCTTACTCGGTGTAAGTATATACAATGCAACAAAAGATTACCGAGTTATAAAAATCTTAAACCAAATCAATATAACAATAAAAGTGCATGTGCTCATGGGATTAAAGTTTAATTCAGGAAGTTATTCATAATAGCAATAATCGAGACTAAAGTCTAATAACTTCTAAAATCGAGAACTTGCATCATTGGGCTGTCTATTGGATCGGGCAATTATTGAAATTTATAATCGGAAACAAAGGCAAAATGCCCAAAAAAGGAGAAAAAAGAAAGAAAATCTTTTTGAAATTTTTAATTTTTCTAAGAAAAGCATACTAAGTAACTAACATGTGAGCAAAAACATGGACTAAAATAAGAAATGGATAGAATATCCCACACCCCCTAACTTAAAACTTGACATTGTCCTCAATGTAAATTAAGAACCAAGTCAAAGAGAGGAAAAGAGCGATATTACCCAAAAGTAGAGCGATCCCCATAAGAACAAGTCCAAAGAATCTACAAAACAAGTTAGTAACGAGCATAGCAAAAACAAATAATAAAAAGTTAACTAATTACATTAGACTAAATTAAAATGGAAGGAAAAAAAAAAGAATAAAAAAACTAACTATATACAACCTACTATTTAGACTTCACACTAATTGTACACTAGAAGTCTAAATAGCTGAGGGTCCACCATAAGAACGATTTGACTTTGGAGGATAACCGGTGTACCCTCACATACAAGCATGCCTGTCGAAAAATATGAATTCCGTTTTAACAACGGAAGGCATGTGTAAGGCGGAAAAATGAACCATCGCCAATTAAAAGTTTTGGTGGGACGATGGGGGGTTTGGATTGAACGGGTGACAAAAACAAGCGGGGACCAAGAAAAGCTGAATATCCTCCCAAGGATTTTGAAGTTGTAATGGGAGGCGGCTCACACAAAGGCAAAGATGCTATCGTGGAGGGCGACTCGAGCAAGTACTCCTCATCGGCGATAGGGTTTAAAACATTCAAACTCATGAGAAGAATCATCATCACATGAAGTTGGAATTTCAAAGGAAATAATATCAGTTTCAATGAAATGTTCTTCTTTGGGAGCCAAAGAAGAAATCATTTCATTGCAAATAGATATGACGTCATTATCATCCTCACTTTCAATATCTATTACGCAATGGGAAAAGTCTAGAATGGCTTGTTCCAAAGTAGGCACAAGTACCTCATTTGGTTCAAAACATTCGTCGACCTCGAAAGTCTCGGAAGCAAAATCGTCGTCGGACTCAAATAATAAATCCAACTCATGTTCCCACGAACGATTTTCTTCCCGATAACGATTTTCAATTTTCTCATTTTCATACATACGCAAACCCTCACCGAATGTCATGGGTCGAGGTGCGGATGCATGAAAATGGGAACTTTGAAAGTTGCCATCGGACTTAAACGAAAACTCATTATTATAGGAATTTTGAAAACTATTGCAATTCGTTTCAAAATTCCTATTATAAGGAGGTAAAGGCCCAAAATCATTGTCATCATCATCAAAATTCCAATAGCCTAAGTTTTGACTTTCGTTATACTCAGCCAAAGTCATGTTTGAATTTGTTACACTTTGGGATGCTAAGTATTCACCGAAAGTCATAGGCCTAGAATTTTGAGAATTATAACAAGGATTACCGAAAGAATTGGAATAAGACATGCTTACCCCAAAAATGGCTCAAGTGGCGAATTCCACAAAATAGGTGCGCGCGGGAAATTCAAGCGTTTCTAAGTGCTCAAACGTGGAAGTCCTGCAAAAAGTTAGCAAATAATACAAATAGAAAGAAAATACTATGAAATACTAAATCAAATAAAGTCAAAAACAAACTCATCCCCGGTAACGGCGCCATTTGATAGGCAGGGTTTCGCCGCGGCGTGAGAGTCACCTACGCGCCGGTCGTTTTATGTTCGGCGCACCTGAATTATACAAAAACCTAAACTACGACTACACTCAACTGGTGAGTACAGCGGTAAGTCGGGTATCAAAAATCCACAGAGACGAGATGTTAGAATTCAAGTGATTTAATACTCCGAAATAAAAGTGTAAAAGGTGATTAGAAACTAAAATGGAAAAGATGCATAAAAAGGAAAGATTAATCTAGGCAAGGTATTGAAACTAGATTAACAAAGCGAGTAAAACTATAGGTTGCGTCGAATATCACTCACCCGAGTTAATTAGTATAAAATGGTTACATGGGTAGACGAGTTATTAAGAACGCGTCTCGTTTCGACAGTTAATTAAATCAAGGGTTGTTACACCCTAAATCATCATAAAAGCCTAATAAGATTTTGGCGTCACAAATATCCCGGAAATTGCACACGAAAGGTCGTAAGCACGGGACATACATGATATGCCCCATCAAATCTCCTAGGCGCAATAACTAGGACAACGCACCCGAAATAGACCCGTAAACTCCATCACCAAAGCAAAGCAACGCGTCAACTCGAGTGAGTTCAATTCAAACACAACCTAATTTAAATTACCTAGAAAGCATGTTAAAAACGCGGTAAATGTAAAGCGGGAATAAACGCGATAAAACTATACTACAAAGCGTGTAAATCAAAGCATGTAAATAAAACAAGAAAACCTAAATTAGAAAGCTTGTAAATTATACTACAACAATGGAAACAAAGGAAATACAACTTAAATTAAATGGAGAGGATGATGAATAGTCAACTTACACAACAAATGGGGTGTCAAACCAAGTATAAATGAAGAAGAACCATCCAAAACCACCCAAACCCTAACTACCACTCTCTACAATCTATTCTAACTAAGTATATCTGAATTAAAACCAAAAATGGGTTTATATAGTAAGTGGGAAAAAGTAAGGGAAAGAGGAAAGAAAGAGGAAAGAGCCCAAAATATCTGGCACTACCGGTCGACCGGCCCCTTAGGCAAAAGCATACTATCTCCTTCCCACGGCAAAAGTTGAAACCGCGGTCGACCGGTACTCTGTTTTCAGGCTGCATTTGGTCCATGATGAGGGGGAAAAGGTCCATTACGGAAACGAGCCTAGCTTCTTCGTCCGAACTCCAAACGACGCACTGTTTGCGGCAACGCGATGCTAACTCAATGAACTACGTATCCGTGGAATTTTCATGAGCCGGATAAGAAATGTGAATTGACTAAAATGCCCTTGAAGTAGCGTCCAGCGATGGAACTTCTCTGAAATGCAATCGAACCTCACTTTTAGCGTTCCAATACCTACAAAAGCACAAATAGTCCCTACAAAGCATGTATATATCCAAATCCAATGTTGTCTGGTTAAAGAGCATAATTATAGGCATTTAGGACCGTAAGAGTGCTAGAATACAAAAAGATAACGGGAGGAAATATGCAATATTCAATACGAATCACACCCCATAACTTAAACATTGCTAGTCCCTAGTGATGAAACAAACAAAACTAGTCCACAGAAGGAAATACAAAACGCATATATGCATCGAAATATAATTGCCACTTTCATAGGAAACACGATTGCATTTAGCATATGCAATAATCCGTTAAACCCCGAGGTTACCCTAGTGGATGAGTGTCGTCTCGTGAGGGTTTTCAGGGATGATACCCACAAACATCATATAGTTTCCTCAAAATATGCCCAAACCAACATGCGACAAGACCAACAATAGCGAAAAGGATTTCATACGCATTATTACCAAATTGAATGAATTCAAACAAAAGTCCGAATCATTAACATTATAGAATGCACCTCATAGAATTGAAACCTTAAATGTGGGAGGGGAGCGAGCACATGCAAAGTGTGATTTGGCAAAAACTTAAATAAATCGAATACTAAATTAAAGCAAGCATATATTCAATCCTCACGGGCATTACGCTCATCAAGCGAATTCACTCGAAACAGGGAGGTAACACATAGGACAGGCGGGCTAAAGAGTAAATGGAAATGGAAACTAGGCCACACACATGTCACAGATGAAGAACGCTATATATAACCTGAAAAACTATAATCTCAATGAAAGATACTGCACACTAAAAGAGGCGAAATGCATTTTCACAGATTATCACAACTATTATGACTTTTAAATTACATCAACCTAAGATCACATAGGACTTTAATAGGGTTATGATGTGGCTAGGGCATGAAATGAAAGGAATGTATGTACGGATTCAAAGTGTTCGGGATGAAAACTCGGGATAATGGAAAAATGCGGGCAATATCAAAATTAGAAAACAAGTTCCAAAACGACATTAGATGTATCATCGGGGAGAGTAATCAAAGCTTATTGAACTATATACAACATTTACACTTTCTCTTTTCTTTCTTTTCTTCTTTTTCTCATTTTCTCTTTTGTTTTCTTTTGCTTTTTGCTTTCTCTTTTTCACAACTTTCTTTACTTTTCAAACTCTCATATGCCTAAATTGCAACCGACATCATAACAACAACATTCAATCCCAAGTAACAAACCAAAAAAAGGTATGAAAAGTGTATGTATGGGCTAAAACTCCAATTTAGAGTTGGTTATGGGAATGGGATATGAAATGAAAGGCTATAATCAGGCTCAAAGGGGTTAACAAGGGTAAACATATAAGGATGAGGTCAAGGCTCATATGAGTGATATAACAAAGAGGGCCTATGATCATTTCACAAAGTTTATGGAATTCTCGAATCAAAACAATATATGAAAATCATGATCAAGTAACACATTTCAAGTATGAACTCAATTAATGAACGGTCAAATGAAAGAATAGTGAGATTACCAACGAATTTAACTTTTTTAATGAGAAAAGAATAGTGTATAGCACTCACGAACGACGAAAGGTACAAAGCTTACTCGGTGTAAGTATATACAATGCAACAAAAGATTACCGAGTTATAAAAATCTTAAACCAAATCAATATAACAATAAAAGTGCATGTGCTCATGGGATTAACGTTTAATTCAGGAAGTTATTCATAATATCAATAATCTAGACTAAAGTCTAATAACTTCTAAAATCGAGAACATGCATCATTGGGATGTCTATTGGATCGGGCAATTATTGAAATTTATCATCGGAAACAACGGTAAAATGCCCAAAAAAGGAGAAAAAAGAAAGAAAATCTTTTTGAAATTTTTAATTTTTCTAAGAAAAGCATACTAAGTAACTAACATGTGAGCAAAAACATGGACTAAAATAAGAAATGGATAGAATATCCCACACCCCCTAACTTAAAACTTGACATTGTCCTCAATGTAAATTAAGAACCAAGTCAAAGAGAGGAAAAGAGCAATATTACCCAAAAGTAGAGCGAACCCCATAAGAACAAGTCCAAAGAATCTACAAAACAAGTTAGTACCGAGCATAGCAAAAACAAATAATAAAAAGTTAACTAATTAAATTAGACTAAATTAAAAAGGAAGGAAAAAATAAAAAGAAAGAATAAAAAAACTAACTATATAGAACCTAATATTTAGACTTCACACTAATTGTACACTAGAAGTCTATATAGATGAGGGTCCACCATAAGAACGATTTGACTTTGGAGGATAACCGGTGTACCCTCACATACAAGCATGCCTTCCGAAAAATATGAATTTCGTTTTAACAACGGAAGGCATGTGTAAGGCGGAAGAAATGAACCATCGCCAATTAAAAGTTTTGGTAGGATGATGGGGGGTTTGGATTGAACGGGAGAAAAAACAATTGGGGACCGAGAAAAGCTGAATATCCTCCAAAGGATTTTGAAGTTGGAATGGGAGGCGGTGCACACAAAGGCAAAGATGTGATCGTGGAGGGCGACTCGAGCAAGTACTCCTCATCGGCGATAGGGTTTAAAACATTAAAGTTCGAAACTCAATCATCGGGTACTTGTTCCGGTGGAGTAATAGAGAATGAAAATGGGGATGAAATAAATTCAAACTCATGAGATGAATCATCATCGCATGAAGTTCGAATTTCAAAGGAAATAATATCAGTTTCAATGAAATGTTATTCTTTGGGAGCCAAAGAAGAAATCATTTCATTGCAAATAGATATTGCGTCATTATCATCCTCACTTTCAATATCTATTACGCAATGGGAAAAGTCTAGAATGGCTTGTTCCAAAGTAGGCACAAGTACCTCATTTGATTTAAAACATTCGTCGACCTCGAAAGTCTCGGAAGCAAAATCGTCGTCGGACTCAAATAATAAATCCAACTCATGTTCCCACGAACGATTTTCTTCTCGATAATGATTTTCAATTTTCTCATTTTCATACATACGCAAACCCTCACCGAATGTCATGGGTCGAGGTGCGGATGCATGAAAATGGGAACTTTGAAAGTTGCCATCGGACTTAAACGAAAACTCATTATTATAGGAATTTTGAAAACTATTGCAATTCGTTTCAAAATTCCTATTATAAGGAGGTAAAGGCCCAAAATCATTGTCATCATCATCAAAATTCCAATAGCCTAAGTTTTGACTTTCGTTATACTCAGCCAAAGTCATGTTTGAATTTGTTACACTTTGGGATGCTAAGTATTCACCGAAAGTCATAGGCCTAGAATTTTGAGAATTATAACAAGGATTACCGAAAGAATTGGAATAAGACATGCTTACCCCAAAAATGGCTCAAGTGGCGAATTCCACAAAATAGGTGCGCGCGGGAAATTCAAGCGTTTCTAAGTGCTCAAACGTGGAAGTCCTGCAAAAAGTTAGCAAATAATACAAATAGAAAGAAAATACTATGAAATACTAAATCAAATAAAGTCAAAAACAAACTCATCCCCGGTAACGGCGCCATTTGATAGGCAGGGTTTCGCCGCGGTGCGAGAGTCACCTACGCGCCGGTCGTTTTATGTTCGGCGCACCTGAATTATACAAAAACCTAAACTACGACTACACTCAACTGGTGAGTACAGCGGTAAGTCGGGTATCGAAAATCCACAGAGACGAGATGTTAGAATTCAAGTGATTTAATACTCCGAAATAAAAGTGTAAAAGGTGATTAGAAACTAAAAAGGAAAAGATGCATAAAAGGGAAAGATTAATCTAGGCAAGGTATTGAAATTAGATTAACAAAGCGAGTAAAACTATAGGTTGCGTCGAATATCCCTCACCCGAGTTAATTAGTATAAAATGGTTACATGGGTTGACGAGTTATTAAGAACGCGTCTCGTTTCGACAGTTAATTAAATCAAGGGTTGTTACGCCCTAAATCATCATAAAAGCCTAATAAGATTTTGGCGTCAACAAATATCCCGGAAATTGCACACGAAAGGTCGTAAGCACGGGACATACATGATATGCCCCGTCAAATCTCGTAGGCGCAATAACTAGGACAACGCACCCGAAATAGACCTGTAAACTCCATCACCAAAGCAAAGCAACGCGTCAACTCGAGTGAGTTCAATTCAAACACAACCTAATTTAAATTACCTAGAAAGCATGTTAAAAACGCGGTAAATGTAAAGCGGGAATAAACGCGATAAAACTATACTACAAAGCGTGTAAATCAAAGCATGTAAATAAAACAAGAAAACCTAAATTAGAAAGCTTGTAAATTATACTACAACAATGGAAACAAAGGAAATACAACTTAAATTAAATGGAGAGGATGATGAATAGTCAACTTACACAACAAATGGGGTGTCAAACCAAGTATAAATGAAGAAGAACCATCCAAAACCACCCAAACCCTAACTACCACTCTCTACAATCTATTCTAACTAAGTATATCTGAATTAAAACCAAAAATGGGTTTATATAGTAAGTGGGAAAAAGTAAGGGAAAGAGGAAAGAAAGAGGAAAGAGCCCAAAATATCTGGCACTATCGGTCGACCGGCCCCTTAGGCAAAAGAATACTGTCTCCTTCCCACGGCAAAAGTTGAAACCGCGGTCGACCGGTCCCAGGGACGCGGTCGACCGGTACTCTGTTTTCAGGCTGCATTTGGTCCATGATGAGGGGGAAAAGGTCCATTACGGAAACGAGCCTAGCTTCTTCTTCCGAACTCCAAACGACGCACCGTTCACGGCCACGCGATGCTAACTCAATGAACTACGTATCCGTTCAATTTTCATGAGCCGGATAAGAAATGTGAATTGACTAAAATACCGTTGAAGTAGCGTTCATTGATGGAACTTCTTTGAAATGCAACCGAACCTCACTTTTAGCGTTCCAATACCTACAAAAGCACAAATAACCCATACAAAGCATGTATATATCCAAATCCAAGGTTGTCTGGTTAATGAGCATAATTATAGGCATTTAGGACCGTAAGAGTGCTAGAATGCAAAAAGATAATGGGAGGAAATATGCAATATTCAATATGAATCACACCCCCTAACTTAAACATTGCTAGTCCCTAGTGATGAAACAAACAAAACTAGTCCACAGAAGGAAATACAAAACGCATATATGCATCGAAATATAATTGCCACTTTCGTAGGGAACACGATTGCATTTAGCATATGCAATAAGCCGTTAAACCCCTAGGTTACCCTAGTGGATGAGTGTCGTCTCGTGAGGGTTTTCAGGAATGATACCCACAAATATTATATGGTTTCCTCAAAATATGCCCAAACAAACATGCGACAAGACCAACAATAGCGAAAAGGATTTCATACGCATTATTACCAAATTGAATGAATTCAAACAAAAGTCCGAATCATTAACATTATAGAATGCACCTCATAGAATTAAAACCTTAAATGTGGGAGGGGAGCGAGCACATGCAAAGTGTGATTTAGCAAAAACTTAAATAAATCGAATACTAAATTAAAGCAAGCATATATTCAATCCTCACGGGCATTACGCTCATCAAGCGAATTCACTCGAAACAGGGAGGTAACACACGGGACATGCGGGCTAAAGAGTAAATGTAAATGGAAACTAGTCCGCACACATGCCACAGATGAAGAACGCTATATATAACCTGAAAAACTGTAATCTCAATGAAAGATACTGCACACTAAAATAGGCAAAATGCATTTTCACAGATTATCACAACTATTATGACTTTTAAATTACATCAACCTAAGATCACATAGGACTTTAATAGGGTTATGATGTGGCTAGGGCATGAAATGAAAGGAATGTATGTACGGATTCAAAGTGTTCGGGATGAAAACTCGGGATAATGGGAAAATGCGGGTAATATCAAAATTGGAAAACAAGTTCCAAAACGACATTAGATATATCATCGGGGAGAGTAATCAAAGCTTATTAAACTATATACAATATTTACACTTTCTCTTTTCTTTCTTTTCTTCTTTTTCTCATTTTCTCTTTTGTTTTCTTTTGCTTTTTGCTTTCTCTTTTTCACTACTTTCTTTACTTTTCAAACTCTTATATGCCTAAATTGCAACCGACATCATAACAACAGCATTCAATCCCAAGTAACAAACCAAACAAAGGTATGTAAAGTGTATGTATGGGCTAAAACTCCAATTTAGAGTTGGTTATGGGAATGGGATATGAAATAAAAGGCTATAATTAGGCTCAAAGGGGTTAACAAGGGTAAACATATAAGGGTGAGGTCAAGGCTCATATGGGTGATATAACAAAGAGGGCCTATGATCATTTCACAAAGTTTACGAAATTCTCGAATCAAAACAATATATGAAAATCATGATCAAGTAACACATTTCAAGTATGAACTCAATTAATGAACGGTCAAATGAAAGAATAGTGAGATTACCAACGAATTCAACGTTTTTAATGAGAAAAGAATAGTGTATAACACTCACAAACGACGAAAGGTACAAAGCTTACTCGGTGTAAGTATATACAATGCAACAAAAGATTACCGAGTTATAAAAATCTTAAACCAAATCAATATAACAATAAAAGTGCATGTTCTCATGGGATTAAAGTTTAATTCAGGAAGTTATTCATAATATCAATAATCGAGACTAAAGTCTAATAACTTCTAAAATCGAGAACATGCATCATTGGGATGTCTATTGGATCAGGAAATTATTAAAATTTATCATCGGAAACAAAGGCAAAATGCCAAAAAAAAGAGAAAAAAGAAAGAAAATCTTTTTGAAATTTTTAATTTTTCTAAGAAAAGCATACTAAGTAATTAACATGTGAGCAAAAACATGGACTAAAATAAGAAATGGATAGAATATCCCACACCCCCTAACTTAAAACTTGACATTGTCCTTAATGTAAATTAAGAACCAAGTCAAAGAGAGAAAAAGAGCGATATAACCCAAAAGTAGAGCGATCCCCATAAGAACAAGTCCAAAGAATCTACAAAACAAGTTAGTACCGAGCATAGCAAAAACAAATAATAAAAAGTTAACTAATTACATTAGACTAAATTAAAAAGGAAGGAAAAAATAAAAAGAAAGAATAAAAAAATTAACTATATAAAACCTACTATTTAGACTTCACACTAATTGTACACTAGAAATCTAAATAGATGAGGGTCCACCATAAGAACAATTTGACTTTGGAGGATAACCGGTGTACCCTCACATACAAGCATGCCTTCCGAAAAACATGAATTCCATTTTAACAACGGAAGGCATGTGTAAGGCGAAAGAAATGAACCATCACCAATTAAAAGTTTTGGTGGGACGATGGGGGGTTTGGATTGAACGGGTGACAAAAACAAGTGGGGACCGAGAAAAGCTGAATATCCTCCCAAGGATTTTGAAGTTGGAATGGGAGGAGGCGCACACAAAGGCAAACATGCGATCGTGGAGGGCGACTCGAGCAAGTACTCCTCATCTGCGATAGGGTTTAAATCATTAAAGTTCCAAACCGAATCATCGGGTACTTGTTCCGGTGGGGTAATAGAGAATGAAAATTGGGATGAAAGAAATTCAAACTCATGAGATGAATCATCATCGCATGAAGTTGGAATTTCAAAGGAAATAATATCATTTTCAATTAAATATTCTTCTTTGGGAGCCAAAGAAGAAATCATTTCATTGCAAATAGATATTACGTCATTATCCTCCTCACTTTCAATATCTATTACGCAATGGGAAAAGTCTAGAATGGCTTGTTCCAAAGTAGGCATAAGTACCTCATTTGGTTTAAAACATTCGTCGACCTCGAAAGTCTCGGAAGCAAAATCGTCGTCGGACTCAAATAATGAATCCAACTCATGTTCCCACGAACGATTTTCTTCCCGATAATGATTTTCAATTTTCTCATTTTCATACATACGCAAACCCTCACCGAATGTCATGGGTCGAGGTGCGGATGCATGAAAATGGGAACTTTGAAAGTTGCCATCGGACTTAAACGAAAACTCATTATTATAGGAATTTTGAAAACTATTGCAATTCATTTCAAAATTCCTATTATAAGGAGGTAAAGGCCCAAAATCATTGTCATCATCATCAAAATTCCACTAGCCTAAGTTTTGACTTTCGTTATACTCAGCCAAAGTCATGTTTGAATTTGTTACACTTTGGGATGCTAAGTATTCACCGAAAGTCATAGGCCTAGAATTTTGAGAATTATAACAAGGATTACCGAAAGAATTGGAATAAGACATGCTTACCCCAAAAATGGCTCAAGTGGCGAATTCCACAAAATAGGTGCGCGCGGGAAATTCAAGCGTTTCTAAGTGCTCAAACGTGGAAGTCCTGCAAAAAGTTAGCAAATAATACAAATAGAAAGAAAATACTATGAAATACTAAATCAAATAAAGTCAAAAACAAACTCATTCCCGGCAACGGCACCATTTGATAGGCAGGGTTTCGCCGCGGCGTGAGAGTCACCTACGCGCCGGTCGTTTTATGTTCGGCTCACCTGAACTATACAAAAACCTAAACTACGACTACACTCAACTGGTGAGTACAGCGGTAAGTCGGGTATCGAAAATCCACATAGACGAGATGTTAGAATTCAAGTGATTTAATACTCCGAAATAAAAGTGTAAAAGGTGATTAGAAACTAAAAAGGAAAAGATGCATAAAAGGGAAAGATTAATCTAGGCAAGGTATTGAAACTAGATTAACAAAGCGAGTAAAACTATAGGTTGCGTAGAATATCCCTCACCCGAGTTAATTAGTATAAAATGGTTACATGGGTTGACGAGTTATTAAGAACGCTTCTCGTTTCGACAGTTAATTAAATCAAGGGTTGTTACGCCCTAAATCATCATAAAAGCGTAATAAGATTTTGACGTCAACAAATATCCCAGAAATTGCACACGAAAGGTCGTAAGCACGGTACATACATGATATGCCCCGTCAAATCTCCTAGGCGCAATAATTAGGACAACACACCCGAAATAGACCCGTAAACTCCATCACCAAAGCAAAGCAACGCGTCAACTCGAGTGAGTTCAATTCAAACACAACCTAATTTAAATTACCTAGAAAGCATGTTAAAAACACGGTAAATGGAAAGAGGGAATAAACGCGATAAAACTATACTACAAAGCGTGTAAATCAAAGCATGTAAATAAAACAAGAAAACCTAAATTAGAAAGCTTGTAAATTATACTACAATAATGGAAACAAAGGAAATACAACTTAAATTAAACGGAGAGGATGATGAATAGTCAACCTACACAACAAATGGGGTGTCAAACCAAGTATAAATGAAGAAGAACCATCCAAAACCACCCAAACCCTAACTACAACTCTCTACAATCTATTCTAACTAAGTATATCTGAATTAAAACCAAAATTGGGTTTATATAGTAAGTGGAAAAAAGTAAAAGAAAAAGGAAAGAAAGAGGAAAGAGCCCAAAATATCTGGCACAACCGGTCGAACGGCCCCTTAGGCAAAAGCATATTGTCTCCTTCCTATGGCAAAAGTTGAAATCGCGGTCGACCGATCCCAGGGACGCGATCGACCGGTACTCTGTTTTCCGGCTGCATTTGGTCCATGATGAGGGGGAAAAGGTCCATTACAGAAACAAGCCTAGCTTCTTCGTCCGAACTCAAATGACGCACCTTTTGTGTCCACGCAATGCTAACTCAATGAACTACGTATCTTATTGGCGATCTCATTTTCTTTTCACTGATTGCGTATTAATTGAAGTATCATTTGAGCATAATTTTCAACGGTGTTGAGTCTCGAGAATCACTTGAAACTTTAGGAAAGTATCATAGGCCCTCTTTGTTGTTTAAACCATACGACCTGACCCTTACCCTTATACATATCCCTAGTCAACCCCGTTGAGCCCTATGACCTTTCTTTTCGTCCCAAATCCATTAAACAACTCCACATTTTGGTTTTACACCATAAATTTTACCTTTCTTACCTATGTTTGAAATGATATTTGGGATTGAATGATGTTGTATAGTGTGGTTGCAATTTAAGCATGAAAAGAGTGAGAAAAGAAGAAAGTGTAGTGAAAAAAAGAAGAAAAAGAGAAAGTTGAAAACAAAAGAAAATAAAAGAAAAGGTGAGAAAAAGAAGAAAAGAAAAAGAAAGAGAAATTTGTATATATTGTTTATAATGATTCAATAATCCTTGTTCCTCTCTCGATTGATATATTTAATGCTTGCTTGGAAATCATTTTCCAATTTTGAAATTGCCCACTATTTTCCATTATCCCAAATATGTCATCTCCGAACATCTTTGAATCCGTACACATTTCCTTCATTTCGTACCCCTAATCCCAAACCTACATTACAACGCAATAAATTCCTATTTGATCCTAGGGTATTATGAATTAAAGGTCGAACATTAGTGATAATCTGTTTAAGTGCTTTTCATATCGGTTAATATGTGATCTCCTTTCATGAGATTGTATTTTGCACTTTTATATTTCGTTCTTCATTAATGACACGTGCGCGGTCTTGTTTCCTTTTACAATTACTCCTTATTCCCGCATATGCCGTGTGTTATACCCTTTTTCGAGTGCTTTTATTTGTCGAGTGTGATATCCGGAGAGGATTGAGTGGAATCATGCTTTAATTTTTATTGGGGCTATAGGCATTTTTATCGAATCAAAGCTTTTCGCATGTGCATACATCCCACTCATATTAAGGTTTCAATTCCATTTAGTTATTCTTTTAATGTTGATAGTTTCGGATTATTGAGCAAAAATCACTTTTGCTTTGTTGATAATATGTTAAAATATCTAATTGTTGTTAAGTTTGGCATATTAGTTGTTTGGGCATGTTTTGAGGAAACAATTTGATGTTTGTGGGTTTCATCCCTGAAAACTCTCACGAGACGACACTCGTAGGGGTTTAACGGCTTATTGCATATGCTAAATGCAATCGTGCTCCCCACGAAAGTGGCATTTATATTTCAATGCATATATACATCTTGTACTGCCTTCTGTAGACTGGTTTTATTTGTTTCATTACTAGGGACTAGCAATGTCTAAGTTAAGGGGTGATTCGTATCGAATATTGCATATTTTCGCCTGTTATCTTTATGCATTCTAGCACTTTTACGGTCCTAAATGCCTATATTTACGCTCATTAACCAGACAACCTTGGATTTGGATATATAGATGCTTTGCAGGGGTTAATTGTGCTTTTGTAGATATTGGAACACTAAAAGTGAGGATCCATTGCATTTCGAAGAAGTTTCGCCATCGGACGCTACTTCTAGAGCATTTTAGTCAATTCACATTTCTTCTCCAGCTCATGGAAATTCCATGGATGCATAGTTCATTGAGTTAGCGTCGCATGGCCGCAAATGGTGCATCGTTTGGAGTTCGGACAAAGAAGTTATGGTCGTTTCCGTTAGCAATCATTTCCCCCCCCCCCCCTTCATGGACCAAAGGCTGCCAAAAACAGAGTGTCAGTCGACCGGGCTTGGGCCCCCGGTCGACCGCAGTTTCAAATTTTGCCTACGGATTGAGACAGTGGGCTGGGACCTATTCGATCGATCGATCGATGGTCTTGATCGATCGATCGATCCCCATCAATAGATTGATGGTCTTTGGTCGATCGATCGATCATACCAGATATTTGGCAATTCGTTTCGTTTCTTTTCTTTCTTCTTTTCTTTTCTCCCAATTTACTATATAAGAGACTTTTTTTGTAATATCAGATATACTTAGTTTTAGAAGATATTTTAGGTTAGGGTTTGGTTTTAAGAGTTAATCTTCTTCTTTTCTTAGGGTGACATCCATTTGGTTTTGTAAGATTGAATTATTCATTATCATCTCCTTTAATATAGTTTTTTTCTTTATTTTCCTTGCCTAGATAATTAGTTTCCACGATTTTGTAACACCCCGCCTAATTAAATACCGGGTGGCCAGTCCCATACCAAATTAAAACAGAATATGCAGTTGGCTCATTCTTAGCATCACTGTCGAAAACATTTACAACTCACCCAATACCCAATTAAGCTGGTGTTAAAAACTTTCCAAATTTAAATTTCAACAAAATCCATTTCCAGTTTAAGAATAACACAACACATTTTATTCTACAACACTGATAACCAAGTAGATAACACAAAAGAATTTAAATGCAATTGGAATAAACATTCCCAAATAATATTAATCCATTACAGTAATCACAACAATTTAAAATGTATTAAAAAGACCCTTATACAATAGTATTTGACCTCGATAGAAAAGATAACTGAAATCCTTTGGGCGACATGCCCTAACTAAGAATACTGTGAATCAAATGAAGATAGGCGTCTAAGCAAAACTCTATAGATCCATAGCCTGTCAAAATCCGCTAAGGTTGGCGTCCCTGTTGCTGGACACCTGATATAGAGATACAATAGAAGAGAAAATATGCAAGGAAACGGGTCAGAGCCCGATTGTGAAAATGATTTTTAAAACAGCAAGTATTTAACAAGTGCAATAAATCTTTTATTATGTACATGTTAAACCCAACTCTCACTTGCCATTCTCACCTCTCAACTAGAGTGCACACTTAACGTTTCCTATTAACCTCTTAGTTAATGGTTCCTCTTTTCTAGTCTCCATATTATAATTCCATCCCAATATCATAATCCCCGTATGTCCCATACCATACGTCACATTATTATTCATTTACATTTCTCATCGTTTCTCATTAACATGAATCATTTCTCATTAATATGAATTAAGTTTTTCAATAAACATTCATCAACTTAATTCAATTATCTTTCTCTATTCACCGTTATCTACAATTATCACCGTAGATAGATTTAACCATAATAAATATCCATTCATTCATTTAATCCATTATATATATATATTCATATATAATGCGGCACCCCGAGTCACAGCTGCGGTGCAATGCATTACTCTGCTATCATGTCCCAATATCGCTGGTCGCCTAAAAGGGGACAAAAGGTTCGGTGAGGATACCTCGAACCATTAACAACAACACAATCATTGGAGGCAAACATAGTTCTCATACCCATGGGTCACGCACACACCTACGTACCCATAGTCAGCGGACTTATCAACTCCCCGATAAGTCTTTCATAGACCTATGTTCTCGAGCGACAAATCAAAGATCCCATGGATTCATCAGGATATGACTGCCCTCACGCGCAAACCTCCCACCGATAGCAAGTAAGCTAGGTATGTCATACACATAATCATTAATTAATCAAATAGGTATTATCATACCCATAGTATACTAACAACAAGGTACTCACATTAACCTTAGATTAGTCCCTTACGTAACATTATATCTCTTTAAATCCCACGTATTAAAATGTCATATCTTTACTTCATAATTTAATTATCCTCGCATCCTATAACATCTCTCCACTCCTGACGTCGTTAAGGTTCATGCGCGGAGCGTCTCGCAAAGCGAAATACAAACAAGGAACCCCTCCAATACACTACTACTTAACTTTGTCGATCGAGGAGGTTCGTCAACTTCAAATATGAGATCGGAATAACCTCATCCCCTCTTTCAACCAAATGTGTTCTAAACTCCCATCTCTATCCAGGAGCCATACCACTACGCTCTTGTACTACACTCAGCCCTTGCGAAATCAATAATGAGCTTAAACTCAGTCCTTGAGGTTTAAATTGTAACCCTAAGTCTACCCAGGTGTTATATTAAATCTCCCCTACTTGAACTATCCTTAATCCTCATACAAACAAATTAGAATCCAACACATGAATCTAGCAACCGAAATCTCTTTAACTTTAATTATCATAATTCTAATCAATTAAATCCCAATCAAATTAATTCAAATCTTAACTAGGGCTTACTGACCTTCTCTAAGTCCCATAATATCCAATTAATAATCACCGAAGATCTACAAAAGTTTTGGGATAAGAACCAACATTAAAAAGAAACATCATGAATTCTCATATTTTAAATGCTCAAAAAAATCAGATCCAAAAATTATTCAAATCATCAATCCGACTTCAAATTTGGATTCTACACGAAAAATTGAGTCAGGTATGTGTTTTGAGTTTTTCTTAAATCTCATCCAAATGCACTCAAAAAGAAGATCTAAACATTCCAAATTGGCTTTTCTCATTCCACTCGTTTTTGCCTCTTTTTCCAGAAAATTATCAACATATTATCTTCAAGAACACTAAATTATTTTCAGAATTTCTTCCACAGATTGATGAATATTTATTGGATTACTAACTAACTACAACATGAGTTTAATTCCTATATATTTTTAGATTCCAAAAATCCATTAACAACTATATCCTTTCATCTTCCAAGCATGAAAATCATCTCTTTTTATAACTATCCTAACATGGACAATATACGAACTTAAATTGCAAATATCAAACACTTGCCTCTAATGAAGATCTAATCCTTTGGAGTTGAATAACACAGGTGGTGATGGTGGTGGTGACCTTTGACCTTTGGTTCTCCTCCTTCCCAAGCTAACTTCTTATTCTTTCCAAGCAACCTTCCACTCTCTCAAAGAAGATGACTGTGACACCCCGCCTAATTAAATACCGGGCGATCACTCCTTTATTAAATTAAATCAAGGTAAACAATTGATTCATTCTCAGCATCACTGTCGATAAAAATAAATTTTCCAATTTAACACCCTAAATAATTAAGCTAAGTGTCAAAACCATTTTCATACATACTTTCCAAATTTTATTTAAAGAAAACATTTATTTTATTAACAACATTCAATAAGTAAGAATCACACCACACTAAATATCTGCAACATAGTCCCGTTTAAATTAAAACATTCGTCAATCGAATGTCAACATGTGAAATATAAAGTAACACAATCAAACTGAATAAAACCCATAGTAACAATACTGGAAATAACTGAAATACAAATGTCCCAATAATAATGGAATAATGGAAAGAGCTACACATGCTCAACTAAATAAGAATACTAAGAGTGGATCCCAATGAACGAAGTCGTCTAATCAAGAGACCTGCAACTCCCACCTAAGCTGCAGCGCGTTCCTTCCAAGAGATCCTAAGCAAGACGCCCCTGTGGATGGGCACCTGTAATACATACATATATATACAAGAGAGAGAGAGAGAGAGAGAGAGAAAAGAAAACGGGTCAGAGCCCGAAAGTGTGTTTGATTTAAAATACGTTTAGCAAGTATTTAAATTGATACAGGCCAATGCAACAACATATTAGAGAGACACTTTCTTGAGAAATTCTCACCTCTCTTCTAATGTGCACGCCTATCGTACTAACCTTCCCAACGGGTTATCTTATCATTTACCGCACAAATATTCCCAATGATTTAACTTATCTTAGGTTACTCGTAAGATTCAATATTTAACGATTCCATTTCGAAAAGGGTATTTCAAGGAGTAAGCAAAATTCTCCATTTTAACTTTATAAAATCAATAAAGTTTTCCAGTGTCATATTATACTTTCTCAAAGCAAGTATTTACCATTTGAGTCATCAACCATGTCCTACGTATCAAATCACAGTAGGCAGTTTCAAATTCTAAATCTCATATATATATTAACTACTCGTATAATATATATAAAATAACAGCACCCCACATAAAACTATGGTGCGTGCATACTTCTACTATCCAAACCCCATACCACTCATATCAAGGGGAATACAAATTCGAAATCACTCTCGAATTGTATTAACACATACACAAACAATATCGAGGCGAAGCATAGATTCCAAGCCTCTAAGAGGATGGCACATACTCGTGTCTCTTAGGACCGTCTGAACTATCGATTCGATAGCCTGTACCAAGGATATCTATCTTCTAGGGTACAAGTCAATATCCCCCATAAAGGTCACATCGAGATAAGACTGTCCCAGCGCGGTAACCTCAACTTAAGGATAGCAAGTAGCGCGGTATGTTTTTCACATGTATATAATATATGTACACACAATCATGTAAATATACCACTTTTATCAATTTAATATAGGTTCCTCTCGTCACCCATAAATACAACATTTATCCTTAATTTCACATTATTAGTATTACGTATAAGGTTTCATCTCTAACCTTAACTCGAAGGGTTTTCTCACTTATTTCGTGATACTCGTGGACTCTATTCTTCCAAGTAGAAAATTCATTAGGTGTCACATTTACGTTTCATCGTAACTCTCTTACGCGCCTCACACTTTAACATATCAATTTACTAACCCTAAAGTAAACATCCCATAAATACCATTCTCTTCGAATATTAATGATCCCAACATTTATTTATACGCCCTGCTGGTCCTCTATGTCTCCCAAATCATTATACTAAGAATGCCCAAGAATTATATCACGACAATTCAATTTTTAAATCATTTACAAAGGGAAATAGTAGTCTGACAGGAGGGGTCGATCGATCGAAGTTTGGGGCTAGGCTCGATCGATCGATCAAGCAGGTCTGCGAAAATCTGCAGAATTGCAGTTACGGGTTCTACCAATTTTCTTCATCCAAAACCATGTTTTTCCATTCTAAACGTCCCAAAAATCCTACTACTAACATTATATCAATATACCAGATGTTTTCAACGTAAAGCATGTGTATATCTAACATTAAACATGGATAATTAACCCAAAATCTCATCTAATCATCAAGAACCCTAGAGCTTTTCTTAATCATGGTTCTAATCGGTTTTTACCAGAATTTCCTTCTAATATATCATCAAAATTTCATGGGTTATATTCCTCTACATGGCAAGGATTCCAGAATTTTCATATCATCAATACTACATGCATTTTCCTATCACGAATTGGGTTTTCTTCTACATAATTCATCCCTAATCATTCCTAAACTAATATGAAGGTTGCACCAACGAAAATAGCAAGTTAAACACTTGCCTGGGATTTCTGATATTCTGATTCACGACTGATTTTGGTATGGCTGTGTTCTTCGTCTCGCGATCTACGCGGTGGTGGTGGTGGTGGTGCAAACGGAGCACTTTTGGGGCCTTGGATTGCCTTGGAGATTTCTCCTTCCCTCTCCTATGGCCGTCACTTGTGTTTTTGTTTTCTAACCCTAGCTGACTAACGTAAATGGCTGATATAGGTTGCTGAATTTCGTGGGTTTAATTAGCCAAAAAGGTGAAATGACTAAATTGCCCTCCCGGTACCAATTAGGCCTAAAAACGCCCCGAGACCCAAACTAAACCCCCGGGTACACTTTTCTGACTATCTCGACCCTTCCGGACACGTTGGCGCACTCAAAACGACCATACAAACAACTTATAAAATATTCACTTTTTATTTAACAAAATATTTAGTCCCGACGCGACACGGGCGCATCCCGATTCAAATTTCCAAAATTGTCATTTAACTCACTCATGACATTCAATATAATCAATAACATATATTACTTTGCTCATTAGTAATATTCAACTAATTTCCCATAATTACTAACTCTCGTCACGTTAATAATTATAACATAATTAATTTCCGAATTTTTATTAAATAATTCATTCACATTAACTTTAATAAATCACCAAATTAATATAGCATAAAAATATGGGGTATTAGGTGGTATCAGAGCATCAGGCTCTAGTGTCCATAGGATCTGTACGGCTTATTTCGCTTTCAGCTTGACGTTATTGCTATAGAGCCCTATTTTTAGGATTATTGTACTCTTGCTTTTACGTTTAAGTCTTCAGCTATTTGAGATTTGATAATAACTATAGACTAATAAACTTATTCACATTTCAGATGCCTCTGAGACGTGCTCCGAAAGATAGGCGTGCCCAGGCCGAGCAGCCAGCAGCTCCGGCACCAGGCACAATGAATGCAAATGAAGTTGCCGCCATTGTTGCTCAGGCGGTAAATGCCGCGATAGTGGTGATTCAGCAGGCTCCACCCCAGGTTCAAGCAGTGGCGCCAGTACCAGCAGAGCTTCCATCTACATGGGAGAGGGTTCGGGATGCTTTTCAGAAAGCGCATCCCCCCGAGTTCTCTGGTAGCTCCTATATTGTCACAGTTAGCCAATGGAAGAAAGACATCCAACGGCATCTCCGTATGTATGAGTGCACTGACGTGCAAAAATAGTTATTGGCTTCCTTTAAGCTGGTGGGAGCCGCATTGCAGTGGTGGGAGTCCACTACCACATTGGAGGAGAGGGACACGATCCCTATTCAGTTGTTCTGGGAGCGGTTTGACCGCAAGTATTTTCCACCCGCCATTCAGACTGAGATGAGGAGGAGATTACTAAACCTGAAGCAGGAGAGTCTTACTGTAGCGGAGTATGAGGAGGAGTTCACGAGACTTCTCACCATTGTGCCAGATGAGGCACCTACTGAGAGCAAGAAGATTTTGATGTTTGTCGACGGGTTAGCTTGGAGGATCCGTCAGCACCTTATTGGGAATTTATCCCTGAGTACTTTCACTAATGTACTCAATGCCACATTGCTACATTGCCAGGATCATCGCTTCCATCTGCAGGGAAGCAAGAGAGCAGGAGAGTCCAGCCAGCAGGGCAGGACCGGGGGTAATAGTGCCAGTGGGGCACCATCTCAGGGACAGACTCGTCAGCACGAGCAGAGTTCCCATCAGGGGGACCCTGCTAAGCGATTTCGTTTAGGTGATTCTAGGCAGGGATATGGGGACTATAGGCAGGGCCAGCACCGACAACAGGGTCAACAACAGGGCCATCAGGGCCAACAGCTTGCACATCAGGGCCAACAGGGCCAGTGGCATGGAGGTAACGGCCAACAGGGCCATGGACAGCAGGGTCAGAGGGGAGGAAACTTCAAAGGCCGATGTTTTGGGTGTGGTAAACATGGCCATAGGCGTCAGGATTGCCCAGAGGGCGATAGGGTCCCACAGCAGCATGGAGCCCGTAATGAGCCACAGAGGCCACTATTTCCACCTGCCCTCCCAGCTCCAGCCCAGGTGCCAGCCCTACCAGCCATTCCAGCAGCTCCAGTGCAGCAGGGGAAATTACAGTATGGACGTGTCTATAACGTCCACCAGGCAGATGCTCCACAGGCACCACCCGCGATTGAGGGTATGTTTCCTATCCAGGGTATTATGGGTCGGGTTTTGTTTGATACGGGGGCAACACATTGTTTTATATATATGCATTTTGCGAAGTCCTTAGGGTTGTTAGCCACAGCAGAGAGCACAGTGACGTGTGTAGACTCACCACTGGGGAGTGGGTCCCTTATTTTCTTTATATGCCGGGGAGTGGAGGTAGAGATTGGTAGTTTGGTATTACCTGCGGACATGTTAGTTTTAGACATGCACGAGCATGATGTGATTATTGGTATGGATTGGCTCGCAGCTTATAGAGCCATGATTGATTGCTTCGGTGGGAGCATTGTTTTTGCCATTCCGGGGCAAGAGATGTTTGTAGTGGCAATGCCTCGCCCAGAGGGAGGTTCGACCGCGCATTTGTATTACATAGAGGAGGATACCTCTAAGGAGGTTGTGATTCCCTTAGATTCGATCCCAGTTGTCAGGGAGTATTCTGATGTGTTTCGGGAGATACCAGGCCTACCCCCCAATCGTGAGATAGACTTTGTTATAGATTTATTTCCAGATACGAGACCTATAACACGCGCACCGTACCGTATGGCTCCGGCAGAGATGCGAGAGCTACGAGATCGGATAGAGTAGTTGTTAGGTCAGGGCTTCATTCGCAGGAGTACCTCACCTTGGGGCGCTCCAGTCTTATTTGTGAAGAAGAGAGATGGTTCACTAAGATTGTGTGTGGACTACCGGGAGCTGAACAAGGTCACGATACAGAATAAGTATTCGTTGCCTCGTATCGATGATTTGTTCGACCAGTTAAGGGGAGAAACTTTCTTTTCGAAGATAGATCTGAGGTCGGGGTACCATCAGTTACTTATTAGAGAGCAGGATGTTTCAAAGACTGCCTTCTTATCGAGATATGGGTCCTATGAGTTCAGGGTGATGCCGTTCGGACTCACAAATGCCCCAGCCATTTTCATGGACTTGATGAACCGAGTATTCAGAGAGTTCTTGGATCAGTTTGTCATCGTCTTCATAGATGACATCTTGATATATTCACACTCCGAGGAGGAGCATGCCGAGCATTTGAGGCAAGTTCTTCAGACTCTACGAGAGCATCAGTTGTATGCTAAGTACGAGAAGTGTGGATTCTGGTTGCGAGAAGTACAGTTCTTGGGCCATGTTGTTTCTGAGAAGGGGATAGCAGTTGACCCAAGTAAAGTATCAGCGGTGAGGGAGTGGGGACAGCCCACGACACCGACGGAAGTGCGTAGTTTCCTGGGGTTAGCTGGTTACTACAGGAGATTCATTCGGGGATTCTCCAAAATAGCGGGTCCATTGACCAATCTGACTCGCAAGGGAGTACCATATGTTTGGGATGACGCTTGTCAGTTGGCTTTCGACGAGCTGAAAGACAAGCTTACTTCAGCGCCAGTACTTGCGTTACCGCAGCCGGGTATGGAGTACCTGGTTTACACCGATGCGTCCTTACGGGGACTTGTGGGAGTACTTCAGCAGGAAGAGAAGCCTATAGCTTTTGCCTCCCGCAAGCTTAAGCCGCATGAGAAGAATTACCCCACCCACGACCTGGAGTTAGCAGCGGTCGTTTTTGCATTGAGGATATGGAGACACTATTTGTTGGGAGAGAAATTCCGTTTGTTCACAGACCACAAGTCATTGCAGTACCTGTTCACTCAGCGAGAACTGAATATGCGTCAGCGCAGATGGCTAGAGTTTGTGAAGGACTACCAGTTCGATATACAGTATCATCCGGGAAAGGCCAACGTAGTTGCTGATGCGTTGAGTCGTAGATCGGTAGACGAGGTAGCAGATATCTGGAAAGCAAAGTGGAAGGAGTTAGGTCACCAGGACGCAGTAGCACGATCTTTCATATCCGTGATGTCAGTCACACCCGAGATTGTTACGAGGGTGATACAGGCACAGACCACAGACCCGCTTTGCCAGGAACAGATTGTGCGACTTCTAGCCGAGGGTGCTGAGTCCTATTCTGTTAGTTCTGATGCAGGTTTGCGGTTTAATGGGAGATTGGTGGTTCCAGAAGGAGCAGAATTATGTCATGCAGTGATGACTCATTCTCATGGGTCCCGATTTGCAGTACATCCTGGAGGAGATAAAATGTACCAGGATATGAGGAGGCAATACTGGTGGAGTGGGATGAAGAAGGACATTGTTGAGTTCGTGTCCAAGTGTTCTACCTGCCAGCTGGTAAAGGTAGACCATCAGAAACCGTCAGGATTGCTTCAGCCATTGGAAGTACCCGCGTGGAAGTGGGAGAGTATTTCCATGGACTTTATTACAGGGTTGCCTACATCACAGCGGGGCCACGATTCTATCTGGGTGATTGTAGACCGTTTGACCAAGGTGGCTCATTTTCTGCCGGTGCGGATTGATTACACCACGAGTCAGTATGCTCAGTTGTTCATCGTTGAGATTGTCAGATTACACTGGGTGCCCCTGAATATTGTGTCAGATAGAGACAAGATCTTCATGTCACGTTTCTGGGAAAGCTTTCAGGAGGCTATGGGTACTGAGTTGAGATTGAGTTCAGCTTATCACCCACAGACAGATGGACAGACAGAGCGTACTAATCAGATGTTAGAGGATATGCTACGCATGTGTGTTCTCGATTTTGGAGGAGGTTGGGAGCCACATCTTCCACTGGTAGAGTTTGCTTATAATAACTCTTATCAGTTCACGATTGGCATGGCTCCATTTGAGGCTTTGTATGGCAGGCCTTGTCGTTCTCCAACTTGTTGGCTCGAAGTGGGGGATAACAAGTTGCTAGGACCAGAAGTGATTCAGGAGACCTCCGCGAGGATTGAGATAATCAGGAGTCGTATTCGGGTAGCCCAGGACAGGCAGAAGAGCTACGCCGATGCAAAACGGTTCTTCCGGGAGTTTAGTGTGGGGGACCAAGTGTTATTGCGTATATCTCCTATGAAGGGAGTGATGAGGTTCGGGAAGAAGGGGAAGTTGGCTCTGAGGTACGTGGGACCATTTCCCATCATCAAGAGGATTGGGCCGGTTGCATACAGGTTGGGACTGCCAGAGTATTTACATCGCATTCATGATGTATTCCACATCTCGTCGTTGAGACGATATCTTCGGGATGACATGGCCCATACTCACATTGCGATAGATGAGATCGACTTACAGCCTGATAGCTCTTACGAGGAGAGACCGGTGGCTATCCTAGACTATAGTGAGAGGACATTGAGGTCGAAGATAGTTCCACTTGTGCGGGTCCAGTGGGAACATCATAATGTGGAGGAATCCACTTGGGAGCGCGAGGCAGATATGCGCGAGAGATATCCAGAGTTGTTTTTACCAGGTATGCCTTATTTTCCGAATTTCGGGACGAAATTACGTTATTAGGGGGGAAGTATGTAATACCCCGTATTTTTATGCTATATTAATTTGGGGATTTATTAAAGTTAATGTGAATGAATTATTTAATAAAAATCCGGAAATTAATTATGTTATAATTATTAACGTGACGAGAGTTAATAATTATGGGAAATTAGTTGAATATTACTAATGAGCAAAGTAATATATGTTATTGATTATATTGAATGTCATGAGTGAGTTAAATGACAATTTTGGAAATTTGAATCGGGACGCGCCCGTGTCGCGTCGGGACTAAATATTTTGTTAAATAAAAAGTGAATATTTTATAAGTTATTCGTATGGTCGTTTTGAGTGCGCCAACTCGTTCGGAAGGGTCGAGATAGTCAGAAAAGTGTACCCGGGGGTTTAGTTTGGGTCTCGGGACGTTTTTAGGCCTAATTGGTACCCCGGGAGGGCAATTTAGTCATTTCACCTTTTTGGCTAATTAAACCCACGAAATTCAGCAACCTATATCAGCCATTTAGGTTAGTCAGCTAGGGTTAGGAAACAAAAACACAAGTGACGGCCATAGGAGAGGGAAGGAGAAAGCTCCAAGGCAATCCAAGGCCCCAAAAGTGCTCCGTTTGCACCACAACTACCACCGCCGCGTAGATTGCGAGACGAGGAACACAACCATACCAAAATCAGCCGTGAATCAGAATATCAGAAATCCCAGGCAAGTGTTTAACTTGCTATTTTCGTTGGTACAACCTTCATATTAGTTTAGGAATGATTAGGGGTGAAGTATATAGAAGAAAACCCAATTTGTGATAGGAAAATGCATGTAGTATTGATGATATGAAAATTCTAGAATCCTTGCCATGTAGAGGAATATAACCCACGAAATTTTGATGATATATTAGAAGGAAATTCTAGTAAAAACATATTAGAACCATGATTAAGAAAAACTCTAGGGTTCTTGATGATTAGATGAGATTTTGGGTTAATTATCCATGTTTAATGTTAGATATACACATGCTTTACGTTGAAAACATCTGGTATATTGATATAATGTTAGTAGTAGGATTTTTGGGACGTTTAGAATGGAAAAACATGGTTTTGGATGAAGAAAATTGGTAGAACCTGTAACTGCAATTCTGCAGATTTTCGCAGACCTGCTCGATCGATCGATCGAGCCTAGAGCTTCGATCGATCGAAGGTTCGATCGATCGAGCCCCAAACTTCGATCGATCGACCCCTCCTGGCAGACTACTATTTCCCTTTGTAAATGATTTAAAAATTGAATTGTCGTGATATAATTCTTGGGCATTCTTAGTATAATGATTTGGGAGACATAGAGGACCAGTTGGGCGTATAAATAAATGTTGGGATCATTAATATTCGAGGAGAATGGTATTTATGGGATGTTTACTTTAGGGTTAGTAAATTGATATGTTAAAGTGTGAGGCGCGTAAGAGAGTTACGATGAAACGTAAATGTGACACCTACTGAATTTTCTACTTGAAAGAATAGAGTCCACGAGTATCACGAAATAAGTGAGAAAACCCTTCGAGTTAAGGTTAGAGATGAAACCTTATAGGTAATACTAATAATGTGAAACTAAGGATAAATGTTGTAATTATGGGTGACGAGAGGAACCTATATTAAATTGATAAAAGTGGTATATTTACATGATTGTGTGTACATATATTATATACATGTGAAAAACATACCGCGCTACTTTCTATCCTTGAGGTTACCGCGCTGGGATAGTCTTATCTCGATGGGACCTTTATGGGGGATATTGACTTGTACCCTAGAAGATAGATATCCTTGGTACAGGCTATCGAATCGATAGTTCTGACGGTCCTAAGAGACGCGAGTATGTGCCATCCTCTTAGAGACTTGGAATCTATGCTTCGCCTCGATATTGTTTGTGTATGTGTTAATACAATTCGAGAGTGATTCCGAATTTGTATTCCCCTTACTATGAGTGGTATGAGGTTTGGATATTAGAAGTATGCACGCACCATAGTTTTATGTGGGGTGCTGTTATTTTGTATATATTATACGAGTAGTTAATATAAATATGAGATTTAGAATTTGAAACTGCTTACTGTGATTTGATACGTAGGACATGGTTGATGACTCAAATGGTAAATACTTGCTTTTAGAAAGTATAATATGACACTGGAAAACTTTATTGATTTTATAAAGTTAAAATGGAGAATTTTGATTACTACTTGAAATACCCTTTTCGAAATGGAATCATTAAATATTGAATCTTACGAGTAACCTAAGATAAGTTAAATCATTGGGAATATTTGTGCGGTAAATGATAAGATAACCCGTTGGGAAGGTTAGTACGATAGGCGTGCACATTAGAAGAGAGGTGAAAATTTCTCAAGAGAGTGTCGCTCTAATATGTTGTTGCATTGGCCTGTATCAATTTAAATACTTGCTAAACGTATTTTAAATCAAACACACTTTCGGGCTCTGACCCGTTTTATTTTCTCTCTCGCTCTCTTGTATATATATGTATGTATTACAGGTGCCCAGCCACAGGGGCGTCTTGCTTAGGATCTCTTGGAAGGAACGCGCTGCAGCTTAGGTGGGAGTTGCAGGTCTCTTGATTAGACGACTTCGTTCATTCGGATCCACTCTTAGTATTCTTATTTAGTTGAGCATGTGTAGCTCTTTCCATTATTCCATTATTATTGGGACATTTGTATTTCAGTTATTTCCAGTATAGTTACTATGGGTTTTATTCAGTTTGATTGTGTTACTTTATATTTCACATGTTGACATTCGATTGACGGATGTTTTAATTTAAATGGGACTATGTTGCAGATATTTAATGTGGTGTGATTCTTACTTATTGAATGTTGTTAATAAAATAAATGTTTTCTTTAAATAAAATTTGGAAAGTATGTATGAAAATGGTTTTGACACTTAGCTTAATTATTTAGGGTGTTAAATTGGAAAATTTATTTTTATCGACAGTGATGCTGAAAATGAACTAACTGTTTACCTTGATTTACTTTAATAAAGGAGTGATCGCCCGGTATTTAATTAGGCGGGTTGTCACAATGACTTTTAAATTTTGTGTAGAAGAGATGAAATGAACCTACATACACTAATCTCCAAATACTTATAATAAGACAAAACCCGAAATCACTATTCATCCCCCTTGTAAAAATAACCAAAATGCCCTTTTGGGTTGTCTTTTCATTTCCAAATGACCCGAGACTCAAAATTAACATCCAAATAGACTTTTCTGACTATTTTGAACCTTCCGGACGCAACGACGCCGTCGAAATGACTATAAGGTCGATAGAAAATAAATTTCCTTTTTAATTTAATAAATTAGTCCCGACACGTCCCATACCGCGTCTGACTAAAAATTCAAATTATCGAATTTATATCATACCATCATATCAATGACATCACATTCATATATTACCTAAATATCTTTAAGTAATATTCAGAATCATCCATTTTAATGTCCACACTTCGGATAAAACCCAAATGAATTAATTTATAATAAGATCCAATTAATCCATTAATTTAAAATATAACCCATTTTAAAAGTCATTAAAATTACGGAGTATTACATACTTTCCCCCTTATAACAGAATTTCGTCCCGAAATTCAGAAAAATGAACCATACTGATAAGGTCAACTCCGAGTATAAATCTCACATCGCAAGAAATCTAAGTAGTACCGCCCGTACAGTACATTAACGAAAATCCCCATCGATGTTACACTAAGTCTCACCATATAGTTCCAACTGAATCAAATTTAAATTATACCCAATCTTCCCTATACCGTCCTCGTGACAAAGTTTGGTAAAAATGATCCTCACTTATTAAACAAATAAATCCTGAAGTCACAACTACTTACTGTTTCACAATTTTGAAAACTACTACAATCCAATCATCCGGGGCGCCCATACACCCTATCGTACAACTTTCATTATAATAGAAAAGGTTATAAACTCATATCCTAAAGACCTATCTTATTTCGACTCCCAACGGTTATTAGTTTCATGCGTGGGGTGTCTCACAAGCGAAATCCAAACAAGGAACCCCCCCGATACACTACTACCTAAAGTAGTCGGTCATCGAAACTCCTCAGGTCTTTAGTCAATAGTTTATAACCTCTCTACAGGTTTTATTAATTCGAATAAAGTCTACTCATCTACTCTCTTATAAAAGACAAGATGCTAGCTATAGTAGTAGTACATACGCTCTCCTATACCACAAGTCAATGCATGTCGATAGTCATATCATGCTCGGACATGCCCAAAGTAACTAATTCCGCGATAAAAATCAAACCCACATGATGACATGAAAATATAGATATCCTACACCCGTCGGTGAGTCTACGTAAATAACAGAGCCATTGTCAAAGTTTAGCAACCCATTTTCCCATATAATATTAATCGCTACAAAAATCAATATACGCCTTATAATTCCTTAGATAGAGAACATACCCTCATTCGTGGGTGGTGGTAGTTGAATCCCACTATTATAACTTTGCGCCGATAAGTCAAGAAAAATTTTACCCCAAATTTTCAGTTCTAGTTAACCACACTCCACTATATGCCCAAGCCTTTGAATATATTGCCTTCGTTAGGTAACACACACAATTCCCGCATTTTAAGAACTTCTACTGATGTCTCTCCTCAATTTTCCATAATAGGGGTGACCTCGACTACGTTCATCATACTCGAACATACTTCATAACCTCCTAAGTACGATCTCCGCTATCCGTCCAATGGCCCTCATCTGTCATACTTCTCGTACGAACCCGTTCGAACGCAAATAATATTCACTAATATCTACGTTATAGCAGGAGAACGAAATCCCACCAAGGAAATCAACAATCCTAAACATAGGGCTCTACATCAAAGAACGCAAAGCTGAAAACACAGTAAGCCGTACAGACCTTAAAGGACACTAGAACCTGATGCTCTGATACCACCTGTAACACCCCGCCTAATTAAATACCGGGTGGCCAGTCCCATACCAAATTAAAACAGAATATACAGTTGGCTCATTCTTAGCATCACTGTCGAAAACATTTACAACTCACCCAATACCCAATTAAGCTGGTGTTAAAAACTTTCCAATTTTAAATTTCAACAAAATCCATTTCCACTTTAAGAATAACACAACACATTTTATTCTACAACACTGATAACCAAGTAGATAACACAAAAGAATTTAAATGCAATTGGAATAAACATTCCCAAATAATATTAATCCATTACAGTAATCACAACAATTTTAAATGTATTAAAAAGACCCGAATACAATAGTATTTGACCTCGATAGAAAAGATAACTGAAATCCTTTGGGCGACATGCCCTAAATAAGAATACTGTGAATCAAATGAAGATAGGCGTCTAAGCAAAACTCCATAGATCCATAGCCTGTCAAAATCCGCTAAGGTTGGCGTCCCTGTTGCTGGACACCTGATATAGAGATACAATAGAAGAGAAAATATGCAAGGAAACGGGTCAGAGCCCGATTGTGAAAATGATTTTTAAACAGCAAGTATTTAACAAGTGCAATAAATCTTTTATTATGTACATGTTAAACCCAACCCTCACTTGCCATTCTCACCTCTCAACTAGAGTGCACACTTAACGTTTCCTATTAACCTCCTAGTTAATGGTTCCTCTTTTCTAGTCTCCATATTATAATTCCATCCCAATATCATAATCCCCGTATGTCCCATACCATACGTCACATTATTATTCATTTACATTTCTCATCATTTCTCATTAACATGAATCATTTCTCATTAATATGAATTAAGTTTTTCAATAAACATTCATTAACTTAATTCAATTATCTTTCTCTATTCACCGTTATCTACAATTATTACCGTACATAGATTTAACCATAATAAATATCCATTCATTCATTTAATCCATTATATATATATATATATTCATATATAATGCGGCACCCTGAGTCACAGCTGCGCTGCAATGCATTACTCTGCTATCATGTCCCAATATCGCTGGTCGCCGAAAAGGGGACAAAAGGTTCGGTGAGGATACCTCGAACCATTAGCAACAACACAATCATTGGAGGCAAATATAGTTCTCATACCCATGGGTCACGCACATACCTACATACCCATAGTCAGCGGACTTATCAACTCCCCGATAAGTCTTTCATAGACATATGTTCTCGAGCGACAAATCAAAGATCCCATGGATTCATCAGGATATGGCTGCCCTCACGTGCAAACCTCCCACCGATAGCAAGTAAGCTAGGTATGTCATACACATAATCATTAATCAATCAAATAGGTATTATCATACCTATAGTATACTAACAACAAGGTACTCACATTAACCTTAGATTACTCCCTTACGTAGCATTATGTCTCTTTAAATCCCACGTATTAAAATGTCATATCTTTACTTCATAATTTAATTATCCTCGCATCCTATAACATCTCCCCACTCCTGACGTCGTTAAGGTTCATGCGCGTAGCGTCTCGCAAAGTGAAATCCAAACAAGGAACCCCTCCAATACACTACTACTTAACTTTGTCGATCGAGGAGGTTCGTCAACTTCAAATATGCGATCGGAATAACCCCATCCCCTCTTTCAACCAAATGTGTTCTAAACTCCCATCTCTATCCAGGAGCCATACCACTACGCTCTTGTACTACACTCAGCCCTTGCGAAATCAATAATGATCTTAAACTCAGTCCTTGATGTTTAAATTGTAACCCTAAGGCTACCCAGTTGTTATATTAAATCTCCCCTACTTGAACTATCCTTAATCCTCATACAAACAGATTAGAATCCAATACATGAATTTAGCAACCGAAATCTCTTTAACTTTAATTATCAGAATTCTAATCAATTAAATCCCAATCAAATTAATTCAAATATTAACTAGGGCTTACTGATCTTCTCTAAGTCCCATAATATCCAATTAATAATCACCGAAGATCTACAAAAGTTTTGGGATAAGAACCAACATTAAAAAGAAACAACATCATGAATTCTCATATTTTAAATACTCAAAAAAATCAGATCCAAAAATTATTCAAATCATCAATCCGACTTCAAATTTGGATTCTACACGAAAAATTGAGTCAGGTATGTGTTTTGAGTTTTTCTTAAATCTGATCCAAATGCACTCAAAAAGAAGATCTAAACATTCCAAATTGGCTCTTCTCATTCCACTCGTTTTTGCCTCTTTTTCCAGAAAATTATCAACATATTATCTTCAAGAACACTAAATTATTTTCAGAATTTCTTCCACAGATTGATGAATATTTATTGGATTACTAACTACCTACAACATGAGTTTAATTCCTATATATTTTTAGATTCCAAAAATCCATTAACAACTATATCCTTTCATCTTCCAAGCATGAAAATCATCTCTTTTTATAACTATCCTAACATGGACAATATACGAACTTAAATTGCAAATATCAAACACTTGCCTCTAATGAAGATCTAATCCTTTGGAGTTGAATAACACAGGTGGTGATGGTGGTGGTGACCTTTGACCTTTGGTTCTCCTCCTTCCCAAGCAAACTTCTTTTTCTTTCCAAGCAACCTTCCACTCTCTCCAAGAAGATGACTTTTAAATTTTGTGTAGAAGAGATAAAATGAACCTACATACACTAATCTACAAATACTTATAATAAGACAAAACCCGAAACCACTATTGATCCCCCACCCGAGACTCAAAATTAACATCCAAATAGACTTTTCTGACTACTTTGAACTTTCCGGACGCAACGACGCCGTCGAAATGACTATAAGGTCGATAGAAAATAAATTTCCTTTTTAATTTAATAAATTAGTCCCGACACGTCCCATACCGCGTCTGACTAAAAATTCAAATTACCGAATTTATATCATACCGTCATATCAATGACATCACATTCATATATTACCTAAATATCTTTAAGTAATATTCAGAATCATCCATTTTAATATCCACAATTCGAATAAAACCCAAATGAATTAATTTATAATAAGATCCAATTAATCCATTAATTTAAAATATAACCCATTTGAAAAGTCATTAAAATTACGGAGTATTACAGATTTGTAGTTAGTTTATTTGCGCTTATTTCTTACTTTCTTAGTTAATTGGTTTAATTTAGTTTAATTCATGTATTATCCTTAGATAAATAGGGTCGGAATTTCGTTCCGCCGTTTAGGGGCCTCGAGCTCCGAAAATTAGGTTTTGTGCAAAATTGCGTTTAATTGAACCCGCACGAATTAAAGTCGGATTATTACGCGTTTAACTTTCTCTGTCATGCAACGTTAGTGTTTATAGCGATAATCCGATTTTAATCCGCGTGTGACCATTTTCTTTTAAATGTTTAATCTCGCAACTTTGGATTGAATTCCTTATTGTGTGATGTTTATGCTTAATTGATTGTGTTGGTTAAATAGCTTTCGAGCTGGAATCTTGATTAGTAGTTGTTTCTATCTGTATGGTTGGATGTTATCCCGATTCTTGCTTTACTTTTATTTAGACTTAACTTCTCTCTTTTCTTTTATTTACAACCACCCATCACCTTTTACATTTTTATTCCTGAATTAATAAACAGATTACGATATATACTAACACTCCCTGTGGATTCGATACTCGACTTACCGCTATACTTGTATCGCAAGTGTAGTCGTAACTTAGGTTTTTGCATAAACGCGGTAAAACGAACAACAACAATCGGCGTCTTGATCGACGTCGCGTTTCGCGCGCCTATCAGCACACTAAACTCGGCATATGATGAAGCATTATAATATTAGCCGCTACGTCTTCAACTAACACGTCATATACTTGGATGGATACACAAGAACACTATCCTATGACACAAATGTTTTTGCCCAGAATTGATCCAACACTACATAAAGACTCAATCGGAGACTTGTGTCCTTACAAATCTCCCCCTTTGGCTATTCCGGGACAAAACCAAACAAAAATCCTAAAAGGATGTCAAGCTCTACTAGACTTAAAAAAATATCCCACCCGAAATAAAAATTGCATAGCTTGACTCAAAACCCAAGGATCAATATCTTTGTCGATGATGAAAGTTGCCATTTAGAATAATTTTTGCACACTTAAGCAAACTATCAAACGCATAGGGAATATCAAGAATATTAAATGCAAATAAGATAAATACTCCCCCTAAATTAATTCTCCCTTTTATCAAAGAAATGACCTACTTAGAAAGACGTGTCCCTCTATGATAAATCTGTCAAACTAAGATACGATTATAATAAGTTTAGATACCATTTCTCCCCCTATCATTCTCCCCCTTTTTGTTCAGGAATAGACAAAGGATAAAATTAATTTAAACATGATGAAGCTTAGAGTGATAAGAACATGAAAGCATATGGGCAACAAAATCGAAACTAATCCATTGAAAGAATAACGAATACCAACGAAGATGCAAAAAAAATGATATCAATGTGATACATCAGATACTAAGCATGTGATATCAACAACAATATGCAACAAGATAGATACCAATTATGAATTAAAGCATAAAGGGACTAGAAAGCGAGGCAAAGAAAAAAATACCATATATATGTTGACATAAATGCTATTACTAACGCACACTCACATATATATAGGTATAGATACCACACATGACACAGAATACATTAAGCTTTTCACACTCGTATGGCAAAAATGTGTCATATGAAAACGAAAGTGTAGGGGTGTGAACTAGCAACAATTATATTTAGACCCAGTCACTTAAAACACGTTCATGGAGTTCTCAATTGATTGCAAACTTTATCACATTTGAATATAACCTCATGTGACTATATAGATTGAACTCAATGAACAAACATACACAATACATACAAGCCTAGAATTTTAATGATTCTACAAACCAATAGAGTCATGACATTGAAAGATCAACTAGGATAAACGGACAATGTGCAAACCGTTGATATACCATCAAAATTCCCTCAATATAAGCATATTATTTTAATCTTATGAATGAATAAATCAACTAAACAGATTAGGCCTTGGAAAATATTTTCTTTTAATGCCATTATTCTTTTAGACCTTTGGACCACGTATTTCTTTTAGGTCCAAGCAAACGGTGGCTTACTCGCAAAGGATGGTTTTTCCTTTCGGAGCCCTTCCCCGTGCACATTTATATATATAATCTTTCATCGCTCAATTCTTGCGTGCAACGGATTTTAACATGCACTAGTCCACCTAGGTCACATAACATGTAAATGACAAGATTGGTAGGAGAACTCCTCACAAAGCTCAAATATACATATGAAGTTATAATTTCAAGTGAGCTCGTGCATGTGTAAATTGAGGCATATAAAAATAGAATCCATTATAGCAACACAAAATCCAACTACTCCATGTAAGCATGGTAAAGAACATTTTAAGCCTTGACAATATTAACCAAAAGTTCTAGCCACATGGAAGCGAAAAAGAAGGGATTCAAACACAAGTATATGCCACATAGAGTGTGTCAAACTAAAATACGCACAAAACAAAAAATCTTTTTGAGTTTTTGAAAAATTTAACAAAAAAATATTTACTCAAAAGACACACAGAAACCATTTGTATTTTTCATTAAGCCTAAATTACTAAAAGGTGAAACACAAATGATAAACAAAAATCTTTTTGTATTTTATATTTGATGCAAATCAAAAGAAATATAATACAAAAGATAAAGAAGAATCATAATTCTAGCATGTGATTAAGCATGGAGCATAGACTAGAAATGGTTAAAACGAGCATACATTTAGCATGATAATATAGCATGTAGTACAAAAGCTAAAGTATGCAAACAACTAACACATTCAACCTTTAGACTTAGTAAGGGAGGAAGCATGTGAAAGTAAATGAGAATCAAAAATCCTATTTTTTAAAGCTACCAAGTCTGATCTCCTAACCCAAACTAATGACTAATGACTATCTCGGGGTGAAGAAATCTTGGCTACCTCGGTTGCCTTATATTGGGATTTTCTAAGACCTCGTTTAAGATCAAAACAAAATTTCCTAAGATGACATTTTCGACCACAATGTGAGCACCTAAAGACTCGGCGAAAAGACTTACCTAAGGAATGATCTATAACATTATTCCTAGAGGATTATCCTAAAATATTGGTTTTGGCTTTATGAGTTGATTCATTATAAGTATCGAAGCCTAAACCACAAGTGTCATTTTTAATTTGGACAGTTCCTAATATTTTATCTAATTTCTTCGAACGACACTCCAAATAAAAATTGAGTTTACTAGAGTCTTTTAATTTATTTTTTAATTCTAAAATGTTAGACTTTAATAAAACATTCCGCTCTTCAAACGCAAGAAGCTCTTTTTTCAAGGATTCCATTAAATCTTTAAGGCTATCTCTCTCGCCTTCTACATATTCAAGCTTCTCACAAAGAGCTCTCTCACGTGTCCTAAGGTCTTCCACTAAAACACTCTCATTAATGACCTCGACACGCTCTTTCAAACTAGCTTCTAACTTCAAATTTGCTTTTTTTTAATTTGATAGATTCTTCATATAATTCTTGAAATATAAATTGAAGTTCACTCACATCAACCTCGTCATCACTTTCTTTCTCTTTTTCACTCTCACTACCCTAAAAAATAAGGGAATCATAAACTTTGACCGTGGAAGTGTCATGTGTTACAATTTTATCAATAGAGGAGAGCTCACTATCACTCACATGACTAGCTATAAAAGCCACAAAGTTGGGCTTAGTGGTGAAATCGGGTCCCTCTTCCTTATCACTATCACTAAGGGTTGCATTATAAGAAATTGGTTGCTTACCCTCTCTCCTTAGTTTAGTGGGGCACTCTTTTGCCCTATGCCCATACCCTTCACAACCATAACACCAATTTGACTCGTCCCGATTTAAATTTTCATTAAAAGTTTTAGGGATCTTCTCGGCTTTATCATGCTTAGAATTTTCAAATTTCTTAAAATCATTTTTAAATTTACCTTTGTTAAATTTAAATTTTTTTTTGAAACTTCCTTGCAAACATAGCCATATCTTCCGAGTCACTCTCACTTTCACTCTCTACTACTTGTTTTTCCTCCTTTCGGGCTTTCAAAGCAACTCCCTTATCTATTTTCTTTTCAGTTTTGGAGGGAAACATGTCTAGTTCATAGGTTTGTAAATCACCTAGGATCTCTTCTAATTTCGTAGAGGCTAAAGTGGGTAAAGAATTTAACACGATCACTTTAGGAATAAATCTATCGGGTAGGGACCATAAAATTTTATTTACTACTCGGTTGTCGGGTATTTTCTCTCTCAAATTAAAAGATGAATTAACTATATCGGAAAGTCTAGCATAAAATTCATCAAAAGTTTCTTTTTCATTCATTTTGATGGTTTCAAATTGAGTGGTGAGATTTGGAGTTTTGAAGCCTTAATGACACTAGTTCCTTCATGAGTGAGTTGTAAGATATCCCAAGCTTCTTTAGCGATTTCACATGTCATAATGCATCGAAATTCATCCGGTGTGATCGCGTTAAATAAGGAATTTAAACCACGGGAATTAAAGTTTACAAGTTTAAATTCATTCTCACTCCATCTATCGGTAGGTTTGGGAACACACTCATTATCTACTAAATGTGTAGGTGGGGACCACCCATTAACGACTGACAACCAAACCCTCTCATCGATAGACCTAAGTGCTGATTTCATGCGCGCTTTCCAATACGCATAGTTAGAACCATCGAAAATATGAAATTTTGAAAATGGGAAAAATTCCATTTTAGTCAAAAAAAGAATTAAAAAGATCTTAAACGCAATAATTTAGCGATCCCGCTCTCATACCACTTGTTGAAAATGATGAACCCCAAATTTTAAATTTTAACAAAGTAATTTCAATTTCCTTTAAAAGATGGGGAATAGAAATGGTTCAATTAAACAAGTACATAAACCAAATTTTAATTCCTTTTAAATTAAAATAAAACTAAACAAGAAGTGACATTAAATTAATCAACAAATTAATTTTCACTTAAACAACTTAATTAAATCCAAGTCCTAGAAATTTGCCTAACAATAAATATTTAATTTTTGCAAATAAGGCCAAACCAAATTTTACCAAATTAAGGTTAATGACTTGAATTAAATTAATTCAATTATACCCAAACTAATTTAACACCAAATTAACTAAACCAATTTTATCTTTTTACCTAACCATGCATCTAATGTGAATATGCAAAAGATAAAATAAACAAATAACCACTACACCGCAATGTACGAGAAAAAACCCACAACGGGAAAAAACTTCGGACGGCCCTAGCCTCAAATCCACTAAGTACGGTTTTACAAATACAATATAAAAAGACTTACAAACACTCGACTTGACTCCGTCCAAGCCCCGACGCTTCTTCTTGTACACACCTCTGCCTAGTGAATAACCACGGAGGTCCACCGCGATCTCGAAATCCACCAATCGAACTTTTAGGAACCCATCAACCACACACGGTGCCTTTCACCGTATGAGAATGCCGTAGCAAAAATAGTGAACTACTTCTTTGTGGGATATAGAAGCAAACCCAAACACTTTTCCAATGGTAGAGATAAAACCGGTGCCAAAACTCCAAGAAAAGTATATATATTAAGGAACTTGGAAAAACTAAACAATTGGGTGAAACAAAAGTGTTTTAGGATTTTTCATGAAGGACAAACACTCAAAACTTGAACCTTTTCGTTAGGAATTGAAACTCTCTAAAAAACTCTCTAGGGGGTGGAGGAATATGAAAAAATTACTTTGAAAAGGTTGGTTCCCGCACTTGATAATTCTGTCAAAAAGTAGTGGGAAAAAGGTAGTGGGAACATGGAGAAAACTGCAAAAAAATGCCAAAAAACTATTCCCGCCAAAGTCGTTCAGACGACATTTTCGTTCGAACGACATTCTCGTTCGAATGACATTCTCGTTCGAACGACTTTACTAACAATGTTCCAGAGGTGAAAAAGGAATCTCGTTAGAAGTCTCGTTCGAACGACCTAGGAATCTCGTTCGAACGAGATTCCAGTTCGTTCGAACGACTTACCAGAAAATGTCAAAATTCTTTTTAAGCCCAAAATTTTTATGAAAAGTTCTTAAAAAATATTTTTTGAGTAAAACAAAGTCGTTAAAATTATAAGTTACACCCAATAAATTTCCAAGCTCCTATAAATATATAAAATGCATTCATACCTTAGGAGCATTGGAACTAATGTTGTTGACGTAGAAACGTGGCACACTAAACCTGGCATACGATGAAGCTTTATAATCTTGGTCGCTACGTTTTCAACTAACACGTCATAGGCTTGGATGGATACATAAGAACACTATCCTATGACACAAATGTTTTTGTCCATAATTGAGCCAACACTACATTAAAACTCAATCGGAGACTTGTGTCCTTACAAAACTGCTTGGGAGCCTACTTAATAATGGTGAATGTAATAACAGGAACAAAATATCAAAAGAAGTTAGAGAAAATAAAGGAACACGGGTATTTAAGTGTTTTAACCTTAGCCTACATCCACTGTGCAAAGTTGGGGAGTGTTTTTACTATAAAGATGGGCAAAAAGCCAGTAAAGGTCAATACTCCCAATCTCCCTCTCTCTCTCTCTCTCTCTCTATATATATATATATATATATATATATATATATATATATATATATATATATATATATATATATATATATATATATATATATATATATATATATATGTACAAATTCAATGTAACAGTAGGGTTAAGTTGATTATTAATCCCTAGAGAAGGAGGCATAAGATGCCTTTTATAATCCTGGGGGTACGGGTGTCACCCAACATGCACTTCATGTGTGAGTGAGTGGCCAACTAATGAGCATGTGACACCTGGAGAGAAGGATGTAAAAGTCATGATGAAGGATAATATCCCCATATACTGGTTGATCTATAATAACATTTTTAGTTGGATAGTCAGCAATACCCTTCTCACAATTTCCATGAGTGCATTAGATGCCTGAAGTAGAGGGTTTCGGGTGGCCGGGACTACTGGAATCCTGTTCATGTAAGACTGAGCTAAGTCGAGACTTACTATCTAGATAAATGGACAAGATTGATGGTTCGGCCCCCTGGTACTGTGTGAGGCTGACATATCACGTAGATTACTGATGTAGTCGACACTATATGTAAACTGCTAGTGAGACCGACATTATAGGTAGACTACCCTTGAGTGTTGTTATGCTAAATGGTTGTCTCAAAAGCCTAAACAACTTGCGATGAGACTGTGCATGAGAACTTCTGAGGGTTGATGATTAGGAGGGAATATATGAAGGGGGACATTTTCGTAATGGGCATTGCTTGGACGAGGCTAGACTTATGTGTATCAATCATCACCTATACCTTAGTTTTCAATATCAAATGGAGGCTGAGGTGTAAGTAAATTTGCTATCTCGTCTCGTCCTGTCCCTTGCATTTAGTGTTATCTCAAGGTTAGTGGAAGTACAATGGTCGTGTGGGCTTTGATAGAGATGTCACTTATCGCTCATGATGTGAGATGGCTGTCAACTATTGAATGGCTTAGTGTGACAACCTAGGTCATGTGCATAGATAAATGTCACTTCGTAAGGCGTGCCCTAATGAACGAGTTATGGGAATCATGCACGCACGGGCGATAAAACCCTTTCTTCTCCTTTATTTCCATTATTTCAGTAAAGACTTTTAGAGTCTAAACTTTCTTTTTTTCTTTCTCTTTTTAAATTCTATCCTTCTTCCATTTAAGCTCTCATTTTTTTGGTGTTCTTTTGCCCCTACAGTCTTCTAAGGATTTCCAGGTACTCCTCTCGCTCCTTTTCTTCACTTCTTGCAGTTTAATTCTGATTTTCTGTAATTTTCAATTTTTTAGCAAGATCTTTGTCTTCTCTGGCCACCCATTTGTGGTGGTTTATCCCAAAATTCGGGGAGGTTTTAGGTGGGTAGGATGTTAGGAGGATTTTTGGGGTTGAGCAAGCCTATTTTTTGGGTTTTAGGCCAGTTATTTCTGTTTTCCACCGTCTTCTCTGGTGCAAGGTCACCAGAGGTGTTCTTAGTGTTCTTTACAAGGTTTTTCAAAAAAAACATTCAACTGCTTATTTTGATCCTTTGTAGTTGCACAATTAGATTTCTTTGAAGTTTTTCATGTACCGTAGGTTACACAAATTAGGTGAAGAATTTCCTTATTTGCGTCAACGCATAAGACGAGAGATTAGGAGGGCCGAGGTTAAGTCTCAACGTAGGTCTCAGGTTCCATTTACACCTAATCATTTAGCTACAGAGCACCCTACCTTACTTCTTAGTTACCCCAATTCAGTATAGACTAAAGATGTTATTTCAATTAGTAGTGACATTATATTTGTCTCATCTTCTAAGGGCAGCAGCCCTTTTGAAAGTCTGAGTCTCCATGACGACCAAGAGGGTTTTAAGGCCGACTCCTTTGAGTTGGAAATAAGAGTTTCAGTGGCCCATGTAGACGAGGGTGAGACTGCCGAATCCAGTAATCGGGGTCGTCCTAGCACTTCTACTCATCAATAAGGGGATCTTGAGACCCAAATTTATGATATTTCTGACGATGAGCCTGAGTTTGATTCTACTAACATTACTTCACTCCCTCATATGGTTGTGTAAATCTCGGTTATGACTCATGCTGAGTTTACGAGTTACGACCCTCGTGGAAAATCCCCAACCACTGAGGAGGAAGATGAGGAAGACCTTTACATTTTGGAAACGACTGTAGCCTCGGCCATTCCCAGCGATGTTCGTGAAATTGACCTGGTGGTCGGGAAGTACCTCTATGGGATTAAGTACTCCATTCGTATGAGGGTTCCTGCCAAAGATAAGCGAGCCTTTAACCTCATAAATGAGGGGAGGTGGCTGTTTACGAGCATATATTTAAGGTAGGATTTTGCCTTCTAATCCATCCATTTTTAAGGGTTACTCTTAATTCTATCAGTATTGCCCCTGCCCAACTGACTCTGAATATCTAGAGGACTCTATTTCGGGTTACCCACCTCTGGAGAGTTGCCTGAGATGTGGATCCCCCGATGATGTCTTTCGAGCGTGTTATACTGTCGTTACTATGAGATTCACCCCTTACTATTAGCATTTTATGGCTCATCGCCTGATCGAAAACAACTTCACATAAACTAAATTTCCAACCATGATTATAAATTTTGTTACTTCTTCGTCTCAAGGGACTGGGAGTTCGATGAGGGAGAGTCATCCACTACAGATGAGGCGAGGGTGCCAAAAAAATGGGACCATATTTCAGTCTCGGCCAAAATAGACCCTGTCCTCAGTGCTGAGATGAAAGAGTCCAACAACTAAATTAGGGGGATGACCTAATTGTCTTTGGGGACTTAGTGATTCTTGAGTTGTTGCAATATTTTGGTATGGGGGTAAAACCTCTGTCATCACTTTGTAAGCAAATAACCTAACTCTGTTAAACTTTACTATCGTCTTGAATTACTTCAACACAGTATGACGATACTTATCTATTTTTATTGTTATTTTCTAATCTTCCTTTCGGTATCTCGAATGAGATTTCTTCAATGGCAACTCCAATGTCAATAAACTTACTTTCACGTCTATACGACAAAGCTTCTAAGGTGACTCAGACTAAGCAGAAGTCCACTACGGAGGCCCCCTGCTGAGGGGGCTAAGAAAAGAAAAGAGGTCATTGGTGGGACCTCTATTCCTCCCCCCCCCCCCCCCACACAACAAAAGAAAAGAAAAAAGTTCCACCGAGACAGACTTTTGACCCTCTTATCCCAATCATGGACGACATCTCTTTGATTGCTCATCTTGCTCAGCTGAATTTCAATACTGACTATTTTCTTGAGAGTCAGCTAAAGGCTCGAGAGGTTATTACCTCGATTGTCCCTGACTGTAACAACCAATATTTTGATTCTCAAAACCTCTCTCTAGGGTACTCATGACAGGGCAACCCAGGTAAACACCGATATAGTTTTATATTTTCAGAATTTTTGAAGTGTACTATCGTCTTGTACTAACTTTTTTATTTTATTGTCGTCTGTCATTACCCTTCAAAATATCCAGTATTGGGGGGTGGAGACTGAAGCAAAATCAAAGGTGGTTGAAGAGGCTAAAGCTCAAGTCGATGATCTGAAGCATAAGATGAAGGATCTGAAGGCCGAGTGTGACACTAAGACACAGGAGATGAGGGACCTCCATAAGGAGCGCCTATCTAAGTTGAGGCAGGACCAAAAGTAAAGGTGGAGGCTCTTGAGGATGAGCTTTAAAAGTAGAGGGATGAGGAGGCGGAGAAAGTTAGGGTAGCTGTTGAAATATGTTGTAGCTGACTTTAAAGAATCAGCAGAGTTTTTTTACTATGCCATCCAATACATAGAGAAGGGGGCCAAAACAGTGTGCATCAAGTTACCAATCAATGTGGTGAACTTTTTTCTAATGTCCCTATCCTAGCCGAGATTGTCTCCTTATTCAACTTGACTGATCCTGTAAATGTTTTTGCTCTGCAAGAGGTCCAAGCTCAGGGTAAGAACGCTGAAATAATAGTGGTTGAGGTCGGTCTACTATTACTGATAAGGATGGCACTGATTTTATGGGGGTAAGAGGCAAACACGTTATTCCCGGTGAAATTACAGTCAAGCCGACCATCACCAAAACATTGGTGGCTGATACTTAGTTTTCTGCTATGGGTGATTGTGTGTGGTCTTCATAACCCATTTTTTGTAACCTCCTTAAACAATATTTTGGTAATGTCTTTTTCTATCTTTTTCCAATATAATTAATGAACAATCTCTTGTAGCTTTTGCTAAGTCATTAACTTTTTTGCTAAAGTGTGTATCTTCCATTTGCCATCATGGTGTTGTTCTTGTTTTACATTTTCACCAAACTTAAACGGTGTTCAAAGGTCTCACCATATTAAAATGATGTTAAAGACGTCCTAACTCTTAGGGTTTACGTAGAGCGGCGCTTTGGAGCCGAGACTCATTTGATACTCTCACACCGCCACGAGAGAGATTTATTATTCACCATACTTTAATGATGTTCAAAGGCCTCACCGTACTGAAACAATGTTAGGGACCTCCTACCTCTCAGGGTTTATGTAGAGTGGTGTCTTGGAGCTGGGACTCATTCGACATTCTCACACCGCCAAGAACTAGATTTATTTACCATACTTAAATGATGCTTCACTATTTCACTATACTTGAATGATGTTTAAGGGTCTCGCCATATTAAAAATGATGTTAGGGACCTCCCACTACTCAGGGTTTATGCAGATTCGTGCCATGGAGCCGAGACTCATTAGGCACTCTCACACTGTCGAAAGAGAGTTTTATTATTCACCATTATTAAATGATGTTCACAATTGCACCATACTTAAATGATGTTTAAGGGTCTCACCGTATTAAAAATTATGTTAGGGACCTCCCACCTCTCAAGGTTTATACAAAGTGGCTCTTTAGGCACTCTCACACCACCAAGAGATTTATTATTCACCATACTTAAATGATGTTTCACAATTTCACCATACTTAAACGATGTTTAAGTGTCTCACCATATTAAAAATGATGTTAGGGACCTCATAACTCTCAGGGTTTATGCATAGTGGTGTTATGGAGCCGAGACTCATTAGGCACTCCCATACCGTCGAGAGAGATTTATCATTCACTATACTTAAATGATGTTTCACAATTGCACCATAATTAAATGAAGTTTGTGGGTCTGACCATATTAAAAATGATGTAAAGGACCTCCTATCTCTCAGGGTTTATGTAGAGTGATACCATGGAGCCGAGACTCATTAGGCACTCCCACACCATCGAGAGAGAGATTCATTATTCACCATACTTAGATGATGCTTATCTAATTATATGAATCCAAAACTATGGTAAAGAAGAAATGAGACAATAATTCGTTATAGTTCATATAAGCACATATTTTCATAAAACTTGCTTTCTAGCAACATAAACTAAACAAACTACTAATAGTATTTTTTTCAAATGATCTTCATTCCACGGGTTAGAAAATGGCTCTCCTTTAAGGTTTTCTAACCGATATATACCTGGGATGATTCATCAATGACTCTGAAGGGTCCGTGCCAATTAGGATGGAGCTTGTTGACCTTTTGGATGACCTTCTTCAACACCAAGTCTCCCATTGCGATGGGCCGAGACTTAATCCTCTTGTTCTAGAACTTAATAACTTTTTATCGATCAGTTGTTTTCCTAACTATTACGTCTTCCCTCATTTCCTCAATGAGGTCCAAGTCCAGCCTTCTTTCCTCTTGATTCGCCTCGAGATTATAGGTCTCAAACCTGTGGTTAGGAAACGCATTTTTTGTAGGAATCACAACCTCTGATCCGCATGCTAGCATAAAAGTGTCTCTCCTATTAGGGTTCTCTCGATCGTCCTATATGTCCACAGAACGTTGTGTAACTCGTCAACCATATTCCTTTAGTGTCTTTTTAGTTTTTTCTTGATTCCTTATAATATCGTCATGTTGGTTACTTTTGTCTGCCCGTTAGCTTGCGCTCGGCTCGGCGTGGAGTAAAATTACTTGATGCTGACCCTTCTACAGTAGGCTTCTGGGGACTTATTCTTGCATTATTTCCCATTATCGGACATCAAAATATAGGGGAGCCCATAATGACAAATGATGTTTCTCTATAAAACCTAAAGCATTTTTTCTCAGGGATTGCTACCATACTACCCATTTGGAAAAATAGTACATTACAATAATTAGAAGTGAAAAACTCCCTTCGCTCTGGGTAAGGGGTGACCAGGTTGTTCCCCACAATACAAAGGGCCAAGGGGGCGATATTGGGGAAAAGTTGGTGGGATGATGGGGTATGTTTGCAAAATATTGGAACTTATTACACTTTAGAACGTATTCTGTCGAGTTTTTTTCAAGGTCCAGCCAATAATACTCCTGGGTAACAATCCTTTTAGCTAAGGATCATCCACCAATATGGCTTATGCATGACCCCTCGGTATGCCTCTAAGTACATAGTTTACTTCAGATGGATGCACATATCTCAATAGTGAAAGAAAAAAACATCTTTTATAGATCACATCTCCAATGATGGTGAACTTGGTTGGACGATGTTATATCTTTCTTTGTTCGACCTTAGGTTATGGCAGATTTTTTTCTATTAGGTTATCTATGATTAGGTCCATCCAATACGGTCCCAAATTCAAATTCATACAGACTTCGATATCTGCCTCATCAGTCTCTATGCTCGGCTTTAAGAGGATCTCTACAGGTACTAACCGATGGATCTCTATTCTGGAAGTCGATAGTAACCTTGCTAATGCACCTGCTTTCCCATTCTCCACTCTTAGAATCCTCCTGATCTTGACCTCTTAGAAATTTTTCAGCATCGTTTTTACTCTCGCTAAGTACTTAACCACCTTCTCATCTTTTGCTTCATAAATTCCTAAAATTTAATTAATTATCAATTAGAAATCACTATGGGCAACCATTTACACGACATTCAGTGCTTTTACAAGTGAGAGTCCTGCCAGTAGGGCTTCATACTATGATTTATTATTCGATGCTTTAAAGTTGAATTATAGGGCACATTAAATGTCGGTCCCATCTGGTGCCGATAGTATCAGTCCTGCCCCTCTTTCATTTCCACAAGGTGAACCATCTACAAATAAACTCCATATTAGTGACCCCGGTATGAAGAGACCCTTGGCTAAGGCTCCATTTTTCAACAATAAATCTCTCTTCAACACTTCAGTTGTTGTGTCGCCTGATATTTCCTCAGCTACAATCTCATTTCCTTTCTGGATGACCTGCGAGACTTCGACCGAAGTTGTCCCTTCTGTGTCATCTGTGGTTTCCCATGTAAACTCGATAATGAAATATATTAATGTCTTCCCTTTAATCACACTTCTCGACCGATAAATGATATCAAACTCACCTAACTCCATTGATCAAGCCATTAGCCTACCCGATTTCTCAGGTTTATGAATGACCTATCGGAGGAGAATGTCGGTGAGTACTACTATCATGTGAGCCTGGAAATATGGCCTCATATTACTTAAAGCATGGATAAAAGCATATGAAAGCTTTTTCATCTTTTGATGCCTCAATTTCGCTTCCTAGAGTGCTTTGAAGTTGAAGTAAACTGGCTTTTGAACTCCACTGTCATCTCGGATGATAGCTGCATTTATGGCCGAATTCTATACGTCTAGGTACAAGTATGATATCTCCCCTTATATAGGCCGGGAGAGGAGTGTGGGTGAGTCGAGATAGACTTTTAAATTTTAAAATGCCTTTTCACACTCCTCGTCCCAGATAAATGCTTTCTTTATAATCTTGAAAAATGGTAGACATTTGTCTGTTGCCCTAGAGACAAATCTATTTAATGCAGCAACTCAGTCCATCAATATTTGAATGGCTTTGATCGTCTTTGGCGTCTTCATGTTAATCAATGCTTTGATCTTTACAGGATTCACCTTAATGCCCCTTTGATTGATGATGAAACCCGAGAACTTTGCAGCTTCGACGCCGAATACACACTTTGCAGGATTCAATTTCATTTTATATTGATCCATTGTGTCGAAGGTCCTCTCCAAATCGGCTACGCGATCCTCGACTTTCAAACTCTTCATGATCATGTCGTTTACATTGCCCTCTGTCATCTTTCCAGTCTGATCCTTGAATATTTTGTGACTAAACTTTGGTATGTGGTCCCTGTATTTATTACGTCGAACGTCGTAACTTTGTAGCAGTATATTATTTTTATTTGTGTTTAAGGAAGTTTTCTCAGCATCATTTTCATGCATTGAAATTTATTTATACCCAAAGTAATCGTCCATGAAACTTATTAGTTCGTGGCCGACCATGGCATCCACCATTTGATCGATCCTTAGCAAGGGAAAACTGTCTTTAGGGCAAGCTTTGTTAAGATCGGTGAAGTTTACACATGTTCTCCACTTCCCATTCTACATGGGCACAATGACAATGTTGGACATCCACTTTGGGTACTGCACTTCACTGATAAAATCTATTGTCTGCATCTTCTTAACTTCGTCTTATATAACTTTATATCCATCTCTAGTAAAATTTCTCCTCTGTTGCATCACTGGCTTTGCGGTGTCATCAATGTTTAGTCATTGGCAAATGACCTTAGGGTTAATCCCCGGTATGTTGTTGTGGCTCCATGGGAATACACTTTGTATTTTTCTCAATAATTCAACCAACTTTTTATTAATCTCCGATTTGAGGGACGGACCTCTTTGGATGGATTTTTCGATTCGTCTTCATTAAGGACGATGGATTTCACCTCTTCCATGGGCTCTCCCTTATTGAGTTTATGTTAATCCCTTGGATCAATGGTGTCAATGTTGTACGATGTCGTCTTCCTTTTATGAGCCTCTCTCTATTTCGTAGAGGTTAAGTAGCACTCTCGTGCTTCCACCTCATCACCATTTACAACCCCTGCTCTATAAGGAATTGGGAATTTCACCATTTGGTGTACGTTGGAAGCACGACTTTAAATTTGTAATAACCCGTATCTTTATGGCCTTTAATTATGGATTTAATTAAATTTAATTGGGATAAATTAATTTAATATTAATTTAGATTTTAAATTGAATATTTATTAGCGTGACGATAGTTAGTAATTATTGATAAGAATTATGTTGAATATTACTTATTGAGTAAAGTAATATATGAGATTGTATTTATTAAAATTGTCGCAAGTGAGTAATACGATAATCATATAAATTAAGTTGGGACGCGCATGTGTCGTGTCAGGACTAAATTAAGGGAATAAAAACTGAATTAATTATAAGTCGCTTGTATGGTCATTTCGAGTGTACCAATGTGTCCGGAAGGGTCGATATAGTCAGAAAAGTATACCTAGGGGTTTAGTATGGGTATCGGGACAATTTTAGGCCTAACCGATAACTCGGGAGGGTATTTTGGTAATTTCCAATTTTAAGCCTTAATTATGGACGAAAATTGAAGGGTTATATATGATGGGAGTTAGAGTCCTCTAAGGTTAGAAAACATTAGAGTTGCAAAGGTGCTATGGAAGAGAGAAGAGAAAAGGCTTCCAAGGAGGAGAGTCACTAACCCTACACCACTCTCACCAATTCCACCACCAATGCGTAGATCGGAAGAAGGGGATCAATCCTATACCACGCTAATATGTCGAATCAGACCTTCGATTTCCAGGCAAGTATCTAACTTGTTGTTCTTTAGTTGATAACACATTCACGTTAGTGCAGGAGGCAATAATTGATGTTTTCATGAAAGATAAAAGATATTTGGGAGATGTATATTGAAGTTCTGAATAGAAATCATGTTAGGACAATCCTATTGTTATATGTATATGACTGATTACGAAATTGATGACCAGTAGAGGTTACATTCTGCAAGAATTAGGAAGATATTGATCATGATGATAAAAATAGGGTTCTTGATGTATTAATTTGAATTAACCCTTTAAATTGATAACCCTTGATGTATTCGTATATGTTTTACGTTAGAAATCATGTATGTAGAATAATATAACTGTTGGTTTGATTGGTTGGGATTTGGGGACGAATTAATAGAGGTTTTGAGAATTTATCTTAAAGAAACCCGTAGGTAAAGAATTGCAGAATCTGGGCCAAGAACTGCTCGATCGATCGATCAACTCAAGAATGTCGATCGATCGACTAGATCGATCGATCGACCCCCTTTCATCGATCGATTGACTCCTCCTGGAAATGGAAACTTTTTCTCCATTTAAATGTTAATTCAATCCCAATGTGTAAGGACCCTTTGCCCTAATTTAAATATCATAATGGGACTTGGGAAGGACCAGTAGGGTATAAGTAGGGTCCGGGTAATACGACTTTATATGAGATTTAATCGTAGGATTTCAGGGGTATAAATTGGAGTGGAAATCATGCGTGTGTTAAATTAGGTCTTTTAAGAATTGATAAGGACTTGGACCAGTAGGGTAGTGAGTGTACACCCACTGATTTTATATTTATCAAGAGGATACACTTCGAGAGTCGGGAAGTACTTAAGGACTTGCAGTAATTGAGAAAATAAAAGAATGATTTAATTATACATAGAACTCAGGCATTATGTGCCACGCATGGTTCGAATGTATTATGGGTCATGGGCTTACCTAGCTGAATAAAGTGAATATATGTGGGTGCATGTATATATATAATATTTTATATTTGTGTGTAATCATACCCGCGCTACTTGATATCACGGAGGTTCCGCGCCGGGAGAGTCTTATCTCGATTGGACCTTTATGGGGGATATTGACTTGTACCTGACGCGACTAAGAATTTGTCTCAAAAGTACGTTTTCTCTAGGCCCAAGTGCAAGCCTGTCGCGTTGGTAATAATCCGATAAGTCGGGATCGTATCCACAGGGACCAATAATTGGTACCTGTATAGGAGAAGTTATTAAATCTTGAAATGATTCCTCAAAAGAAATATGAAAAGATGAATAATGATTGGGAAATTTCTAGTGAAATAAAAAAAAAAATTCAAGAAAAATAAACAAAAATTTGTGAAGAAATTAGATTGACAAATGAGAGAAAATAGGGTAGGGTACAATCCCTCAAACCTTAACGAATTACCATGTAGAATACTAGAATTGAAAATTAAAATTCTTGACTAAATCCAGCCTTTATAAATCCTAAGCATTACATATATGAATGATCTAGCCCTCATCATATGAAATCAAAGGTAAATATAAAGCGGTGAATGGACAATTATACTCGCAAAGCGTTCTTAAACATCTCAAGTACCTAGGGCAAGAGAGATTAAAAGATTGACTATGTTTGTATAATTTTCATTCATAATTCGGTCAGAATTTAATTTACCCTCTATTTTCTATATAAGTAATTTGCCTCAGAGTGAGTTCATGTACCCCAGCCCTTAAGAATTTAGCTAGACATGATTTGATTAAAGAACAACTTCATACACAAAATTATAGGTCTAACAACTATTGAAAATAATTTACAAAACAATTGAAATTTAACTAACATAAATACCAACTAAGAGAAAGGAATTGTTATACTTGATTTCAGCAATTGGAAAAGACTTGAATCCAGAAATTGTAATCACTCTTACAAACTAGGGTTTATGAAAACTCCTATGAAAATTTCCTAACTTCTGAATTTCTCTCTCCAAAATTGACCTAAAATCCTCTCCAAAAAAGCTCCTCAAAGAATGAGGTAGGGCATGGGCTTTTATAGCTCCAAGTACTACGAATTTGACAGCCAGAGTTGCTTGTGGCGCAAGATTTCACCAGCTACGCACATCAAAATCTTCACAATAAATGTCAGGATTTCGCATGACCGGACCGGTCCGGATATACCTCGGATCGATCCATTTTTCAACCACCGGATCGGTTCTTTTTTTATTCTACCGGATCGATCCGGTATCCACCGGATCGGTTCTGCTATCATCGGTTTGTCATCCATCCGGGGTCTACTGGACTTGGATCATTTCGGATCGGTCCGATTTTCTTCCATGTTGACTTTTCTCTTTCGTCTTTGACTGGCCATAACTTTTGATGTCGAGCTCCGATTTGAGTGTCGTTTCTTCCGATATTCTTGTGAAATGAAGCACTTCAACTTCCGTTTAAGTGTCGAATTCGAATTCTGGATAGAAATTTACAATTTTGCCCTTTAACCTTTCTTCCTTTCATCATTTCCTTTCTTCCGGTTTCTTTCTCTCTTTTCTTGTACTAAATTCCTGTAAAATCCATCAGAAATACACGAAACTCGGGGAAATTGTTAGAAACAATCAATGGCAATGATATGGAATAAAAATGATTCAATTACCTTGTTCGAGATATCAAAATCACTAACTTAAGGGGTTAAATTCCGAAGAATTTATGCTTGGTCAAATCCCCCTAACTTAGGACTTTGCACGTCCGGGGCAATGTAAAAGAAATTAGTTTAATGCTCCATTCTTGAAAATTCTTTTATTGGGATAGAATACCTTTTTCGCGGGCAAGCGATTGCATTTAGCGTATGCAACAAGCCTTTAAACCTCTAGGTTACCCTAGTAGGACGAGTTTTGTCTCGTGAGGGTTTGCAGTGAATACACCCACAAAATTCTTTATTGACTCAAATAAATATCAAAATACTTAAAAATTGTACAATTTAAACTTTTCGAAAAATACTCACCATAAATTCATATTCAATTGTCTCAAACTATAGTGTGTGTGTGCAAAGCCAAAAATTAAACCTCGAATTTCCACCGATTGAGCATTACGTTACTTTCCGAAAATTCGTTTTGATTCAAATTCTTACGGATGCACTCACAAATGAATCACTCGGATTGTGGTTATTTTCTCTCGTTATGCATGATATAAAGAGTAAATATAATGGACACAAATTCATGCATACAAAATTGAAAAGAAGGAAATATATGGTGCAAAGATCACATCATCGGAGTACAGTTATTAGGAAACGGGAAACATCATCTCTTAATCACACCATTTTAATCTCTTTTATTATCTTTTCATATTTATCTCTCCATGCAGTAATTAATTTCGCCATTCGGACTCGGTTAGGACTTTTCGGGTTAAAAAGTGTAAAGGGTAAAATTGGGAATGGACGGAATGTTCGGAATTGGAAAATGTCCTTATGACGTCCATTAGTGCTTTTTCGGGCATTTGCTCATTTTTCTCTTTCTTTTTCAATTTTTATTTTTTTTTCTTGCTATTTTTGTTGAGCATATCTATTTTTTTTCTTGTCCCTTTTTGTTGCACAATTTGGACATACTTGATGAATTTTCTCAATTTTCACAATTCGGGCTATTTGGGTTTTTCGGGTTATCAAACGAAAGGGAAATATTATATTAGGCTCAAAGTGGGTTGCAAAGGGATAATTTTCTCACAATTTCTTATGGCTAATATTTTTGGGTAACAAGCGAGGGCCTACTTCATTGTCCAAATTGTTAATCACATTACCATATGCATCTCGAGATTAATTAAGTTTAGAGATATATTTAGCACGAATTTCGAGACAACATTTCACACATTTCCCATAACCGATCAAGGCAAAGGATTGAAATCATCAACGACTTATTAAAACACTAAAAAGAACTTTGAGTTAATCATAAACTCGGGTTGATTTAAAAACTCATAAAAAATTGAAAGGCTCGAAATCTCACCGGGTTTGATCAATCTCCACACTTATTCGTTAAGTCGTCAATTTTCTTTCAATTTCCATCTTCGGTCAATTTTGGCTTAGTGCATTATGATTTAACAATTTGAGACTTTAAATATAATAAAGGTGATATTTTTGAAAAATTTAAATTCCAATTTTTATTTACTTTGAAGAAAAATATTTTTGGCTTTTTAAAAAAAAAAATTCTTTTTTTTTACATACATGCGAAGTTTTATGAATACGCACATGTCATCCCCCCTAACTTAGTGATTTGCATTGTCCTCAATCAAATGGAAGATAGAGATAAAGAAGACAACAGTAGGAGTGCGATAAATAAAATAAGCAAGTATCATAGTAAAATTGTATAGTACAACACACTGTGTAAACATCACAAACATAAGTAATAAAACGTTGATAAGGTTTTGTGGCGCTTCAATCCCGGCATCCTTAAGCAAGGATGTAATGAGACGACCATAAGGAAGAGGGTACCTACCCTTTTTATCGTAGGCCACAAAAAGAATATCAGTATAAAATGTGCGGGCCAAATTGATAACTGTTGCATGGTCAAACAAGTGATACATCATGGTTGCTTGACGCGGGCGCATTGCTGAATCATTGGAGGTTTGCAAAATATTGGCACAAATAATGTGAAAAGTAAACCGTGCCTTGTCGGATAACCGACCAACGGGAAAGGTCTCGGTAAGGGGCAAATTTGTGCCTTGAGATGCAAATTGCTTTGGACAAAACATGGTCTGGACTGGAATAAGCAAATTCAGCGGGAGTAACCACACCATAAGACTCGAGTTTATGGGCCAGAATCTCAAGTGAGAACGGTATTGGTGTGGAATCCACAAACGCTTGGGATTCGAATTCGGCGGTACGGACTAGCGAACCGTAAAATTGACGCACTTCATTTTCCCAAACTGTCTCATATGGTTCATTGAAAAATCTACACCAGCCTCTTGTCATGAACATGGCGGTGACAGAATTAGGCAGTTGATCCCAAAGGATTTGACGCTCAATGTGGATTTTTCGGGTTGGACTGAAAAACCGCCGGCACCAATTTGCTTCACGGCGAGAACGGTATTCTCCATTGCCGTCGGGCAAGACTTCAATGGAGGTATATTTCTGGGGAGAAGCCATGGGTATGGAAGGAGTAGACAGAAAGTGAGAGAGAAGAGAGGATACGGAGGTGTGAAGGAAAATGGGGTGTGGGATGGATGTATTTATAGGATGGATAATGAAATAGGAGGGAATGGATGGGGGGAAATAGGGGGACGAATTTTTGGGGGAAAAGAAGGGATTTGGGGGGATGAATTTGGTTTGGATTGAAGAGATGTGAACCTCGGGAAGGGGCATTCTGCAGATCGCCGGATCGATCCGGTTGTAGGACCGGACTGATCCGACTTAACCGGATCAGTTCTTTTAATTCAGGACCGGACCGGTCCGGTCTGCTGAATTCTCAGAATTTCCTTTTCTCTATTCTTCTCACTGTTTATGCTCCTTTTCTCCATTCCGATGATTCCTTTACAACTTCTCTCACTTCAAAATTCCCGCAATGCTCATCAAAACCTTAACACCCCTAAAATCATTGGATTCCCTACCCCGGGCCTAACACATACTTACGACTCCTAACTCCTACGACTCTTATGTACAACAATCACCCCATACATGTCGGGGGTGCGACGACCTCACCTTTCTTTTTCAGTCAATACCCATAAATGGGGTCCGACAACCAGATTGTGTCGGCTTCATTGACGATTATTTCCATATACGGCTTGATACGATGCCCGTTAACCTTAAATGTGTTTCCCCCTTTTTCATCTTTGAGTTCAACAGCTCCATGGGGAAATACCTCTTTCACAATAAATGGACCCGACCATCTTGACCGTAATTTTTCGTGAAACAAGTGCAACCTCGAGTTGTAGAGAAGGACTTTCTGTCCCGAATGAAACTCTTTCCTACGAATGATTCTGTCATGAGCTCGTTTCATTCGTTCCTTGAATATTTTAGTACTTTCATACGCATCACTGCGTATTTCTTCCAACTCGTTCAACTGAAGTTTACGTGTTTCACTGGCTTTATCCATGTTGAAGTTCACCCTTTTGATAGCCCAATACGCTTTGTGTTCGATCTCAATCGGAAGATGACAAGGCTTGCTATACACAAATCAAAATGGGGACATCCCAAGGGGATTCTTGTATGCAGTTCTATATGCCCAGAGCGCATCATTCAATCTGAGAGACCAGTCTTTCCTATTAGGTTCGACTGTCTTTTCCAAGATATTTTTTATTTCCCAGTTGGCGAGCTCGGCTTGGCCATTCGATTGAGGGTGATAAGTTGTTCCAACTTTATGGACAACTCCATACTTTCGCATGACCTTCTCCATAGGCCTATTGCAAAAATGGGTACCATTATCACTAATTATGGCCTTAGGCATTCCAAAATGAGAAAGTATATTTTCTTGAATGAATTTTATCACCACTTTATTGTCATTCGTCCTTGTAGCTATGGCCTCTACCCATTTTGAGACGTAGTCCACAGCGACGAGGATGTATAGAAAACCAAAAGAAGGTGGAAAGGGTCCCATGAAGTCAACACCCCAACAATCAAACAACTCCAAGACTAGAATTGGGGTTAATGGCATCATGTCACGGCGAGTAATAGCTCCCATTCTTTGGCATCTATCGCTTGATTTGCAAAAAGTATTCACATCCCGGAAGATTGTGGGCCAGTAGAGACCGCTTTGAAGGATTTTCGCAGCAGTTTTATTTTTGGAAAAATGACCTCCTCATGCTTTCGAATGACATAATCGAATTACCCCTTGGATTTCTTCATCAGGTACACATCTACGGATGATTTGATCAGCACAATACTTAAATAAATATGGATCATCATAAAAGAACATGCCTGACCATGTAATGAACTTCCTTCTCTCTTGCGGAGTCCAATTAGAGGGAACAATTCCAGTGACAATGTAATTGACTATATCCGCAAACCAGGGGAGAGAAGAAGTAGCAAATAGATTTTCATCCGAAAAATACTCGTCTATGGGAATGGGATCAATAGGTACGTCGGACGATAGGCGTGACAAATGGTCAGCCACGATGTTTTCTACTCCTTTCTTGTCTTGAATCGAGAGATTAAACTCTTGTAAGAGTATGATCCACCTGATTAGACGGGGTTTGGCATCTTTCTTACTCAAGAGATATTTGAGGGCCGAATGATCAGTGAAACAAATGATGGGCAGCCCAACAATGTAAGAGCGGAATTTGTCAAGAGCAAAAACGACTACAAGTAACTCTTTCTCTGTAGTAAAGCAATTAAGCTGAGGGCCAGATAATGTTCTGCTAGCATAGTAAATAACATGAGCTTTCTTGTCTTTTCTTTGTTCAAGAACGGCCCCAATCGCGTAATCACTTGCATCACACATAAGCTCAAAGGGGAGTGACCAATCAGGAGCTTGCATGATAGGAGCGGAAATTAGCATGCTTTTAAGTTTATCAAAAGCTTCTTGACATGCTTTATTCCATTCAAATAAAGTGTCCTTCATGAGAAGATTACTCAAAGGTCTAGCGATGGCGCTAAAGTCTTTGATAAATCTTCTATAAAATCTAGCATGGCCTAGAAAGGACCTCACATCTTTAAGTGATTTTGGCGGGGGTAACTCAGCTATTACTTTAATTTTTGCTCGATCAACTTCAATCCCCCAAGATGAGATTATGTGGCCTAAAATTACGCCCTCGGTAACCATAAAATGGCATTTTTCCCAATTGAGGACTAAGTCTTTTTCCACACACCGAAATAGAACTTTTTTAAGATTAGCTAAACATTGGTCGAAAGATGGACCGAAAACGCTGAAATCGTTCATGAACACCTCAAGACCTTTTTCAATCATGTCGCTAAAGAGACTTAGCATGCACCTTTGAAAAGTTTTTTGCGCATTACATAACCCAAATGGCATACGTTTATAGGCAAACGTACCAAACGGACATGTAAAAGTCGTCTTTTCTTGATCAAGTACATCGACTTCAATCTGATTATAGCCACAATACCCATCTAGGAAATAATAGTAAGGATATCCTGCCACTCGTTCAATCACTTTATCGATGAACGGTAAGGGGAAATGGTCTTTTCTGGTTCCGGCACTGAGCTTTCGGTAGTCAATGCATACACGTCACCCGGTGGTGGTGCGTTGAGGTATTAGTTCTCCCTTGGCATTTTCAACCACGGTCATACCCGATTTTTTTGGAACGACCTGAATTGGGCTCACCCATTTACTATCAGAAATGGGATAGATAATCCCAGCATCTTGCAATTTGATAATTTCCGCTCTTAGAACATCTTTTATAGTTGGGTTTAATCGCCTTTGCATCTCACGCGATGGCTTCACCTCTTCCTCAAGATGGATTTTATGGGTACAAATCAATGGACTTATACCTTTCAAATCTGCTATAGTCCAACCAAAAGCATTTCTATGCTTCCGTAACACATCCAACAACATACCCTCTTGCTCTTTTTCTAAACTGGAAGAAACAACAACAGGAAATGTATCATTATCTCCCAGAAAAGCATATTTGACATGTGAGGGTAGTTTCTTCAACTCAAGACTAGGAAATCTATTTTCAGAGGGAATCATGGTTGTCTCCCTCGGAGGCAATTCTTCAAACCTAGAAATCCAGTCAATATCTCTTAAACTCTCAAAACTCTCTTCTTCTAGTAACCAAGTTTCCAACTCTTCGACCTCATGCTCAAACGCAGTATAACGACTCTTTTTCTCACCACTTTGCACTAAACACACCTCCAGTGCATCTCCTCCTATGATCTTTTCAATGTGCTCATCTACCACTTCTTCAATAAGATCCACCTCAAGGATTTCATCCTCATCACCCATTTGGTTAGCAACATTGAAAATATTAGTCTCGAGAGTCATGTGTTCCAAAAGTGAGTTGCATTTGTCCATTCCGTGTATTGATCAAAGCATTAGCAGTAGCTAAAAATGGATGGCCTAAAATTATTGGAACATGATTTCTCGCATGGGGAGCAGGCTCAGTGTCCCAAATGACGAAATCAACAGGGAAGTACAACGTGTCCACTTGAACTATCACATCCTCTGCAACCCCACGAGGCACTTTCACTGTTCGATCAGCTAACTGTAGAGTGATTCGGGTAGGTTTTAAATCACCTAAATCAAACTGCTTATAGATGGAGTATGGAAGGATGTTCACACTAGCACCTAAGTCAAGCAATGCTTTTTCCACTTTTTTTTCTCGTATGACACACGAAATTGTGGGTCCACCAGGATCCTTGAATTTTGGTGGTAGGTCATTGAGAAGGACCGAGCTCACATTTTGCGCCAAGAAAATATTCTTCTTCATCTTGAGCAGTCGTTTGACAGTCAAAAGATCTTTGATGACCTTAGCATATGCTGGAATTTGTTGAATAGCATCAAAAAACGGCAAGTTCAATTTTACTTGCTTCAACACATCCAACACTTCTGTACGCGACGCCCCTTTTTGGGGTGGAGCTAAGCGTTGAGGAAATGGAGCAGCAATTGGTAATTTGACTTCAATTTCAGATTCAAATCCCTCATCCTTGTCTTCCGTATCCGCTGGAATCTCAGCAGACTCGAAAGTTTCAGATTCCTTGGGAATTTCAGGTTCAACTCCCTCATCTTTCTCCTTTGGAAGTTTTGGTGCTAGATCAATTACGCGGCCACTACGAAGAGTAGTAACAGCTTGACATTGTTCTGGCGAATCCGATGATGTGGAGCTAATCGTGGGTTGGCCTTTAAGAGGAGGTCTTTGGCCTTGCGCTGGGAATTTACCCTTCTCCTGAGTATTCACTGCAGATTGCAACCTAGAGATGCTAGTATGAATTTCAGTGAACATTCGATCATATTTAGCATTGATCTCTTTTTGAGATTGGATGAATTGATTCAAGTTATCTTCAAGAGATCGCCTAGGTGGAGCGACATACGGACCAGGAGGTGGTACCTGCATAGGATTTGGCATCGGAGGAGCCACTAGTTGAAAGTGAGGAGGTGGTGGCAGAGTCATATGTGGGTTAGGAGCCATCCCCCCTTGGGGTTATCCATAGTTGAACCCAGGATTTTTCCTCCATGATTGATTGTATACATTCCCTTGCTGTGCGTTATAATTTCCGCGAAACCCCCCTGTTGCCTCAATTTGTTCAGTGTACATTGCCTTGTATGCAGGGATGGTAGGACATCCTTTGGTAGAATGACCTGCAACACAAATGGCACACACTTTCTCCTTCCCGGCTTGCACGGGTCCAGCTACTTCTCTCAATCGCACTTTAAGCATGTCTCTGAAATTCTTTTCCAATTGGTCAAACTTTCGATCTAACAAAGTGTCCTTGTCCAAGTGATAGATACCGGACGCATCAGGCATATTGGACACTTGTCGATTTCTATTTTGACTATTAGGATCAAAAATATCCCATGCTTGGGTAGTCTCGGCTACATATTTCAAATGAGCCTCAGCATTGCTCGAGTCTAACTCCCAAAAAGGTCTTTCGCACATGGTTTGAACAAGTTGTTTAGATGTTAGAGTAAGGACTTGATGGAAAAATGAAATCAAATGATGTTTTTCAAAGCCATGATGTGGGCAAGCATTAACTAACTCCTGAAATCTCTCCCAACACTTGTCGAAGGCCTCATTTTCATTTTGTCGAAAAGATTGTATTTGGGCTTTAACAGAATTGGTTTTGTGTTGAGGAAATTTTTTTGAGAGAAACTTGGTTTGCATATCTCTCTAGGATAATACGGAATTCGGGGGTAGCGACCATAGCCAGGTCTTAGCTTTATCCTTTAAGGAAAAAGGGAAAAGCTTTAATCGGATAACATCTTGTGGGCAAGCTTGGTCACCAAACGTCTCACATGCTTCCTCGAACTCTCTAATATGGAGATATGGTTTTTCCGAATCCATCCCGTGAAATGTGGGAAGAATTTGAATCATACAATTTCGAAAGTGGAACTGACCGGCATTATACTAGAGTAAAATGCAACCAGGGGTAACAGTTCTCTCAGGAAATAACAAATCTTTCATGGGAAGGTATGGTATCTCATCCTCTCCAGCACCAACACCAACACTACCTTGTACCGACATATTACTACCGAATGATTCAGAATTCTCACTCAGTGTTTGACTCGATGAACGACTTGTGATTGAATTGTTAGGCGAAGGAGGTGGAACCCAAAAATGAGGAGACTCAGTGGTATGAGAATTTTCAGAATTGGCTTCGGCAATAGGATTTTTGTGAACTTGGGTGGAAGATGAATTCTGCATATAAGCGCATAAGAGATGAGATGTAAAAAGAATAAAAAAAATTTTTTATTTCAAATCACTTGTAGATAAAAATCACTTTCCTAAATTATTCCAATTGATGGTCCCCGGCAACGGCACCAAAAACTTGACGCGACTAAGAATTTTTCTCAAAAGTGCGTTTTCTCTAGGCTCAAGTGCAAGCCTGTCGCGTTAGTAATAATCCGATAAGTCGGGATCGTATCCACAGGGACCAATAATTGGTACTTGTATAGGAGAAGTTATTAAATCTTGAAATGATTCCTCAAAAGAAATATGAAAAGATGAATAATGATTGGGAAATTTCTAGTGAAATAAAAAAAATCAAGAAAAATAAACAAAAATTTGTGAAGAAATTAGATTGACAAATGAGAGAAAATAGGGTAGGGTACAATCCCTCAAACCTTAACGAATTACCATGTAGAATACTAGAATTGAAAATTAAAATTCTTGACTAAATCCAGCCTTTATAAATCCTAAGCATTACATATATGAAGGATCTAGCCCTCATCATATGAAATCAAAGGTAAATATAAAGCGGTGAATGGACAATTACACTCGCAAAGCGTTCTTAAACATCTCAAGTACCTAGGGCAAGAGAGATTAAAAGATTGACTATGTTTGTATAATTTTCATTCACAATTCGGTCAGAATTTAATTTACCCTCTATTTTCTATATAAGTAATTTGCCTCAGAGTGAGTTCATGTACCCCAGCCCTTAAGAATTTAGCTAGACATGATTTGATTAAAGAACAACTTCATACACAAAATTATAGGTCTAACAACTATTGAAAATAATTTACAAAACAATTGAAATTTAACTAACATAAATACCAACTAAGAGAAAGGAATTGTTATACTTGATTTCAGCAATTGGAAAAGACTTGAATCCAGAAATTGTAATCACTCTTACAAACTAGGGTTTATGAAAACTCCTATGAAAATTTCCTAACTTCTGAATTTATCTCTCTAAAATTTACCTAAAATCCTCTCCAAAAAAGCTCCTCACAGAATGAGGTAGGGCATGGGCTTTTATAGCTCCAAGTACTACGAATTTGACAGCCAGAGTTGCTTGTGGCGCAAGATTTCACCAGCTACGCACATCAAAATCTTCACAATAAATGTCAGGATTTCGCATGACCGGACCGGTCCGGATATACCTCGGATCGGTCCATTTTTCAACCACCGGATCAGTTCTTTTTTTATTCTACCGGATCGGTCCGGTATCCACCGAATCGGTTCTGCTATCATCGGTTTGTCATCCATCCGGGGTCTACTGGACTTGGATCATTTCGGATCGGTCCGGTTTCAACCGGATCGGTCCGATTTTCTTCCATGTTGACTTTTCTCTTTCATCTTTGACTGGCCATAACTTTTGATGTCGAGCTCCGATTTGAGTGTCGTTTCTTTCGATATTCTTGTGAAATCAAGCACTTCAACTTTCGTTTAAGTGTCGAATTCGAATTCTGGATAGAAATTTATAATTTTGCCCTTTAACCTTTCTTCGTTTCATCATTTCCCTTCTTCCGGTTTCTTTCTCTCTTTTCTTGCACTAAATTCCTATAAAATCCATCAGAAATACACGAAACTCGGGAAAATTGTTAGAAACAATCAATGGCAATGATATGGAATAAAAATGATTCAATTACCTTGTTCGAGATATCAAAATCACTAACTTAAGGGGTTAAATTCCGAAGAATTTATGCTTGGTCAGTACCCTAAAACATAGCATCCTTCGTACAGGCTATTCGAGAATGACAGTCAGACGGTCCTAAGAGACGTGAGAGTATGTGCTGACCTCTTAGTGACTTGGAACTATGCTTCGCCTCCAATATGTGTGTTTTGTGTTAATACAGTTAGAGAGTGATTCCAAACTTGTATCTCTATTTGTTTGAGAGATACGGGGACTTGATAGCAGAGTATGTCGGCACCATAGATTTATGTGGGGTGCCCTATTAGTATATATATTATGTGTTATAAATATATATATACATGTGATTAATCTACTGCTCTTATAAGTAGATACGAATTGAATAATTCATAGTAAATGAAATAAGTGGTTGCGAACTTAAGTCTGTATTGAGGCGAATATAACTGGCTTAATATATTCATAAGAAAAGGTTATCTGATATAAACTATAATCATGTGATTACTTGAAACAGAATTTGGTGAGGGGAAATTGAATTAAAGTATCGTATTGGGTTAGACTAGTGAATTGGGTTAGCTTTAGCGAGATTAGTTCGTTAGTACGTTAGGTGTGCACAGTAGTTGAGGGGTGAGAATTCCAAGTGAGTGTCGTGGTACTAACATGTAAGTAATATCAACTGGTAAGCATTTTGAATACTTGTTAAACTATTTTAAAGTTGTTTTACACTCGGGCTCTGACCCGTCTCTTGTCATCTATTTCTTCTCTTGTATATATATATATATATATATATATATATATATATATATATATATATAACACCCCGCCCGCCCGGGGAGAGCGAACGGAGCGCTAATGCGATAAAATAAATCCAAATCCACAAGTGACAAGGTATAGAGCATCTAAGTCCCACAACAACAAAAGAGAAACTACAAATCTCAATCTCTTCAAATTAAATACCAAATCTCTCGAATTACATACAACAACTAACTCGAAAATAAAATACAAATCTCCAATGCTCTATACAACAAAATAAATAATACAAATCTTTCTCAAACAATTCTCGCTAAAATCAATCTCCATAGCACCCCAAAATCCGTGCTAACCTGCCACTAAAAGAAAATATGGGGAAGTACACAATACGACAAGAAAGATGCTCAACAAATAGATGTTAGCGATGAATAAAACGTAACAACACGAGTACGAATATTCAAATCGAAATGCAAATCTCAAAGCATTTATCAATATAATTTCTCAACAACACTTTAACCGGGTCACCAGGCCTCACCACATCCGTATATGATTTATCAAACCATAGCCCGGGAAACAGGAATTTTGGCGGGTCCCCAACATCCGTGCCATATTAACATCTCATGACAACGTGCTCATCAACAATATAATGATACCACACGATTCAAAATAATTTCAACAATTATTTTCCAGATTTCAATGAATTTATCAATTCAAATATGAGTTCAATTAACAAGAATTCAAAGAGAATGACACTCGCGAGATTTAAGGAGCATATTGTGTAAAACCCCATACCTCAAACCATGACGAGAAACCAACGATCACATCCTCAAGATCAACACAAAATATCTACAAAAGCTCCTCCAAGAACCTCCAACAAAATAGCCCCAATAACACCTCTAATCTAAGGTTGGAACTCACAAATCTCAAGGGTCAATGTGTATATAAAAAGAAGAGGAATATAAAATATATTTGCTACTAAAATTTGTGCCAAAAGAAGTTTAAAAGGGTTGCCCACGACTTCCTTTTATAATGCAAAGAAATGAAGAGTTGGAATCCAAAAGACTCCTTTAAATAAGGTAAAGAAATGAAGAGTTGGAAGTCAAAACAACTCCAAAAGTTAAAAACATTTAAAAATCATTTTAAAATCCGTTTTAACTCCTTTTTCGAAACCGTTTGAAATTCTCGCCTTTAAAAAAATAATAACCAACATATTTGAGCAATAAAAATAATTTTATCAAAAACTTTATTTTCCTCGATTTTCCAGAAATTAATTAAAATAGCCCAAAATTACGCGGGTTATTACACTTCCCCACTAACAATGGAATTTCCCCCTCGAAATTCGCCGAATGCCTAACCCTCAAAAAATCAGGTCAACAATGTCCAAAAATAAATCACGTCTCCCAAAAATAAATTCCTCACCTCTAATCTCGAAACCTAGCACGGATATCACCTAAAAAAATTTATCTCCAAAAATTGCTAACCACGCAATGAATCCAAAACCCAAGCCCCGAGGGTTGCCGTATACCTAAGCTCTGATACCATTTGTAACACCCCGCCTAATTAAATACCGGGTGGCCAGCCACAGGGGCGTCAGGCTTAGATCTTTGGACTGTTGATGTGTTACAGCTAGTGTGGGAGTTGTAGGTCCTTGTAGTAGACGACTTCATCCTTATCTTCTCAGTCTTCTATTTAGTCATCATTAGATAAGGCACGTATCGCCCATTTCCAGTTTTTATCTAGTTCAGAGAGATTTGTACTCTTGATTTATTTCAGTATTCTGTTTTAATTGGGATTGCTTTTGATTATTACATTGTCCTGCGACTTAAAATATTTTATTTGGATTGATTTATCTAGCATGTTTCTTTCATTTGGATGGGTTGGTTTTTAATACTATTCATGTACATGAAAATGGTTTCGTATCTTAAATCATAAAAATAGGACTTAATCTCTATAATGAAATGTTTTGACACTTAGTTTAATTATTTATTATGTGATTAATAAAGAAAATTATTTTCGACAGTGAGCTACGAATGAACCAACCGGACACTTTGATTTAATTTAATAAAGGAATGATCATCCGGTATTTAATTAGGCGGGGTGTAGCAGGTGGTATCAGATCATCAGGTTCTAGTGTCCTTAAGATCTGTGCAGCTTATTATGCTTCCAGCATTGCTTTGTTTGATATAGAGCCCTGTGTTTAGGATTTTTGATTTTTATGGTGAGATTTCATTCTCCTGCTATAACGTATATATATTAGTGAATCTTATTTGCGTTCGGGCGTATTCGAACAATGAAGTATGATAGGCGAGGGCCGTTGGGTGGACAGCAGGAGGCAGGGCTCAGTTGAATTTATAGAGTATATTTGAGGATGATGACCGTAGTCGGGGTCATCCCTATTATGGCACGAGAAACTAGGATTGTAAAGACGGCAAGGGCGCAGCATATGATTTCCAAGTGTTGTTATAGTCGAAAGTGGTGCCAAATTAGACTCACCCAATGTGGTAGGACTGGGAGAGAGTCAGACGAAGCATTGAGGAGAACCATCAGTGGAAGATCTAGAAATGCAGGAATTGTGTGTTAACCGACGAAGGTAAAATATCCAAGATCTTGGACTTATGGCGAAGTGTGGGTAAAGAGGAGTGAAAATTTAGGGTAAAATTTTCTTGACTCGTCAGAGCAAAGTTATAATGGTGGGAGTCAACACCACATTTAGAAGTGGAATGTTGTGTCAATGGCAGGATTAGGTACGATTTAAGGTTTGATCGCAAGTTCCTTCATCACATGTTCAGGTTAAAATGTGAATGTTGTTTTGAACTCATTATAGGAACGCCGGACAGAGGTCCATGTGTGAAAATGAATTTAATTATTTAGCCAATCTTGTGCCGGATGAAGCAGATACAAATGAAGAAGAGGATTTCAAGTGTAAAATTGACTCGTATGGAAAGTTGACAACACTTAAAAGGAATTTTACTGGATAGTCGATCCATATGGTGACAATGTTACGGATTGTCCGTCGAGATGTTAACGCTTCTCTGTGAAGAAAGCTAAAGGAATCGAAAGATTTAGTTGTGGAGTCAGACTGGATGAAATGCAGTTAGCGAAACACTGAAAGGAGGAGAACCATCAGGGGACCCATTTAAATGATTCGAGTAGCTGAATCCTTACCAAGCGATGGTGAATTCGGTAAGAGTTGTCGAAGCCAGTAGTGTGTTCCTTAAGGCCAACAAAGCTAAGGGAACAATGGGGGTAACCATTAGGAATCGAGCCTACCAAAGTCTGAGAGAAGGATAATCCTAATATGGTCAGTATGACCGGTGATAAGTGGATTATGCATAAATGTATTTTATGGAGAATGAAATCATATGCGTTAATGTTTCTCGAATCGAGTAAAGGGACAAGAGTAGGGTTCCAAGTAAAGGGCGATGATTAAAGTAGTTTTTGTTTTGGTTCAAACAGGCGTGTTATGTCCGAAAACCATTTGAGCGACCAGGGCGATTAGCAAGGTAAAAGTATGAGTTTTACCCTCGGAGGATGAGGCGTATTTTATGCGAGACGAGCGAGTCACTATATTTTGATTATTGCTAGATTCGCAAGTGAGACGAGTTTAATGCGTATATCGATAATGTTAATATTATGTGAATTCTTTCCCTGGTATAGTAGGGTTATCTTTAGTGTTATCCGCGGAGGATGAATGGGTGTATTGATAGTGGTATATACCTTATTGAGGCTACATGTTTTAGTGATGTGTTATACGAGTATGATATTATCTTAATTATGGTTTTATAGTAATAATTAGATCGATAGTGGGCGGATATCACAAGTTTATCGGGGGTTGCTACCCTAGTGCATATGTTTTGTTTTGACGAAGCCTCACCTACGAGAGGGTAGGGCTTGCATGTATATCATATATTATAGAGACTTCGAAGGGTATAGTGGTATCGAAATGCTTAGTCCCGGGGTGTGTAAGGACTTTATTGTCTTGATTCGTTGCGTATTGGGCTTACTGTTGAGCGGAAAGATTTAAATCATTATTATGTTTAGTGCTCAGAACATGGTGATAGGAAAAGCGCATTGTTATATCTATCATTTAGAGACGTGGGAGTTAAGATAAATATTCATATGTTTGGGAACAGGATTTTGAGAGTCCCGATTGTATGTGTACGAGGTTTATAGAATGTGATTACCACCAATGTTGGGCGATAATGCAATTGGCAAAGAGTTCTTTGTTTAAGTATAATTGCGGGAGGAGATGTATCTTTTACATCAAGAGACGAAAATATAGGGGTACATGTTATGGACGGAGGACCTAACAGATTTCGATAACCGACAATGCTAAGTAGTAGTGTATCGGGGGGGTCATTGTTTGGATTTCTCTTTGCGAGACATCCCACGCATGAAACTTAGCGTAAGGTTGGAAGTAGGGAGATGTTTATTCATTAGTCCACGAGTCCCGTACCTCAATCGTTATAGGAGAAAGTCGTTATAACTGTAAGTTAGAAGTTAAATTAGGATTTAAGGCTAGTGGAGTCAGTGGTGTGGTAAGGAAGCATTGCAAATTTTATTTTATCACCACGAGTTAAAGGGTGGAACGATGTTAAGGAGGATTTAAAATTTTGATTTATGGGGTGATTGGGAATACCCAAGTGTTACAGCCACGTTGTCAATACAGGGGCAACAAAGAATTGAGTGTTATGTGTGAAGCGTATGTGATGTTTATGCTAGTATGCACGATTTATAGGGTGTGTGGGCATCCTGGTTAGCTAATGTCAGAATCGTTTGGGTTAAAGGGACGTAGGAATAGATGTGTGAAACATATACCAGTGGGACTAATATAACAAAATAAAAATGGAATAGTGGATTAAGCATCATGTTAGAAGGACGAAAATCCATAAACATGTGCAATCAGAGTAGCACACCCGAATTTGGTCGAAAGGCTGTGAGAAGCCATTTAAAAGGGGTATTCCTTGAGAAGGGTAAGATTTAACTATTAGGGAAAACACTTAGAGCGGACTTTTACCTAGTCAAATGTTGAGAACGACTTGCGCGTAGGTAGAATTATGATGTTATTAAGGTATATAAAGTCTATAAGTGCACATCATGGAGAAAAGTGCACGGGTCAAAACTTTCGGTATACGCCGAGGAAAGAAGGGGAGTATTAAATATTACTTAATGTGAGACATGTGACACCCCGCCTAATTAAATACCGGGCGATCACTCCTTTATTAAATTAAAATCAAGGTGGACAGTTGGTTCATTCTTAGCATCACTGTCGTAAAAATACTTTTTCAATTTAAACACCCTAAATAATTAAGCTAAGTGTCAAAACCATTTTCATACATACTTTTCAAATTTTATTTAAAGAAAAATCATTTATTTTATTAACAACATTCAATAAGTAAGAATCACTCCACATTAAATTCTGCAACATAATCCAATTAATTTAATACATTCGTCAATCGAATGTCAACATATGAAATCTAAAGTCACACATCCAAACTGAATAAATCCCATAGTAATAATACTGGAAATAACTGAAATACAAATGTCCAATAACAACGGAATAATGGAAAGAGCTACACATGCTCAACTAGATGAAAGTACTAAGAATGGATCCGAATGAGCGAAGTCGTCTAATCAAGAGACCTGCAACTCCCACCTAAGCTGCAGCGCGTTCCTTCCAAAAGATCCTAAGCAAGACGCCCCTGTGGCTGGGCACCTGTAATACATACATATATATACAAGAGAGAGAAAGAGAAAAAGAAACGGGTCAGAGCCCGATAGTGTGTTTGATTTAAAATACGTTTAGCAAGTATTTAAATTAGGGCTGTGTTTCGGCCAGATCAGATCGGAAAATGCTTATTCGGAAAAAATTCTGATTTTTTCGGAAATAAAATAACTATTCCGATTTTCGATCGAATTTTTTTGGAAAATTAAAAAAAATTCCGAATTCGGGAAAATCGGAAAATCGGAAAAAATCGGAAATTCACAAAATATATTAAAAATTCAGAAATTTCAGAAATTCCAAAATTTCAAAAAAATAAATTATGGATTTTCGATTACTCGAAATTCTCATTTTAAAAAAACAATGAAAATAGCTTAACCCAACATGTAAACACATGAGGATTTGGCTCATTTTTCATTTGTGTAGAAGTTAGGAGGATACTCTCCTTTTATAGAGCATATTTTGGAGCCCTCTCCCTCTCCCAACCGATGTGGGATATGGGAAACTTTAAAAAAATAGGAAAAGAAATCGGAAAAATCGGAAATCGGAAATAATTCGGGAAAAAATCGAAAAAATCGGATCGGCATAATTTCGGAAAAATCGGATCGGAAAAATCGGAAAATCGAAAATTCAGAATTATTTCCGATTTCCGATCCGATGTTTTTCGGAAAAATCGGAAATCGGAAAATCGGAAATCGGCAAACTAAAATTTCATTCCAAATTCGAAAAAAATCGGATCGGAAATCGGAAAAATCGGAAAGTTCGGAAAAAAAACACAACCCTAATTTAAATTGATACAGGCCAATGCAACAACATATTAGTGCGACACTCTCTTGAGAAATTCTCACATCTCTTCTAATGTTCACACCTATCGCACTAACCTTCCCAATGGTCTATCTCATCATATAACATGCTATCCTTTCCCAATGGATTAATTTATCTTATATTACTCGTAAGATTCAAAATTAACGATTTAATTGTTTGAAGATACTATTCAATTAGTAACCAAAGTTCTCATTTTAACCTTATAAATCAATAAAGTTTTCCAGTGTCATATTATACTTTCTCAACATAAGTATTTATAAATTGAGTTATCAACCACGTCCTACATATCACATCACAGTAGACAGTTCCAGATTTCAGAATTTCAAATATATATATACCACTCATAAAATATATATAAAAACCATAACAGCACCCCAAATAAAACTATGGTGCGGGCATACTCTACTATCCAAACCCCATATCACTCACATTAAGGGGAATACAAATTCGGAATCACTCTCGAATTGTATTAACACATATACAAACTATAGGTTCCAAGTCCCTTAGGACCGTCTGAACTATCACTGCGATAGCCTGTACCAAGGATACCTATACACAAACAAAATGAGGCGAAGCATAGATTCCAAGTCTCTAAGAGGAAAGCACATACCCGCATCTCTTAGGACCGCCTGAACTATCATTCCAATATCCTGTACCAAGGATATCTATCTTTTAGGGTACAAGTCAATATCCCCCATAAAGGTCCCATCGAGATAAGACTGTTCCAGCGCGGAAACCTCAGGGATAGCAAGTAGCGTGGGCATGATTTTCACACATAGATAGTATATGCATACACAATCATATAACTATACTCATATTACCATATCAATAATGGGTAAATTCTCAATTCCCATAATTACGTCATTCGCATTTATTTCTCATTATTTAGTTATCACGTATAACCATTCACATCTTATTTTCATTTGAGGAACTTTTCCACTTACTACATAACGCTCATGGATTCTATCCTCCCAAGTATAAAATTCAGTAGGTATACACATTTGTCCCAAAGAAACTCTCTTACGTGTCTCTCCCTCTTTAAGTTATAAATTTACCGACCCTTATGTAGTTATCCCAAAATACAATCCTTGCCCGACATCGAGGGTCCCAAAATCTATTCACATGTCCTACCGGTCTCCCATATCTCCCAAAACATTACATTAAGGATGCCCAAGAATTTTCTCACAATAAATTGAATTTAACTCATTTAATAAGGGAAATAGGAGTCTGCCAGGAGGGGTCGATCGATCGAGGTCTGGGGCTCGATCGATTGAACCTTCGATCGATCGAAGCTCTAGGCTCGATCGATCGATCAAGCAGGTCTGTGAAATCTGCAGAATTGAAGTTACGGGTTTCATCTCCAAACTTACACCAAATGCATATTTTCTAATCCCAATCGTCCCAGAATTGATACTTCTAACCTTATATCATCATATCAGGTATTTTCAACGTAAAACATATCAATTTACATCACTAAACATGGATTAATCGTGCCATAATTCATTTAAAACTCAAGGACCCTAAAAATCTCTAACTCATGATTCTAATCTGTTTTATACCAGAATTTCTTTCTTATTTTCACCAAAATTTTGTGGGTTATCTTTCTACATCACAAGGGACTTCCAGAATAAGGTTTAAGTCTTTACTACTTGCAAATTCCTATCACAATTTGGGTTTTCTTCCATATATTTCATCCCTAATCATTCCTAAACTAATATGGAAATTGCACCAACGAAAATAGCAAGATAAACACTTGCCTGGGATTTTCGACATTCTGATTTACAGATGTTTTTGGTGTGGTTGCGTAGCCCGTTGCGCGATCTACGCGTTGGTGGTGGTTGCGGTGCAAACGGATGACTTTTGGGGCCTTGGATTGCCTTGGAAGCTTTCTTCTTCCCTCTCCTATGGCCGTCACTTGTGTTTGAGTCTTCTAACCCTAGTTGACTAACCTAAATGGATGATATAGGTTTCTGATTTTCGTGGGTTTAATTACCCATAAATGTGAAATGTCCAAAATGCCCTCCCGGGGTACCAATTAGGCCTAAAAACGCCCCGAGACCCAAACTAAACCCCCGGGTACACTTTTCTGACTATCTCGACCCTTCCGGACGCGTTGGCGCACTCAAAACGACCATACAAACAACTTATAAAATATTCACTTTTATTAATTCACATTTAGTCCCGACACGACACAGGCGCGTCCCGACTTAAATTTCCAAAATTGCCATTTTATTCACACGTGACAATATTATAAAAATAAATCTCATATATTACTATACTCATCCAGTAATATGCAACAAATAACAAATTTCCAATAATTACTAACTCTCGTCACGCTAGCAATATTCCGGATTAAAATTAAATTAATTTATCTCAATTAAATTTAATAAATCCCATAATTTAAAAGTTATAAAAATACGGGGTATTACATACACCCCCCCTAATAACGAAATTTCGTTCCGAAATTCGGAAAACAAGGCATACCTGGTAAGAACAAATCTGGATATCTCTCGTCAGTACGCAAACTATCTACATAGTACGGCTCTCAATCATTATAGCTTTTTCCTCACAGCAACATCGTTTTACATTATCATTGGAGACACTTCGCATTGTGCTCCCAACTGATAACATTCGTATAGGTCACGCCTATACGTTATAAATTTCATTATCTCACTAACATTAGGAGGCTGCACCTCACTACATGACAAATACTCGGATTTATTCACATACAAAACTCCCATTCTGAGAAAATATTACGAACATTTGATCACTCTTGCTCGCTTAAAACAGTCGTGGAATTCTACCACATTTATCGGATGTTCTCTCGACCGATCCAAAAATTCTGATTACCTACTCTCCTCTAAATATACGGAAGGAGAATAGTCGAGGTTCTTCCATAACAAAACCTTAATAAGTACCTTGTACGCGACAAACAGGTACAAGTGCTTCTACAGAGCATTCTTGAAATCATCGTATCAAGATTCCAAAATCTTTTACGTGGCTCCACAAATCTTTAATCACCGTGCGCTCATTCCCTGGCTAAGGGTGATACATCCTACTCGAAACGAAATCTTTTCTCCGATGGTTCCTGAGATCCCATATCAAAGGTGGGATTCACTAAATCTCATCCTGATTTAGAAATTTATACTGCGCCGGACCATGCACTGGTGCGATCCTTCCTTTCAAAAGAAGTCTCGGGCATACTAGTTAATATTGTAAGCCAGCCCAAAGGAATATCAATCACTTCCTTCTCGGCGACTTAATTCACATGTTCGGGATAAACCCTTGATCTTGTTTTGAGGATGGCAACCCATCCAAGATCTTAACCGGCTTTACCGACCTCTTCCAAGTTCAGGAATTTTCGATAAACACAAAATTCTTTGGTTGCTTCTCCTCTTTCAACCAAACCTTACCTATGGGCAGTGCATGTAGAGACTACTCACCACGTCTCGCTAAACATCGGTTCTTCCCTTGAAATGCCTCACATTAAGTGACACGTAATACTCCCCTTTCTTCCTTGTAGTATGCCGAAAGTTCCACCCATGCTCTTCTCTCCACGAAGCGCACTTCTGGAACTCTTATACCATACTAACATCATTACTCTTTGTATGCGCAAGTCGTTCTCACACTTGGCTAATAAAAATTCTGCTCCGGGTGTGCTTCATAACAATTAAATTTTACCCAATTCAAGGAATACCAATTCTTGAATGGCTTCCCACAGCCTTCCAATCAAGTTAGGGCGTGCTATTCTAGTTGCACACTTATGTATGGATTATCGCCCCTCATGTGACGTTTAATCCACTCTATCACTTCCACTTTGTTATACTAGTCCCACAAACATTTATTTCACACGTCTATTACTACGTCCCTTCGACTCGGACTATTTTGACTGCATCTAACCCAGATGCCCACATTTTTGCAACACCCCGACCGCCCTGGGAGAGCGAACGACGGCTACTCTTATGTAGGACTAACTAAATTCAACGGAATAGAAGGAATAGGGCATTCAAATTCTATGACAATAAAAGAGGAATAATAATTCTCAACCTTCCTCAGATAAGTACAAAAATTTCTCAAATTTGTACAACAACCAAAATAATTCACTAACGCTCTATTCATCAAAATGATTACAGGTTATCTCTTTTGTATAATATAAAGTTCTTTCCAGACAATCCATGATAAAAATCATTCCAACTCTTTATTCGCCTTGTGTTCTGTACGCGGTTATGACATTTGGGTACTCTCAATCACATTAGAAATCAAAATTCTTAAATTCTCTTTATCATAGTTCCACCTCTCAACTCGTGGGGATAACTTCCAATGCTTTCCTACCACAAAAATCCGGCTCCAATGACCTTTAAACAAAATTCAACTCCCAACTTACATACATAATTACTTGATCCCATTTCGATCAGGATACCGAACTCATGGAATAGTGACCAAACGTCTCCCTATTTCCAACCTTACGCTAAGTTTCATGCGTGGGATGTCTCGCAAAGCGAAATCCAAACAAGGAACCCCCTCGATACACTACTACCTAGTATTGTCGGTCATCGAAAATCCGTTAGGTCCTCCGTCCATAGTATATACCCCTTTATTCCGTCCCTTGACAGAAAAGTTACAATTTCTCCCGTAATTATGCTTAACAAAGAACGTTTCACTAATTGCACTATTGTTCAGTATAGGTTGGTGGTATTAGCATTCCATAAACCTCGAATACATACAATCGAAATTCTCGAAATTCCTTTCCCTAATAATAGGGGTATAAATATTAGCTCCCACATCTCTAAAGGATAAATATAACAATGCACTTTCCTTATCACTAAGTCCGGAGTGCTAAACATAATACTGCGTCAAATCTTTTCGCTCAACGGTAAGTCCCGATACATACCGAATCATACCGACAAAGTCTATACATACATTGGCATCGAATATCTCGAGCCCACTATCTCCTCCGAAGTCTCTTGGATAGATAATATAGGTGCGAGTCCAACCTTCTTACAGGTAAAGCCTCGCCAAAACAAACATAAAACATGTTGCACCAATGCAACTACTCCGATAGCCTTGCAATAAATGCCCACTATCATACTACCCATTTCTATAACATTTTAACAAAGATAATATCATACTCGTGTATCGCCTCACTACAACGAGTAACCTCAATAAGGTATAAAACACTATTAATATGCTCATTCATTCTCCGCGGATAGCACTAAAGAAAAATCCCGCTACACAAGGGAAAAATATTCACATAATGGTAACATTTATAATGATATGCATTAAACTCATCTCACATGCTAATCTAGCAATGAACAAAATATGGTGACTCGCTCGTGTCACATAAACACGCCGCATCCTCTAGGGATACAACTTATACTTCCACCTTGCCAATCGTTTTGACTGCGCAAGTGGTTTCTGGACGTAACACGTCTACTTAAACCAAACAAAATTACTTTAATCGTTGTCTTTTATTAGGCACCGTATTCTTGCCCATTTTTCTCACTTTGGAACATATTATCGCGAGAAATTTCACTCCGCACCAAAATACCTCAACACATAATCCACTTATCACCTGTACTACTAACCAGGTTAGGATTGTCCTTCTCTCGAACTTTAGTAGACATGATTCCCGTTAGCCATCCCAATTGTTCCCTTAACTTTTTAGGCCATAACGATCATGTTACTATCTATAATAGTACTTATTGAATTTACCATCACTTGGAAAGAATTTAACTATCTAAAGCATTTAAATGGTTTTCCTGATGTGTATCCACATCCTTTTGTGGTGCTATACCACCATCGTTGCATTCAGTCTCATTCTCGACTAAATCCTTCAATTTCTTTAACTTCCCCCACAAAGAAGCGTTATCATCTATTTTGACAAAATATGACAATGTCAACCTCCAAATCGGTCGTCCATCAGAATTTTCTCCTCGAGTATTATCAACTATTACTACAAGTTGGTCTCCCACTTAGAGTCGTTTCCTCCACTAGTATCTACCTCTTCCGATACAAAATTCGCTAACGGTTAAGATTCATATTCACGAATGGAACCCTGACATGTCCTCTCTCAATGAGTTCAGAACCACATTTGCTTCTAATCCTGAACAGTTAAGGAAGGAACATACGGTCAACACTGTACCTAAGGTTCTCCTATAGGCATAGCATTCCATTTCTCAAATTGGTGGTTGACTCCAACCATTATAACTTCGTCCCGAAAGCCAAGAAAATTTATCTCTAAATTTTCACTTTCGGTTTGCCACACTCCGTCCTATATTTAACCCTTTGGATACTTTACCGCCTTTGGTAAAGACACATACAATTTTTGCGTTTCTAAAATTTCCCATTGACAGTCTCTACACATTTTTGTAATACGTTGGGTAAGTTTACCCTCGCACCTCATTTGACTATAACAGCATTTGAAAAATCATTGCTGCACCTTGGTCGCCTTTCTAGTCGTGGCTCCTCGTGCCATAATGGAGGTGACCTCGACTACGGTCATCATCCTCGGATATATTTCATAATATCAACTGAGCCCTGCCTCCTGATGTACGCTTAACGGTCCTCTTCTGACATCCGTCATCGCTCGGCACACGCACACATCCGAACGAAATTAGAATACACTAATGTATACACATTATAGCAGGAGAACGAAATATCGTCAAGGGAATCAACAATCCTAAACATGGGGCTCTATAACAAACAAAGCAATGCTAAAAGCATAATAAATCGTACAGATCCTAAGGACACCAGCACCTGATGCTCTGATACCACCTATGACACCCCGCCTAATTAAATACCGGGCGATCACTCCTTTATTAAATTAAAATCAAGGTGGACAGTTGGTTCATTCTTAGCATCACTGTCGTAAAAATACTTTTCCAATTTAAACACCCTAAATAATTAAGCTAAGTGTCAAAACCATTTTCATACATACTTTCTAAATTTTATTTAAAGAAAAATCATTTATTTTATTAACAACATTCAATAAGTAAGAATCACACCACATTAAATTCTGCAACATAATCCAATTAATTTAATACATTCGTCAATCGAATGTCAACATATGAAATCTAAAGTCACACATCCAAACTGAATAAATCCCATAGTAATAATACTGGAAATAACTGAAATACAAATGTCCAATAACAACGGAATAATGGAAAGAGCTACACATGCTCAACTAAATGAAAGTACTAAGAATGGATCCGAATGAGCGAAGTCGTCTAATCAAGAGACCTGCAACTCCCACCTAAGCTGCAGCGCGTTCCTTCCAAAAGATCCTAAGCAAGACGCCCCTGTGGCTGGGCACCTGTAATACATACATATATATACAAAAGAGAGAAAGAGAAAAAGAAACGGGTCAGAGCCCGATAGTGTGTTTGATTTAAAATACGTTTAGCAAGTATTTAAATTGATACAGGCCAATGCAACAACATATTAGTGCGACACTCTCTTCAGAAATTCTCACATCTCTTCTAATGTGCACACCTATCGTACTAACCTTCCCAATGGTCTATCTCATCATATAACATGCTATCCTTTCCCAATGGATTAATTTATCTTATATTACTCGTAAGATTCAAAATTAACGATTTAATTGTTTGAAGATACTATTCAATTAGTAACCAAAGTTCTCATTTTAACCTTATAAATCAATAAAGTTTTTCAGTGTCATATTATACTTTCTCAACATAAGTATTTATAAATTGAGTTATCAACCACGTCCTACATATCACATCACAGTAGACAGTTATAGATTTCAGAATTTCATATATATATATATATATACCACTCGTAAAATATATATATAAACCATAACAACACCCCAAATAAAACTATGGTGCGGGCATACTCTACTATCCAAACCCCATATCACTCACATTAAGGGGAATACAAATTCGGAATCACTCTCGAATTGTATTAACACATATACAAACTATAGGTTCCAAGTCCCTTAGGACCGTCTGAACTATCACTGCGATAGCCTGTACCAAGGATACCTATACACAAACAAAATGAGGCGAAGCATAGATTCCAAGTCTCTAAGAGGAAAGCACATACCCGCATCTCTTAGGACCGTCTGAACTATCATTCCGATAGCCTGTACCAAGGATATCTATCTCTAGGGTACAAGTCAATATCCCCCATAAAGGTCCCATCGAGATAAGACTGTTCCAGCGCGGAAACCTCAGGGATAGCAAGTAGCGTGGGCATGATTTTCACACATAGATAGTATATGCATACACAATCATATAACTATACTCATATTACCATATCAATAATGGGTAAATTCTCAATTCCCATAATTACGTCATTTGCATTTATTTCTCATTATTTAGTTATCACGTATAACCATTCACATCTTATTTTCATTTGAGGAACTTTTCCACTTACTACATAACGCTCATGGATTCTATCCTCCCAAGTATAAAATTCAGTAGGTATACACATTTATCCCAAAGAAACTCTCTTATGTGCCTCTCTCTCTTTAAATTATAAATTTACCGACCTTTATGTGGTTATCCCAAAATACAATCCTTGCCCGACATCGAGGGTCCCAAAATCTATTCACATGTCCTACCGGTCTCCCCTATCTCCCAAAACATTACATTAAGGATGCCCAAGATTTTTCTCACAATAAATTGAATTTAACTCATTTAATAAGGGAAATAGGAGTCTGCCAGGAGGGGTCGATCGATCGAGGTCTGGGGCTCGATCGATTGAACCTTCGATCGATCGAAGCTCTAGGCTCGATCGATCGATCAAGCAGGTCTGTGAAATCTGCAGAATTGCAGTTACGGGTTTCATCTCCAAACTTACACCAAATCCATATTTTCTAATCCCAATCGTCCCAGAATTGATACTTCTAACCTTATATCATCATATCAGGTATTTTCAACGTAAAACATATCAATTTACATCACTAAACATGGATTAATCGTGCCATAATTCATTTAAAACTCAAGGACCCTAAAAATCTCTAACTCATGATTCTAATCTGTTTTATACCAGAATTTCTTTCTTATTTTCACCAAAATTTTGTGGGTTATCTTTCTACATCACAAGGGACTTCCAGAATAAGGTTTAAGTCTTTACTACTTGCAAATTCCTATCACAATTTGGGTTTTCTTCCATATATTTCATCCCTAATCATTCCTAAACTAATATGGAAATTGCACCAACGAAAATAGCAAGATAAACACTTGCCTGGGATTTTCGACATTCTGATTTACAGATGTTTTTGGTGTGGTTGCGTAGCCCGTTGCGCGATCTACGCGTTGGTGGTGGTTGCGGTGCAAACGGATGACTTTTGGGGCCTTGGATTGCCTTGGAAGCTTTCTTCTTCCCTCTCCTATGGCCGTCACTTGTGTTTGAGTCTTCTAACCCTAGTTGACTAACCTAAATGGCTGATATAGGTTTCTGATTTTCGTGGGTTTAATTACCCATAAATGTGAAATGTCTAAAATGCCCTCCCGGGGTACCAATTAGGCATAAAAACGCCCTGGGACCCAAACTAAATCCCCGGGTACACTTTTCTGACTATCTCGACCCTTCCGGACGCGTTGGCGCACTCAAAATTACCATACGAACAACTTATAAAATATTCACTTTTATTAATTCACATTTAGTCCCGACACGACACAGGCGCGTCCCGACGTAAATTTCTAAAATTGCCATTTTATTCACACGTGACAATATTATAAAAATAAATCTTATATATTACTATACTCATCCAGTAATATGCAACAAATAACAAATTTCCAATAATTACTAACTCTCGTCACGCTAGTAAATATTTAAAGCAATATTCCGGATTAAAATTAAATTAATTTATCTCAATTAAATTTAATAAATCCCATAATTTAAAAGTTATAAAAATACGGGGTATTACAAGACATTACAAGTGGAAGTCGATGTTGAGCGGGACATAGTGAGTAGTCTCCACGTGCACCACTCATAGATAGAAATCGGTTAGAGCAAGAGGATCATCCAGAGAATTTTGTAACAAGCTAACGATTCCTGTAATGGAAGAGGGCAGTCCATTTGGTAAATTTCTTTGATGGGTTGCTAACCTCAAGATAAGATCACGATTCCCTTCGAATGTGTGGAACAAGTTGACCTAAATGAAAGTAGTTGTTATTCTTTTGGGTGAGTTACACTATTAGACAATATGCCCAGTCTTTCTTTAAAAATAAGGATCGCGTCGGTAAGTGGTCCTGCCCGGTATTATTCTAAACTATAATGAAATCATTGAACCCCACCTTCAATACAGGATTTCAGGAAGCAGTGGGGATGACATTTCGTTTTGAGCAGGTTGCATCACCTATAGCCCGAGGAGTAGGCGAAAGGTGATAAACGACTAGTGGAGCGGTATGAATGTAATTTTGGACTCATTGTGGTTATTTCATATCCGCAACAATTATAGCTGGTAAGTAAAGTATATTACAGAACTTGGGAGAAGATATTACCAAATGGTAGAGTGGTGTATAAGCACTCATACATGTTTATTGTGGACAAAGTGATTATCGAGGTTTTGTGTGGAAAAACCTTAACTATTTTTCCCTGGTAGTTTAGAGGTGAGCGGATAATCATAATTTTTTTATTGGTCGAGTTAGAGTCTAAAGATATAGTTGAATTACCACGGCTATTTTAGGTGTCTTTTAACCGTCGTAAGAGTTACATCGTCGAAAATCGAGATTCGAAGAAGTGACAAGAGTGGTCAGATGTTCATATGGTATCTCTCAGGATGGGAGTTTTGTGTTTGGATAAATACGAGAAGTTGACACGTAGTGAGGTGCGATCTCCCAATAATATTGAGATGATGGGGGTCAATGATGTATAGGCTCGTCTTATTCGAATGTCGTTGGATAGGAGCACTATGTGAAGTGTCGTTATTGAGGTGTGACCCTATGACTGATAAAGTGTTGAGAGTGTTAAACAAGTTTGCCGTGAAGCGAGGGCTATAGTGATTGAGCACCTTACACTGGAGTTAGTTTTGAGTACTGATAAAGTATCCAAAATGTTTTACCAAGTAGGCCTTATTTTTCGAATTTTGGTACGAAATTCCATTATTAGGGGGGGAAGTATGTAATACCTCGTATTTTTATGGCCTTTAATTATGGGTTTAATTAAATTTAATTGGAATAAATTAATTTAATATTAATTCGAATTTTAAATTGAGTATTTACTGGCATGACGAGAGTTAGTAATTATTGATAAGAATTATGTTGAATATTACTTATTGAGCAAAGTAATATATGAGATTGAATTATTAAACTTATCGCGAGTGAGTGATACGACAATCATAGAAATTAAGTCGGGACGCGCATGTGTCATGTCAGGATTAAATTAATGGAATAAAAAAGTAAATTAATTATAAGTCGCTCGTGTGGTCATTTCGAGTGTGCCAATGTGTCCGGAAGGGTCAAGATAATCAGAAAAGTATATCCGGGGTTTAGTTCGGGTGTCGGGATGATTTTAGGCCTAACCGGTAACCCAGGAAGGTATTTTGGTAATTTTCAATTTTAAGCCTTAATTATGGACGAAAATTGAAGGGTTATATCTGATGGGAGTTAGAGTCCTCGAAGGTTAGAAAACATTAGAGTTGCAGAGGGGCTATGGAAGAGAGAAGAGATAAGGCTTCCAAGGAGGAGAGCCACCAACCCTACACCACGCTCACCAATTCCACCACCAATGCGTAGATCGAAAGAAGGGGATCATTCCTATACCACTCTAATATGTCGAATCGGAATTTAGATTTTCAGGCAAGTATATAACTTGTTGTTCTTTAGTTGATAACACATCCATGCTAGTGTAGGAGGCAATAATTGATGTTTTCATGAAAGATAAAAGATATCTGGGAGATGTATATTGAAGTTCTGAATAGAAATCATGTTAGGATAATCCTATTGTTATATGTATATGACTGATAGCGAAATTGATGACCAGTAGAGGTTAAATTCTGCAAGAATTAGGAAGATATTGATCACGATGATAAAAATAGGGTTCTTGATGTATTAATTTGAATTAACCCTTTAAATTGATGGCCCTTGATGTATGCGCATATGTTTTATGTTAGAAATCATGTATGTAGAATAATATAATTGTTGGTTTCATTAGTTAGGAGTTTAGGACAAATTAATAGAGGTTTTGAGAATTTATGTTAAGGAAACCCGTAGGTAAAGAATTGCAGAATCTGGGCCAAGAACTGCTCGATCGATCGATCAACTCAAGAATGTCGATCGATTGACTGGATCGATCGATCAACCCCCTTTCATCGATCAATCGGCTCCTCCTGGAAATGGAAACTTTTTCTCCTTTTAAATGTTAATTCAATCCCAATGTGTAAGGACCCTTTTACCGAATTTAAATATCATAGTGGGACTTGGGAAGGACCAGTAGGGTATAAGTAGGGTCCGGGTAATTCGACTTTATATGAGATTTAACCGTATGATTTCGGGGTTATAAATTGGAGTGGAAATCATGCGTGCTTTAAATTAGGTCTTGTGAGAATTGAGAAAGACTTAGACCAGTAGGGTAGTGAGTGTACACCTATTGATTTTGTATTTATCAAGAGGATACATTTCGAGAGTCGAGAAGTACTTAAGGACTTGCAGTAATTGAGAAAATAAAATAATGGTTTAATTATACGTAGAACTCGGGCATTATGTGCCACGCATGGTTCGAATATATTATGGGTCGTGGGCTTACCTAGCTGAATAATGTGAATATATATGGGTGCATGTATATTTATAACATTGTATATTTGTGTGTAATCATACCCGCGCTACTTGCTATCACGGAGGTTCCGCACCGGGACAGTCTTATCTCGATTGGACCTTTATAGGGGATATTAACTTGTACCCTAGAACATACCATCCTTGGTACAGGCTCTCCGAGAATGATAATCAGGCGGTCCTAGGAGACGTGAGGGTATGTGCTGACCTCTTAGTGACTTGGAACTATGCTTCGCCTCCAATATGCGTGTTTTGTGTTAATACATTCCGGGAGTGATTCCGAACTTGTATTTCCTTTTGTTTGAGAGATACGATGACTTGATAGCAGAGTATGCCGACACCATAGATTTATATGGGGTGCACTATTAGTATATGACGCGACCACAAATGTGTCTAGTGTGCGTGCTATGTAGGCTCAAGTGCAAGCCTGTCGCTCAAGTAATAATTTGATAAGTTGGGTATCGATCCTCAGGGAAAAAGGACGACAGAGTCGTTACGACGTTGGAAAGATGAAAGTAACCTAGCTTTGACTCTAAAAAGAATGAAAAGGTGATTTGAAAAACGAAACAACTACCACTAGATGCAAATTGGAGAATTATTAACTAAAGAAATTATGAGTTAACAAAATGCAACTACACTAATTAAACGAAAAGCTGATGACAAATGATTTTACGAATTAACTATGAAATGAGAACAATAGGTCGGTTTACAATCCCCCACACCCTAGCAATTCACTTTGTAGGATGCTAGATTTGGAATTAGAATTTTAAATGAACCCGGTCTTTAGTACTCCCAAGCATTACATATATGAGGGATCATAGCTCGCACAGCATGTAATCAAAGAACAAGTAAAACAGTGTCGCATTATCTATTACACGCGTCGCATTCTTAATCATCCCGGTTACCTAGGGCAAACGAGATCAAAAGTCCAAGACGGTTACACCAGTTATGCAACACGATTCACCTAAGATTTTAATTCAAAAGTCTACTTCCCATTATCGTGAATTACATCGGGTGGGGTTCATGCACCCCAACCCTTAGAAAATTAGTTAGATATCATTAACTTAGAGAAAAACAGGGTTTTTAATAAATATAACATTTACTCTAAAGAAACTAATTGAAAAGAGAATTGCAAATTCAAATCAACAATTAAACTACTCAGCAATTGAAAATTAAAGGCAAAGATATTACTTGAATTGCATAAATTAAATGCAAACCCATACAACAAAATCTTCTTATGAAAAACTAGGGTTTCTTTGTTCTCCTTTCAAAACTAAAAACAAGGCTTCTCTAAAACGAATTAGAAGCTCTCTTATTATCTGGGAGGAATTTGAAATATATAAACTACGAAAAATACAAGAGTTGGAGTCATGCAAGACTCTAGCTTGAAGAAGATAATCCCAAATCTCGAACCCCGGATCGATCCGGTCTGGACATTTTGGATCGATCCGCCTAATGACCTCAATCCCTTTTTTATTACACCCGAATCGATCCGCTAAATGTGCCTTATGCAATGAACTTTGGGGGCCGGATCAATCCTTTTTTTATGAGGACCGGATTGATCGGTAAATGTATCCTTTTACAGTGACTTCTAGGGTCCAGATCGATCCTTTTTTTATGAGGCTCGGATCGATCCGGATTTTCTTCTCAATTTCTCTTCATTATCTCTTCAATTTCTCATGATCATCTCACATATTTGGGTCTTCATAACTTCTACTCTGAAACTCGGATTGGGACGTCGTTTCTTCCTACGCACTCGTAGACTCGAGATCTTCGACTTTTATTTTGTCCTTAGATCTTTGGCGTTAGGCTTAGATCTTTGGACTGTTGGCGTGCTGCAGCTAGCTGGGAGTTGTAGGTCCTTGCAGTAGATGACTCCATCCTTATCTTCTCAGTCTTCTATTTAGTCATCATTAGATAGGGCATGTGTCGCCCATTTCCAGTTTTTATCTAGTTAAGAGAGATTTGTTCTCTTGATTTATTTCAGTATTCTATTTTAGTTGGGATTGCTTTTAACTATTACATTGTCCTGCGACTTGGGATATTTTATTTGAATTGATTTATCTAGCACGTTTCTTTCATTTGGATGGGTTAGTTTTTAATACTATTCGTGTACAGGAAAATGGTTTCATATATTAAATCATAACAATGGGGCTTAATCTCTATAATGAAATGTTTTGACACTTAACTTAATTATTTATTAGGTGATTAATAAATATTTTTTTTTCGACAATGATGCTAAGAATAAACCAACCGGACACTTTGGTTTAATTTAATAAAGGACTGATCACCCGATATTTAATTAGGCGGGGTGTCACAAAATTCTTAGATACCTTCCCTAGGATTATATTAGAGGTCGAGAAGAAGTTTTCATCCATCATAAAAAAGCTTATCTTTCTGGTCAAGCATCTTGTCCAGGTTCCCATGCACACATCCATTTCGTATACCCCCAACGGATGGACTTTCTCCCCACTGAATTTGATCAACGGTTGATGGTAGGGGATGAGTCTATTTTTCTCATCTTCTTCCTTTTAAAACAATCCTTAACATGACATCAGTTGAGCTTCCCCCATCCACCAATATATAAGCCATATTATAACCTTGAATCCGTGTACTAATGATGAGGGGATTGTCATGTGGGGCTAAAATCCCTTCAAATCTTTCCTCGAAAAACCCACTATAACATTGTACATGTTCACTTTCTTCAGTTTGCTAGGTTTGATTTCGATCTCAGCCGAATTAACTTCAACCCTTTTGGTTCCCATTTTCGCTTTAACTAAGTGAGCCCTCCTATTAGATGGCTCAGTCCCTCCGCCTGCTAATTCCCTACATATCATTTTCACATCAAAAGAAATCATGTGAAGGTTACCTTTAACTGCGTGAGGCTTGGCAGGAAGATCTGGGTCGTCTTTACCACTGTCGTCTGATTCTGGATCATTCTTCTTCACTTGCACTTCCTTTTTGGGCTTGGCGTCCTTTATTGCGTTGTACCTCTTTTTTCTCTCTTCTCGGCCTCCACTTTTATATACATATTTCTTAAGTTTCCCATGCTTTAGTAACTTTTTCAATCTCGTCTTTTAGGGCGAAGCACTGATCCTTCGTGTGGTCGTGATCCTGATGAAACTCGTACAATTGGCTATCATAAATATATGAATAGGCTATGAAAGTCCTTCAATGAATATACGAATATATGAATGGTCTATGAAATTCCTCCAATACAAATCTCATAAATATGTATCCAAACCATAATAGAGTGAGAGAGAAAAGTCTAAAACTAAACACAATTCCCAAAATACATGTCAAATACCAAATCTCAAATCATATATGTCAAAACCTGCTATCCAATATAATGACGACTAACCCAATAGTATAACCCACACGACTGAAAATACAAATGATAGTCTACTAAAAGAAAGACTTACATTGATCTCTGTTAGGGGTGTTCACGATCCGGTCCGATTCGATTTCGAGGATTTTTTCAGTCTGGGCCGACTTGGTCATCCTAAAAAAAATGGACCGAGACCGGATCGATAACGTTAGTTAAGGGTTGGTTCGGTCTAACCCGTCGGTCCTCATATTAATGAATTACATCATTTATAAAAATAAAAATATACTCGAGTTTATTTAACTAAAAAATATCAAGTTTACAATAAAAATAAACCTATTATTAGATTAAACTATAATTTAAACTAATCAAATGTTAAAATATATAATTTTACTATTTATTTATCATATATATGTAGAAATACATTATTTTATATAGAGTCGGTCCTAACATGATTTTTGAACCTATAAACCGTGGATTGGACCGACTTGGTCGGTCTGCTAAAAAATAAACCCGGACCGGATAGCTAAAGAAAAAAGATCGAAAAAGGGTCAGTTCGGCTCGGTATGGTTTGGTTCGTCGGTCCGGTTAGTTTTTTTAATACCCCTAATCTTTGCAACTAAAAGTCTTGAGAGAGGAGAAGATAGAGGATGTCTACTAGATAGAGTAGATGAGACTAAGTGGGATTGCTATCTCTAGCACCTAGAGAGTCACCAGTAATCAAATGGGAAAAAACCTAGCAAGTCGCTAACCTACGCAACTCATATCAGATATATATACAAATGGTAAAATTTTAATTTATATAATCAATAACGATAGCCCAACATATATCTAGATACCTCACAATGCATTTAAATATATCATTAATTAATTATCCTCTTAATTAGTTACAAAGTAACCAACATGATCCCCTTCTACTCGGTTATCTCAAGAACATGCGGTACATCCGTACAAAAATCGTCAAACAAATGTAATTACATACTTCACAGCATCGGAGACATCATAGTCGCCCTTTACGCAGTGCCGAATTTTCCACCATATTTTATAACGCAACAAAAATCAATATCAAACCATACTCTTTGCGTATGCCAGTATAGGGGTATTCCTTCTCAACGCAAACCCAAAATCCACACTGACAAATTTATTCATTAATAACATTTTAAGTTTCAATCGTAATCACTCATCGTTATATTTGTAGTAACTAATTACCTCACTCTAGGGTCATTTAAGTAAATTACTCAATCAATCATTATTCTAGCTCTCTTAGGATTTAAGGGATCATAAGTCTAACATATGACTACTAATAAATCGAAAAATACAACTAAAGAGGTATGTTAATTAAAAGTTATAAAGTCGTCACCCCTATCCCTATATAAACTCTACGTGTGGGACGTCTCGTAAAATGAAATCCAAGCAAGGACCCCCTGATACACTTCCATTTAGATAGGGTAGTCATTAGGATAATTTATTAGTTAGAGCTTTATTATGATGAATCGAATTAAGGGAAATGAGTATATTCCCATCCAACTTCCATATGCAACCATATTTTGTCTCATCTAAGCTACGACAACCGTAATCAAAGAAACCAACACAAGCTATCCCGTACTTCTTCTAATTCATCTACTTTATTGATTGTTTTAATTAATAAAAAGGGCTTACATAATTTATCTTATAAGTAGTCCATTTATTGATTGCAATAACACATTATAATAAGAGCCTCAAATAGATTTTGAAGGGTATAACATGAGATAAACAATCATAAGACCTTCTCATGAATAATTAGAAAATAATTATGCATTCTAATACTTATAATTTCATTAATCATGTATTTAATATCAATGATACTACTCACGGGACTAAAGGGAAAACTCTACATAACATGCACTTTTTTAATTCTTAATTAGACTTTAATTACATCTCAAATATATTTTTCAATTATTATACATCAAAGAACAAACTCAAAAACCAAATATATCAATTCCATATCAAGGGTTCAGTATTCGATTTCTTACAATACTTAGGGTTAAATTCCCAAGATAAAAATGTGAGGATAATCAATTAACCTATTTAAGATCATACACAGGAACTCTCATTTTTCTAAGGGTTTCTAACTCATTTTAATCCTATAATTAGAGTTTAGGTGAGATTTAACATAAGTATATATAAAATGAGAGGAGTAGAAAGTAACTTGTCTCACAATATGGTACAAACTTGAATTACTCATGTGCGGAGAAACCCCTTGAAATTTAGTCTCGAAAAGTCCATTGAATCCCTTAAAAAATACTTTGAAACCGTCTCTTAAATCTTGTTTTACAAGGTGGGGATAATAAACTAGGGTTTAGATTTGTAATTGGAACTTAATTAGGGTGAAGAATTAAAAAGGTAATTGATTTTGGGAGAGAAAACAGTGAGTTAGGAGTTTTTGTTGAGAGAGAAAAGTGGTTGCGTGCAAAAATGAGGAAAATAAGGGATGACCGCCCATTTAAACCAGCCTGCTATAGTGGCTTGAACCTACCATTATAATGACTTGCACCCTCGCTATAACACCTTTCACCCAAATTGCTCCGTTAATTTAAAAATCATTCCCCTCTTATAATAAAACCCTAAATGTGGTACTCAAGAATTTTTCTAATGCCCCTAATGCCCTCGACCTTAAACCAAAATCCCTCGTACTACCATCACAATAACTTAGTACTAGACACTTTTTTAGTTTTCATGTGATTGGAAAATGAGGGACTACTTTTACAAACCAAATTTGAGTGTCGTTTTGTTTAATGCAATTAGTAACAATATATATTTTATTAAATCCTCCTCTTTTATACCTAACTTTAAAAGTATGTTGGTTAAAAAACTATTCAAAGGGATCAAGTCTAAATAAAAAATAGAGGATAAATCAAAGAAATTGATAAATTAGAGCTATGTCTAAGTAGAAAATCACAATCATATGGAAGAAAGGATTCGAGGTTTGACTTATCTTAAAGAGAGACATAATGAGTAAACAAAAAATGTTGGCCCAGCAAATACTTTGTTCCCATACAACACAACTGTGAGTTTGGTTGTGAGTGAATTGAAATCTGGAGTCATGAGCAGCGGCTCAATTTTCCTGGGCGTCGATGTTGGCACAGGAAGCGCTCGCGCAGGTCCATCTATATACATATTACGTGTCTCTCCTTTTGCTATATCTTTTTTGTGATCACATAGGTGATGCGTACATCTCTTTTTATATGCCCATCATTGTTTTTTTTGCAGTGTTCACTGTTACACGGTTGTGGCTTTGCCTTCAATATTGATCTCTTCAGTTTTCTTTTAATTTAAATATAGCCAGACAAATCTCTATGTGTGTGTGTGTCTTCATGTTGCTATTAATTTCATTAATGTATGTGCAAACGTAAGTGTTTTTATGTATTGTGTATCTGGTGAATAATTACAAGGAAGGATTTTGCATTTGATAGTCATGGAGGCAACTTGAGTGGCCTACTATAATACCTCGGAGTTTTTGTAAGTATTTTTAGTTAGGGCGTGTTTGATTGCAAACATGGAAAATGCGTGAAAAATAGTTCATTTGGATGAGAAATTAGAAAATGAATGGAAAAATATACGAGTTTTTGTTCTTATTTTTTCTATTTTCCATGGAAATCAATTATTTGGTAGGTGGATAAGAAATAGTTTCCAATAAAAATGAGGTTTGAGATGGGGCACTTGCTACTTGAATGGTGGTTGTTCTTATATAAAGTGTTTGTAATCAAGGTACTATAAGAGAAAACGTGAGTCCAAATAACTATTTTCGATGGAAAAAAATTTCATGTCAATCAAACACACCCTTAGTGAAATTTATGATTTTTCATTGTAATTTTTTATTATCGAGACGCTATCAAACTTGGAGTGCAAATTTGAGTTATTTCATTCATCTTTGGAGCTTTGAGAGTTGGAGCCTATGACTATTTAGAGGCTGGGTAATTTCGTGTCGTTACACCTGCTTACCTCAAATAAATGTGTGAAAGGGAAAAAGTGAAGGTCAGAATGATAGTGATTGGCTTTTGAAGGGATTATAAGCCAGGTAGTCCTCGTGGGAAGACACGTGACATTTAAAGAATGCTACACCATTGCAAGTGGCGATCACGGACAAGATAAGGACGAAATTTTCATGAATGATGATAATGTGGCCGGATACAGTCCGACTATAACTCAACAAGCTAAGAGATGAGGCTGACGAAAGAGGCTGACCACATTAGAAAAGATCAAGGAAATAGTTAGCATAGTTAGAACTTTTGTATCTATAAATAGTTACACCTTAATGCGAAAAAATTGGATATGGCATAATCTTGTACCCTTGGCTTAAATTCTCAGCTAGCATTCTCTATGCAGAGATGGATACGGAAACCCCCCACAGACCAGAGCCTACAAGCCTCACGATTCAGGCATTCTCGAAGAAGGTGACGGAAGATCGTTCAAAGGCGAGTAGCTAAGACCCCGATAGCGTCAACGGAAGCATCCAGAGAATAAGAAAGACAGGAGGTGTATAAGCTAAGTCAAAGGTTTATTAGCTTGAAACTCTCTTGCGAATTAGCGTGTCTCTACGTATCACTAAGTGGGTAACCTCAATACTTCATCTTTCTTCCTCCTTGGTGAGAGCCACAAATTGTAATGATATGGAAAAGAATTTCTTGAAAAAAAGGAAAAAAGAGCTCTACAGGGCTCCAAGGTCTTCTTTCACGACGAGAGAACCGCGTCCGATCAGTCGAAGTGGTGGAAGGTTCGTCTATCAATTAATGGACCATTTGTTATGGAGACATCCCTATCGTGTGCATTGAGCCCTGTTGGCGAGACTGAACGTCTTGAACCTATTTGACCGATTAAAAGACGATTTCCAATACCGTCAGCGTGCAAGCCTTCCTTCTTTTCCACACACAACCCATCAAGAGGAGTGAGAAGTTTGCTTTCCACTCACGTAGCACTCCAAGTCGTCTTTTTCCTTGTTCTAAAAAGATCATTCTCTCTCCCTTTCTCGTGTAGGCAGACCGACCTACTGAACCCAATGTTTAAAAAGGCGCGACGCGGCTCCGGTGAGGCAAGGCGAGACGTAAGCCCCGAGGCGTAAGCCTCACAAGGAAAAGAGCAAAATAATATTAAAAAAATACTAATAAAATCATAAAAAATAAAGTAACAAAGAAATATAAAATAAAACTACAAATAAAACATCTTTGAGGATTTTTTTACATAGTTTAACATTTTTTTGTATTTTTTTACATAGTTTAACATTTTTTTGTTCCTCCGAGATGACTTTTAAAAAAAAAAATATTTGATAAAATTAATTTTATATTATTGGATGTTTTACAACATGACAATAAATTAGTCAATGCAAAATCATTTTTTTTTCATTTACATATTGTTAATTTTATAATATGACAATAAATTAGTCAATGCAAAATCAATTTTTTTTAAGTTTCATTCACATATTGGTTATCTTATGATATGACAATAAATTAATTAATGCAAAATAAAATTGAAAAAATCATTTTTTTTAGTTTCATTCAAATATTGGTTATTTTATAATATGACATATTGGTTATTTTTTAAAAATTTCTTTTAAGTTAAAATAGTAAATAATGTAAGTTAAGTGCAATTTTAAAACAAAAAAAGGGAAAAAAGAATAAGAGTTAGTATATTAAAACAACAATTTTCTTAAGTTAATTGCAATTTAAGAAAAATGAAGAAGTCAACCTTAAAAAAAACAGCGAATTTGAAAAAAAAAAACACAGATCATTTATCCTTTTAAAAATAACCGAGTATGTAATATATTAAAATTATAACGAAATTATTTCACTATCTTCAAAGTGTGTATATATATACTAATTGTTGACATATACTAAAATAACAACAAAAAAAACCCAGAGTTCTTGATGGAAGAACAATGTTTTTTTCTTCGCACCTTGGGGTGTGAGGTGAGGCGTGAGCCGCAAGCCTCAAATTCAACCCAATTTTTTAGTGATTCTCTTTGAGTGATTTTTAAAACATTGACTGAACCACATATTTCTTCTTGTCATTTTTATTATTGCACTCATATTTGTGTGTTTATTCAGTATTTAACATTATGTAGGATTTGAACCCCTTACAATTTGCTGGGGAAAGTTTTCGAATCATACTAGTTGAGAATACCAACATTCTACCATAATGAGTGCACACCAGTCCTATCGTTCTCACACTGGGAACAACGTACAATCTGAGGTACGAATCATATAGAGAACAAACTCCTTCGAGATCTCCTTCCTCTCCTAGTGACGCCAGATCACGTCGAAGTCCTCGTAGATATGGACCCAGTTGTCGACCTAACACTCCTTATGTAGAGCCTCCCGCGAGGAATCCCATGTTTAGTCTTGTTAACCTCTATAAGGAGCATTTAAACTTGCGCGATAAGGAAATAGTCAGGTTGGAGAAATAATTGGCCGAACAATCTGAAAGAAGTGGGTCCAATTCCCAAAACCTTGAATGCCGAAGGAGGAGGATGCGATCACCTAAGACTCCTCTTGCCAATCACAATGTCAGGGCATTTAGATCCCGAAGTCCGCGCATCGCAAGCCCTAACCGTCCTTTGCTGTGGTACTCCTGTTCATAGATCAAACAACTGAGGTGGCCCATTCGTTCAGCCGGTCTAATCCAGCCATAACAACAGATCGACTACAACCTCTCTTCCCTAGAACAATGCTGGTTGTGACGACCTGCGTGAGTTCATCAAGAAGGAGTTGGAGGGATGCTTAAACCCTTAACCTAGTGCGAACACCAAAGGATCTTGCTAAAAAGGTGCTTGGTCACTGGTCGGCCTCCCCCTTCACTGCGGATATAGAGAAGTCGAAGCCTCTAAAGAAGTGTTCTGTTCCAAAGATCACAACGTATGATGGCAAGACCCATCCTGCTCACCATATTTGTCATTACAAACAATCCAGGTCCCTATGGAGCCATGGCGATGCCCTTATTTTCCACGTTTTTTCATATTCTCTTGATGGGATTGGACTTGGGTGGTTTGAGAAGTTTGACCCTAGGTCAATCTCTTCCTTTATGGAATTGGCCGAGGAGTTCACTACTCGTTTTATCACCCAACAACAAGACAATTAAGGAGGTGGACTCCCTAATCGCCCTCAGAGGTAGTAAGAGAATCCTTCAGAAAGTACACTCAGAAGTATTAGGAGCTATTCAACGATATTGAGAATTGCAATGAGCAATTGAAAATTTATTTGTTTAAATTTGGGCCTCCCAGATTTGATGATCTTTATTAGTTTCTCATCAAGAAAGCCAACTTTGTCCATGGACGATCTTATGGCTCATATAAAGAATTATGCCAAATCAGAGGACAAACTCCTCAATGCAGACAACATGACGATCATTATTCTAAACCATCCAAGGAGAATGACACGAAGAAAGGGGCAAAGGGCTGAGCCCAACCTGCCTCCGCCGAAAAAGGAGATAAAACATAGGGTTCGAAGGGGCGAACCAAGATGCCGACCAATGAGAACGCTTACCAGAATGTGGACACCTTTATCAAGAGTCGATCTATAAGCTCCTTCCTCATATAAAGGATAAACCCTACTACAAGAAGCCTCCTAAGATAGCGAGTGATCTTAATGAGTTGGGCACCAATCTGTGACGCACCCATCATTACGATAATGGCTATAAGACAGAGAATTGCAAGATGTTCAAACGCCACCTAGAGGATCTTGTCCAGTCCGACTGTCTCGAGGAATACATTAATGTAGATAAGACGCGGTCTTCAGGTTAGGTTAATGCTGCTCAAAAGAAAGATGATGACGAAATTCCTCCACCGGGAATGATCATGGCCATTCACAGCTATACTAATCCATCACAATATACAGGAAAGAAGCTCCTAAAGAGTCAAAATCACAACTAGTGGACAAGAGGCGTTCCAGGTGGAAGTCTCCAAACCAATTCTTCGTAAGTGTGAGCGCAAGGAGATTGACTCTAAAAGAATAATCATGTTCTCCGATGAAGACCTAGCCGACGTCAACCTCCTCATAAAGACGCGCTGGTTTTAACCCTCGGGGTTACAAATTTCGATGTGAAGAGAATACTGATCGATTGGGGAAGTTCCTCAAAGATCATTTACGTTAACCTACTTTACATGCTCGTATATAACATCCAAAACCTTGATACCAAAGTTGCCCCTTTGATCGGTTTTAATGGCAACGTGGAAACTCCACTGGGGTGGATTAAGTTGCCGGTAAAGGTCGTGTGACACCTCGCGCATTCTGGCGAGTGAGGTGGCTAGCCGCTGCCGCCAAACTATACTGGGCGTCACTAAATAAATTATCATTCTCAGCATGTGACAGAAATATGTGACATTAAAAACTTTTTCCACAAGATATAATTTGAAAAAATTCAACGAATATAAACATCCATGCAAAGAAAATCCATCACCATTCCAAAATAAATCCAATTCCAAATGATAGATTTAAACTCCAAATAAATAATCTAACTAAAAATCTCTGACTGAAAATCGTAAACAACTGTGGAACTGGATGGCCCACCAAATCCATAATAAATGTCTCATAATTAAAACGACGGGAAAGAAATAATCTAGGCTACTAAAGCAATAAAAGTAAATCTCCCGCTGCACTCTCAAGATTTCTAATCCATCTTATGCAACTACTCCTGCAAATATACCTGAAATGTTAGTCAACGCAATGCGTCAATGCAATAGGTTAGAGCCGACCGCATGAACACTAGCTACTCCTCCCAATTAGGGTCAGTGAACCCAGACATAAGCATCATACATGATAAATATCACAATAGAGTATTTTAAATTAAACGATTTAATTACATGCGAGTAAAGCAAAAAACTCTAACTATCTACGTACTAAGCCACCCCACTATTTGGGTTTAATTATTTAAAATTACATCTTATTATCACAAAGCTATTAACTTAATTTGATCCGTTTAATCAAATTATTATCAAAGCGACACCACTATAGCCAGTCGACCTTTTTATGGATCCTGCACATATTCGGGTCCGCCTAAAGTTATAAATACATCACATCCATTCCCATCATTATAGCCAGCCGATCCAATTTTTGTTAGCCCTGCACATATTAGTGATGTTCCACGTATGACACGTCGCTATAGCCAGGCAAGCCAATTATCGTTAACCCTTCACATATTGGTGGCACCAACAACACCCACGTCACTATAGCCAGTCAACCCAATTTTCGTTAGTTCTGCACATATTGGCGACGCAAATTCACTTTAATACCCATTCTTTGTCTTAGGTATTAATTATCAATTTATTGTCAAGTTCTCCTTATTCTCTAATCGCCCCACCCTTTATTTGGGTAATCCAACCTAAATCATCCCTAGTCCCATACCTAGAGATCACCAAAACCACAAGTATTTCCTAGCCTATGACTTAGGAAAGATACCTACCACAAATCACCACCTAGTCTCGAGTCTAGGCTAACGGAAAACACTTGACGAAGTACTACCTAGCCCCACCCAGGAAATACCCAACTGCACTAATCTACGCTCACTAGTCCCATAGCTAGAAAGTGTTAACAACAACGAGGCCTACCTACTAGTCCCATACCTAGCAAGCAACCTAAGATAAGGGTAAAAGCATAACTACTACAAAAATCCCACCGTCCCCGCGGTAAATATTAACATAAGCAACATTCACGTAAAACCTATTTTGAATTTATAGCTACAATTCTTCCAATTAATTCTCCAATCACAATATTATCCATATTACGTCCTTTTAATTATATAATTGAACAAGTCTTACCAATAGTCACACGGAAAACACTTAACGAAGTACTACCTAGCCCCACCTAGGAAATACCCAACTGTACTAACCTACACTCACTAGTCCCATACCTAGAAAGTGTTAACAACAACGAGGCCTACCTACTAGTCCCATACCTAGCAAGCAACCTAAGATAAGGGTAAAAACATAACTACTACAAAAATCCCACCGTCCCCGCGGTAAATATTAACATAAGCAACAATCACGTAAAACCTATTTTGAATTTATAGCTACAATTCTTCCAATTAATTCTCCAATTACAATATTATCCATATTACGTCCTTTTAATTATATAATTGAGAACAAGTCTTGCCAATAGTCACACAAGTTGTCAAATTTCATAATTTCCATACGAGTGCTATTTTACCGGTTAACACAAGATTCCATTTTTAATATGCCTATTCACAATAATAAATCCATCCTGAAAATCTGATTACACGGTTGCGTTCCTCCCACGAAAATAACAAAGGCGCGTTCTTGAGAAAAGTTGATTTGGATCTTCAAAACTCGAGTTGAAACTTGTTTTCAATGGGGTTTAACGTTTGTAGCTGAGAGGAGATAATATTGTGGGAGGCTACTGCTTTTTGGAAACGATTAAAAGTGTTTTAAAAGTCTAAATTCCGAGTCTAATTTAAATGAGAAAGTGAAAGAGTTTTTATTAAACACAAACACTTAAAGATTAACCCAACTCGCAGCTCTGCCCGACGCGAATCGATTCGCCCCTAAGCTGTAATACCCCGTATTTTTATGCTATTTTTAATTTGGGGATTTATTAAAATTAATGTGATGATTTATTTAATAAAAATCCGGAAATTAATTATGCTATAATTATTAACGTGACTAGAGTTAGTAATTATGGGAAACTTGTTGAATATTACTAATGAGCATAGTAATATATTATATTGGTTATATTGAATGTCATAAGTAAATTATATGACTATTTCGAAAATTTAAGTCGGGACGTGCCCGTGTCACGTCGGGACTAATTATGTTAATTAAAAAGGGAATATTTTATAAATTGTCCGTATGGTCGTTTTGAGTGCGCCAACGCGTCCGGAAGGGTCGAGATAGTCAGAAAAGTATATCCGGGGGTTTAGTTTGGGTCTCGGGGTGTTTTTAGGCCTAATTAGTGACCCGGGAGGGCATTTTGGTCATTTTACAAAATAGGGTAATTAAACCCACGAATTTCAGCCATCCTTAGCAGCTATTTAGGTCAGCCTTTTAGGGTTAGAACATTCATAACCCTAGTACGGCCATTGGAGAAGAGAGGAGAGAGCTCTCAAGGTGATTCAAGGCCAAATACACCACCGTTTGCACCGCCGTCACCACCAACACGTAGATCTCGAAGAGGAGAACGCAACCACACCAAAATCAACAGGAAACCAGACCTCTGAAATCCCAGGCAAGTGTTTAACTTGCGTATTTTCGTTGGTGCAATATTCATATTAGTTAGGAATGATTAGGAGTATAATCTATGGAAGAAAACCCCACTTTTTGATAGGAATTTGCATGTAGAAAAGATTTAAAACCATATTCTGGAAGTCTTATATGATGTAGATGATTAACCCACGAATTTTGATGATTATGTAGAAGGAAATTCTGGAGAAAAACTGATTAGAACAGAAGTTAAGAAAACTTAGGGTTCTTGATGATTAGATGAGATTTTAGGTTGTTTAATCATGTTTAATGATGGTTATACGCATGCTTAACGTTAGAAACATCTGGTAATATGTTATTATGTTTGTGGTATAAGTTTTGGGACGATTAGTGTTGAAAAATATGCATTTGGATGAAGAATTGTGATGAAACCCGTAACTGCACTTCTGCAGAAATCGAAACACCTGTTTGATCGATCGATCGACCCTAGAGCGTCGATCGATCGAAGGTTCGATCGATCGAGCCCCAGTCGTCGATCGATCGACCCTTCCTGGCAGCCTCTTATTTTCCCTTGTTTAATTAGTTGAATTAATTTACCGTGGAATAACTTCTGGGATTATGAATAAAATGTTTTGGGATATAGGAGAGACCAGTAGGACATATGATTAAGTGTTGAAGAACTTTATTATGTGACGATATTTGGGTTTTAGGGACAATTATTTAAAGAACGAGGAAACTACGTATTTCAAGTGAGAGATTACGTCGAATACTTACGATAGTGCATAGACGTCTACCTACTGAATTTACTACTTGGATAGTTAGAATCCACGAGTATCACATAATTAGTGAGAAAACCCTTCGAGTTAAGGTTAGAGACGAAACCTTATACGTAATCTTAATAATGTGAAATTAAGGATAAATGTTGTAATTATGGGTAATGAGAGGAACCTATATTAATATGATGAAATTGGTATATTTATATGATTGTGTGTGCATATATTATATACATGTGAAAAACGTACCCGCGCTACTTGCTATCCCTGAGGTTACCGCGCTGGGACGACCTTATCCTGTGTTGCTTTTTGGGGGATATTGGTTCGTACCCTAGGAGATAGATATCCTTGGTACAGGCTATCGATTCGATAGTTCAGACGGTCCTATGAGGCGTGAGGGTATGTACTGACCTTTTAGAGACTTGGAATCTATACTTCGCCTCAATGCTGTTTTGTATATGTTAATACAGTTCGAGAGTGATTCCGAACTTGTATTTCCCTTTGTGTGAGCGATACGGGGATTGGATAGCAGAGTATGCCCGCACCATAATCTTAGTTGGGGTGCTAATATATATATATTATCCGAGTAGTTTATATATATATATGAGATTATGGAATTCAAACTACCTACTGTGACTTGATAAGTAGGACATGGTTGTTGACTCAAATAATAAATACTGTTTTGCGAAAGTATAATATGACACTGGGAAACTTTATAAATTAATAAAGTTAAAATGAGAGTTGTGCTACAACTAGAAAGTAACCTTTTTACACGTTGACATTGTTCGGTTTTAAAACTTATGTGTAAGTTAAGATAAATTAAATTATTGGGGAGGTTAGTATGATCTAAATGTTAAGTTAAACCATTTGGGAAGGTTAGTACGATAGGCGTGCACACTAGAAGAGATGTGAGAATTTCTCAAGGGAGTGTCGAACTAATATGTTGTTGCATTGGCCTGTATCAATTTAAATACTTGCTAAACTGATCTTAAATAACACACACTTTCGGGCTCTGACCCGTTTCTTCTCTCCCTCTCCCCCTTGTATATATATGTATGTATTTCAGGTGCCCAGCCACAGGGGCGTCTTGCTTAAGATCTTTTGGAAGGAACGCGCTGCAGCTTAGGTGGGAGTTGCAGGTCTTTTGATTAGACGACTTCGTTCATTCAGATCCACTCCTAGCATATTCATTCAGATGGGCATGTGTAGCCCTTTCCATTATTTCTTTATGTTGGGACATTGTTATTTCAGTTGTTTCCTAGTTCGTTATTATGGGATTTTGTTCAAGATGGATGTATTACTTTATTTTCTCGTATGTTGGCATTCGTTGATGGATGTTTTATATATTGGATTTTTGGTTCCAGTTTAGTGTGGCGTGAATCTTATTCATTGATCTTTGTTAATAAAATAAATAAATCTTTTCTTTAAATAAAATTTGGAAGTTTATGTTTAAAATTGGTTTTGACACTTAGCTTAATTATTTAGGGTGTTAAATTTGAAAATTATTTTTATCGACAGTGATGCTGAGAATGAACCAACTGTTCACCTTGATTTAATTTAATAAAGGAGTGATCGCCCGGTATTTAATTAGGCGGGGTGTCACAGGTGGTATCAGAGCATCAGGTTCTAGTGTCCATAGGATCTGTACGGCTTATTTCGCTTTCAGCTTAACGTTATTTCGATAGAGCCCTATTTTTAGGACTGTTGTATTCTTGCTTTTACGTTTAAGTCTTCAGCTATTCGAGATTTGTTGATAACTGTAGACTAATAAACTTGTTCACGTTTCAGATGCCTCCGAGACGTGCTCCGAAAGATAGGCGTGCCCAAGCCGAGCAGCCAGCAGCTCCGGCACCAGGCACAATGAATGCAAATGAAGTAGCCGCCATAGTTGCTCAGGCGGTGAATGCAGCGATATCAGTGATTCAGCAGGCTCCACCCCAGGTTCAAGCAGTGGCGCCAGTACCAGCACAGCTTCCATCTGCATGGGAGAGGGTTCGGGATGCTTTTCAGAAAGCACATCCCCCTGAGTTCTCCGGTAGCTCCGACATTGTCACGGTTAGCCAATGGAAGAAAGACATCCAGCGGCATCTTCGCATGTATGAGTGCACCGAAGTACAAAAGCAGTTATTGGCTTCTTTCAAGCTGGTGGGGGCCGCATTACAGTGGTGGGAGTCCACTACTACTTTGGAGGAGAGGGACACGATCCCTATTCAGTTGTTCTGGGAGCGGTTTGACCGCAAGTATTTTCCACCCGCAGTGCAGACTGAGATGAGGCGGAAATTACTAAATTTGAAGCAGGAGAACCTTACTGTAGCTGAGTATGAGGAGGAGTTCACGAGACTTCTCACTATTGTGCCGGATGAGGCACCCACTGAGGGCAAGAAGATTTTGCTGTTCGTCGACGGGTTGGCTTGGAGGATCCGTCAGCACCTTATTGGGAACTTATCCCTGAGTACTTTCACTGATGTACTCAATGCAGCGTTACTACATTGCCAGGATCACCGCTTCCATCTTCAGGGGAGCAAGAGAGCAGGAGAGTCCAGCCAGCAGGGCAGGACAGGGGGTAACGGTGCCGGTGGGGCGCCATCTCATGGACAGACTCGTCAGCATGAGCAGAGTTCCCATCAGGGGGACCCTGCTAAGCGATTCCGTTCGGGTGATTCCAGGCAGGGAAATGGGGGTTATAGGCAGGGCCAGCAGGGTCAGCCTAATCAGCAGGGCCATCAGGGCCAGCACCGACAGCAGGGTCAGCAGGGCCAACAGCGTGCACATCAGGGCCAGGGGCGTGGGGGTAACGGCCAGCAGGGTCGTGGACAGCAGGGACAGAGGGGAGGTAACTTCAGAGGCCGATGTTTTGGGTGCGGTAAACATGGCCACAGGCGTCAGGATTGCCCAGAGGGCGATAGGGCCCCACAGCAGCAGGGAGCTCGCAATGAGCCGCAGAGACCACTTTTTCCACCTGCCCTTCCAGCTCCAGCCCAGGTGCCAGCCCTACCAGCCATTCCAGCAGCTCCAGTGCAGCAGGGGCAATTGCAGTATGGACGTGTCTATAACGTCCACCAGGCAGCAGCTCCACAGGCACCACCCGCGATTGAGGGTATGTTTCCTATCCATGGTACTATGGGTAAAGTTTTGTTTGATACGGGGGCAACGCATTGTTTTATAGCTACGCATTTTGCGAAGTCCTTAGGGTTGTTAGCCACAGCAGAGAGCACCGTGACGTGTGTCGACTCACCACTGGGGAGTGGGTCACTTATATTCTTTATATGCCGGGGAATAGGGGTAGAGATTGGTAGCTTGGTATTGCCTGCAGACATGCTAGTCTTAGACATGCACGAGCATGATGTGATCATTGGTATGGATTGGCTCGCATCTTATAGAGCCATGATTGATTGCTTCGGTGGGAGCATTGTTTTTGCCATTCCGGGGCAAGAGATGTTTGTAGTGGCGATGCCTCGCCCAGAGGGAGGTTCGACCGCTCATTTATATTACATTGAGGAGGATACCTCTAAGGAGGTTGTGATTCCTTTGGATTCGATCCCAGTTGTTAGGGAGTATTCCGTTGTGTTTCAGGAGATACCAGGCCTACCTCCCAGTCGTGAGATAGACTTCGTTATAGATTTATTGCCGGATACGATACCTATAGCACGCGCACCGTACCGTATGGCTCCGGCAGAGATGCGAGAGCTACGAGATCAGATTGAGCAGCTATTAGGTCAGGGCTTCATTCGTAGGAGTACCTCACCTTGGGGCGCTCCAGTCTTATTTGTAAAGAAGAGAGATGGTTCACTGAGATTGTGCGTGGACTACCGGGAGTTGAACAAGGTCACGATACGGAATAAATATCCGTTGCCTCGAATCGATGATCTGTTCGACCAGCTGAGGGGAGCAACTTTCTTTTCGAAGATAGATCTGAGGTCGGGGTACCATCAGCTACGTATTAGGGAGCAGGATGTTTCGAAGACTGCTTTCTTGACGAGATATGGGTCTTATGAGTTCCGGGTGATGCCGTTCGGACTCACAAATGCTCCAGCCGTTTTCATGGACTTGATGAACCGAGTATTCAGAGAGTTCTTGGATCAGTTTGTCATCGTTTTCATAGATGATATTTTGATATATTCACACTCCGAGGAGGAGCATGCCGAACACTTGAGGCAGGTTCTTCAGACTCTACGAGAGCATCAATTGTATGCTAAGTACGAGAAGTGTGGATTCTGGTTGCGAGAGGTACAATTCTTGGGGCATGTTGTTTCTGAGCAGGGGATTGCAGTTGACCCGAGCAAAGTGTCAGCGGTGAGGGAATGGGGACAGCCCACGACACCGACGGAAGTGCGAAGTTTCTTGGGGTTAGCTGGTTACTACAGGAGGTTCATTCGGGGATTCTCCAAAATAGCGGGTCCATTGACGAATCTGACTCGCAAAGGGGTACCATATGTCTGGGATGACGCTTGTCAGTTGGCTTTCGACGAGCTGAAGGACAAGCTTACTTCGGCACCAGTCCTTGCTTTACCGAAGCCGGGTGTAGAGTACCTGGTTTACACAGATGCGTCCTTACGAGGACTTGGGGGAGTACTTCAGCAGGAGGAGAAGGCTATAGCTTTTGCTTCCCGCAAGTTTAAGCCGCATGAGAAGAATTACCCCACCCACGACCTGGAGTTAGCTGCGGTCGTCTTTGCATTGAGAATTTGGAGGCACTACTTATTGGGCGAGAAATTCCGTTTGTTCACAGACCATCAGTCACTGCAGTACCTGTTCACTCAGCGAGAGCTGAATATGCGTCAGCGCAGATGGTTAGAGTTTGTGAAAGATTACCAGTTCGATATACAGTATCATCCGGGGAAAGCCAACGTAGTTGCTGATGCGTTGAGCCGTAGACCGGTTGACGATGTAGCGGACATTTGGAAAGCAAAGTGGAAAGAGTTGGGTCACCAGGACGCAGTAGCCCGTTCTTTCATATCTGTTATGACTGTCACCCCCGAGATTGTTACGAAGGTGATACAGGCTCAGACCACAGACCCGTTTTGCCAGGAGCAGATTGTGCGACTTCTAGCCGAAGGTGCGGAGTCCTATTCTATTAGTTCTGATGGAGGTTTGCGGTTTAATGGGAGGTTAGTGGTTCCAGAAGGAGCGGAGTTATGTCATGAAGTGATGACTCATTCTCATGGGTCCCGATTCGCAGTACATCCGGGAGGCGATAAGATGTACCAGGACATGAGACGACAGTACTGGTGGAGTGGAATGAAGAAGGACATCGCTGAATTTGTGTCCAAGTGTTCTACTTGCCAGCTAGTGAAGGTGGACCACTAGAAACCGTCAGGATTACTTCAGCCGTTGGAAGTACCCGCGTGGAAGTGGGAAAGTATTTCCATGGATTTCATTACCGGGTTGCCTACGTCACAGCGGGGCCACGATTCTATCTGGGTGATTGTAGACCGTTTGACCAAGGTGGCTCATTTTCTGCCAGTGAGGACAGATTATACCACGGGTCAGTATGCCCAGTTGTTCATCGCTGAGATTGTCAAATTACATGGGGTGCCCCTGAATATTGTATCAGATAGAGACAAGATTTTTGTGTCACGTTTCTGGGAAAGCTTTCAGGAGGCTATCGGTACAGAGTTGAGACTGAGTTCAGCTTACCACCCACAGACAGATGGACAGACAGAGCGTACAAATCAGATGTTGGAAGATATGCTACGAATGTGTGTTCTTGATTTCGGAGGAGGTTGGGAGCCACACCTTCCACTGGTAGAGTTTGCTTATAATAACTCCTATCAGTTTACGATTGACATGGCTCCATTTGAGGCTTTGTACGGCAGGCCTTGTCGTTCTCCAACTTGTTGGCTCGAGGTGGGGGACAACAAGTTATTAGGGCCAGAAGTGATTCAGGAGACCTCCGCGAGGATTGAGATAATCAGGAGTCGTATTCGGGTAGCCCAAGACAGGCAGAAGAGCTACGCCGATGCGAAACGGTTCTTCCGGGAGTTTAACGTGGGAGATCAAGTGTTGTTACGTGTATCTCCTTTGAAAGGAGTGATGAGGTTCGGGAAGAAGGGGAAGTTGGCTCCGAGGTACGTAGGACCATTTCCCATCATCGAGAGAATTGGGCCAGTAGCATACAGGTTGGGATTGCCAGAACATTTACATCGCATCCACGATGTATTCCACATTTCGTCGCTGAGACGATATCTTCGGGATGATATGGCCCATACTCACATCGCGATAGGCGAGATCGATTTACAGCCTGATAGCTCTTACGAGGAGAGACCGGTGGCTATCCTAGACTATAGTGAGAGGAGATTGAGGTCGAAGGTAGTTCCACTTGTGCGAGTCCAGTGGGAGCATCATAATGTGGAGGAATCCACTTGGGAGCGTGAGGCAGATATGCGTGAGGCAGAGTTGTTTTTACCAGGTATGCCTTATTTTCCGAATTTCGGGACGAAATTCCGTTATTAGGGGAATTTATTAAAATTAATGTGATGATTTATTTAATAAAAATCCGGAAATTAATTATGCTATAATTATTAACGTGACTAGAGTTAGTAATTATGGGAAACTTGTTGAATATTACTAATGAGCATAGTAATATATTATATTGGTTATATTGAATGTCATAAGTAAATTATATGACTATTTCGAAAATTTAAGTCGGGACGTGCTCGTGTCACGTCGGGACTAATTATGTTAATTAAAAAGGGAATATTTTATAAATTGTCCGTATGGTCGTTTTGAGTGCGCCAACGCGTCCGGAAGGGTCGAGATAGTCAGAAAAGTGTACCCGGGAGTTTAGTTTGGGTCTCGGGGTGTTTTTAGGCCTAATTAGTGACCCGGGAGGGCATTTTGGTCATTTTACAAAATAGGGTAATTAAACCCACGAATTTCAGCCATCCTTAGCAGCTATTTAGGTCAGCCTTTTAGGGTTAGAACATTCATAACCCTAGTACGGCCATTGGAGAAGAGAGGAGATAGCTCTCAAGGTGATTCAAGGCCAAATACACCACCGTTTGCACCGCCGTCACCACCAACACGTAGATCTCGAAGAGGAGAATGCAACCACACCAAAATCAACAGGAAACCAGACCTCTGAAATCCCAGGCAAGTGTTTAACTTGCGTATTTTCGTTGGTGCAATATTCATATTAGTTAGGAATGATTAGGAGTATAATCTATGGAAGAAAACCCCACTTTTTGATAGGAATTTGCATGTAGAAAAGATTTAAAACCATATTCTGGAAGTCTTATATGATGTATATGATTAACCCACGAATTTTGATGATTATGTAGAAGGAAATTCTGGAGAAAAACTGATTAGAACAGAAGTTAAGAAAACTTAGGGTTCTTGATGATTAGATGAGATTTTAGGTTGTTTAATCATGTTTAATGATGGTTATACGCATGCTTAACGTTAGAAACATCTGGTAATATGTTATTATGTTTGTGGTATAAGTTTTGGGACGATTAGTGTTGAAAAATATGCATTTGGATGAAGAATTGTGATGAAACCCGTAACTGCACTTCTGCAGAAATCGAAACACCTGTTTGATCGATCGATCGACCTTAGAGCGTCGATCGATCGAAGGTTCGATCGATCGAGCCCCAGTCGTCGATCGATCGACCCTTCCTGGCAGCGTCTTATTTCCCCTTGTTTAATTAGTTGAATTAATTTACCGTGGAATAACTTTTGGGATTATGAATAAAATGTTTTGGGATATAGGAGAGACCAGTAGGACATATGATTAAGTGTTGAAGAGCTTTATTATGTGACGATATTTGGGTTTTAGGGACAATTATTTAAAGAACGAGGAAACTACGTATTTCAAGTGAGAGATTACGTCGAATACTTACGATAGTGCATAGACGTCTACCTACTGAATTTACTACTTGGATAGTTAGAATCCACGAGTATCACATAATTAGTGAGAAAACCCTTCGAGTTAAGGTTAGAGACGAAACCTTATACGTAATCTTAATAATGTGAAATTAAGGATAAATGTTGTAATTATGGGTAATGAGAGGAACCTATATTAATATGATGAAATTGGTATATTTATATGATTGTGTGTGCATATATTATATACATGTGAAAAACGTACCCGCGCTACTTGCTATCCCTGAGGTTACCGCGCTGGGACGACCTTATCCTGTGTTGCTTTTTGGGGGATATTGGTTCGTACCCTAGGAGATAGATATCCTTGGTACAGGCTATCGATTCGATAGTTCAGACGGTCCTATGAGGCGTGAGGGTATGCACTGACCTTTTAGAGACTTGGAATCTATACTTCGCCTCAATGTTGTTTTGTATATGTTAATACAGTTCGAGAGTGATTCCGAACTTGTATTTCCCTTTGTGTGAGCGATACGGGGATTGGATAGCAGAGTATGCCCGCACCATAATCTTAGTTGGGGTGCTAATATATATATATTATCCGAGTAGTTTATATATATATATGAGATTATGGAATTCAAACTACCTACTGTGACTTGATAAGTAGGACATGGTTGTTGACTCAAATAATAAATACTGTTTTGCGAAAGTATAATATGACACTGGGAAACTTTATAAATTAATAAAGTTAAAATGAGAGTTGTGCTACAACTAGAAAGTAACCTTTTTACACGTTGACATTGTTCGGTTTTAAAACTTATGTGTAAGTTAAGATAAATTAAATTATTGGGGAGGTTAGTATGATCTAAATGTTAAGTTAAACCATTTGGGAAGGTTAGTACGATAGGCGTGCACACTAGAAGAGATTTGAGAATTTCTCAAGGGAGTGTCGAACTAATATGTTGTTGCATTGGCCTGTATCAATTTAAATACTTGCTAAACTGATCTTAAATAACATACACTTTCGGGCTCTGACCCGTTTCTTCTCTCCCTCTCCCCCTTGTATATATATGTATGTATTTCAGGTGCCCAGCCACAGGGGCGTCTTGCTTAAGATCTTTTGGAAGGAACGCGCTGCAGCTTAGGTGGGAGTTGCAGGTCTTTTGATTAGACGACTTCGTTCATTCAGATCCACTCCTAGCATATTCATTCAGATGGGCATGTGTAGCCCTTTCCATTATTTCTTTATGTTGGGACATTGTTATTTCAGTTGTTTCCTAGTTCGTTATTATGGGATTTTGTTCAAGATGGATGTATTACTTTATTTTCTCGTATGTTGGCATTCGTTGATGGATGTTTTATATATTGGATTTTTGGTTCCAGTTTAGTGTGGCGTGAATCTTATTCATTGATCTTTGTTAATAAAATAAATAAATCTTTTCTTTAAATAAAATTTGGAAGTTTATGTTTAAAATTGGTTTTGACACTTAGCTTAATTATTTAGGGTGTTAAATTGGAAAATTATTTTTATCGACAGTGATGCTGAGAATGAACCAACTGTTCACCTTGATTTAATTTAATAAAGGAGTGATCGCCTGGTATTTAATTAGGCGGGGTGTCACATAAGCTAAGCCCATTTTAAATATAAACTTAAAAATCCGATTTTTCCCATGTTTTAAATTCCGATTAAAACTTCATTCTTAAATAATAGAATCAACATTATTAAATGCCCCAAAAAATAATTTAGATCCAATAAAATATTTTCCGATTTTTGATTTAAAACGAGTTATTTACGGTCCAAAAACCACGGGGTGTTACATACTCCCCCACTAATATAGGAATTTTGTCCTCGAAATTCGATGAAGCGTAAACATCAAATGTAAAATTGCGCAAATATGACAAGGCTTACATATGCCTATCCATAGAATGCTACGATTGGGCGCCCATACATCCAATCCTACCCGCACCTACCTTACGAACAAAAATACAATATATATCAACTATATATATAAACATATCTGGGAAAATAATACGTACCATGCTATCTCCCTAGCCACGCTTTGACTCCTACCTCGCCTGAGGCTCCCGAGTCGAAAGTAAATAACACCTAAGCATAACCGGTCCTTGCGTACCCACTACTGGTGCTGCTGGTGCTCCCTGTGCACCTGGTACTGACGGTGCTGGAGGCCCTTGGCCCTGCTGGCCCTGTGCTTTTGGATATTTAGAAGTTCGATGCCCTACCTCTTCACAAACGAAACACGCAACCTTGAAAGGTCCCGAATACCTTCTCGGCGCTCGCTCACCCTGCTGTCCAGGCTCCTATCCACGAGGGCCATGCGGGACACCATTGCCTTGCTGAAAGGCTTACTGCTTCCGACCTGCTCGCTGCCTCTTCCACGGTTGGTCATTGCGATCCTTCTTCTCCATGCCTGCCTTGGCCTCATCTTGACCACTCGACTCATGTCTCTTACCTAACTTCTTTTGATAATTCACTTTCTCTTGCCATAATAATAATGCGACGTCCACCACCTGAGTGTAAGTAGTGTACGCCGCATTCCTCAAAACCATCTGCTTAATCGACCATGTTAGACCCTTAATGAAACACTTCATCTTCTTTGCCTCAGTATTCACCTCCTCCAGTACAAACATCGACAGATTCGTGAACTCTTGTTCATACTCAGCAACTGACTTGGAACCCTGTTCTAAATCCAAAATCTCTTTCTTCGCAATCCCAATGGAATAAGGAAAATATTTGTTATTAAATTTCACCAAAAAGTCTCCATTATTCAGGTGTGGTGACACTATCCTACCACTGCAACGCATCCCCAGTCAACTTAAACGTAGCCAACATCTGCTTCTGCACATCCGTATAATTCACCATCCTCAAGTGACTCTCCACATCACACCTCCATTGGTGAGCAACAGTTAGGTCAGATCCCTCTGCAAAAGTGGGAGGGTTGCCTTTGTGGAAATTGGCCCTCACCTTGTCTCAAACTAAAGTGGGTGTACCTTAATACTGCGCCTCGAGGTTTCCCTACCTCTGTCTCCTTATCTCAATAGCGGCCACTGTGGCCTTAAGAACGATAGCCGCTAACTCCTCGGTACCCAAAACAAACTGTTCCTGCCTCTCCCTAACTGCGGGACTAGAAACTGAACCCTCTCTCTTATCTCCAGATCTCCTAGTGTTCGCCATCTGAAAAAGGAACAAATAACAATCAGACTCGGAATAACTAAAGAGTACAAATCATTAAAAGGAATCAAAGATAGGTAATGCGGAAGCTAAAACGGTAAAAGCATACCTAGCAAGCAACCTAAGATAAGGGTAAAAGCATAAGTACTCCAAAAATCCCAACATCCCCGTGATGTCGAAATATTAACACAAGCAACATTCACATATAGAATATTTTCAATTTATAGATACAATTCTTCCAATTAATTCTCCAATTTCAATATTATCCAAATTACGTCCTTTTCATTATATAATTGGACAAGTCTCTTACCACTCGTCACACAAGTTGTCAAATTTCATAATTTCCATACAAGTGCTATTTTACCGGTTAACCCAAGATTCCATTTTTAATATGCCTATTCACAATATTACTCAATAATAAATCCATCCTACAATCTACACATAAAGGTCGTGATTTTTTTGAGTCCAAACCTTATTACGAATTTATATTTTTAACTTTAATACGCGAAACGCCCCACAATTCTATCGTAATCCAAATATCTAATCTAAGCATGCGATTGTTTCAAGTCTTAAATATATTTTTAGATTTGAATAAAAATAGCCTCGGAATTATTTTCACTTTCCCTAATTAGTCTTTCTAATTTATTTTAAGAAAATACCATTTATTAAAGTTTAGGCAATATCTAAAACGCACAACACTTAAGGGGAACAATAGAAGTATTCATGCCTGATAAGAAGTTGTCTTGAAAATCTGATTACACAATTGTGATCTTCTCGTGAAAATAGTAAAGACATGTTCTTGGTCGTTCTTGAGAAAAGTTGAAACTTGTTTTCAATGAGGTTTAGGGTTTGTAACTGAGAGGAGATAATATTATGGGAGGCTACTGCTTTTTGGAAAGGATTAAAAGTGTTTTAAAAGTCTAAACCCCAAGTTTAATTTATATAGGAAAGTGGAAGAGTTTTAATTAAATACAAACACTTAAAGATTAACCCAACTCGCAGCTCTACCCGACGCGAATCGATTCGCCCCTGAGCCAAGCCCAAGGACGTCCATTTCAAATATGAACATAAAAATCCGATTTTCCCTCGTTTTAAATTCTGATTAAAACCACATTCTTAAATAATAAAATCAACATTTTTAAATGCCAAAGATAATAATTTAAATCCAATAAAATATATATATTTTTTATTTTGATTTAAAACGAGTTATTTACGGTCCAAAAATCACGGGGTGTTACAAGTCGGCCCTGTGAACCATGAGATCGAGTTTCACGTTATTGACACCGAGTCACTTTACAGTGTGCCATTTTAGGGAGCGGATGGCTTCATTCCATAAGAGTCGTGCCTTCCTCGCTCCATTAAAAGTTGAAGTTTCTGACCGATCATGGAATCGTTGATGTTAAAGGCGATTAGACCACAGCATGTAGTTTTTTATGGTCGTTATCAAACAGAAACAAGCCCCTCCCAAGAGGAGTCAGGATGACGATGACTCAAAGGGCGACCAACCTTAATGGCGATGGAAGAGACCGAAATTACCCTCTTCGATCGAGTTATGAAGGAACTAAGAGCCATTCCTGTAGATTTGTCACAACCGGAGAAGATTTTTTATTAGTTTCGAATTACCGGATAAGTCGGCAAAACAACTTATTCGCTTCCTTAGAATAAATGTCGACGTCTTTGCTTGACAGTCCTATGATTTATAAGGCATTGATCTAGACGTTGCTTGCCACCGAATGCACATGGATCCTACATGTCGACTATTACGTTAGTGGCGAGCAACAGCCGATCTATTATGTTAGCCACACTCCTTGATTTTGAAGGAGATATATGCCTATAAAAAGGTTTGCTTTGGTGCTAGTGATGTCATCAAGGAAGTTGATGCATTACTTTGATGCTCAGAGGAGTCTTGACTTCTTTCCCTCTCAAAGAAGTTTTGAAGAAGGGCGATCTTTCCAATAGGATGACTGGTCATTAGAATTGGCTCAATTCGATATCATTTATGCGCCTTGAACCGCCTTAAAAGGGCAGTTGTTTGGATTACTTCATTGCCGAGTTCTCCGAAAGCCCAGATGAGGAGGCCCTCTCCTAGAGATGGTCAACCTAATGCATGTTGATTAGACACCCAAGTGGAGATTATTTGTTGACGGAGCATCCAATGAGCGAGGAAGTGGCGCTGGGCTCGTCTTCATCACCACAAAGTTCCCTCATCGAGCAAGCTGTTGGCTTGGGTTCAAAGGGTCGAATGGCAAGGCAAAATATAAGGCAATGATTATTAACCTTAAAGAGCGATTGTTATGGGAGTAGAAGACATAGTCGTCCACCGTGATTCCCGTTTGATCACCAACCAATTGAGTGGGAGATACGAAGTCAAAGATTCAAGAATGCTTGCATATCGAGATAAATCCTAAAAAATTCTCATGACCTTCATGTCAGCGTCGATCGAACAAATTGCCAAGGAACTGCAACAGTCACGCCGCGACAATAATGCTATCACTAGCCTCAACAATTGAGACCGATCTCTTCAAGGGGGAATATACTGATAGACCTAGTATTGATGAATTCGAGTCAAAAGCAGATGTCATGCAGATCGATTCGGCTCCAAATTGGATGGATCTGATTATTGGTTACCTGAAGAGCGAAGAGCTCCCCTAAGACAACATGGAGGCCTACAAACTGAAAATCCAGTCGATTAGATTTTGCCTCAACTTATAGGGAAAACTCAACCGACTATCATTTACAGCTCCCCAACTCAAGTGTGTTCACCGAGACTAAGTGAAAGACATCCTTAAGGAGATTCATGATGGCAATTCTGGAGCTCAGTGGCCCTTCATGCAAAACGATACAATTTAGTTCGTGTGGAAGTGCTCCCAAGTGTCAACAGTTTTTCCTTATCCTCAAGCAATCGGTGGGCGATCTTAACTCGCTCAAAATTCCTTGGCCCTTTGCACAGTGGGGCACGGATATTGTCAGTCTAATTTCCAGAGCTCCAGCGACATAAAACTCTTGATCATTGCAACTGATTACTTTATGAAATGGGTGGAAGCCGAACCACATACCAGGGAGGCCGACACTGGGCGTTTCGTATAGAGAAACATAATTACCTGATTCGACATCCCCAGGGCAATAGTATTAGACAATGCGACCCAGTTTGACAGTGACACATTCAGTGACACATTCGAAGAATTCTGTTCAAAATACGGAATTTGTAATCACTATGCCTCGGTGGTCTTCCCCGAGAACAATGGACAAATAGAGATCACCAACAAAACCCTACTCACAACGTCTATTAGAGAAAGTCAAAGGCAGGTGGGTCGATGAACTCCCCTCCGTGCATTATCCATGAACTCTGCTCCGTCCATTGTCCGTGAATTCCCCTCGGTCTGCCTTGGCAGTCTATTAACAAGAGGCTCAGATAATTCCAGGTGGATGATCTGGTAGTTAGGAAACTGCTCCTAGTGCCAAGAAGCCTTCAAATTAGAAACTATCATCGAACTGGCCAGGGCTGTACAGAGTCATCTCAAAAGGGGGAACCGATTCATATCATTTAGAGAACTAGAATAGGCAAAAACCCATTTGAGAACGGTGGTACATTGATGATTTAAATATCAAAGTTAACTTGTTACAAATTTTACAAGTCCGTGGAGTCAGTCACAAATCTACCTTCCATCGATTAAAGGGATGAGTTAAATATAAAAGTTAAATTGTTATAAATTTTATATGTTAGTTGAGTCGGTCACTAATCCACCCTTGATTAAAATAATGAGTTAAACATGAAAGTTAACTTGTTACCAATTTTACAAATTAGTGGAGTCAGTCATAAACTTACTTTCCATCGATTGAAATGATGAGTTAAATATGAAAGTTAACTTGTTACAATTTTTACAAGTCAATGGAGTTGATCACAAACCTATCCTCCACCGATTAAAATAAGTTAAATATGAAAGTTAATTTGTTGTAATTTTACAAATTAGTGAAGTCGGTCACAGACCTATCCTCCACTGATCACATGCAGAAAGACCTTACATATTCATATAAAAATTGATAAAGAAAGACATTAAACATAAAAGAACTTTTCATTGATTAATAAAATGGCACAAGATGCCAAACGACCTACATCAAAAGTTCAAAATAAAAGCTCTACAGATTAGGGTGCTAGTGGTGAGCTCCCCCTAACTTTCGGTGATCTCACTGCTTTGTTCAATTTGACATTTAGGGAGAACCGACTCAATGGCTGATGATGTCAGGCTTCACAAGAGGGGGTGCTCGACCCTCAGGGACGTTTCCCCTTTGAGGTCGGCGATTCAGCCTTCGTTGAATGCAAATGACTCGTGGTAATTAAGTTGTGCAGCGACCTCCTGGACACCTGCTTCAAAGCCTTCAGCAAAGGCTTTTTTTTTCCTGCTCCAGGGCGGTAGCGAGGGAAGTTTTCGCCTTTAGAGGATTAACTTCTCTAAGGTCTTTAAGGCGAACGCCTTCTTCAGCTGCAGCGTTTCACTTCTCTTAGTCATCGTTTCCTTGTTGGTGGTCTCCTCCTTCATCTTGTCTGATAACTCGGTAATCTTGATGTCGTTGTCGGCAAGCTTATTCTTAATGATGCCGACTGGTCATGAAGAATGTTGTGCCTGGTACAACTTCGGCTGGCCGCCTTATGCATAGCTTGCATGCCTTGCAAAAACAAGAATAAAAATGATCGGGCAGTACGTGGCGGCCTAATAAACTTGTAAAAGAAAAAGAACTGATGTGAGCCATTCTTTGTGAAGGTGCTCCACATTGAAACCTCTCAAGGTCGACATGTCTTTGGGCAACATGGCATCCAAAGCAACAGAAAAATCGACTTCGACATTTTGATATACCGAATCGCTGGTGGTAACGGGCTCTTTGCGCTTTGAAAAGCTAACTATCCCTCCCTGTCCCTGGACGAGAAGGGAGTCGGAGGCGCCGCCTGTCTTGACGCGATCACCACCGGCAAGTTATTCCCCCTTGTCGGTGTGCTAGGAGGTGTCTTGACGCGATCGGGCACTATGCTACTTTTTGGCCTTCTTGGCCTCTCTCTCTCTCTCTCTCCGATCTTCTCCGGAACGGAGATGATCCTTTTCTTTAAGGTTCCCGTTGCACTTAGGGTGGCTTAATGAGTCTGATCGCCCTTATTCTTCAAATTCACTCTAGTGGTGTAAAGATCGACCACACGCCTAGGATGACTTGTTATGTCTTTGTAGTACTGGAGGAGCGGTGAAAAGGTGAAGTCTTCTTCTTCCTCTTCTTTTACTTCCTTCCAAAGACGACTGGAGAACTTGCTAACTCGTATGAAAAGAGAGGGTAAAAGTCGTCGTGGTCGTGGAAGTCTTCTTGATGGTATGTTTAATACGGTATCCTCCGAATTGGTGGAGATCACGTAGGTCGGTGAAGACACCTCACCTGCGTACACTCCCCTCGCCTCTGCGTTTAGGATGGGAGTGGCTGTTAGGATTAATGAATCACCGGCCACGGTGTAATCGGTCGCAGTCACGGAGGCCACCAACTGTGAGTTGTTCTTTAATCAAATCTTAGTCCTAAAGGAGTTCATCGGCTCCAAACTTTCTTCAAATCAACGAAGTTGACCTCAAAGCCTTTGGGCTTCCTCTTTCAGTGATTATCTGCATCAAAAGGATAAAATTCGTTTAGTAACAGACAAAGTTGTATTAAACAAACATTAAAGAGTTGGTAACGAGTACCAGTAGATCTTGCCTAACCTACGCAGTTCTCACCATAAATTTTCCCATAGAAGACCAGTACGTCTCTCTCGGTGCCCTTTTGGAACCTGGGCAACCAAGTCACGAAATTTCGGGACTTGTCCTTGGCCTGAAAATGGTAAGTGATAGATCTAAATGAAATCCGAAGGTCATAGCAATACCTAATCTCATTCAGGCCCTGGTTAGTGCAACAAATTTGATTTATAGTAACTGTACCCATTATTATTTGGAAGAAAATATTGTTTGCCTGGATAGATAAGATTTCGTAAATACGGAGTACCTTTACAAGTAATGGGCGGAGGGGAAACGAACACCCCTCTATTGCAGCTATTGTCATGAAAGCAACCTCATAAACGTCCTCCTCGTTACGTGAGGTTCTTATCTTAACATAGATAGGTATGTTATACCTACTACGAAATGTCTCAAAGTCATTCTCTGTGGCCACTTCGTACTTCCTCAGACGCCTAGGCATGACGTATTAACGAAATGAAGAAGTTTGAAAAGGATAGAAGTTTTTGCAAAAAAGCTTTTATAATTCGTACGTTTGGCATTAAGTAAGGAGCGAAAGGGGTTTTTCGAAATCCGTTATAGCTCTTACCGCCAAAAGCCACGTGAAGTGATGGCTCTTTTGGAAAGAGAGCCTCGCTGCCACGCCCCCAGGTCATGCGCTTCCTGTGCAATGATTATGTGGGAAACCAAAACAGAAGCGCACGTAATCAGATGCCCGGCTGAATTAGCTGCTGTATCTTCACATTTTCTGCTGTAGCACTGAATAATGAAGAATAATTTTTGGAGAAATCTGTTGATGGAGAATTTTTACTGCAGGGGCCCTAATTTTAGTTGAAAACCTTTAGTATATTATAGTTGGTATTGGCGCACCATCTTGTCACTGCCAACCTAGAAGTTCGTGACCAAGTTGATTTTGACATCCCAATTGCGACCCATCGACTAATGCAAACCTTTCAAATTGTTTATCAAGAAGATGGCCATATAACTTCTATTTAATTTTAGTTAGCTAGTTAATTAAATCATTAATATGGATATCATTTGGCTTAGTTGCTCTTTCTTATTCCGGGTTTCGAATTTGATTCACCAAAATGTATTCTTATGTGATCTTATTTTTACATTTCTTTAGTATTCAATGTGCGTATTTGTTAAACTCAAAGCTTTTCCGTCTCTGTTATATGCATATAGAGGCTCAATCTGTACGAAGTATTTCTACAGCAGCGCAATACTATTTGTTTTCTTGTCTTTTTATCATAATTATCCCATTTCCAGTTTTTGAAGGAATCAATTTACCCATTTTAGGGCCAGATGTTTTAGATTATTGGAATATATTGACTTTGATCCCTGCTTTTAGGTCAATATTTGATTTATCTCCAAATTGTTTCAACTAGGTGTCATACCCCCATATTTTAGGTCAGTTAATAGCTAGTTAAAATGTTTAATAAAAGTTTTAGCCCTAATTGTGATGGTCAAAAGTCCATAAAGTATTGTTGACTAATGGTGGGACTAAGTGCGATATTGACCTGAAAGTGGAGGTCAAAGTCCAGACATTCTAAATTATATTTTGCTATAGGTGTAATATTTAAGCTTTCGTTTGCACATGGATCACGTTATGTACAATTGTTAGATGTTGCCATTTGTCCTAAAACATTCCTGTTTGATGCAGGCCTGTTTGACGAGAAAGGGAAACTCTTAGGTTCTGCTAGTAGCCCGATTCAGATTTGGAAAGAAGGTGACTGCATCGAGGTGATAAACATTTGAGCGTTGTTGGTTGCAAAATGCATCATGAAAATGTAACCAAATAATGTGCCTTTTTTTATTGGTATTCTACACCAGGTTATATTTGAATCAGCAGAAAATAATAATGGTATTTCAAAGAAACAAATATTTTGAAACTGGCATAGACCCCTACACTACAGATTTGATTCCAAATATTTTCTAGTATTTCAAATAACCCCCTAAACTATGAAAAAGTTGCAAAGTCCTCATGTGTTGCTAAAAAGTGATGCTAAATTTTTTTAGCGGCACACAAGGGGGTAATTGCAATTTGGAATAGTTCTAGGAGTTTTTTTTTGCAAAATTAATAGTTCAGGGGTATTAACAGCTAGTGTGATAGTTTAGGGAGTTTTTTGAAGTCCCCCCTTTGAAACTTGTGGCTGCATGATTGTAATATTATTTGTTTTATTTTTCGTGAGTCCAGCAATCTTCAACTGATATTTGGCATGCAATCTGCGCGGCTGTTAAAGCAGCATGCTCCCTTGCAAATGTTGATGGGGAAGAGGTAACAGGGTTGGGTTTTGCGGCTACTTGTTCCCTTGGTTTGTACCTTTAACCAAATTATGCAATTCTATTAGGGCTTGTTTGGTTTGGGGTGAAATATTTGCACCTAGGTGAAAAGTTTTGGGGGTATTTTGACTTCGCCCCTCGTATAGTTATCATTATCTGATTTTACCCACCATTCTGTTTCTTTACACTCTCTCCACCACTCTTACATTTAGCAAAATAAAATGGTTGGTCAAAGTCATATAATGATGAGTACATGGTGGGTACAGTCAAAACACCCCAAAGTTTTTTTCACCTATTGGGTGTTAAATTTTGTATTCGTAGAAAATTATAAAAAGTTACGTAATTATGTGATCGTTGACAAAATCGTGAACAAAACTGAACTTCAGATATTTGAAAATACTTTTGCCTAGGTGAAAAATATTTCTCACTCTGAACCAAACAGAGCCTTAATTTAACTTGAGACATTAGCTGCTTAAACTATATTGTGGGCAAATTGGTTTGTGTCCAGTTGCTGTGGATTCCGATGGTGCACCTGTTACAGTTTCTTGGAGCGGAGATACAAGAAGAAATGTGATTGTATGGATGGACCATAGAGCTGTAAAGCAAGCTGAGAAGATCAATTCCTCAAACTCACCAGTATTACAGTACTGTGGTGGATCTCTTTCTCCTGAGATGCAGCCACCAAAGGTATTGAATCAGCTCATAAGATAATCTAGGCTGAATTGCAAAAACAAACTCCTGAACTATCTCATGAGTTGCAAAATGAACTATTAATTTTGCAAAAATTCCTTGAACTACATCTTTTGCAATTCCCCCCACATGTCGTTAAAACTTGTCTTTAGGGACACTTTTTAGCGAGACATAAGGAGCTATTTGCGACTTTTTCCTTGTTTAGGGGATTATTTTCAACACTATGGGGTATTCGCAATTTGAAAGATAGTTTTGGGGTTTCTTACATTTCACCCAATAATGTAGTGGTTTTGCATGCCATACGGCTGTATTTGTATTTCTTTAACATCTTTTCATGGAGCGTATCTAGTCTATATAATGTCTCAAACTAAATCATTTTAGATACACACGTACATGCCTTTTTGTTAAACCCGTAATGACTAGGGCTTGTGTCAGATAGTTTTTCTACAGAGAAGTGCCATTGGTATATGTTTCTTTTGTTGGAGTGTAATTAGTGACTGAAGACGCAGTCATATTCACTTTGTTTCCGTGTGAGATCTCTTAAGTATCTGTCTGGTGTGTGATGTACCCATTTATGGTCTGGCCTTGTACTAGTTCAAGATGGCAAGGCCCAAGGCTGGCAGACCCATCCCGGGTTTCAACTATTCACCTCTTACGATAATTCTCAAGGGCCAGCCTCCCAAAGCTTCAAATACATCAGATCACCAACGCAAATAGGCTGGCAGATCCATTAGTGTCTCAGACGTGATGCGCCGTATGATCTGGGTGCGAGCAAACCTATCAGGGCTCTCAGCAAAACCTCTCTCAGAAATAGGTACATCGAACAGAAGACCATCAAGTGGACATAGGTATCCGGAGCTGAATTGATTACATCTTTGTGTTCTCTTCCACGTTTCTTACACAATACCCTCAAGCAAAATCATTCTTGTATGTAAGACGCTGAAGCAAAATTTATCTCTGGTATTAATAATTTGGTGCCTACCTCACAATTCACCTTTATATGGCTCGAAGGTTTTGCCGAAAGCACCCTGAGTCAACAAGGTTTTGGAACCCAAAATCCTGAAACCAAGGCCAACTATTTTTTTTAATTCTCCAAATAATTTATCGTTGTCTCGCCCAAAACCGAAATATAAACCGATACCTAGTCAAAAGTTGGACGACCGAGTCTTTGACCGAATTTGAACCATTTGTCTTCATTTGGAAAGAGCAAATCATCAATGCTCGACAATTAATGGCAGTCATAGATGAAGTGATCCAACAACTCATGGTCTGACAACTTGCCTGGCTATTCTTTCAGCAACAGGCTGGGAGACTAGAGTTTTTAATCCCAACAATGACCCCATTGGTGAAGTCAGGTTTCACCAGAGGCTTAAGGCAATTTCAGCTCGACAAGCACATGCTTGACTTGTGGGTCCATCCATGATAAGCTTGAGGTCAACTATTTCAGACCTGTAAACACACCCTAGTCCATGATGCGTATGTACACACTGATATTTTTGTTTAATGCGCAATGACTAGGAGTTGTGGTGCATTTCTTTCCCCTGAGAACTTCCATTCGCGGATGTTTCTTTTGTTGGAGTGTATTTAGTGCCGGGAGAGGCTATTATATTCAGTGTTTCTGCATGGGGTTGTGTGTGGGATTTTTATTTGTTACCTGTGTGGTGTATGAGATTTGTTTAGTACCTCTACAGCCTGAATGCGATGTAATTACATTTCTATGTCCATAGATGTAGAGACTAGAGAAATAAATAGTACTAACTGTACACTTAACCTTGGGGGACTTAAAAGTCTCAGGGAAAAAATGAGAACTGAGAAAGACTGTTGATATTCTTCTCGTCCTTTTACCTCATCAATCTTGAAGTCTGAAATACGAGATTTCTTTCGAAATTAGGGCTCTCGCTAAAGATTGAGAGATGCACATTTTTCCAAAACGTAAAAAGGAAACAAAAATTACACTTGCCACAGGTACATTAAGAATGAAATAGGAGAGAAGAGGAATCAGATGGAGAAGTGAAACATTGACACTTTTTGGAGACTGAGCTATTCTTTGGCTACACAGATAAAAACATATTACTCCAGAAAGGAAACTGAAGAGTAAGGGGTTGTATTCTTAATGAAACTAACTTTTACAATAGTGACATCATGCGAAGGCCACCGATTTTAGAGGTCTTTGTATATGATTTCGATCAAAATCTTAAGAGGCCCCGCTTAAGAGATTGGTTTGATTAGTAAGATCAACTTTGCAATATATTTTGGAGTCGTACATTTACGAGTCATACATCTACTTTCTGCGATGGCTATTACATAAGTGTTTTCACTCTTTGCCGTATATTTTCCAAAATGGTTTAATAGCTCTGTTTTTTTTTGAAACAGCTCTCACCCCCTCTTCCATTCGAAAGGGGGCTATTGTTTAGGACTAATAAAAGCTCAATTAAATGTCTTAAAATTATAATATTGTCAATAGTAATAATACGCGAGTGAATAGTTTTTTTTTAAAGTTTATTTTTTATGGTTTACATTTGCACCATGTGTCGTATCTGATGGAAAACAACTTTTGCAGCTCCTATGGGTAAAAGAAAATTTGCAAGAGTCTTGGTCGATGGCATTTAGGTGGATGGACTTGAGTGATTGGTTATCATACAGGTAACATTGTGAATTTTGCTAGCCCTTTGATATTAGGGCCTCATTGGGATATATTTCTGATGCATGAGTAAAGGGACATGAGCGTCCTTTTTGTCATTCTATTTATTTATCTTTTTTAGCCTTTTTGTATCTTTAGTATAAATAGCCCAAGGGCCCCCATTTGTACCACTTTTGACATTTTGATAATGAGAGGCTAGAGAGAGAAATTGAGACCCATTCATGAATTCTTCTTTTGTCGTTGTTGTGTAGATTAAACTTTTACGCTTCCGCACCTCCTTTTTACATCAAATTGGTATTAGAGCCTCGTTTGCTCTTGTATTGAATATGATTATCGAATATTGGGAATCGGGTTGGTCTCACCCGGATGAGAGACGATATCCTCTCAAACATGTCCATGAAACCCTAACCCTAAAAACAACAAACCCTAACCTTTTTCACCTATCATTGACATCTCCAGCACCCGTGATGATCCCGAAACCACCGGAAATCCTCCCAAATGTGGCCAGCCTTGGTCACACCCCTTGGACAACTGCCAACACCCTGCCAAACTTGTATGTTACCACCGGCGAGGCCAAAACAGGGTCCGGACAACAACAATTGTTGTCTGCCGGACCCTTTTTAACTTCTTATACTTCCCATCAACTACATTTTTTGGCCAAAACTCCCAAAACAACTACAAATCCTTCTCCAACTAAATTTTTGTCTCAAGAAACCCTAATTTCTGTCCCACAACCCTAATTGTAACCCTAGTCCCCTTACCCCTAATTTGCTTAAAAATTCTCACCCTCCCCCCACGACTCAAATTTCTTACCACAACAAAAAAAACCCTAAACCAACGACCGTGGAATTAAATCCCGAATCCAACCCTATCTACAAAGGTTGTCCTTCATATCCCACCCCATGTGCCTTTATCTTCCATCCAATCTATTTGCCACGCCTTAGCGGAACTTGCTGAAGTTTCTACGCTTATATGCACACCATGATGATAACGACGTCGGTGGATCCCCAATCACCCCCGCCTAGTGATGATACATGGATCCGCACGGGTATTTTCTTTACTTGTTGTACCATAAAGGGAAGGCTATGCGTGGTGATTATTGACGGCGGAGCCAATAATAATTTAGTGGCGCAAGAGATGGTAGATAAATTGAAGCTTCCCATGGAGTCATTGATCACCCTGTGTCGTGTTGAGTGGTTGGGTAGTGGAGCCACACTTGTTCCTAGCCGACAGTGCCGAGTGCATTTTTCTACTGGGGACTACCATGATGAGATTTTGTGCACCGTGCTGGATATGCGAGTATGCCATCTTCTTTTTGGGAGACCGTGGCAATTTGTATATCGTAGCATGCATAATGATCGAGCTAACACTTATTCGTTTATGCACGAGGGGAGTGACTTCCTCCTCCGCCCCATCCGACCATTTTCGATGTCATGGTCCTCCGCCCTAGTAGTTTCACATGAGGAGTTAGTCACAGAGACCATGGAGACATGGTTATGCTATGCTCTTATCAACCCTATTACCACCCCGGAGGTGTCCGTTCCCCCACACATCCAGAGTTTGTTAGATTCTTATGCCGATGTGTGTACGCCCCCAGATGATCTTCTTCTTCTCCGGAATATACAACATGCTATAGATTTTTTCTCCGGGGCGCAGCTCCCCAACCTTTCCCATTATCGCATGTCACCAACGGAGCATGTAGAATTAAAGAGGCAAATCACGGAGCTATATGACAAGGGCTATGTTCGGGAGAGTATGTCTCTTTGTGCGGTACTTGCTCTGGGAGTTGGCGGATGTCTTTTGATAGCCGAGCTATTAACAAGTTCACCGTTAAGTACAAGTTCCCTATCACCAGATTAGAGGATATGCTGGACTAACTCCATAGTGCGAGGGTGTTCTCCAAGCTAGACTTGAAGAGTGGCTATCACCAGATTCACATGAAGCCAGAGGATGAGTGGAAGATTGCCTTCAAGACGAAGGACAGACTATATGAGTGGACGGTGATGCCTTTCGGCCTTTCCAATGCCCCATCTACCTTTATGAGAGTGATGACACAGATCCTGCGCCCTTTCATGGGCAAATTTGTGGTGGTTTATTTTGATGATATCTTGATTTACAACCGATCAGAGGAGGAGCACCTTGACCATGTGGCTCAAGTATTGGAGGTTTTACGAGCCGAGCAATTCTTTCTCACGTTGAAGAAGTGCACCTTTATGGTGCCATCGGTGACATTCTTGGGTTATGTTCCAGCGAGGGTGTCAGGGTGGATGATGCTAAGGTTCAGGCTATAGTGGATTGGCCCCCACTCACATTAGTGTCTTAGGTTCGCAGCTTTCATGGCCTGACAGGATTTTATCGGCGCTTTATAGCCGGGTTCAACACTGTCATGGCACCTATCAAGTACCCGATGAGTACTTCTTCGAGCGTCGAGGTTCGGTTGACTGCAGAGGCAGATATAGCCTTCATGCACGTCAAGGAGTTGATGACGACGATGCCATTTTAGCACTGCTTGATTTCGATCACGAAGCCCTATTTTAGCACTTGCAAGACAAGGTTGGGTGCTGTTTTGAGCCCGAATGGGAAACCGATCACATTCTTTAACCAGAAGCTGACAGGGATCGCGTTCAATTATTCGACATATGACATCGAGTTGTATGCGGTTGTAAAGGCGGTGAAGTTTTGGTCATCCCATCTCCTCCATTAGGAGTTTGTCATCAAGTCAGATTATAAAGCCCTACGTTTCCTACATAGTCAGCAGCGGCGTGTTTGTGGTAGGCACGCCAAAATGGACCGCTTACTTCTAGCGCTACACATTTCATTTGCAGTACAAGCCGAGAAAGGAGAATCAGGTGGCTGCTGCTCTTAGCAGGAGAACACTTGCATTAGTGACTCTTAGGAGTCAAATGTTTGAATTTGATGAGGTTTGTGATCTTTATCTGACTGATGTGCAGTTTGGACCAATCTTTGCAGCTTGCCAGCAGGGTAATGGGGCTTTTGGTGAGTATTTATTACAGGATGAGTTTCTACACTGAGGGACAATTTTATGTATTCTCTTTTCTTCTTCGCGGGAGAAGATCATTTCTGAGATTCACGGAGGAGGATTGTCAGGCCACTTGGGATAGGTGCATACACGCGATGCTGAATGATCGATTTTACTGGCCGACAATGAGGAGGGATGCCAACGCCTTCATTAGGCGTTGCTACACTTGCCAGACGACAAAGGGCCAGCACTCCAATGCGGGTCTGTATACTCCGTTGCTGATTCTTGAGACACCATGGCAGGATGTGTCTATGGACTTTATCATGGGCTGTCCCGTACATCTAGCGGCCATGATTCCATCTTTGTCGTGGTGAATAGGTTCTCCATGATGTCGCACTTCATCCCTTGTACGTCCACGACGGATGCATCCCATGTCGCTTCATTATATCTTCATGAGATTGTCCGTGTACACGGAGTTACACGTAGCATCACCTCCGACATGGACGTATAATTTACGAGACATTTTTGGCGTACATTGTGGCGACTTCTTCGGACAGAGTTGTAGTTCTCGACCGCTTTTCCCCCAAACGGATGGCCAGACTGAGGTAGTCAACCGGAGTGTGGGTGACCTATTGAGATGTCTGTTTCGGAGCATCCATATAGATCGGATATATTGATAGCCCTGGCCGAGTTCGCCTTCAATGACGCCGTCAACCGTTCTATCGGCCTCTCCTCGTTCCAAATTGTATTAGGACAGTCACCTACTATGCTCATAGACCTTGCTGAGCTTTCCCCGACAGTGCCTACACGTCCCTCAGCTGAGGAGTTTGTTGCTCGCTAGATTTCCAGCCAAACCGATGTTCGTGCTCGATTACAGACCACTTATGTCTATTATAAAGAGGTCGTTGATGAGCACAACCGCTTTGTCTCCTTCCACCCAGGTGATCTTGTTATGGTATATCACCAGAAGGCGCGACGATTGGGCAAGGGAAACAAGCTTCTTATACACCGATTTGGGTCTTTTCCTATTCTCCGAGCTTGTGGGCCGAATGCCTATGAGGTTGACCTTCCCGATAATTTCTGTATGCACCGCATTTTCAACGTGGCGGATCTTTCGCCATTCCAGGATACCCATGCTCCGCCAATTTCCATTCCACCGGTCACGGCCCACCTTGTCCGCTAACTCGTTGATTGCATTGATGGAATTCTAGACTCTGAACTTGTATCTTCATCATCGGGAGATTATACGCGTTACTTGGTTCGTTGGGTTGGCCGCCCCGAGGTCGAGGACTCATGGATTACAGAGGCTGCAGCGTATCGGCCCTAATCTCTATCGGCAATATACGGAGTATATGGAGTCTTCTCAGGGAGGGAGAGTGATGTTGGAGTATAGGGACATGAGCGTCCTTTTTGTCATTTTTTTATTTGTCTTTTTTAACCTTTTGTATCTTTAGTATAAATAGCCCAAGGGCCCACATTTGTACCACTTTTGACATTTTGATAATGAGAGCCTAGAGAGAGAAATGGAGACCCATTCATGAATACTTCTTTTGTTGTTGTTGTTGTTGTTGTTGTGTAGGTCAAACTTTTACGTGTCAGCACCTCCTTTTTGCATGAACTTCCGAGACAACTAAACGGGAAAAAGTATTTTCACTTGGTTGGAGTCAAAAGTTTTGTTGGTATAAAATTGTAAATAGGTGTAAATTTGATTAATGTTGGATAAAATAACCCCAATTTGTCAAATTACTTTCCAACATTTTATTTCACTTGTACGAAAAACATTGCACCTCATACCAAAGGGAGCCCAACATATTTTGCTGACAAATTTATCCCATTTCCAATCAATTTCCTAGAGCAACAGGAGATGATACTAGGAGTATATGCACCACGGTTTGCAAATGGACATATCTAGGTCATGCACACATGCAGCAAGTCAATGAGAATGACTCTCGAGATATGGAAGCTTGTGGGTGGGATGACGAGTTCTGGGAGGAGATTGGGTTGGGTGAGCTTGTGGATGGGCATCATGCCAAGATAGGTATGCTTATAAATTTCCTTTTAATTCTCTCTTTTGATGGGACTCGAGAACAATCTAAGTTGATATTCTTTCTATCAATTACTAATGATTTGATAACCCTTAATACAACTACTGAATGGCAGTTTTGTGTTCACACTATTCTATGTTTGGAAAACGTATTGGCATTACTTTCATGATCCTACGACCTCTTCTCTCTCTCTCTCTCTCTCTCTCTCACACACACACACACACACGCGCTCGCGCGCACAGTCACACGTACATATTTTCTCTTGAAATGTAATATTATATGATCTCGGGTTGAATCAGCCCTCTTTTTTATCCGTCTTTCCTCATAAATCGTGCCAGAGCGCAATGTTGTGGAAGTTCATAGATATTTTCAGTCAATTAGGTACGGTATGCATGTTTGATAAACAAAGAAAACCATGAGCATGCTGATCTCCCTTCAAAATAAAATAAAATGAAAATGCAATAACATACTTACGCGAATGTGTTTTTTTGCATACTTCTAATAATCTGGCAAGGTTATAAAAAGTCAAAACAGATCATTTGGATCTGATCGGGATGATCTGCACATACTTTGATGTTTACCTCTGTTTTTATATTGTAAATGGATTTGAATCAATTTTCCTGATTCCTATAAATTCTACTGCACGGATAAGCAAGTGATACTTACTGATCTATAAGCACACAGTGGAAAAATAAAACAGTCTGAATCTCTCTCAAATCACAATATACTTATTCCTAGTAGCCTTATTAGGCAAAGGCCTATATTGTTATTTATACAAACAATCTAGGGTTCTAATTATATTGGTAAATAACTACTAAAGGAATAAAAGATAAACATAGAAATCGATTAATAATAGGGTTATTTGGGTTTTGGCCCCCAGTAGTTATACCAATTTGGGTTTTGGCCCCAAATTAAAAACTATTGTGTGTTCGGCCCTCATTTTTCAATTTTAGCTACACTTTTTGGAAAAAATGTGTCGCCAAAAATATAAAAAAAATTCAAAAAGCGTCGATAAAAGTGAAAAATTGGGGCCAAACACACAAAAGTTTTTAATTGGGGGCCAAAACCCAAACGGACAAAACTAATGGGGGCCAAAACCCAAATAACCCTCAATTATATCATAACTAAGAAATCACATATCCAAAAATTTGAAAATAATGATAATCCTAATGTTTTCATTTAAATTCTGTTACTGTTAACAGCCATGAGGTCCACCGTGCTCATTAGACACAGGTGTAGTCAATAATGTTTCGTTTCATGAAGATAATATCTGTTTTCCCGTGTCAATTTGATATGATTGTTTTTTTCTTTCAAAAGTAATAATTTGCAACTTCTTATGGCATGCAGTTAATAACTTGAAAATATCAATTCTTGCAGGACGAAGTGTAGCTTTCCCTGGCCATGCTTTAGGATCTGGTCTAACATCTGATGCTGCAAATGTAAGAAATTTTATACTGAAGAATTCATATTGTAATCAATTAGACCTCCCTTGAGTAAGCGTAGTCATAGGGGAAAGTGCCCCCCCCTTAACTATGCAGTTTTTGTATGAAAGCCTACTTAACTAAATTTAATCCCCTTCCCCCCCCCCCCCCCCCCCACCACAACAACAACAACAACACACACACACTTGAAGGGGCAAAAGTTTCTCAATGATACTAAATGGAGGCTATTATAGCAATACTTATAACATTAGGATTATGACTGTTACTATAAAGAGAAAAAGGACATAAAAGGAGAATATTTCTCCACTTAATTACGACTAGAACCTGCAATTAAATACTCTTTGTTTAACTAATATATGCAGGAGACGCAGTTGATCCAACAACTCTCTCTCGCACTAATTCATTCCATCAAAATTTAGTGTAGCCCTACAATTGGTGGTTATTACTCCACACATTTTGGGCACGTGATGTTCTCATTAGTAAAAGAACCTTCTTTATGGAGTCGAACCAATCGACAAAAGCGTCTGGGTCCATGTGATCATCAACATGAGAACGTCCTCGTGTAAAGCCCTCTCCAAAATACACAGTATACGCCACCTCCCACATCATCGAAACCATCCTCCTTGCCATCATCGGCAGAGACATCCACTAGACCCAATCCTATGGAGTGCGAGGCTTATACACGCCAACACATGGTAGTTCACAAGACATCGGAGGGCGTTCTTGGTGTTTTTTTTTCCGAGTCACAGTAAGGGAAACATATTAACAAGTGGGATCTCTAATCGAAACATAAAAAGTTTACAGTATACCTCTCGTCAGAGCAAGAGTCTCATGGAACCACTCCTCTTGTACGAGTTTCCGGAAAGCACCATGCACCGAACGCTCAGTGATCAGAACCTTCCATGGCTCAGGGGAAAAGGATTCACATAAGCAACGGGTCGTGTTGGGTGGTAAAGGATTTGTGTAAAAAATTCTTCCAGCCAAACACGATTCGTTTACTAAACGTGTGGAGAAAAAAATTCCTACTCGATTTGTTTAAATAATGGGTGACACAACACGACCCATTTACACACGTTAAAGAATGGTTTCGATTTGAATACAAATTTAACCCGTTTAACTTGGTAAACCCGTTTTAAACCTGTTTAACCGAATACTTGGATTGCTATACTGGGTAAGAGCGGCGAGGTTTTGTCACAAACCGATGTGGGATTTAAGACTTATATATTATAAATCGGTTGGTGGATTTTAAACGGGTTGTAAATGGGTGATGGCTCACACGATTCTTAACTTAAACGAGTCTAACGGGTTATAAACGGGTTTCGTGAATTTACACTAAATTGAATTTTTTTTTTGCGGGTCTGGTAGGTCTATTTGATTATGACCCAAACCCGATAAGTCTCTGCTCATACCCGGTAATTTCATGTTGTATTCCAATTTGTCAACCCTAATTCACATACTCGTCCTCTTGTTGCCCATCCAAATCTTCCACCGCCGTGAAATGCGGGGTGAGGTGTTGAGTCCACTCTTTAATCCTTGTTCCTCGGTCTCGTTTCTTGTCCGTCGGGGTTGAAATTGACCAATATACCGTGTGGGTCTGCTTGTAGGCCTGTTTTTGTGAGGTTGGGGTGGGGTGGGGTGGGGGTGGGGGGGTATACCCTGATTTAAAACAACCTCAGGGCCTGATTTGAAAATTGAAACTATGGGAGTTGGTTGGGGTTGGGGTTGGGTTTCTCAGGTACTGTAACTTCATGAGTTGGGGTTATAAGGCTGAATTTTTAAGGTGTTGGGAACATGGGCAATATGGGTTGGGTTTGGGTTTAATTTGGAGAGGGCAGGTAATACACACGCCAAATGAGGGTATATGGGTTTGGGTTGTGGATGTCCACTGGGTGTGTTTGGGGCTAGCCAGTGGGTATCCCAGCCAGGGAATATGGGCGTGTCTTTGACCACGCCATCTCCAGCCACGATCTATTTTCCTTCAGCTTTCTCCCCTTGAGCCCTAAAGAGCTCATTGACTTCCTCAGCAGTCAGCGCAAGCCCATTCAAGCGTTGCAAGGCCTCTGGTTTCAAATTGTAGGCTGTAGCCCTCTGCTGCCCCTCATGATAGATTCCACAACTAGTGACCTCTCTGATTTCCTCACAGGCCTCATACCCTGTTCTGATGCTTGTGTTTTGGTTGAAGGAGGCAGCACCTCATCACCTAATACACCAACAAGCATCGTTTGAAGTCATCATATCGTCAATGACTCAGGCCGCCTGATTTTCAATCGGGTCCTTTTGACTTATCTCGAGTTTGATAATACGATATTTGACTTAACCCCATTCTTTATAAAAATTAGACATAACACTAAAAACTGGAACAACGTTTGACTCTCGTTTGAAATTTTTTTACATGACCAAAATGCCCTCATTTTTTTCCTTTCCCTATCTCAAATAAAACCCTAAATCTTACTCTCAACTCAAATCAAAATTATCCCAACCCAACCTCTCTCTCCCTCTGCCGGATACCGCCCGCCGCCCACACCTAGACACAATATGTAAACCTGGTATTGGAGATGCATAAATCATATGGAGATGCACAAATTGAGGTAAGATCAACACACATGAAATTTGCTTTGGAAATAAGTTAGAATCCACGCATGTGAACTGCCTTGGTTTTACCATATCAATACTATTTTTTTAGTTAAAGTAATGATTTATTGGTTTAGCTTTGGTATTTGTTAGTTTGTGTGTGCAAAATATACAGTAATAAATTAATATATCAATTATATTTTTTAAGTTATAATTGATTCATAAAATACTATTTTTTTTGGTTAAAGTAATGATTTATTGGTCTACCATCTGTATTTGTTAGTCTCTCCATGCAAAATATACAGTAATAGATAGTTGAAGAACTAGGTTTGATCTTATTGTCGATGTGCTTTGGAAATTGGTTTGCATTGATAAACTCTTTTTGTTTAAAATATCAATTATATTTTTTAAGTTATAATTGATTCATAAAATACTATTTTTTTGGTTAAAGTAATGATTTATTGGTCTACCTTTTGTATTTGTTAGTCTCTCCATGCAAAATATACAGTAATAGATGAGTTGAAGAACTAGGTTTGATCTTATCGTCGTTGTGCTTTGGAAATTGGTTCGCATTGACAAACTCGTTTTGTTTGGAATATCAATTATATTTTTTAAGTAATAATTGATTCATAATATAATTAGCCTTTTGCATTTGTTGGTCCCTATGCTCAAAATTTAAAGTAATAGTCTCTATATTCAATTCATACTGTAAGTCAACAGTGTTTAAACCTCTTATGGGATGAGGGAGGAGGGGAGTGGGTGGCGGTAGGGGAGGGCAAAGGGTGGTGGAATGGTGGGGGGAGGGAGAACTGAGTTCCGACGCAGAGAAAGAGAGGGGTTGGGTTGGGGTGGTCTTGATTTGGGTTAGCTTGTAAGATTTTTCATCTGAGATGGGGAAAGAACATGAGGGCATTATGATCATTCTAAAATAATTTGAAATGGAAGTTAGACACCGTCCCCATTTTTGGCATTATTCCTTAAGTCGATTATCGTATTATCAAACAGGGTTAAGTCCAAAAGACCCTTTTCAATTTGGTCTTGGTTTTGGTATTTACTATTTAGAGGGCCCAAAAAATTCTAAAAAAATATTAGATTGTTTTTAATATAAAAAAGGAAAAAAATAATATGTATAAATTGGATAGAAACAAAATTATCATTTAGTGTACATAACATTGTTTATTGATTAACATACGCATGGTGCACTTATGGACTACATTATTTAATATATATACGTGTACAATACATTATATAATAAATTTATAATATTGTACTTATCAAAAAAAATAAATTTATAATATTGTAAATGTTGTTTAATATTATTTCTACATATATTATAATTTATGCATTGATTTAATGTATTTAATAATCAATGTGACCTAACTTTGCTAGACTTACAACTTCATGTATAAATATATTTACATAAATATAAACTAAAGTTACTAAACATGCAACTTAAACATAATAAGACATAACCCTATGTCAAACGCATCGCAGTCTCATTACTTTTTGTCATAGTTGTCAGAATCTTACGATTCGTGATTCGATTTATACGATTCGATCCGATTCACATACTAATTGATACGAATCGAGAATAGAATCAGAGTGGTTCCAAAATCGGGATGAATCGACCGATTCGGTTGCTGAATCGTGAATAGCACCGATTCACGATTCAGGTGCGATTCATGTTTCTCGAAGAATGTTGGTTATTTTCAACCGACTTAAAGCTCGTGCTCATTTTTTGATCCTTTTAAAATAACCCTAAAAATGTTTTATTATTAAAATAATAATAAGAAGTTAGTACAAGCTTAAGTTACCTTTGCGAAAGAGAGAGACTGAAACACATATTTAAACGAAACCGAAATTGCGATCACTTTTCTTCTTCTCCGTAAACTTGTTCGAAGCTGCGATTTCCTCTTTTTTGTGTTGCGATCACTTTTTTCTTCTCTTCTAACCTGTTTGAAGTTGATCGAGAGAGGGAGGAAGTTTTGCATTCGATTGAAGCCAAGAAGTCTTGTGTAAGGATTTTATAAGTTATATTATATGGTATTGTTATTATAACGTATTTTTTTATAGTGTTATGTTTAATCTTTTTTGTGTCATTATACTATATAATATATTGTTGTGTTTAAATTTGGACGTTGTAGGTGGTGATATTGTTAAAATTTGGTCATAAGTTGGAAATAGAAGTTCATTTTGTTAGTTATATTTTAATGAAATCATGTCTTATAATTGGTTTTAGGTCATAATATGTTTTATTACATATTCTTAATGTGTTCTTTTTACATTTATATATTATTTTCTACATATTTTACGTTTATACTGATTCTTACAATTCGATTCATGGTTCACGATTCATAAGGTTTCCGATTCATGATTCGATTCACGATTTGACAACTATGCTTTTTGTGCTTATTCATTCTCCAACATAGAGGCTCATTTACGTCGGCGATTGCGGTAACCCGCGCACAAAGATAGCTAGTTAGCTAGCTAGCTAGAGAGAGAGAGAGAGAGAGAGAGAGAGAGAGCGTCTTTGTCAGAGAGACTCGTGGGACCTATGGGATCTTCAAAGCATCGAAAACAGGACGATGCGGTGAGATGTGATATCGGGCCGGGGATCTATGAACATGAACATGGCGCGCCTCTTTACAATCTATCAAGTCTATGCCCAATTTTCTTTGTCTTTGCTCTAACTCTGCGAGACTAGTTGAGACTCGGCTCCACTTAGACGAATCACCGATATTTTGTATGATTCAATCAAGCTATTGCCGATTTGGAGCGATTTTTTGGAATCGTCAATTTATTGAGTCGTGTAACGTTATTGGATTGTCTCCTAGCAAAACCGAGTCAACTCGGACTATACTGCATTGACTTGGGCATGACTTTGACCCATTCCGACAAGGAGCGACCTCCCTTGTGTCCCCTTTGTGCATCAATGTTGCTCCTGAGGCTCAACTATGTCTGAAGAATGGCACACCTCTGACATTGGCCATTGATAATGCTTGGGTTCGTCACTGTTTCACCGAGCCTCTCAAATGGCATCATCATTGAGTGCATGTACTATTCACGTCCACTCGTCATTCAAATTGATCAAACCTTTCATATTGTTTGCGAGCTTTTGGCATTATTCCAACGCGTTAGTCTAACACAACTCACAAAAACACAAGATACCCACACACCCACGGCTCAAGCGAGATACTTATTTGGTGTTATCACACATGCAATAAAAGTAAGAACTAACACTCACAAACAATGATGATATTATAGCATTCGAATTAGGGATACAACTAAACGAAGGACAAAGAGAATATATCTTTACTATCCATTACTACAATTTTCTAAAGAAAGTTATCAGGAAGAAGGTTGCGGGGGGGGGGGGGGGGGGACCACCTCTTAGAATGTGCAATCAAATGAAATGCACTTAAATGCTCTTTAACAAATATTTGCATCATAAAGACTCTCCTTTGGGGACTTTTTTTATCACAAGTTTATAGCGACACATAGGTGTTTTTGCAACAAAATGTACATTTCGCTCTTTGTGCATAAAAATAGTTTGGGGTCGTTGATCTTTTTTTGTTGCACTTTTCCCTATAATAAGTAAACGAGGCACATCATTTCTGTGGGTCTAGGATGGTGATTTACTTTATATTGTTCCATATACATTCTGGTTTCCATTAGTTATGCTAAGAAGTTATCTAAACTTGTAGGAACTGGGTCTGGTAGCTGGCACACCAGTTGGAACTTCGCTGATTGATGCTCATGCTGGTGGGGTTGGGGTAATAGAAAGTGAGCCTGGGTCAGATGAAGCTAAAGGTTATTGATTAACCATTTCTCATATGTGTAAACTGCAAAAACTCACCTGAACTATGCAGTTTTTGTAATAACCCCCCCAATACTATTTATAGTGGCCCCCTCTAGTTATGAATATTTTTGCAAAGACCCCACTGGGTGTTGCTAATAAACGTTGCTGAAAAGTTCCAGAAGGGGGTCTTTGCAAAAAATGCACAGTCAAGTGTGTTTTTTCTTTTCTTTAAAAGTAGTTTACGTGAGTTTCTGCCCCTTCCCTTTCTCATATATCGGCTTAGCACTAGGTATTACACAGCCACTCTCATATATATATATATATATAGGGAGAGGTTCAAAAGTGAACATAAAAGAAGAACATTTTAATGAACCTTAACAAAAAAATACCTAACAACCCATTGATTTTAATTCCTATATTGTAATTCGTCATGGGCAATGGACACGCGTGTTTTTTAATACACATTGGCAGATGTGGGGTGGTGGGGTGGGGGGTCTAAAAAAATATTCGATCGACACGCGTGTCCGTTACTGCTGGCGCGGACCAATTACAACATAAGAATTAAAATTAACGGGTTGTTAGGTGTTTTTTGTTAAGGTTCATTAAAATGTTCATCTTTTATGTTCATTTTTGAACCTCTCCCTATATATATATATATATATTTTTTTTTTTTTGTTTATTTTTTATTTTTTTATTTTCTAAGTTGTGTTGCATTTTCAGATATTGACGAGGAAGCTATCTGTCATCGTATGGTGTTAGTGTGTGGAACTTCCACATGCCATATGGCCGTGTCTCGCAGCAAGTTATTCATCCCAGGGGTTTGGGGACCATTTTGGTCAGGTACACTTTGGGCACTTAAAACTTAAAAGAAACTTTTTATTTTCTTTAAAATTTTTTTATAAAGAATTTTGATACTATCGTGGCTTATGGAAAGTTCATCTTCGATAAGTTGTTAGTGAGAGGCCTAGTGATAAGTTTGGAAGACTGGACCATCACTTCATTATATAAAGAATTTTTATTTGAAAATCTTTTACCAAAGTTATTTCAAATCACTGGGCATTTTATGCATCATTTACATGATTTTGGGAAAAGCAATATAAGATATGTTCTATTATTGAAATGGCCTTTCTGTACAATGACGTTGAACCATAATTTATTCATGTTTATTACCCGTCAGTTTCTGTCATTGCTTTATGAGGCAATTACTGACTATCAATTGTCAATTTTTATTTATATGTTTAGCAATGGTACCTGAGTATTGGCTCACAGAAGGTGGCCAAAGCGCTACTGGTGCATTATTGGATTATATAATTGAAAACCATGTTGCTTCTCCCCTCCTTGCAAACCGTGCAGCTTCTCAAAGTAAGATATTGTTTACTTGTAAAATTTAAATAATATTGTTTTAATGGATATTTTTGGTGCTCTCTACTTTCATTACACATTTAACTTAGCTTGTTCCCTCATTAATTTTCAAATCCTACAGGAATTTCGCTGTTCGAACTGTTGAACAAGATATTAGAATCAATGATGCATGTCATGGGGTCTCCATTTCTTGCTTCTTTGACTCATGATATACACATCCTTCCTGACTTCCACGGTAACAGGTAAATGTTATATATTGAAGGGTAAATTGCAAGAACTATCACACTAGTTTCAAATATCTCCCTAAACTATTAATACGAACACGGATACGGGTGTCTATCCGATAAGGCACGGAAATCTCAAAAAAATTAGACATGGCATGGTGATGAATAAATATTTATTTTGATATATTTTTTTCTATCTCACTATGATGTAATTGCGGCGAAATTAACACACACGACACGTGAAAAATATCAAGGGTTTCTCTCGGCTCTCTCATTCATTCATATCAATTGTGTAATAGCAAATGAGAATACACATGATATTTATAAGCACCCAATACTTGGTGGACAAGCTAACCTATGACATAAGCGGTGATGTCATGGATTTAGTGACGTAAACCACACCAATACTAAACCTAATTAATTGATTCCAGAACATTCTTTGGAATGCTTATTTATTTTAACAAAATAAACATTACACATAAAAATGAAAAGTACAGTTGATTTATCAAGCCCTCATCCTCCCTTGCTTGAAAAAACTCGCCTCACGTGGAACAAGGACCATCACTAAAGGTTCATAAATACCAACGGACTCCTGCACTTGAAAGGAAAACTATTCACAAACTCGCCCAGCATACACAATACTAAAAAGGTGGGCACAAGCAACTAGAAACCTAACCACAGTTGGAGAATGCGAACTCTGCATGATATTTGCGGAGACAAGGAACCGAGCAATGAAGCATCCATGGAGGAAGATGGGGGCACAACTTGGTTGGAGCACCCTTTAGTCATCAACTTCAGCTTCAGCTGTACATGCCGAAGTACTATCCTAGATAGGATTCGAAAAGCTTCCAAAGCGGGTCCACATACTCATGCACAAGCAAGCCCACATAGCCCAACGGTCCAAACTCAGAAGATATGGTCCCATCAACATCATCTTCCGTCTCAAAGAATGGGAAAAAGTTGCCAACGTAAAAATAATCCGTATCTAGAAAATAAGTTCTAGTCGCCCAACCAATATCAATTATAGTTGTCAGAAGTGAGAGTCATGCAAAATTAAGACAAATATATTTTTTCATATAAAAGCTATTCCAATTGCCTAATTTAGCATATTATGTTAGAATAAATGGTTGTAACCAACCAACAAATTGTAAAAATGTTAAATCACCACCAATCAACATTAAGTGCACATGTATTATACTAATCATTTGACTTGAAAACATGTAAATAAATTGAAGAAATAATAAACAAATTGCATAGCAATGTATACCCTGATATGTATGAGCAACTATCAATTTATAAATTTGAAGAAGTCTCTTACACAAAACCGGTCTCATAGACAAAGATGGGAGTAAAAGTTCCTGATATTGAACAACTTCATGTCCCTAAACTGCGTGCGGGTGATTCCAAATTCATTGACGAAGAGGTCAAAGAGATTGTCAATAGAGTACTTGAGTGAATCCACAACGAGCTTGAAACGTTAGTCGAATCAACAAGAGTGGTGAGAGGGGGTTGTCAGAAGCAACAATAACGAGGCCTACAAAGAATTACTCGGGCAAATGACTGTGAATATGAACAAAATCTCCTTGCATTCGAACTCCAACACATCAACCTTGCACACTCGACCGAATCGAAGTGAATCTTGGATCACAACCTTACCCTTGGCCGATATCAATATGCACAATGTCTTTTCCAAGTGGAGGCTCGTAGTGGCTTCGCATCTTTCTCTTTCCACGGGTACAATACTCGACATCTAATAAATCGGCAAAAATCTTTTCCCACAGGTTCTATGTCGCCGTGACGTACATCGTTGATCTCTCGGTCAATGCCCCTCTTTGACAAGATGGGAGGGGTCGAGGTATCGCAGGTTAAGGTGGAATTTCTCAAGCTTGAAAAGGGGGGGGGGGGGGGGTTCCGATTTGCAATCGTGGAAAAATGGGTGATGGTCTCAAGTCTCAGTGGTGGTGTTAGAATTTTCAAATATTTCAAAGCTTGGAGGGGCTGAAATGGAATTTTCATCAGTTAAGGGGAGGGTGTGTTATTTTTTAAAGGGGATGGGGTAGGAGTGTAATTTTTGCGAGGGGTTTGGCGTTCAAAAGCTACACGACCTGATTTAAGATTTTTAATAGCTCAATGAAATTTTTGAAGGGTTATTGTGTGATTTTGGAAATTTTGATGGGAGACATGATATTGCATGCGATTATTTCAGATAAGTCGATAAAGGTTTTGAACAAACTTGCAGGACACCAGGAGCCGACAAACCTGGCTTGTGGTCGAACGACGTTGGAAGATCAAGGTGGACATGACTCAGATCAAGGGTTTTCATGCATCTTATGATGTTGTGATGAGGGATCCATGGAATTCGCGTCTTGGGAGGAGTTGTTGGGTTTCAACAGGGGCCGAATCACCTTCGACCGATGGTGGTAGATTCACCGGAGGTTGGTGAAGGCCTAGGGTTGCCCCATGACGTCATATAGCCCGTCTCACCTTAATTTTGCGTCTACAGACTAGGTGGCCAAAGTTTTGACCTAGAAAGGGGATGTCGGACCTCGTCGGATGTCAGTGAAAGTCGTCCGTCATCGATGAGGGGTTGGAGGTCGTAGGTCTGGCAATGGGAGGGCCATTCAAGACTTTTGAGAACGGAGCAAGTGGTCGAACGCCAAATAACACAGGCGCGGTAGGACACTCGGGGGGGGGGGGGGGGATGTCATGGGCTTAGTGACTTATGCCGTGACAACACTAGATCTAACAAACCTATTTTAGAACATTCCAAAAAAATGTTCATTTATTCTAATAATAAAGCTTTACAAAATAAAAATAAAAAAGTACAATTAATCTTTCGGTCCCCTTGTATACCTCACACTAGTTCCATCTATTTTTCACTCTGAAAACAAAATATAGTGATTAAAGTAATTTAGTTAGTTAACATGGTCAAAAGCCTCTCCATATATGGCGGTAAGACCAGATGTTGACTGCCTCTCCTAGATCCTGCAATTAAGCGGGAGCCATGTGCACTGGGTACGATCTTTAACATGGTCAAAAGCAAACGTTTACACTAGAAGTCAAAAGTTCCGATTAAGAGAGCGAGAGACTTTTTTTTTGTCTCTTTCTGACTTTACTTTTTATTTTTTAGAAACCCTGGAAAGATTTAAATTTACATGCTGACCCCTATTTTTTATATTTATTATTTTTTAGCCTCATTGTACACGCGAAGTGTCTGCTTTCTTTAAAATGCCAAATAAGTTTGAAACATTACGTGACATTTTAGACACGTGTCCGAGCTTTGTCCTACATGTGTTTGTGTATCTAGAGTGTCTGACATCGGTTTCTCACCTCCAGCGAAGTGTCTATCCTTATATGTCACTAATAAAATGCTTGTACTTCTCAATAATTTTTTTACCGACACATCAGGGGATATTTTCAACTTTTCCATAGTTTAGGGGGTTATTTACAAACTTGGCATAGTTTAGGGACTCATTTGCAACAGTAGGGGTATATGTGCTCAGAGTTTTATTTTATTTTTTCCCTTTACATCTCACCCAGATTAAATTAGATTTCACTTAAAGGACCTAGACACTTTTGAAGAATTAACAATTTTTTGATTTAGGTCTCCCATTGCAGACCCAAAAGCGAAAGGGGTTGTCTCAGGCATTACTCTTGACACAGGTGAGAAACAGTTGGCTCTTCAATACCTTGCTGCAGTACAGGGCATTGCGTATGGTACGCGTCATATTGTAGAACACTGCAACGCCCATGGACACGTAGTAAGACTGCAATCTCTTCATTTCAGACATTTAGGTTGTGTTTGATTGGCATTGCAGTTTTTCCATGCAAACTATTTCCTTTGGCTCATTTTTTAACTCTTGTGGTGCTCGATTGCAAATATATTCTATGAGAACGGTAGTCATAAATATGACAAGTGCTGCATCTTTTCCTCATTTTTAATGGAAAATGTTGGATTCAAAGGAAAATTGAAAAAAATAAGGTCAAACTACTCATATATTTTCCCCTCATTTTTCAACTTCTAATGAAAATGAACTGTTTTCAATCTTGTTCCTACATTGTAATGAAAATGCAACTTATTGTTTATTGTCACTTCCAACACTCGAAACCTTCTTTAGTAGTTTTATTGTAAATGATAGAATGATTAAATGATATTTTAAAACAATGATGCAGTGCATAATGATTTGAATGGCAAGCCATCCTATTAATTTATGTTGTGCCAAGGTTCATATTCCATGAAATAAATCTGAAGTGTTTTTTAAATCATGCTAGTGTTATTTTCCTAGTACTAGTCAGGAAGGATGTCTCGAGTGTGCTGGCTTACAGCTTGAGACAGTAGACACTCTAAGTGACACAGAGAGGGAGTAGATGAGTCTCGTAAAAAACTCAAGTGTATGGTGTTAATGAATCTGACTGATTGTAGGAATGATAAGTGCTCAAGAAGATAATGGAAAATTGATAAACTCAATTTTAAACATTGATCCCTAACATTTTCTCTGTAATAAGCCATACCCAATTATAATTCTTTGGGGTTCGTGGGCTTTAAAGTTAAAGAATTTGGTCAAGTTTGATAGAGGATGGGTTGCAAAAGAAACCTAGGTTTGCATCTATAAATGCTTCTCTTCAATATCAGCAAGGCAGTTGGAAGACAGTGATACTGACAAATATTTATTAGCTTTGGAGGATTGATCGACCCAGGAATGCGAAACTTCTGTCCATGGCTGCATTAGAGAGGAAGCTGACTCAATCGTGGAGGTTGAAGACTTTGATGATTATTTATCTTGGGTCCCAGAATCGATTTTGACAGAGGATGGAGAAGAGAGAGAGCCCGAGTCGAAGAGGGAGAATATAGTAAATGTGATTTACTTTGAGGAAGCTCTGGCAGGAGTCAGCTATCTATTTAATTAATCAGAGGCTTCTTTTGCAAAAATCAAATATCAAGGTTTATCTTTTGGGCTGTGAAAGTGTCTTAGGAAAAGATTTTGAGCGTGACATTGAGAGTGGAGGTAGATTTTGAAACACACAGAGAAGTGTTGTTAAACTCACTTGATGTGATAATATGCTTTCCTTCATATGATTTTTGTTGAACTCTCATCTCTCACAAATGATGCTAATTACACACTTGAAATGATTTGTATATACATTCGAATTCTTAAACCTTCAAACACCTTTGAACACATGTTGCATTGGTAGGACGTTGAGGGTAACTTCGAATTTCCACTTGTCATTTTAGGGACTGAAATGGAATATTCTGGTTTTCGCAACCTTGGGGGTCGGTTTTCCCTTCATTTCTGTTCAATGAAATCGATCCGAGGGATTATTAGGCAATTGGAGGTCTCTTTTCTTTTCTCTGAGCCTCCCAAAAATCTGTTTGAATGTCCGTTGTCAATCGGGTTTGACGAGTTCGTTGAGTCCAAAGTGAGAACATTAGAAATTGGATCCCATAGGGTTAGGATTGATTCTAGCTTGAATTATGATAAGAGCACAATGATAACCGATGACGGATTGATGAAGTCCCTGTGATAGCTCAGGGAGGGAGTAGATAGTGTGACGGGGTTTCCTTTCATTTTGAACGAAGAGAGCATCTAGAATTTGACATTGGTAATGATGGTCAAATAACATTAGAGTGTGGCATTGATAATTGTAATAAATTTAAGCATTTACCGGACAAATTAGGTCTGAAAATAATTCCAGTAATAAACAACAACAAATATAAGAAAGTGGAAAAAAAAGAGAGGTCAAATTGGGGTTACTGAGTTAAACAATTTAAAATTTGGAGTGAACTCTGAGGAGGGGAAACTCAGTTTCTTTATGAGGATTTTTACCTAAAATATTAGAGCGTTGGGAAAAAAATATAAAATAAATTTACTAATGATGTTATAAGTAAAGAAAAACAGGACATTGTCATTCTATCGGAAACTAATGATGTTATAAGTAAATAGTTTAGGGGGTTTCTTTAAAAAAAAACTGCATAATTTAGGTTAGGTTTCTGCACTTTCCCCATATTTGTGATTGTGTAAATCCTCTATTATATTTTACGGTGAACTTTGTTAATGTTGCGTGGTCATAGAAGTGGCCATCCCATGTAAACTAAGTAGCTACGTCTTGTTTGATGACACTTGAACGTATAAATCCATCATTGGAATGGGACCTGTTTGAAAGAGTAGTGATGTCATGAGTAGTGAATGTGTGCACTTTTAGGAATTTTGTGAAATGCAACCATTTCACATTTTGTAACCATTCTTTCTGCCGGCTGCCATTTTATTTTAAAAGGAATTGGGTGTATACCATTATTTCACTTTTCATATTATTGATAGGACCTCCTCCCCACCTCTTTTTAAAAATAAAGCCAGTTGTCTACTTTTTTTTTAAACCTTATTTTAGAGCTGTTTTTGTTTTCTTAAAAAGCTACCATTTGTGCTAAAAATGAGTTTTTTTATAAATCTAATAATAATTTCTTATTTTGTTTTTTTATTATTAGTATTTTTTAATTTGGACCAATGTCGCAAGAGCTCCGTCTGCCTTGGTGCAAATGAAAATTTGCAGTCATAGTTTTTGGTCAGATTTTTTAATGTTTTACCATATAATTGCTGTAAGGGACTGCATGGCATTGTTGCAAATCGCTCATTGCCTAAATGCAAAACCTGAGTTTTCATTCCCCCACTTCAAATTTGAAATTGCATTGAAAAATTATTAGACTTTCCCGAATAAAAGTCAGTTTAATAAAATTTAATTTAGCAGTTAATTGTTTGTCTTTAGTTTTTTCATTCACATAGTGTAGGAGGGTAGTCCCTTGAAGCTTGGGAGTATAGTAATACTAGTAAAGGCATAACCCTTATAGGTATGGTGATAAACGATAACCCAAGTACTCTTTAACAATGACAAATGAACATACAATATTGTATACACTCAAATTGAACTCACAAATCTCTTGTGTATAACTCAAATGACAATAAAGGAAACTTAAAAGCAACTCATTCAAAGGGAGAGAGAAGTAAGCACCCTAGATACACCTTGGCAGACAGTCAACACACCAACAACCTCTAATATCTCTCTGGTTTGCTATTAAAAGTTTCACAATAAATGACAATGGTGGGTGAGTGAACTCTCTTATTTGCAATAACTTCTCTTTAATATATTCTCTTTCTAGCAATAAACTCTCTAGAAAGAACCCCTTCTCAGAAGTGGTTGAGGCCCATAAATAGCCCCACATCTCTCCCGAGATGTCCCAGTCCTTCACAGTGTGAAAGACGTCCCCCTCACACTTTACGTCACAAGCATTAAATGCCTGATGGGTTAGCACCCCTTACGTCATGATCATTAAATGCTATGACATGCCTTTTGCCTATGCACTGTGCGTCAGATGACTATCACAACAGATGTGGCTCACCAAACTGTCTGACATCCCCAATACCACAGTGGTTTACTCAAGTTTGTATTGGACAATGTTTAGCTGGCTAGTGACATCACCAAAAGTAGATGTGACATTTGGTAGAGGGTTGTTTGGCTCGAAGCTCAATATACAATGGAACTCGAGGTTACTCTGCATAAGCATCCACGACGAAAGATCTCACGGTGTTTTATTAGGTGTATCTAAGATGGTCAAGACGAGCCTTAATGCTGCCTCACGTCGCAATCTTCCAAACCAAGTCCCTCTGAAGTTCCCACGACGAGGTCATTCTATAGAGCATGTGAGCTCTCCCAGGTCTTGCCAGGCCTGGTCTCTCGCGAGTACCGTTTGACCTCATACTGAATATTACAATCGTTACAACATTACAATCAATGTATTTAAAAGATACAATTTGACTTAGTAAGAACGGAAAATAAAAAGGAGCTCTCTCAGCAAGTTTCCTCACTGAGCTTCCTCGTTGAGCTGTCTCGCAGAGCTGCCTTGCTGTCTTCATGCTGCCTCCTTCTCTTGAGTCTCTTCTGTTAATTAGGGAAGCTCTCTCTAATTCAGAGATTACCTTCAAACCCCCTACATTTGCCCCTTCATGTAGAGATTTGTTGTGAGAACAAAAAATGTTTGCACGAAAAACTTCTCAATCCGATGGATCGCCTTCTGTTGCGAGAAAAAATTCTTCCGTCTCCGCCTTCGTTGCTACTACTGTTGCTATCTCTGTTAGAAAAAAGTTAAATTCTCCCGATGTACCTGAACCAAAGCTCTGCAATACATGGGCCTATGGCGAGTGGACATCGTAACTTTTTTTTGTTGTTAGATCGTAGTTGTTCTGTCTTCTTCGTTGTTTGTTGAAATTCTCCCAAGGTACCTGTGGATCCTGCCCGTTATCGTTCTGACTGCTCAAAAGAAAATTCTCCCCAACCCGCTTCATTCCGTTCCACCATTGAGCGAACTTGTAGTAAGGGGACATTTTCGTTAGGACTGCCCCTAGTAAAAGGAATTCTCTTCGTTTTCTCTGATCAAAACATTCCCGGCGTTTTGAACTTGTAAAATTCTCCCTGATGTATCTGAGTTGTGGCCGTCCCCATTTCAACTTGTTTAAAAAAAAAAAATTCTCTCCGATGTACCCGAGTTAAAGTTATCTCCGTTTAGATTTATGGCGTGGGGACATCGTGAATTTTTTGAACTGTGCCACGAGCAACCTCCTTTTCCTGGAAGGTTAAAATCATGGTTCAAAGTATCGGCCGAGTTGACTCGGTATCGGCCGAGTCAACTCGGAATCGGAGGGTACTGATCCGATACCGAGAGACGCTTCAAAAAAAACACTGAATCGGCCGAGACAGCCGCGATATCGCCCGAGACAACCGATTCCGAGACGCCTCGCCGTGATATCGCCCGAGACAGCCGCGATATCGCCCGAGACAACCGATTCAAACGATATTGTCATATTTTGTTTTATTTTTTGATAGAACTTTTATCTTTTACCATATTTCTTCGTTGTTGAAAATATATTGTAACATTTACAGAATTACTTTTTCAAAAGTATTAACATTAATTTTTTAAAACATAAAACTCTTTTTTTTTAAATGACTACTAAAAAAAATATATAAATCTTTTAAAAAGTAGTACTCTTTTTTTTTTTAAAATGACTCTACTAAAACTCTTTTTTCAAAGAAATGTTATTTTTTTACAAAAAATATTCAAATCTTTTACAAAATATATATAATGTACATTTATGTTTGTAAAAAATTTACATTTCTGTACAAATGTTATTTTGTTAAAAAAAATGTACATATTTGTAAAATAATATATATTTGTAAAAAAAAGTGTACATATTTGTCAAAAAAAAATATATTTTTGTTAAAAAAATGCAAGGTTCTAAAAGGCGCGAGGCGTGGTCGAGGCGTAGAGGTCAAGCCTCAAGCCTTAGGAGCCTAGGCGTAAAAAGGCGTTTATCCTTTTTTTATTATTTTAATTATTCCAAGGCTAGTAATATAATAAAATAGTACATACCTTGAATTTTGAAAATATATCCATACGTTTGGTAGCCATCTTTCTCACATTCATGCTCCATAACCAATATTTGTCAACTAATCCTTTGTTTTGTTTAAAAAAAGTGTGCCTTAAGCCTTTTACTAAGAATAGGGGGTAATAAGGCGTAATAAGGCGTAGGCGATGCGTTTCTCTCAAGCCTCAAGCCTAGGCGGGCCTTTTAGAACAGAGAAAAAGTGTACATTTTTGTAAAAAATATTCTTTTGTACGTTTTTATAAAAATGTAAAAAAAAATATACATATTTGTTAAAAAAATGTACATTTTTGTAAAAATGTAAAAAAATGTACATTGTTGTTAAAAAAATGTACATTTTTGTAACAATGTTCTTCTGTACGTTTTTGTAAAAATGTAAAAAAATATACATTGTTGTTAAAACAAAATGTACATTTTTGTTTTTCAATATTATTATTGGTTTACTATGCAATATTGAATCTGACAACTCTGCCGCGTTTCAATATAACCAATTCTACAATGCAATGTATATTGAATGATGGGTTTGAATGTATCTCATTGGTCCACATTGTTAATTTTATTTTTTTAAAATTTTCTATATTTTTTTCGGAATTTTTTGCGCTCTCTAAATAGCGTATATTTGCGTATCGCTCGATACCGCGACCGAGTTGAAAATCGGGTGTCCGATACCGGGACCGATACCGAGACTTTGAACCATGGTTAAAATTCTCCCGGGTGCATCTTCAAGTTGTTGTGCCATCATTCGGCCTTGCCGCGTGAGGACTTTCTTTAATTGGGCTTTTTGGTTTAAAATATATTTCAAAAATTCTAGCGCCAAAAATCATTACTTCTTTTGAAAGCAACACTCTCTCTCCCAAGCGTCACCTCATTAATGGCGTGAGATTGTCCTTTCAACTGTCAGAGTACTCTCTGAAGCGCCACGTGTCCGTTTGTAATTATTTTGACGGCTTAGCACGTGCCTTTATGGGAAACTCAAGCGCCCACTTGATTTCCAAGCGTCTAATACCTCAAGGCTTAGCCATTTTTCTCATTCACCTTTTCATTTGCCTTTATACTTACAGAGCTTTTAGAGAGAGAGATTCCGCCATTGTTGCTCCAGTTTTTCGCCTGCTTTTTTCTCTCTTTGCCATCTTCACCAACTGTTACTCCATTATTTCCAGTCAACTCTTTCTTCTTACCACCCTTACTTCGCCTCAAACTCTAATGGCTTCTCCATCTGATGCCCCTGTTGCTCCAGTCGCCCCGTCCACCGTCACTACGTCCACCGCCGTTGCTACTCCTGCTGTAGCTTTGGACACCACCGCTATAATGGCAGTGTGCGAGGAACAGTTGCGTTTCTACCGTCGTTCACCTGTTTTTGGCAAGGGCGACGAATTCTCAGATGCATGCAAGATCGTCATTTTAAATGCCAAGTGTGAGACCTTGACCCTAGGTGGTGATGATGATGATACTGCCATTTGGGGTTTCTTCCCCTCAGAGGGGACTATGCGTTTTCGCCTTGACCGAGGCGACTTCCCATGCTCCCAGATAGACTTCGAAGGGCTTGGAGGCTCCCCAGCCCATTTTGCTGCCTGGAACAGTTATATGCCGTCCACTTACGCAGATGCTCTTACCAAGGTTGGCCTTCATCGGGCGACCTGATTTGGTGAGTTCACTCTGTCCAAACACAATGCTGGACTACAAGTACTTGCATCTGGTTGGAACATAACAACCCACACCTTTATGGCTGCGCGGGGAGAGTTCACCGTGACGTTGGAAGATGGTTGTGAATTGCTCGGGCTTGAGCCCACAGGTACCTCGTCTTATTTCGATGAGACTTTAGACGCCTAAGAGACTGCTGCCCATGCAGAGTTGGATCAGATATGCCGAAGGTACATAAGGACTTCAAACAGGGCCATTTTCACCCCCCTTTTCAACTATTTCTTCCAAGCCTCCTCTGAAAATGGCATTTTTTTCTGGATTTGACAAAGGCGAAGGTACACCCTTAGAGCTACCAACTTACAATCTTGTTATCCTCTCTCGTTTTGTGCTGCCTGACAAACCCAACGACCAGCCCCGTCGGGATCTCATCAATATCTACATTCGACTAGCCAGGGGGTTCAAGCTCCCTCTCCCCTTAGTGGCAATGGCTTTGGGATCCCTCTACACTTAGCTAGACAGGACTCACTTAGACATGGAACGATCCTTGGCCGCTACAACTTGGCCAACACCATAATTTTGACCAGTTTCCTCTACAGCCGTTACCCAGAGATAGCTGCCAATGAAAAACCCTACCCACTTCGCGAAGATCTCAAGCCCCATCGGTTATTTCGCTTTCACAAAAAAAAAGCCGAAAGAATATTCTTCCAATTTTCGACAAATTCAGCTGCTTCGTCATACGCCCCTACGACGAAGATGCTTTTGCCCAGACTTGGTCCTTTTTTACCCATGAAAACAGAACGGTTCAAGTCACCTCAAAAGAGCTCATCAACGAAGATCCTTCCTTTGCCGTTGTGCTCATATTAATCCCAGGTTATCTTCCTTCTTACACCAAGTGGGGATACACTTCAGAGCACTACAACCTCAATCACTGTTCTAGGCAATTTGACTTCGATCAAGGGGCTCCTCGCCCTGTTTTTCAGGAATCCCATGCTAAGGCTACTTTCTCTGAGGCCTGCTCTTTCTACACCACATCGGTTGACTCTCTGTTTGTTCGGTGATTGCTGGCCGAATCACCATCCCCAGGATAACAAGAAAGGGCGATGTGACTTCTTTCTTTGCCACAAAATATTGGCCGATGTAGCTCGGAAAGATTCACGAGTTTATCGAAAGCCCACCTGTTTACTCCCTTGTTCTTAACTTTCCACCTCTTGAGTTGGCTCTCAAAGGTAACTCGGTTTTGGGAGTTGAGTTTCCTCTAAGTAAAACCCAAATATCCTCCCACTGAGTTACCTCCTTACCGCCCTCTAGTCGTTACAGCCGCCCTTAGGCCCAAAAGAGCTCCAGCGCAGAAAACAATTGCCCTTACCAAAGGAGCCTCTGGAGAAGGTACCGTTGCCGCAGGTGCTTCTGGCGAGGAGCTTTCTCACCCCCTTTCCAAAAAATCAAGGACTTCAAAAAGTGTGACTTCGTCAAAATTTAAGTCGAAATCCCAAGTCCCCTTGGATTCCTTTCCCATTGCCTCTGTCCCCCCTCCAATATTTGCAAATCTAAGTGAGGAGATACGGGCGCAATGTCAACTACAGCTTGAACGGGTTCAGCGTGAGTTTTAACGACACACTCCTCCCGTTCCTCCCCCTGCAGCATTTCCCATAATCCAAGTAGATCCAACTGTGGGGGCCACATCAAGAAGAAGAAGTTCTAAAGTCCCCTCTGCTGTTGGTGGTTCTGGTACAAGGAAGAAGACTTTGGGTACAAAAACTCAGAAGAAACGTCGATACGAAGTGCAACCACCACCTAGTGACCCTATTCCCATGACCTCTCCTCCTCCATCTCCCTTTGAGACTATTACCCTTGACGACAGTCCTGAAGTTGAGCATGGTCCCACTGAAGGAGCTTCTGCAGTGCCTTCATCACCTTCTTCGCCCATGGTTATTTCGTCCCACTCTTCTCCAGAGCAAGGGGTATGTTCTCCAACACTTAGCAATTTCTAACTTTTCTTAGTGAGGTATATTCTTATACACTTGTGCAAATTTCTTTTATCTCTGTAGGAGGGTGAAACAGATAGACCTTCTTCGCCTGTGAGCCCTTTAGTGGGAGGACGTTTCGGTATTCCTGAGATCGTTGCATCTCCTCCCTGTTCTCCCATGATTGAGCTGACCTATTCTCGCCGTTTTGCCTCTCAACGTGCAGAGGAGGCTGCCAGAAAAGCTGTTGCATCTGTGGAAACCGTTGGGGCCTCCCATCAGCCAGATGAGACTCCTCTGGCTTCTCTTGGGGCATCTCCCTTGCTTGGGGTTCCTTTGGACGTTCCAGTCTCTTCAAGCCCTCCAGAGGTAATAGCTTTTTCGCTTTTAGCTATTTTTTCCACGTGGTGTCTTGTATTCTTAGTATTTTGTTGCATTTTAGGTTGTAGCTGCTTCGAACCTGGCCACATCTCTCGCTAGTTCACTTCTTCACTTCCCTCTGGTGAGGTCTGTCGCCGAGTTTGTCCCTTTTTCTACCATTACTGAGGTAAACTCACTTCTTGTGCATTACCCTCTTTTATGTGGTGTTTCTTGTATCTAACACTTCGATATTATTTGCAACTTTCTCCAGGACTCACTCCTCCCTCTCGTTCTATGATTCCACGGGTTCCTCGGGTTACAGTTGGTTCTTCTTCTCGCCCAGGGGTTTCTTCGGCCCCTGTGGTAGTTGATACAGCTGGAGTTCAAACGACTTCAATGGAACCTTCCCCAATCTTGACACTTGTGCCTTTTCGTGAGGAAGGTGATTCGCCAAGGGCTGAGGTCCTTTCTGAAGGTTCAGCTGAAACCCAGAGGGATGTTGAAGTTACTCCTGCAGTTCCTACTGAGGTAATTACTGCCTTTTGCCTCTTTTACATAAGTCCTATCATTATGACTGTTAAAACGAAGAATAAGAAGCAAAATATAGCTTCCTTAACAATGAAAACTACTTGCTAAGCTTCTTCGCAAATTCGCACCTTCGACGTGACTTAACAATGAAAACACACTTGTTAAGTTTTTTTTTTTTTTTCTTTTTTCCGTAAACTCCGCTTATAACGGTGACTTAAAAATGAAAACACACTTATTTTTTTCGTAAACTCCACCTATAATGGCGACTTAATAATGAAAACGCACTTGTTAAGATTTTTCTCAAACTCCGCCTATGACTGTGACTTAACAATGAAAAACACACTCGTTAAGGTTTTTTGTCAGCTCCACCTATAACGGTGGCTTAACAATGAAAACACACTTGTTAATATTTTTCGTAAACTCCACCTATAAAGGTGACTTAACAATGAAACTATACACTTGTTAAGATTTTCTCTCAAACTCATTCTTTTTTATCGCGTTTCAGGTTGCGAGGCAACCCATTCCTGCCGAAGAGCCAACTCAGCGTGGTCCTTCGCCTGTTGCCTCTGCTCATCAAGGACCAGTCTCTTCGGAGGAAACAAGTCATAACGATCGTGGTTCAACTATCGATCTGTCAGTTGATAGTGAGTCCGATTGTGAGATTCCTCTACCCGACATGGTTCCTCACGAGTTTTTCCTAATGGTTCGCCAGTCTCTGTGTAATTGTTCTATCATCGAACAAATTGCCACTCATCACCCCCGAACCTTTATTGCTGACTGTCTCCGTTCAAACATGGCGGTGATGAGCCATAGGCTCCAGAGTATGGCAACCGTTATCGCTGAGGTTGTCAATACCCAAACTTCAAGTCTTACTAGGCCCCTCATCAATCGATATTTGGGAAACTTGATGGAGTTGGGCAAGGATGGCTTCCAATTGAACTGGTTGATTAGCCACTTTAAGTTTTCGAAGAGCAATCAGTTGGAGAGTCAAAGGGAGCTCTATTGGAAACATGTAGAGGTCCAACGGGCTGAGGAGGCTAGATTAGTGGAGTTGGCCCCTCTGTTAGAAGCAGCTGATCAGGATGTTAAAGCTGCCGAAGAAGCTCTGCTCCAAGCCAAGCAAAAACGTGAAGCTTTGGTTATTGAATGCGCCCAAGTCCAGACTAAACTTAAAGGCTCTATTGCTGCTCAACGAACGTGCATGGAAGCCTCTTTGGGATTGCCTGGGGATTTCTTCTCTTCTCCTGACCTGTGGTTCCTTCATGGTTGAAGTCCTTTTTTTTGATGTAATTTTTTTGTTTTCTCATATGTAATTCTTGGGCAATAGTTCCCCAATTTTCTAACCCTTTTTGAGTATATGAATGAGAATGAATCTCTTTGTTACCATGTCATATGCTTTGTCAATTGTTACGACTTTCTTCGATTCATTGCAAGGATGAAACTCTTACAACTTACAAGCAAACTCTTTCTTCTTAACTCATGAGAGGAATGACAACAAAAGAAATGACTCATAATGAATGGTAACATAACTTCAACAGTTTAACACAAAATAAATCTCTAACTGAGATTACTCGCTCAAACATGATAGACCTTTAACCACTTGTTATTAATCTTGAAAGGTTTATCCTTTTCCGTGTTTGAGATTAAGCAGTAACCTGAATCCTGAGTCTCCTTCACAATGAAAGGCCCCTCCCAATTCGCAGCATATTTAGGCAATGAGAGCCCTCTAATGTGCTTCACAACTGCCTTCAAGACTGGATTTCCTTCTACGAACTTCCTTGGCCTCACCAAGTTGTCATATGCTCTGGAGAGCTGCTTCGTGTACATTTGGAAGTGTTGCATTGCGTTGTCCCTGTGTTCGTCCGGTGCTTCCAACTGTATGTGTCTACTCTGGGGAAGCATGCTGCTTCGCAAGGCATATCGGGTCGAGGGAACTTCCAGCTTTACTGGTAGGATTTCTTAAGCTCTGAATACAAGAGAGAACGACGTATACCTGTGAGTTTCCTCTTTGTTGTTCGATAGGCCCACAGAACTGCTGGGATCTTGTCATCCCACGAACCTGGGAAGTCTTCCATCGTCTTGGCCAAAGATATTGACCAAGGTCTTATTAGTTGCTTCGGCTTGACCGTTGCCTTTGAGATACGCCACTGCTGAGGTATAATGAATGATGGAGTACTTGTCTGTGAGCATTGTTATTTCTTTGTTGAGAAATGTTGTCCCGTTATCGGAGAGGATAACCTTTGGAATCCCAAATTGGCAAATTATGTATTCTCTAATGAAGTTGGCCACCACACCCGCTGTTGCTCTCTTAAGTGGTATTGCCTCACCCCACTTTGTAAAGCACTCCGTTGCCACTAATATCCAGATCTTTCCTCTTGAAAATGGATGTATTGCTCTTACCAGGTCAAACGCTCAAGTGTGGAATGAGTAAGGAGCGGCCAAAGAGTGTAAGTCCACCGAGGGAGCATGGATTATATTTCCATGCAGCTTGCACGCCTTGCACTTTCGAACAAATTCAGCAGAATCTTTCTCCATGGTTGGCCAATAGTAACCCAAGGTCATTAATTGGTCATATAACTTTGCCCCTCCAATGTGAGTTGGTTCGTGAGCGTGCTTTAAGACTTCTGTTGCTTCCTCTTTTGTGATGCATCTTAATAGTCTTTTGAAGTATCCTCGGCGATATAGCTGCTCCTCTTGGACGTGAAACCGTGGGGCCCTTCGCTTGAGTCCTATTGCGTTAATTTTGTTCGTAGGAACAACTCCATCCTTGATGAAATCAATATAAGGCTGCCTCCAATCTGCCTGAGTTTCAACGAAGTGACATTCAGCTACCTGGAAAAAAAAGTTGACATTTATCGCACCTTCGTTGCAACTCCGCTGCATCGTTCAACTTTCGCTCTGCTTCCTCTGGCTCTATACACCTTGATACCCATCCTCCCACGGTCCTGAAGTAAAGACTTCCTTGCCCTGGAAAGTACTGGGCCAACTCTCTGAGTTCCATCTTGCCTTCCCCAAACTCCAACTGTTTCCTGATCTCGCCTCTCCAATCTGAATCATCTTCCATCAGCAAGATCGTCTGTACCACCGAGCGAGCTGTTCTTTGTTAAATCATAATCGTAGTTGTGTCGCTCTTCATGGCCACTTTCTGAGCAATAGTGGCATAAGCATCAACATGCCTGTTCATCGTTCTAGGATGCCTCCTTATCTTGACCTGATGGAACTGGTTGATCAGCAGTTGGATGATTGTTTTGTAGGGTGCCAGACTGAGGTGCTTCAATGCTTATTCCCCATTCATTTGTTGGACCACCAAGTTCGAATCACCTTTGATGCACATTGAACGGATGCCCCTTCGAAGGGCCTTTAGCAATCCTAGCACTAACGCCTCATACTCTGCCTCGTTACTAGAGCAAGGGAAATCCAACTTGTAGGAAAGGCAAGTCTCTTCCTTGCCTTTTGAAAGAATAACACCTGCCCCCTATTCTTTTCTACCGAAGAACCATCAAACTGCATAGTCCACTCTTCAAGGTTTGCATCCAAAAAGTTGGCCTGCAAATCATATCCAGGAATGCTCTCACGGAGTGGCTCAAATATCCCAGACGGAAATATTGCCAACAAGTCTGCATATGCCTGGCTTTTGATCGCACGAGGGACCACACACTTCAAGCCATATTCTGAAAGGATGAGGAACCACGTAGCTGCCCTTCCAATCAAAATAGTTCTTGCCAACAAAAACTTAATGGAATCACATCTTGTCATAGTATGAATTTTGAAAGACATCATATAATCTCTAAGTTTTTGTGCTACAAACACCAAGGCTAAACACTGTCTCTCTATACTATTATACCTTTCCTCCGGTTCATGTATGATCCTGCTCAGATAGTAGACTGGCCTTTCCTGCCCATTAATTTCCTGCGCCAAGAGATCTCCGACAGACCTGGTGGTAGACGTGAGGTAGAGCTGCAACGGTATCCCTGCCCTTGTAGGAATCAGCGTTTGTGGAGAAGTGAGCAGTTTCTTCAGCTTGGTGAGAGATTCTTGGTGAGCTTCCTTCCATTTGAACTTCGTGCCTTTTCGTAGCAGTTCCATTAGTAGATGAATTATCTCGTCCAACCCTTGCACAAATCTCCTGAGGTAGGAGACTTTACCGAGGAAACTCTTGAGCTCCTTCGTCGTTCTTGGACATGGCATCTCTAGGATCGCTCGTTGTTTGTCCTAGTCCATCTGCACCCTCTGCCGATCCACCACGAAGCCTAAAAACTTCCCGCTTGTAACTTCGAAGGAACACTTCAGTAGATTCATCTTCAGCTTATACTTCCTGCACCGAATGAACACCTTCCTCAAATCATCGATATGGGACTCTTCGATTTGATGACTAGATCATCCACATAAAATTCCAAGAATTTATGAAAGAAGTCATGGAAAATGGCCATCATCGTTCTCTGATATGTTACTCCAGCATTCTTCAATCCGAAAGGCATCACTTTGTACATGAAATTGCCTAACGGAGTTCTGAATGCTATTTTCTCTGCATTTGTTGGATCCATCTTAATTTGGTTGTATCCCACATACCCATCCATGAAGCTGTACATTTCATGCCCAGCAGTTGCATCGATCAAGCTATCAATGGAGGGCAGAGGGAACTTGTCTTTTGGGCAAGCTTTGTTCAAGTCCCTGAAGTCCAAGCAGATTCATATCTGATTCTTGTCCTTCTTTCCCACTGGGACAATGTTGGACAACCAAAGTGGGTGCTATATCGATTTGATGAACCCTGCTGCTAACAACCGTTGGACATCCTCCTTAATTTGCAGATCCAACTCAGGCTTGTAAGTTCTTGTAGCTTACTTCACCGGTATGGCTGAAGGCATAACGTTTAGCTTGTGGCAACTTACCTCTTCATCTAACCCCTCAATCTCTGTGTATTTCCATGCAAAGACGTCTTTATATTCCCGAATCAGCTCGATCAAGGCCCTTCTTTTCTCTACGCTCAGATCCTTCGAAATGAAGATCGACCTTGGATCTTCTCCTTCAGCTAAATCAAGCTGCTCCAGTTCCTGCACCTACGGCTTTGGGCGGTCCAACATGTACTCTTGGTTCTTCTTCTACTTCCTCCACAAATTCTTGTATGTTTGAGTTGTCTATGACCATGCACTGCCCCTGTTGGTCCACCAGAAAACATTCATACACTGGGTCAGCCTCTTTATCAACCTCTGCAACAGCTCCTTCGCCTGCTCACTCACGCCTTCAGAGGTGATAGATCTCCTTTCCATCCTTCGTTATCACTTTCTTGCATTGCATGTTAGCCATTACAACTGCTTTTCGTTTCCTATCTCTTGAAGCTTCTGCTAACCTGTGTCCCGCAAACCTACTCAGTACACTTTGTCGTTGGACCTTATGTTCCATCGGGTCCATCCTTGATCTCATCCTATCTCTTAGTTTTTTAAAGATATTCTGAGGTTTGGGATCGACGTGGTTGACCTCCTCAGCTACTTCTCTCCTACCTGCTCCCTCGCTGCTTTGACTATTCACATGCCCCATCCTTTCTCTGATAGAGGGAACTCTGGCTCCCTCCATTCGTCTCGTTAGGACTCTTGCGTCCTCTTCGAGCTAAGTATAAAATGCTGCATCCACCAAATGAGCCTCTTCGATTGCAAAAGGCTTCGTCGTTACCTGTATAACGATCTCAGTCCCCTTCACATTTGCGTGATATGTCGAAGGAACTAAACCGTGGTTGTGCATCCACACCCTTCCTATTAAAAGATGGTAGGAAGTAGCACTCTCAATTACATGAAACTTGATGTGTGAAGTGAGATTCCCCATTACAATCCCCATGTTCACATACCCGATTGATTTGGAGGACTGGTTGTCATAACCAGAGATTACCAAAGGCATTGGTATCGATCTTGCCTCAGATATGTTGGATGCGTGGAATGAGTTGACGGGCATGATGTTTATGGATGCTCCCCCATCCATTAGAGCTCTCGAAAAGCTTACTCCATTGATACTTGCCGTCACGTACAAGGGTCTGTTGTGTGGGAACCTTACAGCTCTATCGACATCACTGAAAGTCACTTCGGACAAAAATTTCCTCACTAGCTTGGCCATGAGCCCCCTCCATCTCAACGATGGAACTACATTCTTTCGTGCAATGTCCAAAATCACTTGGGTTATCTCTAGTCTGCCTTCCTTCGGCATTCCCACCTGATCGAAGAACCATGAGAATTTGGGCGACAGTGATACAACATGGTATTCCAGCTCTTGGTTTACTTCCTCACTATTAAGGTTATACACATCCTCCACATCCCTTGCGCTTGCTTCATCGTAGGCTATCTATCACAACGTTGGCCATTCCTCTCGTGCAGTCTTATAACGCCTTCTCAAACTCTTCTTGCTCCATCACCAGTTCCCTCGTCTCCCTCTCAGCTTCTTTGTCATAAGCAACTACCAGGTTGGCTACATGTGCTGGTAGTGGGTTAATGTTGACATTCTCTTGAGGGATCTGCGAAGGCAGGGAGTCCCTGCCTTCATATGTTTGCTTATAATCTTCCTCAGCGTAAAACAGGTCGCCGTTTGATGACTAATCTTTCGATGGATCTGGCAGTATTTGGGATAAGTTCTCACTTCTGCATTTGTCTCCGTTGCTGGAGTATCCTTGGGCTTATAGACTGTCCCCCCTTGCACTATGGCATTGTAGTAACTGACGACTTCTTCAACGGTACAAGGCAACGGAGGTGGATCTGTTCTATCTCTGCCAAACTTCCTTTTGTTATCCTTCTTCGGTTGCTTGGCCCCCTCTCCTCCATCGCCGTATCCCACTCGTGGGGTGTGTGTGTGCTGGCCACGTCCCACAACGGGTTGTATTGGCTGCCTGCATATCATAGGCACCACGACCGGGTTTAGCCGTACACCAAAGAGATGTTTCTTGCTGCTTTTAGGAACGCCGCAAAAGTTCCTTTGCGCATTTCATTTATAAAGTGACAGGTGTACTCCGGGAGCAAACCTTTAGCAGAAATCTGGAGCAGTTTGTAATCCTTAGCCTCCTCCCTCACGTCGAGGGACCTTTCTCCGAATCTTTGGACGTACGCCACCACCTCCTCTCCCGGTCATTGCTTCTCCCTGCAACCGTGTCAATGTAAATTCGTCTTCTGCCAGAAATAACTTCTGGACAAACAGAACGTGCATCTCCTCCCACGTTGAGACCTTCTTCGACGCTAAGTGAGAGTACCATGTAATATGCTTTATCGATAAGGGATTTAGAAAAATCCCTCGGTCTTAACTTCTTATTGTTGCAATGGGCCCCAAATGCTCAATGAACCGTTTGATATGCTCCTTCGGGGTTCCTTCCTTTCCTGTGTACTTCTCAAAGATAGGAGGAATGTAGTTCTTCGGGTAAGGTTCCTCGTTGTACGCCTTAGGATAGGGAGTACGAAATTATCGTATACTGAAGCTGATATCATTTTCAACATTTCCTTCCTTATTTTTTCTAAGGCAGATGCAGGGGTTTTCTCAGCTATTGGAGCAATGGACTGAGGGACCACAGGTGGAATACTTGCTGCACTTGGGGTACCCACTGTCGGGACAGGGGTAAGGACAGTGTTCGTGGGAACGGGTCCCCCTGGAGTTGCGCTCGATGGGGCTATCGGAGCCGCCATTGGTGTTACAAAAGAACTGGGGTCTAGTCCCCCTCCAAAAGCCGTTGCAGCTACAGGAGGAGTCTGCAAGAACTCATTATATTTGACCATGAGAAAGGCCATCTGTGCCTGTCCCATCACAGCGCTAGTAGAAGCCTGTGTGGCCGCTGGGAGTCCTGTTGCTGTTTGAACTTGGGGAGCCTCTACCCGAGGTACCCCATCCCTGGAAGCCTTAAGCTCCCTCGCCGCTTGTTCCTAATTTCTCTTAATAGCATCAAAGTGAAGGGTACGGTTATCGTTATCTTGCGCCACACTTCTAGAAGAATGCCTCCCCAGCAGAGTCACCAAATATAGGAGGGTAGTCCCCTTGAAGCCTGGGAGTATAGTAATACCAGTAGAGGCGTAACCCCTATAAGTCTGGTGATGAACGATAACCCAAGTACTCTTTAACAATGACAAATGAACACACAATATTGTATATAATAATCACTCAGATTGAACTCACAAATTTCTCGTGTATAACTCAAATGACAATAAAGGAAACTCAGAGGCAACTCATTCAAAGGGAGAGAGAAGTAAGCACCCTAGATACACCTTGACAGACAGCTAACGCACCAACCACCTCTTATATCTCTTTGGTTAGCTATTAGAAGCTTCACAATAAATGACAATGGTGGGTGAGTGAACTCTCTGGTTTGCAATAACTTCTCTTTAATAACTTCTCTCTCTAGCAATAATCTCTCTATAAATAAAGAACTCCCCTTCTCAGAAGTCCATAAATAGCCCCACACCTCTCCCGAGATATCCCAGTCCTTCACAGTGTGAAAGACGTCCCCCTCACACTTTACGTCGTAAGCATTAAATGCCTGATGAGTTAGCACCCCCTATGTCATGATTATTAAATGCCAGAACATGCCTTATGCCTATGCACTGTGCGTCAGAGGACTGTCACAATAGAGGTGGCTCACCAAACTGTTAGACATCCCCAATACGATAGTGGTTTACTCAAGTTTAGATTGAACAGTGTTTAGCTGGCTAGTGACATCACCAAAAGTAGATGTGATATTTGGTAGAGGGCTGTTTGACTCGAAGCTTAATATACAATGGAACTCGAGGTTACTTTGCACAAGCATCCATGACGAAAGATCTCTTGGTGTTTTACCAGGGGTATCGAAGATGGTCAAGACGAGCCTTAATGCTGCCTCACTTCTCAATCCTCCAAACCAAGTCCCTCTGAAGTTCCCACGGTGAGGTCATTGGATAGCATGTGAGCTCTCCCAAGCCCTGTCAGGCTTGATCTCTCGTGAGTACCGTTTGACCTCACACTCAATATTACAATCGTTACAACATTACAATCAATGTATTTAAAAGATACAATTTGACTAAGTAAGAACGAAAGATAAAAATGAGCTCTCTCAGCAAGTTTCCTCACTGAGCTTCCTCGCCTCGCTGTCTTCATGTTGCCTATTTCTCTCGAGTCTCGTCTGTTGATTGGGAAAACTCTCTCTAATTCAGAGATTACCTTCAAGCCCCCCCCTACACTTAGTGTGGTGACGATTAATCTCAACACAAATTATAAGTAAATGCAATCACCCGAAAAAATAAAGAACACGAGTCAGGATAATCACAATCACACACAACACAAGATATACATGGTTCAGCAAATTGCCTACGTTCACGGTGGTGTTCTCAGTTTTGTATTTCTCTTTTCTCCAGGGGAGTATTTTTTGGTTACATGCCCTTTGCCCCGGGCAGGGATATAGTATTTATATAGGTAAACTTCAGAGAGTGGGGGTGTTGGGCACTCCCACGTTAGCCCACTGCCCCTAGAATATCTCATGAGAGATTTTAGGAACATGATGGGTTATTAACCAATTGCGTTTGAGGCTTTGGAGTAGTGATGCGTTAACCACATCTGAATAGGTGGCCAAAGAGAGATTGTCTATTAAATGCTGGCGGATCCTCCATGTCAACCCATCCATGAAGCGCTGAATCTTTTTCTCTTCGGTCGGGATCTCACTCGGTACAATATTGAGAAGATTAGTAAACTCTGCCTCGTACTTTGCCACGATCCTTCCCTCCTGTTTCAGATTTGCTAACTTTCAACTAATCTCTGTCTGGACAGTCGAAGGGAAGTACTTGCGGTCGAACCGCACCCAAAAGTCTCGGATACTGAGTGTGTCTCTCTCCTCAGCGGTGGTGATGGACTCCCACCACTGCAGTGCTGCCTCCACCAGTTTGAACGTGGCCAAAATCTGACTCTGTAACTTCGTGCACTCATGCATCCTCAAATGCCTTTGGATGTCCTTTTTCCATTGGCTCGCTACGACTACATCGGAGCTCCCTGAAAACTCCGGAGGATGCGCCTTCTGGAAGGCATCCCTAACACGCTCCCAAGCAGACGGGAAAGCCTGGGCGAACTGGAGCCACCACCGGTGCCTGAGGTGGTGCCTGTTACACTACTGCCAAAGCAACATTTACCGCCTGAGCTACAATGGCGGCCACATCAGCGGCATTCATCATACCCTGAGCAGGTGCAAGCTGAGGCTATGGCTGGGCATTCCTGGGAACTCTTTGTGCACGTTTAGGAGGCATCTGAAAAGAGAGAAAAGTTTCATAAGTCTACAGTTATATTCTCAAAATAGCAGAAGAACGTAAAACGTATGAAGAGTACAACAATCCTAAAATATAGGGCTCTATATCAAAGGACGCTACGCGGAGACATAATAAGCCGTACAGATCCTAAGGACATTAGAACCTGATGCTCTGATACCACCTGTGACACCTCGCCTAATTAATTACCGGGTGATCAATCGTTAATTAATTAATTTCAGAATATCAAGTTGGTTCAGATAATGCATCACTGTCGAAAACTCAAATTTTAATTTAATAAAAACTAACCACCTAATATTTAAAAAGGGTGATGTCCAATTTTTTTTTCTTGACACTAACTAATATAAAAAAGAATACCAACTAATACCATGCATCACAGTAATATAAATAAAGTCTTAACTGAAGTAAAATAAATGACTGGAGTAAAACACATCCAGATACAATCCCATACAATAAATCTAATAAAAGGAAATAAAATCTAAGAGAGGATTTAAAACAACTAAATCTCTGAATGTAAACAGAAGAAAGGACGACATGTCCAACAGAATAGATAACTGAAAAAGGGAGAATAGGCTGAGTCGTCTACTAGCAATTATCCTGCAGCTTCCACAACAGCTACAGTACGACAACTGAATAGAGTCTCCTAACGCTGGTGTCCCTATGGCTGGCCACCTAAAAATAATGGAACAGTAGAAAGATATACAGAAAAACGGGTCAGAGCCCGAGTTGAAAACAGTTTAAAATCGCAAGTGCTTAAATTGATTCAATTAGCACAATTATTATTCAAGTTAACTTAGCGTACTCACTTGAGATACTTACCCCTCGATCTAGTGTGCACGTCTAACGAGCCTAACTACCCATACTAGTCATGATACCCTGACTGGCTACTAAGTACATACTAGTATGCTAGAAAGACTCCCAAAATAACTCAAAGCCGACGTACTTAAGATTTCGATATAGGTTTAGAAGTACTTTAGTTTATTCTCATATTCTTCTAAATGCCCAACTGATAAAACCATAATTACACATTTAAAAATAGAGTCATCAACATAAGACACCAAACAGGATTTTGGTATACACACATTATTCTCTTTATATATACATATCAATTTATATATAAATATAGCAATATTGCACCCCTGGTTGAGAAACCCTTAGTGCTACGCATACTCGACTATCTAGTCCCATTGCAACGCTCACGCATAGAGGATAACAGGTTCAATCTCTTGAGAACCAATAAAAGCACAAACACCTATTGGAGGCGAACATAGTCCTAAGCCGATGGGCTACGCACATACCTACGCACCCATACGACCGTCATCACTATCATTGTCACGGATAGCCCGTACGTAGGTTCCATGCTCTAGTGGTACGACTCTAAATCCCCCGAAGGCACACAAGTGTAATACCCCGTATTTTTGACTATATTTATTTTGGGATTAATTAATTAAATTTCGTATTAATTGGAAATTAATCCGGGTTAATAATACTAATGTGATGCGAATTGGTATTTGATTATGTGCATATATGATTATATATGAACTTGGTATTATAAAATTTGTCGTGGGATTTATATACGGCATTTTAGAAATTTTGTTGAGACGCGTGGGACCGCCGCGTCACGGTATGATATTTTGATATTAAAAGTGAATTAAAAATCTATAACCCGTATGGTCGTTTTGAGTGCGCCAACGCGTCCGGAAGGGTCGAGATAGTCAGAAAACACTAGCCGGGGGTATAGTTTGGGTTCCGGGGTATTTTTAGGCCATCCCGGCACCATAAAGGGTATTTTAGTAATTTGGTATTTTTGGGTAATTAAAAGTGACGAAAATGGAGAGTTATAATCTGATAAGGATTGACCCAACCAACACTTATTAACCCAACAAGCTACGGAGGTTTATTATATTAGGTTTTCATAAGTTTCCTTCAAACCAAACCCTAGCCACCTTGAGCCACCATTGAAGGAGAGCTTGGAGAAGGAGAGAGATAGAGGAAATCTGCAGAAAGAGATTACAAATCAACACCAGATTCGAAATCAAACCAAGGCAAGTGGTTTAATTATGTTTAACTTCAGCAAATGTTCTTTCCAAGTTAGCAAATTTAAGATTTATAATTGTTATTGGAAGATGAATGAAAAACCCATGATTAATTGAACTTAGGTCTGAATTTTGAGGATAAATTGCATGTAGACTAGTTGGTGACGATTAATCTGATGTGAATAAATGATTGGGTGAAAGAAAAACGAATTAAATTCCGGGATTTGATGATGATATTATGTTAGGGTTCATGTTCTTGAGAAAATCTGGAAAAACTAGGTTTTTATGAAGATTGATCCATAGGTAGCCTTTAGATGTTGAATTATTGATTTATGGACGTTAGTAATACTGTAGGATTGTTATATGGCATTACTATGACGTTATATCTGAGAATCATACGTTAGAAATTAGTTTTGGGATGGATTAAAATCTGCAAAACGAAGCAGTCCGTAGCCATACCTGTTCGATCGATCGATCGACATTCATCAGTCGATCGATCGACTAGATCGATCGAGCGACATTCATAGGTCGATCGATCGACCTTTCCAGAATGAGTGAAATATTCCTTAATTTGATTTTAATGGTGGAAACCCTCGGAGAATATGTTTGGAGACCTGATGAATACCCTCACCCTTAAGAAAGACCAGTAGGTGTGATTATTATAGTGAACTTTAATTAGAATACAATTCGAAGAATTATTCTAGATTATAGAAATTTGTTAAGTGAGATAACGTTTGGGTTAATAGTGTAGAATTGAGTAATTTAATGAAATAAGGTTTAGGGCAGAAGTAAAGACCTTAAGAATAAAGATGTTATATTTGGGAATAATCGGAACTTAATAGTCTATTTAAGATAGATTTTAAGGATAAGGGATTACGGCGTGAGACGTGTCGGCAATTTAACCTTATATTAACGGGAGACTTGAAATATATAAGTTTGGTATAATGGTATAATGATGTAGAAAATACCTTATTAAAATGGTGATATCTAAGATGTGTGAATGCTTAGTATATAGTTTATGTGTATAACATACCTACCATACTTGCTATCACGGGGGAGGTTACGTTCGCTTAGGACCCTCTAATCCTTGTGTGCCTACGGGGGGGATATAGACTGGTACCTTGATGAACATAGATCATTGAAAGACTTATTGTGATATTAATAAGTCCGCTGATCATGGGAGCGTAGGTATGTGCGTGACCCATGTGATGGTGACTGTGTTCGCCTCCATTATTTGTGATGTTGTTATCGGTAAACTATTCCTGAGAGATTCGGAATAGGTAATCCTTATGTACGTGATGTACCGGGATGGATAACAGAGTATGTGTGCGCCGCAGCTTAGTTCTCGGGGTGCTTGTGTCGTATATTTATGATGTGAATAATATACGCTTAATTTAATGGGAACCTTCATGTTAATGTTGTGAAAATAATTACGGTAATGTTCCGAGACTGATAATGAGTTAACTGATAGTTATATCTATGGCATACTTAGTAACTGAGTTTATGTTAAACCTCTATTTAATTACCAGCGTTGTTATGCTAAACGGAACCTAATAATATGGGTAGGACCTTTGGCAGTCTAGCTAGTTATGTCGTCAGTTAGCTAGTAGTATGGGTCGATATAGATGGGTAATTACGTTAGGAGTGCACAGTTAGTCGAGAGGTGAGAATTTAATGTGAGTGCACGTCCTAACATGTACTTTGCATTTAATGTTTTAAATGTTTTTAAAGCACTTGCAGGTTTTTAAAATATAACACATTCGGGCTCTGACCCGTTTGCTTTTCAAATCTCTTTTTCTTGTAAAACCATTTTTTAGGTGCCCAGCCACAGGGACACTAAGCATAGGATTCTCATTCAGGTGACGAGCTGTAGCTGTTTGTGGAAGCTACAGGGACTTGCTTTTAGACGCCTCTCTCATTTGGATTCCGTTCTCAGCATCTATCAGTTGTAGGGCATGTTGCCCAATTCTATTAGACATTTTTACATTTCAGTTTTCAGACTCTAGCATGTATTGCTCAGTATTCAGTTTTAGTTATTTATTTCAGTTTACTTATCAGTTGTGGGATTTGTATTGAGGAGTTTTTCCTCCAGAGTTTATTTACATTTTGTGATGGTTATTCGTTTTACTTCAGTATGGTGAATGGTGTTATTTAGTTATTCATTACTCTTGTTGCATGTTAATCAGATTTAATAAAATTTGGCACTTACTTTTTAAATACTAGGTGGTTAGTAATAATAAAACGTTTTCGACAGTGATGCTATTAACTGAGCCAACTTGGCATTTTGAATTAATTTTATAAAGGAGTAGCTACCCGGTGTTTAATTAGTCGGGGTGTCACAGGTGGTATCAGAGCATCAGGTTCTAGTGTCCTTTAGGATCTGTACGGCTATTATGTTTCCGTTACGTTTTCTTTGATATAGAGCCCTATATTTTAGGACTGTTGTACTCATTGTGTACGTTTCGTTCTTCAGCTATTTTAAGTTTATAAACCGTGAACTTATAAACTTTGTTCTTATTTCAGATGCCTCCACGACGTGCACGACGAGTTCCCAGGAATGCAATGCCCGAACCCCAGCCCGCTCCAGTTCAGGGCATGTTGAACGCCACTGAGGTTGCAGCTATAGTAGCTCAAGCGGTGAATGCCGCGATTGCCGTTGTTCAGCAGGCACCACCTCAGGCGCCGGTTGCCGCGCCAGTACAGGTTAATGCATTCCCGTCTGCTTGGGAGCGTGTACGTGACGCTTTTCAGAAAGCGCATCCGCCAGAGATTGCAGGTAGCTCAGATGTGGTAGTCTCGAGCCAATGGAGGAAGGATATGCAGAGGCACTTGAGGATGCATGAGTGCACTGATGTTCAGAAACAGGTGCTAGCTACTTTCAAGCTAGTTGGATCTGCGCTGCAGTGGTGGGAGTCCATTACCACCGCGGAGGAGAGGGATACCCTCACCATTCAGGAGTTCTGGGTGCGGTTTGACCGCAAGTATTTTCCGTCCGCAGTTCATACAGAGATGATGAGGAAACTGATGAGTTTGAAGCAGGAGAGCAAGACAGTGGCTGAGTATGAGGCCGAGTTCACTAACCTGTTGAATATTGTTCCAGACGAGATTCCAACAGAGAAGAAGAAGATAGAGAAGTTCACTGATGGGTTGAATTGGAGGATCCGTCAGCATCTGCTAGGGAACCTATCATTGGCCACGTATTCTGATGTGGTTAACGCTGCACTATTGCACTGCCAGGACCACCGTTTTCATATGGCCGAGGGCAAGCGGTCAGGGGAGTCTAGCCATCAGGGCAGGACTGGAGGACATGGTGCCAGCGGGGCACAGACCGGTCAGGGGCAGAGACAGACTGAGCAGGGTACCCAGCAGGGGGATAATAAGAGGTTCCGGTCAGGGAACTACAGGCAGGGACAGGGAGGTTTCCGCCAGGGCCATCAGGGTCCAAATGGCCATCAGGGCCAACAGGGGCAGAACGGGAATCAGGGCCAGCAGGGCCAAGGGAAGAACGGTAACGGCCACCAGGGCCGGGGACAGCAGGGACAGAAGGGAGGGAACTTCCCAGGGAAGTGCTTCGTCTGTGGCAAGACTGGCCACAAGCGACAGGATTGTCCTGATAGGGGCAGGGCCCCACAGCAGCAGCAGCAGGGTGCTCGCCAGGAGCCACAGAGGCCTTTGTTTCCCGCCGCTCTCCCCGCACCACCGCAAATTATTCCAGCACCTCAGCAGGGGCAGCTACAGTATGGACGTGTCTACAACGTCAACCAGGCTGCAGTTCCACAGGCACCGCCCGCGATCGAGGGTACGTTTCCTATCCATGGCACTATGGGTCGGGTGTTATTTGATACGAGTGCTACACACTGTTTTATTGCTACACACTTCGCGAAAGCTTTAGGATTGTTAGCTACGGCAGAGAGCACAGTGACGTGTGTCGACTCACCATTAGGGAGTGGGTCACTTATTTTCTTTATATGCCGGGGAGTGGGGGTAGAGGTTGGTGGTTTGGTATTGCCTGCGGACATGTTAGTGTTAGACATGCATGTTCACGATGTGATCATCGGTATGGATTGGCTCGTATCATATAGGGCCATAATTGATTGCTTCAGCGGGAGCATTGTTTTTGCCATTCCGGGGCAGGAGATGTTTATAGTGGCGATGCCTCGCCCAGAGGGAGGATCGACCGCTCATCTGTACTACATAGAGGAGGATACCTCTAAGGAGGTTGTGATTCCTTTGGATTCGATCCCGGTTGTCAGGGAGTATTCCGATGTGTTTCAAGAGATACCAGGCTTACCACCCAGTCGAGAGATAGACTTCGTTATAGATTTGCTACCGGGTACGAGACCTATAGCACGTGCACCGTACCGTATGGCTCCAGCTGAGATGCGAGAGTTACGGGATCAGATAGAGCAGCTGTTAGGGCAGGGCTTTATTCGTAGGAGTACCTCACCTTGGGGCGCTCCAGTTTTGTTTGTGAAGAAGAGGGACGGTTCACTGAGGTTGTGTGTGGACTACCGAGAGTTGAATAAGGTCACGATACGGAATAAGTATCCGTTGCCTCGAATCGATGACTTATTCGACCAGTTGAGAGGAGCTTCTTTCTTCTCGAAGATTGACTTGAGGTCGGGATACCATCAGTTGCGTATCAGGGAGTAGGATGTCTCGAAGACTACGTTCTTGTCGAGATATGGTTCTTATGAGTTTCGGGTTATGCCTTTCGGCTTGACCAACGCTCCAGCTGTGTTTATGGACTTGATGAACAGAGTGTTCAGAGATTTTCTAGATCAGTTTGTCATTGTCTTCATTGATGACATTCTGGTTTACTCTCAGACAGAGGAGGAGCACGCCGAGCATTTGAGGCAGGTTTTGCAAACACTTCGTCAGAACGAGCTGTATGCAAAATATGAGAAGTGCGGGTTTTGGCTGAAGGAGGTCCAGTTCTTGGGTCACATTATTTCCGACCAGGGAATATCTGTCGATCCGGGGAATGTGTCAGCGGTGAGGGAGTGGGGACAGCCCACGACACCAACGGAGATTCGTAGTTTCTTGGGTCTAGCAGGATACTACAGGAGGTTTATTCGGGGTTTCTCGGAGATAGCAGGTCCTTTGACACATCTTACTCGTAAAGGTGTGCCGTTCATTTGGAGTGATGCCTGTCAGTTGGCATTCGATGAATTGAAGGACAAGTTGACCTCAGCACCTGTGTTAGCATTGCCGAGACCGGGAGTTGAGTATTTGGTTTACACCGATGCGTCTTTGCAAGGGCTTGGAGGTGTTTTGCAGCAGGAGAGACAGGCCATAGCTTATGCTTCCCGTAAGCTTAAGCCTCATGAGAAGAATTACCCCACGCATGATTTAGAGTTGGCGGCAGTGGTATTTGCCTTACGGATTTGGAGGCACTATCTTTTGGGGGAGAAGTTTCAGCTGTTCACGGACCACAAGTCCCTACAGTATCTGTTCACGCAGAAAGAGTTGAACATGCGGCAGCGTAGGTGGCTTGAGTTTGTGAAGGACTACCAGTTCGACATCCAGTACCACCCAGGTAAGGCTAACGTGGTAGCAGACGCGTTGAGCCGCAGGCCAGCAGATGAAGTGGCAGAGGTATGGAAGGCTAAGTGGAAGGAATTGGGACACCAGGATGCAGTGGCCCGATCTTTCATGTCTGTGATGACCGTTACACCGCAGATTGTCACGAAGGTAGTACGGGCACAGGCCGATGACTCGTTGTGTCAGGAGCAGATAGTTCGATTACTTGCAGAGGGAGCCGAGTCCTATACCGTTAGCTCAGACGGGGGATTGCGCTTCAATGGGAGATTGGTAGTTCCGGAAGGGGAAGAATTGCGGCACAATGTTATGGCAGAGTCGCACGGCTCACGGTTCGCGGTACATCCCGGAGGGGACAAAATGTACCAAGACATGAGACGGCAATATTGGTGGAGCGGTATGAAGAGAGATATCGCTGAGTTTGTCTCGAAATGCGCCACTTGTCAGCTTGTAAAAGTGGATCATCAGAGACCAGCAGGATTGCTACAGCCGTTGGAGGTTCCGGTGTGGATGTGGGAGAGCATATCCATGGATTTTGTTACGGGGTTGCCTACGTCGCAGAGGGGTCACGACTCCGTTTGGGTAATTGTGGACAGGTTGTCCAAGGTCGCTCACTTCTTACCCGTAAGGACTGACTACACTACGGGACAGTATGCCCAGCTTTTCATTTCAGAGATTGTGAGACTTCACGGTGTGCCCCTAAATATCGTGTCTGACAGAGACAAGATATTTGTTTCGAGGTTTTGGGAGAGTTTCCAGGAGGCCATGGGCACGGAATTGCGGTTGAGTACGGCTTATCACCCGCAGACCGATGGGCAGACAGAGCGCACCAACCAGATGTTGGAGGACATGCTACGCATGTGCATTATTGACTTCGGGGGTGGATGGGAGCAGTACCTTCCACTGGTGGAGTTTGCTTACAACAACTCCTATCAGTTCACGATTGGCATGGCTCCGTTCGAGGCATTGTACGGTAGACCTTGTCGTTCCCCAGCATGTTGGTTGGAGGTGGGGGACAACAAATTACTTGGGCCAGAAGTGATCCAGGATACTTCGGCAAGGATTGAGTTGATTCGGAGTCGCATTCGGGTAGCTCAAGACAGGCAAAAGAGTTATGCTGATGCGAAGAGATTTTTCAGGGAGTTCCAAGTGGGGGACCAGGTTTTGCTCAGGGTTTCTCCGATGAAGGGGATTATGCGATTCGGGAAGAAGGGGAAGTTGGCACCGAGGTATGTGGGGCCGTTCCCTATTATAGAGCGGATCGGACCAGTCGCGTATAGACTTGGGTTACCGGAGCACTTGCATCGGATCCACGATGTGTTTCACATTTCCTCGCTGAGGAAATACCTTAGAGATAATTTGGCTCATTCGCACATTGCTGTGGAGGACATCGATCTCCAGCCGGATAGCTCCTACGAGGAGGGGCCAATTGCTATTTTGGACCGAAGCGAGAGGAAACTGCGGTCAAAGATAGTTCCGTTAGTACGTGTTCAGTGGCGACATCACAATGTCGAGGAGTCCACATGGGAGCGCGAGGATGAGATGCGCGAGCGTTATCCAGAACTGTTTTTAGCAGGTACTTTCTAGTTTCGAATTTCGGGACGAAATTCAGTTATTAGGGGGGAAGTATGTAATACCCCGTATTTTTGACTATATTTATTTTGGGATTAATTAATTAAATTTCGTATTAATTGGAAATTAATCCGGGTTAATAATACTAATGTGATGCGAATTGGTATTTGATTATGTGCATATATGATTATATATGAACTTGGTATTATAAAATTTGTCGTGGGATTTATATACGGCATTTTAGAAATTTTGTTGAGACGCGTGGGACCGCCGCGTCACGGTATGATATTTTGATATTAAAAGTGAATTAAAAATCTATAACCCGTATGGTCGTTTTGAGTGCGCCAACGCGTCCGGAAGGGTCGAGATAGTCAGAAAACACTAGCCGGGGGTATAGTTTGGGTTCCGGGGTATTTTTAGGCCATCCCGGCACCATAAAGGGTATTTTAGTAATTTGGTATTTTTGGGTAATTAAAAGTGACGAAAATGGAGAGTTATAATCTGATAAGGATTGACCCAACCAACCCTTATTAACCCAACAAGCTACGGAGGTTTATTATATTAGGTTTTCATAAGTTTCCTTCAAACCAAACCCTAGCCACCTTGAGCCACCATTGAAGGAGAGCTTGGAGAAGGAGAGAGATAGAGGAAATCTGCAGAAAGAGATTACAAATCAACACCAGATTCGAAATCAAACCAAGGCAAGTGGTTTAATTATGTTTAACTTCAGCAAATGTTCTTTCCATGTTAGCAAATTTAAGATTTATAATTGTTATTGGAAGATGAATGAAAAACCCATGATTAATTGAACTTAGGTCTGAATTTTGAGGATAAATTGCATGTAGACTAGTTGGTGACGATTAATCTGATGTGAATAAATGATTGGGTGAAAGAAAAACGAATTAAATTCCGGGATTTGATGATGATATTATGTTAGGGTTCATGTTCTTGAGAAAATCTGGAAAAACTAGGTTTTTATGAAGATTGATCCATAGGTAGCCTTTAGATGTTGAATTATTGATTTATGGACGTTAGTAATACTGTAGGATTGTTATATGGCATTACTATGACGTTATATCTGAGAATCATACGTTAGAAATTAGTTTTGGGATGGATTAAAATCTGCAAAACGAAGCAGTCCGTAGCCATACCTGTTCGATCGATCGATCGACATTCATCAGTCGATCGATCGACTAGATCGATCGAGCGACATTCATAGGTCGATCGATCGACCTTTCCAGAATGAGTGAAATATTCCTTAATTTGATTTTAATGGTGGAAACCCTCGGAGAATATGTTTGGAGACCTGATGAATACCCTCACCCTTAAGAAAGACCAGTAGGTGTGATTATTATAGTGAACTTTAATTAGAATACAATTCGAAGAATTATTCTAGATTATAGAAATTTGTTAAGTGAGATAACGTTTGGGTTAATAGTGTAGAATTGAGTAATTTAATGAAATAAGGTTTAGGGTAGAAGTAAAGACCTTAAGAATAAAGATGTTATATTTGGGAATAATCGGAACTTAATAGTCTATTTAAGATAGATTTTAAGGATAAGGGATTACGGCGTGAGACGTGTCGGCAATTTAACCTTATATTAACGGGAGACTTGAAATATATAAGTTTGGTATAATGGTATAATGATGTAGAAAATACCTTATTAAAATGGTGATATCTAAGATGTGTGAATGCTTAGTATATAGTTTATGTGTATAACATACCTACCATACTTGCTATCACGGGGGAGGTTACGTTCGCTTAGGACCCTCTAATCCTTGTGTGCCTACGGGGGGGATATAGACTGGTACCTTGATGAACATAGATCATTGAAAGACTTATTGTGATATTAATAAGTCCGCTGATCATGGGAGCGTAGGTATGTGCGTGACCCATGTGATGGTGACTGTGTTCGCCTCCATTATTTGTGATGTTGTTATCGGTAAACTATTCCTGAGAGATTCGGAATAGGTAATCCTTATGTACGTGATGTACCGGGATGGATAACAGAGTATGTGTGCGCCGCAGCTTAGTTCTCGGGGTGCTTGTGTCGTATATTTATGATGTGAATAATATACGCTTAATTTAATGGGAACCTTCATGTTAATGTTGTGAAAATAATTACGGTAATGTTCCGAGACTGATAATGAGTTAACTGATAGTTATATCTATGGCATACTTAGTAACTGAGTTTATGTTAAACCTCTATTTAATTACCAGCGTTGTTATGCTAAACGGAACCTAGTAATATGGGTAGGACCTTTGGCAGTCTAGCTAGTTATGTCGTCAGTTAGCTAGTAGTATGGGTCGATATAGATGGGTAATTACGTTAGGAGTGCACAGTTAGTCGAGAGGTGAGAATTTAATGTGAGTGCACGTCCTAACATGTACTTTGCATTTAATGTTTTAAATGTTTTTAAAGCACTTGCAGGTTTTTAAAATATAACACATTCGGGCTCTGACCCGTTTGCTTTTCAAATCTCTTTTTCTTGTAAAACCATTTTTTAGGTGCCCAGCCACAGGGACACCAAGCATAGGATTCTCATTCAGGTGACGAGCTGTAGCTGTTTGTGGAAGCTACAGGGACTTGCTTTTAGACGCCTCTCTCATTTGGATTCCGTTCTCAGCATCTATCAGTTGTAGGGCATGTTGCCCAATTCAATTAGACATTTTTACATTTCAGTTTTCAGACTCTAGCATGTATTGCTCAGTATTCAGTTTTAGTTATTTATTTCAGTTTACTTATCAGTTGTGGGATTTGTATTGAGGAGTTTTTCCTCCAGAGTTTATTTACATTTTGTGATGGTTATTCGTTTACTTCAGTATGGTGAATGGTGTTATTTAGTTATCCATTACTCTTGTTGCATGTTAATCAGATTTAATAAAATTTGGCACTTACTTTTTAAATACTAGGTGGTTAGTAATAATAAAACGTTTTCGACAGTGATGCTATTAACTGAGCCAACTTGGCATTTTGAATTAATTTTATAAAGGAGTAGCTACCCGGTGTTTAATTAGTCGGGGTGTCACAACAAGATACGGTCGTCCACAACGCGTTAACCTCCGTTCGATAGCCAGTAGCTAGGTATGTCATACACATAATATTTCGAGCAATAAGCATACACACAACTTATATAAATTCATTGGCTTTCCCGCAGCCTAGTATTAGCAGTACGTATAATATATCCCCTATCATACCCCGTAACTTATTCGTATGTATTTTCTCCCTTGTATTTTCGCATCTCTCTAATTCTATGAATTTTCATACCTTTCGAGGGTCGACATATTCTCCGCTCACTAATAATTATAAATTTTAAGTCACTCGACATTCATACAGGTCTAACACTCATTTAAATAGGCCTACGGGAAGTTTGAAACAAAAATCAGCCCTTAAGAGTCATTCTGAAATCTCGTTAGAAGACCCAAAAATCCTGTTCAAATGAGGTCGTTCGAACGAAGGCCCCCTACTTCGAACGAACTACCAAACTCGTTAGAAGGGTCACTGGAATCTCGTTAGAAGTCTCGTTCGAACGACCTAGGCTGGACTTGTAACGAAATTTTCGAAATTGCCGAGTTCATCTTCAAGGTTCGTTTTTCCAGATTTTCTCCTCTTCAATCTCAACCTAAACCCATTCCAACCCAAGTACAAGGTTTCCAAACTGCTCTAAGTCACCCTAGAACACTTCTTAGCATAGTTTAGGGGTCAAATCCTTCTAATCATCAAGTAAATTCAACAAATTCCTAACTTTTCCTATGATTATAATCTATTAAAACCCGATTTTTATTTCGTGATTTTAACATCTAATTCACCAAATTTCACATTCCTAATAAGGGAAAAAATCTTCTACATGCAAACCCCATCAAATTTCTAAGATTCCTACACAATTTCATCATAGGTAAACCAAATTTGGTATTAATAGTTCTAAAACCTCAACATATGTTAACAAGAATAATAAATGCTAAGAGAAAGAGCAAGATAATCACTTGCCTTAAAATAAACTTCTGGTTCGCGGGTTGAAATTGGTATGGGAACGATCCTCTTGACACGATCTACGCGCTAGTGTACTTTTTGGTGTGAAAGCTTGAGTTCTTGGCTTAGAGCTCTAATGGAGTCTTCTTCTTCTTCTTCTTCTTCTTCTTCCTTGGTTCTCTCTCTTTTCCTCTCTTTCTCACGTAGGTTGAAACTGACAGGCCACTAACCCTAAATGCTTTTAATTAAACCCAATTTTCGTCCATTTAATTACCCAAAAATCCCTAAAGACCAAAATACCCTTCCGGGGTGTCGTTTTGGGTTAAAAAAGCCTCGGACTCCAAATAAAATACCCGAGTAGTGTTTTCTGACTATTTCGACCCTTTCGGACACTCTGGCGCACTCAAAATAGTCATCCGAGTTATACAAAAATAATTTACCTTTTAAACCCCCAAATACATACTAGTGACGCGACTAATACGCGTCCCAAATATTTATAACATAACTGCCGTGTATCTCATCCCCGGCCATAATATTATTTCGATAACTACTAACTCTCATCACGCTAGTAATTATTATCATAAAGTCGGATTAATTACAATTTAAATTTTTCTCCCTTTAATTTAATTAATCCCCATTTTCCATAATTTCATAAAAATAAATATGCATAAAAATATGGGGTATTACAATTCCCTTTTACGGGGAGTACATAGGTAGATATTTTTCTTATTCTGCTCATTGATTTTTTGTTAGTGTGTTTTTTCTCTTATGTCCACTTTTTTCCTTTTTCAGTGAAGGCGAAGAACTTGGAACCTGCTCTTCGCGAAATCCGAGTTGCTGAGCTGATAAAAGCCTGGAAGATAAGGGAACTTTTGGCTGACGGAGAGCACCCGAGGTCGACTGCTTTCCTTCTAGAGTACAAAAACATAGGATCTAGCTTCATTTCCCGTCTTGCTGATAGCATTCCTCACATGGACATCCCAGAGGAGGTCGCTGCTTATCTAATCCAATTAGACGAGGAAAGTAGCTCTGGTGAAGGCTGTGTAGGGGTGACAGAGGTGGAGCTGAGGGTGATTCTAGTGAGGAGAGTTCGAGTGGTGAGGGATCTTCTAGTTCGGAGGAGAGTTCAAAGAATTCGGAAAGTTCTAGCGAGGAGACTATGGCTCCCCCTAGCTAGAACTTAATCCAGGATGCTAAGGACAATATTGCTCTGGCTCGCAGGCTGAAGAAGCAGAAGTCTGGGAGTGGTGATACTGCCATTGGCTCCCAAACTATGGCTCATGAAAGGGAGAGGAAGAAGAAAGAGGAAGCGTTGGTGAGGGGGAGAGAGAGAGAGAAAGAAAGAGGAAGAGAGGAAGAGGGTCGAGATGGAGAAGAAGGAGAGAGAAGAAGAAAGGAGGAGAGAAGAAGTGAGGACAAAAAAGGGATAGTCCTTGGTGCCCGTGTCTGCTTTAGCTGAGGGGGCTTCCGTCGCTCTTGCTCCTCGGCTGGCTCCAGCAGTGCTCGAGAGAATAGTCTTGCCAGCAGACCGCCAGAGGTAGTCAAGCATAGGAACCGACCAGTTAGCCCCAAAGGCGAGTCAGGGGCTAGCCTTGGTAAGTCTATTTTTACTTCTCTACTCTTACATTTTTCTTTTCCATACCTTCTTCGCTAACGTTTTCTTACTTCTCTGTACTTTGTGTCTGATTTCACCGTCCTCTATCGCAGTCGCGCCGAGCTGGCGAAGAGAATGCCGAGCTAGAGGCGAGCTTAAAGGTTGCCAGTGCTGCTCAGAAATCCTCTGATCTTGCCTTGGCTGAAGCTAACAAAGTCAAAGAGGCAGCGTCTAAAGAGCTAGACGAGCTGAGGCAGTCCTATGACTTAGTCTGCACGAGCAAGCTGGCGGTGGTTGGGGAAAATAAAGAGCTTGCCGAAAAGACGAAGAAGGTGGAGTCTGAGGTCGCCATCATCAAGGAGACCTCTTACAATACTGGGTGGTTCGCAGCATACGAGGATGCTGAGGCTCAGATCGGTTACATCGGCCGTTTCAACTTCAAGAAAGGTTGGGACAGGGCTTTGCTCGCTATTGAGGTGGATGCTGATTCTCCTCTCTTTGACGAGCACGACCCTGGCCCGAAACCTATTATAGAGGGCGTGCTTCCTCCTGCTACCAATGAAGGCATTCCAGCTGTTCCAACCGCCACTGCTGATGCTTCCATCGATCAAGTACTGGTGGCCGTTCCATCCGAGGGAGGTGCACATGAGGCTGCTGCAGATAAGGGGAAGAGGCCAGCATTCACAGAGCAGACTGAGGTTGCCAACTAGTCTTTTTAGGGGGCCCTTGTATTTTTGTTTTTCTTCCCTTTGATCAAATGTACTTGTACCCGTTTTGGGTTGATTTTAATGAGAAGAAGAATTTTTGGATTTCTGCACCTGTTGATATATTTACTTTTCGTACTTTTATGACTTGTAGTTTGTTGACCTTGATAATAAATTCCTGCTACCTCTCGCCTAGGCCAAATTCTTGGTGCCGACATGAGCGACCGAGTTTACAGTGCCTTTGTAAAAATCTGCAAGTCTCTTAGATTGAGGAACCAGGACTATAAAGACCAGTCAGAGCTTGTTGCCAAGCTGAAAGATAAACTTGAGGAGATGGAGGAGGTCGGCGCCTCTATTCAAGAAGAAATGGATGCTCTGAAGGCTAAGCTTTTGGATGCCTCTGAGATTAATCAAGTTAGAGAGATCCTGCAACAGGAGAATGATACTTTAAGGAGGGAAGTCGCGCGCCTTAGGGAGAATGCACCGAGCATTGCCCCTTAAGTTATACGTGGTTCTTCATCGACTAGGCGGCGAGCTGGGCCTGATGACAGTGGTTCAGCTAGGGAGATTGTCGAACTGTGGGGAGATGTTCGCCGGGCGTACGTGATAGCCGTTGGGCTACAAAGAGACGTCACCCTATTGAGGTACTTGTTCAAGAAAGGTCCTCGGCAGGTGTGGGCAGATGGGTACGACTAGGGCTGGACAGATGCTCCCACAAAGTTGAAGGAGGTTGAGGAGCTATCTTTCATTAGAGGGTGGCTTAGTGCCCTCAGAGAATTAAAGGTTCCCCCGAACTCCGCCCTTCGGTATAGACATGAAATTACTCCATCTTTAGAGCCAAATCCGTTTAGAAGGGATGATCGTTGGATCCCAATAGATGCAATCCCAAGACAGCTACTATAGCTGAGTTCAAACGATGTCGAGGAGGAATTCGTTCCTCACCCAGATGATGGCCGAAGAGCTCGAGTAGCTAACTACCTCGCTCAGCGACCTGGTCCTCATTAGGATTTGAATCACTTAGCATATGTAACTCTTTGTACATGTAGTGATGTAATAAAACATTTATGTTTTGGGCGATTTGTCGACTAAACATGTGTTGTGTTATTTTTTACTTTATTATTCTTTTGTTCAGTTATCTTGGGCTCTTCCAGCCGACTAGATATGACTTGGGCTGAGTTGGCTGTCGAGTGAGTATCCCCCCAGTCCAGTATGCTTTAAGTGTACCATTCTGCCTTACTTTACCTTTTAGGTCGTGTCGTCACACTGCCTTAGGCCTAAGTGAGGCAATGGCGAGGATACACTTGGGATCGAATATTCTATCCGAGCAGGATTTTTGGGCCATACAATGTTGGCGACCGAATCTGGGTTGGTCATGTTGCCTAAGGGTCTCCTGTAAGGCTTCATATATTGCCAGGGGCAAGCTAGGAGGTCATTTTTGTTAATTAACAAATGCCTGAGGAGGGTCGTTACACATCGACCCTGCTATTTTAGCCAATAAGTTTCTCGTGATATTAGTTTTGAATGTTAAGAGGGGAGCCTGTAGCTTGGAAAGGGTGCGTATACTATAATGTAGTTGAGAAAACCAACACTTCATAAAATGCTACTGCCAAACAAATCTTATTAATCAGAGAAGTATTGAAATTTCAACATTAAGTTTGCAATAATAAAAAAGAAATCTAGAAGTAGAATTTCTTCAAGTTGGCTGCATTCCAAGCTCTTGGTATTTCCTTGCCCTCCAGTGTTTCCAAGTGGTAGGCTCCTTGTAGGTCATCTCTTATCACTTTGAAAGGTCCCTCCCAGTTTGGTCCTAGCTTGCCCTCCGATGGTTTCACAGCGCTGCCAAGAACTTTCCTCAGGACGTAGTCCCCAACTTGAAATGTTCTTGGATTGACTTTTTTGTTATAATGCTTTGCTAGCTGTTGCTGGTAGGCTGCTAGTTTCACTAGAGCCAATTCCATTCGTTCATCGGCTAAGTCAAGTTCAGCGAGCAGTGCTGCATCGTTTTGGCCTTGGTCGACCAGAGTGGTTCTCATGGTAGGGAGGCTAGCTTCCAAAGGGATAGTTGCCTCCATCCCATACGTAAGTGCGAAATGGTGTCTCTCCAGTTGCTCGCCTGGGGGTGGTGCGATAAACCCATAGGATATGGGGCAGTTCGTTTACCCATGCTCCCTTGGCTCGCTCTAAACGCCTTTTTATCCCATCGATCACCGTTTTGTTGGAAGCCTCAGCCTGTCCATTGCTTTGAGGGTATGCCACATAGCTGAAGTAGTGCCGGATCCCATGGTCGCTGCAGAAACCCTGGAAGGGGCCACTTTCGAACTGGGTTCCGTTGTCAGTAATGATAGTCCTGGGGATCCCAAAGTGAGTGACGATGTTTCTCCACATGAATCTTATCATGTCCGCGTCTCTAATGTTTGCCAGTGGCTCTGCCTCTATCCACTTGGTGAAGTAGTCTGTTGCGACCAACAGATATTTGCGATTACCGGCTGCAGTTGGTAGAGGGCCCACGATGTCCATACCCCATTGGGCGAAGGGCCATGGGCTACTAAAGTGAATTTAGGTCGCTAGCTGGCTGATGAACCATATGTGCGTGAATTTGGCACTTTTTGCACTTTCGAGCGTAGATTCCAACGTCTTTCTGCATGTACGGCCACTAGTACCCTTCTTTCATTGCTCGGAAAGCTAGCGACCTGCCCCCACTATGACTCCCACAGAGTCCCTCATGGAGTTCATGCAGGACTCGCTCGACGTCTTTTTGGATGAACGCACTGGAGGTAAGGGCCAGTGAAAGATCTCTTGTACAGCTTGCTCTTAGGAGATAAGTGAAAGCGAGCAACTTTGACTCTTATCTGATGAGCAGTCTTCTTGTCTACTGGTAGTGCACCATTTTTCAAATAATCTATTACGGGATCCATCCAACTGGGGGCTGTCTTGATCTGGAGAACGTGCTCGACGTTCGGCAGTTCGTTGATCTGGTTGATACTTGGCTGGGCAAGGAAATCGATCTGAATTGTCCTCTTCAGGTCGGAGTCGATTGTTGAGCTTAGGGCTGCTAGAGCATCAACGTGGCTGTTCTGTCCTGTGGGAAACTGCTGGACGCTGATGTGCTCAAAGTTGGCCATCAATCCTTTCGTAGTGGCGAGATAGGCTGCCATCCTCTCATCTCTTGCGTTGAAATCGCCACTTATCTGGTTGGAGACCAACTACGAGTTGCCGAAGACTTGGAGTCGCTTTGCTCCGAGCGTTCGCGCCTTTTGTAGGCCCGCGATCAGTGTCTCATACTCTGCTTCGTTGTTGGAGGCTTCAAATCCAAGCCTAATTCCTTGCTCGAGAATTGCATCTTCGGGGGTAACCAGCACGATGCCCACTCCTGCCCCTTCAACGTGTAGTTTCCAGATGCCTGATGCTGGGGGAACTTCGTTCTGATGACTAGTCTGGGGCTGGTCGCAAGGCTGCTCTCCTATAAACTCGACGATGAAATCGGCGAGGACCTGTCCTTTGATGGCAGTCCTTGGCTGGAACTGAATGTCAAATCGCCCGAGCTCGACCGACCACTTTGACAGTCTACCTGAAAGGTTTGCTTTAAGGGGGTGGGATGTAAGTACAATGATGGAGTGGGCTTCGAAATAGTGTTTTAATTTTCTCGAGGCTACCACTAGCGCAAATGCGAGCTTTTCTAGTGGTAGGTATCGTTGTTCGGCGTCCAAAAGAGTCTTACTCGCGTAATAGACTAGGTACTGAATCCCCTTTTTTTCGCATACCAGTGCAGAACTTACCACATGACTAGATACTAGGTAAAGGTATAGGGAATCATTCTCTTGAGGGATTACGAGCAAAGGCGGTTTGCTGAGGTAAGCTTTGATCCCTTCCAATGCCCTTGGGCAATCCTCGTTCCACTCCACCTCCTTGCTTTTCTTTAACAACTGGAAGAACGGTTGGCACCTTTCGAAAGACTTTGAGATGAACCGATTTAGGGCGGCGAGCATTCCCGTGAGCTTCTGCACGTCTCTTATCATTCGGGGGGGCTGCACCCTGTTGATAGCATCAATTTGGTCCAGGTTGGCTTCAATACCCCTCTTGCTGACCAAGTCCAAGGAATTTTCCTGAATGGACACCGAAGGAACACTTGCGTTGAGCTTCATTCGGTACTTCTTGAGGATTTCAGAGGTCCTTGATAGGTTAGAGAGGTGGTCATCTTTGAGCTTGCTCTTGACGAGCATGTCATCGATGTAGACCTCCATAGTGCTTCCCATTTGGTCCTTGATCATCTTGGTGACCAATCGCTGGTAAGTTGCTCTTGCGTTTTTTAGCGCAAAGGGCATAACCTTGTAGCAATATAACTCAACTGTGGTTATAAATGCTGTTTTGTCTTGATCTGGCTCGTGCAGAGGGATCTGGTGATATTCGGAGTATGCGTCCAGGAAGCTCATCTTTTCATGTGCTGCCATGGCATCCACCAGCTGATCGATCTTTAGGAGGGGGAAGCTGTATTTAGGGCATGCTTTGTTGAGATCGGTGAAGTCGATGCAGACTCTCTACTTCCCGTTACTCTTGGGGACAACTACTGGGTTGGATAGCCATTTGGGGAACTGAACCTCCCGTATGGATCCTGCGTCCAGTAGCTTTTCAACTTCCTTCTTCACTGCTTAGCTTTCTCTGGAGCAGTTCGTCGAGCTTTCTGTGCTATTGGCTTGAAGGCTGGGTCGACGTGCAGTCGATGACGAGTGATGTTGGGATCAATCCCGGGTAGCTTGTAAGGCTCCCATGCGAAGACATCTAAGTTACTCCGAAGTAGGGTGACCAACTCCCTCTTTTCGCGGTCGGTAAGTGAGGTTCCGATTAAGAACTTTCTTTCATTCGAGCTGCTACTAGCTGTGACTTGCTCCAGGTCCTCGACGACTCTTTCAGAGGGGAGGAGCCGGGTCTCCTCCACTCCTGGTCTCATATATTTTAGTTGCTATTTGGAGGGCATTAGCCTTTCCCGTTCCTCGTTCTTGCTTCTAACTACTTCAACCTTCTTCTCTGGTTTGGGACGAATGGCCACTATAAAGCACTTTCTTACCATCGTTCAGTCACATATTTGAGCTTCTGATGGTAGGTAGATGGGACAACCTTCATCGCGTGCAGCCATCCTCTGCCGAGGATTGCTTGGTAGGGTGAATCAATATCGACCACAAGAAATTCGATCATTTTTTAGATGTTTCGTGCCCTTACTGATAGGACGATCTTTCCCAAGGGGATGGTTATTTTTCCAGCGAAGCCAACTAAATGAATGGTGGCTTCCTTTAGGTCGGCGACACTTAATTTTAACTTTCTGAACAGGTCGAGATACATTACTTCGGATGAGCTACCTTGGTCGACGAGCAACCTGTAGACGTCATAGTTAGCTATCCTAAGTGCAATGATCAGCGCATCATGATGTGGGGTTCTTACTCCCACCAGGGCTTCATCTGTGAACACAATATGCTTGTTGTAGTCGACATCTTCTGCTTGCCGACGCTTCCCAGCTTGTGTTTTTGCCGGATCGATCTGAAAGGCTTGCATTACTGCTGTAAGCTTTTTTACTTCCATCCGAGCCGCATTTCCTTGAATCTGTTTGAGGTCAGACGCCCCATGAATTACCGCAAATTCATGGCCAATGACCTCCTCGAGCACGTTATCGGCCTTTGATCTCCATTGGCAGCTACCTTATCTGCCTTTTTCTCCACAAATTCACCCAAGTGTCCAGCTTGAGCTAACTCTTCAAGATGGGACTTGAGTGCTTTGCAGTGTTCAGTTTTGTGCCCGCCCTCCTTGTGGAAAGCACATCTCAGTGCGTTGTTTCGCTTGGCAGGGTTTCCGCCCATCTTCTTCGGCCACTTGATGAACGGTTCATCCTTGATTTTTGCCAGAATCTTGTAGATCGGTTATCTAAAAACTGTGTTTACAGCTTGAAACTCGAAGCTCTTGATTCCATTCTTCGGGCCATTCTTGCCCCCATTCTTACTCCCTTTTTTTTTACCCTCATTCCTGTCGCTCCCCTTGCCGACAACTTTGGCGTAACCGTTTTCTCCTGCACTGACATGGGTCACGTCTTCGACTTGGCATATTTTTCAATACGAGCCATCAAGTCGTCGATGGTTGTGGCCTCGTCCTTAGTGAGGGACTGGTGAAGAGGCAGGAGTTGGGTAAGCCAATCTTGAAGAACGCAACGACGACCTGCTTCGAGCAGTCCTCGACCTCGTTGAATATCTCCCAATACCTCTTCGCGTAGTCTCTGAGGTTCTCCTGGGGCTTTTTCTTCATTGTCAACAAAGAATCCATCCTCTTCGGATGGGAGCTGCTGGTAATGAAGCAAGCTGTGAAGAGCTCTGCCAGGGACTCGAAGTTCTTAATAGATCTGTGGGGGAGTTTCTCGAACCACTTTTGGGCCACATCGTGCAAGCTCGACGGGAAGATTCGGCACATCAGTGCGTCCTTGTGGTTCCAAAGGGTTATGGCCTTCCTGTACTGTCTGACATGGTCGATGGGATCAGCCTTCCCATCGTAGATTTTGAACCTGGGCATTGCGAACTTCTTGGGGGCTTCCTCTTCTTCTATTGCCCTTGAAAAAGGGGACTTCATCTGGGTCTTGAGAGCTCGCCTGGCTAGCTCTCTTGTTGATCTGGCACCCCGATGTCCTGGGTGTTGGTCCATCTCTCTCCGGACCAAGTTTCGTATATCGTCGTTTCTTCGCCCCGGGCTCTTGTAACGGCGAGCTGGTTGTTGTTGCTCAGACCAGTTGTCACTTGACCTGTATCGCTCAATTCTATGAGATCCGCGCCTTGGCTCCCTCCTCGGCTGCGAGATCTGCTCTCCTGAGGGTTAAGAGTTCGATAATGACGTTGTCTCGTGTTACGATGGAGTTCTCTCTCCATCCTCTCTAGCCGCCTCTTGAGGCGAGCATTTTCGGCTTCCTGCTTGCGAGTAGCCACCTCCTGCTCTCCTGAAAACTTGTGTAGACCTCGCTGGCCCCTGGCTTTCTTCCGAGGCTTGCCGTTTCGGGAGAAGCCTTGGGTTTGAGCGTCGAACTTCAGATCTAACCCTATGAGGGATAGGTTGCTCCTGAATATCCCCGGCTTGAGGGGCATTGCTGCTGTGATCAGACATTCCTCCAGGTTCTTGTTGGTGAAAGCTTTCTTAAAGGAAGAACAACCGCTTCTTACAGACGGCGCCAATTGTGGTGATAATTAATCTCAACACAAATTATAAGTAAATGCAATCACTTGAAAAAATAAAGAACACGAGTCAGGATAATCACAATCACACACAACACAAAATATACGTGGTTCAGCAAATTGCCTACGTCCACGGTGGTGTTCTTAGTTTTGTATTTCTCTTTTATCCAGGGGAGTATTTTTTGGTTACATGCCCTTTGCCCCGGGCGAGGACTATAGTATTTATATAGGTGAACTTCGGAGAGTGGGGGTGTTGGGCACTCCCACGTTAGCCCACTGTCCCTAGAATATCTCATGAGAGGTTTTAGGAACAGGGATGGGTTGTTACTAACCAACTACGTTTGAGGCTTTGGAGTTTGGGCCGGACTCTTCCTGTTCTTAATAGGTTTCAGTCCGGCTACTTCTTTGGGCCTACAAAAATGGACGAGGTACCCACACTTAGTATTTAATATAATGTCATTTTCAGTTTCCATTGAATATATTATCAAATTGCCAAAAAAAAAAAAAAACAGTTGAACAAATGTATCACACTTATTGGTAATTTTTCTAAAAAAGGTAATTCTTAAAACACTAAATATTTCCCATTTTTTGTAACCAATTCTCCAATGTCAAAATTTGTTGGTTTTTTTGGCTATAGTTTGGAGTCAAATCTGTCTGTTAAGCCTCTGAATAAACTCCTCAACTCTTTTATTAAGTTCTTCATCTGACTTGGTTAAAAGCTGATTTTCTTCTACTTTTTGATCATGCTTCTCACTTTTTTCAATATTGTTTGTTTCATGAGTTCCCTTATTAGTTTTTGAAACAAGTTAATATGCACTCTTTGCATGGAAATTGACAGTAGGCTTTTCTGGGTCATCATTTTTGACAACAATTTCCAAATTATTTTCTGGGAATTTGTTGCTAGCCACGTCGACAGCTTTTATATACTGTGAGATTTCAAGCTCTTGTCGTGGGATGCTTTCTTCTACTATTTCGAGTACTGTAATTTGAAAGAGAAATTACTCTCTGCTCAACTAATTTTAGCGTATTCTTCGTATATATCATGTGCTCTTGCCAAAGTGTAAACTCCAAAATCAGATGCTATGCTGAGTACGAGGGTGCTGGAAATAAAAAAAACACAGAACATGGCATTGAGGAGGGTGCAATGGGAGATGCTGAAGATATAAAATACTAGAATATAGATGACAATGGCTAAGAAAGCCCGAAAGAATATACTGAAATATATCATGTTCTTGTGTAGGAACATTTTGGGCCGTAAAGAACCTGACTTGTAAAATTATTGTGCCCTGTTTTTTGTGTCCAAAATTTTCCAAACTCTTCTGAACCAAGACGTCTTTCCATTATTATTTTATTGGTCCCCTTACATTTGTATACTATATATGTAAATGCGAATTGAGTCAGTTAGATTCTCATTGAATTTTTATAAGCTCCTTGACCTTGAGTCATGACACCCTTTATTCCGTGTGCAGATTGACAAACTACTTGCTTGTGGTGGACTTGCAAAGAACCCCTTGTTCATTCAAGAGCATGCAGATATCATCGGTCTCTCTCTCTCTCTCTCTCTCTCTCTCTATATATATATATATATATATGTCCCTCTCTCTCTACACACGCACATTCATACAACCACACCTACCTATATCCATGCATACATGAGACACATACACAACACATGCTTTTATAAATAGCTAAATAGACCCAAACTGCCCAATGTTTATATCTAGTATGTCCATCCTCCACATTAATCATCATAATAGTATTTTATTTCTATTTTAAAAGATAATGGACCTTTATTCCCTTAATTATTAAAACCAATATCAAATGCCCTATGTACACACTTACATGCCAAAATACCTATGAATAAATAAATAAATAGTAGAAAAAAAGGAAAAAGGTCTACATGCCAAACTTTTCTCTTAAGAAGCTTGGGATACAAAGTCATCCAAACAGAAGTTGAGGGATCTCTTCATTGATGCGATTTCATTAACCCATCCGATTGTGACCCTTATGACAAGGCTGTGGTTGAAAAGTCACCATGAAGGGTGTTGAATTCGCATTAGTGGTTTAATTCAACTTTCTTCTTAAGGCCGGGGTGAATGTTTTTCACCCTAGTGAAAAGTTAAATGGTAAAAAGTATTTTCACATATGTATAGTTTCTTTTTGTACATAATTGTAAATAAATGTATTCGCTATAAATCTGTGATATGGAAAAATAGTGAATAAAATTTAATACCGAATAGTTGAAAATACCTTTCACTATTTTATTTTTGTTTTCTTTGACTCTTCCCCCAGATAATGTCAAAATTAGACATAACCCCCCGCTTTTAAAAAAATTAGACTTAACCCCCCTGCATGTGCATATCCTGCTTCCAACACTCCTCAAGCTGGAGCGAAGATATCAATCAAGCCCAGCTTGATAATGGAAGATCGAAGAAGAGAGAGCCCGACTGATTTGGTGAAAAAATGTGATGTCTGATCCGAAGAAGGGACAAAAGCGGGACGAATGATGTAAGATCTCACTTTTTTCTTGATAAAATGAATATTAACCTCCACGTGTTTCGTCCTCCTATGAAGCATGGAATTAAATGTAAGCATAATAGTAAACTTGTTATTGCAAAATAACTTCGATGATTCTTTTTCCATAAAACCCAACTCCCCCAAAATCGATCGAAGCCATAAAATCTCACATGTTCCCAAAGTGTTATCGCACGGTACTCGACCTCTGCTGAAGAACGTGAAACCACCACCTACTTTTTGCTCTTCCATAAGATGAGGTGATAACCATAAAATATACAAAAGCCCGAAGTGGAATGTCTATCTGTCTTCGACCCAGCATAGTCTGCATCTGTAAAACATGATAGACTTGTCTGACTCCGTGAGGCATAAAACAACCCAAATTCTGGACATGCCTTGAGATATCTCAAAATGTGGTAGACAACGTCCAAGTGAGCGGTACGTGGAGCATGCATAAACTGGCTAACCATACTCACAACAAATGTCAAATCCGGCTTTGTACTGGTCAAGTAAATAAGACGACCAACCAATTTCTGATAAACTGAAGGATCGGGATTTAAATCACCTGTCTCGGCCAAAAGCTTTAGGTTAGGGTCCATAGAGGTAGAAGTCAGACGATAACCTAGCATCCCGCTATTCTGAAGAAGATCCAAAGTGTACTTACGATGGGATAAAGAGATCCCACATTCAGACTGAGCCATCTCAATTCCAAGAAAATGGAGAGGACCTAAGTCCTTCACATCAAACACCTTCCTTATATCCATCTTCACTCGTGCAATCCCATCGACATCATCACCCTTAATAATAATATCATCGACACAAACCAACAAAATGATGCATATACCATCGGGTTGACGACGAATAAGGCACGTATGATCGGAATGGCACTGTGTAAACCCCATGGATATAACCTCATTGAATCTGCTGAACAATGCCCGGGGTGATTGCTTAAGGTCATAAAGAGACTTTCGGAGATGAAACTTTTTCGGCGGAGCCCAAAAATTCGGAGGAGGGACCATATAGATGGTCTCGGAGAGATACCCATGTAGAAAGGCATTCTGGATGTATAACTGATGTAGAGGCCAAGAGTGAGAAGCCGCAAGAGAGATTATCGAACGAAAATAAGCTTGGGGCAAATGTAGCACCAAAATCTTTCCCAGGAATTTATGTAAATCTCTTTGCCACCAACCGTGCCTTATAACAACCAATAGAGCCATTGGCTAAATGTTTCACATTGAAGACCCATTAACATCCAATGGTATTCTCCGTGGGAGGTAGAGAAATAAGCATCCATTTCCACTTTCATTGCCTTCATCCATTTAGGATTTTGGAGAGCCTCAGCCACTGATCGGGAATAGAGGTGGAATCAAGTCGGCCTAGAAAAGCTCGATATGAATCTGAAAGACTATCATAGGAAAGATGTTGGGAAATGGGATGATTGGAACTAAAAACAAAACCATAGTAGGAAGTGGGACGCTTAATATGAGAAGGATAATCAGAAGTAGGAGGTGGTAAAGAGGAGGGAGTACCTAAGTCTGGAGAGGGAGGTAGTAGAGGCGCTCGAAGGCAATGCGAGTATACTTGTAAGGAGGGTTCAGAAGGTGTAGGAGGAGGAACCAAATCAACTATAGGAATAGATCGGGCAAGTGATGAAGCCTTGCTCTCGTGAGAAGGTGAGTTAATCATATCCTCAAGAGATGGGGAGTCAGGAGCCTGCAAAGTACTCACCACCCCCATAGAAAGGTACATTCTCATGGAAAGTAACATCAAGATAGTGATACATGTGTTTTGATACCGGATCATAGCACCGACCCCCCTTAGACATCGAGGAGTACCCCATAAAAATGCACCGAATATCTTTATCATCAAGTTTGCTCTGAGAGGGACTACGATCATTAACAAAACAAGTACACCGAAACACACGAGGAAGAATGTGGAATAAAGCACGAGGAAGAATGTGGAAGAGTGCCATTGGGTTCAAGGCGACACCTTTCCCTCAAAACTCGACTTGGGGTACGATTTATGATAAAGGTGGCGGTAAGGACAATATGATGTCAATAGGATTTGGGCACCTTCATACCACTCAACAAACATCGAACTACTCCCATTAGGTGACGATTTTTACGTTCCGCTACTCCATTTTGTTCAGGGGTATATGGACAAGTTTTGATGATATAAGATCCCTTTTTGATTAAGTTGAGATCTAAACTCATTAGAATCATACTCACGCCCATTATCTGATCAAATATTACGAACCGCCGTCTTAAATTGAGTTTTAATCATTTGGAGAAATAAAACAAACAAGGGGGAAACTTCAGATTTCCTTTTAAGGAAATACACTCAAGTACACCGAGAATAATCATCAATAAAGATCGTATAATAGCGATGACCAGAAAAGGTAGTAACATGGGATGGCCCCCACACATCAGAATGAATCAATTCAAACATACTAGGAGCATGACTCATATGTGGAATATAACTAGTCCTAGTATGCTTGGAGAGCTCACATACTTCACATAAGAATTTTTTGCCCCTACCCGCTTTCGAAAGAGAAGGAAATAACAAACATAAGTACTGAAAATTGACATGCCCTAGACGAGCATGCACAAGTGCAAGATCTGGAAGGAAACATCATAAGAAATGAAATCTAGCAAGATGAAAGCATTGAGACTAAGGGTGGGAGATTGCAGTGGTGGAGGTTCCCAAAATAGTACAGCCCGTCGCGCTCATAGCCCCTGCCAATACTCGTATTCGAACTCAAAACTTGCAAGAGACAATGGGTAGGAAAAAACATAAAACAATTGAGATGTTTGGCAAGTTGGCTAACGGACGAGAGATTAAAAGAAAAATTAGGGCAATGCAAAACTGAGGAAATAGTAATATAAGAAGACAAAACACACTTCCCCCTTGCTATGGATACGTGTATGAGAGCCATCTGCAATACGCACATATTGATAAATAGGAAAGGTGGGTGAGGAAAGAAGAGAAGACTCTCCCGTCATGTGATTAGTGGCTTCAGAATTCAGAATCCAAGTGGGCTTCGCAGTCTGAATATGAAAATCGGAGGGAGCACCTGAAGTAATGGTGGTACTAAGAGAAGAATCAACAACCTGCGGAGTAACCGCATGAGGACAAGTGGTATCAACACCTTTGGCCATGCCAAAAACCAGACGATGACGACAAACTATCTCCCTATTACCACAATAGGATCCGAAAGCAAAAGTGCATCCATTCACGAGGAGATTTGTAGCCAATTGAGTCGGGGTATGTTTTGCCAATGAAAAAACTTCTTTGTCAATACCCGAATAACCCATAATAACTCAAAAAGTGCCAAAAAATTGACCAAACAACAATCTGAAATTCTTGAAGGGCAGATTTGTTCTAAATAACAACAAGAACTCACCAACAATTATTGGTGAATCATAAAAAATCTGCTGCAGATGCGCATATCAATAAACTACGGCTTAAATGGCCGAAAAATGTGGCAAAATATTCAAAAGAATGCTACTGAACAACCCGACGGCCCCCCCCCCCCCCCCCCAAAAAAAAAAAAATAGCAGCTCCTTACTTCATAAAACAGACCAGCAAACCCTAAAAAGGGTGAAGAATTAGGGTTCAACCCTAAAACAAAGAAGAATAGATGCTATAATAAAAAAATTGGCTCCAAAAACACCCAATTAGAACATCGATGATCAGTGCCGGTGAACATCGGTGAACAGTAATGATGAACAATACCTGTTCGCAGTAACAATGAACTGTATAATGAACATTACAGTGAATAGTAATTATAGTTGGGGTTGGGGAGAAAAGATACGTGGAGAGATTTTATTTTGGCTCTGATACCAAAAAGATTTTTGTGATGTAATGGCTTATCCAATTGGGAGCCCAAGGAGGGCCCAATACAAAGGGGAAAATACTAAAGATAACTTGTAATCCAATACTTATGCTTTGACTCGCTTGCATCTTATTCATTGGGGGGGTTAATTTTAATATTTTGAAAAGCGGAGGGTTATGTCTAATTATGGCATTACTTCAGAGGGCAAAGTAAAAACTACCTTTTATTTTCCACCTAAGTGATTTTATCTCAAACTAAACGGGGCCTAGGATGCTTGGGACATAATTCATAGAAGCAAAACTTAGGGCATTCATTTATTCATTCATGTGATTTCATCAAAGTAGTCCATCAGATTTGGAACCCTTTATGACAAGGACATGGTTGAGATTGTCGCTGTTGAAGGTTGTCAAATCTAAATTAGGGGCACTCTATAACAAAAGCCTTAATCCTTAGTACTTTGGTTGGTAATTTGGATTGTATATTCCGTTCATCTCTATTAAACATGTTAACGGATATAAAGCTTGCATTGTGTTTTGCACAGGTTACCCTATTACTCTTCCTCGAGAAAATGACTCTGTGCTCTTGGGTGCTGCCATTCTTGGTGCTGTTGCTGCAAAGAAATATTCTAGTCTCAAAGATGCCATGAGATCCCTCAATGCAGCCGGTCAGGTAGGAAAGCAATATTTGGTCATTATTATGTTAGTTTCTCTGTTTGAAAACAGGCAAGATTAAACATGAACTCATGATTTAGTTGGACATGGTCCCTGGTCTGGGTAAACCCTTCACATCTTTATATATTTAGTTTTTTTTCTTTTTTCTCAGGCACCTTTTGGTTCATAGTGAAATACTCTATAATTATATAATTTTGACAACAAAAAGGAAAAGAGAAAACAATTCAACTTTGAATAAGTATCAGTACTTCTCACTATTTACAGGATCTAGGTGAAATTTTTTCACCACAAAACAAACAGAGCCTTAGTTTTCCGTTAATAAAAAAGAATTAAAACTAAATTGTTTAATTTCTTAGTCAAACTGGTCTGTGATTGAATTCAATGACATCAATTCGAATAAGGGCTTCCCAATTAGGTCCCTTGCCTATTAGATTTTTCCAATATAGTCCTTACGCATACTATTCTTTGATAGTTTGCCCTCTCAACCTATGAAGCACGGACACGTAATACGTGTTTCGACACGCGACACGCGATATGTCGATCCAAAAACTAGGATACGACACACTATGATACTTATAATATATAATATATATTTAAATATATATTAATGAAATAAAACAGATTTTCTTCATAAAATACATTATTAGAACATTCTTAACCTGAAATTAAAAAAATGGACCATACAAAACAAAATTCAAACACACTTTGACCTTAAGAATCATAAATAAAGCACAATCACCATCACTTGAGTCAAAGCTGACTCTTGGCTTCCGGGAGAGTGTTCGTGCTTTATAGGTGTCCGACACGTTGTTGGACACGACACGTTGGCTTCCTGGAGAGTGTCCGTGCTTCATAGCTCTCAACTAATCAAATAATGATGAAGAGGTCTAAAGTACCTGTACGTAGACATAAGGTATTATCATATAAGGTGGTTCAAGTTCTCGTTCTGGGACTTCTGTCAGAAGTTGCTTTTTGATTTGAATTAGATTCAATTTAGTTGCCGGTAACGGCGTGGCTGGTGCCGATGCCGAGTTGATCGACTCGCTGCCGAGAATCAAAATCGTGTTGAGAGAGAGAGAGAGAGAGAGAGAGAGTCTTATTGGGCTCTGTGTCAAAATCACTCATTTTATTTATTTATTTTTATCGTGTTTAAAGTGCAAACTCATACCCGATTCGTTATCTTTTTGTGTTACACTAGTACGGGCCTGTTAAAGACCGATAGGAAAAAGAACAGACACTTAGGGTGTGTTTGATAAATAAGATGGAAAATAAGCGCCAAGAGTTAATTTCTATGGAATTGAAAACTTGGAAATATTTTCCATGGAAAAAATTTGTTGGTATTGTTTGATTGCAATTATTTTCCAGGTGGAAAATGTTCTACTTTTCATCTTTTGTGTTTGGTTCTCCATATTTTCCATGGAAAAAAAGTATAAAATATATATATAAAATAGAAAAATAATAAATATCCCAGAAAATTAATAAAAATCCCAAAGAATAAATAAATAAATCTAAAATGTGAATAAAACCCCAAAAATAAGGAGAAAAATCCATAAAATGAATAAAAATCCAAAAATAATGAAAAAAAATTCAGAAAGTGAATAAAACCCCAAAATAATGTGAAAAAAAATCCAGAAAGTGAATAAAATCCAAAAAATAATGCAAAAAAATACAAAAAATGAATAAAAACTCAAAAATAATGAAAAAAGTACAGAAAGTGAATAAAAACCCAAACCCAAAAATAATGAAAAAAATACAGAAATAGAATAAAACTCCAAAAATAATGAAAAAAATCCAGGAAATGAATAAAAACTCAAAAATAATGGAAAATAATCCAGCAAAGTGAATAAAAACCCAAAAAAATGAAAAAAAATCCAAAAAGTGAATAAAATCCCCAAAATAATGGAAAAATCCAAAAAATGAATTAAAATAATGAAAAAAAATAAAAAAAAATTAATAAACCCCCCCAAAAAAAGAAGGTGAATATGACCCCAAAAATAATGAAAAAAAATCCAAAAAATGAATAAAAACCCAAAAATAATGAAAACAAAATCCAGAAAGTGAATAAAAATCCAAAAATAATGAAAAAAAGTACAGAAAGTGAATAAAATCCCAAAAATAATGAAAAGAAAATCCAGATAGTGAACACAAGCCCAAAAATAACGAAAAAATACAGAAAGTGAATAAAACCAATAAAATAATATTAAAAAAATCCGAAAAGGAATAAAATACCAAAAAATAAAAAACATAGAAAATTAATAAAAAACAAGAAAATAAATATTAACCTCATAATAAATTTCTGGATTTTCTTCATGATTTCTTGATTTTTATTCAACATCTTGATTTTTTTTTATTTTTTTTCTGGATTTTTATTCATCTTGTGAATTTTTTTCAATATTTTTGGTTTTTTTCATTTTCTGTATTTTTTCCATTATTTTTGGATTTTTATTCACTTTATGTATTTTTATTATTATTTTTCAGTTTCTTTTTCATTTTTCGTATTTTTTCATTATTTTTGGAGTTTTATTCTCTTCCGGTATTTTTTACATTGTTTTTGGGTTTTTTCATTTTTTTGGCGTTTTATTCACTTTCTGTATTATTTCATTAATTTTTTGGTTTTTATTCATTTTCTTAATTTTTTTCATTATTTTTGAGGTTTTATCCACTTTATTTATTTTTTTCATTATATTTGGGTTTTTAGTCACTTTCTGAATTTTTTTCGTTATTTTTGGATTTTTATTCACGATCTCGTTTTTTTTTCCCATTATTTTGGGGGTTTTAGTCACTTTCTCTAGTTTTTTTCATTATTTTTGGGTTTTATTCACCTTCTGGATTTTTTTCATTATTTTTGGATTTATATTCATTTTTTGTATTTTTGGAGTTTTATTCACTTTATGTAATTTTTTTCATTATTTTTGGTGTTTTTTTTCGTGTTTTGGACTGTTTCCATTATTTTGGGGGTTTTATTCACTTTCTGTATCTTTTTCATTATTTTTGGGTTTTTATTCACTTTATGGATTTTTTTTCATTATTTTCGAATTTTTATTCTTTTTCTGGATTTTTTTCATTATTTGTGGGGATCACTTTTTGGACTTTTCCCATTATTTTTGGGTTTTTATTTACGTTTTAAATTTTTTTTTGTGATTATTCATTTATTGTATTTTTTTTCATTATTTTTGAAGTTTTATTCACTTTCTGTATTTTTTCATTATTTTTGGATTTTTTTTCATTTTTTTGGGAGTTTGATTCACTTTTTGGATTTTTTTCATTATTTTTGAATTTTTATTCATTTTCTGTATTTTTGGAGTGTTATTCACTGTCTGTATTTTTTTCATTATTTTTGTTTTTTTTTTCCATTTTTTTGCTTTTTTTTTCATTATTTTTTTATTTTTATTCATTTTCTGGATTTTTTCATTATTTCTGGCGTTTTAATCACTTTCTGGGTTTTTTCATTATTTTTTGTTTTTATTCACGTTCTCGAATTTTTTTAATTTTTATTCATTTTCTGTATTTTTTTCATTATTTTTGGAGTTATTCACATTTTGTAGTTTTTCATTATTTTTAGGTTTTTATTCATTTTATGGATTTTTTTCATTATTTTTGGGGGTTTATTTACTTTGTGGATTTTTTTTCATTATTTTTGGGTTTTTATTCACTTTGTGGATTTTTTTTCATTATTTTTGGGGTTTTAATAAGATTCTAGATTTTTTTCCATTATTTTTGGGGTTTTATTCATTTTGTGAATTTTTTTCATTATTTTTGGACTTTTTATTTATTTTTTGTATTTTTTAATTATTTTTGGGGTTTTATTCACTTTCTGTGTTTTTTTCATTATTTTTGGGTTTTTAGTCATTTTCGGGATGTTTTTCATTATTTTTAAGGTTTTATTTACTTTTGGATTTTTTTATATTATTTTTGGGTTTTATTCACTTTCTGCATTTTTTTTCATTATTTTTGGGTTTTTCTTCATTTTGTAAGTTCTTTATCAATTTTTTTGGTGTGGTAAGTCTTTTTCCTGGAAAATGAATAAAAGGGTGGGGGGAGGTTTTTTAATTTCATCTTTTGTGGAAAAAGTGGTTACGTGATTTGTTTTAAAGAAACCAATTTCATAGAAAATTTTGTTTATCAAACATTCAAAAGATGGAAAATAACTCTATATATTGCATTTTCCATGGAAAATTAGTGTTATCAAACACACCCTTAGTGCAAGCTGAACACTGGGCTTGCTTTGGAAAATAGTTTAAGCTTCTTTTACAAGTCCAACACCAGTTGTCAATCACGCTTAAGGGTATAATATGCAGTAGAGACATGCTTGATTGCGTGGTTGTCTAATGGTATGAACAAAACAATCGTTAGGCAACAGCCTAGAATTAATATTTTGTGAGCAATTTATAAGCAAGCTAGCTTTAACCACAACTTATATGGACCAACTTAAGCGAATGGGATGAATATAAAGGTGGGTAAAAAAATTAATATCCAATGTTTGGAATTTTTCACAAATCTTCTATATGGGTAATGGTCACTGTTATATATAGAAATTAATCTTCCATGTTCAGAATATTTCAATTTTGACAAATCTTTTACACGAGAATTGATCTTCACATATAAAGAATCTTTCATTTGTGATATAACTGAAAACTTACAAGGAAATTCCTACAAATAGATGGGAGGTCACTGTTACAAACTGACTTATAAGTGAGATCATTGTTACTGATCCAAACACGAGGGGAGCTACTATGATTTTTCAATATACATGAGCTGTCTGCAGTACACCCAAAATGTAGAGGAGGCCAGTGTAAATATCCATTATATTTTAGCACACCCAATTCTAGAGGACTTCTCTCATTTTTCGTTTTTGTTTTTGTTTTTATATTTATTTTATTTTATTTATATCTGAATGTGGGCAGGTTGTGTATCCATCTAAAGACCCGAAAGTGAAGAAGTACCACGATGCTAAATACCGTATTTTTCGCGAACTTTATGAGCAGCAGTTATCTCACCGATCTATCATAGCTCAAGCTTTAGCATAGGGCATGGTGTTCTCCATTCCAAAGTTGTGGTTCCTCAGATTATTGATCTGTAAAATAAAGGATTAGAAATGGAGTGTTCTGTTGGACCGACTCTTTATAGAAACCATTTGTATTAGAAAATCTCATCCAGTTTTCTCTTAGCTCTTTGGCTAAGATAAAGTGTAAAGCTATTTTAGATTCTTCTCATGTTCTTGTTTGTAGAACCCAATTAATCCATTGCAATTTTATATGATTTCTTACTTATCAATTTATTTTGTATTTTTTATTATTATTATTATTATTATTATTATTATTATTATTATTATTATTATTATTATTATTATTATATGATTTAGTTTCATGTGAAAGGTGAGAGGAGTGCAACTGAAATGTTTCCTAGTTTGATACCCTAAGCACGGACACGGGTTTTGTGTCATCGGAACAAGAGGGCCAGTCAAAACACGGGAGAGGTATGGATTGCGCCAAAAGCAATGCCATTCGGAGCTCATTGCTTGGTCTCTTTTTCTTGTATTCTGTTTTTTGGGTAGCACAAACACTTCGTATGTCAAGAAATTGAGGCAAAAAATAATTCAGTTGTTCACAATTCCGATCAAATCCTTTTTTAGAAGGTTGTTTTGTCTCATGGTAGGTTGCTCCAACCCCTTGCAAATTTTTTATTGTTTTGACACGAACACTTGACATGGAAAGTTTATAAAATTAGGGCACGATATGGTGGGGACACGAAAATTAAATATTTATACTAAATTATATAGAAATTTACAAGAACATGAAATGAAACATGTTTGAATATTAAAAAGAACAAATCAGTGAACATGAAAATGAAGTTTTTTTTTTTTTTTTTAATTAAGAACTTATGTGGAGCATTGCTTGATTTTTTATAGAGCAATGGAGAGCTGTTCAAGTGCCATTGATTTTTATAGAGCATATTCCTTGAATGATGAAGTTCAAAACTATTTTTATAGAGCATATTGTACTGTTATACTATATCAAGAATAGATACGTGAGAACAAGTGTCGCACGTTAATTTCATATTTAAATTATGGATGTGTTCCAGAGTTCTGGTGTCCAATACGGGTCAGAAAAGCTGTCATAATTGTTCCTGCTTTCTATATACCTTTAGGTTAGGAATTTTTGTGGTTTTTTGGAATATAAATTGGTAAATTTACTTGTACAATTTGAGCAGTATGTGTGATTCAAACTCCTTACATGAGTTATGAGATTACTTGCGTGAATTTACTCATCTGAGATTCTCATAAACAATACAAGTTCGAAGCAAACAAGCACTTAGTGGATACTCTTAAGTACCTAAGAAATGCTTTTATTTATTTTCTTATTTTCAAATTGTCATGATCGTGATAGAGCTGGTAGCTTGATAACAAATATGGGAAACTACTAAAGGAACCTCAAAGTTACTCTAAATCAATGTAGTACTTAATAACACCACATAAGTAAATGTTTTGGTACGTTATACCCAATATGGCACTCACATATTTAATGTTCAAATTTTCATTTCTCCCTCCCTCCTTTTTCTTTGCAAACCCACCAACGCACCACCACCATTATTACTGTTCCCACCAGTGGATCTGTCTCTCTCTCTATTTACACACACACACACACATATATATATATATATATACTAGCGTATGCTTGAGCAATTTTTTTCCAAAGTACATAATCGTGACGGCAAATTGTTTTCAAAGTACGTAATCACAAAACGGTAAAGTTTTTGTTCCCCAAAACAGTGTAATTTAAAAAAACAATAGTCATAATCTCTTCTATTTTAGCCATGACAATTAATGGGTTCCATGAACTGACAATTAATTGCCTAATTCTCTTTAATGAACCAAACAACAAATGTTCCCAACACTTATACCTTTTCATTATTATTGAAAGTTATTATTGGCTTGCTTCATTTAAAAAAAGGGTACGGAAGGTCATGCTGTGGAAACCAAAATGGGTTCTCAATCAGATGAATCAGTGGCTAATGCATTCATTGATATGTACACTGCAAATGTGGGGATATAGACTATGCCCGCTAGGTGTTTGATAATATTGTTAACAGAGATGTTGTTTCTTTGACATCAATGATTTGTGGGTATTTTAGAGCGGTAAAGATTGAGCAGTCACTTGTTTTGTTTGACAGTATAAAGTTGAAAGGGTTGGAGCCTAATGATTTTAACAGTTTTAAGTCTAACATAGTAGGTAAACAGTACTAAATTGATGAGCAACATCACAAATTTTTATGAGCAACATAGTATTACAACATAGCAAGTGTACCATGCAAAACCACAGTTTTAAGCAAGGGCGGAGCCATGATTACACGAAGGGGCGGGCTAACAAATCAAAGTTCATAAAAAAATAAATAAAAAAATCATGAAAAAAATTAGTTCAATATTAGAATTCATTCACAATTAAAAATAAAAAAAAATTACCAAAATTGTTCCCCCGAGTCTTTAAATATTCACATTCCTTGGTTACATAAAAAACTAATGAAATTTGGCCCTACGAGTCTTTAATGATTCAAATTCATCAATCATGGTGTCTAAATCAATACTAAAAAATCGGCAAGAAATTAATCCCCCGTTGAGTTGCGAACTGATGTTTTAACATATTTCATCCTTATTTGACGAGGGAGATGTATCGCCCCGCGATGTCTCATCATTATCTTTATTTTTAAAGAACGAAAAAATAGTTTTTCCTTTCCGTCAATATAATTTGTAACCTAATAAAAGAATAAGGAAATATAATTTATTACACAATCATAAAAAAAATACTAACACATTTTATTATGGGGCATTTACGTTTAGATCCTATTAGACGTTCTTATATACATTCTAGTCCCATCATGTTTTTCTCTTACATATAAGTCCTATTCCTAATTTCTTGGAACATTTTTTTCCAATTTTACCCTTTTAAAACCAACAATCCGTAACTTCCTTGAGGAAGTTACATAAGTGGTTGAATTTTTTTTTTTTAATCTTCAAATGATCATAACTTTTGATTCACAAATCCGTTTTTCACAAAATTACTATTTTTGAAATCTGCTCGACGAGATCTATTAAACAAGATCCATGAAGGCTATAAAATTTCAAAGAAAATTTTTTACACAAACAGTAAACTTTACTGTATGCACTAAAATATGAAATAGTTTTATATATCTAACATTTTCACAAATAGACAGTAACATTTACTGTGCTAATACTACACAGTATATATATATATACATATACGGTGGATCCAAACCCTTTTTTTTCAAAATTACCTTATATTTGAAGGTTCGCGCTAGCGGTATCCAATCCTTACCACCATTATTGGAGCTTCAACGACCTTCGTCAGAGCTCCGATTTGGGGTGGGTAGGGGTGGCATGTGGTGCCGCTAGCGCGGACCTTTGAAAATAAGAGACTTTTGAATAAATGGGTTTTGGATCCATCGAAGTATCACGGGGGGCCGCTGGCGCGGACCTTTGAAAATAAGATTGGATAAATGGGATCGAGATCATCTGGAGCGCCAATTTGGGGTGAATAGGGGTGACACAAAACTTTAAAAATAGGAGCATATTGGATATATATATATATATATATAGTTTGTAAAAATGTCATAGATATTAAACTTTATTGTATACACCATAAAATGAAATAGTTTTATATTTCTGACATTTTCACAAACAATAACATTTACTGTGATAATATATTTATGAAATAGTTTTATATATATAACATTTTCACAAACAGTAACATTTACTAAGTTAATATTACACAATATATATAACATTTTCACAAACAGTAACATTTGCTGAGTTAATATATATATATATATATATATGGGTCAATTATTAAATAGTCCCTACTATAATTTTTTTTTTTTTAAAAAGGACACATATTTTTAGTTTAACCCATTTAGTCCCTCAAACACTCAATATCCTCTTATTTTTAGAGGTCCGCGCCAGCGGCACTCCCTCTCCAAAATATGTGGTAAAGGACTTTTTGAGGCAAAATAAAAAAGTTTGGACTAAATGGGTATTAAAAAATGTCCGAGGGACTATTTGGTATATGTCCCTATATATATATATATATATATATATACACACGGTAGATCCAAACCTCTTTTTTTTTTTAAATTACCATATTTTTAAAGGTTTACGCTAGCGACATTCAATCCCCACCACTACCCACCCCAATTGTCGAAGCTTCAACGACTGTCATCAGAGCTATGATTTAGGTGGGTAGTAGTGGCATAGGGTGCCGCTGGCGTGGACCTCTGAAATTAAAAGAATATTAGATAAATGGAGTTTGGATCCACTGGCGCTCCGATTTGGGGTGAGTAAGGGTGACAGTGGGTTAGGTTTATATCTATAACATTTTTACAAACGTTAACATTTACTGTGTTATAACACAGTGTATATATATATATATATATATATATATATATATATATATATATATATATATATATACGGTGGATCCAAACCTCTGTTTCTGATATTGTCTTATTTTTAACGTCCCGCGTTAGCGGTATCTAATCCTGACCACCACCAACCCCAATTGTCGGAGCTCCAACAACCTTCATCAGAGTTCTGATTTGGGGTGACATGGAGTGCCGCTGGCGCGGACCTTAGGAAATAAGGGAATATTGGATAAATGGGATTTGGATACACCGGCGCTCCAGTTTGAGGTGGGTAGGGGTAGTGATATACCCGTTTGTATCCTCGGCCTGGCTGATGATAACCTCCAAACGGACGACCCTACGAGGGGCCGACCCCTCCACTAGGCTCCATATGGATCCTCAGAGGGGCCGACCCTTCGCCTGACCCAGACGAGGCTACGAGGGGCCGACCCTTCGCCAGGCCCAGACGACCCTACGAGGGGCCGACCCTCTACCAGGCTTCAGACGATAGTACGAGGGGCCGACAGTACGAGGCCAGAATTGGGCCAGGCTCACTGGCGGAAGACACTTTGCCCTCGGCCTCGGCTCATAGGCCGAGGGTGGTATCATGATGGCGCGTGGTTTGGGACACGCGTGGAACAGTGCGCGTCAGGCTCATATGACACGTGGAAGACCGTTACAACCGAATCACCCCCTCACGCGAGGGAATATTATGTCATCATTTGTCATCTACAGGTGTCAACAGGAGATTGGCTAGATCATCATTCACATGCACTATGCATACTTGGGGGGTACACTACACCCCCCAAGACCTATATATACTTGTCACCTACAACCCTACGGGGGATCGATCCATTAACTGTAGCCCTAGCTAAAACTCTGCTTGTACACACAGTAGAGAGAGAGAGGGTTATGTGCATTGTATCCAAGGCCATTAGTGCCCATACTTAGTGGATCACACACTCACAGTGGATGTAGGCCAAATTGGCTGAACCACTATACATCATTGTCTTATTTCCTCTTATACTCATCCCCTTCTACATACTTATACACTTATACATCTCTATGGTTGCCATGGCTGCTACTGTTTGAGCTCACTATCACTTACCCGGTGGTGCTAAATCCAAGCATCATCAGTTTGGAGCCGTCTGTGGGAACACGAGAAGACATCTCTTCCCTAAGTACAGCTTGACCTCACTGGGCACTCTGGTGGTGAACCAACACTCCCCCTGAGAGGAGGTGTTTCACCATTGAAAGAGACCCACTAAGGTATTCTAGCTCACCAGTATTTTCTTCAGTCCAACTTTTCATAGCTCAAGCACATGGCACCTGAGATGCCACCACCACCACTTCCCCCGGCGGATGAGGGGGGAAGACCCAGTTCCAGTCAGCCGCCACCTTAGTCTGAGATGGCTGATGTGGCGGCAGCCCTAAAGTCTCTGGCAGCAAGCCAGCGGATGATGCAGGAGCAGTTCATAGCTCTAAGCCAGAACATACTAAAAGGACCAGGGGTTTCGCCTGAGATGATTACTCCACCAGCAGCTCCAGGGCAGCATGAGGCCAGGGGACCACCCCAGGCACCACGCAAAGACCTACCACCCCCTCAGCGGCGTAGGGATGTTGCTGACCCCCGGCGTTTACGCCTGGGGAGGCAAGGAAACCCTTGCCCTGAGGACAGGTATGACGATCTGGAGGGAGAGGAGGCCCCAGTAGAATGCTGGGAACCCTATGAGGTCTCCAACAATACTGTACGACCCCTCCAGGACAGTAGAGGGAAGTGTGGGAGACCAAACCCTGATGATCGTCCAAGAGGCTCTGCTTTTGATCGCTTGAGCAGGGGGTCGGCCTTTGAGAGGCTAGGCCCAGTAAATGACCTGCGGGAACAGTTGTCCAGACCAAGAAGCGCTGCGAGATCCAGGAGGGAGGCAGCAGATGGCCGACCCCGAACACGAGATGACGGCCAAAGGGAAGTGAACAGTCGACACAGGCCCGCTGCAGCAGAACCCTCCGTCCACCTCGGAGAGGCAGCAGGGGATAAAATCGGCCAGGCCGACCCTGTGAGGCCCTGGAATGACTCAATCCAACGGTTAGAGGATAAGATTGGTGATATATTGAAGAGCCGAGACCCTCTTCAGAGGGGATACACCATAGGCTCACCCTTTGTGGCAAAGATAGTCAACTTCCCCACGCCGTCAAAGTTCAAGCCACCTATGGTCACCCCAAGGTATGACGGGAGCACCAACCCCATCCACCACGTGGAGATGTATCAGTCGGCGGCAGACATATACTCTATCTCAGATGAGATGAGGTGTCGTGCCTTCTCTGGTACCCTGACAGGGGCTGCGCATGTCTGGTACAGGTCTCTTCCAAAAAATTCCATTGGAAACTTTAAGCAGTTGGCAGACCTGTTCATCCATAATTTCTGCTTCGGGGTGAGGCCACAGAAGAAGACCACCCACCTGCTCTATGTTAAGCAGGGGAAGAGTGAGAGTCTGAGGGACTATATAGCCAGATTCAATAAGGAGAAGCTGGAGGTGGAAGACTATGAGGAGAGCATAGCTATGACAACCCTGATTGGAGGACTCCAAAAGGGGAAGCTGTTATAGAAGCTTGCTGAAGAACCTCCGAGGACTATGGCCGAGCTATTGTCGACAGCAGGAAAGGTGATGAACGCCGAAGAGGCGATGGCTGTAAAATATGAGGACGAAAGATGAGGTGCAAGTGGGAGTAAATACCCCAAGAAGAACAAAGAGGGGAAGAAGAGATCCGCGGATGACAAGTTCGCTGGGTACACTCCTTTGACGGTCAGCTGTGAACAGATTCTCAATGAGATAAAGAGTGACCGGTCGCTGAAGTGGCCTGAGAAGCTGAGGGCAGCCCCCGGCAAGAGGAATAAGAACCTGTGGTGTGAATTTCACCAAGACCACGGCCACGTGACGGATAAATGATTTGCTCTGAAAGACGAGATTGAGAAGATGCTGAAGGAAGGGAAGCTCAGAAAGTACGTCGACAAAGGCGACTTCAAGAGGGGCCGAGGGGACGACCCCAAAAAGAAGCGAGTCGATACCTGCACAGAAGGTCCTCAAAAAAGAGGGGACGACCCCTCTGATGATGAGGATGACCCTGACCTCCCGCCGAGAGACGACCATGGCCCTGTCAAGAGGCTTAATATGATCTCCCTCGGAGTGGGAATGATCTCCGGGGGACTTGCAGGAGGAGGGTCTGAGGTCGCCGACAGAAAGGCCCATGTGGCTGAGGCAAAGGCAGTGACGAAGACGGTACACGCAACCTCCCTGGAGGTCAAGTCAGAAAAGAGGAAGAAGGTGGATATGGACACACTGATAGTAGGGTTTTCAAGGATGGACTTTAAAGGCCTCTTAGCCCCACACGATGACCCTCTCGTCATCACTACCAGGGTGCACGGATGCGAGGTGCCGAGGATCTTGGTAGATGGGGGTAGCTCTGCAGATGTCATATTTTGGCCATGCTTCAAGGCCTTGGGTCTCAGCCGTGCTAGACTCGTCCCCTACCACCATCCATTGATTGGGTTCAGTGGGGAAAAGGTTCACCCCCTTGGGGTATATGAGGCCGATGTGAGAATGGGGGATGAGTGGCCGAGGTGGCTCACCAAGAAGGTCAGTTTCTTTGTGATGGACGTGCAAGTGTTTTCGTCCTACAACATCATACTGGGGCGTGTAACCCTCAAGGGGTTTGAAGCCGTGCCGTCTACGGTCCACCAGATGATCAAATTTCCAACCCCTTACGGGGTGGGGGAAGTTCAAGGAGACCAGACGACAGCGAGAGAATGTTACTACAACTCCGCTGAAGAGAGGGAGGCACACAAGAGGGTTACGACCACTTACAACATTGATACCCTAGACCCCAGAGATGAAACGAAGCGGAAAAAAGGAGAGGCTGCGGAAGAGGTAGAATCCATCATCCTCGATGAGGATGACACGGAAAAAACCGTCCAAGTTGGCAAGTCTCTGAAGCCCAAAATCAAGGAATACCTCATTAAGCTATTGAGGAGAAGGCGAAGCGTCTTCGCCTGGAGTCATGTAGATATGCCAGGGATTGACCCTGAAGTCATGTGCCACAAGCTCAATGTGGTAGAGGGAGTGAAGCCGGTGAAACAGAAGAGGAGAATTTACTCCAAAGAAAAATATGAGGTCATCAGGGACGAGGTCAAAAAATTAGAGGACGCTGAATTTATTAGAGAGGTCATCTACCCTGAATGGCTGTCCAATGCAGTCATTGTCCCAAAGGCCAACGACAAGTGGAGAATGTGCGTGGACTTCACAAACCTCAACAAGCATTGTCCCAAAGACAGCTTCCCTCTCCCCCGCATCGACCAGATGGTAGACGCTACCGCAGGCCATGAGCTCATGAGTTTCATGGATGCCTACTCAGGGTATAACCAGATTTTCATGAACCCTGAGGACTCGGAGAGGACCGCCTTCATCACGGACAAGGGGACATACTGTTACAGGGTCATGCCCTTTGGCCTAAAGAATGCAGGGGCAACTTACCAGCGCCTCGTAAACAAAATGTTTGAAGATCAGATTGGGAAGTCTATGTAATACCCCGTACTTTTGACTATAATTATTTTTGGGATTAATTAATTAAATTGCGTATTAATTGGAAATTAATCCGGGTTATAAATACTAATGAGATGCGAATTGGTATTTGATTATGTGCATATATGATTATATATGTATCTGGTACTATAAAATTTGTCGTGAGATTTATATACGGCATTTTAGAAATTTTGTTGAGACGCTTGGACCGCCGCGTCACGGTATAATATTTTGATAATAAAAGTGAATTTAAAATCTATAATCCGTATGGTCATTTTGAGTGCCCCATCGCGTCCGGAAGGGTCGAGATAGTCAGAAAATACTAGCCGGGGGTATAGTTTGGGTCCCGGGGTATTTTTAGGCCATACCGGCAACTTAAAGGGTATTTTAGTAATTTGGTATTTTTGGGTAATTAAAAGTGACGAAAATTGAGAGTTGCAATCTGATAAGGATTGACCCAACCAACCCTTTATTAACCCCATAAGCTACGTAGGTTATCATTTAGTCTTCCAACTCTCCCAAAAGCAAACCCTAGCCACCATAGCCACCTTTGGAAGAAGAAAGCTTGGAGAAGGAGAGAGAGAGAGGAATTCTGCAGAGATTCTTCACCAAATCAACACCAAATCCGAAATCAAACCAAGGCAAGTGATTTATTCCATTTAAATTTCAGAGAATGATTCTTCCATGTTAGATTATTCAAAAAAACTTTGTATGTTCTTGGAAGATAATGAAAAACCCATGAGATTGGAGTTATTAGTTTGAATTTTGGGATATAGGTTGCATGTAGAATGTTACTGGACGATCATATTATGTGAATTACTGCCTTTTGTAATACCAAAAATGGATTTAAGATGAGGTTCATGACTGTTCTTGAGAAAAATAAAAAAAACTAGGTTTTTGATGAAGATTGATCCATATGTAGCCTATAGTTGTTGAAATATTGATTTATGGACGTTAGTAATATTGTAGGATTGTTATATGACATTACTATAACGTTATATCTGAGAATCATACGTTAGAAATAAGTTTTGGGACGTTTTCAAATCTGCAGAACGAAGCAGTCCGTAGCCATACCTGTTCGATCGATCGATCGACATTCATCAGTCGATCGATCGACTAGATCGCTCGATCGATATTCATAGGTCGATCGATCGACCTTCCCAGAATGAGTAAAATTTTCCTTAATTTGATTTTAATGGTGGAAACCCTCGGAGAATATGTTTGGAGACCTTATGAATACCCTCAACCTTAAGGAGACCAGTAGGAGTGATTATTATAGTGGACTTTAATTAGAATGCAATTCGGGGAATTATTCTAGGTTATTGAGATTCGTTAGAGAGGTAACGTTTGGGTTAATAGTGCAAAATTGTGTAATTCGATGAAATAAGGCTTAGAGCAGAAGTAAAGACCTTAGGAATTAAGATGTTATATTTGGGAATAATCGGAACCTAATAATCTATTATAGTTAGGTTTTAAGGATAAGGGACTACGGCGTGAGACGTGTTGGTAATTTAACTTTATATTAACGGGAGACTTGAAATATATAAGTTGGGAATAATGGTATAATGATGTAGAAAATACCTTATTAATATGGTAATATCTAAGATGTGTGAATGCTTAGTATATAGTTTATGTGTATAACATACCTACCATACTTGCTATCACGGGGGAGGTTTGCGTTCGCTTAGGACCCTCTAATCCTTGTGTGCCTACGGGGGGGATTTAGACTGGTACCTTGATGAACATAGATCATAGAAGGACTTATTGTGATATTAATAAGTCTGCATGACCATGGGAGCGTAGGTATGTGCGTGACCCATGTGATGGTGACTGTGTTCGCCTCCATTATTTGTGATGTTATCGGTAAACTATTCCTGAGAGATTCGGAATATGTAATCCTTATGTACGTGATGTACAGGGATGGATAGCAGAGTATGTGTGCACTACAGCTTAGATTGCGGGGTGCTTGTATTGTATATTTATGATGTGAATAATATACATTAAATTAATGGAAATCCTCATGTTAATGTTGTAAAAATATTACGGTATTGTTTCGAGATATATAATGAGTAGCTGATAGTTATATCTATGGCATATTTAGTAACTGAGCTTACATTAAACCTCTATTTAATTACGAGCGTTGTTATGATAAATGGAACCGAGTAACATGGATAGAACCTTTGGCAGTTTAGCTAGTTATGTTGTCAGTTAGCTAGTAATATGGGTCGTTATAGATGGGTACTTACGTTAGGAGTGCACAATTAGTCGAGAGGTGAGAATTTAATGTGAGTGCACGTCCTAACATGTACTTTGCATTTAATGTTTTAAATGTTTTTAAAGCACTTGCAGGTTTTTAAAATGATTTCCACTTTCGGGCTCTGACCCATTTGCTTTCAAATATATTTTCTTGTAAAACCATTTTAGGTGCCCAGCCACAAGGACACCAATCATAGGATTCTCATTCAGGTGACGAGCTGTAGCTGTTTGTGGAAGCTACAGGGATTTGCATGTAGACGCTTCTCTCATTTGGATTCCAGTCTCAGCATCTATCAGTTGTAGGGCATGTTGCCCAATTCTATTAGACATTTTTACATTTCAGTTTTCAGACTCTAGCATGTATTGCTCAGTAATCAGTTTTAGTTATTTATTTCAGTTTACTTATCAGTTGTGGGATTTGTATTGAGGAGTTTTTCCTCCAGAGTTTATTTATATATTGTGATGGTTATTCATTTTACTTCAGTATGGTGAATGGTGTTATTTAGTTATTCATTACTCTTGTTGCATGTTAATCAGATTTAATTAAAATTTGGCAACTTGCTTTTTAAATACTAGGTGGTTAGTAATAATAAAATGTTTTCGACAGTGATGCTATTAACTGAGCCAACTTGGCATTTTGAATTAATTTTATAAAGGAGTAGCTACCCGGTGTTTAATTAGTCGGGGTGTCACAGGTGGTATCAGAGCATCAGGTTCTAGTGTCCTTTAGGATCTGTACGGCTATTATGTTTTCGCTACGTTTCCTTTGATATAGAGTCCTATATTTTAGGACTGTTGTACTCTTTGTGTGTACGCTTCGTTCTTCAGCTATCTTAAAGTTTATAACTGTAGACTTATAAATTTTGTTCTTATTTCAGATGCCTCCACGACGTGCACGACGAGTTCCCAGGAATGCAATGCCCGAACCCCAGCCCGCTCCAGTTCAGGGCATGTTGAACGCCACTGAGGTTGCAGCTATAGTAGCTCAAGCGGTAAATGCCGCGATTGCCATTATTCAGCAGGCACCACCACCGGCGCCGGTTGCCGCGCCAGCACAGGTTAATGCATTCCCGTCTGCTTGGGAACATGTACGCGACGCTTTTCAGAAAGCGCATCCGCCAGAGTTTGCAGGAAGCTCAGATGTGGTAGTCTCGAGCCAATGGAGGAAGGACATGCAGAGGCATTTGAGGATGCATGAGTGCACAGACGTTCAGAAGCAGGTGCTAGCTACTTTCAAGCTAGTTGGATCTGCGCTGCAGTGGTGGGAGTCCATTACCACCGCGGAGGAGAGGGATACCCTCACCATTCAGGAGTTCTGGGTGCGGTTTGACCGCAAGTACTTTCCATCCGCAGTTCATACAGAGATGAGGAGGAAGCTTATGAGTCTGAGGCAGGAGAGCAAGACAGTGGCCGAGTATGAGGCCGAGTTTACTAACCTGTTGAATATCGTTCCAGACGAGATTCCAACAGAGAAGAAGAAGATAGAGAAGTTCACTGATGGGTTGAATTGGAGGATCCGTCAGCATCTGCTAGGGAACCTATCGTTGGCCACGTATTCTGATGTGGTTAACGCTGCACTATTGCACTGCCAGGACCACCGATTTCATATGGCCGAGGGCAAGCGGTCAGGGGAGTCTAGCCATCAGGGCAGGACTGGAGGACATGGTGCCAGCGGGGCACAGACCGGTCAGGGGCAGAGACAGACTGAGCAGGGTACCCAGCAGGGGGACAATAAAAGGTTCCGATCAGGAAACTACAGGCAGGGACAGGGAGGTTTCCGTCAGGGCCATCAGGGTCCAAACGGCCAGCAGGGCCAACAGGGGCAGAATGGGCAGCAGTTCCATCAGGGCCAGCAGGGCCAAGGGAGGAATGGTAACGGCCACCAGGGCCGGGGACAGCAGGGGCAGAGGGGAGGAAACTTCCCAGGGAAGTGCTTCACTTGTGGCAAGACTGGCCATAAGAAGCAGGATTGTCCTGATAGGGGCAGGGCCCCACAGCAGCAGCAGCAGGGTGCTCGCCAGGAGCCACAGAGACCCATGTTTCCCGCCGCTCTTCCCGCATCGCCACAGATGGCAGCATTGCCACCCATTCCAGCAGTCCCAGCCCAGCAGGGGCAGCTACAGTATGGACGTGTCTACAACGTTCACCAGGCTGCAGTTCCACAGGCACCGCCCGCGATCGAGGGTACGTTTCCTATCCATGGCACTATGGGTCGGGTGTTATTTGATACGGGTGCTACACACTGTTTTATTGCTACACACTTCGCGAAAGCTTTAGGATTGTTAGCTACGGCAGAGAGCACAGTGACGTGTGTCGACTCACCATTAGGGAGTGGGTCACTTATTTTCTTTATATGCCGGGGAGTGGGAGTAGAGGTTGGTGGTTTGGTATTACCTGCGGACATGTTAGTGTTAGACATGCATGTTCACGATGTGATCATCGGTATGGATTGGCTCGTAGCATATAGAGCCATGATTGATTGCTTCAGCGGGAGCATTGTTTTTGCCATTCCGGGGCAGGAGATGTTTATAGTGGCGATGCCTCGCCCAGAGGGAGGATCGACCGCTCATCTGTATTACATAGAGGAGGATACCTCTAAGGAGGTTGTGATTCCTTTGGATTCGATCCCGGTTGTCAGGGAGTATTCAGATGTGTTTCAGGAGATACCAGGCTTACCACCCAGTCGAGAGATAGACTTCGTTATAGACTTGCTATCGGGTACGAGACCTATAGCACGTGCACCGTACCGTATGGCTCCGGCTGAAATGCGAGAGTTACGGGATCAGATAGAGCAGCTATTAGGGCAGGGCTTTATTCGCCGGAGTACCTCACCTTGGGGCGCTCCAGTTTTGTTTGTGAAGAAGAGGGATGGTTCACTGAGATTGTGCGTGGACTAGCGAGAGTTGAATAAGGTCACGATACGGAATAAGTATCCGTTGCCTCGAATCGATGACTTATTCGACCAGTTGAGAGGAGCTTCTTTCTTCTCGAAGATTGATTTGAGATCGGGATACCATCAGTTGCGTATCAGGGAGGAGGATGTCTCGAAGACTGCGTTCTTGTCGAGATATGGTTCTTATGAGTTTCGGGTTATGCCTTTCGGCTTGACCAACGCTCCAGCAGTGTTTATGGACTTGATGAACAGGGTGTTCAGAGATTTCCTAGATCAGTTTGTCATTGTCTTCATTGATGACATTCTGGTTTACTCTCAGACAGAGGAGGAGCACGCCGAGCATTTGAGGCAGGTTTTGCAGACACTTCGTCAGAACGAGTTGTATGCAAAATATGAGAAGTGCGGATTTTGGCTGAAGGAAGTCCTGTTCTTGGGTCACATTATTTCCGACCAGGGAATATCTGTCGATCCGAGGAAGGTGTCAGCGGTGAGGGAGTGGGGACAGCCCACGACACCAACGGAGATTCGTAGTTTCTTGGGTCTGGCAGGATACTACAGGAAGTTTATTCGGGGTTTCTCGGAGATAGCAGGTCCTTTGACACATCTTACTCGTAAGGGTGTGCCATATATCTGGAGTGATGCCTGTCAGTTGGCATTCGATGAATTGAAGGACAAATTGACCTCAGCACCTGTGTTAGCATTGCCGAGACCGGGAGTTGAGTATTTGGTTTACACCGATGCGTCTTTGCAAGGGCTTGGAGGTGTTTTGCAGCAGGAGAGATAGGCCATAGCTTATGCTTCCCGTAAGCTTAAGCCTCATGAGAAGAATTACCCCACGCATGATTTGGAGTTGGCAGCAGTGGTATTTGCCTTACGGATTTGGAGGCACTATCTTTTGGGGGAGAAGTTTCAGCTGTTCACGGACCACAAGTCCCTACAGTATCTGTTCACGCAGAAAGAGTTGAATATGCGGCAGCGTAGGTGGCTTAAATTTGTGAAGGACTACCAGTTCGACATCCAGTACCACCCAGGTAAGGTTAACGTGGTAGCAGACGCGTTGAGCCGTAGGCCAGCAGATGAGGTGGCAGAGGTGTGGAAGGCAAAGTGGAAGGAATTGGGACACCAGGATGCAGTGGCCCGATCTTTCATGTCTGTAATGACCGTTACACCGCAGATTGTCACGAAGGTTGTACGGGCACAGGCAAATGACTCGTTCTGTCAGGAGTAGATAGTTCGATTACTTGCAGAGGGAGCCGAGTCCTATACCGTTAGCTCAGACGGAGGATTGCGCTTCAATGGGAGGTTGGTAGTTCCGGAAGAGGAAGAATTGCGGCACGATGTTATGGCTGAGTCGCACGGCTCACGGTTCGCGGTACATCCCGGAGGGGACAAAATGTACCAAGACATGAGACGGCAATATTGGTGGAGCGGTATGAAGAAAGATATCGCTGAGTTTGTCTCAAAATGCGCCACTTGTCAGCTTGTAAAAGTGGATCATCAGAAACCAGCAGGATTGCTACAGCCGTTGGAGGTTCCGGTATGGATGTGGGAGAGCATATCCATGGATTTTGTCACGGGGTTGCCTACGTCGCAGAGGGGTCACGACTCCGTTTGGGTAATTGTGGACAGGTTGTCCAAGGTCGCTCACTTCTTACCCGTAAGGACTGACTACACTACGGGACAGTATGCCCAGCTTTTCATTTCAGAGATTGTGAGACTTCACGGTGTGCCCCTGAATATCGTGTCTGACAGAGACAAGATATTTGTTTCGAGGTTTTGGGAGAGTTTCCAGGAGGCCATGGGCACGGAATTGCGGTTGAGTACAGCTTACCACCCGCAGACCGATGGGCAAACAGAGCGCACCAACCAGATGTTGGAGGACATGCTACGCATGTGTATTATTGACTTCGGGGGTAGATGGGAGCAGTACCTTCCACTGGTGGAGTTTGCTTACAACAACTCCTATCAGTTCACGATTGGCATGGCTCCGTTTGAGGCATTGTACGGCAGGCCTTGTCGTTCCCCAGCATGTTGGTTGGAGGTGGGGGACAACAAATTACTTGGGCCAGAAGTTATCCAGGATACTTCGGCAAGGATTGAGTTGATTCGGAGTCGCATTCGGGTAGCTCAAGACAGGCAGAAGAGTTATGCTGATGCGAAGAGATTTTTCAGGGAGTTCCAAGTGGGGGACCAGGTTTTGCTCAGGGTTTCTCCGATGAAGGGGATTATGCGTTTCGGGAAGAAGGGGAAGTTAGCACCAAGGTATGTGGGGCCGTTTCCTATTATTGAGCGGATAGGACCGGTTGCATATAGACTTGGACTACCGGAGCACTTGCATCGGATTCACGACGTGTTCCATATTTCCTCGCTGAGGAAATACCTTAGGGACAATTTGGCTCATTCTCACATTGCTGTGGAGGACATCGATCTCCAGCTGGATAGCTCTTACGAGGAGGGGCCAATTGCTATTTTGGACCGAAGCGAGAGGAAACTGCGGTCAAAGATAGTCCCGTTAGTGCGTGTTCAGTGGCGACATCACAATGTCGAGGAGTCCACATGGGAGTGCGAGGATGAGATGCGCGAGCGTTATCCAGAGTTATTTCTAGCAGGTACTTTCTAGTTTCGAATTTCGGGACGAAATTCAGTTATTAGGGGGGAAGTATGTAATACCCCGTACTTTTGACTATAATTATTTTTGGGATTAATTAATTAAATTGCGTATTAATTGGAAATTAATCCGGGTTATAAATACTAATGAGATGCGAATTGGTATTTGATTATGTGCATATATGATTATATATGTATCTGGTACTATAAAATTTGTCGTGAGATTTATATACAGCATTTTAGAAATTTTGTTGAGACGCTTGGACCGCCGCGTCACGGTATAATATTTTGATAATAAAAGTGAATTTAAAATCTATAATCCGTATGGTCGTTTTGAGTGCGCCATCGCGTCCGGAAGGGTCGAGATAGTCAGAAAACACTAGCCGGGGGTATAGTTTGGGTCCCGGGGTATTTTTAGGCCATACCGGCAACTTAAAGGGTATTTTAGTAATTTGGTATTTTTGGGTAATTAAAAGTGACGAAAATTGAGAGTTGCAATCTGATAAGGATTGACCCAACCAACCCTTTATTAACCCCATAAGCTACGTAGGTTATCATTTAGTCTTCCAACTCTCCCAAAAGCAAACCCTAGCCACCATAGCCACCTTTGGAAGAAGAAAGCTTGGAGAAGGAGAGAGAGAGAGGAATTCTGCAGAGATTCTTCACCAAATCAACACCAAATCCGAAATCAAACCAAGGCAAGTGATTTATTCCATTTAAATTTCAGAGAATGATTCTTCCATATTAGATTATTCAAAAAAACTTTGTATGTTCTTGGAAGATAATGAAAAACCCATGAGATTGGAGTTATTAGTTTGAATTTTGGGATATAGGTTGCATGTAGAATGTTACTGGACGATCATATTATGTGAATTACTGCCTTTTGTAATACCAAAAATGGATTTAAGATGAGGTTCATGACTGTTCTTGAGAAAAATAAAAAAAACTAGGTTTTTGATGAAGATTGATCCATATGTAGCCTATAGTTGTTGAAATATTGATTTATGGACGTTAGTAATATTGTAGGATTGTTATATGACATTACTATAACGTTATATCTGAGAATCATACGTTAGAAATAAGTTTTGGGACGTTTTCAAATCTGCAGAACGAAGCAGTCCGTAGCCATACCTGTTCGATCGATCGATCGACATTCATCAGTCGATCGATCGACTAGATCGCTCGATCGATATTCATAGGTCGATCGATCGACCTTCCCAGAATGAGTAAAATTTTCCTTAATTTGATTTTAATGGTGGAAACCCTCGGAGAATATGTTTGGAGACCTTATGAATACCCTCAACCTTAAGGAGACCAGTAGGAGTGATTATTATAGTGGACTTTAATTAGAATGCAATTCGGGGAATTATTCTAGGTTATTGAGATTCGTTAGAGAGGTAACGTTTGGGTTAATAGTGCAAAATTGTGTAATTCGATGAAATAAGGCTTAGAGCAGAAGTAAAGACCTTAGGAATTAAGATGTTATATTTGGGAATAATCGGAACCTAATAATCTATTATAGTTAGGTTTTAAGGATAAGGGACTACGGCGTGAGACGTGTTGGTAATTTAACTTTATATTAACGGGAGACTTGAAATATATAAGTTGGGAATAATGGTATAATGATGTAGAAAATACCTTATTAATATGGTAATATCTAAGATGTGTGAATGCTTAGTATATAGTTTATGTGTATAACATACCTACCATACTTGCTATCACGGGGGAGGTTTGCGTTCGCTTAGGACCCTCTAATCCTTGTGTGCCTACGGGGGGGATTTAGACTGGTACCTTGATGAACATAGATCATAGAAGGACTTATTGTGATATTAATAAGTCTGCATGACCATGGGAGCGTAGGTATGTGCGTGACCCATGTGATGGTGACTGTGTTCGCCTCCATTATTTGTGATGTTGTTATCGGTAAACTATTCCTGAGAGATTCGGAATATGTAATCCTTATGTACGTGATGTACCGGGATGGATAGCAAAGTATGTGTGCACTACAGCTTAGATTGCGGGGTGCTTGTATTGTATATTTATGATGTGAATAATATACATTAAATTAATGGAAATCCTCATGTTAATGTTGTAAAAATATTACGGTATTGTTTCGAGATATATAATGAGTAGCTGATAGTTATATCTATGGCATATTTAGTAACTGAGCTTACATTAAACCTCTATTTAATTACGAGCGTTGTTATGATAAATGGAACCGAGTAACATGGATAGAACCTTTGGCAGTTTAGCTAGTTATGTTGTCAGTTAGCTAGTAATATGGGTCGTTATAGATGGGTACTTACGTTAGGAGTGCACAATTAGTCGAGAGGTGAGAATTTAATGTGAGTGCACGTCCTAACATGTACTTTGCATTTAATGTTTTAAATGTTTTTAAAGCACTTGCAGGTTTTTAAAATGATTTCCACTTTCGGGCTCTGACCCATTTGCTTTCAAATATATTTTCTTGTAAAACCATTTTAGGTGCCCAGCCACAAGGACACCAATCATAGGATTCTCATTCAGGTGACGAGCTGTAGCTGTTTGTGGAAGCTACAGGGATTTGCATGTAGACGCTTCTCTCATTTGGATTCCAGTCTCAGCATCTATCAGTTGTAGGGCATGTTGCCCAATTCTATTAGACATTTTTACATTTCAGTTTTCAGACTCTAGCATGTATTGCTCAGTAATCAGTTTTAGTTATTTATTTCAGTTTACTTATCAGTTGTGGGATTTGTATTGAGGAGTTTTTCCTCCAGAGTTTATTTATATATTGTGATGGTTATTCATTTTACTTCAGTATGGTGAATGGTGTTATTTAGTTATTCATTACTCTTGTTGCATGTTAATCAGATTTAATTAAAATTTGGCAACTTGCTTTTTAAATACTAGGTGGTTAGTAATAATAAAATGTTTTCGACAGTGATGCTATTAACTGAGCCAACTTGGCATTTTGAATTAATTTTATAAAGGAGTAGATACCCGGTGTTTAATTAGTCGGGGTGTCACAGTCTATGGAGGTCTACGTAGACGACATGCTGACTAAGAGTCTGAAGGCAGAGGATCATGTGGCAGACCTGGAGAAGACCTTTAATACAATGGATAAGTACCAGATGAAGCTTAACCCGGCCAAATGTGTCTTCAGGGTCGGAGCAGGGAAGTTCTTGGGGTTCATTTTCAACCAAAGAGGCATCGAGGCCAATCCTGAGAAGATAAAGGCCCTTATTGAGATGAGGACCCCGAAGTCCATTAAAGACGTTCAGAGGCTCACAGGGAGAGTTGCTGCCTTGAACAGGTTCGTGTCTAGGGCCACAGACAAGTGCTTGCCATTCTTCAAGATCCTTAGGAAGGCCTTCGAATGGAGTGAAGAGTGTGATGAGGCTTTCAGGGACCTGAAGTCGTACTTAGGATCTCCCTTGCTGCTATCACGACCTGTTCAGGGTGAACGACTTTGTGTGCACCTCGTCGTCTCAGAGTCGGCCATCAGTGCAACCATTGTAAGAGACGAAGATGGGATACAGAGGCCTGTGTATTTTAACAGCAAGGCACTCCAGGGGGCAGAGCAAAGATACTCGAGGATGGAGAAGCTGGCCTACGCCTTGATCCATGCCTCGAGGAAGATGAAGCCGTACTTCCAGTCCCATACAATGGTCATCCTCACCGACTCTCCTCTTAGGCAGGTCCTACACAAGCCAGAAAAATCAGGTAGGTTGATGGCCTGGGATATAGAGCTGGGGGAGTTTGACATTGTGTATCAGCCTAGGACGGCCATTAAGGGGCAGGCATTGGCAGACTTCGTAGCTAAGTTCACTTGGGAAGATAATGAGGCCGAGGGTGAGACTCTCGGGAAGACGGATACAGATAGACCCGCTGACACACCCGCAGATAGGGCTGAGACAAGCACCGCTAGAAGGAAAGCGACTGAAAACGAAGAGGGAAGGTACATCTTTAGACAGGGGTCCCTCTCTGAGGGAAATTTTTCAGAGGAAAAGGCTCTGTGGAGCCTCTTCATTGACGGGCCTTCCTGTGACAGCGGAAGTGGAGCTGGACTGATACTATCAACACCCGATGGCACAGACGTCGAATACGCCCTGAGGTTCAACTTCAAAGCCTCCAACAACGAGGCTGAATATGAGGCCTTGGTAGAAGGCCTCTCCTTAGCCAAGTCTCTTAGTGTCGGCCAGATTTTGGTCCATAGTGATTCAAGGCTAGTCGTGAATCAGATACTAGGAGCCTACGAGGCTAAGGACGAAAGGATGGCTAGGTACCTCGAGAAGGTGAGGTCATTACTGAAGGGATTCAGAGAAGTGAAATTAAGGAGGGTACCTAGGCTCGATAATGGCCGTGCTGATGCCCTTGCTAGGTTGGCCTCTGCGACAAGAACAGACATCAGGAGGACGGTTCCAATAGAAATTTTGCTTCGGCCAACTATTGAGGACGTTGAGGGAACACTTGGCAATTGCCTAAATGTCTCTCAAGAAGCTTCATGGATGGACCCCCTGATCAGATACATTAAAGAGGGTGAGATGCCAGAAGCGAGGCAGGAAAGGAAGAAGCTGAGGTACAGGGCGACAAAATTCACTGTCATCGAAGACACCTTGTACAAAAAGGGGTTTCTGCTCCCCTTACTTAGGTGTGTGCATCCCTCGGAAGTCCCTTCCATTTTGCAAGATGTGCATGAAGGGTCGTGCTCAAGCCACATTTGGGGTAGATCCCTAGCGAAGAGGGTAATCACCCAGGGGGTACTGGTGGCCGACCATGGGGAAAGACGCAGCGCCATACGTAAAAAAGTGCGACAAATGTCAAAGATTTGCCACCATCCCTCACCAGCCCCATCAGCCTCTTACTTCCATCACATCCCCATGGCCATTTGCAGTGTGGGGGATCGACCTAGTAGGACCCTTGCCTAGGGCCATCAATAACTATCGATTCCTCATCGTAGCCATTGATTATTTTTCAAAATGGGTGGAGGCGGAGCCAATGGTGACAATCACAGAGAAGAAGACCTTCCAGTTCATCTGGAAAAACATCATATGCAGATATGGTCTCCCCAACACCCTCATCTCGGATAACGGGACTCAGTTCAAGAATGCCTCTCTACAGAAATACTGTGAGAGGGTAAGTATCAAACAATTTTTCTCCACCCCAGGCCGACCTCAGGCCAATGGGCAAACCAAAGTTACGAATAGGACAATCCTAGACGGAATTAAGAAGAGGCTTGAGGAGGCAAAAGGAAGATGGGTCGAAGAATTATATGCCGTGATGTGGGCATATAGGACGACAGTGAGAACCTCCACCGGGGAGACCCCATTCATGCTAGCATATGGATCAGAAGCCGTCATCCCTACCGAGATTGAGTTTCCTACGCATAGAGTCCAGGTGTATGACCCCCAGAAAAATGCGGAGGAGAGGAGACTCGACTTGGACCTGATTGAGGAAAGAAGGGAGAACGCTGAGGTAAGGCAGGCCGCCTACCAACAGAGGACTGCAAGGTTCTACAATCAGAGGGTGAAACAGAGGCCCATCGCAGTGGGGGACTTGGTCCTCAAGAAGACTTGGCAAAAGCCCAACAAGCTTCACCCTAATTGGCATGGCCCATATAGGGTCATCGATGAAGTCATCCCTGGGACCTATAGGCTAGAAAACCTAGAGGGGGAACCTTTTTCAAACCCCTGGAATGCAGATCATTTGAAGAAATACTATCAGTAGTGTTGTAAGGTCTTGAAAGGCCATAATTGTAATGAAAGTTGCTCCAACAGAACATTTGGAAAATTAATGAGAAGTATCAGTGTTTCCCTCATCCTGTGGTTGTCAGTCCTAGCACGCATGGAAACATCTACAGAAATCCATTAAATTGGAAAGTTGATCCCTCGGCTATAATGGGGACCAGTGGAGGGGACGACCCCACCACTGTCCTCAAGAAAGACGAGGGAAGACTTTAAAATCCATTAAATTGGAAAGATGACCCCTCGGATATAATGGGGACCAGTGGAGGGGACGACCCCACCACTGTCCTCAAGAAAGACGAGGGAAGACTTTGTTTAAAATCCATTAAACTGGTAAGAGAATCCCTCGGCTATAATGGGGGCCAGTGGAGGGGACGACCCCACCACTGTCCTCAAGAAAGAAGAGGGAAGACTTTAAAATCCATTAAATTGGAAAGTTGATCCCTCGACTATAATGGGGACCAGTGGAGGGGACGACCCCACCACTGTCCTCAAGAAAGACGAGGGAAGACTTTAAAATCCATTAAATTGGAAAGATGACCCCTCGGCTATAATGGGGACCAGTGGAGGGGACGACCCCACCACTGTCCTCAAAAAAAACGAGGGAAGACATTAAATCCATTAAATTGGTAAGCGAATCCTTCGGCTTTATTGGGGACCAGTGGAGGGGACGACCCCACCACTGTCCTAAAAAAAGACGAGGGAAGACTTTAAAATCCATTAGATTGGTAAGTGAATCCCTCGGCTATAATGGGGACCCGTGGAGGGGACGACCCCACCACTGTCCTCAAAAAAGACGAGGGTAGACTTTAAAAATCCATTAAACTGTTAAGTGAATCCCTCGGCTATAATGGGGACCAGTGGAGGGGATGACCCCACCACTATCCTCAAAAAAGACGAGGGAAGACTTTAAAATCCATTAAATTGGTAAGTGAATCCCTCGGCTATAATGGGGACCAGTGGAGGGGACGACCCCACCACTGTCCTCAAAAAAGACGAGGGAAGACTTTAAAATCCATTAGATTGGTAAGTGAATCCCTCGGCTATAATGGGGACCAGTGGAGGGGACGACCCCACCACTATCCTCAAAAAAGACGAGGGAAGACTTTAAAATCCATTAAATTGGTAAGTGAATCCCTCGGCTATAATGGGGACCAGTGGCGGGGACGACCCCACCACTGTCCTCAAAAAAGATGAGGGAAGACTTTAAAATCCATTAGATTGGTAAGTGAATCCCTCGGCTATAATGGGGACCAGTGGAGGGGATGACCCGACCACTATCCTCAAAAAAGACGAGGGAAGACTTTAAAATCCATTAAATTGGTAAGTGAATCCCTCGGCTATAATGGGGACCAGTGGAGGGGACGACCCCACCATTGTCCTCAAAAAAGACGAAGGTAGACTTTATGTAAAAATCATTAATTTGGTTACTTGAACCCTCGGCTATTATGAGGCCACATGGGGGGACGACCCCACATTGGTCCTAAAAAAAGACGAGGGAGGGGTTAGTAGCATCAACAATGAGCAAACCATAATAGAATTAAATATGGAAGACAACAATTATGGAAGACAGTAGAAGAAGAGACGATGGTATTGATAAAAGAGAAAATATTTTAAGTGTTTTACAATACAGAGCACAAAAATGATAAGTACATTGAAAGGGTATGGGCTACAGGCAGCCACCCAATGGGACGACATCAGAGGGCAAGGCCTCAACATCTATAGGAATGGTCTCCTCAGTAACCAGAACAGGATGATCTTCAGAAGTGCCGACCCCCTCGACCTGAACTTGGGCCTCCACTTGGTTGAGTGCCTCGGCAATTAGGGGATCATCCAGTTGAACACCCTCCAGCGAAGGACGAACCGAGGAGACGACATCGCCGAACTTAAGGACGACCCATCGGCAGGCCGTCCTGATCCCCCTCTCCAGATACTCAAGGCCAAAGCCCTGAAACTCGTCAGAAACCTTGTAAGCCTCAACAGCGTTGGCCTCGGCTTTTTCGACAGATTCTGCGAGATCAGTCTTGTGCTTGACTTCCATGTTCAGTAAAGCCTCATCCCTATCCTTGATGATCAAGTCCTTGGCTTGCAGGTCGGAATCGTGCTGCCTCATCAGCTCATCTAGGACCCTAGCATGCTCGGTCCTAGCACTCTCAAGCTCAGCCCTCGCAGTATCAAGCTCAGTATTTGCAGTATCAAGCTCTGTCTGCAAGACAGCCTCATGCTGAATAGCCCTTTCGGCCTCATGGAACTTCATCTGATTCTCGGCCATCCATTTGGTGGCTGAGGTAAGGGCACAAACAGACTGCACGAAAAATGAACAGATATCAAGAGGGGCTGAGGGAACAGTTAATGAAAGAATGAAATTAAAGAGGTAGGTCAAGATCAATACCCGGGCAAGGGAGTGCAGACCATAGTCGTACACTTTGGCTGGAGGCATCTTTGCTAAGAACTCGAAGTCAGAAGCCGACGGTGCAGAGAACATCGAGGCCTTGGCAGCCCTTAAGTTCGCGATCAGTGACGAGGGGTCGACCCTCAGATGGGCCAGGTTTTGAGACCAGAAGGCCCCCATGCTGGACGAAGAGGTCGTCCCTTCAGAGGCGTCGACTTTGGCCCTCGTCCGAGAATCAGGCTGAGGCTCAACTGGGCCATCGGGCTCCTTCCTTTTTTTACTGTCAACGGTCGGCTCCACCACTGTCGGCCCAGCGGCCTTCGTCTTCCTCGGAGCCTGCTGAGGCTCCTTCCCCTTCTTCTTGGCCAATCCAGACAGTAGGCTGGGAGCTGTCATTTCCCAAAGATAGTCTGGTGTACCTGCAGGACGATCTGATAAGAGGACGACATGTTAGAAAAGTGCAGATCTAAAGAGGAAACACTTTGGAAAAAGCAAATAATAGGAAATGTTCAGTATAACTCACGTAGTTCAGACAGGGGGCCGACCCTCAGACCAGCTTCTTTAAAGAACCGAGGGGTCATCAAGTCTTCGAATTTTACAAGCTCACCCTCTCTCCCTCGTCCTCTCAGATAATCTACAATGTCCTTCTCCTCCAGACGAAGTCTAGGGTCTGACCTGGCCTTCATGGAGGGGTTGGCCCATTTTCTGGGGACCCTCGGACTATCGGCAACGGGCTCCCACTCCCCGGAGATAAAGAAAAACCTCTTCTTCCAATCATGGTTGGAAGTTTGTGCCACGTGAAGGAGTTTCTTCTCAGATTTCCTTACCCCCAGATGATAGTATCCGGGCTGTTTGGACGAGGATGTAATGTTGTAGCAGCCCAAAAATAGGGCAGCCGAGGGCTCGTCGGTGAAAGAATTCTTCCACAAAGAGATATAGCCCAAGATTATCCTCCAGGAGTTGGGGGGAAGTTGAGAGGGGGCTACGCCGAGGGCAAACATGATATCAGCAATGGAAGGGTGCAGAGGGAGCCTGACTCCAACCTTGAACATTTGCTCATAGACTGCGACCTCTCCCTCTTCATAATCAAAAACCCTCTCAGTCTCAGAGGGAACCCTCATAGTTACCCCGGAGGGCACTCCGTAAATATGCCTCCATATCAGAAGGTCTCTATCCCTAACAGAGGAGATAAAGGACGAGGCGTGGGAGGTATCAACCTCATCATCTGTATCATCGTCCTCGTCCTCAGATCCCTCTCCCTCATCACCTGCAGGAGGACCCTGAGGAAAAGCCACTTGGAAGGCATTGGGGGACAAGGTTGTCACAGGAACAGCCTCAGAAGGGGCCGTCCCCTCGGCCTCTCGGCTTGGACTAAGTCAGATGTGTCCCTTCTACCAGAAGTTCCAGCACCAGTTGGGGAGGAGGCTCTCTCATCCATTTCACTTGGGTTGGGAGTCTCGGCCGGACGAGGAGACGACCCACAAGACTCAGAAGGTTCAGATGGTCTTATGGTGACAAGAGGAATGGGAAAGATGGGTCGTACCCAATTAGGGTCGGCCCCTCGTCTCCTCTCTTCCTCTTCCTCTATTCGTCTGATTTCGGTAAAGAGTTTCTCTCTCAAAGATGGGAATTCAGACATTAAGTTGTAAAGCCTCCTAAGCATTAAAGGGAAGACTCTACACTTGGAGAAATTACACTAGACTAATTTAGTTACAAACAAGTGGGGAGTTGACCGGGTTTGACTTTTAGATTAAACGAAGAACTCAAAGGTTTTCGTCAAGAACGATTCAAGAACCAGTGACCGGAGAGGACGCCGGAAAAGCTATGGGGCAACTCAAGGAAAGTACAGCCCTACGACCCTAAAAAACAAACAGAAATGAAGACAAAAGAAAGCGCTGAATGAAAGAGGTTACCTAATGAGGAGAGAACAAGAACACTGCTAGGCCTGAAGGTTTGAAGGCTGCAAATGGCGATGGAAACTGGTTCTAGAGAGAGAATGCTTAGGCGCGAAGAAGAAGAAGAAGGAGAGAGAATTTGAAAATCTCTTAAATATCTTAGTAATGAGTGGGCCCACTGACCAAAGCAGGACACAGCCCACGAGGAAGGCATCATTAGGGCACAAAGCCCCAAGTGTGCAGCCGCCATGCCTTGGAAACTTGAACAGCAATGAGTACCTGCCCAGGTGTCACTCACCTAACTGATCATACATGCATCTCACTTAAAACACTATCCCTCAGCCATCTCAACAGCACCTATGGCTAAGGGCTGGGGGGTGATTGATATACCCATTTGTATCCTCGGCCTGGCTGATGATAACCTCCAAACGGACGACCCTACGAGGGGCCGACCCCTCCACTAGGCTCCATACGGCTCCTCAGAGGGGCTGACCCTTCGCCTGACCCAGACGAGGCTACGAGGGGCCGACCCTTCGCCAGGCCCAGACGACCCTACGAGGGGCCGACCCTCTACCAGGCTTCAGACGATAGTACGAGGGGCCGACAGTACGAGGCCAGAATTGGGCCAGGCTCACTGGCGGAAGACACTTTGCCCTCGGCCTCGGCTCATAGGCCGAGGGTGGTATCATGATGGCGCGTGGTTTGGGACACGCGTGGAACAGTGCGCGTCAGGCTTATATGACACGTGGAAGACCGTTACAACCGAATCACCCCCTCACGTGAGGGAATATTATGTCATCATTTGTCATCTACAGGTGTCAACATGAGATTGTCTAGATCATCATTCACATGCACCATGCATACTTGGGGGGTACACTACACCCCCCAAGACCTATATATACTTGTCACCTACAACCCTACGGGGGGTCGATCCATTAACTGTAGCCCTAGCTAAAACTCTGCTTGTACACACAGTAGAGAGAGAGAGAGAGGGTTATGTGCATTGTATCCAAGGCCATTAGTGCCCATACTTAGTGGATCACACACTCACAGTGGATGTAAGCCAAATTGGCTAAACCACTATACATCATTGTCTTATTTCCTCTTATACTCATCCCCTTCTACATACTTATACACTTATACATCTCTATGGCTGCCATGGCTGCTACTGTTTGAGCTCACTATCACTTACCCGGTGGTGCTAAATCCAAGCATCATCAGGTAGCATTGGATTAGGTTTATATCTGTAATATTTTCACAAATAATAAATGTTACTGTTTGTGAAAATGTTACATCGGCATCCCATGCCACCTCAAATCAGGGCTCTGATGAAGGTTGTTGTAGCTCTGATAAAGGGGGTGGGGATTGGATGCCGCTGGCGCGGACCGTTAAAAATAAGATAATATCAGAAAAAAGAGGTTTGAATATATATATATATATATATATATATATATATATATATATATATATATATATATATATATATATATATATATATATATACTGTGTTATATGAACACAGTAAATGTTAATGCTTGTGAAAATGTTATAGATATAAACCTAACTCAATGCCACCCCTACTCACCCCAAATCGGAGCTTCGGTGGATCCAAACCCCATTTATCTAATATTCTCTTAATTTCAGAGGTCCGCACCAGCGGCACCCTATGCCACTACTACCAACCCAAATCATAGAGCTGATAAAAGTCGTTGAAGCTTTGACAATGGGGGTGGGTAGTAGTGGTGATTGAATGTCGCTAGCGTAAACATTTAAAAATATGGTAATTTTGAAAAAAAAATAGTGGTTTGGATCTACCGTGTGTGTGTGTGTGTGTGTCTCTCTCTCTCTCTCTCTCTATATATATATATATATATATATATATATATATATATATATATTATGTAATATTAACTATGTAAATGTTACTGTTTGTGAAAATGTTATATATATAAAACTATTTCATAAATATATTATCACAGTAAATGTTATTGTTTGTGAAAATGTCAGAGATATAAAACTATTTCATTTTCTGGTGTATACAATAAAGTTTAATATCTATGACATTTTTACAAATTATATATATATATATATATCCAATATGCTCCTATTTTTAAAGTTTTGTGCCACCCCTATTCACCCCAAATTGGCGCTCCAAATGATCCCGATCCCATTTATCCAATCTTATTTTCAAAGATCTGCGCCAGCGGCACCCCATGATACTCCGGTGGATCCAAAGCCCATTTATTCAAAAGTCTCTTATTTTCAAAGGTCCGCGCCAGCGGCACCACATGCCACCCTTACCCACCCCAAATCGGAGCTCTGACGAAGGTCGTTGAAGCTCCAACAATGGTGGTAAGGATTGGATGCCGCTAGCGCGAACCTTTAAATATAAAGTATTTTTGAAAAAAGAGGGTTTGGATCCACCGGATGTGTGTGTATATATATATATATACTGTGTATTACCACAGTAACTGTTACTGTCTGTTTGTGAAATGTCACATATATAAAACTATTTCATATTCTAGTGCATACAGTAAAGTTTACTGTTTGTGTAAAAAACTTTCTTTGGAATTTTATAGTCTTCATGGATCTTGTTTGATAGATCTCGTCGAGCAGATTTCAAAAATAGTAATTTTACGAAAAACGGATTTGTGAATCAAAAGTTATGATCATTTAAAGATTAAAAAAAAAGTCCATCCACTTATGTAACTTCCTCAAGGAAGTTACGAATGGTTAATTTTAAAAGGGTAAAATTGTGAAAAAATTTCCTAAAAAGTTGGAATAGGACCTATGGGATTATTAAAAAGTCAATAGGACTTATAAGCTTGTTGACCCGATAAATGGGACCTAGATATAATTACCCCTTTTATAAATCATTAAGTGATTACAAATTTTATAAATTATTTAATCAACCAAAAGTTTACTATGTGTCTAGTTTAATATGTTGTACAATATTTTTTTAGTTGAACAGGTTTCATGAAATTTTATTTTTGCTCCAATAGGTTATTTGTAAACATGTAGTAAATATTCATTACAAATACAAATAAGACCTATTGAGAAAAAAATATTTTAATAAAACCTATTATGAAATATCATATGTAATTTATAAATATGACTTATTTGTCAAGTCCCCAAATATTTACCTAAATCAAATAATCAATCAATTAATTAAATGCATATATCTGATTTTGTAAAAAAATCACTAACCTAATCTCAAAAGAAAAAAAAAATACAAAGAAATGCAAAAAATAATATGGTGGAAAATTATTATGGGCAAAAACGATTGAGGAAATAAGAGAAATTAGGATCCGTTAGATAGAAAACTGGGAAAATGCAAATGATTCCAGGACATTTGATTCCAGGGCAAACAATTCCAAGGCAAATGAATATTTTCCAACTTGTGTCTGTTTGATACAAGTTGGAAAATCATCAATTTTCCACATTTTCTATCAAACGCAAAAGCTGGAAAATAGATATAAAAGTGGAAAATTTGTTTACGGAATATATATATATATAATAAATATATATTATTAAATATACAAAATATATGAATATATATTATATTATTTGCAGAATATATATATTCCATATATTCAAAATATATGAATATATATTATATTATTTGCGGAATATATATATTCCGAAAATTAATATAATTTGCGGAATATATACATTCCGTAAATTATTATTAATTTTCGGAATATTCATGTATTTTGTATATTTTTCAGAAATTAATAATAATTTACGAAATATATATATTCCACAAATAATTTAATAATATATTTAATATATGAATATATTTCGTAAATAAAATATTATATTTTCATAGATTTTGTACATTTAATAAAAAAATGTATGAAAATATAATATATTATTTAGGGAATATATGAATATATATTATATTATATACTGAATATACTAAATATATATTATTTACAGAATATATACATAATATTATATGTTGTATATATGTAAATTATATATATACTAAATATATATTATTTACAGAATATATACATATATATTATGTATTTTTGAATATATACATATATATAATATACGTATACAATATAATATGTCTGTATATATACATCTATAATATATATATATATATATATACACATACATATACAATATGAATATATATACAGAATAATGACCCCCCCAAAGAATTGAATTCCACCCTAAAGTGGCAAATTGTGCTTAAAGGGTGTTGTACATAGAAAACAAATTCCATGACAAATTAAGGCTATTAAACAACTTAAAAGCTGAAAAATACAAAAATTTTTTAATTTTTGAAAATTTATCTTCAAATTTTTGTGCTATCAAACGGACCTTAGTTACATACTGCTTATGTCGAAGGGTGAAATTTTCGGCTGCCTAAAGTTGCTGTTGGCAGAGGTTAGGTTTGAAAATTGAGTGAGGCGCAACTTTTAGGGTGTATTGGGAATTTGATGTGTGGTTGGTTATGCCAATGTTTTCGTTTGGTGAGAGAGAGGGACAAAATTAATATTCCTTGGCCTTGGGTATTGAAAAGTGACGTGGAGGTTTTTTTCCCCATTTCACTTGTTTTTTCTTTATTTCTTTGGTTCCTTCCTTTTAATGTCGTTACCTGTTGGACGGTAAGGTAACGAAGTGGGCTAATTTTTTAACGTGGGCCTTGGTTTTAGGCTTTTTAAAGCTACGATATTTTTTTGTGGGCTGCCCAAATTCGCCTTTGGTTTTAAGTCTAACATAGTATTACAACTTATATATGAGCAACATAATAAATTTTTGTTCATCATAAACCGAAAAACTTCCAAACAGAAACAATATTAGAATTTTTATTAATTAAAACTACAATATGACACTCAACCTATATAAAGGATTGGAGAAACGAATACAAAAACTATAACAATATATTGGCAGTAGCAAATTTGCAACATTGCTCTGTTGAAGCCATAAAGATTACTTGGCCTACACAAACACCATTTTCCATAAATTTATCCAAGTTTATTTGTCTCCAATACATGCAAAACATGTTTACAACATTGTGCAGCACCCATAGCATGTATGGTGTAAACAAAAAGACTCATGGATATGTCAACACTGTAGCAGACACCACTAAGAAAGGCATCATTAGGCTATTGTTGCCACATGTCGTAGCACATATCAACACTAACCGCGGGCATGTTTTTATGGTAGTAGGAAGCTAATAAATGGTCGTGTGGTCGTCCCTATTAATGGTGTCAAATCGCTACCAGAACAGGTCAATCCCTAAATCAAAACGACCAAAAATCCTTATGAAAATATAAGGAATAAAATAAAATTAGACACACACACACCTCTCTCTCAAGGGACACATTCAGAATGAAATTGGACTATAAATGATGCAGCTAAACAATACACAATACTATTGATGGTGGACACAAAAATCATAATAATGATTACGTTTACGACACCTGCGACACAACGACAATAATACGAAACACACTTCACCGATCTTATTTTAAGAGGATTAAAAAGGGGGTACCATAAACTTGTATCCAGAAAAATGCCTCTACTGCATTTACCGTTGTTGTGGCATCATAATGCATATGTTACAGGCAAATACAAATGAATTAAAAGAATAACACAAATCAAAATATTACAATTCAAATTATATTACTCAATCTACAATTTAATAAATGCCATAAACTCACAATTTCATAAATTTTAAAGTTCTAAAAATTAGCAGATGCCATGTTTTATCCGGCATACAGACATTAGCAGATGCCATGTTTTACCACCAACCAAACGAAAGAAATCAGTACAATCATTAGTCTATAGTTTTGTTGCAAAAAAAAATCCATGATGTATTTTTTATTTGCTTCATCTGAGATGCATGTATTTACCACGGTAATCTTTGCTCGTTTCAAGGTCTGCCCGACGTTAATTTTTCCATTATCTTTAGCCGTCCCACTAACGGAGCACTGCAGATTACAACAATCTTGATATGAAGAGCAGAGATGAAGCCCGAGATAGAGGGAGAGGACGAGGTGGTTATGGACAAGGCCACCACATTGCTATTAAGGTCAGAGTCATTTCAAAGTTCGCGCAACAGCTTGCTACAATCAAAGTAACTTTAAAGCGACAACTTATGCAAATAAATGTCGCAAAATAATAAAGCAATGGTAGGAAAATCTAAAATTTCATACCTCACATGAGAATGGACAAAACATATTGTACAGAGGGTATTAAAGGTATTGATTTGTCTAAATATAATTCAATCCCAAAGAAATGAAATAAACCAAAGCCAGTGCCTATAGTTTTCTCATACAGTAACTTGTTGACCAGAAACTAGAATAAACATTACAACCAAGGTAAAGGAGGAAAAAAGTTCTTACGATTAGAATATCAAACACTTCGCCATCATTATAATGCATAAAAATTAAAATTCAAGGTAAATGGTTCTGATTTTTTCATTTACAACTTAAATAAATTTCTCTGTCTAAAAATACATATGAACACGTTCCATTAAAATATCTCAAAAAAAATATAGTGAAATAAAAAATGAGAGGGTCTACCGGAGTTTTATATGTTAGGTAGGGCTAAAACTCTAGACAGAGCAAAATCGCAATCTTCCATTCACTCCCCGCATTTCTAATTTGGATCCGCAAAACAATATCTGAGCTCATCACTTACATAATTTGAAATTAAGGAAGTGTAACTTATAAACTTTTCAATCACCCCCCTTCAACTCAATTTGAGAACGTAAAGCAAAAAGTTCAGTAACAAATCATTTAATCCACATAAATTAATTTAAAAACATCACCAAGTTCACATGGAGAAGTGACTACACATTTTTCTACCATAAGAGTAACCATGTAAGTGACTACACGTTTTTCTACCATACCTGAAACAAAATGATTAGTCAAGGAAAGGATATTAAATAATTCATTGCATAAATAAGTATTTACAAAAGACATGATACCAACATGAATAGATAATCTATGAACTTCTCTATCTATATATGTGGGTTTCAAGTAAAAATATGGTAATCCATATAGTAAAGAAAACAAATAAGAAACTAATGCATCAATGCAAAATTTTGCAAAACCAAAAAAAAGTAATGAAGCAGAATCTATAAAAGGAAAAAAGGAGCAAGATTGTTACACGGACTTCACTAAAGTAACATTAATATTGTTATGCTAAACCGCATATGTTTACCTTTGAATTTCACCCTATTTCACATATTTAAGTAAATGATCTATTAAACTAAACATTACCTACTTAAGTATCAATTATTTGAGACATAAATGGTGCTTTCCAATACCACTAAACAATTATTTGAGAGCATTGATGCTATAAGAAGTCTTGTATATAAAAAAGAAAAGTAAATGTTAGTGAATATTGTGTTCAACACCAAAATGCACAATAGGCCATTCTCAAGTGTTAACATAAACTTAGAAATAGTAATTATACAATTCTCTAGATCATAAATTGTCTAATACATCATATCTTAACCATTTCCTCCACTCCAAATCCTAATAATAACAAAGATGGTTCAAAAATGACAAACTATAAAGACAAAATTATATCTCGCACAATACACCAAGATGGTCAAATCGGCACCCTTCAACCGACCAGCCTTGTCACAGTTATTGACCGTGACAAAAAAATAGGTATTTTTTTATCACGGTCATTGACCGTGACAACGTCGTGACAAGGGTTCGTCACGGTCAATGATCGTGACAATCCTATAAAGTTATCATGGTCTAGGACCGTGACATGTCCGTGACAATTCTGTCAGTAAAAAAAATCTTATCTCTTCTTTTTTCCCACCGATTCTAATTCCTTCCATTTCTCTCTCTCTCTCTAGCGACTGCACTCTCTCTTTCTCTACGACTTTGGTACATTTTCTCTCTCTCTCTCTCTCTCTCTCTCTCTCTATATATATATATATATATATATATATATATATATATATATATATGCGTGTGTGTGTGGGGGGGGGGGGGGGGGAGGGGAGGGGGGTGTATGTGTGTGTGTATATATATGCGTGTGTGTGTATATGTGCGTGTGTATGTGTGTGTGTGTGTGTGTGTGTGTGCGTGTGTGGTGGGCAACGACAGTGGGGGTGAGGGGGCATGGCTGGGGGGTGGGGGTGGGTAGGGGGTGTGTGTGTGTTTTTTTAATTAAGTTTTTATTGGTTTATTAGATATTGCCCCTCATATTGTAGTGCCCATTATAAAAGAATTGATTGATTTAATATTGATTGGTTGTTAATTTTTTTTGTAAATTAATAATTAGTGCCCCTTTCATATGCAAGTAGGATTGCTCCTTATTATAAATTAATAATTGTATACTTTAATTGTTGGTTTAATTGATGAAAAGAATTAATTGAGTAGATGAATTAGAAAGAGCCATTGCGGTTGGATTATAGTGGATCGATGTTGGGTTGGTTAATTTTAAAAGTGGCATCACCACTGGATAATTGTCCATACGGGGGTGGGATTTTTTAACTTTTTTGAAAATTACTTTGTATAACGAAAAATATATATATAGTATGATAATTAAATGAACATACTTGAAATTACATATAGTGCGCATAGATACTAGCCTTCTAGTTCTTATGCGTACGCATTCAATAGCCCTTAGACCCGCTCGAGAGTCATTACCCCTGTAATGAGATCTCTCGAATTGTCCCATTTGGAAAGTTTGGGACTGCATAATTTCTGTATAATAATATTCTAAGTGGCTTAAATTTGTTACTTCTGGAGGAAGTTCTGCAGTCGTATCCTAATGTTCTCTGGGTACATACTAGATTGACAAGTGTGACTGTTATTTCAATTGATCAATTGAAATAACACTCACACTTGCCAATCTACGTCGTGTACTTGGAGAACTATGGGGATATGCTGTCGAATTTTTCTGAAATCGTAACAATGTGCATGAGCTGTTAAGTATATTACAAAAATATGCGGTCTTGAGTGGGACATGACCACTCACTCTTTAGAGGAGATGAAGGAAATATAAATTTCTATTATAAATTGAATTTGAATTTGAAATTTAAAAATCGAATATAAATAAGACATAATTAAATGAAACATACTATAAATCTAAGTTTTGTTTATACTAATCCATGAATATACGCTTCTTACCTTTAATAGGTGATTAGTTGTGGTAGCTGTGATGAGATATCCAAAATACAAAGAGTGGATGGGTGAGACAAATAGAATGGGGGATGTGTTTCACAGATGTGCTAATGAATTTGTGAAATATGCAAAGAGATATCATAATGATGAAGAGTTTCCGTGTTCGTGTGCTAAGTGTAAGAATGGTAAGGTATTTGAGTAGAAAACAATTGAACTACATTTGTTAAGATGGGGTATGCAAGATATTTATCGATTTTGGAGTTTTTACAGTGAATTGAAAGTTCTTTTTGTCCCCGAAAAACCTTCACAACAACCTTCGACAAGTAGGATATATGTAGAAGGGGACAACGTAGATCATAATATGTTAGAGGATTTGGTTGATGATGCGTACGGAGTTTAGGAAGCGGAGGAGAATGAGGTTACTGATGATGTACAAGGTTCAAGTGCTCGTGAAGATATCACGATAAACCTTGACGATGACTACCAAAGTTTAAAATTTAAGGCGACCCAACCGTTATACTCTGTCAGTAAGAAAGATCAAACAACTTTACATGCCATGATTGGCTTGCATAATTTAAAGACGCAGTACAATTTATCTGGCAATAGCGTGATATAAATTCTAAATTGGGTGAAGGCTTACTATCCAAGGAGAATACGCTTCCAAATAGCTATCCTGTTATGAAGAACAATTTGAAAGGTTTGGGAATTAAGTATAAATCGATTCATGCTTGTGTGTATGACTGCATACTATACCGAAAGGAGTATGAAAATCTCGATAGTTATCCGGTATGCGATGAACCTAGATATGTCCAATCTACTGGTAAGGAAGGCACAAGCTCAAAAGTGCCTCAAAAAGTGTTGAAATATTTTTCTGTTGGGCCTAGATTAAAGTGATTTTTCACATTACCATGGATAGCGGAGGCAATGAATTGGCATGCTAGGGCAGAAGTAGGGGGTAATCTCATGCGTCATCCTATTGATTCTACAACTTGGAGGAAGATGAATTATGAGTATCCCGATTTTTCTCGAGAACAGTGCAATATTCATTTGGCTATATCAACAGATGGTTTCAATCCATTTGGAAATCTAAGCACCAATCAGAGTGTATGGCCAGTGATCCTAACCTCCCTCCTTCACAGTGTATGAGACCTGAATTTTCGATGATGTACCAAGTGATAACTTTGACGTTTACATGGCTCTTTGGTAGAAGAATTAAATGAGTTGTGGGAACAGGGTGTGCAATCATTTGACTCTTTTAGAAAAGAAGAGTTTATGCTGAAAGCTATGTTGATGTGGGAAATTCATGATTTTCCACCTTATGGGACATTATCCGGTTGTGTAGTACATGGTTATTTGGGGTGTCCTATTTGTGGAGAGGAGACTGAATCTCTTCGTCTATCTGTTAGCTCAAAAAATGTATACCATTGCCATATGAGGTTTTTACCCCCGACTCATAGTTTCAGATTTGAGAAAGGTTCCAATTTTTTATTGGGCTTGGTTGAACATAGGCTACCATCGAGACAACTTTCAGGTTTAGAAATTGAAAGTAAATCTTCTGAATGTGACCCTAATATTCTAGGTAAGAACCCCAAATTTAAGAATGTCAAGCATAAGAAGACCCCAAGTGGGAATGAAACTGAGACAAGAAAGGCATGGTTTAGGAGGTCAATTTGATTTGACTTGACTTATTACTTTTAATTTATAATAAATATTCCAATTTGTACTTTATCAATCCATTTTTAATTCTTTTAATTGATTTTCACTTTATCATTTTAACTCTTTTGTAGTGTGAGTGTGTGTGGGCAGTAGGGGTGGGGGTGTGGATGTTTCAGATTTTTAATAATTGTACATATTATAAACTAGATGCTGTTGTTTTGGAATTCATAATTGAGGTGTTAAACAGTAACAATTCATTTGGATTTGTAGTAATTGTACATATTTGCATGTCTTCTTCTAATTCATTTTGATTTGTACTAATAACAACATTTTTTTTACAAAAAATGTCTCCTTCAGGTATTAAGGCGAGGATGATAATGCTGATTATGATGATGTCGTCTGGGCTCGGTGGTAGGGGAGGCGATGAAGGCTCCTCGACCCCTAGGCTCCCCAAATATGGCAAATTGGGGATGGCCATCGAGAAAAAGATGGGGCTATTAGCGAGATCACTCTAGCTGCTAAAGACGATCATCGGCCCAGGGTACACTAGTTAGAGGGAGGTGCCAAATGAGCTCAAGTTAGCTATTTGGGTGGCACTACAGGTAATGTATTCATATTTATATTTATATAATATTTCAATTTTAATTTTGATTTCAATTTCAGTTTATATTTATATTTATATTTAGTCGCAACTAACATTGTATTTGTTGGACATGAACAATTCAGTCTGAATCCAAAGCTACACGATTCCGTCTTGGAGCAGTTGAGGGAGCAACACAAGACGTGAAAGAAAAATATGTGGACCCGGTACTTTGGAAAGACCCGAGAGTCCGTTATCCGAATGCATGAATCGGTCCCGCCGAAGGAGCCAATCTCATTGGCATAATGGTAAAAGTTCATTGACAATGAGATCGGGGAGCGACAATTGGCATCTCGCCAATCGGGGAGGGAAAATCGGGCAAAAAAGACGGACGTGCACTACTCCGGCCGAATGTCTTACGCCGAGGTGGAGCATAGGATGATGGTAAGATTTAATTTTTCTATAACTACAAAATTATATTATTCTACATTATTTTACTTTGCGGGGCCGATACTAATTTTGCATTATTTTATTTCAGGGGACAGGGAGTGGCCCTGGGGGTAGGTTACATAGGCTCGATACTTATGTGGCTATTTGGACGAAGAAGGGGAAGGATAACGAGGTGTCCCCGAGCGTCGCGGCCACGATTGTAAGTAATCTGACAATTTACTTTTTGTTAATTACGTTATAATTTTCTTATTTACTTATTTAACTAATCATATGCTTTTTGTCGTTTCAGATAAAGCTTAAGGAAGTGCATGAGTCGCAGTTTGATGTCGATAAGGCATCTTTGTCCACAGATTCACTCAGCCAAGTGCTTGGCGCTGATCGCAAGGGGAGGATAAGGGGGGTGAGCTCGCGGGTGGTCAAATCTAGGATCATCGGTTTGGAAACGAGCGACATCGGGTTGGCTCGAATGGTGGACTCGCATGACGCGAAGCTTTCCCATTTGAAGGCGACGGTCCAAGATATGTTCTCATTCATGAAGCGTTCGTTAGGCGGAAATCGTAAGGGGAAAGGGAAGGAGAAGGTTATGGAGGAGGAGGTGGTGGAGGATGAGGTGCAGCAAGATGAGGATGTGGACCTCGTTGCTTCATCTTCGACACGTGCATACTTTGATTATCCAGTCCCCTATTTGGCTCCCTTCGACCGATCGATGTCGACACTTGGTTGGCCGAGCGTGTTTATACTGGACATATTTTATGGCCATCGGATAGGGCGGGGGTTGAGGGACCCGAATACCGTCCAGGGTATGCCAGTTCATGGACGTTTGCTTCAAGACATCGAGTCCAAGGTGCTCGTCACGCATATGATACCCGGGAAGGAGAATTCCCCTTTGTGGTTGCGCGAACAATGCGACACGATGTATATTGCTAGGTGTATCAATTCGTATATCGTGTGGCCTACTCACCTACTTAGAGCTACCCCTACCCAGACATGTAGTGACATTATTTGAATTGAATTATTTTAAGTTGTTATATTTGAATTATATTTGGATTATATCGTGATGCATATTGTTTTGAAAGTATATTTGCATTATCTCTATTTTATTTGGATATATGATGTTTAAACATGTACAACGTTGCTATAACATGTACAAATATACTACTGGGAAGTGGCAGTGGCCATACTGCCCAACAGATTTTTTTTTTAATTCTGCCCAGAATTATCACGGTCATTGACCGTGATAATTTTTTTTATTAAATGTCACGGGTTCGTCACGGTACTTAACAGTGACAAAACTTGTCAAGGTCAAGGAACGTGACATGACCGTGACAAGTCTAATGAACTTGTCATGGTTAATGACCGTGACAAGTCCGTGACAACAAACGTTGTCACCCCAGAATTGTCACGGTCATTGACCTTGACAAGTCCAACTTGTCAAGGTCAATGATTGTGATAATCCGACAGATTTGGTGTAGTGACATATACTAACATGTGGGTTTCTTCTTCATTTGAAATAATTATAATCCTTTTATAATTTGTAGACAGTTTTCCACCTTCAGGTAGATCAACAGTTGGAATACAAAGGATTGTCTTGAAACTTGTTCGTACAAAAAGATCATCTCAAGAACAAAAAATAGGGTGATAAATATTTTACCTCAAATATACCGATGTGATCATATTATCAGCACATATTTTACCTCAAACCTATAAAAAAGATGAAAAGAAAAAAAAAGTTGAGAAGATACTGTCAGCACATAAACTCCTCCCTGTGAAGCTTGAAACTGCAACTGAAAGGGGAAATGGAATTGCAAAACACATAAATAGATGTTTTGAACCAAACCCCCAAATTTTGAACCCAATCCATTCCAAACTTCTTAAGCAGCAGATCTGCGAAAATATATACGAAACAACAAAACCCTAAAACCCATATGCAGAAATCCTAAGAAAGCAGATCTACAAAAGAAAATTGCAAAATTGCACCATATAGTGTCTCAAACATATTTTTATCATCAAACTGAGATCAAATATAGTGTCTCAACATAGTGTCCGGAGTTAGAATCCAATATAGTGTTCAAGGTTGGAATAAAAAATCAAACATCAAATAGAGAAAATGGAGATGATGGGTATGTATCTAAATAAAGAGAAATAACGAGAGTATACATGGTACCTTGGATGAAAGAAAGAGGTGAGAGATGGACAACAGTATGAGGGCGACGGGTGAGCGTGTCTAAGAGTGTGAGGGAGAGAGTCGAGAGAATGTATGAGCATGAAGGGTGTGTTGGGTAAGGTGAGAGAGTATTCCCCAAATGCCCTATTTTTGAATTAAAGGGTAAGTTTGATAGGTAGAAAAAGAGGGGAAAATCAAATAGTTGAGGGGTATGTTTGTAAAAAAGAAAGAGATGTGATCTCAACCATCCATTTTGGCAAAATATGTAAGGAGGTGGCACTCATCCAAACAATTAAAAATGTGTACATTTTCAAAAACCGCCCTATCATATATATATATATATATACATGTCCAGTCCGTACTATTAAAATGCAGAGGTCTCTCTCTCTCTCTCTCTCTCTCTCTCTCTCTCTCTCTCTCTCTCCATATATATATATACACTCACGTGTACACATAAAAACTCTAGTGTGAAGCATTTTTTTTTTCGATTCAACCCTTAAACAACTTAAAATGAAATTGACACAAGCCTATGATTCAAACCATACTTAAAATTTCAAAAAAACATTTATTAACTTAAAGCCTTCATATTTGTTGCTGTGTCCCAAGAATGATATTACAAAGTCTTGAGTATGAATACAAACATAAATTATAAAAATGCTAAAATTGTACACACTCGATGAGTATTCACATCATTCGGCAATATGTCCTCGAGTATGTATAAATATTACATTCAATGTGAAACTTTTACATACTCAGAAACACGTCTCTGAAATTCTTCACCACATTTTGGTAACATGTCCCTAACTATGTACAATTTTGACGTATCTAAAATTTTACATTTTTATATCTACACAGGGTTATAGTGCTAAATTTGGTCATCATTTTTGGTGACAATGGATCAAATTTGCAGGTCGATGGGCATATGGACATATGTTTTGAAAATATAAGTGTGTTTTGAATCCCGTGTTAGTTTGCATTTCATTTTGAGTTGTATTTGAGTCCATATTCTAAAAACAGATGTAATGAATGATGGAGGTTTGAGAAGACGACATGCTCGATTAAATTTTGAAGCCTAAAGATCATGTTGCTGACTTAGAGGAAATGTTCAACACTTTAAAATGACACCTAATGAAAATGGACCCTACTAAGTGTACATTTGGAGTCTCATAAGGAAAATGCATCATCTTTATGGTGACAAGTTGGGGGATCGAAACCAACCTTAAGACGATTTAAGAAGTTCTAAACATGAGGAGTGTAAGGATGGAAAATAAAGTACATATCCTCATAAGGGGAGTGTTAACCCTTAGCTATTTTGCCCTTGGCCACAAGAAAGTTTTGACATTTCTTAAGACACTAAAGAATGTAGTTATGCTGATGAAAGAATGTGAAAGGGCCTAAAAATACACCTCATCGATACATTCCATATGTCCAAACCAGCGTGAAGAGAAGATTGATAGTTTTACTTACTCATCATGTTCTGGTAGGACTCGGTCTCAAAATGACTATTATACTATGTGAGGGAGGGGAGTCAAGATACATTTGATTGAAAAAGTTTCTTTCACGCTAATCACATCCTCAAGAAAGATAAGGGGCGCGATCGTGGTTCTCACCGACCAACTTCAAGGAAAAGGTCTCCAAAAGAATCATGAAGTGTCTAGTTGAGCTAAATGAATTTAACATACTGTAGTGACTCAGAATGACATTAAAGGTCAGGCCATAACAAATTTTGTCACCAAATTTACGACCATAGAGGAAGAATGCGGTGAAAATCCCCAAAAGTAGGCGATCAAAAGTTGGTTTAGACAACCCACATGGAAGGTTCGTCCAATAAGATTGGTAGTGGGTCAAGATTTATTATGAAGAATCTAGAGGAGCAGGAATTGAGTATGCACTCGTTTGGGTTTAAATCCTCCAACGATGATGCAAAATATGATGCCCTGATCGTGTGAATTTGAATTTTTCTTATTATGAAAGATAAACATGTCCACTTATTCAACAACTCCCAAGTGGTTATAAAGTAAATAAAATACTAAGCCAAAGAAAAAGGATATCCATATATTTAGGTAAATTCCAAGAGACGACCAAACAACTAGAAGCCTTACCAATTATACATATCTCGTGGAAAATATGAAGGCAGACCTCTGGGATCGGCTAGCGTCATTGGATAATAGAATCCCAATGGTTAAATTCCTCCATTGGTTTAACATTGAGATCAGATAAGTAAAGAAAGTACACCAAGCAGGCCTTGTCCCTCGCTGAATGGACAAAATCGTCTAATACCTAGAGAATAGATTCTTCTTGGAAGACTGAGCAGAAGCAAAGAGTAGTAAAGACTCCATGAAATACCTTCTTTATCATGACTTAACATAATAACACATTTATACTAGACAACTTTTAAGATGCATTAACCTACTGGAGGCAAGAATCACCCAGTGTGTGCTTAATCAAGCTTACATTTATCCTACCATGGTCAAGGATGTTGCAGATTATATTCTATAGTGTGAAGAATGCTAAAGAGTGGAAGATTTCCTCAACTAGCCTACCGAGGATTTGTTACCTCTCGTAATACCACGACTCTTCGTCCTTTGGGGAACATACATCATCAACCCACCCATTCAACAAAGGCCAATGGTGTTTCCTCTTCATAACTCGATATGGATTAAGCCATCATCATTTTGAGCAAAAATACAGACTTTTCATTTCTTTAGAGAAAGAGTTAGTCCATCATTTTGAAGCGATAAACAAGGAAGAGGAAAAGGGTAAGAATTGAGGAGTCGTGGAGGGTTGAGGTTTTAACGGAGAGAGGAGTTTAGAATTAGATTTGATAGAGGTGTTATAAATTGGGATGCCATGTGTCAATCAACGGATTGTAGCCATCGTTTTTAAATATATATACTAGCATGCAGGCCCGCGCCATGAGCGGACGAATGCCGAACTACTGTTGTAAAGAGAGAAACATATAAACAAATTGCCAAGTATTTTTGAAGAAATGTGTAACACATATTTTTGTGATGTGTAAATGCGAATCAATAAGCCAAAGTAATTTAATAAAAAATTGGAGAGAGTTTTGTTTGTAATTTGAAGAAAATCCACCTGCTAGCAATTGAAAATAATAGCTAAGATCTAAAGTCAATCGGTATATATTATATATTGAACAGAGTGAGAGTAACTAAATACGTATATCAAATGTCCATTATTAACTAATTCAAACTTTTGTCCATCAAATTGCGAATGTAAAATATGCTAAAGGACATAAACTTTGTTCTTATTTATTAATTATTTTAAAGCATAACATAAAAATTGTTCGCATAATTTTTTTCTAAAATTCAAATGTTGAATGTAAGGACATTTCCAGGAGATGCTAAGTTTATCTATCGAATAAAGACGCTGATATGCATTATCTTCGTTTGAACTGAAAAAACATTTCCAATAACAAAAGATAAATTAACTAAACATGCTTACTATAGTTTATCATATCCAACTTTTACGCACAATACCATAAACACCATTAATAAACAAATTTATTCCCATCACACACACACACACACACACACACACACACACACATATATATATATATATATATATCACTGTTCATTTGTATATACATCTTTAGAAAGTTACTTTAGAATTTATTTAATGCTAAAATTGATATTCTTCTACTATTAGTTAGAAGAGTAATTGTAATCAGTTGTCAATATTTGGTTTTCAACATCCAGTCTTAGTGTTTGTAGAGAAATTTATGTGAAATTCAGGTGGGCATTTTTACAAATATATGTTATTCAAGAAGTAAACACTACTAACGAATGCATCTGAAGTGGGGCATGTTTACCAAATATAACAACAAATCCATAATAATATATGACAAATTGATGAACATAAAAAGTATGTACGTTATTGGGCAATTTTCACAAAAATGTAAGGTGCAAAAATTATGGAAAAAAATTATGTATTGTATATATGAAAATAAAAGGCTCGAAGTATAAAAAAAGATTGAAGAAGTACCTTGATTTCAATGTAGAGTGTCTGTTTCAATATATATACAGAATATAATATATGAGGTTTTCATACTCAAAGAATGCCATTCGGATGTAGGGTATTTCTAGGGACATAAACACGTAGAAGATGAAAGGATTATTAGAGATAAGTAGAACCGTGAGGTAACCAATCAGGGGGGTGTAAATGGTAGATGCGATTTCTAGGGACGAAGAGAGAGTTGAAATGACTGAAAAGGTTGTGCGTTATGAGAACCTTAATTACAATTGTCCACGTGGCTATTTGAAAAAACGACAAATGTAGTCACCGGATTTTGCTGTCAATTTTAATTATATACTATAATTAGAATTTTCAATTTCTCTCTCAAAAGGTGAAAGGATCACCATGAAATTTTAGATTGAAATTTATCAACATCTTTTTGGCAATTTTCTCTAAAATTCAGAAAAGACGAAAATAAAAAGTAAAATCAAACTTCCATATGGTTGACAACACATGTGTATATGTGCCCATAGTTGAACTCAATTCGTTCCATCGTGATGGTGACTTAATCACAAGAAAATAATTGTAATCGCAACAATGAAACTTGTCCGAAACTAGAATAACCAAAGTTTATTTATGCCCCGTTATCCTTACCGACAAAACTGTGATTGGGCGATGTTCTATTTTTTTTCAAAAAGTCGGTTGACTTGATTCTCTTCATTTTAATGAAATTGATAGCTGTTTAGGGCTTTGGTCGTTGTTGGGATATTTAAATGAAAGAATCCCAAGGTCAAATTCCATGACACCATCATTGCCCACAAACCTTGATATACCTAATGCACGTTCAATAGACTTGCAATTAAAAAAAAATTCTCACTTGGCATTGACTTTCCCACAACGAGCAAGGTGGGCATAACACATCACGACCTTCAGAAAATGGAAATGTACTAACAGGTTTAGATGTGGTCCGTTTGCTAATGCTACTAACATGATTTATTTGTTTGGTAGGAGGGAAAATGGGTTTTAAGCTAAAAGAAGGATGCTCTTTCCCTATGATAAGGATTAAATTATATATATAAAAAAGTTTATTCTTCATGTATACATTACAGTAGCTCTAACACTTCAAAAGTTTTGATGGAGCACTTTTTTTCACAAAGACCTATCATTTTTCCAATCATAAATGTTATTTTGATATATTGAATATAATTGTATGATGAAAAAATATTATTTTTGAAATAGAAAACAATACTATTTTGGCTATGTTTTAAAAAGACGTCTCTTTAATTTGTGATGGATTAAAAGCAATAAAAAAATAACTTTTATTTTGGGAAGAAGCATATATTTCACCCTCGGTAGATTTCATTAATTCATCATATTATTTTCCATCCCTGGCAAAAGGAGATTGTCCCTCTATGTACGCAATACTACAAGTATGCTTGGAAGGTCAATTTCTTGGATGCTAAAGTGATGGGTTTGTTAGAAGGAGAGGTTGTCAATTGAATAGAAAAACATGAAGGGTGAGTGACTAGGGCTCAATTTGAGGTCAGCAACGGTGTCTGTGGACTAATTTACGAAAAGTGCATGGGAGATAATAACAGGTCGATTAATATATGGGTACTATGTGTTATAGAGTAAAACATAAGTCACTGAAGTTTCCTTTAAGGAATATTTTAGGTTGCAAATACAAGGATTCGTGTTTAATAGGCTATGGCATTTTGTCAACGCTGTGACCAATGGTGACATTTTTGTGGCTCCGAATTCTATAATTCCCTTAATTTAGGGGTGACAATTTTTAACACGACAATCCGATACGCAGTTAGAGGAATTAGGGTTGACGATTTCTTGACACGAACCCGAATATGACACGCCCCGCCAACACGAATAATAAACGGGTTGAGTTAGTGTCAAACACGTATAATTCGAAAATGACATGAATAGACCCGTTTAACTCGTATTTTATGGGGATTATATTAGATAATTTATATATCTTGATAGACATTCCATAAAATTCATGGAGAATTGGATGATAAATTATTTATGTGTTGCAAGAAGTTGAAATTAATTAAATTTAAGTTATTGTAGGCCTATGAGTAGTATGATTGGTTAAGAGAGAAGAAAAAAAATTATTTTATATTTTACTTAATGGGTTATGCGAGTCAACCCGAACACGACACGATAATAAATAGGTCGAGTTAGTGTTTGCTCATCTGACGCGATTAGTCAAAATTGATCGAATTAAGATTGACTAATACTTAACACAAACTCGACATGACACGACCCGAACACAACACGACGCACACAAATTGTCACCCCTACCTTAATTATCAAACATGATAATTTTTGTTTTAAGGCTTAACAGGTCAAATGCCAAGTGGCATGGAATGAAAGCAAGGTGACCAACCACTTTTGGAGATATGAGGAAATTTGGCTCATTTTACAATGAGGACCATTTGCATTTTGGATGACGTCGTTTATCAAAACTTCTCTGACCTGCTGTCCATCAAGGTTTACGCTACAATTAATTAGTGATCATTAATTGTAGCGTAAATGGTAAATGAATTCTGGCTGTAATTAAGTAATTAAATTATTATTTTTTGTTAAAAAGCTCCCTGACATTAAAAAGTCGTAACTTAGTCCGTATACTTTTGCTAAAGTCAATTTTAAGCGGCACATATGTTCAAAAGTAAAACTTTTCCACAGGTAGAGGATGTACTTAATAGTTTATAGACATAGTTATTGTTAATGTAATAGTTAAGGTTTGGCCAAAAAAACTGTAATAGTCAAAAGTTTTCCTTCAAATTTTCCCTATATTGCATTTAAACCTTAAAATCGATTAGCATGTATTCTACATATTCGGTTTAACAAACTTCGTATTTTCTTGATTCATCTATATCCATATTATGTAAATCCAAAATTTTTCATTTAGACAATTTTGCTCATTCATTTAAATCAAATCACTAAGATACCATTGACATGACTTAAACCTCCATTTCTCCCTTGTCCTCACCAATGAGTGCCCCAGAAATACTATTCTGTCCAAATATTTGACAGAATTTTGAGTGACAAACTGACGTGTTGACTTGTTATTGGTTCGTTTATGGGGTCCGCGTCAGCGGGACCTCAAACCAATCAATAACAAGCCGACACGTCAGTTTGTCACCCAAAATTCTGTAAAAAATTCGGGCTCCCTAGAAGTGCTCATGAGTGCCCATCATCCTAATTTCTATACCTCCTAACCCTCTAGAAGGGGGCCTACTATTGACTACTATTAATACCTCTATTAGGGGTGTTCAAAAAATCGACTGGACCGATGGACCGAACCGAACCGAGCCGACTCTATTTTTTCGGTCTTTTTTCATAATCGGTTCGATATCGGTTTATTTTTTGGGCGGACCGACCTAGTCGGTCCGGTCCACGGTTTACAATTTTAAAAACGTTGTTAGGACCAACCCGGACCGACACTATATAAAATAATATATTTTTACATATATATATGTAATATATAAGATAAATAAATAATAAAAGTATATACTTTAATATTTGATTAGTTTAAATTATAGTTTAATCTAATAGTAGGTTTGTTTTAATTACAAATTTTAATATTTTTTAGTTTTTAATGTTTGGAAAAAATAAACTCGGGTATATTTGTATATTATAAATGATGTAATTCATTAATGTGAGGACCGACGGGTTAGACCGGACCGATCCTATAAAAAATCGAACCGACTAGGGTCGGTTAACCGACATTATCGGTCCGGTCTTGGTCCATTTTTTTAGAGGACCGACCAAGTCGGTCCGGTTAAAAAAAATGTTAAAATCGAACCGGACCGGACCGGATCGCGAACACCCCTAACCTCTACAAGTCTAACAAACTCTTATATACAGTAGTTACACGTGCTCTGTTGATTGTTTTTTAACATATTCTCTAGACTCCAGGTACTTTCGCTAACTTTGTGGTGTTTTTGCTTTGTAATTTTAGAAGTTTAATTCCAAACCTACTTAATGGTTAAATAGCCTCATTTGCGTTTTTAATTACAACAACAATTGACATGAAAATAAAACGTCATAATATAATTCTGGAGTTCATATTATGACAAATCACACCAGTTATAAAAGAACTAGTTGGAAACTTGCATGATGCGCAAACTATACAACAAACAAAGCGGGATTAAAATCAATCCAAAACAGATCCGGGACTTGCAACCAAAGACCGAATTCAGTTAATGAATTTACAGATTTACAAACTTTGTAATTCAATCAAAAAAAGAAGTCTCAAATAAACATACCCACAAATTAAATGCAATTAACTTGTTTTATAAATTGTTACAATGAACCATGCACACCAACAAATGCATTGTTGCATTGTTAGCAAATCCCTTACTTTACTCTCATCCACGGACAAACCGATTATAAACTTAAATCTTATATGAAAAATCCTCAAAATGATTGCCATGAGAATTTGGGAAACCCATCAAAACAACATGAACCCACTTCCTCCCACATAGAGAGTTCTTACAACATATAAACTACTCAACCAGAAGCTAATCCACATTTCTTCATTAATTCCCGAAGCATCCATTTTCTAGACAAAAAAAAAAGTTCAAAGCAACCATTATAAATAAATAATAACAATTAAAATAATAATATTAATTTCATTTCTAAAAAAAAAATTAATAACACAGTGTGGTGCCCATCTCATCACAAAATAAAAAATATGAAGCGCATATCTCATAATAATTTCGTTTCTAACAAAAAAAATAATAACATTGTGTGGTGCATATCTCATCAGAAAATAAAAAATATGAAGTGCACGTCTCATATTTTTTATCTTTTTTTATTGTATGGAGCAAAGATATAGAAATGAAAATAACTACAACAGTAACATAGTAACTCATGCTTGAAACCCCATTAAGAAACACAAACACATTATTGTGTCAAAGAACCCCCATAAAAGGTGAAAGATACTGACTATTATTTCTTAATCCTCCGATGATACCAAAACATAACCAGCATCATTCCCATTCAGCAGTTTTCATTTCATCCGAGTTGACAACCATCTCGTCCGTGGGATCTTCGGATCGCAGCGATGCAGATGCATCATCGATGGCGGAGTTCAGCTGCGCAATTTTCTCTGAAAGAATCTTACGTGTTCTCTCCAAACCTTTTTCGTCATCATAGATGAATTTGGGTAGCTTCCTCATTAAATCTTTTTTGTCAGCTCCAGCTAATGGTGTCAAATGGGCGGATAAAAAATGGGTACGGATAAATATGGACGGGTCAAGAGCGGGTCAGGCGAAATAATTTGGTCGGGTCGGGTTGGGTCGGGTCAAATCCAGATCGAGTCAAATCCGTGTCGGGCCAGGTTGACCCGCTTTTTTCTTTTTTTTTTAGGGCGGGGGTTGGATTTTTTAAGCAAATCCAAAAAAGATTAATAAGGAGAATAATTGCATCTATGGTAGATTTTAAGGTCAACAGTTATAAACATTTAAAAGTTATAAAATATTTTAAAAGTTTATAAGTTTTAAACTAAACAGTAAACAGTTGTTAAACCTAAACAGTAAACAATGTTAAAAATCTGCAAATTACAGATTGAGATAGAAACCATCCTTGAACAGATGTGACAGTATTACCAAATTGAAGGATTGTTCAATTTGAACAATTCTTAAATAGATGTATTTCTCCAAGCCCTTACACAAATCAATCCTTTAATTATTAAAGATCCGTTGAACAGATATATTTCTCCAAATTGATCCCAAATTGTATTTCTCCAGTTGTGCAGAAGCTCAGAATAACAGACTCGTGGCTTCCTTCAAATCGATCCATATTGAACATATGTGAAATGATCCGCATGAATTAAAGATGATGTTACAAATCGTGTTGGGTTAAACCATTTGTAGCAGCGATAGAGTAGCAGTGCAGTAATGAGAGAACATCATATGGGTTAAACCATTTGGGCTCAATGCTAAACTGCTCACACCCGACTCAATTATCATCTTAAACTATTTAAACCCACTGACAAATCATATGGACTCCAAACTAAATATCTGGACGGGTAATTGGCGGTTTTGTCCATAATAAACCATTTTGCCGGCCCTAGCTCCAGCTAGTGCCTTGCTAATCTGAGGTGCACAAACACAAACTTTCAACAATAATTCCTCCTAAAACGAAGCCACCAACAAAGATGCTCCCACTGTTTCGCCTTCCACCCTCACTATTTCAATGCTTATTTATAAGCATGGAGTTGTAATTCGGGAGCTTTGAGAAATAAGTTCTATTTACATTAAATTTTTTATAATGTTTTCTATCAAAACAAAATTTTCTCCACAGGTCCTATTTATACATGTAGTGAATATTCACTACATGTTTACAAATACAACCTATTGAACAAAAAATATTTTTTATGGGACTTATTGGAGCAAAAATAAAATAAAATAAAATCATATGACCTATTTGACTACATACTTAGTAAACGGAACTACTTGATAAAAAAAACCTTTATAATTATTATGGAAGAGAAAGAAATAATTTGGGTTTTCACTTTTACTATGAAAACCCTAAATGAATGGACAAATCAAGATCTAGATGAGAGAACTTCACTTAACTTTTCATGGGATTATGTGCACCCCATACGTTATCCATCCATCGTGAGTTGGGATATTATAGGGAGAGATGGAAGAGGGGGAGGGGGGAGGTATATATATATATATAGGTAGAGGTTCAAAAGTGAACATAAAAGATGAACATTAAAAAAAATACCTAACAACCCATTAATTTTAATTCCTATGTTGTAATTGGTTTGCGCCAGCGGCAACAGACACGCGTGTCGATCGAATATTTTTATTACATCCCAATCCACCCCCACCCCCACCCCACCCCACCCCACCCCATCCATTACATGGTGCTGAACTACCAGAGCTCCGGTATGGCTGAACGACTCTGAACCATCAAAGAAGCTGCCAACGGGAGAGGAAAACTCTAGATCTTCTAGACTTGTAGCCTCCCACTGCCATCCCATCAATTTTGATACTCCGTAAATGGTGGAATGGGGTAAGGTATGGGTTTTAAGGCTTTGATTTGAGTTCTCCAGATTTGTTCAGGAGGTTGTCCGGGTTTAATGGTTTGGCTGGAGTTTATGGATTGCTAGACCAAGGGGGTCAGGCCTGATCGCAGGTTGGTAGGAGCAGGGGCTGTCCGGCGGTTCGGGTTATGGAGTTAGGCTACCAGCGAGAGGGTGGATTTTTGTCCAGGGGTAAGAAGGTGGGTGGTCGCATCGGAGTTGGCCGGATTTTGGTTAATGGTATGATATTAAGCTGTCGGGTTGTCATAGCAGGGGTAGGGTTTCTAACTCTCTCTCTTCTCTCTTCTCACTCGAATTAAACGAAGTGGAAAAAGTCTCTCAAAGGCTGAGGGTAAAGATCCTTATATAGGGGGCTGAGAAGGATCGAGAAGATAGTTCAAAATCAAGGGCTGGGATTTGGTCTTCCCATATTGACTTTGATCCAATAGTGAGATAAAAGCAGTTGGTTAAAATGCTTCTGATTGGATGATAAGGGTTTCACAGGGATTGGAATTGGACGCATGCAGAATGTCGATAAAATCAATCCAAGGGCTGAGATTGAACAATGGTTTTGTGTCTTTAAAGAAACATAAAATGAACCAATATCAGTATGATAGGTGTAAGCCAGCAATTGGCTTTCACACGCGCGTCTAAAATTAATTGCACAGCTTCCCTTATAGTCTCTAGCAGTTTCGAATCCTACCCAAATCAACTTATAGGCACAAAACCATAAAACCAGTATTTACAGATTGACCCCAAAAGCTTTTTAATCCAATTTTAATTATGAAAAAATCATTAATAATTCCCAAAAAATTAATAGAAAACGTTTTAAGGGAAATTAACACACACAACACACATACAAACAAATTAATGCAATATATGACCAAAGTATGCAATCCTAATGTGTGTAAGTGTTTGTGAATATACCTTCAACCAATTTTAAATAAGAGGAATGAAGAGTAGAGTCAGAGGCTTTTTAGATTCTAGGGAATGGACACAATTTTGTCACTATTTCCAAACTAGATGAGCACTTATACAATGTAGACTCAAGTGAGTCAAGAGTATAAGGTTCTTCATAATAGATATCAAATTGTAGGATTTTATTAGCACATTTCAGCATACAAATACTATTATAATACAATTATCATTACATGCTTATCTAGAATAGACTTGCCTTAGGATGATTGTTGAATAATTTTCGAAAATCCCCTTATTACTCAAAGCATAAATTCCTCCTATTCCTCATTAGCACCTAAGGTCACTCTCCAATCATATTATGTGAATTAGGTTTAGCTAATTAGGTTATTACAACCATTAAACCTGAAATTAGGCTTAGACTCCAAAATAGCCTTTACACAGAAGGCCCAAAATAAGCTCCAAATGGACTAAAACTTGACCCAACCCTTTTACTAACCTAACAAACCAACATTACACTATTTTAAATCTGAACCAAAAATTTAAATGTCCAGAGAACCAATCTCGAAAGAGAACCTATTCTATAAGTCAATTAACTTATTAAATCAATTAATTAGTCGTTACGCATATCTTAAATTCAAATTTTAATTATTACTTAATTAAATATGAGTTAAAATTATAAGAGCCTACTTCATGATCGATGGGACACAATATCGAGGGAATAATCCAGTCAAGGAAACCACCGACATCTAGCCCCTTACTATTCCATAGCCGCCCATAATATTAACTCACCTAAATATTTAAATTAATGAATTAATGTGTGTTCCTAAATATCTAAAGCATGTGTATTCAAGCAAAACATAAAATAATTATGTAAAACTACTACATATGTAATATATATAACTACTAAATGATATGTCGAATGTCATAAGAGATATCTAATTCACAGGCAATTGATAATTAATTAAAAAATTACATAAATGCAATAAAATACGTGGTATTACATCCCCCCTACACAAGTAATTTCATCCTCTAAATTTGACTTTTATATACCTGACTTGAAGATATATGGATATCTCTCCCACATGTCATCCCCTCTCTCTCTCCCCCTAGTAGGCTCACTGGAATATCTACTTCTAACTCATATACATCTACAACTCAATCCTATCAAGGTGTATGTGCTAATACATCAACTCATCCCTCAGGAACTTCCTTATGATGGACATGTGGAAAACATCATGCCCATAATGAAGGTGATCGGGTAAGTCCGAATGATATGCCACTGACCCCACCCTATCCAAGATTGTGAAAGGACTGATGTATCAAGGTGCCAATTTCCTCTTTGACCAAAATCTAATAACTCCCATCATTGGGAAACCTTCTTATGCACTTAATCCCCCACCTTAAACTCCAACATGAGCCTCCTCCTGTCAGTAAAACACTTTTGCCTACTTTAGGTAGTCTTCATATGCTCTCTAATGAGCACCACCTTCTTTGAGGTGTCCTAAACATAATCTAGCCTGAAAAGTCTACTATCCCTCATCTCTAACCAATAAATCGAAGAATGACAAGGTCGGACATACAAAGTCTCGTAGGATGCCATAATAAATGTTTGACATTGATTATTTTTATAAGAAAACTCCACGAGTGGAAAATATTAATCCCAACTTCCACTAAAGTCCAAAATGCATGCACGCATTTTTCACCCGCTTGGTCTGACCATCTGTCTGAGGGTGAAACATGGTACTCATGTGGAATTGTACCCCCATAGCCTCCTGAAATATCCCTCAGAATCGAGAAACAAAAGTATGGTCCCTATAGGACACTATGCCAAGAGGTACCCCATGAAGATACATAATCTTTGAAATAAAGATTTAGGCGTACTGGTGTGAAGTTTGTGCACAATGAAGAAAGTGAGACACTTTGGTCGGTCTTTCGATAATGGCCCAAACAATATCATGTAGCATTTCGAACCTCAGTAACCGCACAATGAAATCCATAGATATGCTCTTCCACTTCCACACAGGGATTTCCAACGACTGCAGCTCCTCAGAGGGTCTTCGGTTCTCTACCTTCACTAACTGGCATGTGGCATAATTAGAAATAAATTCTACTATATCCCTCATATCACGTTACATATTGTCGTCCCTAGGATTTATGGTGAACCACTAACCATGAACCTCAGTCAGTATTTCATTACACAGTTCGAGACTCTCTAACACAACTATTTGTCCCTCAAATTGTAATCCCCCATCTAAACCAATCGAATGAAAAGGGACCCCTCTAGACGATAATTCTCAAACCTTATTTTGACAAAAGGAGTCCAATGCCTTGACCTAAATCACTAGCGATATAATATTGGGTGTAATATCCACTGTGACTAGAATTGTCTCTACTGCATTTATGGTACGCAAAGTATCTCATTTCTCTTCCCATAAAGTCGATTAACTGTCTCCCCGCTCTGCCTAGAAAGATGCTAAAATCACTGCATACCTAACATTGAATAGGTTTATATTAGTAATAGTGGTAGTGAAGAAAATGATCTTCATAGTTCTTATGATAGGCCAATTCTACAATAAAAAGCCTTATTAATAACAAACTTGAAGATTTTTAATAAAAGTTTTTGCAAAACAAGGCTTTGAAGAATAACGAACATCACGTCTCTTTGGAGTTTCTATTAAAATGGATGTTTTAATTGAAAAAAATTAGAACCCTTGAAAATGAGAAAATTATTTTTTACCATGAGCTAAAATGTTTAAAGGAAGAAAATGATTTCTTTCAAGTTATAGATGCTCATGGACTTTATCTTTATCCTCGATTAAAAACTCTTGATTTATGATATAACAAGTTCTTGTAATTTCTTTATGTGCTTGTGGAAGATAAAAAGCTATCTATAGTTAAAGATGACTGTTTCTCCATATTGAGAAATGAGAGATATGATTTGACCATTTCCTTTGAAATTTAAAAAAATGAGATTTAAGTTTGTGAACCTTTTAAAAAGGATTAAAACATTTACTAGAGATTTAGATTTTAACAAACAAGAAATTCTTAGAGGAAAATATTTGAATGACAAAGCTTTATCGTAAAATAGATCATCGTTTGTTGAGGAAATTTACAAAAGTATTCCCTAGGATGTGTAGTGGTGTGGTTCTTTGTGTCGCTGACTGAGTGGCAATATATCTACTTTTCAGTTGACCAATGCACGAATTGTTCAGGTGATTGGAGAGTTGGGTGATGCGTTCACGAGGATGCTCACCGTGACTACAAATATCCTTATGCAGGTGGCTAGAGCACATGCATATGGTTTATTTTGAATGGATAGAATGGATGATATTTTATCCATTGGTGTGCCTCTTTACACCATTGGTTCGAATAGTGGATTGCGATATAAGGGGAGGATAGTTATGCCATCAGACGAGAAATTGTGTAGGTCCGTCATGATTGAAGTTCATGGATCACAATATTCGCTGCATCCAGGTGGGATAAGATGTACAAAGACATGAGGAGATAATATTGGTGGTCCAGGATAAAGTAGGACATTGATAAATTTGTGTCCTTATGTATCACATGTCAGATGGTGAAGTTGGATCACCAACGACCGTCGGGGAAACTTCTGCCCTTATCCATTATGAAGTGGAAGTTGGAAAACATTTTGATAGATTTCATATCAACTTGCATTTGATGCCCAAGTAACACGATTTTATTTGGGTTATAGTGAACCGTTCGATGAAGGTTGCACATTTCTTGCTCGTTCACAAGGACACCACATCAGAACAATATGCACATTTGTATATGACTATGATTGTTCGTTTGCACAAGGTACCTTTGTCGATAATCTCAAACGAAGACATGTGTGACAACCCGCCTACTAAAATAATAGGTGGCCAGCCCAATACTCCAATAAATACAGGAATCATAGATGGTCCATTCTTAGCATCACTGCCGATTAACATAATAGTATGAGATAACCACCAATCATTTCATAAACGGATTGTCATAAACAAAAAGATTTAAAAGTAAAAGAGAAACACTTAGACAATCCTATTTGTAAAAACGGTGGGTATCAAAAATCGATGAACAAAGTATGACAAAACAATAAATAATCACCGAATAAGCTGTCGGTGCACAGACCAATACAAATAATACATTAAGTATTACAATCAATATTTACCATATAATAAATGAGTGCAATACCTTGGGCAAACACGCCCGAATGAAAGTACTAAACATAATTTGAGTACAATGGAAGGGAGCGTCTACTACAAGTATCCTACAACATCCGCAATATGCTGTAGCTCCAAGACAACTGGAATGGAATATGTAAATACGGGTGTCCATGCGGAGGAGCACCTGTAACGGCAAGGAATATGCAGCACAAAGAAATAGAGAAACCGGTCAGGGCCGGGTTTGATATGATTACCATGTGACTAAAATGCATGGCAGGTAAGTGCGTAAATCTCTCGCAGATAACAATAATATTTCTCACCTCTCAATCTAGCAGTAACCTAGCGCAATAAAAATGATGCTCAGGTTATAGAAAGAACAGAAGGCTAACTTCTCCCCAGTCTCAACACTAAGCCCTATTCGTGCGTGGGGTGTCTCGCAAAGCGAAATCCAAACAAGGAACCCCCCCGATACACTACTACTTAGGCAAGGTTGATCATCGAGATACATTAGACTCTGTCCTAAATATTTTAAGTACTAAAGGTTAACTTCTCCCCAGTCTCAACACTATGCCCTATTCGTGCGTGGGGTGTCTCGCAAAGCGAAATCCAAACAAGGAACCCCCCCGATACACTACTACTTAGGCAAGGTTGATCATCGAGATACATTGACCCTAAGCACGAAATAATAAATAATTACACGTGTGTGCATAAGTGTGGGAAAATCACATCTACAACTATACAAAGAAAAGAAATAAAACTCATCCATCATCTAGTGGCACAATTCCTAATTCTATCTTTAGGAATATACATATAAATGGTACAACACTTTATCAAATGTTTACCAAATTATTTTCATCGTAAACTAATTCATTTCATGAATTTATTCCTTATTAGGAAATATAATCATACTTTTTATGCTCTCTTGGCATTTATCACCATTGTTCACTTTATAAAAATATCTTCCTTATCAGGAATATGATCATCATCATAGGCTCTTTATGGCCTTACATCGTGCTCTTTATGGCACTTTCATCATGCTCTATAAGGCATTTTACTGTGCTCTTAATGGCACCCATCAAACATCAAGTCCAACTTGATTTAGAATAGTTATATTCATATATATATTTATAACGATTCTAAGACCGCCCGTCCGGGTTTCCCCACTGAGCGCGCCCCTAAATGGCTATCATCTTCCAGGGCCTCCAAGACCACCTGGGATCCTATCGAAACGTCGGGAAGCGGCCATGAGCCTACGTGGTAGCCAAGACCACACCTGAAATCTCCCTACCCCCGCAGAAAATATACAACCATAAACGCTCCCATGGCCTCGGGACTATATCCACCCTGCATCATTAGCCAGGGGGCTTCACCACAACGCGCGTGACTTCCCTTATGATAGCGATTTAGAGAGGTGTGTATCCATAAATTATCATTTATGAAAAATCATTACTTTTTCCATTTTTGAAAACTTATTTTTTTTATATTTCCAAAAATCATTCATTTAGTCATTAAGCACCAAGTTTTAGAAGGTGCAAACGATTCTTATTAAGTCATATATTTTATTAATGACCTAAGACCCAAAGTGCCACTAACCATCAAAATATCCCCAAATAGTTTATATAATTTATAAACCCTCAAGGTGAATCTCCATAATGGAGTGTCTCTCAAAAGCTCAACTTTAATATTTTAACTTCAAATTTCATCTCTAGGTTAATCTCCTATATCATTCGGATATCAACCTACGCCACTTAGCCCTCGGTAAACCTATATATCCCATTATCATCTTAGGGCATTAGTCTACCCAAAACCACCCTCTAGGACTCTTAATTACTTCCCAAAGGAAGGTTCCTAAACCCTGGGACCTAAAAGAAAAAGGGCTAAAAAAATCAAAATAAGAAAATCTCACAAAAACAGGGGAACCGAATCGATTCGCCCCTTGGGCCGAATCGGTTCGCCCTTGCGAATCGATTCGCTTAAACAGCCGAATCGATTCGGTGAGCAAAGACTGACCTTCTGCAATTGCCGAATCGATTCGGTTTTAATCCGAATCGATTCGGTCTGCAAGACCTGTAACCCTCTCCTTATCCGAATCGATTCTCCCTTGGGACCGAATCGATTCGGTCCTGGGATTTTTCCCAATTTGGGCTACGGGGTGTAAGAACCCTAAAATCCCAAAACCCCAAAACCTTGATTTCTCCCAACATCAACAACAACAATTCGACCTAAATTAGTCCTACACCATTTACAACCAATAATATATCCTCAAATCAAATTAAAACTAAGATTTAAGGGTTTAATCATCAAAATCAACAAATACCCATTTATGGGTTAAACCTCCAAAACCTAACTATACATGCAATTTATCACATTAAATCAATATCTAGCAAGTAAGAAACTTGCCTCGAGGTTCGTAGTCTCGGAACACCTCCGGTAGCGACGGATTCCGGCCCAAATCTTCCATTTTCTCTCCTTCTCTCCATTTCTCCCAACTCTCTCTTCTCTCCTTTGGTTTCTCACACAAATGAAGAAAGAAAAGGGGTGGGGGAACTTATACAGGTCTTAAAACATGAATCCCCACTTATAATTGTTAATACACCACTAAAATGACTCGTAACCACTTAATTGAGTCATAACCCCTTAAAATGCCTGAAACCCAAAAATATAACGTGGCACTTATATCGACTATCTCGACTATTCTAAAAACAACCGCACCCCCCTATTTGGCATTCGGGAAAGTGTGAACTATTTTTACGTTCCAATTCCATTTTAAATTTATTAATTATCTCCAAGTTTAAATATAGGTCATAACCGTCGTTTTACACATAACGACGCAAGATACACAATATAACACTATTTACCTTCTCATAATGGTAAATAGACAAAGCATAGTAAATATTATCCCTAAGTCTCGCCGGAAATAATATTTACTCCAGCACTCCCTATTTTATAAATTTAGCCCATTAGGCAAAATAGTATAAAATAGTCCCTCGAAAACCTGAGTTGTTACAATATGATTCTTGTATCTCATTTTTGGGTTAGTTTTCAGGAGGTCATGGTGTCATACCATCCTCAGATAGATGGGTAGACGGAGCGGGTGAACCATATTCTGGAGGATACGCTTTGGGCGTGCACATTGGACTTCAAGGGTAGTTGGAAGGTGAAATTACCTTTAGCTGGGTTTGATTAAAATAATAATTATTTGAAATCGATTAGTATGGCATTGTATAGGTGAACGTGTATGTCACTCGAGTGTTGGTTGGACTCGGGAAGAGTCGATTATAGGGACTTCAGTTCTCCCAAGAGACTATAAAGAAGATTAAGATGATTTGGGAACGAATCAAGACAACCAGTAGTAGGCAAAAGAGTTATGTGAACTTTAATATGTATTATTTGAGTTCCAAGTGGGCAATCAAGTACTTCTTAAGGTGTCGCCCATGAAGGGGGTGATGCATTTTGGAAAGAAGGGCAAGTTGGCCCCGAGTTACGTTCGGTCTTTTATGATCATGGATTGTATTGGGTTGATCTCTTATCGTTGAACACTTCTAGGCCATCTAACTTGGGTACATAATGTATTTCATGTATAGATTATTCGTAGATTCTTACGAGGTGATGCCGCATATCAGCATATTGAATTTCAGGATATCTGGTTAGATGTCGATATTTCGTACACCATATTTTAGACCATAGGGTACAGAGTTTGAGGACTATGGAGATACCATTAGTTAGTGTTCAGTGGGGTCACCACAGTGAGGATGAGTCCATTCGGGAGAGAGATGATGCGATGAGACAACAATATCCGCATTTGTTTTGAGACAGGTATGCGTAATTTTTCTTCATATTCCGAGGATGAAATTCTTTTTGTTAAAGGGGAGGACATTAATACCTCAATATTTTAAAGGATTACTTAATTAATAATGATTTAAGAATTTGAAAAGCAATCCATATGTGACACCCCGACTAATTAAATACCGGGTAGCTACTCCTTTATTAAATTAATTCAAAATGCCAAGTTGGCTCAGTTAATAGCATCACTGTCGAAAACGTTTTAATATTACTAACCACCTAGTATTTAAAAAGCAAGTTGCCAAATTTTAATTTAAGTCTGATTAACATGCAACAAGAGTGATGAAGAAGTAAATAACACCATTCATCATACTGAAGTAAAACGAATAACCATCACATAACAGTAATTAAAGTCTGGAGGAAAAACTCCTCACTACAATCCCATAACTGAAAAGAATAAACTGAAACAATAAATGCTAAAGTCTAAAAACTGAAATGTAAAAGATGTCTCTAAAGAAATGGGCAACATGCCCTAAAACTGATAGATGATGACTCTGGAATCCAAAAGATAGAAGCGTCTACATGCAAATCCCTGCAGCTTCCACAAGCAGCTACAGCTCGTCGCCTGAATGAGTAACCTATGCTTGGTGTCCTTGTGGCTGGGCACCTAAAATGGTTTACAAAGAAAAAGAGATTTGAAAAGCAAACGGGTCAGAGCCCGAATGTGTTATATTTTAAAAACCTGCAAGTGCTTTAAAAACATTTAAAACATTTAATGTAAAGTACATGTTAGGACGTGCACTCACATTATATTCTCACCTCTCGTCTAACTGTGCACTCCTAACGCAAGTACCCATTTATAACTACCCATACTACTAGCTAAGTGACAACATATCTAGCTAGACCGCCAAAGGCTCTACCCTTAATACTAGGTTCCATAAACATAATAACGCTCTTAATTAAATAGAGTTTAATGTAACTCAAATACTCAATATGCAATATATATATCACTATTAGTTAACTCACTATATACCTTGAAACAATACCGTAATATATTTACGATATTAACATGAGGATTCCCATTAATATAGTGTATATTACTCATCTCATAAATATACAATACAAGCACCCCGCAATCTAAGCTGTAGTGCACACATACTCTGCTATCCATCCCGGTACATCACGTACATAAGGATTACATATTCCGAATCTCTCAGGAATAGTTTACCGATAACAACATCACAAATAATGGAGGCAAACACAGTCACCATCACATGGGTCACGCACATACCTACGCTCCCATGGTCAGCGGACTTATTAATATCACAATAAGTCTTTCTATGACCTATGTTCATCAAGGTACCAGTCTATATCCCCCCCGTAGGCACACAAGGATTAGAGGGTCCTAAGCGAACGAAACCTCCCGTGATAGCAAGTATGGTAGGTATGTCATACATACAATCCATATACCAATACTAAGTAAACACACATCTTAGTAATACCGTATTTTAATCGCAGTACATATTGCACTCTCGTACTAACTATAATTATCACAATTCGTACTATTCCGGTTTGTAATTATACGCGCCATGATTCATCCTCACATCGTAGTAGAAACTCACGTCTCAACCCAAATGGTTCAATGAATATAACTCTAGTATATGATTTACTCATCTCAATAACCCAAAAGTCCCAAATCAATCACTATATCATCAAAGGGATGCTAACTCTACCCTTGAACCAGTTCCCGGAACTCCAAAAGTCAAAACAGTCCAAAAAGGGTCAAACTGTCAACTCGTTAGAAGTCTCGTTCGAACGAGGCTTCGAACGAGTTTGGACTGTCAGGTCGTTAGAAGTCTCGTTCGAACGAGGCTGTTCGAACGAGATCCCAGTTCGTTCGAACGAACTGACCCTTCTAACGATATCTCGTTTGAATGAGATATCGAACGAAAATCCCTCCTCGTTAGCAACGACTGGTCAACTCGTTAGAAGCTCGTTCGAACGACCTGGGACTGCTTCTAACGAGCTGCCAGTTTCGGCCCAGAATTTCCCAAAAATCGTTTTTCACCATTTTCACTCCTCAAATCACCTCTAAAATTTATCCCAACGATTGTTTTAAAGTCTCTAAACAATTCTAAACATGGTATAACCACATCCTATCACGTTTGTATGGATTTACTCACCCTAATCATCAATCAATTTACAATTACTTAAACTTTTCCCCAATTCATTTATGAACATGAACCCTAGAATTTGGAACCCTCAATTCATCAAATTTAATCCGTTTTTCTTTCACCCAATCATGTATTAACATCAGATTTATCATCTCCAACTATTCTACATGCAATTTATCTTCAATATTCATAACCTAAGTCCAATTAATCATGGGTTTTCATTCATCTTCCAATAACAATTATAAATTTTCAGTTTTTCTAACATGGAAAGAACATTTGCTGAAGTTAAACATATTTAAACCACTTGCCTTGTTTGTCTCTGAATTTGGTGTGGATTCGGTGTAGAATTTCTGCAGAATTCCTCTCTCTCTCTCTCCTTCTCCAAGCTTTCTTCTCCAAAAGGCTATGGTGGCTAGGGTTTGCTTTGGGGAACTTATGAAAACCTAATTTAATAAACCTCCGTGGCTTGTTGGGTTAATAAGGGTTGGTTGGGTCAATTCCTTATCAGATTACAACTCTCAATTTTCGTCACTTTTAATTACCCAAAAATACCAAATTACTAAAATACCCTTTAAGTTACCGGTATGGCCTAAAAATACCCCGGGACCCAAACTATACCCCCGGCTAGTGTTTTCTGACTATCTCGACCCTTCCGGACGCGTTGGCGCACCCAAAACGACTATACGGATTATAGATTTTAAATTCACTTTTAATATCAAAATATTATACCGTGACGCGGCGGTCCCACGCGTCTCAACGAAATTTCCAAATTGCCGTATATAAATCCCACGACAAATTTCATAATACCAAATACATATATAATCTTATATGTACATAAACAAATACCAAATCGCATCATATTAGTATTTATAACCCGGATTAATTTCCAATTAATACGCATTTAATTAATTAATCCCAAAAATAAATATAGCCAAAAGTACGGGGTATTACATACTCCCCCCCTAATAACTGAATTTCGTCCCGAAATTCGAAACTAGAAAGTACCTGCTAAAAATAGCTCTAGATAACGTTCGCGCATCTCATCCTCGCGCTCCCATGTGGACTCCTCGACATTGTGATGTCGCCACTGAACACGCACCAACGGGACTATCTTTGACCGCAGTTTCCTCTCGCTTCGGTCCAAAATAGCAATCGGCCCCTCCTCATAAGAGCTATCCGGCTGGAGATCGATGTCCTCCACAGCAATGTGAGAATGAGCCAAATTATCTCTAAGGTATTTCCTCAGCGAGGAAATATGGAACACGTCGTGAATCCGATGCAAATGCTCCGGTAACCCGAGTCTATACGCAACCAATCCGATTCGCTCAATAATAAGAAACGGCCCCACATACCTCGGTGCCAACTTCCCCTTCTTTCCGAAATGCATAATCCCCTTCATAGGAGATACCCTGAGCAAAACCTGGTCCCCCACTTGGAACTCTCTGAAAAATCTCTTCGCATCAGCATAACTCTTCTGCCTGTCTTGAGCTACCCGAATGCAACTCCGAATCAACTCAATCCTTGCCGAAGTATCCTGAATCACTTCCGGCCCAAGTAGTTTGTTGTCCCCCACTTCTAACCAACATGCTGGGGAACGACAAGGCCTACCGTACAATGCCTCAAACGGAGCCATGCCAATCGTGAATTGATAGGAGTTGTTGTAAGCAAACTCCACCAGTGGAAGGTACTGCTCCCATCCACCCCCGAAGTCAATAATGCACATGCGTAGCATGTCCTCCAACATCTGATTGGTGCGCTCTGTCTGCCCATCGGTCTGCGGATGATAAGCCGTACTCAACCGTAATTCCGTGCCCATTGCCTCTTGGAAACTCTCCCAAAACCTCGAAAAAAATATTTGTCTCTGTCAGACACGATATTCAGGGGCACACCGTGAAGTCTCACAATCTCTGAAATGAAGAGCTGGGCATACTGTCCTGAAGTGTAATCAGTCCTTACGGGTAAGAAGTGAGCGACCTTGGACAATCTGTCCATAATTACCCAAACGGAGTCGTGACCCCTCTGCGACGTAGGCAACCCCGTGATAAAGTCCATGGATATGCTCTCCCACATCCATACCGAAACCTCCAACGGCTGTAGCAATCCTGCTGGTCTCTGATGATCCATTTTTACAAGCTGACAAGTGGCGCATTTCGATACAAACTCAGCGATATCTCTCTTCATACCGCTCCACCAATATTGCCGTCTCATGTCTTGGTACATTTTGTCCCCTCCGGGATGTACCGCGAACCGTGAGCCGTGCGACTCTGCCATCACATCGTGCCGCAATTCTTCCCCTTCCGGAACTACCAACCTCCCATTGAAGCGCAATCCCCCGTCTGAGCTAACGGTATAGGACTCGGCTCCCTCTGCTAGCAATCGAACTATCTGCTCCTGACAGAACGAGTCATTAGCCTGTGCCCGTACTACCTTCATAACAATCTGCGGTGTAACGGTCATCACAGACATGAAAGATCGGGCCACTGCATCCTGGTGTCCCAATTCCTTCCACTTAGCCTTCCACACCTCTGCCACCTCATCTGCTGGCCTACGTCTCAACGCGTCTGCTACCACGTTAGCCTTACCCGGGTGGTACTGGATGTCGAACTGGTAGTCTTTCACAAACTCAAGCCACCTACACTGTCGCATGTTCAACTCCTTCTGCGTGAACAGATACTGTAGTGACTTGTGATCCGTGAACAGCTGAAACTTTTCCCCCAAAAGATAGTGCCTCCAAATCCGTAAGGCAAATACTACCGCTGCCAACTCCAAATCATGCGTAGGGTAATTCTTCTCATGAGGCTTAAGCTTACGGGAAGCATAAGCTATGGCCTATCTCTCCTGCTACAATACACCTCCAAGTCCTTGCAAAGACGCGTCGGTGTAAACCAAATACTCAACTCCCGGTCTCGACAATGCTAACACAGGTGCTGAGGTCAATTTGTCCTTCAGTTCATCGAATGCCAACTGACAGGCATCACTCCAGACGTAGGACACACCCTTACGAGTAAGATGTGTCAAAGGACCTGCTATCTCTGAGAATCCCCGAATAAATCTTCTGTAGTATCCTGCTAAGCCCAAGAAACTACGAATCTCCGTTGGTGTCGTGGGCTGTCCCCACTCCCTCACCGCTGATACCTTTCCCGGATCAACTGATATTCCCTGGTCGGAAATAATGTGACCCAAGAACTGGACTTCCTTCAACCAAAACCCGCACTTCTCGTATTTTGCATACAGCTTGTTCTGACGAAGTGTCTGCAAAACCTGCCTCAAATGCTCGGCGTGCTCCTCCTCTGTCTGAGAGTAAACCAGAATGTCATCAATGAAGACAATGACAAACTGATCTAGGAAATCCTTGAACACCCTGTTCATCAAGTCCATAAACACTGCTGGAGCGTTGGTCAAGCCGAAAGGCATAACCCGAAATTCATAAGAACCATATCTCGACAAGAACGCGGTCTTCGAGACATCCTCCTCCCTGATACGCAACTGATGGTATCCCGACCTCAAGTCAATCTTCGAGAAGAAAGAAGCTCCTCTCAACTGGTCGAATAAGTCATCGATTCGAGGCAACGGATACTTATTCCGTATCGTGACCTTATTCAACTCTCGGTAGTCCACACACAATCTCAGTGAACCATCCCTCTTCTTCACAAACAAAACTGGAGCGCCCCAAGGTGAGGTACTCCTACGAATAAAGCCCTGCCCTAACAGCTGCTCTATCTGATCCCGTAACTCTCGCATCTCAGCTGGAGTCATACGGTACGGTGCAAGTGCTATAGGTCTCGTACCCGGTAGCAAATCAATAACGAAGTCTATCTCTCGACTGGGTGGTAAGCCTGGTATCTCCTGAAACACATCCGAATACTCCCTGACAACCGGGATCGAATCTAAAGGAATAACAACCTCCTTAGAGGTATCCTCCTCTATGTAATACAGATGAGCGGTCGATCCTCCCTCTGGGCGAGGCATCGCCACTATAAACATCTCTTGCCCCGGAATGGCAAAAACAATGCTCCCGCTGAAGCAATCAATCATGGCCCTATATGCTACGAGCCAATCCATACCGATGATCACATCGTGAACATGCATGTCTAACACTAACATGTCTGCAGGCAATACCAAACCACCAACCTCTACCCCGACTCCCCGGCATATAAAGAAAATAAGTGACCCACTCCCTAATGGTGAGTCGACACACGTCACTGTGCTCTCTGCCGTAGCTAACAATCCTAAAGCTTTCGCGAAGTGTGTAGCTATAAAACAATGTGTAGCACCCGTATCAAATAACACCCGACCCATAGTGCCATGGATAGGAAACGTACCCTCGATCGCGGGCGGTGCCTGTGGAACTGCAGCTTGGTGAACGTTGTAGACACGTCCATACTGTAGCTGCCCCTGCTGAGCTGGGACTGCTGGAATGGGTGGCAATGCTGCCATCTGTGGCGGTGCAGGAAGAGCGGCAGGAAACATAGGTCTTTGTGTCTCCTGGCGAGAACCCTGCTGCTGCTGCTGTGGGGCCCTGCCCCTATCAGGACAATCCTGCTTCTTATGGCCAGTCTTGCCACAAGTAAAGCACTTCCCTGGGAAGTTCCCTCCCCTCTGCCCCTGCTGTCCCCGGCCCTGGTGGCCGTTACCATTCCTCCCTTGGCCCTGCTGGCCCTGATGGAACTGCTGCCCATTCTGCCCCTGCTGGCCCTGATGGCCGTTTGGACCCTGATGGCCCTGGCAGAAACCTCCCTGACCCTGCCTGTAGTTCCCTGACCGGAACCTCTTATTATCCCCCTGCTGGGAGCCCTGCTCACTCTGCCTCTGCCCCTGGCCCGATTGTGCCCCGCTGGCACTATGTCCTCCAGTCCTGCCCTGATGGCTAGACTCCCCCGACCGCTTGCCCTCGGCCATATGAAAACGGTGGTCCTGGCAGTGTAGTAATGCAGCGTTAACCACATCAGAATACGTGGCCAACGATAGGTTCCCAAGCAGATGCTGACGGATCCTCCAATTCAACCCGTCGGTGAACTTCTCTATCTTCTTCTTCTCTGTTGGAATCTCGTCTGGAACGATATTCAACAGGTTAGTGAACTCGGCCTCATATTCGGCCACTGTCTTGCCCTCCTGCTTCAAACTCATCAGCTTCCTCCTCATCTCTGTATGAACTGCGGATGGAAAGTACTTGCGGTCAAACCGCACCCAGAACTCCTGAATCGTGAGGGTATCCCTCTCCTCCGCGGTGGTAATGGACTCCCACCACTGTAGTGCAGATCCCACTAGCTTGAAAGTAGCTAGCACCTGTTTCTGAACATCTGTGCACTCATGCATCCTCAAATGCCTCTGCATGTCCTTCCTCCATTGGCTCGAGACTACCACATCTGAGCTACCAGCAAACTCTGGCGGATGCGCTTTTTGAAAAGCGTCACGTACGCGCTCCCAAGCAGACGGAAATGCATTAACCTGTACTGGCGCGGCAACCGGCGCCGGTGGTGGTGCCTGCTGAATAACGACAATCGCGGCATTTACCGCTTGAGCTACTATAGCTGCAACCTCAACGGCGTTCAACATGCCCTGAACTGGAGCGGGCTAGGGTTCGGGCACTGCATTCCTGGGAACTCGTCATGCACGTCGTGGAGGCATCTGAAATAAGAATGAAGTTTATAAGTTCACGGTTTATAAACTTAGTATAGCTGAAGAACGAAGCATACAGAAAAAGAATACAACAGTCCTAAAATATAGGGCTCTATATCAAAGAAACGTAGCGGAAACATAATAGCCGTACAGATCCTAAAGGACACTAGAACATGATGCTCTGATACCACCTGTGACACCCCGACTAATTAAATACTGGGTAGCTACTCCTTTATTAAATTAATTCAAAATGCCAAGTTGGCTCAGTTAATAGCATCACTGTCGAAAACGTTTTAATATTACTAACCACCTAGTATTGAAAAAGCAAGTTGCCAAATTTTAATTTAAGTCTGATTAACATGCAACAAGAGTGATGAAGAAGTAAATAACACCATACACCATACTGAAGTAAAACGAATAACCATCACATAACAGTAATTAAAGTCTGGAGGAAAAACTCCTCACTACAATCCCATAACTGAAAAGAATAAACTGAAACAATAAATGCTAAAGTCTAAAAACTGAAATGTAAAAGATGTCTCTAAAGAAATGGGCAACATGCCCTAAAACTGATAGATGATGACTCTGGAATCCAAAAGATAGAAGCGTCTACATGCAAATCCTTGCAGCTTCCACAAGCAGCTACAGCTCGTCGCCTGAATGAGTAACCTATGCTTGGTGTCCTTGTGGCTGGGCACCTAAAATGGTTTACAAAGAAAAAGAGATTTGAAAAGCAAACGGGTCAGAGCCCGAATGTGTTATATTTTAAAAACCTGCAAGTGCTTTAAAAACATTTAAAACATTAAATGTAAAGTACATGTTAGGACGTGCACTCACATTATATTCTCACCTCTCGTCTAACTGTGCACTCCTAACGCAAGTACCCATTTATAACTACCCATACTACTAGCTAAGTGACAACATATCTAGCTAGACCACCAAAGGCTCTACCCTTAATACTAGGTTCCATAAACATAATAACGCTCTTAATTAAATAGAGTTTAATGTAACTCAAATACTCAATATGCAATATATATATCACTATTAGTTAACTCACTATATACCTTGAAACAATACCGTAATATATTTACGATATTAACATGAGGATTCCCATTAATATAGTGTATATTATTCATCTCATAAATATACAATACAAGCACCCCGCAATCTAAGCTGTAGTGCACACATACTCTGCTATCCATCCCGGTACATCACGTACATAAGGATTACATATTCCGAATCTCTCAGGAATAGTTTACCGATAACAACATCACAAATAATGGAGGCGAACACAGTCACCATCACATGGGTCACGCACATACCTACGCTCCCATGGTCAGCGGACTTATTAATATCACAATAAGTCTTTCTATGACCTATGTTCATCAAGGTACCAGTCTATATCCCCCCCGTAGGCACACAAGGATTAGAGGGTCCTAAGCGAACGAAACCTCCCGTGATAGCAAGTATGGTAGGTATGTCATACATACAATCCATATACCAATACTAAGTAAACACACATCTTAGTAATACCGTATTTTAATCGCAGTACATATTGCACTCTCGTACTAACTATAATTATCACAATTCGTACTATTCCGGTTTGTAATTATACGCGCCATGATTCATCCTCACATCGTAGTAGAAACTCACGTCTCAACCCAAATGGTTCAATGAATATAACTCTAGTATATGATTTACTCATCTCAATAACCCAAAAGTCCCAAATCAATCACTATATCATCAAAGGGATGCTAACTCTACCCTTGAACCAGTTCCCGAAACTCCAAAAGTCAAAACAGTCCAAAAAGGGTCAAACTGTCAACTCGTTAGAAGTCTCGTTCGAACGAGGCTTCGAACGAGTTTGGACTGTCAGGTCGTTAGAAGTCTCGTTCGAACGAGGCTGTTCGAACGAGATCCCAGTTCGTTCGAACGAACTGACCCTTCTAACGATATCTCGTTTGAACGAGATATCGAACGAAAATCCCTCCTCGTTAGCAACGACTGGTCAACTCGTTAGAAGCTCGTTCGAACGACCTGGGTCTGCTTCTAACGAGCTGCCAGTTTCGGCCCAGAATTTCCCAAAAATCGTTTTTCACCATTTTCACTCCTCAAATCACCTCTAAAATTTATCCCAACGATTGTTTTAAAGTCTCTAAACAATTCTAAACATGGTATAACCACATCCTATCACGTTTGTATGGATTTACTCACCCTAATCATCAATCAATTTACAATTACTTAAACTTTTCCCCAATTCATTTATGAACATGAACCCTAGAATTTGGAACCCTCAATTCATCAAATTTAATCCGTTTTTCTTTCACCCAATCATGTATTAACATCAGATTTATCATCTCCAACTATTCTACATGCAATTTATCTTCAATATTCATAACCTAAGTCCAATTAATCATGGGTTTTCATTCATCTTCCAATAACAATTATAAATTTTCAGTTTTTCTAACATGGAAAGAACATTTGCTGAAGTTAAACATATTTAAACCACTTGCCTTGTTTGTCTCTGAATTTGGTGTGGATTCGGTGTAGAATTTCTGCATAATTCCTCTCTCTCTCTCTCCTTCTCCAAGCTTTCTTCTCCAAAAGGCTATGGTGGCTAGGGTTTGCTTTGGGGAACTTATGAAAACCTAATTTAATAAACCTCCGTGGCTTGTTGGGTTAATAAGGGTTGGTTGGGTCAATTCCTTATCAGATTACAACTCTCAATTTTCGTCACTTTTAATTACCCAAAAATACCAAATTACTAAAATACCCTTTAAGTTACCGGTATGGCCTAAAAATACCCCGGGACCCAAACTATACCCCCGGCTAGTGTTTTCTGACTATCTCGACCCTTCCGGACGCGTTGGCGCACTCAAAACGACTATACGGATTATAGATTTTAAATTCACTTTTAATATCAAAATATTATACCGTGACGCGGCGGTCCCACGCGTCTCAACGAAATTTCCAAATTGCTGTATATAAATCCCACGACAAATTTCATAATACCAAATACATATATAATCTTATATGTACATAAACAAATACCAAATCGCATCATATTAGTATTTATAACCCGGATTAATTTCCAATTAATACGCATTTAATTAATTAATCCCAAAAATAAATATAGCCAAAAGTACGGGGTATTACACCTTATATATTTTTTTATAATTTTAACTGAGAAATTAGAATTCAATATGTGAAAATAAATAAAATTAAGTTAACTTGTAATTTTGAAGTTCAATTGATATATTAATAAAATGTATATGGGAAAAAGTTTAAGTTTATAAACGCTAGGGTTAATATGGTAATCTCTTTAGGTTATATGCTGAGTTGGTTTTGTTGGAAATTTTAAGTGGCGATTGAGGGTATTTGGGTCTTTTGTTGTGACTTAATAAACAAGTAGAAAATGATAGCTTTTGTATCATTATAGGGAACCTAGTATTTACCAACTGCGATAATGGGGAAGCTTTTCTCTCATGATCCGTGTCCATGAAAGTGACACCCGTGATCGCATTTGTTTGTACCGCATTAATGGCAAGGGACCAAACACGGCTAGGCCGTGGCCTTAACGCGGTGCAGTGAGAAAACTTTTTATAAATTCAACCTTATAAATGTTTGCTTCATTTTTAAGTCTCAAACCCTCATTATAACTTATATTCTCCTCCAAGAATCCTTAAAACACATTTACTTTTCTCTTAAGAAAACCTTTTTTCCCAAATCAAACTAAGAGGATGCTTATAGATCCAATTAATCTTTCAAAGGGTATTTTCATAGTGAAATCAAATCCATGAACAAAGCTTTCAAATCAAGTTTTCAAGGAGGGTTTCAAGTGATTTTAACACAAGTTTTGAGTGGTTTTCAAATGGATTTTAAATCAATCCTTTCAGAGGATTTTCCATTAAAATAAAATCAAGTTTATTTCTCAATTGAGGCAAGTTTCTTTATACTTTTCTCCTTTTATATGCATATATGGTAAATTTTACGTAAACTTGATTGTAATGTTAAAATAATATAAACCCTTAAGATATTGTGACTTCCTGACATATTATTGTAATTAGGTGAAATTCCTTATTCTCTCATGATTCCTATTAAGTTTTAGCCCTAACAAATATAAGAATTTAATATTGGCCCTCAAATTATGAATTTATCATTTTAGTATTTTTGAACTCATTTTAAGAAATGATTGTTTAGGACTAAAAGATGGATAATATGGACTTAATTTAGAATTAATAAACTCTGAAATTTGCACATGCTTAGTAGGGTTGTAACTTATGCTTTAATGGTAGTACTCTTGGTAGTAATATCCCAAAATGATGAATTTTAGTATGTGGACTTTATTAATGACATAGAAACTTATGGGAACTCATCTCAGATTACTTTGAGACAGTTGAATTATAAATGAAACCTTTGTATTGAATATGCCCTCGGAATTTTAATTACATGTCCCTTTTTATTTAAGAACATATACTGAGCCTTTACTTGAAATACTATTGTTTTTCCTAACAAATTTACTATGTAGACAAGGTATCAGGAGCACATGATAAATTTATATTGGTTGTTGGATTTATATGGTTGTGCTAGATTAGTTCGTTTAGTTGTGGACTTTGGATATTTAAACCCTTATTACCTCATTTTGACATCTCATAATAAACCCCTTAATTAATTTTTCTTAACAACTACTTTATCGAATTAAAAGTTTATTGAGGGGTTTCTTATTTGAAATTCACTGCGGTGAGAAGTCCAACGCACGAAGTTTAGAGACATGTTAGAGTGATGGATCAAAATCTTTAACTAAATCAATATAGATTTGCTTTAATGTTTTGTATTACGAGAAGTTACTTGTAGGCTTTCTATTCATTTAGATCCTTATATAATGTTTTAAAATGTATTTAAAGGCTCTAATTGGTATTAACTCGAGAGTGGGATAATTAAGTAATGATGATATAGCACGAAGTGATCAATACGTGTCAACTTGACAATGTTATTATTAAATGAACATGAGAAATGTGAATTAATGGATGAGTGCCGAGGAGGAACACTCTTATGTTGAGATGATTGATGAACATGATTTATAAAGGCTGTCATAACATATTCTTTCAAAGTTTATTTAAATTTTGTAGCTTTTACGGTTATTGTCATTTACTTTCTTGCTTAACATTTTCTTGGAGTAATTCTTTACTTTATTCGCACTTTACATTCTTTTAATCATTTACTTTAATCACATTTTCTTTTCTTTTCTTTTATTTACAAAGATTTATTTTTTTTAGTTGATTGCAAAAATTTAAAGTAGGAAATGAAAATTTTATTATGGATTCCTTATTGGTGGAGGATAATGGGGAGTGGATTTTTTAGGCGGTGGAGAAGTTCGTGATGTAGAGGATAAGAAATAGACATGTGGGTAAAAACTTTAAATATATATATATATATATATAGTTAGGGGAATTCTCACCTGTATCATGCTCTATACATCATCCATACATTACACCTAGTTTTAGGCCATAAATTATTATTTTTTTATCAAATTTTATATTTTTCCCTTGAAATTAACCTCCCAATAAACCCATGTTCAAAAAATTAGATCAAAATACAGTTTAGCTATTTTTAAAAAATTCACAAAAAAACGCTCAAAATACCTTATTTATAAGGATCTGCGCCAACAGTTTTTTGTTGATTTTTTAAAAATAGCAACAAAATGTATTTTGACCTTATTTTTTGAATATGTGTGTATTGGAAGGTTAATTTCAAGAGAAAAATAAAAAAATTAGAAAAAATATTTCTTAGGGCCTAGAACTAAGTGTGATGCATGGTGTGATGTATACATCATGGTGTAGGTGAGCCTTCCTCTCTCTCTCTCTCTCTCTCTCCCCCCTATCTCTCTCTCTCTCTCTCTCTCTATATATATATATATATATATATATATATATATATATATAATCATAACAACAAAAATTATATAACTTCATCTTTTCTTTACTATCATCTTGTACTCTATGTCTCTATTTTCATTCACATTTTTTGTCTAAAGTCACGACTCTTAACATCTTAAATTTTGTCAACATATTCACGAAGAGTGTTGTCAATATAGTGTGGTTGAGATATATCAAATTAATGTGTCATTGAATATTCTTTCTTTTATATGTTTGATACAATGCTTTTCCATAATCTTTTCAATCGATGTGATCATTTATAAGGTCAATAAAAAGTCAGTTAGTACACATTTAAAGGTGGCAGTTATTTTTAAGAGTTCTAAAATTCGATTATCAATTTTTCTATATTAATTTAGAATAAGTTGTTGACCACATTTAAAATCATGGTAATAAAATAATTTTATTGAAAATATATAAATTCTGATTTTATCATCTACATATATAACTACTTTGAGTTGCGTAGCTAAGAGACTTGCTAGAGTTTTAACCCATCTCTTATATCTGGAGTATTTCATGTTCTAGGCTTGGGCCTCCCGCCTAGCTTTCCTTGTTCCAACTAACGATCTCCCATTTTAGAGATGCTGTGGATATCTCTATTATTTAGTTGATCATTTTATTTTTAGTCTATTTATGCTGAGACACTTCAGTTAGCATGTATTATGGGATTTTACTTGGATTTTATTACTATGAGTATCATTTAGGATTCTTGTTGAGGATCTATGTTTGGACATTATCATCTTTCTCTTATGTGGATTAAGGTATTTCATTATGAGTTTACATCATGAGGAATTTCATATCTCTTCTATATGTTTCGTTTGATATTTTCATAAGATAATGGTATTTAATTATTTTAACAACCAATAATATTTTAATAATTAGACTTAATCAACTCGAGTATTAAAATATAAGAGGTGTCATAGGCTCCAAGTGAAGTGCACATACTCGTTCGTGCACATATGCAAGAGTGTATGCATATGAACACTCAATTATCATAACGAGATAAATATCACATCCTAGGATCTCACTATGTACAACTACATATCCCAAAGTCATCCATATATCAAAATTTCCACCGCACTTCCCTTAATACGATGTTGACTCTCGATCATCCCCTTATCATTTATCCTCCAAACACTCCATGGCCCCAAAACCAATACAATCCCAATCACACGACATTGTAGGGTGTTCCCTTCATTGTCCTACCACAGTGGCTTCACAACCCACAAAAAAAAGGTCTTAATAAACCCAAGGGTCCATGGCATGGCTCACGTGACAAGAGACAAGAGATAAGAGAATAGCCTGAAAGCACACCCCGTTTAGTGGGTGGTCGTCTAATAACAATAACAATAAAAATCTCTGAATATAAAATCTTTATCGAGATTTACATTTCTAAAAATTAGATATTATTATTCCACCCAATTTTTACAGCCCAACATATGTGTAAATTCATTTAATTAAGTTTTTTTCCCAACTACTTGACATGAATACAAGATCACATAAACATGTGTGCAAAAGGATGATATTTACATATAAGTATAACATATAAAGATTTAACACATAACATGAAATATATGTATACAAATAAGGTCGAGTATATGTAGAATATAAAATAACCATGGGAGGATGAACACCTACCTTAATTTGCACAATAATCCAACGAATCTATAAGAAATTCCATCCTGACACATTGTTGAAAAAATATTCATAAAAGCTCCAAAAATTATAAAACCAGTGCCACACATTCCTAATTAAATTATCAAGGTCCTACAATTGGTGTGGAAGTCAGATTCACAAAAATACCATGCCAAAAACAACCTGAAAGTGATAGATTTATTTAAAAAACAAATTTCAGTACCGCTTTTACTCCCTTCATCTTCCTCCCTAACCTTGAATTTGTATGAATCTCCATCGCCTTAATTTTCTTGTGTATTATATTCTTATCAAATGTTATATTGCTGCTTATAGTCTTCTCTAAAATCTTAGGTGCTTGAAGATAACATATACATACTAAAAGGTGACTAACTAGGGTTTTAAAAATATTAATCCCATTTTTCTCGTATGGGACTCCATTAAGGTATTAAAATGGAATCCGAATAAATATATTTATGCACTAATAACTATCCCAAAAGGATTCAAAACCCGTGGGCACTTGTTTTTGATATTTTGATTATGTTTTTCCCACCACCAAGTCCCTAAATTAAGTCACCACTAAGATTAGGTAAAAAAACCATAATAAGAATCTCATTACATAAATTAAAAGTAATTAAATCCCAACATTCCAAGTAAATTTCCTATAAGATAACAATTATCCGCTAACATTTTCAACCCTAATCCAACCTTAAACCCCAAAAATCCATATATCAATTTAGGCACAAAAACAAACTTGTCCAATTTGATAATTCTCTTACTTCAATAATGACCACGTAAATAATTCACTTAACCAAATATATTAATCCATAATATAATTCAAATAATAAAACTTAAGAAATATATATTAAGTCGAATATAAAATCCAAATAGATATAAATTAAGCTCATATGTATATTTCTAAAAATAAGGGGTATTGCAATTAGGGGCAAATTATTTGGGAAAATATGGGGGTCGGGGTGGGGTAGAAAACTTAACCACTCTAAAGAACCCATCTAAAGAGTGGGAGATATGTGCATCACCCTATGGAATCCATAAAAAGTTAAGATCAAAACAATAAGAAATCTATCATCTCAATATGCTTAAGGCAACACGATAATAATCTTTATCAAAATTCAAAATTATCCTTCATCACATAAGATTGTGACTTATATAGGGGTTTGGAACATCCCTCCATCCATAGGTAAATACAAATGATTGTCCAATAGGCCTTAGTGTTATAATATGACTTGGGTAAAAAAAATACAATTTTTAATCAAAATTTAAACTTAAATATTAATCCAAGTTAAATACAATACACCACTTTTAGATCAATTGTCGTGATAAACATATTATCCACTTTTATCTTAACCTAAATATGCATATATGCGAGTGTATGATAAAATAAGTAAATCAAACCAAAATGACCAATGTATGAGGAAAATCCAAATGAAAAAAATATCGGACTACCCAGTCAACGCAATTCACTATGATATGGAATTACACAAGACTGGAAAATGACTTGCACCGTGACTTGATACGCTCACAGGCCTTGATGCGTCTTCAATATTTAAACCGCTTCTCCATAGTAACACACATGAATACACCTACACAGTGTCACAATACGTGAGTCCACACACGCCTCAGTATTTACCGATACAGGCTCAACAATCATCACACATAAAGTCCACCGTATATAAAAAAATCAGGCACAAAATCCACCACACGAAACAATTCTCAACAAGATGAAGAGAATAAACCAATAATTCCTATAAACTAGATCTCAAAGCATATATATGAAGAAAATTATATCTAAAACAGTTTGGGTGTAAACGAGGGTTTTGAATTGAAAAATTTAATCACAGATGATCAATGAAACTTAGAGAGATTTTTGAAATAGTTTGGGAACTCAAAAGTCATATAAAAGCTTCACAGAAAACTTTTGTTTGGAAATCTTATTTATAAGAAGTTTTTCAAAATCAAGATCAGGATGAAACACTTTGAAGAAAATCTTGAATTCATGAAAAACACGTTGGCTCCTTCGAGAAAAGCCCCTTATTTTGTTCGAACAACTTCTAATGACATATCTCACGAGAAGACAGAGAAGGCTAAAACATGTCTCATTTGAAGTTCGTTGGAACCCTATTCTAATGAGTTAAGGCAACACATTCGAACAACATCAAAAATTCGTTCTAACGACCTTGTGAAAAAAGAATATTTTTCTTAAAAATATAAAATCATTTTGAAAAGAATTGTAGAAAATCATAACCACCAAAATAAATATCTCCAATGATCAACATATTTACGCACTCATAGGTGAGAGATCCTCGGAACATGAAGACGAACGTGGCACGAAACACGACACGATGATGTAGAAGTTTTATCTTGGTCGCTTCATCTTCAATCAAACACTTCATAGGCTTAAAAGGTCAACACACTCAAGTACTCACCCATGACTCAAAGGTTTTGTCCAAACACAAAATATCCCAAAATATTTATAAATTGAACCTATCAAAAATTTATCCTTAAAAATTTTCCCTTTGGCTATTCCGGGGAAAAAAATAAAATAAAAACCTATGGGAAATCAAGATTATCTAAAAGACTCAACCCCGAGCCCTAAAAGGAAAAAGTATAGACTTGACAGACATATACTCTGAGTATTTTTGCTCTTATGTAAAATTAGACGCATCGATACAAACCTTCACATTGAAACACACCTTCAAATGCAAAATAGTATAAAAATATAAATTTCATAATAATATACCCTCCCTCTTTGACTAACAATCTCTACCTAAGTTAGGATGTTTTCCCTTAAGGCAAAAATCTCTTACAGACTATAAAGATTGAAATACCATTTCACCCTCTTTTTGTTCATGAACAGATAAAGAATAAAGGTACATAATAAAATAATTTCTCGCTAATAGAACTAATTCTCCCCCAAAATAAAACAAGGGTATCATGCAACGATGTGAAGTGAAATAAACACCAACAAACAACTTGAGAACACAAGTACAAAGAATCCAAACAATGATTAATTAATATCAATTTTGATGCAATAAATGATACAAACTTGAATACACATGAAAGCTTAGGATACCAATATAAACAAAGCCACAAAAGATATTAAGGAGCTAATATAGCATACCAATTGAAACCACTTGAAATTAAGATGAACGTATGGTATACATGGATTAAATGCAAATGTAAGAACTCAAAATAAAATGATACCATATATATATATATATATATATATATATATATATATATATATATATATATATCAATGACATACATACACCCCCCACACACGAACAGCCCCCCAACACACACACACACACAACATGACACAAAAAACAATAAACTTTTTACACTAGCATATTATTGACGTGTCTAAACAAGTGGTATGGAGTGAAGAGGCATGAACTAGAAACAAATGAATTTTGTATCAAAAATAGCCAAGGATCCTATTTGAATGCATTAACTATATCAAACAAAGATTTAGCCTTAAAGTGGTCATAAATTGAACTCATAAATGGACAAACAAGCATAATGCACACTAGCTAAGAAAAATACAATGATTGTCAGATCAATAGAGTCAAACACGAATTAAATAATACTCATTGTGTTAACCCATTGATCTTCAACTTATAACACCCTCAAAACTATTGATATATTAATTTTCTCTCTCATTTTAAGATACCGATTTAATTGAAGAACCAATGAAACAAAATTTGGATTTGAAAATATTCTCTTTTCTTTTGCTTCTTAATTTTTTAGGCTCTTACCAACGGTGGCCTTTATTGCAAGGAAGATTTTTCCCTTCGTAGCCCTTTCCCGTGCAAACTCATATTTTCAGTAAAAGCATAAACTCACGAGCAATGGTTTTTACATGAACAAATATCCCAATCAAATATATATGTATATGATAAGATTATTAGGATAACATCTCACTTAGCTCATGTAACATATAAAGTTAAATTCCAAAAGAGCTCGTGCATGTGTGTGCAAAGGCATATGCAAAGTGAATCCATTAAGTAAGTCATTTTCAAACTACTCCATGCAAGCATGATTAAGAACAATATAAACATTGAAAATCATAATAAAATGTTCTAGACATATGTAAACATGAAAGGAAGTGAATTCAAACACACCAATATGCCCTAAAAATGTGTAAAACTAAACTACACATAAATCAAAAATCTTTTTCAGATTCTAAATATTTTCTAAAGACACCATATGAAAACAAAACTCAAAAGACAAACAAAGAAGTTTTATTTTTTTATTTTTCAATCAGACCCCAAAAGGAAAATCAAAATACAAAAGAATAAAGCCATATATAACTAGCATACACATATAATATTAAGTACAAAAGCTAGTGTATGTAAACATGCAAATACAATTAACCATTGGATTTAGCATGATAAGTATCATGTGCAAGCATTCGAGAATCAACAAGTCTATCATTTAAAGCATCAAAATATGATTTCCTAACCCACATAAGTGTAACATTATGCTCTTTTGTTTTAGGAACGTCAGTGACTCTAGACTTATACTTCCAAGGACCATTTTTAAAATAAAAGCAAAAATGCCTAAGTTATCCTTTCCTACCACAATGTGTAAATGTAGATAAAATGTAGATATGAGAAATGTTGCCCTTGGGTTAGCATTTTAATGTTCCTATCAATGGTCGAATCTCTCAAAATTATGTTCTTGGCTTTAGTAGTGAAAGAATTTGGATCATCAGAGCCAATTCCACAATTCTCATCTTTGATTCGGATGGTGACTAACATTTTATCCAACTTTTATGACCTATACTCCAAATCAAATTTCACATTACTCGAGTCGCTAGATCTCTCTTATAACTCCATAATCCTAGACTCGAGCAAACAGAATGACTCATCAAAACCAAGGGAATCCTTTTTCAAAATCTCCCCAAAGGTTATCTCGCTCCTTCTTAATAATGAGAGATTTTACCTAAGATTCTTCTCATATGACCTAAGATCCTCCATCAAAATACTCTCATCGTTACTTACAACACGTTCTGTAAACCTAGCTTCCAACCTTAAGTTATTCTTTTTTAATTTCATCATTTCTGCATACAACTCACAGAAGGTAACTTGAAGTTCACTCTCATCCTCTTCTTCATCTCCAATCTCTTCACCATCACACACTTGGGAATCACAAACAAAGTCCCTAGAATTTTCATGCTCATAATTGTATTCATCAGAATATTTTTCATTAGGTCTTACATAACTAGACATGAACGTAATGTAGTTTTTCTCAATGGGGGAATCGAGTTCCTCTTTCAGTTCACTATCACTAAAGGTGGCATTATATGCCATCAATTTCCCCCCTCCTTACTCATCTTAGTTGGACGCTCAACTGTCCTATGACCATAACCCTCACACCTAAAACATCTATTCGACTCAGCCCTTTTAAAATTATCATTACAATTTTTACCACAACGGTGTTATACTTAGATTTCTCAAATTTCCTTACATCATACTTAGATTTCTCTTTATGATCAGAATCGATGTCAGACTCATCATCCAAATTAAGTGTTTTCTCCTTTTGATCTTTTAAAGAAACACCCTTATCTTTTTTTATCTTTTTAGAGGAAAACATGTCGAGCTCATAAGTTTGAGGATCACCTACAATCTCTTCGAGTTTTGTAGAGTCTAAATTAACTAAGGAATTAAATCACTTTTGAAGTAAATCCTTTGGGTAAGTACCCTAAGATTTTCTTAGCGGGTATTCTCTCTCCCAAGTTAAAAGACGTGTTCATAATATCTCACAGTGTAACATAGAACTCATCGAAGGTTTCACTATCCTCCATCCTAATGGTTTCAAATTGAATGGTGAGGTTTTGAAATTTTCAAGCCCTAACAACACTAGTACCCTCATGAGTGGGTTGGAGTATGTCCCAAACCTCTAAAGACGTTTCACATGTTATAATACGTCGAAAGTCCTCCAGTGTAATCGCACAAAAGAAAGCATTCAGGACACATGAATTATAGTTGGATAGTTTATACTCATCGTCAATCCGGATTTCAATGGGTTTGGGAATTCTATAATCACCGACTAAGGACGTAGGTGTGGACCATACCTTAACAAAAACTAACCATGTCCAATCATCTATCGCTTTAAATGCTAATTTTATACACGCTTTCCAGTACACCTAGTTAGAATCGTCAAACAAAGGTGGTCCAAAAAATGATTGACCCTCCATATAAAAACCACAAGAATTCATGCCTAAACACGGATCTAACACAATAACTTAGTGTTCCAGCTTTGATACCAATTTGATTGTCCTATAGGCCGTAGGGTTCTATTATGGATAAAGTAAAACAAAAGCTAATTTTTAATTATTCAAATTAAATATTAAACTTAAATAATTAACCCAAGTTAAAAACGTGACACCTTTTTCAGATTGATTGTTTTGATAAATAGATTAATAATTTTTTTCTTAACCAAAACAGTCATCTAGGTGAGTGCAAGGTAAAATAAGTAAATCAAACCACAATGCCTGATGTACAAGAAAAACCCAAATGGGAAAAATCTTGGATCACCTAGCCAATGCAATTCACTATAACACATAATTACATAAGACTAATACAAGACTTATGTAATAACTCGACACCCTCTCAAGACTTAATGCATCTTAGATCTTCAACCTCTCCTCTATAGTGACACATAGGAGCCCACCCATTGTGACACCCCGCCTATTTAAATACCGGGTGATCAGTTCTTTATAAAATAAAACATGAATCTCATCTGGTTCATTCTTAGCATCATTGTAGAAACTTTTTTAAGTTACTAACCACTACATTTTCAAATAAACTCGTGCCAAATTTTATCTTTCATTAAATAACAACATGCAAAAATAAATACAATCATAAAACCATCCTCGTAATATTAATATAAATCCATCACAAGATAAATACCTGAATAAGATAATACCGAATAAACCATCGGTTGCCAGTACAGAAGTCTAACTAAAAATATACTGAAATAAACTGAGTCCACTAATATAAAGTCTGATAAACTGAATAAAAGAAAATAGCTGAAGGGGTGACATGCCCAAATGGAATAACTGAACCTGAATCCTACTCTAGGAATGAAGCAACTGAAGCGCCTAGTCCAAATCCTGCAAGCATGCACAAGTTCTATAGCTACGCATCCTTGGAACATATATTAATCTCGACGTCCCTGTAGATAGACACCTAAAAGGTTGTGAAATTTTTTTGCAAGACGGGTAAGATCCCAAGAAAATCTTTTGAAAATATTTAGAAAAGTATTTTTCACAGTTCAAAATCAGTTATTGATTATAAATGTTAGTTCAATGTACACTCCCTTGATTTCTCCACCTCTCAACAAATGAGCATGCCTAACGTGTCCTACCTAGCTATGCTACGCAGCCCAACTAGGTCTCATCAATAACTAACTATTCTCTAAAGAGTTTGGCTCTCCCGTAACTCCCATATAGTACGCTATCGTGACACTGTTAAATAATTTGTCTCATATGTTATTATTAACCATAATTAACACCTCACTTATGTTATCATTAAACCATTTCATTAAGTTACTCTACTTAATTCATCTTTTAGATATACGCTATCCAACTTTATTACCATCACACACTAGCTATAATATCTCTTAATTACATCATATTTAGATATACGTTATCTACAACTACATCTTTCACACAAGTAGGATAGTACACATGTATGTATATATATGTCACACAATCTATATACATAACTCTAGCATCCCCAGGATAAGAACCGAGGTGCGAATCTTCATACTCTGCTATCAAGTCCATGTACCTCTCATACTCAAACAAGGACTATTGGTTTGGTATGTCTCCTCGAACCCAAAATAAATCAACACACATAATGGAGGCGAACATAGTTCTAAGTATTTAGGCTACTCACATACCTAACATACACAAATGACACCCCAACAACATGAATACACACACATAGTGAACCGCCCTAAGTTCCATGTTCTGGGGCATAAATCCAGACCAAACTGCAATCGTCAAGGTGGGATCTCCCTCTGCGCGAAAACCTTCGGATAGCAGGCAACGTAGGTATGTTTACACACATAAGAAAGAACATAATAGGCATACACACCACCTATAAATGTAATCCGTATAGGTATACACACAGCCTATAAATAACATCCATGTAGGGTATACACGCAACCTATAAATATAATCTGCATAAATATACCCATAACCTATGAATATCATCCATGTTGGTATAAACTCCACTTATAATATAATCTTCATAGATATTCACTCAACATATAATATAAACCGTATAGGTGTACACTCAACTTACAATTATCATTTGTACGTAATATATATACCCCAAATACTTACTGTACTTATCAATTTATGATTATAACTCTCTATCAGAAACTCCCGAGTATTAGTCTCAATTCAAAGGGCCCTAGTTACTCATTTACATTAATCCAGTAGTTAATTCACTCATACTCTACTGGTCTAGATAATACATCTAATTGAAATCCCCGTAACTCATCCTCAAGCTGTCGAATAAATTACCTTTTGATTTAATCTCGATTAATCCTCACCTTAATTCTCTCATTAAAACTAAGTCACAACCCTATCATAGTCCTACTTTTAACTAATATACACTGCATTATGTTATAAGGATGTCCCAAAAGTTTTCCCCATTTATATATCACATTTTAAGGGCTTAATAAGGGAAATAACACAAATCTAGGCAAATCAAATCGATTCTCCCTAGGGCCGAATCAATTCGTCCTTGGGCTGAATCGATTCGAAAAGTACGAGTTCATCATCTTCGTTTAATTTTTGCGTGTTTCACCATTTTTTTATTTTACACAACCTTCATGTTTCTTCACCAAACTTACAACTAACATTTTTGAACATCATATAAATATACTAGGATGATTTCTAATGTGAATTTAACATCAAAACATTAAGATTTCTATTCAAGACTGGATCAAATCATTTATTCATCAAAACCTTAGATTTTCATGTTCTTCATTCATACTCAATATAAAATCGAGATTTTCCCATCTAAATTATCACATATCATTTAGTTTCGTATCCTCTACAAACATGGATCAATCTATATGCAATCCTACCCACGATCATGTGTTTAATTCATCTATTTTCTAAGAACTTCATTTAAAATCATCAAATATAAAACCCTACACTACACGGGTATTATAACTTCAAAGGATATTACAATAAACAGTTGCCTATATATGAGTGATGATCTGAATTCATGATTAAGATAATGGATTTCTTTTCTTCTCCTCCAATCCTAAATCCAAAGTTGATGGGGTGCAAGAACAATGAAAAACACTTCAAGGATCCTCTTCAAATCTCCAAGAATGCTCTCTCTTCCTTTTCTAATGCCCCCCTTAGCTTCCTAATCTCTTAACTCTTGCCTCTCCCATCTACCAGTTGATATTAACTTTGGAAATTCGTAACTCTATTAATGATAGGGTACCAAATGACTAAAATGCCCTTATACGGTGTTGGTTTAGTCTAAAATTATCCCGGGACCCAAACAATACCCCTAGGCACATTTTTTTTACTATTTCGAACCTTCCAGACACACCGACGGGCTCAAAATGACCATATGAATGACCCATAAATAAATGATAGTTTATTTCATATGTTTAAGTCTCGACACGACTCACACGCACGTCCCAATAAAATTATCGTAACTATCGTATTTCTCACTCACGAAGATCATAATACTTTCTCATCAATTTATTACTCATTCACTAAGTAATACTCAATATAATTCATACAAATAAATATCAATCCTTATCATGCTAATTAATATTTATTTTAATCCGAATTAATTTCCCCTTTTAATTTAATTAATCACAATTTAAAAATCATTAAATTTTTTACTGGGTATTACATACTTCCTACCTTACAAGGTAATTTCATCCTCGAAATTAGGATAAGATCAATACTAACAGTCTCAGATACATTCTCGCATGGTATCCACGTCCTTTTAAAATTTGGAACATTACGCTGTTCCCGGTACCCCTTCACTAGTGGTACTACTCAGTCCGACTATCTATACTCTACCATTTGAACTAGTGATTTATCCTCCCTAATCACTTTCCTCCGAAGTAATCCTTAGTTTCCTTACACGTTTACCTTGATGCCTATGAAACTGGTTGCCCTTCTCCCAAGAATGTTCCAACATGATTTAGGACGATATTCTAATGGCTATACCCTTGTCTATCCTGGGAAAGGTCTCCTATTACCTAGATACCAAATTCCCTCCTTTAAATAATATACTCCCTTCGTGGGAGATATCTGATCTTATACCCGACTATTCACGTTAGACCTTTATATCTATAGTTGGTTATAACGTAACTCTCGTCATTTTTTTCCTCTGCTCGGAGTAGTTCCTGATTATCCTACAAAATCTAAAATGTACACTCCTTATACTTTTCCACACTATAATCACCCTTTTTTCCATCTAGTCTTCAATTTCTGGTAACACGCCTTGCTCACATTGTAACTACATTAACTTTGTCTCATTATAATTCTATCTCTAATTTACTCTTGCATCTACGTTTATTTTATACATTTCCACATCGTCTCCTCGTGAATGATAATGAAAACCTCAACTAACTAGGGCTCCCATACACCCTTTGTCTCGTGTATTTTTGTACAAATCAACTGAACGTATTATACTTATTTTAAACTAATCGTGGAATACTTGACATAACTGCACAATAAGGTTATACTCAACCACCCTACTAATTGCAACTTAATCATTTTCTAGGTTGCCCCATCGATCTACTCATGGTGTAAACGTTCTACACTGGTCTTCACATCAGGATTATACGACTCTATCGGCTTTAAATCGTAATATAACTATCAAGTCTCAGTTATAATCACGTATACAATAACTATAGAACGAAAACCATGTCCTAAACTTCTCCCAACTTCCAATACTTACTAAGTTTCACGTATGGGATGTCTCGCAAAGCAAAATCCAAATAAGGACCCCCCGATACACTACTCTCTAAAATTGTCGGTCGTCGATAGTCGTTAGGCCCTAAGCCCAAAACATATACCCTCGAATTCCCGTCTGCTGATATAAAAAGTCTACTCTTCCACTCTCATGTCACTAAAGATGACATACAACATGACTCTCCCACCATTTCAAGTTCTTAGCGCTATATAAATAGCAAGCTATATCTCTCCGCTCGACAAGGAATACGAGGTACCCTGAATCACATCAGTTATCGTACTTGCTCATCGAGATCAAATATAACATGACAACATACTCACCGATGTCTACGATACTATACAATAATATAAATACAGACACAACCCTCTTTCAGGTGATGTCTCGCGAATATAATATATCTCACCCTGGAATAATGAGCACAATAGTCTTATCACACAATTTACTACCGCTCAAACCCTCGGCATTCAATCACTACCAATGATTATAATAAATTACACTTTCATGACTCTTAAAAAGTAGTAAAACTAATTATACACTTTAAGCATCGTCCTAGTTAACACACCCGCTCCCCCGCAGGAAACACTAAAGAGCCCCACTACCCAATGGTAAATATATACTTGACAAGGCTGACACTGCCAACGCATCCACTAATTCCGACATGCTCGCGAATTTAAGTTTTAAATAGTCATATATTACCTCCATTTTCCATCTGCCATTCCTGATCGTCGGGTCCCTGAACGTAACTCTCTGGACGAAATTGACCCTTGATCTGCTATAATGGTTGTATATCCAGCATCTCATCTTGTAGTTACCCCCTGCCTCACTATGGGGTAATCCCTTCTTTTATGGTCTATACACCCACAAGTGAAACATCAGCCTAAAAATCTCACTGGCTCTAATCACGGCCTTGCTGGCCTCCCCCATTGTTCCCTTGGCCCTATCAGCCAAGTAGAATGGGATGCTGCTACTACTGAGGCCCCTTCTGGTCCTGCCTAACCCACCATCTCAAGTTGGGATCCTCTGGCCCAAATCTCTTAGCCCGATTTACCTGTCGAAAATGTCGCTCCTCCTACTATTGTGCCCCACTGGCACCGTTCCTATCTACTTTCCCACTCTGACTTATCTCATTTTCTCATGGTGGACACATTTAATATAGGTGACCCAACTCTCCACACAAAGGACACATTTCTGTGTTATCCCCTTACCTCTGGCCCCACTGGACATGTTGGGGTGTCCCTCTCTCGGACTTTATAGTATTTTCCCCGATTAATACCCCCGCTCCACTGGCCCTATGGAACTCGTTGTTGGCTTTGACGGCCCTGACTGAATCCACCTTCGCTTGATAGGACTCCCATTAATCTGAATCATTTAAATGGGTCCCCTCCTGGGTATCCCTCCCGTGATGTTTCCCTAGCACCGTTTACTCCAGTCTTGCTTGTCGGCAAGATTCTCCAACCCTCTTGGCTCTATTTGTAATATCGCTTAATTATGAGTATTTGAATTTAATCAATTCACTAATTAATTAGTTTTACTTTAAATTATGCGAGAGAAGTATTTTAATTGAATTGAATGATAATGTGATTATCTAATATTGATCGAGAGAGAGGTAATGATTAATATTATGAAGTTTATTTACTAAGTGAAAATAGTAAATAACGTATGAAAATTATTACGCATAATCACGAGCGATATTGGCATAATTATAATTGTCTCAATCGGGAGTCACGCGTAGACTAATTTGGGGTCGAGATGGAATAATTATTTAGAGTGACTTGAATGATGATTTTGAGGTAACAGATGACACCTAAAGGGACAAAATAGTATACCTGGAGGTGTCGATTGGGTCCCAGGGCATTTTTAGGTTAAACCGGCAGTGTATAGGGGCGTTTTAGTCATTTGGGTTAGGAGACCTACGAATTTCTAACTCCTTTATCAGATGTTAGATAAGATGGGCTAGATATAGAAACTCAAAATAAATTGGGAGTCCATTGGAGAACAAAAGGAGAGAATTCGTGGAGATTTTGAAGAGTTCTTGAGAGGTTGAAGTGCGGTCTTGCACCACAATCAAGCTTGGAGTGAGGATTGGAAGAGAAGATCATCAATCCATCATACCAATCACAAAAATAGACCCTAATGATAAAAGGCAAGTGGTTTATTGCAATTCAATATGAAGTTATAATGCCTATGTGACTAGGGTTGCAATTATATTGATTAAATGAATGTTCTTGCAAGAAAATAATGATTTTTATACATGTTATGGGCAGGGATTTCATGTAGAATGATTTAATATCTGTAGAGTATTAAAAATCATAAGATATGTGATTATCACCACAGACCAAATCTGAGTTTTTTTATTGAATATACGGGAAAAACACAAAACTAGGATTTTTGATGATTAATGAGTTTGATTCGTTCTTGACTAAATTTTGTGAGGATTTAATGTGTTTAGAACGTTAGAAATAATCCTAATGCATGTAGAAAAGGTTTGGAAAAGTTGGTTTCAAATTTGGTGAAGAAACAAATAATGACAATTATGTGAAAATGGTGAAAAACGCATGAAAAACCAATGAAGAAGATGACCTGGTGCATATCGAATCGATTCATCTCAAGAACGAATCGATTCGGTAAGGCGAATCGATTTGGCCTTGCCAGTTTTGGCTATTTTTCCCATTTAAGACTCGAAACTTTATGTAAATGATTGGGTGACCTTTGGGGCCTCTTTAAATCATTATGAGGGACTTATGGGATTACAGTAGGACCTTGATAAGGGCATGTGGTAGTATAAGGGAGAGAGTTAAGACTAGAATGATTCGGACTTAAATTTTAATTAATTCGTGATAATGAGAATGTAATTAGGGGAAAACATGAGTGAGCTTATGGCATTAACCAGTAGAGTAAGGAGGACTTAGCTATTGAAATAGAACAAGGGGTCACTAGGGCCCTTAGAGTAGAGAATAATACTCCACTTAATACGACACAGAGAGTAATCATAAATTGAAGGTACGGGGAGTATTTGAGTGATATATACTACGTATAACTGATGATAACTAGGTTGTGTGAATACCTACTAAATATATATAGGTTATGTGTGTACGTCTTATATGATTGATGATATGTTGACATACCTATGCTGCCTCCTATCACTGTGGTTTCCGCGCAGTGGGCGATCCCACCTTGCCGATTCTAGGGAGGTCTGGATTTGTGCCCCAGAACATAGAATTTAGGGCGAATCACTACGTGTCGTGTATTAGTGTGTCCACCACGTCATTTAGGTACGTTAGGTATGTGCTTATACCAAAGGCTTAGAACTATGTTCGCCTCCACTGTTTGTTATTTTCTTTTGGGTTCAAGGAGATGTACTGAACCATTTGTCCCTATTTAGTATGAGAGGTACTTGGACTGATAGGAGAGTATGCCCATGTTTCAGGGTGGTACTTTTGATAGACATCGTAATGATATATATATATATATATATATATATATATATGTATATCTGGATGTGAATATTCTACTTATGTGTGACAATAGACAGTTAGATAGTGGATATCTAAAGATTGAATTAAGTAGTGAAACTTAATTAATTGAAAAATGAGAATGTAAGTGAAATGATAATTTCAACTATCATAACGTATGAGAAACGTTAACTAACGGGTGAAGTACTGTATGGATGGTATGGGAACAGAGACGTGTTTGTATTCATAAATACCTAAGTCTAGTTAGCTCGGGTAGAATATATAGGTGGGCTAAGTAGAAACGTTACGCGTGCACAATAGTTGAGAGGTGGGGAATACTCAAGTGAGTGTACGTGAACCTAATATGTGTAATCAATAACTGATTTTAAATTTTGATACATACTTGCTAAATATTTTAAAAATATTTTGGGTTCTAACCCTTGCTATAAAATCTTTTCAAAACCTTTTAGGTGTCTAGTCATAGGGACGCCCGACTTTATGATTCCTTACAGGGACGTATAGCTGCAGCGATGTGGACGTTTGCATAGTTTTGATTAGAATCATCTATCATTTCATTCATATCACAAGATTTTATTCTAGTATTTTAGTTTGGGCATGTTGGCCCCATTTGAGACATTATTCATTTAGTATTTCAGTTTCAGACTTGTATTCATATTTTCTTATCAATTGGATTTATTATTTGGTTTGGGATTTGTTTCGATGGTTTATTTGACAAAACTTTATTTATTTATTTACTTGAGATGATTTGGACTTTAGTATTATGTGAATATTGTAATTTCATTTTTCGCATATTTATTATTTGTTTGTTTAATGCAAGATAAACATTTGGAACCGACTTAATTAACTATTAGGTGATTAGTAATTAATTTGATTTTCGACAGTGATGTTAAAAATGAACCATTTTGTAAATCCTGTTGTAATTTAATAATGGCCTGATCACTCGGTAATTAATTAGGCGGGGTGTCACAAATGGTATCAGAGTATCAGGTTCTTGTGTCCATAGGATCTGTACGGCTTATTACGATTTCAGCGTGTCGTTCATTTGTTATAGTGCCCTATTATTAGTACTGTTGCTTTTATCTTCACGTGTTTGAGATATAGTACTTCTGCTATTAGATTTTGTATAAACTCTGTAATTATACATGAAAAGGCCCTTTAGTGTGTACTTTTAGGTAAAACCAACTTTGTTCCAATTTTTAGTTAAACCCAATTTTAACTTCTTAAACCCTAAACATGCATCTAAGTGATTAAATCCATTTGAAGAATAAAGCAAGCGGTAAAAGAAAGAATTTCAGGAAAAATCCCCGAAGGTGAAAACCTTTTTATATCACTATAATTTGTAAGACACAACTTACACGGATTACAATGAAATAGGGTGACATATGAAATACCCGCAGGTGTCGATTTCGATGTCATCGGCTGGAATCTCCTGCAAGAACTACAGGTGGTCAGCAGTAGAGAAGAAGATGGATTATCCACAAGTTACTTCATAAGGACTCCCTCCACAATAAGACGCAGCTCTTCGGTTGTAGAGTTCTCCTCACAAAGTGCAAAATGGTGTAGTGAATGAATTGTCTTCCTGTAAACGCGTTCAAGATCACTAACTTTTGAATTGAATAATTCGATGTTGAATAAACACCGTATGAAGAAAAATTGTATGGGAATAAGTTTTTTGAAACTGTTCTGCTTGTCAAACTTTCGCAGATACATTTTTTATTGATAACTGAGCAGCACAGAGTCTAAGAAAATGAAAATATAAAAATCGAGGCTGCAAGCTCATTCGAGCGAGATGTGGAGCTCGTTCGCACGACATATGGATGTCGTTTGAACGACCCACACTTCTCGTTCGACCGACAATGATAAAATAAACTATTTTCCTTTTAAATAGATGCTCGAATTTTCTTTAAAATATTTGAAGCTTAGAAATATTTTTAAAACATAAAAAGATTTAATTCCCAATCATTTAAATCACCCAGCATTTAATCAATATACAAAATTACTCAAATGCTTATAAGTATTCATACCTGAGTGATCTTAAACATATGCAACACCTCTTGACTTGAAATCTTCTTCAAAGCTTTAAATTGCACATTCTTGGACTTGAATTTTGTCGTAGGCTCAATTAAACTCCATAATTAAAACTAGCCTAGACTTAATTTATTTTGTCCGGAATTAAGTCAATTAAAACAAAAGTACATGATAAGAATTATTTTCATAAAATACAATTAGATCTATTTTCATATGCCACTGAGGAAAGAGCTAGCATCTAGGGCAGTGACCAAGGATGAGGTGAGGGAGGCTCACCAGGAGCCACAGGAGGTGACTCAACCACAACCACAACCACCACCAGAGACGATTTTGGCGACCCAGGCGGTAGAGATTGTGGACTAGGCGGTCAATGTGGCGATGATAGCCATGGTAGTTCACTTTCCTCATCCTCAGGCACCATCGCCAGTGACATCCATGATCCAGGCCCAACCAGGGCCATCTACTTCAGGGTAGTACTCATCTGGTTACGACATGTCAATGAAAGAAAAATATTCAGTGCCATCAACACCTGGTGGAGTGTATCGAGATGCAAAAATAGATTTTGGCTACTTTCAAACTAGCCGGGGTGACCTTACAATGGAGGGAGTTGGTGACCACCGCCGGGGAGAGAGAAATGATGACTATTATCGAGTTCTAGGTGCGGTTTGATCGTAAATACTTTTTGCCTGCAGTTAAGTCAAAGATGAAAAATAAGTTTAGGGAGGTGATATAGGGAGATCGCTCGGTAGCTGAGTACGAGGAGGAGTTCATCCTTCTGACTAACTTTGTGCCAGATGAGGTGAGCAATGAGGAGAGGAAGAAAGAAAAGTTTATGGGCGGTTTGTCCAGGAAGATCAGGCAACATTTTATTGGTAACCCCGCGATTAGGCATAAATTCTTCCCAATTTATCCCTTAATTGAGCTACTTTTAGCACCTTGAACAACGTAATCGATTTGACTTTATCTTATAATCTTGCTACTGACTTATCCTAACGAGTACACCGAGTTTCTGGTATTTCGTATTGCTTTTACAGGTATTTGATGTCAAGAAACGAAAGAAAGAAACAGGAAGAATCTAGAAAGACAAGCAGAAAAGTTAAAAGGGCAAAAGTGTAATTTTTACCCAGAATTCGGATGAGGTACCTAAAGAGAAGTTGAAGATATCACATTCATGAACACATAGGAAGAAACGACACCTCAATCGGAGTCCCGAAACAAAAGATATGAGCAGTCAAAGTTGAGAAAAAAAGTCAAACAGGCAGACCGGCCCGCCCCTACCCAGGACCGGTCCGCTGTGCCATACTCCAGAAGACCCCAGATCGAAAGCAAACCGAAGAAGGATGAAAAAATAAAAGAACCGGTCTACCCCGGACCGGTCCTCCAGAAAATAAAAAGAACCGATCTGCATCAAGAGGCAGACAGATCCGCCTAAGGCTCAGACAGGTCCGACTATCGAGATCTTAAAATCTTATCTTCTCCTAAGAAGAGTCCTAGTGCAGCTGAAACTCCTGAATTGTTGTAGGGTATAAAAACCCGTTTTATTATCATTATTTTCCCGAAGAATTTTAGTTAATTTTCCATTCTTTTCTAGAAACCCTAGTTAGATACAATTTACACTTTTAATTCCAATAGTTGAAGATTATTCAGAAGTTCTTTGATTACAAGTGTTCTTAATTGCTACTGTTACTGCGGTTGTAAAATTAGTGAGTTGTTTCCTTCCTTAATTTCTTTTCTACATCAATTCACAAGTTTTCTTTAGATTAATCATGGTTTTCTGCACATCAAACACTGTTTTCATTACTTTCAGCATGCTAGGCTAGATTTTCTAAGGCGGGGATACATGAAGCCAGCCTGATGTGTTAGTTGCATGTGTATAATATTGATCCTATGAATTTAGTCATTGATTACTACCGTATTGCATAGGAACACAACAATTATAGATCTTTAGATCTCGTTTGCCTTTGGGTAACCGGGATGCTTTAGAATGCAATTTGAGTGTCACTATTGCGATACCGATTTACCATCCTCAGATTAAGTATGATGCGGGCTTGAACCTCATATACGTAATGCTTGGGAGTACTAAATTATGGGTCAAATTAATCAGTTAAATTTACGATTAGTATTATAACTGCAAGACACTAGGGTTGGGGGATTGTATTCCCGTCCTGTTTTTCTCATCACATAGTTTAAAGTTTTAAATCATTCTTCATCAATATTTTGGGTAGTTTAGTCTAATTGCATCTCTTCATAATTTCATAATTGCACCTAGTTGTAGTCAATTCTCAAAACCAAATCATTTTTTCTTTCTTTTTAGAGTCAAAGTTAGGATTCCTTCGTCTTTTCCCGTCGTTACAACTTCGTTGACTTAGTTCCCTGTGGATACGATCCTGACTTACTGGGTTTATTGCTAATGCGACAGGCTTGCACTTGAGCGTAGAGTGAACGCACATTAGAGACACTTTCTGAGTCACGTCAAGTTTTTAGCGCCGTTGCGGGGGAACTAGGTAGACTTAGGATTAGATCGAGTCAATCTAAATCTTTGACCAAAAATTTCAAAAAAAAAAAAAAAATCCAAAAACATAATAAAATTCAAAAAGCACAAAAAGATTCACCACCATCTCTCATAAGCTTTTAATGCAAAATTCTGAACTCATTCCCACACCCCATAATACTCCAACTAGCATTCACGAAAATCCAATAGTTGAGTATAACCCCGATAGCCCCCACACTCCTAACGCCCCACAGTTTTGGATTCCACCTCCCACATCGTCACACTCAATATCCAATAACACTCCGTTTTCCTTCTTATGACACACCTCCGAGCACACTTCGAGCACACCAAGTGAGAGCACCGAGTCGTTAAGTGAGAGAGAGATGTCATAACACAGTAATGCACCTGTCGGTGAGGAAGAGGCCCCATACCGCCCGCTCAGAGAATTTTTATATCCCGAGCGCACTATCACTCCGGGATGCATTATACTCCCGTATAATGCCGAGAAATTTTTCTTTAAAAACGGGAGGATCCAGATGCTACATGGTATGGATTCTGAAAAGCCATACCTTCACATTAGGGAATTTGAGGATGTGTGCGATACTCTCAATGATCAAACTTGCACACAAGAGGTGATCCGCCTCAAACTCTTCCCCTTCTCGCTCAAAGATAAAGATAAGACCTGGCTATGGTCTTTACCTTGAAGCTCGATTCCATCTTAGAATGAGTTGCAATCGAGATTTCTCAAGAAATTCTTCCCACTACATCGAACAATCTCCATAAAGGCTCAAATTCAAGCATTCAGGCAATCTGAAAATGATCCATTTCATCGATGTTACGTGCGTTTCAATGAGTTAGTTACTTCATGCCCCCATCATGGATTCGATTCAGCGCAAATCATTTCTTTTCTCTATAATGGGCTGAACCTTAACTCCAAGCAACTCGTTAAAACCATGGGTAGTGGTCCGTTTGTCGACTTAGACGCCCACGATGCTGAGCTTCACCTGAGGTATGTCGCCGAGACTACCCAATCCTGGGATACATCTGACCCTAATGCTCAAAATCAAAATCTTCATGTGACCACCACTCCATCGACGTCCGACCGATTTCATGTAGAAAAGAGTTCTATAGCGGACAATCGGATCGATATACTTGAGAAAGAAGTGAGAGACCTACGTGGGATATGTGGAAGAGGACCAACTGGATCCATACCAAACCCCATGGAAAAGGTGTATGCGATTTGTGAGGCGGGTCATTCAACTGAGGAATGCCCGACTATACCCGCCTACAAAGTGATGCTTCAAGAGCAAGTTAGTGGTATAGGAGGATTTAATGGTAATTTTGGTGCGCCGCACTGAAATTCTTACAACCCTTCTTGGAAAAACCACTATGGTTTTAGCTATGGGCAACAACATGCTGCAATGAACCCTACTTCACATGTTTCCCCTCCTCCACCACAACACTTTCAACAAGCTCCACACATTCAAGGACATGTGCAAGCACCACCACCTCCAGGAGCATATATCCCACCACCGCGAAGAACTTTCGAGGATACTTGGAATCAATTTATCACTGGCCAGACTGCAACCAATGCTAAATATGATCGTTTGATTAGCGACATAAATGCAAGTCTATCGAAGATACAATCCTCATTGAGTGTCCAAGAGAAGGGCAAGTTTACTGCCCAGGGCCAAAGACCTCCCCAAGGTCAAACTACTGTTAGCTCCACTTCTACTGAACATCAGGAGAAATGTCAAGCTGTGACCACTCTTCGTAGTGGGAGAGTTGTTGATTTATCACCTCCCCCACACGACACAACAAAAGATAAGGAGATTTCGCCCGTCACGAAAGAGGCCGAAGATGTCCCCTTAAATGAAAGTGACAAAGAAGATGCTAGTGAGCCCGAGGTAGTCGTGAAACCACCCTCTGTGGCACCGTTTCCTCAAAGGTTGATTCCTTCCCATAAACGAAACCCACGTGATGACGTGCTAGAAGTGCTAAAGCAAGTAAAGCTGAACTTACCTTTCCTTGATGCCATTAAGCAAATTCCAGCTTATGCAAAAGTCATCAAAGACTTGTTGATGGTAAAAAGAAAGATGAAGGTAAAGAAGAATGTATTTCTGGCATAGAACGTGAGCTCCATTTTACTAAACGATCTCCCGCCTAAATTTAAAGATCCCGGTGCACCCACAATTTCCTGCATCATTGGAGAAAAAAAAACCGAGAAGACCTTAATTGATTTAGGAGCAAGTGTCAATATCCTCCCTTACTCCATCTATAGGAAACTTGATTTGGGAGACCTCAAGCCCACAAAGGTCACTCTCCAATTAGCGGATTGAACTATGAAGATCCCAACAGGCATATTCGAGGACGTAATCGTCCAAGTTGACACTTTCTACTTCCCGATAGACTTTGTCATTTGGGACACGGAGCCCTCCTTTAATTCGAGAAACCATGTTCCTATCATCCTTGGGCACCCGTTCTTAGCCATGGCCAACGCAATCATCAATACTCGGAATGGGTGAATGCAACTCACCTTTGGGAACATGACCTTAGAGACAAACATCTTCCACATAGCCCAACATACGGGGGAAAAAGATGATCTTCATGCGGTGAGCTTCATAGATGAGATAGTAGATGAGTAATTTGAGGAGAATTATTGTGGAGATGCCTTAGGACCCTGTTTAGTGTCGAACCACAAGAGTGAGGGGACGTACACCGACTTCGAGAGGGAGGTTAGGGAGTTAAGATAGTTACTCGATGAGAGAGCGTCGGACGAGGACGTGAGAGATGTTAATTGGGTTTCGAGATTAGAGGAGCTACCACCAAGGGATACACGCATGGTTCCCTCCAGCGACAAATTTCCAACCCTCGAATTAAATAAACTCCCCTCCCATATTAAATATGCATACCTAGGTGAGGTTGAGACATTTCCTGTTGTTGTCTCCTCTAGACTAGACGTAGAGCAGGAGGGTAAACTGTTGAAAATTCTGAGGAAGCACCAAAGTGCTTTTGGTTGGTACATTGCTAATTTGAAAGGGATAAGTCCTTTGATTTGCACTCACAAGATCCCTCTCGAAGAGGATGTCAAACCCTCAAGAGAAATGCAAAGAAGGCTAAATCCCAACATGAAAGAATTAGTGAGAACCGAGATTATCAAGTTATTGGATGCTAGGATTATCTATCCAATCTCAGATAGCAAATGGGTGAGACCCATTCAAGTCGTCCCAAAAAAGTTGGGCATGACAGTGATTGAGAATGCCAAGGGAGAGCTAGTTCCCCAACGTACCACCACCGGGTGGCGCGTTTGCATTGATTATCGGAAACTCAATACGGGAACTAGGAAAGACCATTTCCCCTTACCATTTATTGATCAAATGCTTGAGAGAGTAGCGGACCACACTTACTATTGCTTCCTTGATGGTTATTTCGGATATAACCAAATTGAGGTAGATGTACTTGACCAGAAGAAAATGACCTTCACTTTCCCTTTTGGTACGTTTGCCTACAAACATATGCCATTTGACTTGTGTAATGCACCCGCGACCTTTCAAAGGTGTATGCTGAGCCTATTTAGCGACATGGTCGAAGAGGACTCGAAGTGTTCATGAACGATTTCAGCATTTTTGGCACCTCTTTCGACCTTTGTCTAAAAAAACTGGAAAAAGTACTTGCCCGGTGTGTGGAAAAGAACTTAGTGCTGAATTGGGAGAAATGCCATTTCATGGTCACAGAGGGAATAGTTCTTGGCCTCATAGTATCATCCAAGGGAATAGAAGTCGATAGGGCGAAAAAAGATGTCATAGCTGATCTCCCCCCACCAAAATTGCTCAAAGACGTGTGCTCTTTCTTGGGCCACGCGGGGTTTTATCGAAGGTTCATTAAGGACTTTAGCGCCATCGCTAGACCCTTAACCAACCTACTCCTGAAGGACACCCCATTCGAGTGGACAGAAGCATGCCAAAGCTCTTTTGAAAAATTAAAAACCATGCTTGTGTTCGCTCCCATCATGCAAGTTCCGGATTGGTCTTTACCATTTGAACATATGTGTGATGCTAGCGATTATGCGATAGGGGCTGTTTTGGTCCAAATAAAAGATAAGCAGGATCATGTCATCTAATACGCTAGCCGGACTCTTACTGGACCACAACTCAACTACTCTACCACGGAGAAAGAGTTGCTAGCGGTAGTCTTTGCCCTTGATAAATTCCGGTCATACCTTTTCGGTTCTCCCATTACGTGCTTCACCGACCACGCGACATTGAAATACCTACTTGCAAAGAAAGATGCAAAGCCGCGCCTCATAAGGTGGATCCTACTCCTACAAGAGTTCAATATCTCCATTAAAGATAAGAAAGGAGTAGAAAACGTCATTGCCGACCACTTATCACGGCTTTCGTCCGACGTACCTAGTGATCCCATACCCATAGACGAATACTTTCCGAATGAGCAACTCTTTGCTTCCTCTTCTTTGCCCTGGTTTGTGGATATAGTGAACTACCTTGTCACGGGAGCCGTCCCTCCCGATTGGGCACCGCAAGATAAGAAGAGGTTAATTACTTGGTCGCGCATGTTCTTCTATGACGATCCGTTCCTTTTGAAATATTGGGCCGACCAAATCATCCGACGATGTGTATCGAATGACGAGATCCTCAAGGTCATCCAGTTTTTTCATTCAGAAGCTTGTGGAGGCCACTTTTCGACGAAAAAGACGGTCGCTAAAATTCTGCAATGCGGCCTCTATTGGCCCAAAAAATTCCGGGATGTAAACGATGATTGCAAATCTTGTAATAGGTGCCAACGGATGGGAGCCATTACCCGATGAGACATGATGCCTCTTACCCCCATACTCATCATTGGGATCTTCGACTGTTGGGGTATTGACTTCATGGGACCTTTTCCCCCGTCCTTTGGTTTCCTATACATCCTTGTTACGGTAGACTACGTTTCTAAATGGGTGGAAGCTATAGCTACCAAGACAACTGACAACAAAGTGGTGATAAAATTCCTTCAGGAACACATACTTTCCCGTTTCGATGCACTGAAAGCGATAATCAGCGATAATGGCACGCACTTTTGCAATAGGCCATTCGAGAAGCTAATGAGAAAGTATGGTGTCACACCCCAAACCCAAATTCCCAACTAATCATTTATTATTGGAATAACTAGATCATAATCTTGAGCCCATTGGAAATATGATTCATTTATCAATATTTTCCTACATACTATGTATAATGAACATAATATTATTCTTATACCATATAAAAATCATCATCAGAGTTATAATTAAGTGGACATACAATATTCTGATTAACTATGATCAACTCAATCCATACTAAATCAATATATACAATGTGTGAGTATATTAAAACCTTCAGTGTGACAACGATAAAATCCCCATTTTTAAACCCCAGCTCTTCCAACGGTGCGACTCTCAAAGTTACCGATCATATAGTATCCTAGCTGGCAGCGTACAAACCTGAAATTGTTAAAATATAAATTGTAAGCATTAAGATTAGTGAGGAACTCCTTCCCTGCAATGGAATAACAATTCTATATCGAATATGTGGATATGAAATCCGAACAATCCTGCCCATTGGCAATAACAAATCTTGGATCATAAGATCCAAATAATTCTGCCCATTGGCAATAACAAATCCTGGATCATAAGAACCAAATAATTCTGCCCATTGGCAATAACAAATCCTGGAACATAAGTTCCAAATAATTCTGCCCATTGGCAATAACAAATCCTGGAACATAAGTTCCAACAAATCATTGGATCTTTGTCCAATTCCAATCCTGGATCATAAGACCCAACCAATCCTGGATATTTTAATATCCAAACAAATCCTGAATACCGAAGTATTCAAACAAATCCTCTCTTAGAGCTATATTTATATTTATATATGAAACAAATCATAAGTACACTCACCTTGACAGTTTAACTGGCTTTTCCCTTGCCTTTATCCGGTACTTGTTCAATCATCTCTTCTTCCCTTCCTATCATTATTATGATATTAGTATCATCATAAGAATATTAATAGTCCAAAGAATAACTTCATTCATAACTCAATTCATAAGCATCATATTATTCAATTCAAATCATTCATTAAAATGAAGTCCCATCTAGACTCAGGTTCTGATATCTAACATATTCAAATTACAGCCCAAACCTTTTTTAATTATTCTTGGTAATACAATCCTTACTATATCATGTTTCCAAAACAAAAGACGGCACATTATTCCGAGTTTCCTAGAGCAAGATATGCCTATTTCTTTTCCACATAACAAATCTTCCCTATAGGCTCTTTTATCGTTCATTCAATTTCCAGGAATTTTCATAATTTTTCTACATCATAAATTTCTATGATATTTTACACAACATCAGTAAACATATCTAACAATACAAAATTAAAGTTTCATAATTTTTAAGGTTCGTTTGATTTGTCAAGCAGAACATCGAACACATGGCGGGCATACTTTCACCCTTAGGGCAGATTTCATACCCGAACTTAAAACTCTCACCAAAGACACATTTCTTGGTATTTTGACATGATTTTAGGATATGTCATACATATATTATTCTAGGTTAATCTCCAATTTTAATAAATTAATTCCAGTAAGTACACAAAAATATATGGAAGTTTGAATAAACAGAGTTTCTAAACAAAGCAATTTTAGGGTTTTATACATTAAACTTAACTTAAACTTTCATTTACCAAACATATATATTAAGGGCTGAAGGTTTAGTAAATAAATGATGGTTTATATCATCTAAAACATAAATATAAGAAAAACAATAAGATTTGCAGTTAGAATTACCTTCGGGCTTTTACGTAATTTTCTATGAATTTTTCTTCAATTTTCTCCTCACGTTTTCTTCCTAACTTCCTACTTTTCTTTCCTTAAGCTTAAAATCTCTCATGGATGCATTTGGATGAATAAAGAGGCAATTATAAGGGTTTAAGGTCGGCCAAAGCCACCACCCTTACCAACCAATGAGAATAAAACATTTGTTGCCATAATAAGACAAAATACTACTTAACGGATGGACTGTTTTGCCCTTGTTTCGTAATTTTGGTATAACTTCTCACTCGAACCTCTGTTTCACACACCGTTTATTGTGTTACAACCATACCTCACTTGTATACAACTATATAGTTTTCACCTCAAGTCAATTGTTATGTCATAAAGGTCAAAACTAGCCTTAAACATGAACATTCCTACCGAAACCTTCAAAATTTTGTATTTGTAACTAATTCGACATTTCATGATTTTTGAAGGTAGGACTAGACTAAACATAATAAATTAACGTCATATATATTAATAACACACTAATCATATCACATAAGCTAAGCATGATTTAAGCATAATTAATCGTAATTATATTCGGGTTGTCACATATGGTGTCATTCACAAGGTTGGAACGACTTATCAGCCGCAAACGAACGGGCAGGCCGAACTAGTAAATCAGGAAATCAAGAACATTCTTAAAAAGACTGTCAATCCTACTCGAAAATATTGGTCACTTGGATTGAACGATTCGCTATGGGCCTATCGCACTGCATATAAAAATCCACTCGGCATGTCCCCTTTGCGCTTTGTGTATGGCAAACCTTGCCATCTCCCTGTAGAGTTAGAACACAAGGAGTATTGGGCAATTAAGGAGTTAAACTATTCCATGGATAAGGCCGGTAAAGCTCGCAAGATTCAAATCAATGAGTTAGAAGAAATACGCAATGATGCGTATGAAGATGCTAAAATTTCCAAAGAAAGGATGAAACTCACTCACGATCTCGTTCGTTGTGAAGAATGTTTTCTCTCATGGAGCTGTTGAATTAGACGATTTGAAGGGGAAATACATTTAAAGTGAATGGACAACGCCTAAATCCATATCTAGAGGCGTGTGTGGAAGAAGTCGACATCATCTGGTTGTCGGACCCCGTTTATGGGGTAGAGTGAGCTGTTACAGCGAGGTTGTCGCACCCCCGACGCATAAGGAGTGAGAGTCATGTGTGTAGAGAGAGTCGTGTGTGTAGAGAGAGTCGTGTACATTCGGGAATGAGCATTCGCACGTTTCGGGAAAATTATGTCAGGCTTGATATCGAGAGTTTTTTTTTAGTCCAAAATTGATCGGGAGTATGTTGTGAAAGTAAAAATTTTCGAAGAAGAGCGTTCGAAACCAAGTTCAGAAAAAAATCCACCTCAAACACTGGAGCGGGACCGGTTCCTTTATTTTAGGGCTGGACCGGTCCGCCCCGGACCGGTCCTTTAATTTTGAGGCGGACCGGTCTGCTAGTCAAATTTACCTGAATATTAAAGGACTGGATCAGTCCGGTCCCCAGGCAAACCGATACGCTTTCTGCAGGTCTATTTTTTCCCTTCCCTAGATTCACCCCCTTCTCCCCAATCCCATTCATTACCTCCAATTCGTTTCCCCAACTCCCAACCCTAACCTTTACGTCCCAAATTCACCCCCTTTTCCCTCCAAATCCAACCCCTACCCCCTCTCTTTCACCTATAAATACACACCCAAACCCTCCCCTTCCCTCCACACCTTCAACCAAACTCCTCTCTTCTCCCTCCCTAATTTCCCAAGCCAAAATCTCTTTTGTTATCATGGCCCAACGCGCTGCCCCCACCAAGTATGACTCCACTGACATCCACCCCTCCGACCATGGGGAATTCAGTTCCCACCAAGAGGAGCGATGGTGCCATCGGTTCTTCGGTCCGGATCGTAAACTCCATTTGGAGCGAGCGATCGAATGGATCGGTCTTCCCTAATCTGTCACCGCCCTTTTCATGGCTAGGGGTTGGTGCCATTTCCTCAACGAACCATATGAAGCGGCATGGGTGACCGAGGTGCGCTCCTTTTATGGCACCCTTGTTAGGACGGGCCAATTAGAGGCCCAAGATTTTGTATATGGGAACGTCGTCCCCTTTTCCTTGGCCCTTCTCACGGCTAAATTAGCCGAATACGATGTTCCCGACGTCTAAGAATTCACCTATCCAAGGAACATCGCCCCGGTCTCCAAGGAAGTTATTATGGCCCGCATTGCCCCAGATGTTGCATGGACGGGGCAAACTGCTGTGGTGGGCCGCCTCAATGAGAAGGCATGCCTAACCTTCCAAATCGTGTGTGCAAACATCTTGCAAACATCAAACGACTCAGCGATGCGGCCCCGCCAGGCCACCTTGACCTACCACCTCTTTGACCCACAGACTGCCATCAACTTAGCCCTCACCTTGTCGCTTCCATGGATGAGAAAGGTGCCGCGCCACTTCCTTATGCCCGTTTGATCACTTCCATCCTCAAGGATGCCGACATTGCGGCGCCACTTGACCGAATTCACCTCCGCGATCCTTTTGGACAAGTGACCCGCACTAAAAGCGCCAAGCAACTAGTTATCCTTCGGGCACAACGGGGAAGTGATAGTGAAGATGAGGCTGCCTCTAGCGTGAGCGACAAAGAAGAAGAGGCCACCGGTGCGGATGTCGAAATGGGGGACATCGGTCCGGATGAAGAGTCGGTGGACGAAGAAGACGATCAAGATTTTGAGTGGGCGAGTAGCGACCTCACAAACCGTATGGTGACGCTTGAGATGCGATTCGACCGATTACCATCGCGATACGAGCTTGATGTTTCGTTTCCAAGAGGATATATACCGACGCCAAGGGGATCCCAATGAGCCATTGCCGTCCTATTTTTATGATCCCTATGGCACCGATGTGCCCGGTTCCCCCCAACCCCTGCCCTAGTGAAGCTTGATGTGATTATGAGAGTTTTTATTTATGTAACAACCCTCGATTCCGGGAGACTCATTTTATACTAATTTTACCGCATAAGGTAATTATATAAAATGTGGGGACTGGAGTAAATATTAATTTAACAAATTGAAAGTTAATACTTACTAGATTGATGCATATTTACCGTATGTGAAAGTAAATATCATCAGGTTGCATGTTTGTAGTGTCATGTATTTTAAATGGCATTTTAGTTTAAATGATATTGGAACTCGAAATAACTTATAAAATTTCCGAATGCCAGTTTAGAGAGTGCAGTTAGTCTCGGAAGGTGCGAGACAGTTAAATTAAGTGCCATATTGTGTTTTTGTATTTCGGGAACTTTTACCTAGTTTTAGCTTAACGTGTATTCGGGAGTCATTTTAATGCGGTATTAACCATTTAACTTGGGATTTTTAACTTAAGTCCCGATTTTAGTCTTCTAATCCCCTAAATTCCCTAACTTATGTCTTAAACATAGAAAAAAGAAAAGAGAGAAATAAAGAAGAAGAGAAAAGAGGAGAAAGAAGAGAAATATGAAGATTGAAGATGGATTGATGCTCCTACTAAAAGAAATCTGATATTTCCTACATCAAGGCAAGTTTTCTACTTGCTAATATGTGATTTAAGATGTATAAATTGTATGATTAGTTGTGTATTTACATTTATGGTTTAAATGAGGAAATTGTGGGAATTAAACCTTAATCTTAGTTTTAATAATGGAATTGTGGACTTTGGTAGTTAGTGATCATGTTGGGATGATTTTGGGTAGATAAATATTGTTGGTTGTGTGTAAAAATGAAATAGATTTGAGGTTTGGAAAATTAGGGCTCAAAACACTTAGAACAAAACTAGGACATTCTGCAGAACCGAATCGATTCGGCCAGGCCGAATCGATTCGCCTTGAGACAGTTTCCAGGTTTGGGTCGACCGAATTGATTCGGATGGTCCAAATCGATTCGAAAATTATGCAGAAAGTCAGGTTTTTTTGACCGAATCGATTCGGATGGTCCGAATCGATTCTCTTTCCTGAATCCAAATCGATTCGGCTAGGCCGAATCTATTCGGAAGCCCTGCATTTTTGAGTAATTTTCTTGGTTTAGTTCCAATTCATTTTCTTTAAGTCTAGGGCCTAGGAAGCTTTTTTAATGAGGTAAACTAAGTGTCCTAGAGCTGTAATTGAGTTAGTTACTTCCCTACACTAAGAATGGGTCATGTGGGGACTTTTCCGGGGTTATGCCTATTGATGTTAGGGCATTCTTTTCTTCTAGTCAATTACTATAAAATAAAGAGTTATAATATTATGTTTGGGAGACTTTAGGAGCTCATTCGATCTATATTAGCCCTGGTGGTTTATAATAACACCATAAAAGTATGTTGGGAGAATAAATTGGAAGTTCATTTATCCCTCCGAGGTATGATAATATTGGGGTTTTAAATTAGTACCCTACAATGTTTGGAGGTAATTAAGAGTTTACTTACTCCTTTGAGGTTGTAGTAACGATATAATTTATTGTATGGCTCCGGATAATAAGTTATATTATTCACAAGAAGTAAATAGTAATGGTTTCGGATAAAATGAGACATATACATGGAAATGAAATGAAATGGAAATGGTATTGATTTTTGTAAATGATAATTTACTTAATCATGAAACTGGTAAATGATAATTTACTTGATTTTGAAAATGATAAATAAAATGGTTTAAACACACCTCTCTAAATGAAATCATATGGGAAGTCCGCGCGCGAGGTCATGCCCCCTGAGAAATTAACGCAGGGTGGATATAGTCCACATGCCATATGAGAGTTTATTGTTGTATATTTTTCTGCGATGGGTAGGAGATTCCGGGTGTGGTCTTGACTACCCCGCAGGCACATGGCCGCTTCCCGACGTCTTGCGATATACGTGCCCAGGTTGTTTTATGATAGGCCCTGGAAGATGATGGTCATTTAAGGGCGCGCACAGTGGGGAAACCCGGACGGGCGATCTTAGAATTCATTATATGTATATAAATATAACAGTTCATAATCAAGTGAGACTTGATGTATTTGATATGCCATAAAGAGCATGATGAAGTGCCACAAAGAGCACATATAAATGCCACAAAGAGCATTTGAAAATGATTATTTTCCTGATAAGGAAAGGATTTTTACAAAATGTAAAAGTAAGATAAAAATGCCATGAAGAGCATAACATTGTGATTTTACATATATTTCCTGTTAAGGAAAAAGATATATGAGATAATTGGTACACATGATAAGTTTTCAAATTAATGTTATTTGTCTTATCTCCCTGCTTAGTTTATGTTTTAAATTGTGTAGTTAGATAGTTATATCTCTCATCATGATTCATCATTCATAACTGTCATACTCTTTATTCATCTGGTAATCATATAGAACCGGGCCCTGACCCGTTTACATTTCTTGTTGCATATGCATCTTGTGTCCGCTCAGGTACTCTGCCGCAAGGATGCCTGATTTGAATTCTTATTCCGATGTCCTCGGCGAGCCGTGATGCATTGCGGGTATTACGGGATACATTTGGTATAGGCATTTTCATTTTTGTATCCTAGCTATGATCGGGTCTCTTTACTCGGGTGAGAGGCCCAAGCTTTTGTAAATGTCTAATGAAATGTATTGTATAAATTAATGAGTTTATTTAAATGCTGTTATAAAGATTGTGACCGGTAACATATTCGGTCTTTTTATTGTATTCTTGTTGTTATTATCTATATATGTTTTAGGGTTTCCCCTATCTTTTCAGGATTTGGGTTGTTTAAATTCTTTCTTTAACCTTAAAACAAAATTTTTGGCAACCCGTTTTCTGAAATTTTGGGTGGTTATCCTGGATACTCTATATTTTTATTTTGATGCGGAGAATGATTCCATCCGGGACTCCTGTTATATTGGAATATTGGGCTAGCCACCCCTTACTTTGGTGAGCGGGTTGTCACAATTTATTTTCATGTTCACATGTTTATATGCTTTTCCTTGTAATCGTACCACAGTCTTGTTTTGCTATAAAATCTGCATTTTTCTCCATTTGTTTGTTTTATTTATCACACTTATTATTTTGCCTTGTTTAGATTTTAGTCCTTTTTTCTTGAGGACAATGCAAAAGTCTAAGTTTGGGGCGTTACAAGTGTGTATTGCTAAAACTTCACAAATTTTCAAAAATGCCCAAAAAAAAAAAAACGATAAAATTTTGAAAAACCCAAAAATATTTTTGTTCAAAATAAATAAAAATTAGAATTCAAAAATTTCAAAAATATCATTAAAAGTCGGTTCAAAGTCTCAAGTTGTAAAAATTCAACTTACACAAAGCCGAAATTGACTGAAAATGTGGTAACGCAATTGGTCTTTTGGACAATGAAGTAGGCCCTCGTTTGTCACCCAAAAATATTGGCCAGAAAAAGATGCGAAAAATCACCCCTTTTGCAACCCAAATTGAGCCAAATAGATTTTCCCTTTCGTTTGACAACCCGAAAACCCAAATATACCGGAATTGTGAAAAATGGAAAGATTCAGAATTTAGTCCAAAACGTGCATATAAAGGGGCAAGAAAAAAAATAGATATGCTCAACAAAAATAGCAAGAAAAGAAAAGAAGTGAAAAATAGGAAAAATAGAGAAAAAGAAGAATAAATGAGCAATAGCCCGAAAAAAAAGCACAAATGGACAGCATAAATGACTTTTCCAATTCCAATCCTTCCTATCATTCTCATTTTACCCCATATATCTTAAAACCCGAAAAAGTCCTAACCGAGTCTAAATTGCGAAATTGGTTACCGCGTGGAGAGCTGATACACCAAAAGATTATAAAAGAGATTGAATGCGCGAACAAGAGGCAAAGTTCCCGTTTTAAAACCGTAATCCGTTGATGAGATCCTTTTACCATGAAATTTTCATTTTTCTTCTTGTATGCGTGAGTTTGCATCCATTACATTTATTCTTTATATCACGCATACCGAGAGAATAGCCACTTCCCGAGTGATTCGTTTGAGAGAGCATTCCATGAGAAATTAAAATCAAAACAATTTTTCGGGTAAGTAACGTGATAATCAATCAGTGAAAATTGGCAGTTATATTTTCGGCTTCACACACACACACATTTTGATTTGAGACTTGTAAATATGACTTGATGATGACTATTTTCTGGAAAAGTTTGAATTACACAATTTTTGCGTATTTTGAATTTTCTTTGAGTTGAATTTTGTGGGTATATTCACTGCAAACCCTCATGAGACACAACTCATCCTACTAGGGTGACCTAGGGGTTTAAAGGCTTGTTGCATACAATAAATGCAATCATTTTCCCGCGAAAAAGGTATTCTATCCCAATAAAATATTTTTCAAGAGATATAACGTGCTAGGATTCTTTTACATTGCTCGAGACGCGCAAAGTTCTAAGTTAGGGGGGTTTGATTAGGCATAAATTCTTCCCAATTTATCCCTTAATTTAGCTACTTTTATCACCTCGAACAATGTAATCGATTTGACTTTATCTCATAATCTTGCGACTGACTTATCCTAACGAGTACACCGAGTTTTTGGTATTTCGTATTGCTTTTACTGGTATTTGATGTCAAGAAACGAAAGAAAGAAATCAAAAGAATCGAGAAAGACAAGAAGGAAAGTCAAAAGGGCAAAAGTGTAATTTTTACCCAGAATTAGGATGAGGTACCTAAAGAGAAGTTGAAGATATCACATTAATGAACACATAGGAAGAAACGACACCTCAATCGGAGTCCGAGAACAAAAGATATGAGCAGTCAAAGTTGAGAAAAAAAGTCAACCAGGCAGAGCGGTCCGCTCCTACCCCGGACCGGTCCGCTGTGCCATACTCCCGAAGACTCCAGATCGAAAGCAAACCGAAGAAGGATGAAAAATAAAAGAATCGGTTCGCCTCGTACCGGTTCGCCAGAAAATAAAAATAACCGATCCGCATCAAGAGGCAGACCGATCCGCCTAAGGCCCGGACCGGTCCGGCTATCGAGATCTTGAAATCTTATCTTCTCCTAAGAAGAGTCCTAGTGTAGATGAAACTCCTGAATTGTTGTAGGGTATAAAAAATCGTTTTATTATCATTATTTGCACGGAGAATTGTAGTTAATTTTCCATTCTTTTCCAGAAACCCTAGTTAGATACAATTTACAGTTTTAATTCCAATAGTTGAAGATTATTCAGAAGTTCTTTGATTACAAGTGTTCTTAATTGCTGCTGTTACTGCGTTGGTAAAATTAGTGAGTTGTTTCCTTCCTTAATTTTTTTCTACATCAATTCACAAGTTTTCTTTAGATTAATCATGGTTTTCTGCACATCAAACACTGTTTTCATTACTTTCAGCATGCAAGGCTAGATTTTCTAAGGCCGGGATACATGAACACAGCCTGATGTGTTAGTTGCATGTGTATAATATTAATCCTCTGCATTTAGTGATTGATTACGACTGTATTGCATAGGAACACAAGAATTGTAGATCTTTAGATATCGTTTGCCTCTTGGTAACCGGGATGCTTTAGAATGCAATTCGAGTGTCACTATCGCGGTACTGATTTTCTCGTCCTCAGATTAAGTATGATGCGGGCTTGAACCTCATATACGTAATGCATGGGAGTACTAAATTCTGGGTCAAATTAATCAGTTAAATTTACGATTAGTATTATAACTGCAAGACACTAGGGTTGGGGGATTGTATTCCCGTACTATTTTCTCAACACATAGTTTAAAGTTTTAAATCATTTTTCATCAATATTTTAGGTAGTTTAGTCTAATTGCATCTCTTCATAATTTCATAATTGCACTTAGTTTTAGTCAATTCTCGAAACCAAATCATTTTTTCTTTCTTTTTAGAGTCAAAGTTAGGATTCCTTCGTCTTTTCCCGTCATTACAACTTCATTGACTTAGTTCCCTGTGGATACGATCCCGACTTACTAGGTTTATTACTAACGCGATAGGCTTGCACTTGAGCCTTGAGTGAACGCACATTAGAGACCCTTTCTGAGTCGCGTCACCCCGCGTTGGTGATATATACTGATGTTGTCAATGCTGCTTTTGTACACTGCCAAGATCATCGCTTCCATACGAAGGGGAGCAAGAGAGGTCTAGTTAGCAGGGCAAGGCAAATAGGGGTGGTACCAGCTCGACACCGTTGCAGCAGACAGTCACTCATTAGGGACATGATTTTTGATAGGGGAATAATGCCAAGGGATTCAGGAACGGAGGGTTCTGATCAGAGGGGAAGGATTACAGGCAGGGTCACCAAGGCCCAAATTAGCGGTAGTTTCCTCCGGGTCATCAGGGCCAAGGGAACCAGGGGGCGGGCATCAGGGCCAACTGCAGGGCTAATAGCGTTAGGGCCAGTAGGTCCATAGATAGAGGTAGTTCCCAGGGCAGTGCTTTATCTGTGGCTAGTAGGATCCCAAGAGGAGAGATTTCCCATAGCAATGCAGGGCATAACAGCAGGGTGCCCAACAGGGACAACAGGCTCCTTTACCCCTACAGCACCAGCAATACCAACCCCTCAACATCAGCAGGGAAATATGCACTACAGGAGTGTGTATAACGTCCGGGATGTACCGATTCCACATGCACCTCATATGTCGCCAACATTAGAGGGTATGTTTCTTATTCATGGGCTTGAGGGTAGGATTCTTTTTGATACTGGGGAATCACATTCGTTTATTAAAGCCAGATTTTCTAGTGCTGCCGATTTATTAGAGATCGCCGACAGTCTTCTTATGTGTGTAGAGTCACCGATAGGTACTGGTTCACTGATACACTCGATTTATAGAGGATTTGATATCATGATAGGGAGACTGAGCTTAGAGCCAGACCTCCTAGTGTTAGACAAGGAGGGATACGATGTGATTATGGGTATGGATTGGTTAGCAGGATATAGGGCGATGGTAGATTACTATGAGAGAACCATTGGTTTCTCCATTCCGGAGCAACAAATGTTCTTTATGGTGATGCCTCATCCCGAGGGAGGGTTACGCACACACTTATTTGAGACCTCATAGGAGGTAGTGATTCCGTTAGACTCAATTTTGATCGTGATAGATTTTGAGGATGTATTCCAGGAGATACCTGGATTACCACCCCACCGAGATATTGAGTTTGTGATTGACCTAACACCGAGTATGAGACCGATTGCCCAAACACCATATTGCATACCCCCGCAGAGATGCGTGAATAAAGAGAGAAGATTCAACAACTCTTGGGTTAGGGTTTCATTCAACATAGTACATTTCCTCGGGGTGCACCCGTGTTGTTTGTGAAGAAGAGGGATGGAACGTTTCACTTGTGTGTGGATTACAGGGGGCTGAACAAAGTTACGATACGGAATAAGTATCCATTACTGAGGATTGATGACCTGTTTGATCAATTGCATGAGTCTGCCTACTTCTCAAAGATTAATTTGAGATCGGGTTATTGTAATACCCCGCATTTTTGATTGAATTGAAATTGAAAAAAAAAACTATTCCAGTGTATATATTCGAAATGTTTGGAAATGAAACTATGTCAGTATATATATTCGAAATGATTGGAAATGAAAAGTTAAAATGAATTCATTGAGATATGAATGTGCGACTTAAATATTAAAAGCGAATTAACGCGTAAAAGAATCGAGAGAGTTAAATTTGGGGCAATGGCATTTTTGTAAATAAACTAACCCTAGGTATAATTAGAAAAGATGAGAAGAAGTCTTCATTATTTCATTTCACAAAATGGGGCTAGGGTTCGGTAGACAGAGAGAGTAAGAAGAGAAGAAAGCTAAGAGGATTTCAAGAAGATTCAACTTCTCCATACAATCCAACGCAAGTTAATAACCTATATGTGTATATTATGTGTCTATAATGAAATTTCACATGAACATGTATTTGGATCCCTAAATTAATATGAAATTGATGTTAAAAATGATATGCAATGTATTAAGATCATCATCCATGTAGATTCAAATGCAATAACATCATTATAGGGATTGAGATGTAGAACAACCTCTTGAATTTTAGAAATCTATGAAATTAAGTAAATCGTCATATTAAAAATTATTTTGAGCTGTTTTGGTTCCGAAAATGGATGTTTCATCCATGATACCTGATAGAAAATCATATTCTGAACAACTTTGTAGTTTTAAGTTTTTTCGAAAACGGATCGAAAAAGTCTCAAATCGGCGTTTTAAAATTCTGCGCAAAAAGTTGTCGTGAACAGGTCCAAATTATATATGTTAGTTTCGGGTCTGTTTTATGCAGGCTACGGTAGCGTGCGCACGTGTCCTTGTAGAAAATCACGTTCCGAACAACTTTTTAGTTTTAAGTTTTTCCAAAAATGGATCGAAAAAGCCTCAAATAGTCATTTTAAAATTCTGGGCAGAATGTTATCGAAAACAGGGGAGAATATTATATGTTAGTTTCGGGTCTATTTTATGTAGGCTATGGAAACGTGCTTTCGTGTCCTTATGGAAAATCACATTTCGAAAAACTTTGTAGTTTTAAGTTTTTCCAAAAATGGATCGGAAGAACCTCGAATCTGCATTTTAAATTCTGGGCAGCATGTTGTTGAAATAAGAGTGATAATGTTTTTCATGTTGTTAGTAAGATAATTGTGGTGTTGTGACTAATGGTTATTAGGGATATATAAACTTGAAATGATTTGATGTTGAATAAGTAAATTAATGATGTAAATTATGTTATATTATAAATAATGACTATTGAATAACTCGAGTAAGAGGCTTGACACGATTGTATATATACATAAGCGTGAAATTATTTTACATGTATATTGGCGAGTATACACTAGACTAGTCCTCCGGTCGACACTAGACTAGTCCTCTGGTCGACGTAGGCACATGTTGAATGCGATTTTTTTTTTGATCGATCCGGTTAGGTTCCGCTCGAGTGCCGTGTCGGAGATAAACCACCGAAACCGGACACATGGTTGTAATACGGGTCGGATAGAAATGCCTTGAAACGCCATGTGATTTAGGACTTAGTATGATTTCCCTTGCCACGTAATAGTGGGGAATATTCGTGTGTAGGACTAGTGTTACGACTTATTCCCCCGGGTAACGATAGTGACCCGATATGACTTGTTGTGTGAGATATTATGCTTGTGTCTTAAAGTAATGTCCCGATTCGATGTATTATACTTGAAGGTAATATTTTGACACATTAAATAGTGAAATGAGATTAATAATGATTAACCATGATACGATATGAGACTACATGTTACTCGAGTTTGGGTTGGGTAGTCACGGCATCGGAACATTGGTTGGGTAATGGAACAACTTAATTACTGGAGACGAGTAATGACTAGTGTGCTTTCATTATAAGTACATCTTATAATCTTATAGCTTGTTTTCTTGCTTTGACGTCCGTCGATCTTGCTCTTCTCCTATATATATATATATATATATAATATATGACAGGTCCTAGTCCCATTGGACAATAGACTACGGAGCCTGATGAGATCATATAAATCTTAGGATTCATGTAGAGTTATTCTATTTTAATTTATGTCGTTCGTTTCCCTTTTCTTAAGGGTGGTATCAGAGATTAATATCATTTTGTTTATACTTGGGATTTGAGAGAATTGTTGTATTACTCTTTCCCATTTTGTATTGGGATGCATGTATTGGCATTTTATATATTCAGTTTTCAGATTACTGATGGATTATTACAGTTAATAGTTATGAGTTGGTTTCACTTGTTATAGCTGTTATGATGTGATATAGTTACACGTATGAGAGTGTACATGTTTATTTTACTGCATTTATTTAAATTTCTGTTTCTAATGCCAACATATTGACGCTCCGCTTTAATTTAATTGGGCGTAACTAACCGAATTAGATATAAAAAGCAGGGTTGTCACAGTTATCACCAGCTATGTATTTAGGAGGAGGATGTTCCCAAGACCGCTCTCCTATCGCGGTATAGGTCATACGAATTTAGTGTGATGCTGTTTTGTCTCAATAATGAACTTTCAGAGTTCATAGATTTCATGAACAGAGTATTCAGGGAGTTCTTGGACCAGTTTGTGATCGTGTTCATAGATGAAATTTTGGTCTACTCTCGTACCGAGGAGTAGCACACGGAGCATCTATGTAGGGTCTTGCAGACACTTCGGGACCATAAAAATATGCTAAATTTGGGAAGTGTGGATTTTATCTCCGAGAGGTGTAGTTTCTTGGCCACATCGTGTCTGACAGGGGTATTGCAATTGAGTTGCGTAAGGTATCGACGGTGAGGGAGTGGGGACAAACCATGACACCGAAATGAGATTCACAGCTTCTTGGATTTGGCTGGGTATTATCACCGCTTATTAAGGGATTTTCAAAAATTGCGGGTCCACTTATGAACCGGAGTTGCAAGGGGGTATCGTTTAGGTGGAGTGACCATTTTCAGTTGGTTTTCGATGAGCTAAAGGAAAAATTAACATCAGCGCCAGTACTTGCATTGCCTAGGATTGGGGTGGAGTATCGGGTCTACATGGATGCATCCCTACATGGACTTGGGGGTGTATTACAACAGGAGGAGATGGCCATAGCTTATGCGTCTCTAAAACTTAATCCCCATGAGAAGAACAACCCCACCCATGACCTTGAGTTATCCGCGGAGGTATTTGATCTGAAGATATGGAGGCATTATCTGTTGGGAGAGAAGTTTACATTGTTCTCGAACCATAATTCACTTCAGTATTTCTTCACACAAAAGGATCTGAACATAAGGCAGAGGCTGTGGCTAGTGTTCATAAAGGATTACCAGTTTTATATACAATATCATCTTGATAAGTATAACGTGGTAGCAAACGCGTTGAGTTAGCAGAGGTCTGAAAAGCAAAGTGGATTGAGCTTCGACATGATGATGAGGTTAACAGAGCGTGTATGGAAATGTTATCTATCACTCCCGAGATTGTGATGCGGGTAGTGAAAGTGTAGGCAAATGTAGGTAGTGAAAGTGCAGGTAGAGTATCATTTCTATCAGGGTAGGGTGCAACAGTTATTAGCTGAAGGTGCGAAGTCTTAATCGACCAGCTCGAAGGGAGGCCTACGTTTTAATGGGAGATTAGTTGTGCCTAAGGGCAAAGATTTGAGGCATGCTGTGATGGATGAGTCCCATGGTTCGAGGTTTGCGGTACATCCCGGTGGGGATAAGATGTACCAGGATATGAGGAGACAATACCAGTGGGCAGGAATAAAGAGTGACATAACCGAGTTTGTCTTGAAATGTGTCACTTGTTAGATTGTGAAAGTTGACCATCAAAGACCTTCAAGGATGCTACAATCATTGGAGATTACCGTGTGGAAGTGGGAGAGTATCTTGATGGATTTTATTACAGGGATTCTGACATCGCAGAGGGGTCACGTTTCCATTTAGGAGATAGTGGATCGATTGACCAAGGTGGCCTAGTTCTTGTCGATCTGCACCGACTATGAGATGAGTCAGTACACGCAACTGTTATTTGTCGATATAGTTAAGCTGCACGGGGTGTCCATTAACATTGTATCTGATAGAGACAAGATCTTCGTGTCTCACTTCGGGAAAAGCTTCCAGGAGGGCATGGGAATAGATTTGCGGTTGAGTACCTCTTATCACCCATAGATAGACGGGAAGACTAAGCGGGTTAATCAGATGCTGGAGGACATGTTGAGGATGTGAATTTTGGATTTGGGGGAGGATGGGAGCGATACCTTCCATTGGTAGAGTTTATGTATAATAATTCTTACCAATTTACTATCGACAAGGCACCGTTTGAGGAATTGTACGAGAGACCTTGTCGTTCACCCGCTTACTGGTTAGAGGTAGGGGACAACACGTTATTAGGGACAGAGATGATATAAGAGACGACTGCCAAGATTGAGCTAATTTGGGGACGTATTTGAATTTCTTAGGATAGGCAGAAGAGTTATGCTGATGCCGACCGAAGGCATGTGGAGTTAGAGGTTGGGAACCAGGTGTTGATTTACGCATCTCCCATAAAGGGGATCATAAGATTCGACAAGACAGGGAAGCTAGCACCGAGATATGTGGGAACTTTCCTGATTATTGAGACAGTGGGATCAATGTCTTACATATTGGGATTATCAGAGCATATTTAGTGGATACACGATGTGTTCCATGTAGCGTTGCTGAAGAGGTACAGGAGGAGCGAGAGAGATTTCTGGCACGTTCCACTTGAGGAGAATGATTTGCAGCTAGACATCTCGTATGAGGAGAGACCCATGGAAATTCTAGATCATAGTGAGCGTAAGCTGCGGTCTAAGGTGGTGCCACTAGTTAGAGTTCTGTGGGAACACCTTAGTGTTGATGAGTATACTTGGGAGTTGGAGGATGACATGCGAGAGTGGTATGCAGAGTTATTCACCGTAGGTATGACCTAATTTTTGGGATTAAATTCCTTGTAAGAGGGGAAGTATGTAATACCCCGTAATTCTGAGTATTGGAATTTAATAAATTGGACAATTAATTAGTTTTATTTTAAATTACGCGAGAGAAGTAATTGAATTGAATTTAATGATAATGTGATTATTTAATCTTAATCGAGAGAGAGGTAATGATTAATATTATGAATTTAGTTTACTACGTGAAAATAGTAAATAATGTATATAAATTATTACATGTAATAGAGAGCGATATTGGCGTAATTGGAATTATCTCAACTGGGAGTCGCGTGAAGACTAATTTGGGGTCGAGATAGAATAATTATGTAGAGTGATGTGGATGATTATTTTGAGGTCACGAATAACTACGGAAGGGTCAAAATAGTTAAAATAGTATACCCTGGGGTGTCGATTCGGTCCCGGGGCATTTTTAGGCAAAAGCGACACCGTATAGGGGCATTTTAGTCATTTGGGAAATGAGGGTTAGGAGACCTATGAATTTCTAACTCCTTTATTAGATGTTAGATACGTGGGGCTAGGTTTAGAAACTCAAAATACAACGGGAGTCCGTTGGAGAACAAAAGGAGAGAATTCTTGGAGGTTTTAAAGAGTTCTTGACAGGTTGAAGTGTGTTCTTGCACCACAATCAAGCTTGGAGTGAGGATTGGAAGAGTAGATCATCAATCCATCATCCTAACCATGAAATCAGACCCTACTAATAAAAGGAAAGTGGTTTCTTGGAATTCAATACGAAGTTATAATACCCATGTGACTAGGGTTGCAATTATATTGATTAAATGAATGTTCTTAGAAGAAAATAATGATTTTTACACATGCTATGGGTAGGGATTTCATGTAGAATGATTTAATATCTGTAGAGGATTAGAAATCATAAGATATGTGATTATCATCAGGGATCAAATTTGAGTTTTTGAACGAATATGTGGGAAGAATACTTATAGAGTGCGAAAAGTAGCGTTGCGTCAGAACGCTAATCGTTGAGTTCGTTTCGCCTACTTAATACAAAAACCTACGACTACAATTGCGATACAAGTAAAGCGGTAAGTCGGGTATCGAATCCACATGGAGTGTTTGTATATCTCGTAATCGGTTTATTAATTTAGGAATAAAAGTGTAAAAGGTGATGTGTGCTTGTAAATAAAAGTAAGGAGAGAAGTTAAGTCTAAATAAAAGTAAAGCGAGGATCGTGATAACATTCAACCATACGGATCGAAACAACTATTAATCAGAATTCCAGCTCGAGAGCAATTTAATCGAGCATTATCAATTAATCATAAACTTCGCGCAATAAGGAATTTAAGCCAAAGTTGCGTGAATAAACATTTAATCAAAAATTGGTCGCACGCGGATTAAACTCGAATTATCTATATAAAGACTAACGTTGTATGACAGAGAAAGTTAAACGCATAACAATCCGACTTTAATACGTGCGGATTCAATTAAACGCAATACTGCACAAAACCTAATTTTTGGTGCTTGAGGTCCGTAAATGGCGGAACGAAATCCCAACCCTATTTATCTAAGGGTACATCATGAATTAAACTACTTTAAATCAATTAAACTAAGAAATCAAGAAATCAACACAATTAAACTAATTAACAAAGTAAGAAATAATCAAGAGCAACTATATTAATGGTAAAGGAGATGGAAAGTTCAACTTACAAAGCCTAAATGGTTGTCATCCCAAAGAGAAATGAATAAAGAGCTCTCAAAACCCAAAACCCTAACCTTTCCTAACCCTAAAACGATTTTTTTCTCATATTTACACAAAAATGGGTTTATATAGTAAGTGAAATAAAATTAGAAATGAAAAGGAAAAAGAAAAGAAAAGGCAAAATATCAGCTGAAAACAGGGCATCGATCAATCGATCCCTTTGATCGATCGATCGATGGTAAAAATAATAGCCCATCGTCTCAACTCGATGGAAAAAACTGAAGGATCGATCGATCAATCCTTTTGATCGATTGATCGATGGTTACATGTCTACACTTATTCCCCCTGTTTTGGTTGGTTTTCTCCTCCGCTAAGATCGCCGTAACTTCTTCGTTCAGACTCGGAATCACACAGCGTTTATGGCCACATAAAGCTTGTGAGGAGGGATACAACTTTCGTGTAGATGTTAGTCCAGGTGCCCAAACTGTGAATTGACAGAATTGCCCTTGCGCCTGCAGATATGTACGGAACTTGAGTGAATGCGTCCGAACTTCACACTTAGTACCTAAATACCTACAAAATCCCAATTATACCTCATATAGCATGTTAATAATATAAAACCGAGGTTTCTGGTTAATGGGATGAAATATGGAGATTAAGCCACCTGAGGGGGCCAAAATGCGTAGGTTCGAGAGATGAAATATGCAATATTTGCGTGTTATCACCCCCCCTAACTTAAACATTGCTAGTCCCTAGCAATGAAATAGGATGCAACAAGAACTATAAGCAAACCAAAGGCAAGATATAGTACAAAATTATTGTATAAAAGCATAAGGCCACTTTCGCGGGAGATTCGATTGCATTTAGCGTATGCAATAAGCCGTTAAACGCCTAGGTTACCCTAGTAGACGAGTGTCGTCTCGTGAGGATATTCACGGATGAAACCCACAAACATCCCATGGTTTCCTCAAAATAATCCCAACCAAACATGCGACAAGCCCAACAATAGTGAACAAGATTTCATACGCATTATTAGCAAAGTGAATGAATTCAAACAAAAGTCCAAATTATTGACATTCTAGAATGCACCTCATAGAATTGAAACCTTAAAATGTGGGAGGGGGAGCGAGCACATGCAGAGTGTGATTTGGCAAAAATTTAAATAAACCGAATACTAAGTTAACGCAAGCATATATTCAATCCTCACGGGCATTACACTCATCAAGTGAATTCACTCGAAATAGGGAGGTAACACACGAAACACGTGGGCATAAAGAGTAAATGTAAATGGAAACTAGGCCACACACATGTCACAAATGAAGAACGCTATATATAAACTGAAAAATTGTAATCTCAATGAAAGATACCGCACATTAAGGGAGGCGAAATGTATTTTCACAGATTATCAAAACTCTTTTAACTTTTGAATTACATCTACTTAAGATCACATAGGACTTTAATAGGGTTGTAATGTAGGTTTGGCTAGGGTACGGAATGAAGGAATGTATATACGGATTCAAAGTGTTCGGAATGAAAAATCATGATAATGGGAAAAATACGGGCATTATCAAAATTGGAAAACAAGTTCCAAAAAGGCATTAGATATATCATTTGGAGAGTAATCAAAGCTTATTGAACTATATACACAACATTTACAACCTTCTCTTTCTTTTCTTTTCTCATGTTTTCTTTTGCTTTTTCCTTTTTCCTTTCTTTTTTCTTCACTTTTTCACTTCTTTCTTTTCTTTACTTTTCTCACTCTCACATGCCTAAATTGAAACCGTAACACAACAACATCATTCAATCCCATGCAACATTCCAAACAAAGGTATGGAAAGTGTATGTATGGTTTGAAACTCCAATTTAGAGCTGGTTATGGGATTGGGGTTATGAAAAGAAAGGCTAATATTTAGGCTCAAAGGGGTTGACGAGAGAAAACATATAAGGTGAGGTCAAAGTCAATATGGGTGATATAACAAAGATTGCCTATGACCATTTCAAAAAGTTTACGCAATTTTTGAGTCAAAACAAACTTTGAAAATCATGCTCAAGTAATACATTTTTATATGAACTCAATTAATGAACGATCAAATGAAAGAATAGTGATATTACCAACGAATTCAACGTTTTCAAAGAGAAAATAATAGTGTATAACACTCAAAAATGAAGATAAGGTAGAAAGCATACTCGGTGTAAGTATATACAATGCAATAAAAGATTACCGAGTTATCAAAATCTTAAACCAAATCAATATAGCAAGAAAAGTGCATGTGCTCATGGGATTAAGTTTAATTCATGAAGTTATTCATAATATCAATAATTGAGGATTAAAGTCTAATAACTTCTAAAATCAAGAACATGCATCATTGTGTTGTCTATTGGATCGGGCAATTATTAAAATTTATCATCGAAAATAAAGGCAAAATGCCCAAAAAAAGAGAAAAAAGAAAGAAAATCTTTTTTTCCCCTAAGAAAAGCATACTAAGTAACTAACGTGTGCGCAAAAACATAGACTAAAATAAAGAAATGGATAGAATATCCCACACCCCCTAACTTAAAACTTGACATTGTCCTCAATGTAAATCAAGAACCAAGTCAAAGAGAGGAAAAAAAGCGATATTACCCAAAATTGGGGCGATCCCCATAAGAACAAGTCCAAAGAATCTACAAAACAAGTTAGTACCGAGCATAGCAAAAAAAATAACAAAAAGTGAACTAATTACACTAGACTAAATTAAAAAAAAGAAAAGATAAAAAGAAAGAAAGAATAAAAAGCTAACTATGTACAACCTAATATTTAGGCTTCACACTAACTATACACTAGAAGTCTAAATCGGTGAGGGTCCACCATGAAAAGGATTTGACTTTGGAGGATAACCGGTGTACCCTCACTCTCAAGTATACCTTCCAAAAAATAGGAATTCCATTTAAGCAACTGAAGGCATGTGTAAGGCGGAAGCCAATTAAAAATTTTGGAGGTACGATGGGGGATTTGGATTGGACGGGTGACAAATACACATGCGGGCCAAGAAAAATTGAATCATCTCCCAAGTATTTTGAAGTTGGAATGGGAGGCGGCGCACATGAGGGAAAAGATGCCATTATGGAAGGCGACTCAAGCGAGTACTTCTCATCGGTGTAAATATTTGGAATTAAAAGTTTTGAACCGATTCATCGGGTACTAAAGTTGGTATGACAATATAGAATAAAGATGGGGATGAAAGAAATTCAATCCCAGGCGATGATTTATCATCGCTTAAAGATTGAATTTCAGAAGAAATAAGAACGTTTACAATGAAACTTTCTTCATTGAGAATCAAAGAAGAAACGAGTTCATTGCAAATGGATACTATGCCACTTTTATCCTCATTTTCATTCTCTAATATACCATGGGTCAAGTCAAGAACGATTTGTTCCAAAGTAGGCACAAAGTCCTCATTTGGTTCAAAACAGTCCTTAACTTCTGAAGTCTCAGAAGAAAAGTCGTTGTCGGATTCAAATAATAAATCCAACTCATGTTCCCAACAATGATTTTCTTCCCAATAATAAATCCTCTCATTTTCAAGCATGCACAATCCCTCTCCGAAAGTCATAGGGCGAGGAACAGATTCTTGGAAATAAATAGTTTGGAAATTGTTCTTGGGACTACAATCAAAATCATTAACATAAGAATTTTGAAAATGATTACAATTTGTTTCAAAATTCTTATCATAAGCATCTTGCGACCCAAAATCAAAATGATCGAGCTAAAATTTACGTAATCCGTACTTTGACTTTCGTAATACTCACCCAATGTCGTTTTAGATGTTGCAATTTTTTTGGCTTGTAAGTATTGACCAAAAGTCATAGGTTTACGGAAATTTTGAGAATTATCATTAGGATTACCAGAAAAATTGGAATAAGATATGCTTACCCTAAAATAAAGCTCGAGAGGACAAATTCCACAAAGCTATGTGCGACGGGAAAAATTCAAGAGTTTCTAGGCGCTCAAATGTAGAAGTCCAGCAAAAAAGGTTAAAACAAAGAATACAAATGCAAAAGAAAAAATACTACGAAATAATAAGACAATTACAATCTATATAAAATAGTCCTCGACAACGGCGCCATTTTGATCGACCGTGCGAAACGTGGCGCGCGGTCCGCACGCCGATCGTTGTTGTTCATTTCACCACGTCTATGCAAAAACCTAAGTTACGACTACACTTGGGATACAAGTATAGCGGTAAGTCGGGTATCGAATCCACAGGGAGTGTTCGACATATTTTAATCGGTTTATTAATTCAGGAATAAAATTGTAAAAGGTGACATGTGCTTATAAATAAACGAAAAGAAAGAAGTTAAGTCTAAATAAAAGTAAAGTGAGGATAGGGATAACATCCAACCATACGGATCGAAACAACTATTAATCAGAATTTCGGCTCGAGAGAAATTTAATCGAGCATTGTCAATTAATCATAAACTTCGCGCAATAAGGAATTTAATCCAAAGTTGCGTGAATAGATATTTAATCAAAAATTGGTCGCACGCGGATTAAACTCGGATTATCACTATAAAGACTAACGTTGCATGACAGAGAAAGTTAAACACGTAACAATCCGATTTTAATATGCAAGTGTTCAATTAAACGCAATTCTGCACAAAACTTAATTTTTGGGACTCGAGGTCCATAAATGGCGGAACGAAATCCCGACCCTATTTATCTAAGGGTACATCATGAATTAAACTACTTTAAATAAATTAAACTAAGAAATAAGAAATCAACACAATTAAACTAATTAACAAAGAAATAATCAAGAGCAACTATATTAATGGTAAATGAGATGGAAAGTTCAACTTACAAAGTCCAAATGGTTGTCATCCCAAAGAGAAATGAAGAAAGAGCTCTCAAAACCAAAAACCCTAACATTTCGTAACCCTAAAATGAATTTTTTTCTCATATTTACCAAAAAAATGGGTTTATATAGTAAGTGGAATAAAATTAGAAACGAAAAGGAAAAAGAAAAAAAAAGGAAAAATATCAGCTGAAAACATGGCATCGATCGATCGATCCCTTTGATCAATCGATTGATGGTAAAAATAATAGCCCATCGTCTCAACTCGATGGAAAAAACTGAAGGATCGATCGATCAATGGCTACAGGTCTGCACTTATTCCTCCTGTTTTGGTTGGTTTTCTCCTCCGCTAAAATCACCGTAAGTTCTTCGTTCTGACTCGGAATTGTGCACCGTTTACCGCCATGCGAAGCTTGCGAGGAGGGAAACAATTTCCATGCAGATGTTGGACCAGGTGCCCAAACTGTGAATCGACCAAATTGCCCTTGCGCGAGCGGATATGTACTGAACTTGAGCGGAATGTGTCCGAACTTCACACTTAGTACCAAAATACCTACAAAGTCCGAATTATACCTCATATAGAATGTTAATAATATAAAACCGAGGTTGTCTGGTAAACGGGCTTAAATATAGAGATTAAGGCACCCGAGGGGGCTAAAATGCGTAGGTTCGAGAGATGAAATATGCAATATTTGAGTATTATCAAATACAAAACTAGAGTTTTTGATGATCAATGAGATTGATTCATTTTTGACTAAATTTTGTGAGAATTTATTGTGTTTTGAACATTAGAAATCATCCTAATGCATGTAGAAAAGGTTTGGAAAAGTTGGTTTCAAAATTGGTGAGGAAATAAATAATGACACATATGTGAAAATGGTGAAAAAAACTTGAAAAACCAACAAAGAAGATGACCTGGTGCATATTGAATCGATTTTGCCCAAGAACGAATCGATTCGACAAGGCGAATCGATTCGGTATCTGGGCGAATCGATTTGGCCCTGCCAGTTTTGCTTATTTTGCTTATTTAAGCATTGAAACTTTGTGTAAATGATTGGGTGACCTTTGGGGCCTCGATAAATCATTATAAGGGACTTATGGGATTACAGTAGGACCTTTATAAGGGATTGTGGTAGTCTGAGGGAGAGATTTAAGACTAGAATGATTCAGACTTAAATTGTAATTAATTCACGAGAATGAGAATGTAATTACGGGAAAACGTGAGTCAGCTTATGGCTTGAACCAGTAGGGTAAGGAAGACTTAGCTACTGAAATAGAACAAGGGGAAACTAGGGCCCTTAGATTAGAGAATAATACTCTACTAAATACGACAGTGAGAATAATCGTAAATTGAAGGTACGATGAGTTTCGAGTGATATATACTACATACAACTGATGATAACTAGGTTGTGTGAATACCTACTGAATATATATAGGTTGTGTGTGTACCTATTTGTATGATTGATGATATGTGAACATGACTACACTGCCTGCTATCACGGAGGTTACCGCGCAGTGGGTGATCCTACCTTGTCGATTCCAGGGAAGTATGGATTTGTGCCTCAGAGCATAGAACTTAGGGCGGCTCACTATGTGTTGTGCATTAGTGTGTCCGGCATGTCGTTTGGGTAGGTTAGGTACGTGCGTAGCCCAACAGCTTAGAACTATGTTCGCCTCCACTGTTTGTTATTTGATTTTGGGTTCGAGAAGATGTACCGAACCATTTGTCCCTATTTAGTACGAGAGGTACTTGGACTGATAGTAGAGTATGGGCATGTTTCACGGTGGTCCGTTTGAGAGATGCTGTAATCATATAGATATTAGCAACACACACACACACACACACACACACACATATATATATATATATATATATGAATATTCTACTTATGTGTGATAGTAGACTGTTAGATAGTGGATATCTAAAGATTGAATTAAGTAGTGAAACTTAGTTAATTGAAAAATGAGAATGTAAGTGAAATGATAATTTCAACCATTATAACGTATGAGAAATGTTAATTAACAGGTGAAGTATTGTTTGGGCGGTACGGGAACAGAGTCGTGTTCGTATTCATAAATACCTAAGTCTAGTTAGCTCGGGTAGAATATATAGGTGGGCTAAGTAGAAACGTTAGTCGTGCACAATAGTTGAGAGGTGAGGAATACTCAAGTGAGTGTACGTGAGCCTAACATGTGTATTCAATTACTGATTTTAAATTGTGATAAATACTTGCAAAAATATTTTCAAAATGTTTTGGGTTTGAACCCTAGCTATAAAATATTTTCTAAACCTTTTAGGTGTCCAGTCACAGCGATGCTCGACTTGATGATTCCTTATAGGGACGTATAGCTGCAGCATTGTGGAGGCTTGCAGAGTTTTGATTAGACGCATCTATCATTTCATCCCTAGCATAGGAGTTCATTCCAGTATTTCAGTTTTGGTATGTTGTCCCCATTTGAGACATTATTCATTTAGTATTTCAGTTTCAGACTTTTATTCATATTTTCTTATCAATTGGATTTATTATTTGGTTTGGGATTTGTGCCGATGGTTTATTCGGCAAGGCTTTATTTATTTATTTACTTGAGATGATTTGGACTCTAGTATTATGTGAATGTTGTAATTTAGTTTTTCGCATATTTATTATTTGTGTATTTAATGGACGATAAAAATTAGGCACCGACTTAATTAACTAATAGTTGATTAGTAATTATTTTGGTTTTCGACAGTGATGCAAAGAATGAATCATTTTTTAAATCCTATTTTAATCTAATAAAGGCTCTATCACCCGGTTTTTAATTAGGAGGGGTGTCACACCATTCTCAAGGAAGAATTAATATAAACTTGTAGATGTACGACCTTGAAAACATCGACACTAGTCATCGTAGCCAAATTTCCCATCTATGCTCGTATATTTTACTCACGAGTCCATTATCAACTTAGGTAACATTTTATATTCTACATATCCCTTCATCGAGTACGAAGTTTGCTGAACAAGTCAACTTCTCTCTCATGATTGGTCTCTATCTTGCCCATTTATGATAAATTTCGAAACTCCGTTCGCATCTCTGTCAGAACAACCGATGGAAGATCTTACGATTAAATCACACCCAAATTCCTCATTTAATTCTACATATACTTCTTCTAATGTGGTGACTGCTCTCATCACTTTATGTTGCTCCTACGAGCTAAAACTTTTGTTTGAAATTTACTCCTAGATGCCGCTGCACTCCACCCTACACAATTGCCGTTGGGTTATCTCCTTCCATTGACTACCTCACTTCCTCTCTTCCTCGAGTCCTTATCGATTGATCTTAGAAAGATTCCTTTTGAATTTCCCAACCCTTGTCGACTACGCTAGGGGATCTGATATTGTACCACCATTATCTACAATAGTGCTTGGGGAAAAAGTTCCCGATTCATTATTTCATTGTCATCTGCCTAAACAATAATCATGGAAGAAATGTGAAACACATGATGGATTCTATGCAAATGCTCCGGCAAAGCAGGTCTATAGGTCATAAGACCAATTCTTTTAATAATTGGAAAAGGTCCTACATACCTCGGCGCAAGTTTGCCTTTCTTCCCAAATCTCATTATACCTTTCATCGGGGATACCTTTAGTAACACTTGGTCTTCCACTTCTAACTCCACGTGCCTACGATCCACATCGACATAAATTATCTGTCGGTCTTGTGCAATGCGTATGTGGTTCCGAACCGACTTAATTTTTGCCGAAGTGTCTTGGATCACCTCGAGTCCAAGAAATTTATTATCCCCAACTTCTAACCAATATGTGGAATAATCACATGGGCGACCATACAGTGCCTCGTAAGGCACCATACCTATGGTAAACTAGTAAGAATTATTATAAGCAAATTCTACTAGTGGTAGGTATTGTTCTTAACTTTCCCCAAAATCCAACATACACATACAGAGCATATCTTCCAACATCTGATTTACTCGTTTAGTTTGCCCATTGGTTTGGGGATGCTATGCAGTACTCAATCAAAATTTAGTTCCCATTGCTTCCTAGAAACTCTGCTAAAAATGGGAGACAAAGATTTTATCTCGATCAAACACAATATTAATCGGCACTCCATACAATCGCATAATCTCTGCAATAAAGAGATGGGCATACTGTATCGTCATGAAATCAGTTCTCAGAGGTAAAAAGTGTGCCCACTTAGTGAAACGATGAACTATAACCCAAATGGAGTCATGGCTACTTTGCAACATAGGTAATCCCGTGACAAAATCCATGGAGATGCTTTCCCATTTCCACACTGGAATCTCCAACGATTGTATTATTCCAGAAGGTTACTGGTGGTCGACTTTGACTAACTAACAAGTGGTGCATTGGGAGACGAACTCAACTATATCTCTTTTTATACCTGCCCACCAGTATTATCGACACATGTCCTGATACATCTGGTCTCCACCTGGATGGACCGCAAATTTTGACCCGTGAGACTGACATAACAACATGCTGCAAACCCTTATCACCCGGACTACCAATCTCCCATTGAAACTTAATCCTCCCTCAGAATTGATGGAGTAGGATTATTCTCCCTCCGTCAATAATTTTTCACTCTGTCTTGGCAATCCTTATCTTTAGCTTGATCTTTCACCACCTGTATCACCATCTTGGATGTGACTGTAAACACTTCCATACATGCTCTAGCCACTACATCATCCTGGTTAAGTTCTTGCCACTTGGCTTTCCATTCTTTCACTAATTTCCCAGTGGGTCGATGACTCACCACGTCAGTTACTACATTATCTTTCCTCAGATGGTATTGAATATCAAATTGATAATACTTTACAAATTCCAACCACCTACGCTGCCTCATATTTAGATCATTCTGGGTGAACAAATACTGTAACGACTTTTGATTCGTGAAAAGACTGAATTTCTCCCCTAGGAGATAATGCCTCCATATTCTTAATGCAAAGACTACTGCGGCCTACTCCAGATCATGTGTAGGATAATTCCTTTCATGGGACTTAAGCTTATGGAACGCATAAGCAATAACCCTATCCTCTTGTTGAAGCACACCCCTAATCCCTGGAGAGATGCATCTGTAAAGACTAAATACTCCACTACCATTTTAGGAAATGAGAGAACGGGCGCCGACGTCAATATGTCCTTTGGCTCATCAAATGCTAATTGACAGGAATCATCCCACATAAACTGTACCCCCTTTCATGTCAAATTCGTCAAAGGGCCGATAATCTTCGAAAAGCCCTTAATAAAATAGCGATAATAACGTGCCAAACCCAAGAAACTATGAATCTCCGGTGGTGTCATGGGCTGACCCCACTCCCTCATCGCCGCAACTTTACTTGGGGCCACATAAATACCCTTCGCTGACACTATGTGACGCCAAAACTACACTTCTCACAACCAGAACCCAAATTTCTCAAACTTGGCATATAATTGATGGTCCCATAATGTTTACAAAACCAACCGCAAATGCTCTATATGTTCGCTTATTATTTGAGAATAGACAAGCATATTATTAATGAACACAATCATAAAATGGTCCAAGAAATCTCGAAAGGCCCTGTTCATTAGATCCATGAACACTGCAGGGGCATTGGTTAACCCAAACGACATAACCAAAAACACATAAGATCCGTAACAGGTAAAAAATGTAGTCTTAGGGACATCCTGCTTCCTAATACGAAGTTGGTGATACCCCATACGCAAATCTATTTTTGAGAAGTATGAGGCTCCTCTCAACTGATCAAATAAATTGTCGATTCTAGGTACCGAGTACTTATTTCGGATCGTCACTTTAATCAACTCTCGATAATCTACACATAACCGCAGAGAAACCTCCATCTTATTCATGAATAACACAAGGGCTCCCCATGGTGACGTACTCTGACGAATAAAACTCTGCCCCAAAAGTTACTGGATTTGATCACGTAACTCCCTCATCTCCAAAGGAGCCATACGGTAGTCCTAGGTGCTATATCAATAACAAACTCAATATCATGACTAGGAGGTAAGCCTGGAATTTCCTGAAAAACATCAGCAAACTCCCTGGCCACCGGAATCGAATATAAGGAAATAACTACTTCCTGCGAAGTCTCCTCTTCGATGCAATACAAATGATTACTTGAACCTCCCTCCGAAAGTGGCATGGCAACTAAAAACATCTCCTCACCGAGAATGGTAAATACAATGGACATTCCAAAGAAATCCACCATAGCCCGATATTGTGCCAATCAATCCATACCCAAAATAACATCATACCCAACCATATCTAGCACCAGTAAATCAATAGCTAAACAAAATCTTCCTACAGCTATTTCCACTCATCTACAAATGGAATGAATAAGAGCCCCATTACCAAAAGGAGAATCTACGCACATCAAAAGACTACCGGTGGACTCTAATAACCCTGCCACTCATGAAAAATGAACGACTATAAATGAATGGTATGCTCCCGTATAAAATAACACCTGACCCATACGCCCACGGATAGGGAACTTACCCTTAACTATTGGTGGAGGTTGTTTCCCCTGTGGTAACGTTGCATTCTGGACATTATGAACAAATCCTTATTGCATTTTTCCATGTTATGGATGAATAACTGGAACTGGTGCTGGAGGGTGTAAAGGCGCCTGCATAATCTTTTGAGCTCCCGGTGCCCGTACTCTGTTCTGTTGTGGGCTCTCTGCTCTCCTGTGGCCTGACTCTCCACACTGATAGAAACGGCCTACAATGTTCTCATGTCTCTGGACCTATTGCTTAAATTTGAGTTTCCCTTACTACTGGCCCTGATGACCTCGACTTGGGTGGCCTCCACCGTTGACGTGCCTAACCTTGGGGAGCATTTTTCTATTGCTGTTGCTGGGCCCCTTGAAAACTCTGACTAAAACCACCACCATCAAATCTTAAGTCCTGAATGCTGCCTCTTTCGTGAAGCCCATAAATGGAGATCCTATTCTTTATGCCTATTTCCCTATGACTGAGCCTGCTATGCCCCACTGGAACCATCTACTCCCTACTTACTCGATGAGCCCGAGTCCACAAACTTCTTTCCCCCCTCAAATGTAGACGGTGATCCTGACAATGTAACAACGTAATATTCATTACATTTGTAAATGTTAACAATGTCGAGTTCCCTAACATATGTTGACGAATCCTCCAATTCAAACCTCCCATAAAATTAAAAATCCACTTCTCCTTCGTATTTACCTCATCCGAAACAAAATTCTCTAGGCAGGTAAATTCTTCTTCATACTCAGCCACTGTTCAGTCTCCTTGAGTTATATTTAACAATCTTCTTGTCATCTTGATCTGAACTGTAGGAGGAAAATACTTATGATCAAAATGTACCCAAAATTCTTCTATGGGCATTGTGTCTCTCTTCTCAGATGTAGTAATCGACTCCCACCATTGGAGAGCTGCAACCACTAATTTAAAAGTGGCGAGTATTTCCTTCTGAACCTCACTGCATTCAACCATTCGAAGATGCCTTTGAATATACTTCTTCTATTGACTTGCAGTAATCACATCATCTCCCCCTAGAATTCCGGAGGATGTCCCTTCTGAAAAGCTTCCCTTACTCTCTCGCACGTGGATGTCCCCATGTGGGTTTGAGCTATCGGAGTTGTAGGCTATTGCTGAACTTATGGAAGATGTTGTGCCATCGCTATCATGGTAGCATTGACTTATTATGCCATAATATTGGCAACTTCAGTTGTAGTCATAGTCCCCTGAGGCATTTTGGGTTCCATATTCTCAGCCCCTTTGTTTTCCCTAATCGGTAGACCTCTTTTCGGAGGCATCTGGAATAAAGACAAACTGTATTAGGCCATAGTTCAAGCAATTGATCAAAGCAGAAGATCATCAATATGTCATTAACATAATAGTCTTAATAATAGGGCTCTATAATAAAAATGCTACGATAGAAAGTGGAGAATCTACACAGATCCTAAGACTCTAGAATATGATGCTCTGATACCACCTGTGACACCCCGCTCTTAATAATAACAGTGACCAACCCTATACTATGATAAAATAGTATTCTCAAGTGGATCATTCTCAGCATCAACTGTCGAACATATTAAGAAGTAACTAACCACCCAATATCAGAATAAACTGATGCTAAATTTTTAAAACATCTAGAACAATCAAACCATAAATAACAACGAAAAGTGATAATTTATATACACAACATGTACAATAAAGGAATATAAATACCCAAACAAGCTGTTGGGAAACAGGGTATACAGTGTAACAAATCTCTGAAATGTATAAGATATACAACACTACAACCCTTGGGTAAACATTCAAATTGTAATTACAGAGCCTTAACTGATTTACAGAAATGAGAAACGGTTACAACAAAAGTCATACAACAATCCACACATGCTATAACTCCATAAACATCGGAATGGAAGACTTAATACTGGCATCTTTGCGACGGGACACCTATATATTAAATAAAATCAATATAGAGGATATAAATGGGTCAGAGCCCGAGGTTTGAAAACCGTTTAGCAAGTGAATTAAAATGCATAATAATTATGAATGCACAATTTCATAATATAAAGTGGTGCTGCACTCTCTTGAGACTCAACCTTACCCTTTAACTATAGTGAGCACCTAAACGTATGGATTTTAATCCTAAACAAGCTACCCGACTCATCTAGGGATATCTCCACCTCAAATCTACGCATTTACCCCACTCGCGTATCTAGTTTATCCAAAACATAATCATTTTAATATCAACCTAAACGATTATATGACAATTCATTACTTAATAACTTTCACTAGTTGTCATCATAACACCTTACAAATTATCTTCAAGTTTGTATAATATCAGTCTCACTATTATACGGGATAAATCATTGCTACCAAGTACACATACATAACACTAGGGATGGAAATAGGTCGGTTTGGGGTCGGGCTTTAACTCCCTATCCCCGTCCCCATTAGAAAAACCATTCCCCATCCCCGCCCCGTTCCCCGTTATAACGGGTTCGGGGATCCATGTCCCCATTTAAAATGGGTATCGGGTTCCCCGGGGGGAACCTGTTTTGATTTTTTTTTTTACATATTTTTTATTTATTTTTTCAACTCCTCTTTAAGCACCTTGATTGGGTGTAAATATTGTATATTTATTCCTCTAATTTCGGTACATTTGGGAACCCGAGGGGTGCAACCGATATTGATTTAATGCACATTTATGCTACTAACCTTCGTTGGCAAGTATTTCGTGTTTCATGTTTCTCCTATTTGTTTAAAGGTTAATTATGCAAGCGGTATAAAAGAGAAAGCGAAACGATGAAAGAAAGGCTAGGAAGGAAAGTTCAAGGGAATTTTGGTAATTCTACAGCCAGATCCCGGAGGAGGAATCAACTGAAAAGTTGAAAAGCTTGGAACAACGAGAACACTGAAAGAAACGACACCCAAATCCGAGCTACGGTTGATGTGTTATGACCAGTTGAAGTTGAAGAAAAATCCAAGGAAGAAAGGAAGAAAACAAGAAAAATATTCTAAGTGTTAGAATGAAAGAAAAGGACATCCAAACCAGCGAACTTTCCCAAACCCAATGCGAACCAGTTTGGGGGGCGAACCGGTTCGGGGAACATGCGAACCGGTTCGGGGGTCCTGCAGCGCGATTTTTTCTCCTTTATTTTGATTGGTTAAAAGAATCCCATTAGGTTAAAACTCCCCCAAAAATAGTTTTGGACGTGGGAAAGTGACCTAGGAACAACAGTTCTGAATAGTTTTTTTTTAGTTTTGGTAGAGAAAAAAAGAGAAGAACATCTAGGAACATAACTTCAATTAATTGCTGCAAGATCAATACAATTCCGGGTTTGTTTTCAAGTTGTAATCCAAGTTTTATTTTTATGATTATTGTTCTTGCATGGTAATTTTTCTGCGTGATTTGAATAAATTTATGCGTTCATAAGACTTAGCTACGTATTTTAATCTAGTTTTATCATGAGTTCTTTCGCATGCAACGTTACTATTTCATGCATCCTTCAGTTTAATATGTCCGACTAGGTTTAAAAGGTCGGGATGCATGAACCCAGCCTGATGTGTTAGTGCGTGTGTATAAAATTAATCCGCTGAATTTAGTGATTGATTATGACCGTATTGCGTAGTTACACTACAATTGTAGATCTTTATATCTCGTTTGCCTCTGGGTACTCGTGATGATTTAGAGTGCAATTCGAGTGCCACTATTACGATACTTATTTACTCATCATCAGATTAAGTATGACGCGGGCTTGAACCTATTATACGTAATGCTTGGGAGTACTAAATTCCGGGTCAAATTAATCAGTTAAATTTATGATTAATATTATAACTGCAATACACTAGGGTTGGGGGATTGTATTCCCGTCCTATTTTTCTCATCATTTAAACATAAAGTTTCAAATCATCGTTCATTCTTAATTTAGGTAGATTAGTATAGTTGCATTTCTTCATAATTTCATTATCGCATTTAGCTGTAATCAATCTCAAAACCAAATCATTTTTTCTTTTCTTTTTAGAGTCAAAGTTTGGGTTTCTCCGTCTCTTCCCGTCGTCACAACTCTGTTTTCCTTTTTCCCTGAGGATCGATACCCGACTTACTGGGATTATTACTTGAGCGACAGGCTTGCACTTGAGCCTAAAGTGAATGCATTTCTGAGACACATTTTCAGTCGCGTCACACCTATGTAAAAGTTACTTTTAAATTACATCTCAATTAGAAAATGATTAACCACAAGTAAATTGCAACTCCAAAATCTCCAACATAGTTAATAGTTTTAGAACATAACATACAAATCAAATAAAGAACATTGTTTCAACATAACAAATCACAACAACTAGTAGCTTACTAAGTCACTAACAAAATAACAAACAAAATAAATTCTCAATATGCTCCTAGACTTGCTTGCTTCTGCATCAATTTTTGGTGTGCTAAGTGATCATGTTAGAGGAATTGATTAGGCATCCCCCGATTACGTTGGAATCTCCTTTGATGTAGACATTTTAGCCTGAAAAAATTAAGAAAAAATTATCTGTTAAATTAAAAAAAAAAAAATTATCTGTTAGATTTATCTAAAATCAACTAAAATTAATCTGAAAGAATAAGCAGTTTCAGCATACTAAAAGCAAAATAGATATTATGAAAAATGGGTTGGCCAAACTCAAAAGCCCTATTGTTCCAATCAGAAAAAAATATGAAAGAAAATAACAATATATACCTATAGAAAATAACACTTACAATCAGAAAGAAAATAAATATCTAAAATCATGCTTAAAAAAAACATCTAAAATCATGCTAGAAGAAACATCTAAAATCATGCTAAAAAAAAATAACCAAAATAAAAAAAAAAACATCTAAAATCTGTAACTGTTAACGAGGCACAATCGCAATGAACTCAGAAACATAATCGCAATGAACTCCTCCCGAAAATGTGTGGACACAATACTTTGTTTAGAATAATGTAGTTTCATCGTAGCTGAGATAATAACCCCAAATCTATAATATTTTGTTTAGAATAAAAGTAATTAGTTGCCAAGTATTAAATTGACAACAAAATTCCTAAAAAAATTAAACTAACAAAACACCTACTGACTTCTTTACCAATGCCATAAAAAACATCCATTCACCACAACGAGACAAAGAGGGAGAGATGTACAGTAAGGAGTTTTGTGAGATGGGAGTTAAGCCATTTTCTTAAACTAAACAAAGACCGAATATAAAAAGCAAAATCAATTTAAGAAACCTAAAATCGATGAAAAAACATAGATGTATACTTTTCAAGAGAGATGTGATAGACATCTTCCAGATGTGATGTTTACCTTCTTTTAGAGAGAGAGAGGGTATGGGCATGTAACTGCGTAGCCACGCCTGCCGCCTGCGTGAGGGTATCGGCCGCTCCTGTCGCCTGAGTAACAGTGGAGAGAGAGGGAATGGGTCGTGCCTGCCGCTTGCGTGAGGGACAGAGAAGAGAGGGAGAGTATGACAGAAGAGAAGAGAGGGAGGTTAGCGGGTTGCGGGCTGACATAAGAGAGGGAAGGAGAGTTTAGCCTACAGAGTTGAGGTTAGCGGCGTGAGTGAGTAAAAAATAAAAGAGAGGTTAGGGTTTAGATGATTATATATATATATATATATATATATATATATATATATATATATATTTAAAAATCGGGTATCCTCGTGGAGACTCGGGGTATACCCAAAACCGACTCGAAATTTTTTGGGGATTTTTTTTAATACCCGAACCCGACCCGATCCCCGATTTTTTGGGAATTTTTTTTTCGGGTAACCGCGGATTATCGGGGTTTTGGGGAAAGTTGCCATTCCTACATAACACACATAAGATATGCATACTACGCATGCCTCTGAGTTTCAACTCAATGGATGCAGTCTCTACAATGCTATCATATCTCAGGGAATTACTCACATACCATCCTGGATTACCAGCGGTCGGACTCTCACACTGACTTGGTATAAACAAAATCACCAACGCAGGGGAAGCTTCCATAGTTCCTCACCGAAAATAAGACGAATCATACCCAAGATGTCTTACCCCTAATAAATGCCACACAATAAATAAATAGACGCTATGACCTGGGGACTATACGCTCCCTGCTCCTTAAGCCAGGGGCCTCACCCACATCGCGCAACTTCCCATGATAGCACTAGAGGGGTATGTCCGCACACTAGATATATATCATACATACAATATATATATATATATATATATATATATATATATATATATATATATATATATATATATATATATATATATATATACATCATATATTCAAACCATCTCATACCGGAATGTATATATTTAATACTTCCGGCTACATATATATACACACCTTACACTAGCCGATAATCCATAGAATTATTTCCAATTCATTTTATGATTCAATCGCTCATTTGAACCTTTATTACCCATCACACATATGACTTAAATAGTTTCCAATTTAACACTTTGCAGGACACACGACCTCTCTCTACTAGCCCGTATCTATCTTTAAGAAAATTCTTATCACTAGGAGAATTTACGATTGAAATCAGCATAACAAACTCCCAAATATGCCTCAATAATTGACCCGATGTCTCCCTAACCATCATGACATAACCTTATCCTAACTTTTAACTCATAAACATGTTTATCGTATTATTTTAGAGGGTTTCCAAGTACCAATCCCAAATGGAAAGGAGTTACAGAAGAGTTAGAAATCTGACACAACCGAACCGAACCCCAGGCTCCCAAAAATTAACCAATCCGCTACACTTAGAAGGGCGAACCGAACCAATGACCTTTAAAAATTAACCGTTCTGCTGCTAAAACGAACCAATCCGAGGTCTACAAGCAAATCGATCTGGCCTATTCAGATTCTAATTCTACGAGATTTTTCTTACATCTCAAAACCCCATTTCTACCTAATTTTAACATCATAGATCAATCTAAATATACTCCTAACCATTTTTATACCATCAAACCCATACATACTCATTAAATGCTAGATTTCAACACAAAAATCTAAGGTTTATCATATCTACACAATATCAGCAAATTTATCCAGAAATTATGAAATAATTCACACGATAAACATTTAGAAAGTTTAATCACCTGCCTCAAAATTTTAGTGTCTGAATCTTCCTCAAAATCATGAATTTTCTCGGGATTACCAAAGCTCCAAGGTTTTCTCTTCTCTTTCTCTTATTCCTTTCGTTTTTCTCTCAAATGGGTTTTCTGTCAAAATGATATTGATTATCTTTCTCTTAAGCCTAATAACCCAGATTACTATTAATCGTAGCTTTAAATGATAATACACAGATAAAATAACTCGTATACTCCAATTCGAGTCAAACTAGTGAAAAAGACCTCGGAACCCAAATATAACCCCCGGACAGTCATTTTGACTATCTCGGCCCTTTTGTGATCAACCGTGCACTCCAAATTATCATCCGAGACTTCGAATATAAAAATCATCTCCCAACCTCATATAACTCACTCAAATATGCCCCGGTTGAGAAATAACTAATTTTCGCCGCTAATACACACATACAACGTAGTTGCTTGGAACCAGATTATATTTACCATATCACACTAGTAAATGTACAATTCGCATAAATATTAACTATTCTACCCAAATCAATATTTATGTTAAGTTCTCGTTTTAATTCTCAATTATATTAAATCACACACCCACCCGATAATTTAATATAAAAATATATATACAAAAGTAAGGGGTATTACACCTATATACTCCCGAAATTGAAATTTAAAGATTGAAAGTTTTAATATTATTCAAGCTTGATTAATACACAATATATTCTATAGCTTGATGCACTTTGCACTGCACAACATTCTTGATCAATTATTCAAACGGAAGATTAAAACAAAGCATTTAATTCATATTTTATGGTGTCTCAAAATGATTGTGACTTGAATAAGGGTTTTCATTTTTTCCTTATGCTTGTGAGGATTTTTCATGATTTTTCTTGAAAATATTAATGAAATTATTTTTAAAATCAGGGGTGATGAAGTGATTAGGACTATAACATGAGAAAAGTGGGATACTTACCTTGAAAAATTAGAAATAAATTCCTCACCTTTTTGTTAAGTTTGAAAGTTTCCACTTGTAAAATTATTTAAAAAAGCAATGTCCAAAGATTTGAATTTATCCACAAATTGGGTAACACCAAGGATATAGGACCAAGAAGATTTTAATCACAAAGTCCTTATTTGAGGAAGAACAAAATGTTAGCATTAAATTTTATATTTTCATGGAAAATGAAACTTTTTACGATAAAGATCATTGTATATTTTCCAAAAGAGTGTTTTCTTTATTAAAATTTAGTTTTGGTTTCATCGTTTAACAATCAAATATGTTCACTTTTGTTCTTGACATGAGTTATATTCATCTATCCCTATATCTTTATCTTTAAAATTGTATTAACTCTTCATAACCTTATTCATTTTTCATTTTGGTATATGTGATATAACCTTAAACCTTGATAATGATGTTGAACGAGAATATTCTAATTATCAATCAAGTGTTAGAGCCATTGGGCCTTAGTGTACATGGTAATATTTCATATTGAGTGTTTTTTCATTATTTAGAAAATAATTTTTTTTCTCACAACATTTTCTACCCATGAAATAGAGTGTTCCTGTTCACGATGTGAAAGTGTCCCGTCAGTAAACGTGCGATTTAAATTGAAAGATAACTTTTCCCTTTTTCATTTTCTTCGTCTACTCTCTCACTTCACTTTGCGAACTCCAAAACTGCTATTGAAGCCTACTTGAGCTCCAAGAAACTCTTTTTCACCCAAAAAGAATACACAGCGGAGCTCCAACCAAATTTGATGATTTGTTTTTATGAATAAATTTTTAATCTATAATATAATACTGCATTTTTTAAAATTAAATGGGTAGGTTAGATTAGTTCTCATGCTTTTAGGTTGAACTTCATAGTTAGACCCATTTTCAAGTCAATAATCTGTTGATTTGGGATTTTTTGATTAGGCAATACCCATTTACGGGGTTGTTATTGGTTTAAACTCTTTTCTATTTTTTTTTGATTCATTTGTGGTTATTGGTTCTTTGTTTTTCAGTGACTTGAATACTCACCCAAAAAGAATACACACCGGAGCTGGTCCATCCTCTTTCTCATCTTTTCCTCCATAAACTACTGATGAAAATGCTAAATAAAGGTTCAAGACCAAAGTTATGAATCGTGTTATTTTGATTGAGAGAACAATTGACTGGAACACAATCCATCCCAATATTAAAGGTGTGTAGATGATTTCTCAAGAAGGAGATGGTTGAGGGAATGTTCATGTGGATAGGATAAGGTGGTGATTTACGCAAACCTTTTGGGAGAGTTCTACACAAATGTTGTATTCAATGACTTTTAAAACAAGTCGTTACTACCACGGTGAGGCAAACAAATAACACTCGCGATGTCGAAAAAGGTCTTAAGGGATCATTAACAGCTACCCGAAGTGACCCAAATAGGTTACCCTGCATCAAACAAGAGACTTGACAAACAGTACATGGACCCGGTGTGATGAAAATACCTTTCACCACAACCACAATAACCTCTCCAACACCTTCTACTTCTTTCACATGATAATGGTGGAACCCATTTTTTAAAACTCCCACCTTGCCACTCCTACCTCCATTTACAGTGGATAAATCCAATTCATCGGTGTAGTTGTGCGAATGGGTTTGTTAAGTGAGATGGACAACGTCATGAGAGATGTCGTAAGAATGGAAATAGAGTCCTTCGCTTCTATACAAATGATACATTTGCTGACTACTAAAGAGTCTGAGAGTGTACGTTTGGTCCTCGGAGAGCATTCAAAGGAGACATCCACAAAATTGACATTCCATATATTTGAGAGTGGACGTGGAATATCCGCTAATTACATATATTTGAATGTTGATGAAGATTTTCGGAGGGATAAAGACCAAGACTTAATGTGTTTTTTGGTTGACGAAATCAAGATAACCTAACAACCTAGAGGGAACATGAGTATACTATATTCGTACTATCTCTCCCTTTCTCCATTTCATATTGAAACACACAAATTAAAATATCACAAGAAAATTGAATAACTATATAACATATGGCATAATTTGACCGACCAAAGGAAGGAGAGATATGCTAGATTAACATGAATTCAAAAGACATAATTGTTTTTATAAATAGTATCCCCCACATGAATGATATATCGCTATAAATAAAACAAAACAGATGCTAATGCAGATGCAGACACAAGTTGAGTAAAACTGAAGACTTATTGCATCGGGAGAAGTGGCCTAGTGGCCTTGAACTTTCCTTAGTGATATACTATCGGATTTACTTGGTTAATCAGTAGACTTCACGTCCTTGAACCGTCAACCGTTTTTGTAAACCTAGACAACAGTATTCACACAACAATTCTTCATCACAGTTGGTTCTCACGTTTGTGTTCATTTTGGCCGTGAACACCACTTGGTTCTGCAAGTATTTTAGAGAATATGCCTTTCATTATTCTCATAGAAGTGGCCCCCTTCTTACTTACGTAGGTGACTTCCATAAAGAGTATTCTGCAATACCCCACTTAGACGTACTAAGATATAGATGTCATTAAAAGCATAACTTATCCTAATTTCGCGGCAGATATGCACTGTCTCATCTTTGGAATGGATATGATTAAATATCCTCCAGTGCTTACTGAATACAACGTAGTTCGGTTTGCCCATTGAACCTAGATCTTGGGATCTCCAGTCAGCTAGGTTGGGTTGCCACTATATTGATTCTTATTTATTTATAGGCTTTAGACCCATTCCTCTCGATGATCTTTCAACTTGCTCTTGGTTTAAACCTTTCGTTAGTGGATCCGATATATTATCTTTTGACTTTACATAGTCAATTGAGATAATTCCATTTGAGAGAAGTTGTCTAACGGTATTGTGTCGACGACGAATATGTCGTGACTTTCCGTTATACATGTGATTTTGTGCCCTCCCAATCGCTGATTGGCTATCGCAATGTATACATATTGCGGGCACAGGTTTAGACCAATTTGGAACATCCTCTAAGAAATTTCTAAGCCATTCAGCTTCTTCTCCAGCTTTGTCTAGTGCAATGAATTCAGATTCCATTGTCGATCTAGCAATGCACGTTTGTTTTGAGGATTTCCAAGATACGGCTGCACCTCCGAGGGTAAACACATACCCACTCGTAGACTTAGAGTCTTTTGTATCAGATATCCAATTTGCATCGCAATGTCCTTCAAGAACAGCTGGATATTTTGAGTAATGCAATCCATAGTTTTGAGTATATTTTAAATAATCCAAAACTCTCAATATTGCTTTCCAGTGATCTCTTCCTGGATTACTCGTAAATCGACTTAGCTTACTTATTGAGTATGCTATGTCCGGTCGCGTACAGTTCATGATATACATTAAACTGCCGATAATACGAGAATATTCTAGTTGAGATATGCTTTCACCATTATTTCTTGCTAGATGTAAATTTACATCTACAGGTGTCTTGGCAGGACTAATATCATACTTCTTGAATTTTTCAAGTACTTTCTCAATGTAATGAGATTGAGATAATATAAGTCCATCCGATGTTCTAGAAATTTTAATTCCTAATATAACATCGGCGATTCCCATATCTTTCATGTCAAATCTACTACTCAACATTTGTTTTGTAGTTTTGACAATTTCCAAGTTACTACCCATGATAAGCATATCATCAACATAGAGGCATACAATGACATATCCATTATGAATGTATTTAAAGTAAACACATTTATCGCATTCATTAATTTTGAAACCATTTGATAACATTGCATTATCAAATTTTTTATGCCATTGTTTAGGTGCTTGTTTTAATCCATATAGTGATTTAACAAGCTTACATACTTTTCCTTCTTGTCCGAGAGCTTTGAACCCTTCAGGTTGCTCCATATAAATTTCCTCGTCAAGTTCACCGTTTAAAAATGCAGTTTTTACATCCATTTGATGTATTTCAAGTCCATTAATAGCAGCTATTGCTATTAACATCCGAATGGACGTTATTCTTGTTACCGGTGAATATGTGTCGAAGTAATCCAACCCTTCCTTTTGCCTATAGCCTTTAGCTACAAGTCTAGCTTTATATTTGTCAATTGATCCATCGACCTTCAATTTCTTTTTGAAGATCCATTTATAACCTAACGGTTTTGAACCTGGTGGAAGATCCACTAGTTCCCATGTATGATTTTGTAATATGGATTCAATTTCACTATTAATTGCTTCTTTCCAATTGGAAGCATCGGGTAAGGATATAGCTTCTTTATACGATTGAGGTTCATTTTCTAACAAATATGTTAGAAAATCCGGACCGAAAGAAGTCGAGGTTTTTGCTCTTTTACTACGTCTTGGTTCATCCTCTATTGATTCAATAGGTTGATGAGTACCACTTGTAGTAGCTTGATTTGTCCTTTTAGCAGGACCAGATTCTCGGGTCATGTTATACGGGAATTCATTTTCAAAAAATGAAGCATCCCTCGATTCAATAACCGTATTTACATGAATGTCCGAAATCTCAGATTTACAAACTAGAAATCGATATGCACTGCTATTAGTAGCATAACCGATGAATACACAATCCACGGTTTTTGGCCCTATTCTTACCTTTTTAGGTTTAGGAACCATCACTTTGGCTAAGCACCCCCACACTCGTAAATATTTATAGGAAGGTCTTCGACCTTTCCATAATTCATAAGGTGTCTTGTGAGTCTTTTTGTAAGGTACTTTATTGAGAATGTAATTAGCAGAAAGTAAGGCTTCCCCCCACAAATTTTGTGGAGCTCCTGAACTTAATAACATTGAGTTCATCATTTCTTTCAAAGTACGGTTTTTGCGTTCAGCAACACCATTCGATTGAGGAGAATAAGGAGCGGTTGTTTGATGAATAATCCCATTTTCAGAACAAAATTCCTCAAATGGATATTCATATTCACCTCCTCTATCACTTCTAATAGCCTTTATTGTTTTGCTTAATTGATTCTCAACTTCATTCTTATATTGTTTAAATGCATTAATAGCCTCATCTTTACTATGTAACAAATATACATAGCAATATTTTGTGCAATCGTCAATAAAAGTAATAAAATACTTTTTCCCACCTCTAGTTTGAACAAATTTTAAATCACAAATATCGGTGTGAATTAAATCTAAAGGTTCAGTTATCCTTTCAATAGAATGGAAAGGTAATCTAGCTAATTTAGATTCCACACAAATTTCACATTTATGATTTTTATCAATATTGAATTTTGGCAAAAAATCCAACTTAATTAATCTACGCAATGTATCAAAATTAACATGTCCCAATCTAGCATGCCAAATATTAGATGACTCAATCAAATAAGAAGAACTAGCAACATCATTTATTGAAACAGATGTTTTAGGGGCTACAGTAAGAACATTCAGTTTAAAGAGCCCCTCATTTAGGTAGCCCTTTCCTACATACATGTCATTTTTAGACAACACAAAGCGATCCGACACAAACACAAGCTTGAAACCATTCTTAGTAAGGAGAGATCCTGAAATCAGATTCTTTCGGATATCAGGCATGTGAAGAACATTGTTGAGAGTAAGTTCCTTTTCAGAAGTCATTTTCAAAACAATCTTTCCTTGTCCCACCACCTTAGAAGTGGAAGAATTTCCCATAAAAAGGTTCTCCTCATTTTCCAAAGGCTTATAGGTGGAGAACATCCATTTGTTTGCACAAATGTGTCGTGTGGCTCCAGTGTCCACCCACCATTCCTTGGTATTTCCAACCAAGTTACATTCAGAGACAACGGCAGAAAGATTCATATCCGCCAAATCATTGACGATATTCACACCCTCAGTTACATTAGATTGAGGATTGTTTTTATTTTGCTTCTTCGGCTTACGACACTCGCTTGAGCGGTGTCCAGGTTTACCACAATTGTAACATTTGCCTTTGAACTTTTTTTTTGTTATGTTTGGAAGTGCCTTCCCCATCATACTTTCGTTTGTTCTTCTTAGGACCTTCAACGACATGGACCTTTGTTTCCATCGGATTCTTCTCACTTTTCTTTTGAGACTCACGGTTGTCTTCTTCGATTCTTAGCCGGACCACCAACTCCTCCACATTCATCTCCTTACGCTTGTGCTTGAGATAGTTTTTGAACAAAGTCCAAGAAGGTGGCAACTGTTCAACAATTGCAGCAACTTGGAAAGTTTCACTAATTGACATTCCTTCAGCATGAATGTCGTGGAGAATCACTTGGAGTTCTTGCACTTGCGAGATTACAGATTTAGAATCAACCATTTTGAAGTCCAGAAAACGCCCAACGATAAATTTCTTCATCCCAACATCTTCAGTTTTATACTTCTTTTCCAAAGAATTCCATAATTCCTTGAAAGTTTTGATAGTGCAATAGACATGGTACAAAGTCTTGTCCAAGTATGCCAAAATATAATTTCGGCAAAGGTAGTCCGAGTGCTTCCAAGCATCGACAGCAGCAACCTTTTCAGCGTCATCTCCCTCTTGAATAGAGGGACAATCTTCATATACAAACCTGCCCAGTTGGCAGGTAGTGAGATAGAAGTACATTTGTCCTTGCCAACGTTTGAAGTCAGCCCCAATGAACTTTTCAGGTTTCTCCCCGTGTGGCATAGATACGAGTGCAGTCACACTTGTGTTGGTGACAATCAGTTTTATAGGAGTAGTGTTCGTACTTTGTGATTCCATTTCTGTTACAAAAACAGAATTTTTATCAATGATAAAATTCATATATAATGAATTAATCAATAATAATATAAAATTCTGTGCAACAATTTCCTCCAAATATGATTCACAATAAATGAATTCCAAAAGAATTCAAATAATAATTCAAAATTAAACTATAATAAAAACAGAATTCCGTACAAAACAGAATTAAATCATAAAATCTGTGTCACACTAATTTTTTAATAATAAAAAGAATTCCGTACAAAACAGAATTATAATTTAAGAAAAAAAATATAGATAAACAGATTTTAATCAAGAGTACATAAATAAAATTTTATTTTCTAAAACAGAATATAAAAACAGTATAGAAATTAATTTCTATAACAAAACTGTTTTACTAATTTCTACAATAAAGCAGTAATTTAATTCATTTTATTCTGTCAAAACAGATTTATTTCCAACAAATAAATTTCTGTAATAAAAAAAAATCCTGTACACTAAAAACAGTAGAACTAAAATAATTTGTCTTAAGATTGTTATGTCTACTATTTATAAAAACAATTGTACAGAATTAATAATAATAATATAATTCGGAATTAAAACAGAATTACAGAAATGAAACACTTACTTAAATTTGCAGAAACAATAATAAAATTAGAAATATAATCCGAGCCCTGTGAATCTCACAGTGTCCTTAAGACAAATTATTCCCTCCAATGTGCTTCGAGGTTGATGAATATTGTCTCCCAAGGTAGAACGGATTTTCTAATTAATTATGTAGCACGACAATAATTAATTACAACGAACTCAAATCTGTGGCTTTTACTCAACTCAATAACAAACAGTATAGATATGTTATGCAGGAGGAGGACATAAATTTTCTAGGACAAAATTGACAGCAATTCTGGAAGGAGGGAAATTTTTCAGTAGTTAATTCTGTAGGGGGAATGTTTAATTTATAGCTTTTGTGTTGACTGTTGGAACAGTCAACCGAAATTAACTGTCAAAACAGTTAATCAGTTAAACGAAATTAACTGTTGACTGTTGGCAATAACTGCCAACTAATTAATTAATTTCGTAATTAATTAATAATTAAAGCCCAGAAAGTTAAATAAATTCGGCCCAAAAATGTAGGAGATTTTTATAAGCCCAATCCCAATCCCAAGCCCGAGCCGAGCCGGCCGGCCGGACGGACGCGCGCGCGCGCGTGTGGACTTTTGACCGAAAGTCAACCCGTGCATAGCTTAGGTCATCTCCCCTTCAAAGAGTTGGGATACCCCCAAGGCATCCAAGCCTTAGTCCATACTTGGGGTGTTATTAACTCATCAAAATTCCACTACTCTTCCAATGTGGGACAAGAGTTAAAACACACCCAATTCTTTAACTTTCATTGCTTTGTGAGTCACTTTGGGGCATAATTATCATTCATAACTTATTGAAATTGGACATATGGATATACTACGTTAATCTCCTTGCGCAGATGAACGCGTTCGTATATGGTCCCACAATTTTCGTAGTGTGGGTCCCACCTAAATTTGAGCTCAAAGTTGCTCAAAAATCTGTCCAGAAAAATCTGGACAACTTTATAATACCCATTTAAGTTCCAATTTTCCAACAATAATTACATCCAACAACTTCCAAGGAGCACTTGAATTTGATTTCCCATTACACACAGAAAAACCATCAAAGGACCAAATTTCCATGAAATATATAAACAAATGCCCGAGATAGTAAAATATTAAGAGATGTAGAAAAAAATGCAAGAACATATATAATTATCCTAAGTAGCATGAAAAATATTCAACATAAGTATTACCCCACGTAAGGCATCTCCCACACATAATGTCTCCCCTTTACTACAAACTTCTCCCCATTTTGTCATAAAATAGAAAAAGTAAAGCATCAAACAAGAGACTAATGCAACAAATGATGTTAAAGAAATTTAAGATATGAAAACAATGAAAAAATTTATGATAGATTATAACTTAATAAATCAAATGATTGTATAGAAAATAAGACCAGAAAAACTCTTACTCAACCCGTTTCTAATCAAAAGGTTTTATAATGAAATATACACATAGATACTAAATAAGAGAACAATCCCTAAACCCTTTTTCAAAAAGGAAAAATATAAGCATAATTATTTCACTTTCTAAAAGTTAGAGGTTATGAAAAAAAGTTCATAATCAAGAAAAGATTAGCCTAAAGGATAATAATATGAGAGATGTATCAATCACAAACATAAGATCATATTTATTTTTTGCGAAATAAAAACCAATGAACACCATTTAGATATTAAAATAAAGATGAACTTCCATTATTATAATAAATGATAATACAAAGTATGTAAAGCTTTGGCTATCATTAAATTTCCAACACCCTTTTTGAGGATCATTTTCAACTACTAATTTCCACTAAATAAGAAATTTTAGTTAAAACTTTTGGTATCATATCCTTGGTGTTATCCAATTTTGGATAAATTTAAATCTTTGAGACATTGCATTTATTCAATTTTATTTTTCAAGTGGCTAATTTAACTCTAAACAAAGACTAAAGACAATTTATGGATAAATGGTAGCATCACACATTCCAATGTTGTATCCCTAACCACTTATTCTTTCATGATTATTACGTAGATTTTTTTTTTAATTTTTTTGTAAATCATGGAATGAAAAATCCTCACATACTAAATTTTTAGGAGTTTGGATACTCTTTTGCAAGTCTAAATATATTATTGTATAAGAGAAATATTTTCATGGCAATAAAAATAATCAATTCAAAAAGATCATGCCATGTTATATATAGTAGATATGTAAAAAAATCTCAAAATCCCAGACATGTTATTAAGCATTCAAACAAAAACAAAAATACCTAATGAAGATCTTAGATACTCCAATCTATTCCAATTGAGAGGTTTTTTAAAAATATCAACTAATTTATGCTCTATTGAAACATAACTCAAAGATACCACTTTCTACTCAATAAGATCTATGATAGAATAGTGGAAAATGTCAATATGTATGGTGCGAGAATGTTTAATGGTATTTTAAAAATAAATTACACTACTATTATCACAATAAATAGTCATGAAATTATGATTAATACTATAACCTTTAAACATTCTCTTCATAAAAAAAATTGTATATTACAACTATCCACAACAATATATTCAACATCAGTCATGGATAGAGATACATAATATCTCTTCTTGGCATGTAAAGAAACCAAACAAATTTCTAAGTGAAAGCTAATACGATAGGTAATTTTCCAACCTTCCACGTTTTTTTCCCAATAGACATTAGAATATGCCGAAAAAATTATTTGTAATACGTGGATGCTAAATACCAAATACGATTGTTCCACTAATAAACTTAAATTTGATGCTTGGCATATTTCAAATGGGACTCCTTTGGACACCATTGGTAGCTAGAACAAACTTTTACACCAAAGGACATGTTAGGGCGACTAGCCTTGATGTACAAAAGACTACCTGTCATGCTACGATATAACATTTTATCGACACCCTTCACGCTGACATCCTTTCTAGTATTTTCAACATGCTCATAGGCGTGCGCCTATGTTTAGAAGAATCATGATTGAACTTCTTCACATGGTATTTTCCATATTTTGATTGTAAAATAAAAATTCCACTATGTATTTACACTTTTGAAGACCAAGAAAGAAATTTTGTTCCCTAACCGTGATCATCTCAAACTCCTTTTGCATAAGAAAAGAAAAACTTTGTTAATGGGTCTCATTAGTGGAGAAAAAAATAATATTGTTTATATAGGCTTGGGATACCACTATATCTTTCTCACAAGACTAGAAAAATAATTTTTTGTTCACACTACCTTGAGTGAAACATTTCCCTATAATAAATGAACTAAGTCTCTTATACCAAGATCTTGGGGCTTGATGTGGGCCGTTAAAAGGATTTTCGATGAGATAAATGTTTGTTGGGAGAGCTTAGGGTCCTTAAAGACTTAGTTTATGACACATATACTTCCTCCTGGAGAGCACAATTTTAGAATGAACTCTTCACATCCATTTTATGGAGATTTAATTTCAGAGCATTAAGTAACCAACTCTATCTTGGAAGCTGGATCAAAAGACTCATAAAAGTCAATACCCTTATTTTGATCTTACCCTTGATACACTTGTTGTCACCCCTTAACTGCATTAAGATATAATTAACTAAATAGTTCACAAACCACACTTATTATTTATTTATTTTGTAATATACATTAAAACAACTTCAAGGTTAAAATACGGAATACTAAAAAATTCAATAATTTTAAGGAGACATAATTTAAACAAAACTCCCATACTATTTAACTTAATTACAACAAGTACAATGTATTAAAACTATGAGTTTAAAAACTTAGTGAATGTACGACATCTCTATATAGTAAAAGTACTATATTAACATCTCAACATATCAATATATATCCATCTCTGTGCCAAATTAGGCCATATACATATCCGAAGTTAATAAACCACACATTTCCTGTCTGTAGGCAATAATATCCATAGATTTTAATAACCTAACATCTCCTGAATTGCATAGCAACTCAACATACCTTGAGTTTTATAAAGTCATAACATCTCAACATCTCTTGACTTTTAATAAGCCATAACATCTCAACATCTCGTGACTTTTAATAAGCCATATCATCTCAACATATAATACATACACACCATATCCATAATCAACTCAGTAAGTACACTTACATTGGGTTGTCAACTATGTATTCATGTTTCCCTCGGGTGGAGCTGAACTGGGTTAATTTGACCTTACACCTGTTAATCCAACTAAATAAGTACTGAATCTCAATCATAAGTATTATCTTAATATATCAATGTAACTTTCAATGACTATACAACAACAATATAATTCTACTCAAGTCACATTCCATGAAACATCATATTGATAAAGTTATGGACATTCAACCATAGGAAATACCTCATAAGGAATTTATAACGAAACCCAAGTAAATATGAAAGCATACTTCTCAATGTATATACACATGAAACATGTACTCAAAATACTCTTTGGAAAGAGGAGATAACAATATTCTTTTATGGGTTATCCAGTATGGCCTCAAATTATTGTCCTCTATACTCAGCCATCCAATATTCCTAAATTGTATAAATACAGGTGTCCAACCTTATCAATATGAAAACATATATGAATATAATTTCCAGTAAAAGTGACGGTGTAATTTTTCAAGCTTCCTAGGGCAAGTTATGACCATTTCTTTACAACACAAGAAATCTGCCCTACAAGCTCCTCTATTGTTCCTTCAACTTCTAAGAATTTTCATAATTTTTATTCAGAATAACTTTCCATGATTTTCAACCCATTTTCAGTACACATACTGAATAGTACAGAATTAAAGTTTCATAATTTTTTGACTTCATTTGTTATTTTAAAATCTTGACCAAACTCAAGGCATACCGAAATGGAATATACAAACAATAACTATATACCAACTTGCAACCATCACTAAGGCCTAACCACAAGGAGTTAAATTCTAATTATCGGATATGATATGAATATATGAGTCTATTTTTATATCCAAATGGAATTTATCAATTCTAGTAAGCAAACAAAGACATATGCAAGTTTGAATACAAGGGGTTTAAATACAAAGCAATATGACCTATAAACACCACTTATCTCACATATTAACCAATACATATTATCATAAAGGATGATGGTATTTTTATCAATAATTCATGATTTATATACTTTGAAATAAGTATAATACAAGAATAAAACAATATTAACACATAATTTTACCTTGGAAACACCTTAAGGATTTTCTTGGAATTTTTTCCTAGCTTTTCCTTGTAACCCTTTCATCCTTAACTTCTACTTCTCTTTCCTCAAGCTAATAACACTTCAAACTGAACCTAGGGACTTATTTGATCAAGAAATAGGTTAGAATAAGAGTTTTAGGTTGGAAAACGCATGCCTCCTTTCCATCCAATCAAATTAAACCATTTGGTTTACTAAAAGACAATTTACCACTTAAAGGGAATAGACAGATTTTCCCCTTGTTCGTAAATTCGGCCTAACTTCTTACTCGGACATCCGTTTGATGCACCGTTTATTGTGTTACGACCCTAACTCACCTGTATACAACTTTCTAGTCTTAACCTAAAAAATTTATAATTTTATAAGGGTCAAAACTAGTCTTAAACAGGAACATTTCTATCGAAAAAAACAAAATTTTGTGTTCGTACATAACTCGACATTTCACGATTTATGAAAGTAGGATTGAAATAAACATAATCACTTAACATTAGATATAATAATAACACATTATTAATATCACATAAGATAAGCATGATTTAAATACAATTTATCATAATTATATCCGAGTTGTCACAACTTCCCCCTTTAGAAAATTTTGTCCCGAAATTTAATTTAAAGGTCACTTACCAAACAAAGGGGGATACTGTTTATTCATGCTATCCTCCATTTTTCAAGTTGCTTATTTAATTCCATGGCTCATCCACATAACTTTAACTAAGGGAATAACTTTATTTCTCAATAATTGCTCCTTATGATAAATAATTTCCATTCGTTCCTCGATGTACGACAAGTGTTCCTTCAGTTCAATTGGTTGAGTTTTCAATTGATGAGATGGATCCGCCAAATGCTTACGAAGCATCCATTCATGAAACACATCATGTAAACGGGATAAATCTGGAGGTAATGCTAATCTATATGCCAGGTTCCCAATTGTTTCCAACACCTCATATGGTTCAATGTATCTTGGACTTAGTTTCCCCTTCTTCCCAAATCTCATAATGCCTTTCCATGGTGAAATACGTAGGAATACAAAATCCCCCTTTTTAAATTCCAATGGATACTTCCTCTTATTTGCATAAAATTTCTGCCTGCTTTGCGCTATCTTTATCCGTTCCTGAATCATTTTGATCTTTTCAGTCGTTATATCTATTAATTCAGGACCCAAGATTTTCCTTTCACCTACTTCATCCCAACATAATGACATTTTACATCTCCTACCATATAAAGATTCATAAGGAGCCATACCAATAGTGGACTAATAACTATTATTATACAAAAATTCCATCAATGGAAAATGATCATCCTAACTACCTTTGAAGTCCAACATACATGCTCGTAACACGTCTTCAAATATTTGAATCGTCCTTTCTGATTGCCCATCGATTTGTGGATGAAATGTAGTACTGAAATTCAAACTTGTGCCCAGGGCATTCTGTAAATGTGGCCAAAACTTAGAAGTGAACGTTGGATCTCTATCTGATACTATTGACACTGGTGACCCATGTAAACGGATAATCTCATCAACGTATATACGTGCATACTTGTCAACAGTGTAGGTCATCTTAACTGGAAGAAAATGAGCTGACTTTGTCAATCGGTCTACAATCACCCAAATAGAATCATTCCCCTTTGGTGATCATGGTAATCCTACAAAAAAATCCATCGTTATATGTTCCCACTTCCATTCCGAAATAGGCAATGACTATAATAATCCTTCCGGCTTTTGATGTTTCGCCTTCACTTGCTGGCATACTAAATATTAAGATACAGATTCTGCAATCTCACATTTCATATTATTCCACCAGTAATACTCTTTCAAATCTCTGTACATTTTGGTACCTCCCGAATGCATAGAGTAAATAGAACTATGTGCCTCTTTTAATATATCCTTATTTAAGGATGGATAATTTGGTACACAAATTCTATTTTTATAACACAACGATTCATCATTCTTAATTTCAAAGTCACTCTCCTTACCATCCAGGATTTCCCGTTTCTTCTTCTTAAGGAATAGATCATTGATTTGTAAATTTCGTATGTCTCACTATAACGTGTGCAATTAACGCCCTCGTTTCAATTAAGGTCAACTCTACTCCCATCAGTCTTAATTCCATAATATTGCCAACCCGTGCACATTGAATACAAGATAACCTCCCCAATGACTTCCAACTTTGAGCATCTGCAACAACATTGGCCCTCCTAGGATGATGGTGAATGGTACAATCATAGTCTTTAATTAACTCCATCCAACGTCTTTGTCTCAAATTCAAGTCTTTCTGATGGTCAGTGAAAATTTCACACGTCTCTCCATATAAATGATGTCTCCATAATTTCAAGGTAAAAATAATAGCCGCAAGTTCTAAATCGCGTGTAGGATAATTACATTCATGTGCCTTTAACTGTCTAGATGCATAAGAAATTACCTTTCCATGTTGTATGAAAACACAACCCATAACCTAATGTGAAGTGTCAGTATAAATCACAAAACCTTCTCCACTGGATGGAACAGTATGAACTGGAGCTGATACTAGTCTATTTTTCAACTTTTTAAAGCTGCGCTGATATTCATCACTCCACGCAAATTTCACTTCTTTTGGGGTTGATTTAGCAACGGTAAGGCTATAGATGAAAACCCCTTTATGAATCTTCTATAATATCCAGCCAATCCTAGGAAACTCCTTATCTCCATTACATTTCTTAGTCTTTCCCATTGCACAATAGCCTCTACCTTCTTAGGGTCAAGATAAATTCCATCTCTCGAAACAACACATTTGTAAACTTAGCAGACAATTGACTATGTCGCAAAACTTGCAATACAACTCTTTGATACTTCTCATGTTCCTCTTGGCTAGGTGAGTATATTAAAACATCATCCATAAATACAATCACAAATGAATCTATGAAAGGATGAAATACTCGATTCATTAAATCCATAAACACCGCAGGAGCATTTGTTAACCCTAATGGCATTACCAAAAATTCATAATGACCATAGCTAGAACGAAAAGCTATCTTAGAAATGTCACAATCTCTCACCCTTAATTGATGATAACCAGATCTCAAATCAAATTTTGAAAATACTTTAGCACCCTATAATTGATCAAACAAATAATCAATACGAGGCAATGGATATTTATTTCGAATAGTTACCTTGTTCAACTGTCGAAAATCAATGCAAAGTCGCATAGTGCCGTCTTTCTTCTTCACAAATAATACCAAAGCACCCCATGGTGATACACTGGGTCAAACAAAACACCTATCTAGAAAATCTTACAGTTGAACCTTTAACTCCTTTAGTTCCACATGTGCCATTCTATATGGAGAAATAGAAATTGGAGCTGTACCAGACACTAAATCAATAGTAAACTCTATCTCTCTACTAGCTGGCGACCCTGGTAGTTCATCTGGAAACACATCTACAAAATCCTTAACTACTGGGATGTCTTATGATTTTTGTAATTCCCTATTTGTATCCACAACATATGCTAAAAAGCCTGGACAACCCTTATTTAACAATTTCCTCGCCCGAAGGGCGGAAATAAGACAATTTGGAACCATAATTCTTTCCCTAGTAAATTTGAATTATTTCTCCCCCGACATATTAAATGTAACCTCCTTGCGAAAATAGTCAATTGATTAATGGAAGGAAGATAACCAATCCATACCCACGATAATATCAAAATCTCGAATATCTAGTGGAATTAAATCTATGGTCAACTCCCTCTCCCCCACATACAATACACAATTTTTATACACAAGTTCCACTAACATCACATCCCCCATAGGTGTAGAAATATATAAACCACAATCTAGATAAGAACATGGTCTACCCAAATGCATGGTAAATGACAGTGCTACAAATGAATGAGTAGAACCTGGATCCATAAGCACATAAGCACGTTTGTTCATGACAGAAAATGTACCTATAACCACCTATGGAGTAGCCTGAGCATCCTATAATGTCATTGCAAATATCCTTCCCGGAGCCCTGGAACCACTAGCCTGTCCTCTACCTCCTCCTCTCCCTATGCCTCCTGGTGATGAACCTCGACTAGTACTTGTTGATTGAGTCCCTCCTATTAGCATATGATAGTTCTTTTTGGTATGACTGATTTGATGACAGTGATAACACTCTACCCCCTTTAACTTGGGACAATCTGGACTGATATGGCCCTCAGCTTTGCAAAAATATCATGTAATAGGCTTAGACCGACCATTCTCATTCTCCTGCTATCTATTCTGTTGGCCCATCAATCCCGTAGCCCTAAAACTGCTTGGCGTCCTATTCTGAACATAATTTCAAGTCCCTCTATCGTACTGAAATCTTTGACTCCCCTGTTTTGAATATTCTATATTGCCTTCCTTTTACTGAGATGGATCAAATATACTCCTCTTTACCATTTGTTCCCTATTCTTTATTGCATCATTAACATCTCCTTCAATCATCATAGCTTTGTTAGCTAAAGAAGTATAATCTACCATTTCAAGTGCACTGAGTCTAGACTTGATAACCAAATTCAACCCATCCTGAAATCTGGTGCATTTGTCCTTCTCATCATGTAAGAAACGTAATGAAAATCGAGACAAATATATAAATTTAGTTTCATACGCCCTGACTGACATATTCCCCCGAGTCAATGATAAAAATTCTCTTTCCTTTTACTTCCGATACATACTAGGAAAATACTTTTCATATAAGACTTTAGTAAAGGAGGCCCAAGTAATTACCTTACCTCCCCCCGGAGTCAGCAATAAATGTTTGGAAGACTCCCACCAATATCTAGATTCTCCCTTTAATACGAAAGTAGCCAAAATTACCTTCTGTGCACCAGGTACATTCATCACCCTGAAGTTAGTTTCTATGTCTCTAACCCAAGCCTCAACTTCTAAAGGATCTACTTAACTTGAGAATGCTGGGGGGTGTAATTTGATAAACTTCTCGTACAGAGTATTCTTCTCCTCTCATTGTATTTCCCTTTCTCTTCTGGCCAAAGTCTGCTCCTCCAAGTACTTGGCTTGTTGTTCTACTATTTGCGTCATAAACATGTTTTGTTGTTCTGCCATTAAAGTCATGGCACGAGCCATTCTCTGCATATCTGTAAGTTGTTTAGGTGCCCCTATACATTATTTGGATTTTTTTGGTTTACTGTATTTGAATACTCCTCATCCACCCTCTCATGAACATTTGTTCCTTCCATATATTACTATCTCTCATAAATAACAATTACAAAAACAAGAATACACATTTATTTCTAACATAATGGTTAGTATTTCTCATAAGTTGATATAAATGACCCACACCACACTAATTCTACCGCTGCCACATCTAGACTCTCTAACCCCAGAATATAAAAACCTAAAGCTCTGATACCAAGTTGTCACCCCTAACCCCATTAGGATATAATTAACTAAATAGTTCACAAACCACACTTATTACTTATTTATTTATTTATTTTGTAATACACATTAAAACAACTTCAAGGTTAAAATGCGAAATACTAAAAAAATCCAATCATTTTAAGGAGACATAATTTAAAAAAAAAACTCCCATACCATTTAACTTAATTACAACGAGTACAATGTAATAAACAGAACTGACGAGACCCTACTACTATTCACCCAACCTCCTAGACCTGGTAGTGGCAGCTTCAAAACCTGCAAATGTAAACATATGAAACCAGGAGTTTAAAAACTCAGTGAATGTACTACATCTCTATATAGTAAAAGTACTGTATTAACATTTTAACATCTCAATATACATCCATATATGTGCTAAATTAGGCCATATACATATCCGGAGTTAATCAACCCCACATTTACTGCCCGTAGGCAATAACCATATCCATAGATTTTAATAACCTAACATCTCCTGAATTGCATAGCAAATCAACATATCTTGACTTTTATAAAGCCATAACATCTCAACATCTCTTGACTTTTAATAAGCCTTAACATCTCAACATCTCGTGACTTTTAATAAGCCATATCATCTCAATATATAATACATACACATCATATCCATAATCAAACCAGTAAGTACACTCACATTGGGTTGTCAACTATGTATTCACGTTTCCCTCGGGTGGAGCTGAGCTGGGTTGATTTGAACTTACATCTGTTAATCCAACTAAATAAGTACTGAATCTCAATCATAAGTATTATCTTAATATATTAATGTAACTTTCAATGACTATGCAACAACAATATAATTCTACTCAAGTCACATATGTTGATAAAGTTATGGGCATTCAACCATAGGAAATACCTCATAAGGAATTTATAACTAAACCTAAATAAATACGAAAGAATACTTCTCAATGTATATACACATGAAGCATGTACTCAAAATACTCTTTGGAAAGAGGAGATAACAATATTCTCTTATGGGTTATCCAATATAGCCTCAAATTATTATCCTCTATCACTACACCAAAAACAGCAAATTGGCACACCCTGATATTAAAAACTGGCACAGTTTAAAACTGTGCCAGATTCTGGCACTGTTTAATGAAAATCTAGCACACTTTAAAGCAGTGCCAAAATTTGGCACTGTTTTAAAGTGTGCCAAAATAAAGCACACTTACTAAAATATAAATAGTCTAAAAATTAATATGGTTCCTTCCAAATTTTTATCTCTCCCTCTCTCTCCTCTCTAAATTAGATCTCCCGCTCCCGCTTGTCTCTCCTCCCTCTCGTCTCTATCCCTCACTCACACGACCTATATTTTTTGTCTCGTCTCTCTCTCTCTCTCTCTCTCTCTCTCTCTCTCTCTCTCTCTCTCTCTCTCAAGATGAACCTCAACTGTCAGATTTCTGATCTTTTTGATCAAACAGATTTGATTTGGTGTCTTTTGGGGTTTGAAGGAGATCTTAGTTTCAAAGTGTTTGGAATTTTTTTTTGGTTTTTCCGGTTTGGTTTTTTTGTTCAGGCGATTTTTGTGACCAGTGCGTTTTCTTTTTCGGTGATGGTTTCGGTCCCGGTGTGGTGACTGGGTTTCTAGTATTGAGATTCCAGTGTGGGAGGGTTTTATTCAGGCGGGTTTTTCCGATGGTACAAGTTTCTCCGGCGGTGATTTCGGTGGCCTGTATTTGGGTAAGTTTTTTTTAATTTATTCATATATATATATATATATATAATTTGTTGTTGCTGTGTAAGATTGAAACTTTTGGGGCTGGTGTGTTTTAAACCTCAAACTGATCTGCTAACAAAGACTTTTAAGTTTGAATCTGTGATGAATTTTTTTTGTTTTGTTTGAGTTTATTTTTGGGTTTAATTTATTAATAATCTGCTTAATTAACTTAGATATTAAATTCTGGACTGATTTTTGTTTTTGGTTTGTTGAAAAGTTTGGGATTGATTTGTTGTCGTTTTTTTTAAATATTAATCTATTGGGTTTAATTTATTAACAATCTGTTTGATTTGATTTTTAAAGGGTTTCTTCTTTCGATTTTGGCTTGGTGTTTATTTAGTGCTATTTGGGGTTAGTTGTTTGTATAGAGGGTGAGAGCATTGTTTTGGTGGAGGTTAGAGCTGACAAAATTCAATCCGTAGTCAGGCAAAATTTTCCTCCAAACACTTGAGATAGACGTGCATATAACATTTTTCCACCGAGCCAAATGGCCTCCACCTCCGCCTCTCACAACAGTAACGATTCCAGAATAATCAAATCCGCCGCTTCAGTTATTTACTTGGACAATCAATTTGTCGGTGCTGTAAATTTCCTATTCCTTAAACCCTCAAACTAAATTTTTATGCTGATTAAGTTTTGATTGTGTGTTTCAGGAAATCCGAAAAGCTCTAATGGCGATGAAGGAAATTGGGATTGATTTGGAGAGAGACAATCAATCTCAAATGGTAACCATTAATTCATAACCTTTGGAACTTAGGAAACTTATTCTATTTTAGTTTTTTTTTCTCAAGGTAATGACTCTACTACATTCCTAATATAAAAGGGTTTACTTAGAATGTATGTAACTATAATATATATGCTCTATTAATAAGATGAGTAATTTTAGAGTGATACTTGATTACCACACATTTTGGGCTTTACGTGTCGCGTCCCTATTAGTTATGTAACTATAAATTTTTATGTGTCGTAATCATGCGCCGCTCTAGAGTTACTTTAATTAATTATATATACACATTATTCTTATATATATATATTTGGTTGAGAAGTTTTTTTCCCCTCCACTTATTTCTTTTTTTAAATCAAAAGCTGCATCATAATCATGAAGAGAATTTGGATCTTACTTTAGTGACTTGATGCAGGTTGCAAATCCTGTAAAAGTATGATTTCTAGATCATCAAAAGACATTGATCCAGGCTCGACAAAGAAGTTGAAAAGTTTGGACGGGCATGCTGTGCCAGTAAGCGAAGACAGAGCTGCGCGCCGCCCCTATTTCCTGCAGCAGAGGACATCATTCAGCCCGTGTCTCTCCTCCCGTGCACTGCCCCTAGCAGAGGTAAACTTATTTTTGTTTAGTTTTTTTAGTTCGTTTTTTATTTTGTTTGACTTTGATGTATTGTTACAAACTTTATAAATTCAATATGATTTCAATGTGAATTCAATATTCTTTTGTAAATGTACAACTGCTGTAGGTACTATATCTATGTGAATTCATTGTAACTTTGGTATTGAATATTGTAAGTTAAAATATGTATTGAATATTGAATATAGTTAAGGTATATTGTTAACTAACAGTTTCAATATACCTTATATGAATAGTTAACAATATTCAATACCTTATATATTCAATACCTTATACAATATCCAATATACAGTATTGATATGAATAGTTAACAATATTCAATATGAATGTTCATACCGTATATTGAATATTCAATACCTTATACATTCAATATGAATAGTTAACAATATTCAATACCTTATAGCTTATATATTCAATACCTTATACCTTATTGAATGTTCTATATATTGCAACTATGTGAATTCATATTGAATTTTCTATGTATTCTAACTGTTAACTATATATGGAAATTCATATTGAATGTTTATAATGAAGTCTCGATTGGTATTGAATATATAAGGTATTGGCCAAATGACTACTGTATATCCACCACAACATCATCTGCTAATATAAATGTTCTTTCCATAATGTTGATATATGTTTTACTTATGTAGATTGTATCGGAGATATGCAAGATATTCAATACCTTATACCATAATTTGACAATATCTAGATTAAGATTAAAAACAAGCCGTTGAAGGGTGAAAACCCCAACCAGCCGCCAAACGGACCCGTAAGAGGCACGAACACCTCGTACGGGACCAATGTAACTTGTACGACTTGACCGCGTAGTCGCGGGTCTCCCGGTTTTAGAATACGACGATAATTTGTAAAAATCAGCACTTAACTTAAAAATAGGCCGTTAAAGGGTGAAAAAATAAACCAGCCCCCAAACGGACCCGTAAGAGGCACGAACACCTCGCACGGGACCAATGTAACTTGTACGAACTGACCGCGTAGTCCCGGGTCTCCCGATTTGAGAATACGATGATAATTTGAAAAAATCACACTTAGACTTAAAAACAAGCCGTTAAAGGGGGAAAACCAAAACTAGCCCCCAAACGACCCCGTAGGAGGCATGAACACCTCGCACGAGACCAATGTAACTTGTACAAACTGACCGCGTGGTCACGGTTCTCCCGATTTGAGAATATGACGATAATTTGCAAAAATCTCACTTGGACTTAAAAAATGCCGTTAAAGGGTGAAAACCCAAACTAGCCACCAAACGACCCCGTAGGAGGCACGAACACCTCGCACGGGACCAATGTAACTTGTATGAACTGACCGCGTAGTCACGGGTCTCCCGATTTGAGAATATGATGATAATTTGCAAAAATCTCACTTAGACTTAAAAAAGGTCGTTAAAGGATGAAAACCCAAACCAGCCCCCAAACGACCCCGTAGGAGGCACGAACACCTCGCACGGGACCAATGTAACTTGTACGAACTGACCGCGTAGTCCCGGGTATCCCATTTTGAGAATATGATGATAATTTGTAAAAATCAACACTTAGACTTAAAAATAAGCCGTTAAAGGGTGAAAACCCAAACCAGCCCCAAAATGGCCCCCTAGGAGGCACGAACACTTCGCACGGGACCAATGTAACTTGTAGGAACTGATCGCGTAGTCCCGGGTCTCGCGGTTTAAGAATATGACGATAATTTACAAAAATCACACTTAAACTTAAAAACAAGCCGTTAAAGGGTGAAAACCCAAACCAGCTCCCAAACAACCACGTAAGAGGCACGAACACCTCGCATGGGACCAATGTAACTTGTAGGAACTGACCGCATAGTTTCGGGTCTCCCGGTTTGAGAATATGATGATAATTTTCAAAAATCAACAATTAAACTTAAAAAAAAGCCGTTAAAAAGTGAAAACCCAACTCCCCCCACAAACGACCCCGTAGGAGGCAAGAACACCTCGCATGGGAGCAATGTAACTTGTTGAAACTGACCGCGTAGTCCCGGGTCTCCCAGTTTGAGAATATGACGATAATTTACAAAAATCACACTTAAACTTAAAAACAAGCCGTTAAAGGGTGAAAACCCAAACCAGCTCCCACACAACCCCGTAAGAGGCACGAACACCTCGCACGGGACCAATGTAACTTGTAGGAATTGATCACATAGTTTCAGGTATCCCGGTTTGAGAATATGATGATAATTTGCGAAAATCAACACTTAAACTTAAAAATAAGCCGTTAAAAGGTGACCCCCCCCCCCCACACAAACAACCCCGTAGGAGGCAAGAACACCTCGCACGGGACCAATGTAACTTGTTGGAACTGACCGCGTAGTTTCGGGTCTCCCAGTTTGAGAATATGTCGATAATTTGCAAAAATCACACTTAGAGTTAAAAACAGGCCATTAAAGGGTGAAAAGCCAAACCGGACCCCAATTAACCCCGTAGAAGGCACGAACACCTCGCACGGGACCAATGTAACTTGTAGGAACTGATCGCGTAGTCCCGGGTCTCTCGGTTTGAGAGTATGACGATTATTTGCAAAAATCAGCACTTAAACTTAAAAACAAGCCGTTAAAGGGTGAAAACCCAAACCACCCCCCAAACGACCCCGTAGGGGGCACGAACACCTCGTACGGGACCAATGTAACTTGTAGGAACTGACCGCGTAGTCCCGGGTCTCCCTGTTTGTGAATATGACGATAATTTGCAAAAATCACACTTAGTTAAAAACAAGCTGTCAAAGGGTGAAAACCCAAACCACCCCCCAAACGACCCCGTAGGAGGCACAAACACCTCGCACGGGACAATGTAACTTGTAGGAACTGACCGCGTAGTCCCGGGTCTCCCGGTTTGATAGTATGACGATAATTTGCAAAAATCAGCACTTAAACTTAAAAACAAGCCGTTAAAGGGTGAAAACCCAAACCACCCCCCAAATGACCCCGTAGGAGGCACAAACACCTCGCACGGGACCAATGTAACTTGTAAAAACTGATCGCATAGTCCCGGGTCTCTCGGTTTGAGAGTATGACGATAATTTGTAAAAATCAGCACTTAAACTTAAAAACAAGCCGTTAAAGGGTGAAAACCCAAACCACCCTCCAAACGATCCCGTAGGGGGCACGAACACCTCGCACGGGACCAATGTAACTTGTAGGAACTGACCGCGTAGTCCCGGATCTCCCGATTTGTGAATAGGACGATAATTGGCAAAAATCAACACTTTAACTTAAAAACATGCTGTTAAAGGGTGAAAACCCAAACCACCCCCCAAACGACCCCGTAGGAGGCACGAACACCTCGCACGGGACCAATGTAACTTGTAGGAACTGACCGCGTAGTCCCGGGTCTCCCGGTTTATGAATATGAAGATAATTTGGAAAAATCACACTTAGTCAAAAACATGCCGTCAAAGTGTGAAAACCCAAACCAACCCCCAAATGACCCCGTAGGTGGCACGAACACCTCGCACGGGACCAATGTAACTTGTAGGAACTGATCACGTAGTCCCGGGTCTCTCGGTTTGAGAGTATGACAATTATTTGCAAAAATCAGCACTTAAACTAAAAAACAAGCCGTTAAAGGGTGAAAATCCAAACCACCCCCCAAACGACCCCGTAGGGGGCACGAACACCTCGCACGGGACCAATGTAACTTGTAGGAACTGACCACGTAGTCCCGGGTCTCCCGGTTTGTGAATATGACGATAATTTGCAAAAATTATACTTAGTTAAAAACAAGCCGTCAAAGGGTGAAAACACAAACCACCTCCCAAACGACCCCGTAGGAGGCACACACACCTCGCACGGGACCAATGTAACTTGTAGGAACTGACCGCATAGTCCCGGGTCTCCCGATTTGATAGTATGACGATAATTTGTAAAAATCATCACTTAAACTTAAAAACAAGTCGGTAAAGGGTGAAAACCCAAACCACCCCCCAAACGACCCCGTAGGAGGCACAAACACCTCGCACGAGACCAATGTAACTTGTAGGAATTGATCGCGTAGTCCCGGGTCTCCCGGTTTGATAGTATGACGATAATTTGCAAAAATCAGCACTTAAACTTAAAAACAAGCCGTTAAAGGATGAAAACCCAAACCATCCCACAAACGACCCCGTAGGGGGCACGAACACCTCGCACGGGACCAATGTAACTTGTAGGAACTGACCACGTAGTCCCGGGTCTCCCGATTTGAGAGTATGACGATAATTTGCAAAAATCAGTACTTAAACTTAAAAACAAGCCGTCAAAGGGTGAAAACCCAAACCACCCCCCAAACGACCCCGTAGGGGGCACGAACACCTCGCACGGGACCAATGTAACTTGTAGGAACTGACCGCGTAGTCCCGGGTCTCCCGATTTGTGAATATGACGATAATTTGCAAAAATCAGCACTTAAACTTAAAAACAAGCCGTTAAAGGGTGAAAACCCAAACCACTTCCCAAACGACCCCGTAGGGGGCACGAACACCTCGCACCGGACCAATGTAACTTGTAGGAACTGACCGCGTAGTCCTGGGGCCCCCGGTTTGTGAATATGACGATAATTTGCAAAAATTACACTTTGTTAAAAACAAGCTGTCAAAGGGTGAAAACTCAAACCACCCCCCAAACGACCCCGTAGGAGGCACAAACACCTCGCACGGGACTAATGTAACTTGTAGGAACTGATCGAGTAGTCCCGGGTCTCTCGGTTTGAGAGTATGACGATAATTTGCAAAAATTAGCACTTAAACTTAAAAACAAGCCGTTAAAGGCTGAAAATCCAAACCACCCCCCAAACGACCCCATAGGGGGCACAAACACCTCGCACGGGACCCATGTAACTTGTAGGAACGGACCGCGTAGTCCCGGGTCTCCCGGTTTGAGAGTATGATGATAATTTGCAAAAATTAGCGCTTAAACTTAAAAACAAGCCGTCAAAGGGTGAAAACCCAAACCACCCCCCAAACGACCCCGTAGGGGGCACAAACACCTCGCACGGGACCAATGTAACTTGTAGGAACTGACCGCGTAGTCCCGGGTCTCCCGGTTTGTGAATATGATGATAATTTGCAACAATCAGCACTTAAACTTAAAAACAAGCCGTTAAAGGGTGAAAAACCAAACCACCCCCGAAACGACCCCGTAGGGGGCACGAACACCTCGCACAGGACCAATGTAACTTGTAGGAACTGACCTCGTAGTCTCGGGTCTCTCGGTTTGTGAATATGATGATAATTTGCAAAAATAACACTTAGTTAAAAACATGCCGTCAAAGGGTGAAAACTCAAACCAACCCCCAAACGACCCCGTCGGAGGCACGAACACCTCGCACGGGACCAATGTAACTTGTAGGAACTGATCGCATAGTCCCGGGTCTCTCGGTTTGAGAGTATGACGATAATTTGCAAAAATCAGCACTTAAACTTAAAAACAAGCCGGTAAAGGGTGGAAACCCAAACCACCCTCCAAACGATCCCGTAGGGGGCACGAACACCTCGCACGGGACCAATGTAACTTGTAGGAACTGACCGCGTAGTCCCGGATCTCCCGATTTGTGAATAGGACGATAATTGGCAAAAATCAACACTTTAACTTAAAAACATGCTGTTAAAGGGTGAAAACCGAAACCACCCCCCAAACGACCCCGTAGGAGGCACGAACACCTCGCACGGGACCAATGTATCTTGTAGGAACTGACCGCGTAGTCTCGGGTCTCCCAATTTGTGAGTATGACGATAATTTCCATTCATATATGTAATTTTTTTGTTTTGAGTATCTTTTTTTGTAAATTATTGGGTTACTAATATCGTATCTTTTTTGTATTCTATTTTTTTGCAGGATAACAGTTTATCGTTGGCTTTTATTCGCGTGGAACACACAAGGAACTCAATGGTTTACAACAAGGGGTTTATTAGTGAATCCGTTTTTTTGTATCATGATCGTACGGTCTTTTGTTGTTTTATTATTGACTTTTATGGCCATGAGGGCTTTTGTAAGTTAATTGTTATATTTTGTGGCATTGCGGGATTTATGTTCGGCAGGTTTTGTATTAACAGGTTTTGGAATGTCCAGAAAATAGAGGAAACTCTGCCCAATTTTTTTAGGGCCTGTGATCAGTTAAAGACTTGTAATATTTTGAAGTTTGTATGTACATTAGTTTATTAATAACGCGCAATATTATTAATTTGTGAATTTTGTGCTTTCAAATATTTTTTTTAATTAAAAAATTGACACAGTTCAAAACCGTGGCAAAAGTGTATCATATTTTGGCACGGTTTTAAACTGTGCTAATTTTTTTTAAACTATGCTGAATCTGGCACAGTTAAAAACTGTGCCAAAAGTGTGCCAGAAATATCAAATTCTGGCACGGTTTAAAAGTGTGCCAGAAGTGTTCCTATTTTGCTGAATCTGGCACAATTAAAAACTGTGCCAAAAGTGTGCCAGAAATATCAAATTCTGGCACGGTTTAAAAATGTGCCAAAAGTGTTCCTATTTTGCTGAATCTGGCACAGATAAAAACTCTGCCAAAAGTGTGCCAGAAATATCAAATTCTGGCACGGTTTAAAAGTGTGCCAGAAGTGTTCCTGTTTGGCTGATTCTGGCACACTTTTAAACCGTGCCAGAAAAAAATTCCCATTTTCGAACACCTGATTCTGGCACAGATCAAAACCGTGCCAGATTTGATCTGGCACGGTTTTGAACTGTGCCAGAATCCTATTTTTGGTGTAGTATATACTCACCCATCCTATATTCCTAAATTGTATAAATACATGTGTCTAAACTTGTAAATATGAAAACATATATGAATATACTTTCTAGTAAAAGTGACGGTGTGGTTTTTCAAGCTTCATAGGGCAAGTTATGACCATTTCTCTACAACACAATAAATCTTCCCTACAAGCTCCTCTGTTGTTCCTTCAACTTCCAAGAATTTTCATAATTTTTATCTAGTATAACTTTCCATAATTTTCAATCCATTTTCAGTACACATACTGAGTAGTATAGAATTAAAGTTTCATAATTTTTTGACTTCATTTTCTATTTCAAAGCTTGACCAAACTTAGGGCACACCGAAATGAAATATACAAACAACAACTATATACCAACTTGCAACTATCACTAAGGCCTAACCACAAGGATTTAAATTCTAATTATTGAATATGATATGAATATATGAGTCTACTATATACCAATTGGAATTTGTCAATTCTAGTAAGCACACATAGAGATATGCAAGTTTGAATATAAGGGGTTTCGATACAAAGCAATATGACCTATAAACACCACTTATCTCACATATGAACAAATACATATTATCACAAAGGATGATGGAATTTTTATCAATAATTCAATATTTATATAATAAGTATAATACAAGAATAAAACAATATTAAAACATAATTTTACCTTGGAAACACCTTAAGGATTTTCTTAGAATTTTTTTCCTAGCTTTTCCTTGTAACCCTTTCGTCCTTAACTTCTACTTCTCTTTCCTTAAGCTAATAACATTTCAAACTGAACCTAGGGACTTATTGGCTGAAGAAATAGGTTAGAAGAATAGTTTTAGGTCGGCAAAGTCATGCCTCCTTTCCTTCCAATCAAATTAAGCCATTTGGTTTACTAAAAGACAATTTACCACTTAAAGGGAATGGACAAATTTGCACCTTGTTCGTAAATTCGACCTAACTTCTTACTTGGACATCCTCTTGATGCACCGTTTAATGTGTTACAACCACAACTCATATGTATACAACTATTTAGTTTTCACCTCAAGTCATTTGTAATATTATAAAGGTAAAAACTAGTCTTAAACAGGAACATTTCTATTAAAATAACAAAATTTTGTGTTCGTACATAACTCAACATTTCACGATTTATGAAAGTAGGATTAGACTAAACATAATCACTTAACATTAGATATACTAATAACACAATATTAATAACACATAAGTGAATCATGATTTAAATATAGTTTATCATAATTATATCTGGGTTGTCACACTTGTTCTCAATCCTAGCATTATTTCTTCGAATGACACCATGTTCATCACATTTGTTCTTTAAGATACACTTAGTAATAATTATATTATCACTCTTTAGAACTAGTAACTAGACTCAAAACATCTTGTTTGGCGAATGGGTCTAACTCTTATTTAATGAATTTGACCTAAAATTGGTCTAAAAAGTTTTCCTTAACATTATTAGGTTCAAATCTCGAAGTTTATCAAAGATACTTACATTGAATTTAGATTTGAGAACTTGTAATAACTACGCCAATAGTACCTCCAATTATTTTAAATTTATTATGGTCTTTTTGAAAGCAAGGAAGTGTGTCACCCACTTCAATAACCACTTGTAGTAGTGTGGGAATTTTTTCATACTCCTTCGCTTACTCTTCCCTTTCTTATTTAACAGGAAAGACAAAAGATGTGTTATCATAATCTTCATCATTGAATGAAAATGAGTCAATAATTGACTCCATCTTATTTTTGAAGTCATAATTATAAATGAGGTAGGTATGACTATTAATGTAATACCCTAGTAATATAACAACAACTCTCCTTGAGTTGATCTTGGTGGAATACTACAGGTCATTGAGTATATAACACTTGCTTCCAAAGACTCTAAAATTCTTGAGCATGAGTTTTCCATCTTTCCTAATGTCATAGGTAGATTGGTTGGTGCCATACCTCCTATAGACTCGGTTCACAATGTGATAACTATATTAATTACCTCAACACAAAACCTCATAAGATCACCCTTGTCTATCAAAACAAACCCAGCCATCATTGGATAGTTTGGTTATTTTTTTTAACAAAATCATTTTATTGAGGTGTTTTAGGGGATAAAAATTCATGATGTATATAAAATTCACCACACCGATTGGAAATTTTTGTTCCCTTAATTTTTTCCCATCATCACAACGGACACTAACTATAGTGAATTCGTTCTCATTTTGAAGTTGTTTGCATTTAGGAATAAAATAATCCTTGGCATTAGACTTAATATGAAAAAATTCAATAAGAAAAATAATCTACAATCATAAAAACCTATTGTAATACCCCGTATCCATAAATAAACTGATTACGTCTAATATAAAAATCATGGGAATAAAAAACTTTTGGTAACATTCTTAGCATAACAAAATTGAATAAAATAAATAAATAAACATAATGCAATAAAATCAATTGCTAAAATAAATACATTATCTCTGTTACCAATATCTTATGTGAGAAACAATTCCGACTATGGAATAAAATATAAACGATAAATAATGCATCTCTGAATACTACTATCACATGTATAATCACCGACTCGAGTTAAACTAAAACAAATATAGCAGCCTGCTAAAACATCAATAAATACAAGAAGTAGATGAACTACACTTCTCGACTTCAACATCCTAGGAGTGATGAATACAATGTTTCTAGAGATACTCCTTTAATGATCAACTTAACTCTACGACAACACAACAACCTAGGACCTGTAAAAATAGTTCAACAATGAATTTTATAGAAAGTCAACAAGGAGTAAAAATTTAACTAAATTTGGCCCACAATAATAATAAAAATAAATCTTACTCACATGTTAAGTACATTTTAAGTTATTTAAGTTACCCAACCCCGACAACCTAAAATGAACATGTGATTCTTCTCCCAAACCCCATGAGTCCCATATGGTATATGTATAGCTCTTAATTAAATATTAATTACTTTCACATTCTTAAGTTTATCTCTTATTTTAAAAATCATATACTCTACTAAACTCCGTTACAATAAAAGTAACTTACTTATTAATCCTAGTATCAATCATTCTCTCTACTTATGATTTCTAAAAGGGTGTCTCAATTTTCATCATCTCAAATAGTCACAACCCACTAATTTAGGATATACATCTCTAGTATACTCCTTACATTATTCTTGACTTATAAGTTATTAGTTATACATCTCTAGGATTAATCATAAACCGGTACAACAATCTCAAGTACCGTAATACATAATCATCGTATAAATCCCAGTTTGGTACTACCATCCCAAAGTACCCCAATATAAATGACATAATCTAGAATAATGATGAGTATGCACAACCCACATCAAATGTAATCGTATATTCTCGAGTCCAAAAATAAAAGTACAAAGGCCAATCCCTATTGCCTTCGGGCATCACTCATACGTACTATGTATAGTTATAGGTTATCCTAACCCTATAACTTCACAGCATCAGTATAGGGGATATCACTACGCAATCACACCAAACGTACGCGCCCCATACTCAAGGTTATACAAGATGATCCTGTCATTAGTCCCACTCGGAAGACGGACATTTTCAGCCCGTAAGATCGGGGTAAAATAGGACCTAAGCAAAGCTCGCACATCATCGGGAAACATCATACGCAGTCAATGTCATAAATGACCCATCAAATCACCCCTACTACGTTCCCCATGAGCACAAACGTAAGTAGGGAAAATAAGTATGACCCGACACAAATGGGTCAACAGACAAATACAAAACCTACTCAATGGGGTTATACATAAAGTCTCGTAATATTATTAGCTAATACATAAGTTAACTATAATCAATTATCTATAACATTATCTAGAACTCTCAAGGCTCTCCAATTCTAGTCAAAATATCATATTTTACTTTTACAAGAATTACTCGAATAATAACTACCGTACTAACGGGTAATCTACACAATCATTAAGAATTATTTAAACTCACAATATATCCAAATACTCAGTCCTATACTCATGGTCCTCAAGTCACATGAATCCAATCTACTCACGGATTATTAACAATGTCGTAAGTTCTAAATTAATTAACTCTGATTTATTAATAGCTAATCCCTAAACTCTATATACATCGATTAAAACTAAAACACTACATGTTAGTTTGAAATAGTCTTATAATATCCCCTCTAGGATTTCCCAAAGACGTAAACAAACATCGCTACACAAAACCCCACGAATTAACCTTCTACAAAAACTATGCCCACGGGCCAAAACCCTACTGTGAGCACGCCTACTGTTTGCATGGGACTACTAATGGTGCGCATGTTATCCATTCGCATGGATCCAAAACTTACCACATGAATGTTGCACAAAACCTTAAATCCCAGAGAAATGCGTTTTTCCATACCTATGCCCGCTATTATGAACCCAACTCCTAAAACCTCCGATATCGATCTAAACCAAGGTTCTACCACATAAAATACATCCAATAATGGCCTAAAAGCACTAATAGATCAATTTCCAAGCTACCTCTCCAAGTCTTAGATGATTGAACAAAGATTTAAGTAATAATTTCATATTTTAAGTTTAAGAACCCGAACTTCATATTTTTAACAAATAAAATCCTAGATTTGATTCACGATTCGAATTAAACAATGAGCTTTTACTTGATTCATTACCATGAATTAGTTTCCAACATTAAAAATCAGATTACTAGATCATATACTTGAGATTTAACATCAAAAGTATTTAAAATCATTATAACGAGTTTTAAACTTAACTTAGCAATTAATCTAATTTCGAAGATTAAGTATAGATGATTAGAAATGAGGCTATACAAATCTTAATCTTGATTCCAATGACTATTTCTAACCTAACACAATCCCAATTAAATTCTTAATTGATATAAACTTGCCTTAGGCTAACTGCATGAATTCAGGCCTCAAATCTCCAACTCTTCTTCCCCTTAAGTGCCTCTTCCCTCTTTATCCTTCTAGGGTTTTTCTAATGCTTCAAATGTGTTTATAGGTATTATTAATTAAACTCAAAACTAAGTTTTCCACGAAAATGGGCTTGATTATCACTTAATCCCCGACCTAATAAACCCAAATAACATTCCAAATGGTCCAAAACTCTTTCCAAGTCATGTACCAACCCAATGGATATAAACTCCACTATTTTAAGTAAAAAATGGTCATTCATAATTTTCGAAAGGTCAACACGTAATATACCAAATTCTATTAAATTAACTATCTCATTAACTTAAGTTATAAGCTAATACAAGTCGAATTAAGAAAATTTTAATTATTAATTAATTCCGTATAGCTCGGTATAATAAGAATCTAATTTATAATCGGTGGAACCCAATACCAAGACGATAATCCAAACAAGAAAACCCTCGACACCTAGTCACTAACTGTTCCATAGTCTCCCATTATACAAAGTCACTTCAAATATTTAATTCATGAATTACTGTGTATTATAGTATTAATTCATGAAACACAAATAAGGTCACATATAAGAGTCACATTCCAACATTCAACAAATATAATGAGTGACATACCATATGTCACTTGAAAATATAATCAAATTTAATAATTAATTAATTGCTATAAAAATACAGGGTATTACATTCTTCCCCCTTTAAATAAGGAATTTTGTCCTCGAAATTCGAATCTTTCTACTCTTACTCAAAACTCTTTGAATATCTCGCCCATAGAATCGTCGCACTTTACACATAATTAACTCTTTCTTAGACTTAATACACTAAGGTATCTTGTCATAAATCCCATTCATTTATAATTCAAACCAAACTATTATAATCGTTGAAGTGTCAACCTGTCTCTCAGGAACTGCTCCCCTCATGTACTTCTGAAAATCTCGTGCACACACTGATGGTGATTTGGTGAGGTCAAATGACACCGACCTCGCCCAATATAAATAGTGAAAATGACGTATGAATAGGGATGTCAACTTCTCTTTGAAACCAAAACTTCAGAATTATCATTCTCGAGGATATCTTCAAAATCACTTGACTTACCTCTTGGGACACCAAGCCACACTTCGGCTTGACTCAAAAGTTCATTTGCTTTCGAAAATCTTCATATACTATATTATGAACATCACCTCCTTCGAGGTGTCCCGAACATATTGCCATACAGTAACTTGATAAATCTTAAATCTTAATCGAATCAGTTAATTTAGTTCAAATTACCTAGATGGCCCCATGTTGCCCTTTGGGGTCTTTGTACCCATCGAGAAGTAAAAAAGGAGCTATATCCCACTTCTACACCGAGATTACGATAACTGCAATTCTTTGAATGTCTTTGGTAAATTACCTTCACTAATAGTAAGAGAATCCTTAGACACAAACTATGTTACTAACTGCTTCACCTCACCCCCAATACGGACTCTTAAAATTTCTATACATATGTGACACCCCGCCTAATTAAATATCGGGTGATTAGTCCTTCATTAAATTAAAACAAGGTTCCCATTTGGTTCATTCTTAGCATCACTGTCGAAAACTTTTTAAACTTTATTAATTTCCTAGTATTCAAAGAGCCGGTTACAAATTTTATCTTTTTATTTAAACAAAAGCAACATGCTGAAACATATAATAACTAAACATCCAAGCATTAATAACTAATCTGAACAAACCATCGGAGCAATAAATGAAATAAAACAATACCGAATAAACCATCGGTTCACAAATATACAATATAGAAGTCCAACATAAAAATTTGGATATAACGTCTAACTGAAATGAATTAAATGAGCGCGATACACCCGAATGAAATACTGAACTGCACCCTACACTAGGAATGAAATAATGGAAGTGACTAAGTCCAAATCTTACAAGCATCCATAAGTGCTACAGCTACGCATCCCTGGAACAAATCATCCTGCTTTGCGTCCCTATGGATGGACACCTAAAAGTTTTGGAAAACGTTTTGCAAGTACGTTTCAGAGCCCAAGTAAAAATCATTTGAAAATATTTAGCAAGCATTTAAATTTCGATTTAAATAACTAGTTATTAGATACATGTGTTAGGCTGTGAAAACTCCCTTGAGTTCCTCACCTCTCATCTATATTGTGCACCTAACATCCCACCTAGTCATACTACCCAAACTAACTAGGTCTCAAGTATATAATAAGCCTCAAATTAGTCTAGCTCACCAGTACCGCCCATACAGTACGCTACCGAATACCCTTAGTCAGCATTAAATCCTTAGTTAAGATTCTCCTTAACTTACCCACACCTCCTATACAATACGCTACCAAATACCTTATGTAATTAACATCTCGCTTATGTTACTATTAAACACAAGTTACCATTTCACATAAGTTATTGCTCAAGCTTTACAATTTAAGTTTCTTTACTTAAACTTTATTTTGGATACTCACTATCTATCTTCCTACTATACACACCTTAGTAGACTTAATCGTTCTTTATATACATACAATATCGTTTCACTACTATCACACATAACTAGATTAATCTTTGTTTAGATTCACACTAACTAGTCTTCTTACTACCACACATAAGTAAGATTATTCACGTTTAGATATACACCATCTAGTCTTCTTACTATCACACATAAGTAAGATTATTCATGCGGTATACATTTTACATACAATATATACTATAAGTGCATTTTATACTATAATGTCCCCGTATTCCACAATAAGGACTATTAGTTTGGAATGTCCCCTCGAGCTTGGTTTAGAATGTCTATCGAACTTGGTTCGGAATGCCTCATCGAACTAGGTTTGGAATGTCTCGTCGAACATATTCATCAAGTACATAATAGGTATTCACTCAACCTATGATTAAATCAGTAGGTATACACACAACCTAATTTTTTATGCTCGTTCATAGTATATTTCTCTCGAATACTCACCGTACATACTACTTTACGATTTACCTGACTACCATAATTATTCGAGTATTCGCACAACTCTAAGGGTCCTAGTTACCCCTTCATTATTTTCAGTAGTTAAATTAATATTTACCCCACTGGTTTAATTATTAATTCATTTAAAATTTCCATAATTCATTATCTTTCTCTTCGATAAATTATGACATAATTTTATCCCATATAATCCTTGCCTTAATCCTCTCATTAAGTATAAGTCATAACCCTAACCTAGGACCACTACGATATAATAAATCCCTCATTATATTTTAATAATGTCCCAAAATCTTTCCCAATAATGATTTAGGGGTTCTAGGTGTAAAAGGGAAATTTACATTTTTCTAGACTGAATCGGTTTGACTTTGGACCGAACCGGTCCTGAAGGTTCATCTTCTTTCTTACGAACTTGCATTTTTCACCACATAACTTTCATGTTTCTCCACCAAACTTGAAACCAATTGTCCCCAACCACTTCTAAATTCATTAGGATGATTTGTAACGTGAATATAACATCAAAACCTTACAATCTTTATTCAAGAAGGGATTTAAACATCTAATCCTCAAAACCCTAGGTTTTATGTTCCTCCACCATTATACATCAAGAAACCCAAATTTAATTCGTTTTAATCATAATAAACGCTCTGATTTTGTGTCATAAAGATAAAGGAATATCTCTACATGTGATATGCCGAGTATCACCTCATCTAGGGTCATAAGCCTTAGCCACAATCGACTCTTACCAGATGGATGGAAATGAGAAGTTGTTACCCGACCTTTAAAGACTCGACCTTAGTTGGATGACTTGGCCTCGACCCTCGTTAGTTTTCTACTATGAAGTACTTGCATTATTCCTGAAAGCTTGAGTATCCTCGACCTCGGCCTTCCCCAGGAAGATGAGTCCAGGATGAGACTAGAAGATGAGACATGTGTCATTCCATGAGGATTCCAAGTTCTACGAGTTCATCCTCGGCTACTAGGGTCGGCCTGAGCCATCATACTGGAAGAGTGAGTGCATTAGGGTACGCATGGAGACGTGCATATGAATGTGTGGCACGTGATAGCCCAAAACTGTTATTACCAGATCATCCCCTCACGTGAGGGAATATTTAGTCTTCATGACCTACATATGACAGGGCCGGATTTCCACACTGGGTTGGCCAAAAGCAATGTTTTCGTGCATATAATATCCTTGGGGGGTACATTATACCCCTAAGCATTATATATACCTTTCATCTTCTTCATTATAAAGGAGGGATTAATTCAAACCTTAGCTGAAACTTTGCTCAATTGTATACAGAAGAGAGAGAGAGAGAGAGAGATAGAGAGAGAGAGAGAGAAAGCTTTTGTTGTAGTCAGACCATCAGAGCCATATTTACTAGTAAAATACACACACACACATATACACACACATAAATAGTGGACATAGGCTTCGGCCAAACCACTTAAATCCGAGTGCTCTTCCTATTCACCTCATCTCCTTCTTTGGTAGTTTGATGTGTGATTAGTTCCATTGTTGTATACCTATTTGAGCTTTATACATCTATGACCTGGTGATACCATTTATAGTATCATCAGTCTGGCATCGTCTGTGGTAACAAGTAGCATCATATCACCCCTTTTCTAGCTTGTCCTCACCAAAATATCTAGTGGTGAACCAGTTCTCCCCTCCTATGGAGAGGTTTCACCATTGAAAGAGATCCTATTGAGATACAAGGCTTCTACTCTTCAACTAAAACTCATCTGTAAGGTTTTACACATGGCATCAGAATTTTTCCACCATCAGCTGGTGGTCCTAGTTCCTACATCACCCTACCTTAGTCAGAAATGGCTGAGGTACGGGTGGAATTGAAGTTCTTGGTGACTGGACAATAGGTAATGCAAGAGCAGCTGGTTGCTTTTAGCTAAAATGTGATAATTAGGCCATCTACGATACAACCGGAGATGATTACTTTGGTAGTCGTGAAGCACCCTCAGGATGCCAAGGGACCACCCTAGGCACCACTCAAAGACCTATCACCTCTTTAGCGGCGGAGAGACGTTGCTGACCTTAAGTGCTTACGCCTGGGGAGGGAAGGACAACCCTCACCGAAGGACCGCTATGATGATCATGAGGCTAAAAATGCTCAGGAGGATTAGTAGGAGTGATACGAAGTATCCGAGAATATAATGTGCCTAATCCAAGGGAGATGAGGTAGGGGTCATAGTCATGATGCACATCTAAGGGCCTTTGCTTTTGATCGATCGAGTAAAGGGCCGGACTTCGAGAGACTTGGCCCCATTGGTGATTTGAGAGAAAGATTATCTAGGTCAAGGAGAAATGCTAGCTCAAGAAGATAGGGGGTAGATGGCTGACCCCCGTGTGGCTGAGATGAGGGCCAACGAGAAGTAAATAACCAACACAGGTTAATAGCAGGGGAACCCTCAGTTCGGATGGTTGAGGTTGAAGGGGATAACATTGTCCAGACTGATGTTGTTGAGGTGGTAGAGATGCCTTGGAATGACTCAATTTAAAGGTTGGAAAATAAGATTTGAGATATCCTTAAGAGCTGTGACCCCTTGAACAGAGGATACTCAGAAGGGTCTCCTTTTGTATCTAAGATAGTCAACTTTCCAACCCCTACTAAGTTCATTCCACCTGTAGTTACTCCAAAGTATGATGGGAGTACTAACCTTGTGCACTATATGGAGATGTACCGGTCAGCTGCAGACATCTACTCCGTCTCAAATAAGATGAAATACCGTTCATTCTCAAGCACTTTGACTGGGGTTGCCCATATGTGGTTCACTTCACTCCCTAGGAACTCCATTGAAAATTTCAAGCAACTCGCAGAACGATTCATCTACAACTTCTGCTTTGGGGTAAGACCCCAAAAGAATACTATTCACCTATTGTGCATTAAGAAGGGGAAGAAAGAGAGTCTTAGGGAGTAGATTGTGAGGTTTAGTAAGTAGAAGATAGAAGTGGAGGATTATGAGGAAATTATTACGATGATTGAGTTAATGGAAGGCCTATAAAAAGGGAAATTTCTTTCGAAGCTTGCTCAAGACCCACCAAAGTCTATGGCTGAGCAATTAGCGACGACCAGTAAGATCATGAATGCCGAGGGAGATATGGCATCTAAGTATTAGGATGAGAAGAGGACTAGCAGTGGGATAAAGTTTCAGAGGAAGAACAAATATGGAAAGAAGAGATCAACTGATGATAAGTTCGCCGAGTATACTCCTCTCACGGTTAGCTGTGAGCACATTTTGAATGAGATCAAGAATGATCGATACCTAAGATGGCCTGAAAAGCTAAAAGATCCCCATCACAAAAAGAATAAAATATTATTTTATGAATTTCACCAAGATCACAGGAACTTAATCGACAAGTGTTTTTCCCTGTAAGATGAGATTGAGAAGATGCTTAAGGCTGGGAATCTATAAAAATATATGAGCAGTGATGACCTAAAGAGAGGACGATATGACCCAAAAGAAGAAGGGCCAATAAGTGAAGGGAAGATGTCCCAGGGAAGAATGATGATGATGATTACGACCCATACCTGCTGCAAAAGGATAATAATCCAAAAGGTCAACTCCACACGATCTCGTTTGATGTGAAGATGATCTATAGAGGCCTGGAAGGGGGTGGTGCAGAAGTGGCTGACTGTAAGGAACATATGTCTTAGGCTAAGTCCCTCCCCGAGGTTTGAGCCGTTAACTCTGCCGAAGTAAGAACAAAGTCAGAGAAGAGAAATAAGGTAGATATAGATATCTTAATTGTGGGGATTTCAAGGATTGACCTTAAGGGAATCCTAGCTCCCCAGGATGGCCCTTTGGTAATTACAACTAGAGTGTAAGGGTATGACATACCGAGTATGTTTATTGATGGGGGAAGTTTGGTTGACGTTATGTTATGGCCTTGTTTAAAAGGTTTGGGACTCAGTAAAAAGAGGCTCATCCCTTATCATCATCCCTTGATAGGGTTCAACGGTGAGAAGGTGCACCCATTGGGAATATATGAAATGGACGTTAGAATGGGAGATGTTTGGCATAAGAGGCTAAAAAATAAGGTCAATTTCTTTGTGATGGATGAAAGTGTATACTCGGCTTATAACATCATCATGGGAAGAGTGGCCCTCAAGGAATTTAAGGCCGTGCCATCCACTGTACACCAAATGGTAATTTCTCTACCCCTTATGGGGTAGGGGAAGTCCAAGGAGATAAAGTGTTGGCATGTGAATGCTACTTTAACTCAGTCGAGGAGAGGGAAGCTCATAAGAAATCTACTACGACCTAGAGTATTGATACCCTGGATCCTAAGAATGAGACCAAACTGAAGAAATGGGAGGTCGTAGAAGAGGTAGAATCTATCGTCCTTAATGAGGATGAACCAAAAAAACCATTTAGGTCGATAAATCCCTAAGACAAGACATAAAGGAGGGTCTTACTAAATTATTGAGGGAAAGGAAGAGTATGTTCGCATGGAGTCATGAGGATATGCCGGGCATAGATCCTGAACTATTTTGCCATAATCTGAATGTGGCCGATGATGTTAGGCCGATACGATAGAAGAGAAGAATCTATCCCAGGAGAAATATGAGGTCATTTGGGAAGAGGTAAAGAAGATTAAAAAGGACGACTTTATAAGAGAGGTTATATATCCTGTGTGGATGGCCAATGCTATCATAGTTTCAAAAGTTAATGAGAAGTGGAGAATGTATGTGGACTTTATCGATCTGAATAAGATATGTTCCAAGGATAGTTTTCCTCTACCTAGAATCGACCAGATGGTTTATTCCACAAATGGCCATGAGCTTATGAGCTTCATGGATGCCTACTCGGGCTACAACTAGAAATCTATGCACTCAATCGATGAAGAGAAGACTACCTTTATAACCGATAAGGGGACCTACTGCTACATGGTCATGCCCTTCGATTTGAAGAATGCTGGAGCTACCTATCAGAGACTTGTTAACAAGATGTTTGAGGATCAAATTGGGAAAACGATTGAAGTCTATGTTAATAATATACTTACTAAGAGTCTCAAGCTCGACTCTCATGTGGCCGACCTCAAACAAACCTTTGACACGGTAGATAAGTGCATGATGAAGCTCAACCCTACAAAGTGTGTATTCAACGTAGGGGCTGGTAAATTCTTGGGCTTCATCATAAATTTGAGGGGGATAGAGGCTAACCCAAATGAAATCAAGGATTTGGTAGAGATAAAGATGCCAACTTCGATCAAGTATGTGCATAGGCTGACGAGGAGAGTGGCAGCACTTAAAAAGTTTATGTCCAGAGCCACCGATAAATGTCTTCTATTTTTTAAAGTTCTTAGAAAAGCTTTCGAGTCAATGATAAATGTGATAAGGCCTTCCAATAGTTGAAGTCCTACCTCGGCTCTCCCTTATTATTATCACGGCCAGTCCAAGGGGAAAAATATGTATATCTAGTAGTCTCAGAGTCGGCTATTAGTGTTGCCATTGTAAGAGACGAGGATGGAATACATAAGCTGGTATATTTCAATAGTAAAGCGCTCCAAGGGGCCAAACAGAGGTATCCTAGGATGGAAAAATAGGCATACGCTCTGATTAGCACTTCGAGGAAGATGAAACCGTACTTTTAGACTCGTAGAATTATCATCTTAACGGACTCTCCACTTCAGTAGGTCATCCACAAGCTTGAGAAGTCGGTAAGACTAATGACTTGGGAAATAGATATTGGAGAGTTTGATATCATCTAACAACCTATAGTGGCCATCAAAGGGTAAGCGTTAGCTAACTTCGTGGCCTAGTTCACCTGCGACGAGGCTGAATGTGAAAATTTTGAGACTACTGGCTGTGAACAAGGAAAAAATTTAAGTTCTCCCCCTAACAAGGTCGGGATAAGTTCAGTAAGATGGAAAGTATCTCAGAATGATGAGTAACAGTATCTCTTAAAAAATGGAGTCATAGTAGAAGTTAGTTTCTCTGAGAATGGAATAGTGTGGAGCCTCTTCGTCGATGGGTCCTCTAGCGAGAGTGGAAGTGGTACAGGCCTGATAGTGTCGGTACCAGATGGGATATATATTGAATACGCATTAAGTTTGAGTTTTAAGGTCTCTAATAATGAGTTCGAATATAAAGCTCTCATAATAGGTGTCTCCTTGGCTCGGGCTCTGAATGTCGGCCAACTCCTAGTTCATAATTATTCAAGATTGGTGGTGAACTAGATCTTGGGGGCGTATGAGGCGAAAGACGATAGGGTGGCCAAATATTTGGAGAGAGTAAGGTGAGTATTGAAGAGTTTAAAAGAGATTAAGATGAAGAGGATACTTCGGCTGGACAATGGCCGAGCTGACGCACTTACAAGACTGGCCTTAGCTACGAGGATGGAGATAAAAAGGATGGTGCCGATAGAAATACTGCATCGATCGACTATTGAAGAAGAGGACAGTACTTCAGAGTCTTGTTTGAATTTAAACATAGGATCTTCATAGATATATCCCCTCATCAGGTATATTAAGGTTGGGGATTTACCAGAATCCAAGACCGAGAAAAAGAAGTTAAGATATAAAGCTGCCAAGTTCTCCATCATAGGAAACACTTTATACAAGAACGGGTTTGTACTTCCCCTGCTCAGATGTGTCCATCCTTCTGAGGTAGCATATATCCTGAAGGATGTATATGAAGTCTCCTACTCAAGCCATGTGGGAGGAAGATATTTGGCTATGAGGATTATTATAGAAGGGTATTTGTGGCCGACCTTGGCCAAGGATGCTGCAGCATATGTCAAGAAGTGTGACAAGTGCTAGAGGTTTGTTACCATTCCCCACCAGCCTCATCATCCTATGACCTCAATCATATCTCCTTGGCTATTTATGGTATGGGGAATTGATATGGTAGGACCCTTACCCAAAGGTGTGAATAATTATCGTTATCTGATCGTAGTGATAGATTACTTTTTGAAGTGGGTGGAGGCGAGCCAATGATTGTAATCATGGAGTAAAAGATGTTTTAGTTCATCTAGAAAAATATCATCTGCAGATATGGCCTACCCAACACCCTAATTTTTTTATAATGGAATGCAATTCAAGAACGTCTACCTGAAAAAGTACTATGAAAGGGTCGGTATCAAGCAATTCTTTTCCAGCCCAGGCAAATGGGCAGACAAAAGTAAAAAATTGAACAATTCTTGATAGAATAAATAAAAAGTTAGAAGATGCAGAGGGGAGATGGACGGAAGAAGTGTATACTGTCCTATGGGCTTACAAAACAATAGAGAGAACTCCTAATAGGGAGACCCCATTTATGATCTCTTACGAATTAGAGGCAATTGTGTCAACGGAGATAGGTCTACCTAGTCATAGAGTTCAGACCTACGACCCTGAACAGAATAGTGATGAGCGAAGGCTTGATTTAGATCTTGTAGAAGAAAGAAGTGAAGACACTGAAGTCAGGCAAGCTTCCTACCAATAAAGAACAATAAGATTATACAACAAGAAAGTAAAAGCGCGTCCACTGAAAGTATAGGACTTGGTACTGTAGAAGACATGGAAAAACCCAATAAGATTTATCCAATTTGGCATGGACCATGCAAAGTAGTTGAAGAGGTGGTGCTGAGAACTTACAAATTGGAAAACTTGGAAGGAGAGCCATTCTCCAACCCATGGAACGCCGACCACCTCAAGAAATATTATTAATGAGATTACAGTTTTACTATCATATTTATATTCTATTGTAATATATGTGTATGAGACTCAGGTGAAAGGAATTCAATGAAATCCAAGTGTTACCTCGTATGTGGTTTAGCTATTCAAATTTTCATTTGTATCAGCTCACCTTAAGCTACAAAACATCATTCGTGGTGAAATAAGCTTAAGTTGCCCTCGGTGGCATGACAATCCGGATGGGGTCGACTTATGCTTAAACATCATTAAATTTGTGGATTTTCTCCCTCGATTGAGATGACAGTGCATGGACGAGACGACCCTCCATGAACTCTCAAAACGACGAGGGAGGACTTGTGCTTAAACATCATTAATTTGGTGGATTTACTCCTTCGATCGGGACGACGGTGCATGGACGGGACGACCATCCATGCACTCACTAAACGATGAGGGAGAACTTATGCTTAAACATCATTAATTTTGTGGATGCAAATTAAAAAAAATACTTAGCCGTGGTTGTTATTTAAACATCATTAACTTAGTGGATTTACTCCCTCGGTCGAGATGACAGTGCATGGATGGGACGACCCTCCATTCACTCTCAAAATGATGAGGGAGGACTTGTGATTAAATATCATTAATTTGGTGGATTTACTCCCTAGATTGAGACGACATTGCATTGACGAGATGACCCTCCATGCACTCTCAAAATAACGATGGAGGACTTGTGCTTAAACATCATTAACTCGGTGGGTTTACTACCTCGATCGAGACGATAGTGCATAGACGGGACGATACTCCATACACTCTCAAAATGACGAGGGAGGACTTATGCTTAAACATCATTAACTTAGTGGATTTACTCCGCCGGCCGAGAAGATTGTTCATGGACGGGACGACCCTCCATGCACTCTAAAAATAACGAGGGAGGACTTGTGCTTAAACATCATTAACTTGGTGGATTTACTCCTTCGGCTGGGACGATTGTGAATGGATGAGATGACCCTCCATGTAGTCTAGAAATGATGAGGGAGTACTTGTGCTTAAACATCATTAATTTGGTGGATTTACTCCTTCGATCGGGACGACTGTGCATAGACGGGATGACCCTTTATGCACTCTCAAAACGATGAGGAAGGACTTGTGCTTAAACATCATTAATTTGGTGGATGTAAATTAAAAAAAACATTAAGCCGTGGTTATTATTTAAACATCATTAACTAGGTGGATTTGCTCCCTCGACCGATATGAAAGTGCTGGATGAGACGAGGGAGGACTTGTGAACAACACAACAAGAATAATTAAAACATGCAAGCAAAATATGAATGCATGCAAATACAAGATCAATAGGTTTCATTTCACAAAAGTACTGAGATTATAAAAACAGGCGAGGTATTAATTTATCCATAGCAAACCAAATAGAGATACAATAAAATGAGGGTATTAGCCACAGACGACCACTCTAAGAAGTCGACTCAGGATTGACGATAGGGGTTCGCTCTTTGTTAAGCTCAGTTCCACCCTTGGCTTGAAGGTTAGCCCCATCCTCGACTGTCGCCATTAGCTCCACATATTCCAGAGCAGCATCAAGGAGAGGATATACAAAGTCTGGAGCATCTAAGGCAGGTCGAATGGAGGAGACGACCTCAGTAAACTTGGCAGAAATCCACTGATAAGACGTTTTCACGCCCTCTCTCAGTAAATAATGCCAAAGCTGTCGAACTCATCTGAAGCCTTAAAGGTTTCAACAGCCTTGACCCTGATCCTCTCAATGGACTCAGGAGACAAAGCCTCATTTTTTCCTCACTGCAAGGCCTCATCAAACTCTTTGGTACGAGTGATCGATAAGGTGACCAATGCCTCTTCAAGTTATCCATCACCTTCAGCAAATCATCCTTACTCTTCAGATCATTTTGATCCTTCTCAAGGTCGACTTGGTATGTCTCCAAGTGGTTCTTGAACTTCTTAGACCTGAGAGTTTGGTTGGCCTCTTGAACTTTACGATAAATTTGACCATCCACTTATTGGCCGAAGAAAAGGTGCATACGCTCTGTAAATAAAGGAAGACATGTTAGTACAAATGAGGAAGGAGTACAAGAGAACATTTGTGCTTAAGAAAAAAATAATTACCTGATCCATCAGATGAAGACTCAAATCAAATACCCGAGGAGTGACCATCTTCTCCAGAAACTCGTAGTCATCCTTGGTAGTAACCCCAAGCATCGCCCCCTTTGATCTCGTGGCAGAGGAAATTGATAAGCACCCCAAAATGTACAATTTATACCCCAAATAGACTTACTTTAATCGCTAATTCTCGGCAATTTGGGTCTTATGAGCTTTATTGCCTATTTTGTAGGTCGAATGCACGTTACGGTGTTCAAACGCGTATTTTAAGGCAATTGTGCGCAAGATGGAGCTAATTACCCTTGTCCCATATCCTAGCCTACCCTAAACCTACCTAAACCTGTCCCGAACCGTATGTGCTTAGGTTGTCCCATTTTATTTTATTTGTCTTTTTATTTTTAAGGTTTATTTTATTATTTTATTTTATTGAGTCATGTATATATTTTAAGGACTTTATATTTTTTTTAGCGCTTCGTGTATTAGTTTTTATATTTTCTTTTATTTTCATAGCTTTTAGTTAGTTTATTATAATTTCATTTTTAATTTTTATTTTTATTTTTTTATTTTAATAGTTTTTATTTTAATTGTGTTTATTTTTTTTAGAGTTTGTTTAGTGTGTCATGTTGTGTCATTTTTATTTTAGTTATTTTTTTAAAATTTTTTAGTTTAGTTAAATTTTTATTTTATTTTATTTTATTTTTTAGATTTAGGGTCACAAATTAAACACACACACACACCCTACAACCAAACTCATTCACACCTTTAATCCTACACCACAAACACACCCAATCAACCCCCCCACCCTCACCCACATTCCCATACTCCCACCTACACACTAACCCCACACACTTCTTCTTCTTCCTCACCCAACACTCTCTCTCCTCAACTCCATAACCCAACTACACCTACACTCCACACCTCCATCCCCACCTTATCTCTCTCACCTCACCAAAAACTCAGCAGCCCCCAACCCCTTTTTCTGGATGGACTCATCCATTACCTGCTGGCAATCTCTCACCGGCCCGATGCTGACCCAACTACGACCTCCTCTCACCTTTACTCGACCTGACCCATCACCGGCACCCCATGACGTCGACACCTTTAACCGCCCTGACCCGGAGCCCCTATCCAACCCACTGCCAAAACCCCTCGACCCGACGTACCCTTCAACCGGAACCCCTGGCCCGGTCATAACTTTACCCGCTTGAACTTTTAAGCTCCGTCACCCCAAACCGAACCCATGTCCACATACCCAACAACCCATTCTCCAACCCGTGTCCAACTAAAACCAACATCGAAGATCCATTTGAAACCACCCCAAGCCAAGCCCATTTTATTCCCCATTACCCAAATCGTGTCCGCTACGATACACAACCAAAAACAAAACAAAGACCAAATACCTAAACCACTTAAACCCCATGTTCCATATATGCCATTTAAAACCCTTTTACCCATTTACCAAACTACCCCCAACTACCTCTTTTTATTTCATTACCCAAAATACCCCATAACCATATCAGATTTTGTCACCCAATTCTCTTACCCATATACTTTCCTTACCTCACACCTTTGCCATGAACATGTTCATTCCCAATTACCCAAATTAGCCTCTAGCTCCATGTTTTCCATGTATAAATAGAAGACCTCAACCCCATTATCATATCAGTTTTAGAGAGAGAAACACCATTTTTTAGTTTAGTTTTTTAGGTTAGAATTTATTTTATTTTACTTTTTTTAGATTAGTGAGAAAAATAAATTAGTGAGAATCCATTTTTGAGTATAATTGTTGATGTAATTTTGGTTTGATCACACAAATTGGAGGGATGTAAATTGCAAATTCAAGGATTGAAGTCTAATTTCACTTAAAGAGATTTGGTTTGATTATTCTTCTCTTCTACATTATTTCATTTGCCTTTGATTATTAATTTGTCAAATTCCATACCATGTTAGTCTAAATCCCCTTTCAAGGGATGGGGTGAACCTTTATTTGATGTTATTTTGATTTAATTAGTTTGATTACTTGAAAATTCCCTTTGAATATTAATATTGATCCCTCACCCTTAAATTTACGCCTCGAGAGAGGGTAAATGATTTTCAAAAGAAAATCGAAATTCTAAGATAGGGGTTTCTTAAGCAGGGTATTATTACTTGAATTTCAACTCTAAATTTATTTTCTAAGATTTACATAAATTTTAATTGATCGATCCTAGCGGGTGATTAATTAAAAGGAGTGTAGATCTATTTTGTAGAGTTGTGGGGTGTTAAACTTAATTTTCTATAAGGTTACAGTTAAAATTACATTTGCAACGAGAGTTGATTTGTAAGTTTGATATTAATTTGGGAGAATTCAATTAATTAAATTAATTAATTAGAATAGCTAAAATTTGTGGTGTAATCCCATTCCTTGATTGTTCTCACAATTATTTACCTCACTTTATCTTTTATTTTAATGTTAGACTTTGTTTTCATTTTAGTAACTTTTTAGTTAGTTGTTATCATATCTCATTTAGTTTAGTTTAGTATTATTTCACCTCACCTCACTCAATTGTTTTAATATTAAAAAAAGCTAAAAAAATTAGAAAAAGTTAAAAAGCACAAAAAGAAAATAAAAAGTGAATTACAATTATTTTCCCCTCACTTTACCTCCTTGATGTGGATTGATACCCTTACTTACCTCTACACTTGAGATTATCATATTTGTAGGTAATTTGAGAATTTTGATTAGAAGAGCTTTCCAAGCCACGATGAAAAAAACATACCGAAAAGCAATTCTATCAAATGGCGCCGTTGCCATTCTTGGGAGCGTGAAGCACTCGGAGCGGAATTCCTTTTATAGTTCATTTATTTTTTTCGCACTTTGTTATTTTTAGTACCATTTTTGCATTTTATTAGAAGGCTTATATTAGGAATTTATTATTTGGCTTGTATTGCGGTGCATAGATACACCTTATTATTTTTCATTTTAAATTGTAATAATCGAAGATAAGCTTGATTGGGAAACCGGACAAGGTAGAGAGAGGGCGTCCAAAGGCGAGGATTTAGAAGCCTCTCTACCTTAGATCGGTAGGACTCTTGGGGCCGACTAAGATAGGCATGATTTCCCCCCGATCGACTCAAATTTTTCGGCACCCCACGGTCTCAAAATCGTGGGAGGTACATTTCTTACACACTCGCGACTCTCCTGTCAGCGAGTCAATTTTTGTGTGTGATTGTGTGCTCTTATTTGTTTTTATTCTCGCATTTATTTTCGAATGGTGTGATGAATTAATTAGCTAAGACCTATACCCGGTCACTCACGAGAAGGGATTTCATCACCCGACTCATTTGCTTACCATTGTGTGCTAACCTAGCCATTATTAAATTTAAAATCTATCAACTAGGTAGCCCAATAGGAGAACATTTTGCAAAGGCGACCACTCAGATATCCGTGATTTTTTTTATCGCCCGCAGACTTAATTAAAATTTGACTACCCTTTCACTAAATTTAAAGATAAAAATTGGATATGTGTTAGTTAGGAATTCTCCTTAACTTGTGTGTATGTCCAATTCATTTTTCGGTAGTCGATTTTAGTTGGTTCATCCAAATCAAGAGTCCATATTCCCCCCCACTTTTTCTTCCCAAAAAAAATCCCAAAAATATTTTCTTTGTTTCATTTTAGAAAAATCCAAAAATATTTTCTTTCATTTTAAATAAAACAAAATCCAAAAATATTTTCATCCATTATTTTTACAAAATCCAAAAGTATTTTCTTTCCTTTTGAAATTTTTTTTTAAATTCCAAAAAAATATTTCTCTCCACATGGCCGAAGAACGTCCTTTACGGGACTACTTTGGTCATTTTCCATTGACACGCGACACATGTGAGAGTGATCCTGGGCCGTCTCTTTATGATATTCTTAGTGGTTTCACCTCTCTCAGGAGTACCGTTGGTACTCTTGACCCTATGCACGCACCTCATTTTCCATCACCCTTGGTGTGAAGTGTCGACTTGTCTCATCCTTTGTTGTGCACCCATTGTTATTATGCCGAACACATGTCCCATGAGTGCCCTTACATTCCATATCCATCCAAACCCACCGTGGAACATGTGTATCCATTTGACACTATTTCGAAACCCACCTCGGCCTACTATCCCGACATACCTAATCCGGAGTTGTGTGAGTACCCTAGTTATTCGTGGAGGCCTGATCACCCTTTCATGCAATACGAATCCCAACCCAATGTTGTGTATCCTCACACGTTCCCACAGTCGTTATGGCAACCTTATGAACCCATTCACAATCAGTTACCTCACTACGCACCCCATGAGAATCAACCATTTGTCCATCACGAAAGCGATCCTTTCGTGTATGATGAACTTGGCCCCACTCCACACACTTCATTTGCGTATTCCCCGTACAGTCATGATAATAGCGAGTTGTGTCCACCTCGACCACCACCACCACCCGTCACCCCACCACCAACATCCACATCCGCTCTCGAAAGCCTCTTGCAAAAGTTCATACTCGAGCAAGAGAAAGCCACTCAAATCCAAAATCAATCTCTCCGAAGGCTTGAACAACGATTAAATGATTTGGAGTGTGCGAGAGAGTCGAACATTCCCATGGATCCACCCATTGTTGCACCCGAGTGAGATGATGATGTGTCCTCTTGTGACACGGATTTTGAGTGTGACCAACCCTACCACCCTGAGAATCTCGAAGTTGAGACCATCCCATGGTCTGGGCCCCAAGTCGACAATTGTGTTGACTTACCTTTCGATAGTGAGCCTGATCAAATTCCACCATATCCAAATGAACCCATCACTGCAGTTCACATTCCCTTCTTCGATAAGTCCAAAAAATTCCCGAGTCTACACCTATCGAGCTTCACCCTTGTGTTCTCAAGGAACAAATTTATCCTAGGTTATCTCCGACTACGAGTGCTCACCATTTTACTGAGATAGAATCCGTTATTGTTCCTACCTATCCGGATATGGATGACGTCCCACTATCAATGGCTCCCTCTGAGTCTGATATTTCTAGTGATTCCTCTATCTTAGATCTTGGTGCCTCGTCTTACCCAACCACCACATTCACCGATCCTACTTTTATGGAGAAGTTGATCACTCCATATATAGAGACCACACTCCCTTGTGAGAATTCCTTTACTCATCCCAATGAGTGTGTGTCCCCCACGCTTGAGTTGGATCATCTTCCTCCACCATTTATTCCACCCGATACACCATTTCTCCCACCCGAGCGACCCATTGTCCCTTCCATCCCACCACCTGGTTTGGATCTTGATTTTACACATTTCAAGTTCCCATATATATATTTAGATCCTAACCTGTAACCATCCTCCACCTTCCACGAGAGTTGTGGTGATACTCTCTACTTTCGTGACATCGAGCTTGTTCCTCCATGCCCGCCACTATCTTATGGTGTTGACTTTTTCCATTGACAGCTCCCTGGTGTGTCACGGCCTGACCTTTATCATCGCCCATTTATAGAACGATCGTGCAATTTCTATGAGCCCCACCCCATTCCACTTTCTACACCATTTCGCCTCCCTCACCAACTTGAGCACCATGCTTATAGGGCCTTAGTCGCCCTCACCTTTAAGCTCAATAAGTCCCGTGACCGGTGCCTATTCACCCTCACCCTTACCCTAATCCCCACCCGCCCATGGTCCACCGATGCTTTGCATCGTGTGATGCACTTTGCCATACAAGTGCATTGACCCATTTAGCCTTTATCCAACAAGACTGACGCTTCAGTCTTATTTGGGGGTGATTATCATCACCTAATTTTTCTACCGCCCCCGTGCTTTCATAGATATTATCTTTAGGGTGTGATTCCATCGGTCTGGCTGAAGACATTAAACTTAGCGCTACTGGGAGACAGTCCGCATTTCTTGTACTAGTCTCATCCTATTTGGGGGTGGTGTTTCACATCACCCAATGCTTTATCATGCTTATAGACTGGTACACATTTCTTTCTCTTATCATTTATTTAGGTTCATTCTTGGCTTTATCTTCCCACCTCACTAGCGGTATATTCTGGTACTATCTTTCCTACCTTATGCTCTCAATTTTAAAAATCATTTTACCTAACATCGAGGACGATCTTCCTTTTTCTTTGGGGGGTGGGGAATTTTATCAAAATCGTACCTCTTTTGAAAAATTTTGATTTTTGAACCTGATTTTTAAAATTTCGCACAGCTTCTTTCATCTCACTCATTGACGTGAATTTTCAATCATCCATCTTTTTGATTCTAGGAATCAAGCTAGAGGATATTCCTTTTATAAATAGCTTATGTAATACATAACAAGGCATGTTGCACCATAAATTTCTAGACTCAACAAAAATGTGCGCCCTTATCACGTCACTACAGTTTAGACTTGAAGAATACTATAATTCTCAAGAGAACCTTAAGGATCACTGGTGGAGACTTTAGCTTGTGAGATTTGTTCCTTTAACCTTTCAGAGAGTTTTACGCAATCTGCGAGTCACAAGTTGATTCAACTTCGTTTGGGTCCTCACTTTAATTGTTGTATGATCTGATTATTCTTCATTTTTTGGCTTGATCACTCAGAATGACTTTTTTTAAAGTTGTAAGAAGTGCGTGTCTTGAAATTTATCCCGATCACTTGGATTTTCATCCATACACCTACCACTTTTTCCCCATATCATATTCTCATTCATTTCACGCATTACTTTCCCATATTCCATATATTTCCCCACACCATCACCTATTATCTCCATTCATATATCATCCTTCATTTTAGAGAAAAAGAGTGTTTTTCAAATATAAAATGTCTTCCATGTTGAGAATATAAAAGAAAAAAAAAAGAAAAAAAATGACAAAATAGCAAAAATATAAAAAATAAAAAAAATAGAAAAAAAAAGAAGAAGAAAAAGAAAAGAAAAATTGAAAAAAAAGAAAAAAAGAAAGAGAGTTTGTAGTTAGTTTTTTAAATAAAGACATTTGTGCCTAATGTGTATACACTCTTCTATCGCATCCAACTTTTATCCATCACACATCCATCACTCATCATTTCACACATTCATCTTATCCTACCTCACCTCATCCCACACATCCCATTTCATTTCCCCCTCACCCATAATCATCTATATGTTCCCCTAGGTGTTCGGGCAAATGAAAGTGAACGTGGTGAATAACTTGACGTTCTCACACTAGTGATTAGCATTTGTTTTATGAGATCATTTTTCTTTCTAATTGTTCATTCTTTCTTATGTGTGTGTGAGACGTTTGAACTTGCTTACATTTACTCACCTCCTCACACACAAGAGCGATACACTAACCCTAATCTCGAGAGTTCGTTTGAGAGAGTAAATCTAGTGAGATTTGAAGTTGAAGCATTGATTCCGAAAAGGCAATCTAGAAATTACTCTTATGATACTCGACCCATTTTGACAGATTCACACTACACACGTTGAGGTCTAGGAAGGATGTGCCTTGTGTATTTACTTAGCTAAACTTTTTACACATTCTAGCTTGTATTTCTCAAAATATTTCTCTCATGATGGATTGTGCGATTATTCTATGTCTAATAAGAGATTGATTTCCTTTCAATAAATATTTGCAAGTAAGAGTTTTGTGGGTATATTCCCTACACACCCTCACGAGACACAACTCGTCCTGTAGGGTAACCTATAGCTTTAAAGGCTTGTTTCACATGCTAAGTGCAATCGCAAGTGCCAGCGAAAGTGGTACACTTTTGCTTTCTTATCTTTCTCTTTCTCTTTCTCTTTCTCTTTATCTTCTTGCTCGAGGACTAGCAACACTCTGTTTGGGGGTGGTGTGATAAGAACCCAAAACTATACAATTTATACCCCAAATAGACGTACTTTAGTTGCTAATTCTATACAATTTAGGTCTTATGAGCTTTATTGTCTATTTTATAGGTAAAATGCATGTTGCGGTGTTCAAACGCGTATTCCAAGGCAATTGTGCGCAATATGGAGATAATTACACTTGTCCTGTATCCTAGCCTACCCGAAACCTACCTAAACCTGTCCCAAACTATGTTTGTTTAGGTTGTCCCTTTTTTATTTTATTTGTGTCATTTTATTTTTAAGGTTTATTTTATTATTTTATTTTATTGAGTCATGCATATATTTTTAGGACTCTTACATTTTTTTAGCGCTTCGTGTATTAGTTTTTATATTTTCTTTTAGTTTCGTAGCTTTTAGTTAGTTTATTATTATTTCATTTTTTATTTTATTTTTTTTTATTTTTTTATTTTATTAGTTTTTATTTTAATTGTGTTTAGTTTTTTTAGAGTTTGTTTAGTGTGTCATGTTGTGTCATTTTTATTTTATTTTTAGTTTAGTTAAAATTTTATTTTGTTTTGTTTTATTTTTAGTTTTGGGGTCTTAAATTAAACACACACACACACACACCCTACGACCAAACTCATTTACACCTTTAATCCTACACCACACACACACACCCAACCAACCTCCTCACCCTCACCCACATTCCTATACACCCACCTACACACTAACCCCACACCTTTCTTCTTCTTCCTCACCCAACACTCTTTCTCCTCAGCTCCATAACCTAACTACACCTACACTCCACACCCCCATCCCCACCTTATCTCTCTCACCTCACCAAGAACACAGCAACCCCCGACCCCTTTTTCTGGCTGGACTCATCCATTACCCGCCGGCAACCTCTCACAGGCCCGACGCTAACCCAACTGCGACCTCCTCTCAACCTTTACCCGACCTTCTCCAGCACCGGCACCCCATGACGACAACCGTCCTGACCCAGAGCCCATATCCAACCCACTGCCAAAATCCCTTGACCCGACGCACCCTTCAACCGGAACCCCTACCCCGGTCATGACTTTACCCGCCTAAACTTTCTAACCCCGTCACCCCAAACCGAACCCATGTTCGCATACCCAACAACCCATTCTCCAACCCGTGTCCAACTAAAACCAACATCAAAGACCCATTTTATTCCCTATTACCCAAATTGTGTCAGCTATAATACACAACCAAAAACAAAACGAAGTCCAAATACCTAAACCACTTAAACCCCATGTTCCATATATGCCATTTAAAACCCTTTTACCTCTTTACCAAACTACCCCCAACTACCTCTTTTTATTCCATTACCTAAAATACCCTATAACCATATCAGATTTTGTCACCCAATTCCCTCACCCATATACCTTGCTTACCTCACACCTTTGCCATGCACATGTGCATTCCCAATTACCCAAATTAGCTTCTAGCTCCATGTTTGCCATGTATAAATAGAAGAACTCAATCCCATTATTAAGGCACTTTTATCATATCAATTTTCGAGAGAGAAACACCATTTTAGTTTTGTCTTTTAAGTTAGAATTTATTTTATTTTACTTTTTTTAGATTAGTGAGAAAAATAAATTAGTGAGAATCCATTTTTTAGTATAATTGTTGATGTAATTTTGGTTTGATCACACAAATTTGAGGGATATAAATTGCAAATTCAAGGATTGAAGTCCAATTTCACTCAAAGAGATTTGGTTTGATTGTTCTTCTCTTCTACTTTATTTTATATTCCTTTGATTATTAATTTGTCAAATTCCATACCATGTTAGGCTAAATCCCCTTTCAAGGGATGGGGTGAAGCTTTATTTGATGTTATTTTGATTTAATTAGTTTGATTACTTGAAAATTCTTTCTGAATATTAATTTTGATCCCTCACCCTTAAATTTACACCTCGAGAGAGGGTAAATGATTTTTGAGAGAAAATAAAAATTCTAAGTTATAATACCCATTTTAGATTCGAACTAGAGATAGGGGTTTCTTAAGTGGGGTATTATTACTTGAATTTCAACTCTAAATTTATTTTCTAAGATTTACATAAATTTTAATTGATCGATCCTAGCGAGTGATTAATTAAAAGGAGTGTAGATCTATTTTCTAGAGTTGTGTGGTATTAAACTTAATTTTCTATGAGGTTACTATTAAAATTACATTTGCAATGATAGTTGATTTGTAAGTTTGATATTAATTTGGGAGAATTCAATTAATTAATTAGAATAGCTAAAATTTGTGGTATAATCCCATTACTTAATTGTTCTCACAATTATTTACCTCACTTTATCTCTTATTTTAGTGTTAGACTTTGTTTTCATTTTAGTAACTTTTTAGCTAGTTGCTATCATATCTCATTTAGTTTAGTTTAGTATTATTTAACCTCACCTCACCCAATTGTTTTAATATTAAAAAAAGCTAAAAAAATTAGAAAAAGTGAAAAGGTACAAAAATAAAATAAAAAGTGAATTACAATTATTTTCCCCTCGCTTTACCCCCTTGATGTGGATTGATACCCTTACTTACCTCTACACCTGAGATTGTTATATTTGTAGGTAATTTGAGGATTTTGATTAAAAGAGCTTTTCAAGCAACGATGAAAAAAAACATACTGAAAAGCAATTCTATCAGGAATGATTGGGCTTGGGCAGTTCCTATGGTTGACAATGTTTCTCTGCCAGTACTCTTAAAAAGAAACCCCTGAGCAAGAGCTAACTCTGGAGCTACTAGACACGTATAAGCCCCGGGGGAAAATCCTCGACCTCTGAGTGTCTTTATCAGGCCAACCTTCCAGGGGAACTTGTTCTTCAGTCATTTTTTTAGCCTACCTCAGGTTGTGTCGGACCTGTGGCTGTTGTCTTCTTCGGCTGACCCTTATTAGCCGATTGTTTCTTTTATTTAAGGCGTTGCGAAGGCTAGGAATATGCATGTTGAAAAATTCCTCAAATAGGTGACGAGGGCAGCCTGTAAAAACATAATACGGGTCATTAGTCATAAGCACAAGGTAAGACAAAGGACTAAAATAAGGAGATAAGGAGACTGTATCACTTGAAAAAGGTCGTCCAGTGGATCAACCCTCAACCCGAATTTATCTAAGTATTCTGGGGACATCAGATCTTCAAAAGAAAGGAGTTGGCCATCCTTCCCCTGACTCCTGAGGAAGTCGACTCTCTCTCCCTATTAGTTACATTGAGGCCGTGGTCGGACTTGGTGGTGAGCATTGAGGTTTGCCCAAGTATGTGGCACCCTCGGCTCATTTTCTCGAGTCTCATGGTCAGAGTCGGTCGAAACTCCCAAGCTTTAGACACATAAATGAACCTCTCCTTCCCGCTATGATTGGAAGTCTGATTGGCATTGAGGATCTTTTTGTCAGACCAATTATCCCCTAAGTGATAATACCTAGCCTGATTAGCTATGGACGAGACGTGGTAACAAGCATGCAAAATCTCAACTGAGGTCTTGTCCTTGTACTTGTTTCTCCACAAGGAAACATAACCCAAGATGACCTTCCGGGAGTTTGGGGCTACCTAGATAGGAGCGAGGCCATGACTAAGAAGGATAACCCGCATGACCAGCTCAACAGGAAGACAAACATAATTCTGAACATTTGATCATAAAGAGCGATTTCTCCTTCTCGTCTGTCATACACCCTCTCATCCTCTACCGAAACTCGTAGGGTGACGTCGAGCTTAATTCCATAAAGGTGTTTGAAGAAAAGAAGGTCAGTGTCACGAATGGAAGACTGATATTGCTCAACTTACGAATAGTTAAGTGGATCGTCACACTCGGAGCCCTCATCCTCATCCATTTCATCCCTAGCCTCATCTCTAACCTCTACTTCTTCAGCCTCGGCGTTGGCATTAGAGTAAGTTCTTTAGAACTAAGCATCAGACATTACAGATAAAGGAGCTACGGCCGGGGGAATATTTGCCTTGGAGGTCAGCTCAACAGGGTCTGTACAGATTTTTACATAAGTGTCATCTCGTCCAGATTTCTCGGCTCAATTGGGCAATGAGGCCCGAGATATGTTACCCGACTCCCTAGTCTTCCTAGGATAGGTTGGAGAATACTGCATAGCTTCCTCGTAGGAATCCCTATTATCGGCTTGGGTGGAAGACGAGCTGACCATTTTTTCATTAGAGGGAAGAATTACTCTTAAAGGGACAAGAAGGAGGGGTCGTCTCCAAACAGGGTCAGCTTGGCACCTAGCTTCGGTCTCGTCCTCTAGTCTGCGTATCTCATAGAAATACCTCTCCCTAAGGGCTGGGTACTAAAATACTAACTCGTATAAGGTTCTTAACATTCAGAGGATGAGGTAACACTTAAAACATTTAAAGTTAGAAGCCATAAACAGTTTTGGTGTTAACTAAATTTGACTTAAAGATATAAAGGGAAAAACTAAATCGTTTTTCTACCAAGAATAACTTAGAACGATTTATGGAAGGGGGTGACCAAAATGTGATCAAAGAAATTTAAAGAGACCAATGGAAGCCTAAACGGTACAGGTATCAAGTGAAATTTTCTCTTAAAAGCCTAAACCCACTCAAATCCACCACTCAAGGCCAGGAAGCAAGCCCCAAACAACCAAGACAATTGTCGGAGTTGGGCTTGAGTTCACCAAAAAATATGAAGTCTAAAAATGATTTAAGAAATATAAAATCCTGAATAATAATGGTGGAAGGAGGTTACCTTGAAGAGAAATGAGAATGGGGAAGCAGAAAAGACCTTGGAAAAATGCTTGGAGGCACATGTGCAAAGGGTTAATGCTCTGTTTTAAGAAGGTAACACGATGAAGGAGCAAGTCAAGTGAGAAGAAATTTTGGAAATACAACCCCTATTTATATGAAAATAATGATTTTTGCATGCTTCACCAAGGGGTACACAGTTTCCCAAAATCCTCATCATAATGAGCACAAAACCCTTAGCATCTAAGCCGTCATTCGCACTTCGATTAGACACAACCCTATGGGAAGTGTGACTGTTATCAACTCAAGTGAGGATTTACCTAATGGATGACACGTCCCCCCTCAACAGTCATCAACGGAGACATCTGAAAGCATAGCGTCATTACCCCTCAGCCTCATCCAAACGTCAGAGACCAAGGACTAATGGGTGATTGATATGCCAAGTAGCACCTCATCTAGGGTCATAAGCCTCAGCCTTAGATTTACCTTACTAGATGGATAAAAATGAGAAGTTGTCGCCCAGCCTTTAAAGACTCGACCTTAGTTGGATGACTCGACCTCGGCCCGCGTCAGTTGTCTACTATGAAGTACCTGCATTATTACTAAAAGCTTGAGTATCCACGACCTCGGCCTGCCCTAGGATGATTAGTCCAGAATGAGACTAGAAGATGATACATGTGTTATTCCATGAGGGTTCAAAGTTCTATGAGTTCATACTCAGCTACTAGGGTCGGGCGGAGCCATCGTACTGGCAGAGCGCGTGAATTCGGGGACGCGTGGAGATGCACATGTGAATGTGCGACACGTTATAGCCTAAAACCGTTATTACCATATCATCCCCTCACGTGAGGGAATAGTTAGTCATCATGACCTACATGTGACAGTGCCAAATGTCCACACTGGGTTGGGAAAAAGCACTGTTTTCATGCATAGAACATCCTTGGGGGGTACATTATACCCCATAAGAACTATATATACCTTTCATCTTCTTCATTGTAAATGAGGGATTAATTCAAACCCTAGTCGAAACTTTGCTCAATTGTATACAAAAGAGAGAGAGAAAGATTGGGTTGTAATCAGGCCATCAGAGCCATATTTACTAGTAGAACACACACACACACACACACACACAAATAGTGGACATAGGCTTCGACCGAACAACTTAAATTCATGTGCTCCTTCTCTTCACCTCATCTCCTTCTTTGGTAGTTTTCTACGTGATTATTGCCATTGTTATATACTTATTTGAGATTTATACATCTCTGACCTGGTGATACCATTTCTAGTATCATCAATATGCATTCCTATCTCAATTCCTGAACTAAACCCACCCAAAACCATATTAATTCTTTTAAGAACATGAAATCAAACCCTATTCTACATGGGTATTATAACACGCTTAAAATAAATTTCCATTTAAATACATGGCTCTCTATATTAGTTTTGAAATTCATTAGTGTGATGATATGGTTGTTTTCCCCTCGCTCCGATCTCGATTCCGTGGCGTTCGAGGCAAAAAATGGTGTAAGAAGCTTGGTTATCTCCACCTCTTCCTCTCATGCGGCCTCCTTTCCTTTTGCTTTGTGTTAACCCTATACCCTCTCTCTAACGGGAAGATATAAACTTGCAATTTTCGGTGTTCTCTAAACCCCAAACTCCCGAATGGCCGAAATGCCCTTAAACGGTGCCGGTTTGGTCTAAAATTGTCCCGGGACCTAAACTATAGACCCGGGTACACTATTTTAACTATTTTGACCCTTTCAGAACCAATTGTGACCTCAAAATGAGCATCCGAGTTACTTTATAAAATTCTCTTATTTCACCTCAAAAAACGGCACGTGTGAAATTAAACTTAAACTGAATTAATTTAAATCTAAATCACCGAATTAAATAATTTCTCCCAATTAAATAAATTCCTAAATTATAAATTTAATTAATTTCCATATTCTTCAAAAGTACGGGGTGTGACATACTTCTCCCATTACAGAGGAATTTCATCCTCGAAATTCGAGTAAGTCTAGTACTCCAAGGTTTCTAGGCTACCTAAATCATCCATTTATAAGACCACAACATACTTTTCTTCTATCTCCTAATCATGGATAATATTAATATAATTCAACTACCCAGGGCACCCATACACCCTATACCTGTGCGTAACTGCACAAACTTTACATGGCTCTACTAGCCTCAAATATGACATCATTATTATCCCTCAGATATAACTGTATAAATGAACAATACCCAAGGTACCAAATCTATGTCCTAATGGCCCAACATCTCTCCAATTCCGACGTTGCGCTAACTTTTATGCGTGGGACATCTCGCAAAAGAAATCCAAACAAGGAACCCCCCCGAAACACTACTACCTAACATTGTCGGTCGTCGAAATTCATTTGGCCATTAATCCATAGCACGTACCCCTAAATTCTCATCTTTTGACATAAAAGTACACTCATCCACTATCATTTTACAAAGACAACATACATCACAGTGGTTTTACTATCACTAGTTTCATACTGCGAATAAATCACGAGCTATATCTCTCCGCTCGATATTAAGCCAGTCTACCCTGAATCATATCAGTAAACGTCCCTACTTATCGGGATTACAAATAAAAATACCAACATACTCTTATATGTCAATTATGCAACACAATATCATATATATATATATATATATATATATATATATATATATATATATATATATATATATATATATATATATATTTATATTTATGTATATGTACACTACAACATATATACACGCCCACTGACCCTATATTTTATTAGCTCTCAGCTTAAGGTTTTTTTCTCTACATGTTCAATAATTTAACATTTCAGACCGATGCATTAGCATCCATCAACGTCTCAAATAAGTTCAAAAAAATTTCTCAATGCATTATTCCAGAGCATTATCAATGAAATCTATGGGTTCCAAAACACATAACTAAGATCTCACGAATCCTGTCTCTCGAAAAATACATCAAATCGTTTATGCCCATATCTCTCAAGGCGTCCCATAATACGGTGCTTTCATTATCACTAAGTTCTCAATGCACAAACCACAATGATCTAAATCTCTCTACTCGATAGTAAACCCAAAATACCTTGAATCATATCAGTATAAGTCCCCCATTCACTGGGATCAAACGTAACGTGACAACTATACTTAATGAAGTCTACAAGAAAATTACACTAGATGCAGGCTCGACCCTCTTTCAGATGATGCCTCGCGAAACAATATATCTCACCGTGGAATAGCTAGTTCGAGAGTCTTACCCTATAATCTACTACTGATCTAACCCTCGCTATCGAGTCATTAATAAGATAATAATATTCTCCCTTTCATAACCCTCAAAAGGAGCAAAACTATCACATAATATAAGACATCCTCTTAGTGTCCACACCTGATCCCCTACAAATGGAGCTAACGAGAGTCCCATTACTTGACGACAAATATATATACACTATATTAATATTAACGACATCTCTATTAAACCCGTTTTACACACGAATTTAGTATTAACCAACTATAGTGATTCGCTCCTGTCACACAAAACAAATACCAATCACCTCGGGATAAAACTCATACTTTCAATTGCCAGTAGCCCTAGCAGTTCAAATGGATCTTGTTAACGAAAATGTATTTTATCCCTAATTAATTAAATTAGTTTAATTAATGTACTTTTAGTTTAACTTAATATATTGATTTTTATGATTCCAAACACATTTTTATTAAGTTATTCTATAGATAGTTATTATTGTATAATCTTGCCTCGACTCTACTCAACGACGTATTCGAGTAAAGATATTCACGTGTATTGCACATTTGCACTTGACACATTAGACTCACATGCATATTTCTTGATCTATGATTTTTAATTTGTGTGTCTTATTAATTGTGAGCCTAAACATTCTTTTTCTAAAAGAAAAATTATATTATTTTTACTGAAAATAATTTTTTAGTAAAATTGGTGCAACTTTGATTTAAAATGAATTTCTTAGTTTTAAAATCATTTTTGGAATTTGTTGATGAAAATATTTTTTTGAGTTTGAAAAATATTTTTCGTAAATCATTGACATGTTAAAATACTTTTTTAACAATTCGTATGGTGATATGTTTTTACATGTATGCGTGTTATATAGCCTTTAAGCTATTCATTATAACTGTTGGCTTTATATTATATATGGTATGTATGCTTGAATGCCATATGTGTCCTTGGTAAGTGTCATAACAGGTATGAGCTTAGTCATTCATTTTCTTTACTTGCCTTCAGCTTTAGTATTAGTATTAGGTGTACTTGAGGCTATGCCATCATTGGCAGATTGAATTGATTGAACTTTGGAAATTGTTTTTTTTATATATATCCGTGCGAATTTATATATATATATATATATATATATATATATATATATATATATATATATATATATATATATATATATATATATATATATATATATATATTTCTTGGTCCGATATTTATTTTAGTCCGAAAATCCTTTTATACATATCTGTCTGGATTATTTTATATTTCTGTTCCGAAATATATTTCTCAAAAATATCTGTTCGAATTTATTTTTCTGTTCGAAATATTTTCTTTTACGAAAATATCTGTTCTGAATCTTTTTTGTTCTGATTCCTTTTATCTATATATTTATATATATATATTATCCTTAGCTTCCCTTGTGAATGTGTCCGAATAGATCTGCTACCTGCTATATGCAGACGTCTGCCTATGGCCTATTATATATATATGGCATCAGAGCTATTACCTATATTTTCATCATAGGCTGACACAGCCTTATGGCTGGGGTTTCCTTTCCAAGAATTGATTTTCAGCTAAGTTCTATACCGAGACTCATGTACCTGTCATGCTTTGGCCAATTGTGCTTTAGCTGTTTTCGTCACTTTTTAAGTGACATGTTTTGACGCATATGCTGACATGGTCAGCTCCCTTTTTTCTTGTACGAATGATCTCATATATATATATATATATATATATATATATATATATATATATATATATATATGATTAAATGCATGCGTGTACTCACAATTTATTTACACACCATACTTTCTGCAGAGAAAATATTTCTTATTATTTTAGTCATATGACATAATAACTTGTCCATCTAGTTAGACGGAAACTATCTTGTGAAATGATGAACCCACTTACACCTGTCTTCTCTTTATTTCAAGTCCACAAAGACTGATATTTAAATCTTCGTGGGCTCCACATTGATTGACTCACTCTGATGGTTGCAGAGTTGGTAATCTTTTCTCTTTTTTTTAATGATCAATTTTATATAGATGACATATCTCTGATTTGGTGACTGATTGAAAATAATTTTTTATTCATTTTCGTTTTACACACGCACAGCAAACGTTATCAATATTCATTGTATATTTTATTTTCCTTTTGCTTCTAACATTTCTCTCTCTCTATCAGTCCATATTTTATTTCTTAGACAGAAAATATAGATGAGCAGATACGATTTGCTTTCTCAAGATATTGAGCATTTAATGCTCTCCCAATCTCTATCTATCAGTTCCAAATTAATTCTCAAGTTGAAGAAGAGAGCTCAGTGGAATCCTCTCCAAACGGTCATTATTTTTCAAGCTACAAAAGAAGACCACATTCAGTTGGAAACGCAGCAGACATGAAAAATTAGAGAGCAACTAAAAATTTATTCAGCTCACATACAGTCAAGAGAGCAACCAGAAATATTGTTACTCAGCTCATACACTCAGTTAAAGAGAGTAACACAAATTTATTTAGCTCTACATATTTGAGACAGAAACAATCAATATACTCAGTCATTTGTTGAAGAAGAAATTTGAAGAGCACAAGAATCATTATTCTGCTACAAAAATTTCAAGAAGAAGACTAATGCCAAAAATCAAATTTATTTGAGAAGTCTGAACCAAGAAGAAACTCGTTCTCATTTTGTATCTTTAAAGAGTTTCAGAAACTGTACATCATTTCTACTCCATTTGTGTAAAGATTTGAAGCTTGGGTTTTTAGCTTCGGTGGTTGTACTAGTAGCGGGTTTTTGCTGCTCGGTTGTACAAGAGGTGGTTTGATCCTACTTTCAAGTGGATCAGGACTAGTGAAGCGCGGGAGACGGAAGCTTGCTCTTGGCGCGTGGACGTAGGCCGAGTTTTGGCCGAACCACGTTAAAAATACGGTGTCATTTATTTTCAGCATTTAAATTTAGTTATATGCTTGTGATTGATTAATTTTATTTTTCAACCCTTTACTTGCTAGATATTTAAATCTGAAAATTTGGTAAATTTATTTTAAGATTAAAATAATTATTTTCGTAATAATTATTAATTCCAGAATATTAATTTTTATTAACTACGAAAATTATTTATAAATTTATTTGGATCTTATAATCATAAAATATAACTTGTTTAATTTATTGAGAGTATTTAATTGTTATTCTTGTGTGAATCACTTTAGATTAAATCCAGAATATTAAATACGAAAATCAACTTAATATTCCTAGTGTGTTAAATATCTGAGTCTCTAGTTATTTAAATTAGTTAGTTGCATTTATTTGATATTGTTGGATTTATTCTTTATAGTTTTATAAATCTGAAATTTGTTTAAATGATTTAAATTTAATATCTTCTGAAATTTTAATTTACCCGAAAAGTTTGTAAAAACTCAATTCACCCCCCCTCTTGAGTATTATCTGGGCAACAATTGGTATCAGAGCTAGTGCTCTTCTTATTTTTAGATTTAACAATCTTAGAGTTAAAGATCCATGGCAAACTTTAATGTTTCATCTCTTGGTGAGGGTCAATCAATAAATAGACCTCCTTTATTTTCAGGAAATAATTATAGCTATTGGAAAAATAGAATGAAAAATTTTATTCAATCAAATGATTATGCTGTTTGGAGAGTTATTATAAATGGTCCTAATATCCCCATGAAAGTTGTTAATAATGAAAATGTTCCTAAAGAAGAAAATGAATGGAATGAAGATGATATTAGAAAAATTCAAATAATTGCTAAAGCTATGAATATTCTGCATTGTGCACTTGATGTAAATGAGTATAACAGAATTTGTTGTTGTGAATCTGCTAAAGAAATTTGGGATAGACTAGAAGTCACATATGACGGAACTAGTCAAGTTAAAGAAGATAAAATTAGTATGCTTGTTCATAATTATGAGTTATTTAAGATGATGTCTGATGAATCTATTTCTGATATGTTCACTAGGTTCACTAATATTATTAATGGTCTTAAATCTCTTGGTAAATCTTATACTGACTATGAATTAGGGAGCAAGATTCTCAGGTCACTACCATCTGCTTATATGACAAAGAAGTTGGCAATCAAAGAAGCTATACGAGAAAGACCTATCTCTCTTGATGAGTTATTGGGATCCTTAATCACCCATGAAATGGAACTTAAGGAATTTGTTGAAGATGAGAAACCTAAAGCAAACAAAATAATTGCTCTCAAATCTTCAAGCAAAAATATAGAAAGTGAAGATGATGATGATGATGATGATGATGATATTTCCCTATTGGCTAAAAATTTCAAAAAATATCTCAATTCTAAAAAGAAAGCCAAGGAAAGGAGAAAGAAACATTTTTCAAAAGAATTCAATGATGATCATCAATCCAAATCTGAACCAAGATGCTATCATTGTGATGAAGTTGGACACATTAAGCCTAATTGTCCAAAATATAAGAAAGTGAAGAAGGCATTGAAAGCCACAACATGGAGTGACTCAAACACAAGCTCTTCCGATGAAGATTCAAATGAAAATAAAGTTGCTCATCTATGTTACATGGATATGGAAAATGGGGTACATTCTAACCCTAACTCTACTGATAGTGATAATGATGAAGTTGATGATTATGAAGTTTTACAAAATGTTTTTGATGAATTATGTGAAAGTTTTGAAGAACTTAAAAATAAATATATTAAACTTAAGAAGTCTCATTCATTAGTTTCAACTAAATATGATTATATGTCAAATGATTTTGATGAGTTGAAATTAGAAAATGAATTTTTGAAAAATAAAATTAAATCTTTGAAAAAGGAAAAATCTGTTATTGTCACTACTCCTCTTGAAATTGAAAATATTGAGTTAAAAAGGGAGATTGAATATTTAAAGAAATCATTAGATACTTTTACAAAAGGAAATGAATATTTTCATAAAATTGTTGAGACACAAAGGATTCGATTTAATAATAATGGTATTGGATATGATGAAGGAAATGAGAAAAAAGACTTATTCCAATTTATTGAAATTTGATGCTTCATCTAGTCTACCTAATTATTTATGCTCTTATTGTGGTAGACACACACATTTTTCAGATTTATGTCCATATAAATTTAGAAAAAGAAAATTTGCATGGATTCCAAAAGGAACCAAGATGTATACTAACCCCTATGGACCTAACACATTTTGGGTACCAAAAGAGAAAATTTTCAAAGTTGTGTAGGTTGCACTTTGAGAAGGAATGTGGATTTTCAAGGCATATGATTTGATCATATTACAAATTTCAAGTATCATTGCCTAATGTTGGAAATGCCACACTTGGTAGAAGTTTCATGAATACATCTTTGGTATTGGTAAGGTGGTAAGGAACACCCTTCTTGAATTTAATATCATATATTTTTTAATGATTCATTTCATAATTGATATATTTCCATGCATAAGAATATTTGTTATAACACATGAGCGTGTTGATTGATTATTTAGTATTCACAAATAAATTTGTATATTCATTATTTTTTATTATTCTTTATTATATCATTCATTTGATTTTGATCATTATTTTATAAGAAAATTCATAATCTTTTGAATTACATCTTGACATATTTTTATGAATAATAAGATTGGATCAATTCATGCTTTTATTGAATATTAATTTGAAACGAAAATGTCATTTGAGTACATTCTAATTTATTAGTCATATGATCTACATGTTAATATTGAGACATTCTCTCATTGATTTTAATGATATGGTCATATTAACCTCTATAAGTTAGTTTTATTGCATACTACATGATTAATGTTATTATTCGAATATTTGTAATATTCACGATGAATATTTTTTTGGAAGATAGTAACATTTGTGTTATGTATGTTTAAATTGAGAAATAACATGATCAACAATTGATATCACTTGTGTGATTTTTCAAAAATGATTTTATGAAGTCAATTTTTTTAATAATATTTTATCTCATGAAATAGATGCACCATATTTGTTATATGCACATTTTCCTTAATTGGTATCCTTTAGGGGGAGATAAAAGTTTATTGAAATTTGTTCAAAAAATGCTTGATCATAACTTTGATATATTATTATGGATTTTGCAATTTAGTTGATTATTCCGAGAATTTTAGCTCGTATCTTGAAAACGGCAAAGCTTGAGCAAAATGCTATTTTTTTTCCGCTATTTCTAACTCATGTTATGTGCGTAACTCAAATTATTTGAAAACATCGAGTTATGAAATGTTTACTTGTTGTGCACTTAAAAGTTTATTCCATCATGATGATTTACACATCAATTGATATACGCCTATTCAAAATTTATACGCTGAAATTTTATTATTGAGAAAGATGATTGAGCTAATTGATATATCTCTCATATTTGCATTATTTGAGAACATTGAGTTGTGATTCCTATTTATGCGTAAAAAGTTGTTCCGAGGAACTATTGTGTGCAACGCACGATTTGTGTGTGATTACAACAATTGGTATCATTTATGATTTTTGGTGACTTATGCATTATTTGATGATATTATTGTCTATCTACACATTCAAATACATGTTATGTGAGAATAATATGTTGAATATGTGCTTAATGAAAATTCATGGTATTAACATATGTCCCTTACAATTTTTGGTTATATCCCATGCACGAATTATTTTTGATAGGGGGAGCTTCGCCCTTTTTATTCGTGACACTGAATTTATAAGAAATATCTTTTTGATAATGTCAAAGGGGGAGAAATATTTCTGATTCACTATGCGTGCTTAATCTATACATTTTATGGATCATTGTGAATTATTGTTTGTCTTCATCAAAAAGGGGGAGATTGTTAACGAAAATGTATTTTATCCCTAATTAATTAAATTAGTTTAATTAATGTACATTTTAGTTTAACTTAATATATTGATTTTGATGATTCCAAACACATTTTTATTAAGTTATTCTATAGATAGTTATTATTGTATAATCTTGCCTCGACTCTACTCAACGACGTATTCGAGTAAAGATATTCACGTGTATTGCACATTTGCACTTGACACATTAGACTCACATGCATATTTCTTGATCTATGATTTTTTATTTGTGTGTCTTATTAATTGTGAGCCTAAACATTCTTTTTCTAAAAGAAAAATTATATTATTTTTACTGAAAATAATTTTTTAGTAAAATTGGTGCAACTTTGATTTAAAATGAATTTCTTAGTTTTAAAATCATTTTTGGAATTTGTTGATGAAAATATTTTTTTGAGTTTGAAAAATATTTTTCGTAAATCATTGACATGTTAAAATACTTTTTTAACAATTCGTATGGTGATATGTTTTTACATGTATGCGTGTTATATAGACTTTAAGCTATTCATTATAACTGTTGGCTTTATATTATATATGGTATGTATACTTGAATGCCATATGTGTCCTTGGTAAGTGTCATAACAGGTATGAGCTTAGTCATTCATTTGCTTTGCTTGCCTTCAGCTTTAGTATTAGTATTAGGTGTACTTGAGGCTATGCCATCATTGGCAGATTGAATTGATTGAACTTTGGAAATTGTTTTTTTATATATATCCGTGAGAATTTTTGTATATATATATATTTCTTGGTCCGATATTTATTTTAGTCCGAAAATCTTTTTATACATATCTGTCCGGATTATTTTATATTCCTGTTCCGAAATATATTTCTAAAAAATATCTGTTCGAATTTATTTTTCTGTCCGAAATATTTTCTTTTACGAAAATATCTGTTCTGAATCTTTTTTGTTTTGATTCCTTTTATCTATATATTTATATATATATTATCCTTAGCTTCCCCTGTGAATGTGGCCGAATAGACCTGCTACCTGCTATATGCAGACGTCCGCCTATGGCCTATTATATATATATGGCGTCAGAGCTATTACCTATATTTTCATCATAGGCTGACACAGCCTTATGGCCGGGGTTTCCTTTCCAAGAATTGATTTTCAGCTAAGTTCTATACCGAGACTCATGTACCTGTCATGCTTTGGCCGATTGTGCCTTAGCTGTTTTCGTCACTTTTTAAGTGACATGTTTTGACGCATATGCTGACATGGTCAGCTCCCTTTTTTCTTGTACGAATGATCTCATATATATATATATATATATATATATATATATATATATATATATATATATATATATATATATATATATATATATATATATATGATTAAATGCATGCGTGTACTCACAAAATATTTACACACCATACTTTCTGCAGAGAAAATATTTCTTATTATTTTAGTCATATGACATAATAACTTGTCCATCTAGTTAGACGGAAACTATCTTGTGAAATGATGAACCCACTTACACATGTCTTCTCTTTATTTCAAGTCCACAAATGGACTGATATTTAAATCTTCGTGGGCTCCACATTGATTGACTCACTCTGATGGTTGCAGAGTTGGTAATCTTTTCTCTTTTTTTTAATGATCAATTTTATATAGATGACATATCTCTGATTTGGTGACTGATTGAAAATAATTTTTTATTCATTTTCTGTGTACACACGCACAGCAAACGTTATCAATATTCATTGTATATTTTATTTTCCTTTTGCTTCTAACATTTCTCTCTCTCTATCAGCCCATATTTTATTTCTTAGACAGAAAATATAGATGAGCAGATACAATTTGCTTTCTCAAGATATTGAGCATTTAATGCTCTCCCAATCTCTATCTATCAGTTCCAAATTAATGCTCAAGTTGAAGAAGAGAGCTCAGTGGAATCCTCTCCAAACGGTCATTATTTTTCAAGCTACAAAAGAAGACCACATTCAGTTGGAAACGCAGCAGACATGAAAAATTAGAGAGCAACTAAAAATTTATTCAGCTCACATACAGTCAAGAGATCAACCAGAAATATTGTTACTCAGCTCATACACTCAGTTATTTAGCTCTACATATTTGAGACAGAAACAATCAATATACTCAGTCATTTGTTGAAGAAGAAATTTGAAGAGCACAAGAATCATTATTCTGCTACAAAAATTTCAAGAAGAAGACTAATGCCAAAAATCAAATTTATTTGAGAAGTCTGAACCAAGAAGAAACTCGTTCTTATTTTGTATCTTTAAAGAGTTTCAGAAACTGTACATCATTTCTACTCCATTTGTGTAAAGATTTGAAGCTTGGGTTTTTAGCTTCGGTGGTTGTACTAGTAGCGGGTTTTTGCTGCTCGGTTGTACAAGAGGTGGTTTGATCCTACCTTCAAGTGGATCAGGACTAGTGAAGCACGGGAGACGGAAGCTTGCTCTTGGCGCGTGGACGTAGGTCGGGTTTTGGCCGAACCACGTTAAAAATACGGTGTCATTTATTTTCAGCATTTAAATTTAGTTATATGCTTGTGATTGATTAATTTTATTTTTCAGCCCTTTACTTGCTAGATATTTAAATCTGAAAATTTGGTAAATTTATTTTAAGACTAAAATAATTATTTTCGTAATAATTATTAATTCCAGAATATTAATTTTTATTAACTACGAAAATTATTTATAAATTTATTTGGATCTTATAATCATAAAATATAACTTGTTTAATTTATTGAGAGTATTTAATTGTTATTCTTGTGTGAATCACTTTAGATTAAATCCAGAATATTAAATACGAAAATCAACTTAATATTCCTAGTGTGTTAAATATCTGAATCTCTAGTTGTTTAAATTAGTTAGTTTCATTTATTTGATATTGTTGGATTTATTCTTTATAGTTTTATAAATCTGAAATTTGTTTAAGTGATTTAAATTTAATATTTTCTGAAATTTTAATTTACCCGAAAAGTTTGTAAAAACTCAATTCACCCCCCCTCTTGAGTATTATCTGTGCAACAGATCTGTACACAACACCCTTGTCCCAACTAAACTAAAAACCTCTTATCATTGTTGCCCCTACCGAGCATCCCGTTCCTATCCCCACAATTTGTTGCAGATAATATTTATACACGTGTTCTTACTCTCCACACAACAGACATCTCTCTATATCATCTGCCTCGCCTGGTCATCAGGTCCTCGATTATAACACTAATGTCGATACTAACCCACGATCTACTGCAATGTTTGTATATCTAGGATCTCATCCTGTAGTTGCCCCTTCGGTAAATTCTTCTTCTTGTGTCCCATCTATCCACACAAAGACAATTGCAAGAGAACTGAAGCACCCTATGTCTTTGACTCATTTGAGTCTATATTATATAGGAGATTATCTAGTTTGGAAATAGGGACAAAATTATTTCCATCCCTAGATGAACCAAAAAGCCTCAAAACTCTCTTAACTACTTTGATATTCCTTTACAAGTTCTTGATGGTATTTCACATACACCACACACTAGGACTGCATACATATTGTATTTCATTCTCATTATGACCTTGTGTGAGTTAAATCCCCTAATATGATTTTTAATTTTTTTGGGGGATTTAATTACTAGTTTTTAAGAATTTTAATTAATTTTTGGAAATTAAAATTGGAACTTAATAAAGCTTTGAGGTTGATTTGCAAATATTTCTTTTTCCTTCAAATCGTCTTGGGTAGAATCCAAAAGCGGCAGAAACATTTGTGGGTAAAAATTATATTTTTATAAACTCAAAAACACGTGTTTGAGTCTTGATCCTAAACCTCCCCACGTGTTGTACAGGCAACAGTTCAATTTGTGTTTTTGTTCACTCACAAACATTATCTCAATCAACGTTTTTCATGCGTTTGGAACTAATCCAAGTGTGATGATTTTAACCAATAAGAGTTGAGTTTTGCACCGCTATCTGTGAACCCTTGGATTTTCATCGATTTAAATTCTTTTAATCCCTGCCCTTAGTTTATGGCTTCGTCCCATGTCCTTCGAACGCCAGTATAAACAGAAGCCTTCTATGAGGCATTTAGAGACTTTTGAAAGTTCCTCGTTTGAGAGAAAAAAGAAAGAGAAGAGAGGGAAAAATTAGAGAGAGAAAGGAAACCCTAACCCTAACTTCGTCTAACCCTAATCCATAAAAACTTTTCTGAGACTTTAAACCTGAGTGTTTAGATCGTGTGTTGAGAAGTTATTCTCTTTTGTTCTTGATCATATTTCCAACTTAATCACGTTGAGTTTTCAGTTTCTTCTTAATAGAAACTTGAGATCTCGTCTCTGTGATATATCTCACTTAGATAGATTACTATTTTTATTTCTCTTTTCGAGAAATCTTGTTTGTTGGTTATTTTTAACTGATTTCAAGTTTTTAAACCCTAAACCAACAATCTCTGTTCTGATTTCATTTTACTCAACACTATTAGACTAAGATCTAGTTTTGAGATCTTGATTGGGATTTGCACTTTCTAGATAATATTTTCAAAAACCCGAAAGTGTTAGGATCTTGGATATTTCACAACAAGATTCCCTCTTGATCTGTGGATATTTTGGAAGGTCTAAAAGTCTATTTTAGTTTTCACTAAATTGATTTTGGAATTTCTTGCATATCTAGTGATCTTGTAATTTGATTAAGTCATTCTGTCTGTATTAAGTGTGAGTGTGTTGCATGCATACTATAGAGAGCACATCACCACTACACTTTCACTCTACCAGACTTAAAGTGTTGGTTATATGATCTTAAACTTGTTTGAGTCTACGTAAAGACTAGAATCAAGTAAAGTTACGAAGCTCGAGAGAACATCAACAATAATATCTTTCAGAGAAGTTTGATCTAATCCAGAGGAGTTGGTAACGATTCTGAACTTAGTTTAGGTGTGATTGTGTGGTTTAATTGTTAAATAGCTTGTAATTTGTCACTTTGATTTTAGTGGATTTTCGTTTTGTGACGTAGAGGTCACCGTGGATGTATCCCTAATTGGGTGATACCTAGTAAAAATCATTCATACCCTGGTGTCGCGAACACCAAAACTTACCCCCACTATTCAAAATAGTTCAAATCCATCGCTACCCAACCGATATTAAAAATCATCTACCCTACTTCCATAATTCTCGAAAGTAGCGAACCCTCACATAATTCAAACCTTCTTTCAGTGTGCACCTCCACTCTCTCATGGTTAACACCAAAGGGCTCCGCTACCCCACGAATTTTTTTATCTATATACTATGGTTGCTATAGCCAGCGCACCCACTAAATCCGACCCACTCGCCAATTTTAGTGAAAAATAATTTTATATTGTGACACCCTCATTGTCACCCAAAATATACCCAATGCCCATAGGATAAAAAATAATTACCTCCATACTCTAGCTGCAATGGTTGATCCTCGGGTTCCTGAGCAGCTTCCCCTTGCCAGAACGCACCCATGACTTGTTATAGTAGCTGTACATCCAGGACCTCGTCCAATAGTTGACCCCTTCCTCGCTGAGGATAATCTCTCTTCACGTGTCCCGCTTCCCCACAAATGAATCACTTCATAATAAATTCACCCTGCCACTGATCCCTTCCTTGTTGGCCTTGTCGAAAGTCTTGGCCATCCTGTCGATAGGCTCCAGACCTAAATCGCATAACCTGATTCCCCTGCCGCGAAACCTGCCCCTGATGTCCCCCTGTCTGCTGTTGAGATAACCCACTGGTACTGTTCCCTCCCACTTTATCCGACTGACTGGGTTCCCCTCCCCTCCTGCTTCCTTTCATGTTGAAGCGATATTCCTGGCAGTAAAGGAGTGCTGCATTAATGACGTCTGTATAAGCTACTAATGCGGGATTACTATTCAAATGTTGCCTGATCCTCCAGACTAACCCATCCATAAACTTTTACTTCTTTTTTTCTTCATCATATACTTCATCCGATACAAAATTTGCCAAAAGAGTGAATTCTTCCTCATAATCAGCCACTGGACGGTCCCCCTCAGTCACCTTTCTAAATTTTCTCCTCATTTCGGTCACAACTGCTGGCAAAAGTACTTGCGGTCGAACCGCACCCAAAACTCTGCAATATCTAATGTATCCCTTTCCTCAATTGTGGTGATCGACTCCCACCACTGAAGCACTGCTCCCACTAACCTAAAAGTGGCTAGCATTTGCTTCTACACCTCGTTGCAATCTACCATGTGTAGGTGATGTTGGATATCCCTCTTCCACTAACACTCTAGCACCACATCTGAACTCCCTCGAAACTCTGGTGGGTGGCCCTTTTGAAAGACCTCTCGTACTTGCTGTCACTCCGACTGCCCCTGGTGAACTTGAACATCCGGTACCACTAACGCCTGTGGCTGGTCTCGTGGAAAGTACCTTGCCATTGCGATCATCGTCGCTTGAACTACCTGCGCTACTAATTCAGTTACATGTGTAGCTGAAATCATCTCTCGCAATTGCTGCGGTAGCTCTGGCTCCTGATGAGCCTCCCCAGTCTCATCTCCCCTTGCTTCCCTAGCTGATCTCTCTCCCTTGGATGGCATCTAAAATGAGAGTCGAAACGTATGAGTTCACCCTCAAATATAAAGTAATTGGCAGAAGAATGTAAATGCGCATAGTATGAGAATACAACGATCCTATGATAAGGCTCTACATCAAAGGACGCTAAGCTGAAACGTGAAAAGCCCACATATCCTAAGGACACTAGAATCTGATGCTCTGATACCATCTGTGACCCCCCGCCTAATAAAATACCGGGTGATCAGTCCTGTACCAAATTAAAATAGGAATCCCAGTTGGTTCATCCTTAGCATTACTGCCGAAAACCTTTTTTTTTAAACTTACTAACCACCTAGTATTCCAAAAAGCTGGTGCCAAATTTTATCTCTTAATTAAACAACCAATAACATGCGGAAATATAATATGAGTCATACACCACGACTGAAATAAATCAACTGCATAAATAATAAACTACATGCCGGATAAACCATCGGTCGCCAAAGTAAATAGTCCAATACAAATATTCAACACCTGAATAAATAAATCTAAAAACTACCACTGAAAAGTCTGGGCGACATGCCCTAAGTAAACTGAAACTGATAGGTGATTCCTACTCTAGGAAAGAATGAATGAGGCGTCTAATCGAAGCTCCTGCTAGCATCCACATATGCCGCAACTCCGTGTCCCTGGAATATAATATCAATCCTGGCGTCCCTGTGGCTGGACACCTAAAAGGTTTTGAAAATAGTTTTATAGCAAGGGTTAGAACCCAAAACATTTTGAAAATATTTATCAAGTGAATTAACTGCAGTAATTTAAAATGTATAATGAGCTTCATATATAAGTTAGTGTCGCACTCTCTTGAGGACATTCTTATCCCTATACTATTGTGCACACCTAACGGTTACCTTAACCCCACCTAGTTGTACTACCCTGTCCAACTAATCCTGGTGTAATCTCCCCTTGCCATACTACTCTAACCCGAGTATAATAATACATGGGTTATAAGTTATCTCACTAATTAATTTAATTAATTTCCTTAAAATAATATCATATAACTGTGACACAAGTTATATAAAACAATTACATCACACACTGTATTATTACCTGCATATAATATTTACTACCATTATATATGTACCTATACCACAACATCCACACATATATCATATGTATATCCATCCCTTCGAGTATACCCTCGCCGGATGGAAGAATAGATGGAGAAGTGGGAGATGGAGTTTGATGGATCTAGTGCCTAAAGAACATGAGGTGCAGACATTATCCTCTCAAATAGTAAGGAAAAGATCACTCTTTCCTTCAATATAGACTTCAAATTCTTGAACAATGAGGCTGAGTACAAGGCCCTCATTTTGGGAATGTTGGAAGCCCTTTGAAGAGGCATCAGAGTATTATGCATACGTGGGGAGTCTAACCTTGTGGTGAAATAGGTTAATGGGGAGTTCACCCTCAAACATGCTAACTTGGTACCCTACATATCCATCATATAAAAGTTGCTGGGACGGTTCCTGAAAGTGACCGTTACGAGGCATGCACAAACAATGAATAGGCATCGTGATGCGCTAACTATAATAGACCAAAAATTAAACATGGATGAGTTATAGGAAACTATCGTAGTACGACGGAGAATGGTTCCTACCATAGTGAGATCCCTATTCCTAAGTGATGAGCCAAAGGACTGGAGGTATCTGGTTGTGAAGTAGCTATAAATAAGACAAAGAACTATGAAGATGAAAGAACTAACTAACTACCACCTGGTATGGGGAACAATTTATTATAAGAGCCCCGGTGGATTCTTATTACGATGTGTACAATAATAGGAAGCAAGAGAGAGGATGGAAGCAATGCATGAGAAGCATTGCCGAGACACTGATATCCCTCTATATCGCCGATTGTAGCTGGGGGGGGGGGGCTACTATTGGCTCACCATAAGCACAAAGTTGCTCATCGGCAGCAGGGGTGTTTAAAGTGCCAAAATTAATTTGACCAGCAAATAGAAGCCAATTTTGAAGAGGCCTTTGAAGATTGGAGACAACCCTACATAACTTATTTGAAAGATGGTGAGCTTCCTGCAGAAAGAGCAGATGAGATTTATCTATGAAAGGGAGTTGCTCGCTTCTACTTAGTAAAGGGGAGCTCTATAGGAAGGGATATAATGAGAAAACACTGAAATGTGTAGCTAAAAAGGATGTGGGAAGATTGTTGAAGGAGGACCATGATCCCTCCCACATGGGAGGTGCCAAACTGTATGACCAATTGATCACGTTGGGGGTATTATTGGCCAATTATGGAGGCTGATTCAATTACTTATGTGAAGAAGTGTAGAGCTTGCCAAGTACATAACAACATGGTGCATGCCCTTTCTATTAGCTTATAGATCCTAGCATCTCCCTAACCCTTACAAACACGGGCATTCGTCCTGGTAGGAAATATCGTCCCAACTTCTCATGTCAAAGCTTTTATTATTATTGCCACAAAATTTTATACCAAATGGGCCGAAGCTATCACCCTCAGGAGAGTGAATGCCTAAGTGGTAACCCAGTTTATTAAGGAGTATATCATATGCAGATTTGGTATACCCATGGTGATTTTAACAAACAGTGGGAAATAATTCGTATGCAAGGAAATAACACTTCTCACATATAAGTATAAGATTGTGCACAACACCTTAACCATCTCCAACCCTATGGGCAATGTCCAAACGAAGGCCACGAATAAGACCTTGATCAATATCCTAAAAAATATGTTGGAAGACATGATGGAAGCGTGGGATAAGAAGCTATCTATGGTACTATGGGGTTACCATACTTTAAGGAGAAAACCAACCGAATTTACCCCATTCTCACTTGTGTATGGGACTAAAACTGTCCTACTGGTAGAGCTAGTGGTACCCTCAGTAAAGGTTTGCTCAAAGCAACAGACTCATCCCTGACCCACGATATGTGCGATTGGAGGCACTGGATGAGCACATAGATAAGAAAAAAGCGAACTTCAAAGTTTATTCTCATTAGTTGTCCAGAGCTTAGAAGAACCTAGTCAAACCTAGAGAGTTTCAGGTGGGAGACTTAGTCCTTCACGCATCTACTCATCACCTTTATAGTATGTCGACATCAAAGTTCAGGCCCAATTGGGAAGTCCCCTTTGTGATAAGGGGGTAGGACAATTAGGATACTGCCAGATCTCGGAGCCAGAGAGTGACTGTCTCCAATCCATCAATTACAAGTGGCTGAGGAGGTATTATGCCTAGTTTTTTTAAAGTTCATTTCTTTTGAAGGAGTTGAGTGGCCTGTTCTAACACCGTAAAAGTTTTTTTTTGTAAAAATGATAGAGCAACATAGTCATGTAAACGATATACAGTATGAAAATAAATGAGTAGCAACCCTTTTTTTATCATTGGATGATGATTCTTACCTTGTTTGCTTACATGTTGTATACGGTAGATCTATCAGAATATTTTTAGAAATATTCTCTACTTGGCTAGAAGAGGGTCCAGGTAAAAAGAAATTTTCTCATTACACTTGGGGGCGTACATCCATCCTAAGAGATAAGTATATTGAGCAAAGTCATTCAAAAAATAATAGACAAACGGTTTCATCCTTGTCACCAGACTAGTAGGAGGACGTCCTCCAAGTAATATTTTTTTTTCTCTAACAACAAGATTTATACCCTAGAGAACTAAGTTCCAACCTTTTGTTCTCAAAGAAAAACTTTACTTAACCAGTTCTCAGAAATTATGGAGAAAAGGGGGGCTACACACCCCCGCTATAAATTTTTAGGAAAATGTTTCCTAATAAACTGTTTGAAATAAGGACCCTGCAGACTAGGGACAATATTTCTAAAAATAAATAGTCATTTTGAATCATATTCAAAGTTTGTGGAAAGGAGAAGAGTTAATTCTTTTCTCCCAGTTATTCCCTAAAAATGAATGTGCATAATAAAGTACCCCATAGTTAGAAGGGTTAACTCTAAAATATTGACTTGCTCAGATAATATGCAAGTACCCCACAATTAGAAGGGGAAGTTCTAAAATATTAACTTGCTCTGGTAATATGCAAGTACCCCATAATTAGAAAGGTCAATTCTAAAATATTAACTTATGCAGATAATATGCAAGTACCCCACAGCTAGAAGGGGCAGTTCTAAAATTATTAACTTGCTCAGATAATATATAAGTACCCCATAGTTAGAAGGGGTAGTTCTAAAATATTAACTGGCTAAGATAATATGCAAGTACCCCACAATTAGAAGGGGAAGTTCTAAAAAATTTCACTTGCTCATATAACACATACACCCTATAATACACGGGGAAGTTTAAATAGACCATGTGGTAAGAAAATATTAGAGCAGGTTATAGTAAGCAGATATTAAAATATGGATAAAAGTAAAGAATAAATAGCAAAATGGAAGCCAATGGAGATATTTCATTGATAATTCAGCAGTTCTTTACAACCGAAAAAATGTACAAAATGAGTCCTACACAACAAGACAAGATACTAGACAACATGAAAAATAAATCATATCGAAAGCGTAGGTCTGCATAGGAAGGACTTGCCTCCTCAACAAGATGATCCTCTAACCTAGTCATCTTGGCCTCGTCCCCATCATCACTAGCCTCTAACTTGGCGAGATTAGCCTGAAGGGACTGAATCTAAGCCTGTATCCGAGCTACCTCGGCCTGATGCTATTGCACCCTGGACTATTCGAAAATATGTAGCTTCATCATCTTTCTAAAAGTAGCTCCAAGAAAGTGACACACTTAAGCATCAAGCCAATCCAGTTGGAAGTGATAGCAGTGCTGGAGGTCATGGGAAGCCTGGAGGAATAGTGTAGCCGTCCGGGTGGTCATCTCAGCAGTGGAAGTGGATAAGAAGTCATGAAGATGGCTGGCTAGGGACTTCAAGTTGAAGACTGTCAGGCTATCAATATTGAGAACACTCTGAGATGTGAAAGTCTCATGGTGGTGATCCAAGATCATCTCCAATACATCATGCTCGTGCGCACAAAACCTAGAAGGGAGATCCGAGCACCACAGTGCACTCATAAAAGCTCCAGGAGCCTCTACATCTATATCATCATAGCCTATGTTTTGAGACTCAAGATTTGAAAGAGGAATAGAGGAATCCTCATCGATAACGTCTTCATTACTGGACACAGAGCTCTGATCAGCCTCACCAGTTGCCTCAGGAGGCTCACCAACTGGATCCTGCAAAAGAAAAGAGAAATAAAAAAGAGATAAGTTACATAGAAAGAAAGAAGTAGATGAAGGAACATCCATACTCAAATTGAAACAAGGAACGCATGATCTTACCCAATAGCCCAGAGGGGTCAGTATGATGCCGCCAAATCGAGGAGACACCATATGGCTCTAAAAACTGGCCTAGAAAAAGATAGGCAAGAGTTAGTACTTATTTTTCCTTTAAAGAAATAAAGAAATACTATCTCCAGCATACAAATATAAACTAGGTATGACCATCTAATACCTAGGGTGTGCACAGTATATCATTCACACTACGCCCCACAGAACTAGGGATGTCCACCTCGCTAACCTAAAAATAAGGAAACTAGGGAGTGAGGATGAGTCTACTTGCACAGTTAAAAGAAAAAAGCAATGGGGAACAAAAAATAGAGTATGGTATGACATTATAATACCTCTCTCACAACAACCTCCCCTGGATGTTCCACATCATAAGAACAGCTGCAGTGCTAACATGGAAACAAGGAAACATGTTAGTGTCAGCAAGTACTTGCACAAAAAATGCAAGTTTAAAAGGTCTAAGTAGACCAAGTACTTACGTGAGATGTATCCTCTGAGACACCACCCAGAGATCCTGCACTAATAGGATCAGGAGGCATACTAACCTGACAACCCAAATACAGGTCCCGCAGGTAAGGGGACCATAACTCTCGATATGTTAGAAGAAGCTTAAAAAATTCTCAGGAACATACTAAATGGAAAGAATAACAAGTATAACAAATAAGGGTGTAAGGAGAAATTCTCATACCACTGAGGTCATCCCCAAAGAACTAGAGGCTGCCCCTCAGACAAGGGGACTTCAACTACACTGGATTGCAGGCAAAGAACTAAGTGAAAAATATATAAGTAAAAGGAGAATACAAAAACAACTACTTTTATAAAAGGAAAGAACAAATACTCTTGTAGTCACCTCTGTGGTAGCCAAATAAAGACCCACAAGTGGTGCTAAGGGAGTTGTCTCTGTGGCCACTGTCACAAGTGTCGTGGATGAAGAAGTGTCAGTAGCTTTGGCCTACGAATAGAAGAAGAATGTAAGTGTTAACAAGTTGTCCATAATAACAAAGAAAGTATCTAAAGAAGAAATAGAGTAAAGTCAAAGTGAGTAGCAAGAGAGGTGCTATGACGATGCCCCTGACAGAGACAATGGCAAAAGCAGCTTCCCCGCTAGTTACAGGAGCTACCGAAAGAGCAATCGAGGGAGCAACTGGTGAGACACTAATAATGGTTAGCATAAACATATAGGAACGAGACATGGGAATGAAATCCTAATGACAAAGGAAAAATAAGTTGAGAGATGAAAGACTCAATACAAGTGTACCTGAACTCCCTTTAAAGAAGAAGGGTGAAAGATGACCGGCGGAGGGGCTGCAGCAGAAGTAGTTGCCAAATCATCACAAAATGGTCAAAGAACTAGACGAAGATAAAGAAAAAGCTAATCTCAATAGGAGTGAATAATACCGGATAAGAAACGATAACTTGTGTGATAGGTTCACTCGGGGCAATAGTGAAAACTAGCCTGGAAGGTATAGGTTAAATGTGAGGCCTATTATCCATGGGCACAAATACTGGGGAGACAGGGGTTCTCCCTAAAGGTGACAAACCCAAAAAATTAATCCCTGCCAACGACTCTGTTCCCCAAACACAGGAAGGGCTACGCGAGGATGATCCCTGCACAGAAGGAAGATAAATACAATACAATTATAAATTGAAAATAGAAATGAATAGAGAAGGATAACTGAAGTGACAAGATCAAATACCTCAGATAACCCAACAGAAGAACCACCCGCTGTAGCAGAGGTGGGAATGGGGAAGTATGGCTAGGAGGGACGGTCACCTGTGAATACACAAAGGAAGAAAGACTTCAAGGTATATTTCAATATATATATATATATATATATATATATTTGACAAGTAGAAATAAAAGAAAATAATGAATGATTACCTAGACAGAAGAGGATGACACAAAAGAAGCCCTCATAGTCGTCGGGAACACAAAAGACAACCTCAAGAGTAGAAGAAGAGAACATATCATAAAGAGGAGGAAAAAAACCTCTCTATCCAGACCCAAAGAGGAGACAAACATGGAGTTCCTAGCTCTGGGAAATGGTTCTCAAGTAAGAGGAGGAGGTGAAGGATTGCTCGCTGCAACATAAGTGCCCTATAAAGGTCATAAACATAAAGACAAATTAAAAATGAAAATAATGAAATGCAAACCAGATAATAATTCATACAAGAGAAAAGAAAAGGAAGAGACTTAAAATGGTTATACGAGCAGTCTGCCCGCATGGTAGATATCCGGTGGTAGGACTGCCGGCAAAAGGGGAGTTTATCATGATGCCCTCGCTAGAGGACTCTCTCGAAACAAGTAATAAAGAAGAAGTATCAGGATTTTGATCATCATAAGGGACAAGGTCACTCATCTAATTTGAAAAAGAATCGTCATCATCATAGGAAGGGGTGCTTCTATAATCGACTAGTTCCTCTTCAAATGATAGAGAAGGGGAACTAGCAATTAAAACCCCGTGAAAGTCAATTTCACTAAGTAAAGTGGAGTATGGTATGGTACCTTCACCAATAGGAATAGAAGTTGTAGGAGGCTCCTCATAAGATAATCCCAAGGCTTCATAGCCTTGCTCACAAATAGTGCGGTAGGTTTCCTCCACTCTGAGGTCATCGGTGTCTGACCCCTAGTCTGGTGCAGGAGAAGGAACAGTAACCTCACTAGTGGCTTTATTCTTTTTCTTGCTCACCCTAGTCCTTATCGAAGAGGGAGAGGAATTAGGGGCAATAGTGGTAGTGGTAGTAGCCATGGATGGAATGAAGTTGGAAACATCCACATAAGGATGCTTCCTTATAGAATAAGAATAGGCTTTTACTTTGCCCTTTACTTTAGGCTTGGAAGGATGAGGCTCAGGTTTCTTGGAGTAAATGGGCCCATCAAGCAAGGGCCTCACCAAGACTTGGGTGACCTGCTCGAGAGGGGCCTTGGAGATAGTTCGCCGGTACCATAGTGTCATTTGGGTCCTTTTACCTAAGTACCTATCATTCTTGGGAATCTTAGTAGAGATAGTCTTGTATGGAACATCTTTTACATAGTTTTGCATGAGGAGGACCTGCCTCTGCCAGAGAGTAAATCAAGAACGAGTGAAGGAAGGTAAGTAATCTCAAGAAGGCCCAAATAAACCTTCTACATTACTAACTCTGTGAACCACACAATCAAAGGTAAAATTCATAAAGGCCTCAAGGTATAACTCAGATGGGGAAGTGATCGAAGGATAGACTGGGGTATAAATACCCTGGTCATAGCCAAACTGCCTTCTCACTCTCTCAGAGTGATAAAACTCCACACCCTGGCCTAAATCATTCAAAGAAGGCAAAGTGCAGGGAAGAAGCATAACAACTACATGGGTGTGAGGGCAAGTGTAAATGGACTTAACATCAGCAGGGCAATATAAGGTGCCTCCAAAAGGTAGAGAAGGAGCTCCAAGTGAAAATGCCACCTATTGTCTTGCAGTAGGGTATGAAATATAACTCATCAGTGTTATCTATCAAAGGCCTTAGGAGGGCCTTATGAGTTTTTTTATTCCACCTCCCATCACGTTCAACGTTACTATGGCAAGCCCTAGCCTCCGAAGTAAAGTTTGGGAACCTCTAAAACAAAAAAAAACTTAAGGATGAAGGTATAGTAATTTCATCATAACGTCCATAGGAACGCTCAACATCTATATGAGCTCTATCAAGCCAAGTATATAAGGATCCCAGTACTAGAGCAACAAGGGGGACTGCCCTCCCTCGAGTAAGTCTCATAACCATCTTGAAAAGAAGATCACGAGGGGAGTCATCTATCCTCCATGGAAGTAGGAACCTACTAAGAATATTAACAAAAAATACTGCCAAGTGTGAGGGGGAGTTAATTTTTAGGTCCTCTTGTCTCCTCAAAGCCCTGCTCGAGCTCTCACCCTTGGGAAAATGCTCGAAATCTTTAAACTAATACCTTTGCCACTTGTTGAAGGAGTTCTTGGTGCTTCTAGTTTGATTAATAGCAACATATTTGGAGCACTCACTTAGATCTGAGTGGAGCTTCCCAACCATCCTTTTCTCAGTGCCATCCTCAAAACCATCAGTAAGTACATTATCTCCCAAGTAAGGAAGGGCGAGCAACTCACAGATGTGTTCCATGGTAATAGTAAACTCACCCCAACCATTAATAATGGTATGTGAGTCCCTACTCCAACGAGAAGCCAACAAAGTAAATGTGGGAGTTTATTTGGCAATATATTAGGATTTCAGGTTGCTGATAGTAGTCAAAGACCTAGGCCCTAGACCAAGCCTTATGTGAGGGGGTGTACAAGACATGATCCACCCAAAGGCTCCATTCCTCTGTGGCACCCCCAGAATCATTGACCTCAATGTTAAAATGTGGAAACTCGCCCCTATCAACTCGTACCTTTAGAATGAAATCAGGCAAGACTATAAGAAGGTCAAAAGACTCACCTAGACCCACATGGGATTGCTCGTTTATTCTTTCCACAAAATCCTACTCGAAATTTTTGAGGTAGGCCATGAAAGTGCCCTCCTCGCCAAAGTAAGGCGCCAGGCGATAAAGACTAAAATCTCTTTTCATGCGAGCAACTAGATATTCCCTATGTGATTTGGAATATGCAGTGAACGAGGAACTCGTGCTCGCGAGAATATCAATAGATGACCCACCTAAAATAAAGGTTGTGGGTTCCAGGATGGAGGAAGAGACGGTGGTGGCTTCAGTGGTTACGATAGTTGAGACACTGACTTAAATGGGTATTATCCCCACTAGCACTCACTCCTGGTGACGGTGATGGTAAAAATGGGGTTCAAAGAAGAGGAAGAATCCATTTAGGGTGTAGATATAGGAAGAAGATGACAGTCTGAGGTGGTGGTAATGGCATTTTACATTTTTCTCTATCTCTCTAAAAAAAAGCTCAAGCCTGAAAATAAATGATAAGGTAAAAAAATTAAGAAGTGTCTAAAAGGTCCTTTTATACCCCATTAATCCACACACGCTCCTGCTAATAAAAGGGGGATGAATCATTTCCATAATGATGAGATGCCTATTCCCCATACGACACGTGTCACCTTGAGACCCTTAATGTAGGCTGATGTGATAGGCCTATTAAATACCAACAATGACATGATGATATTGAAATAGACTATTCATATTCCAAGGAAAAATGAATCATTGCGTACAAAAACCTTTAGTCTACCGAACATAAAGCTTTTTGTATAAGGGGACTAATGTAGAGGGGTGCTCACCCATTTGCCTATATAAATAGGCGAGCAGGTCCATACGGTGAGGGGAAGACCATCAGGAGAAGCCCCTTTAAAGAATGCTCTATAAAAGATAACACTTAACAGGACGAGGAGTCCCACCATGAGGAGGCCCTCGTCCCATAGTCCACGGATCACAGAAATTAAGATTAAGACAAGGAAGCCCACCATGAGGTGCCCCTCGTCCCCAAAGGTCAGAATCACAGGAAGCAAAGCCAAGACAAGGAGGCCCACCATGAGGAGATCCTCATCCTCAAAGCTCAAGCCATAGAAAAAGTAAAGTTCTAGGAGGTGAGTCACGAGAAACCTTTCCAATTGAATAGAGGCCACATAATAAGGCCAAGATAAGGGACTCATTGCGAGAAGCCCCCTCTGCCCCAGTTAACATATCACAAATGAAATAAGGGTGAAGAAGTTTACCCATAAGTGATCACTATACTTCCAAGTGACTTACCAAAAAAATGATACAGGGCAAGGAGGTCCATCTAAAGTGACCTCCTCTCCAAGGTTTGTGACCTAGAAAATATTAAAGTACTAAAATTTCACTTTCTTGTATAGGTATCCTAATTAAGAAAGCAGGGCTTAATTAGGCCAGATGGGATCTCCTGGGATTTTTAGCTTGGCGGCTGAGGAACAAGGCTTGTTGAAAAATCTCAACCACTTAGCACTGAAAGATTGAGAGAATACTCGTAGAAAGACCCTAGGGGTTGCCTAGTCCTTACACAAAGTGAACAACCAAAGGACTGCTCACATGAAATGAACTTTTTTTAATAAAAAAATGATTTTAGAGGAGGAAGTCCTCAAGTCCCCTCTCAAGTAAAAAGAATTTAGAGAAGGGGTTCTTCAGAGCTCCCCCTCTTAAGTTTAATGGTTTTAGAGGAGGTAATCCTCAAGGCCCCTCTCAAGTCTACAACGTTTGTACAAAAAGTTACCATTTCAAAAGATATTTACAAAATAAGATATTTTGTCTCTATGAGGAGACATATTTGTGTTTTGACTTTGGTTCACACCAGGTGTCGTCTGTCAGAGGGGACATGCGGCTGCAGACCAAGTAGGGATAAATGGTACATTACAAACCTTGTCCCTCTAAGTTTCCCTCTTGATTTGGTGCCCTAATAGGCCCAAACCGACCCCTTGTTCACATATAAATAGGACCATTGGTGAGGTAAAAATCATATCAACAACTCAACTCATACCGTTTCTCTGTCAAAATCACACCAGATCACCAATTATTCTCTCCCATGCTCTCGCTCTCAGGGTTAAGTTCCAGTTTCTTCACTCCCACACTGATAACCATCATTCTCACGAGATTCTCTTGAGGAAAGTTGCTATTATTACTTGTGAAGATCATCTTCTTACAGAGAATGGTTCTATCTTTGACTCCATTTTTACCATAAAAGGAAGGATTTACCAGGAGCTGCTCTTGAAACACCTAAAAATCTAGAAGGCAGGGTCCATTAGAGTGGGTCATGACTCACCCATTTCAACATATTACTAGACCCCAGTCACACTACCCTCCTATAATTATATACGTAACCTTTTATATTCATCAATGAAGAAAGGGTACTCGTCCCAATTATAGCTTGGATAAAATATTCTGGTAAAAAGTTCAATGCTTGGGCTTGAACCACCCCTAACACAACATCGGGTGTAAAGGCCACCAATGCTGCAAATTCCCTTACTTTAACCAGATGTCTTCATTAAACACAACGTTAGACTTGTGATAATAGACACACTTTCCTCAAATGAGCCAATAAATCATCAACACATGGAAATGAACACTTGTTCCACATTAAGACCTTACCAAATCTTGTTGATTCACCTAACTAAGTGAATCATCTATGTTTGAATGAAGAGGACTGCATCTTCTACAATAACATACTTCTAAATATAATTTCTTAGCTAAAAAATGTGGTGCCTACTCTTATAACACTCTATTCTCACCGACAAATCCAAGTCGACTAAATTACCTTTATAATGAGTCTAACACTAACGCTAATACTAAGGTCAAAGCTAATCTCTGGTGTAGGTTGTAACTTTGTACAAATACAATTGGAAACTTTTGAACTACCGATAACATTTCTAAAATACCGTAACCCCTCCAATGTTCCCACATCTATAGAATACCCTTACACACTGGCCATTACCTCGAGTTTAGATATAACTAAAGGAAATAACCCCTGTCTAAAATGACCAGCAGAAAGCCTACCCACGATTGTCATTATAAGCGTAATACATAGCTACTGAGAAATGCCCAATAGTCTAATCATAAGACCACATGTCTAAATCAACATAGATATTGAATAACAAGGCGACCAAACATACTGCTACGTCTCACAATCATGACGTAAGGAAGCATCCCTACCTGTTGGGGTACCTATATATAAAGTAAAATTAGTGATAAAAATATTTATATCATAAAATCATAGTAAACTCATAATTAATCATAGAACGGGAGACCCTCGATTTCATAATAATACTAATGTTCATGACCATAAACGTAATCATAATAATCTCCTGGTACTACTTTTAGAAACTGGTTTCCCTTAAGGAAGCTACTAGATAAGTGTCCTCACTCGTCATAATTTTAACCATTCCCCTCTAAAGGAAACATCGAAATAGAGGCCTTATTGACGACCCTACTGACCCTATCTTTGAGGTCAATTATGTTAAAACTAGCATCTTCGACCCTATTTTCATTGGCCATGACCCCACTAGCCACTCTTCCATCATCTCTGATGGCCATAATAACCTTGATTGTATGCTCCTGGAACCTAATAAGGTCCACTACCTTAGTGTGGTTCCTTTCGTATGTGAGGTCCCCCTCTACTCGGGATAACACTACACCATTTCTAATCTTTTAGACTTAATCAATCTTCTCAATCTTAGGAAACCTAACATTCAGATGTTTGTATTGATTCTGGCAATGTAGAAGGATAACTTCCACCACCTAGTCGCAAGTGATGAAAGGAGGTCGTCTAATTATACTAACCATATCCTCAATGAAGATGTCTTTATATAATGTTCCAGATAACGCCTTTATTTTCTTTTGTGTACATCCGTTTTGATAAAAAAATATAGATATATGAACTCCACCTTATACTAGCTACCACGCGATCACCCTAACGGGGTCTCAAGAACATACTCCTCATGTTATTATGGATGGTCAGTGGAAAATACTCCCCCTTAACCTATACGCTAAATATTTACTAAAGGTCTAATGCCTAATAGTCCCTAATTCCCGATCGAAATCAACCTCAAGTGAAAGAGTTTCATAAACTAAATTCAAACAAGGAACCCACCCGATGAACTTCAATATTATTTGAATAGTTCGTCTGGAATAGTGGAAAAACCCCTAAGAGATTATCATTATCAAGTGTACAAATTCAAACCGACATATCTATAAAGTAATCAAAGAATGCAATGTCGAAAAGTGACAAACACACTTAGGACCTTAGGACATTAGAAACTAGAATGATCAGATACCAAATGTGATACACCAAAAAATCCATAAATAGATTGACTAAGTCTAATAAAAAATCATGGGAATAATTTTTTCTTTACTTACATTATTATTCATAACGAAACTGAATAAAAGAAATAAATAAACATAATGCAATATAATGAGCTGCTAAAATAATTACATCATCTCTGATACCAATTTCTTACATGAAAAAAAATCTAACTATGGAATAAAATCTCAACGATACACAATCTATGTTTGAGTACAAATACCACATGTACAATCACTAACTTAAACTAAACTAAAATAAATACAACAACCCGCTGAAACATAAATAAATACAAGAAATAAATGAACTACATTGCTCGACTTCCACATTATAGGAATTATGCATGAATGTCACTGGAGATATTTCTCCAACGATCAACCCAAGTCTATGGAAGCACAATTACCTAAGACTTGTAAAAATAATTCAACAACGAATGTCACAATACGTCTACAAGGAGTAATAATTTTATTGAAGTTGGTCCACAATAATAATCATACATATTCCTCCCATGTTAAGTGTATTTTAAGTTATTTTACCCAAACAGCCTAAAATAAACATGCAATTCTACACCAAAACCCCATGAGTCCCATATGATATATGTATATTTCTTAATTAAGTATTCTTTACTTTCACATTCTTAAGTTCATCTCTTAGTTTAATAATCATATATTCTACTGAAATCTTCTACATTAAAAATCACTCACTTATTAATCGTAGTATCAATCACTATCTCTAGTTATGATTTCTAAAAGTGTGTCTCAAGTCTCATAGTCTCACATAGTCACGACCACTAATTTAGGATATACGTCTCTAGTATACTGCTTAAATTATTCTTAATTCATAAATTATTAGTTATATATGTTTAGAATACATCATAAACCTGTACAACTATCTCAAGCACTGCAATACATAATTAATGTATAAATCATAGTTCGGTATTACCATAACAAAGTGCCCCAATAAAAATCACATAATACAGAATAACGGTGAGTATGCACAACTCACATCAAATATCATGATCTAAGCTCAAACCAGTAAATAAAAGTATGAAGCTATATCCCTATTGCCTTAGGGGAGCACTCGTGCGTACCCAAGGTTATAGTTGAGGATCCTCCTATTAGTCTTACTTGAGATACAAACACTTTTAGCACATAGGACTAGTGTAAAACAAGACTTAGGAAAGCCTATCAGATTACATGCAGTTGATGTCAAATGCGCCCATCAAATCCTCCTAGTACATCCACCATAAGCGCACACACCAACTCGGTATGATTTCACGCAAGTCAAGTAAATAAGTACGACCCTAAACAAAAAGGTTAACAAACAAATACAAACCCTACTCAACTGGGTTATACATAAAGTATTTTAATATTATTAGTTAATACAAACGTTAACTATAATCTGTTATGTATAACATTACCTAGAGCTCTCAAGGTTCTCCAATTCTAGGCATTATATCACATCAAACTTTTACGACCCTACACAACCAGGTAAAACAAACACAAACCCTACACCATTAGGTTATACATAAAGTCTCTTATTATTATAGTTAATATACACTTCAATTATAATGGACTATCTATAAAATTATCCAGAATTCTCAAGGCTCTCTAATTCTAGGCATCATATCACATCTAACTTTTACAATAATTATCTTGAAAATAACTATCCTACTCATCCGGTCATAAACAGTCTAAATTAATTGGGGATTTACACAATCAAAAAGCATTTATCAACCTCATACTATATACCAATACTCGGTACTACACCCATGATCCTCAAGCCACATGAATCCAATCTAGTTATGGATTACTAAAAGTTTTGTGAGTTCAAAATTAATTAACTCTGATTAATTAAGAACTAATCTCTAAACTTTACAAACATCGATCGAAACTAAAACTCTACAAGTTAGTTCGAAATAGTATTGTAATGTCACATCTAAGATTTACCAATAACTTAATCGAACATATCTACACAAAACCACACGAGTAAACCTTCTATAGAAAATCGTACATACGGTCCAAAACCCTGTCGTGCACACGCCTGCCATTCACATGGAACTACTAACTGTGCGTATGCTGTCCATTCTTATGGGGACAAAAACATACCGTCACATGATGCACAAAAACCTAAATCCACAAAAAGTGTGTTTCTTCATCCCTACGCCACTTCTGATGAATCCAAATCCTAAAATTGCCATTAATGACCTAAACTAAGGTTCTACCACCTCAAATACATCCAATAATGGCCTAAAAACACTAACATGAAATTTTAGAACTATCTCTACAAGTCTTATAGATTTAATGAAGATTTATGTATCAATTTCAGATTCTAAGCTGAAGAATCCAAACTTCATATTTCTAACAAATAAAATCTCAGATTTGATTCACTATTCGGATTAAACAAGGGGCGTTTAGTTGATCCATTACCATGAATTAGTTTCTAAAATTAAAATCAGATTATTAGATCAGATCCTTGAGATTTTACATTAAAATTATTTAAAATCATTGTAATGGGCTTAAAACTTAATCTAACCACTAATCCAATTTCAACAATTAAGTATAGAAAATCAGAAATCAGATTATACACATCTTAATCTAAATTCCAATGATAACTACTATTATTACCATAACACAATCCAAATTAAATTCTTAATTGATATAAATTTTCCTTAGGCCAAAATATATGAATTCACACCTCAAATCCCCAAAATCTTCTTCCCTTTGAGTCCCTCTTCCCTCCTTCGCTTTCTAGGATCTTAAAAATGCTTCAAATGTATTTTAGGTATTACTAATTGACATAAAAACTAAGCTTTCCATGAAATTGGGGTTGACCCTCATTTAATACCCAACCTAATGAACCCAAATGATAATCGAAATGGTCCAAAACTCTTCCCACGTCATGCACCAACCCAATGGACTTAAACTCCACAATTTTAAGTCAGAACGGACATTCCCAGCGCCACCAAATGTCATACGAAAATATACCAAATTCTACTAAATCAATTATCTCATTAACTTAAGTTATAATCTTGTACAAGTTGAATTAATTAAAAATTAATTATTAATTAATTCCCTGCAACTCGGTATTATAAGAAACTACTTCACAATCGGTGAAACTCGATACCGAGGGAAAATCCAATCAAGGAAACACTTGACACCTAGTCCCTAATTATTACATAGTCTCTCATAATAACAAGTCATTTCCAATATTTAATTAATAAATTACTGTGTATTATAGTGTTAATTTATGAAACACAAATACGATCACATATAAGAGTCGCATTCCAAAATTAGACAAATATAATGAGTGATATATCTCATATCACATGAAAATATAATCAATTTATCAATTAATTAATTACTACAAAATACGGGGTATTACACCTATTTTTACCACTTATGCTCCCCGCAGAAATTGGACATCACACTCACCTGGTTATGTGGATTTCATTTCCTTTCGCTTTGGTGAGTACCAAAATGATGGACGAAGTAGAATAAAAAGGATGTGAGTCATGAACTAGCTCATTTCTACCAAATTTGCTAAAGGTACCTAAAATTAACATGACCTGACCTCTTATTCCAAATATCCATTATGTCATTCTTAACACTATTGTAAAGAACTTTTGGAGAAGTATTGATGGTATAACAATTCTCCATTTTAGTTCCTTTTTTTGTGTGTGTATTTGGGGGGGGGGGGGGGACAGTACCCCCAATTTTATTAATGATGATGAAGAATAACACCTCCTCAATGGCTTACAACTTGAGATCTATAAGGATCAAAGAAAGAAAAGAAAGATGGATTTATAAAACATCCACCAATACAAATAGAAAACAAAGCAAAGAGAGAGTTATGACACTTAGGAAATAGGAAATAAGGTAGCCCCATAAGCAAAACCTATTTAGTTATAATAGAGGGGAACCCCCACTTATCCATTCTGAGATGATCCTAAATATTGAATATAAGGTTGTCCTTATTAATTATTCCTAAATAAGAGTCATTATTAGAATCAAAATTAACTAAAGAGTCAACAACATTGTTTGCTTCTCTATAGAAGTGAGAAATAGGACAATTCATCTATTTAAGGGATGAAAATTGATAAAACTAATTTTCATTTGATGCAACATCATCCAAAGACAATTAGGAGGGGAAATATCTTTTCCAAAGTCCATTCCACTATACATATCATTGTTCTCCATATTAAATGTGATACCTTGAAAATTCTATACTGAGGGTGATTAGTCTAAATATACAATTTACGAGAATCAAACAATCAATAATCATTCTAAGTATGTGGAATAACATAAATGGTTCAAATGAATATAAATAATTCAAAAAATACAAATCCTTTAATATCTAAAAATCCACAAGCTCCAATATATATATATATATAGATAGATAGATAGAACTAGAATAAAAAAACTAATAAAACACAAATATAACAATAATTTCTGAATACAAAACTGATCATCTGAAGTGTAATAAAATCCTATAAGATCCTATAACATAAATAAAAGCTACAGTATGAATCCGTAACTACAAGCCAATCAACAAAATCAATGTTGTAATGCTAATCATCCGGTTCACCACAACATAACCACGAAATTTTTGTCAACAAAACACAAGTCAAACGTACCACACAAAATTATCAACATAGACCCAATAAGAGATACGGATAAAATATGAGAAAACCATAAGATCCTCAACACTTATAGTAATAGTAATCTACAAATGAAAGGTAACAATAATATGTGGAAAATATACACTATATTACTAAATATGAATAACCTACAATTATGTCATATAAAGCCTCAAAACTATTAGTAAGAACTGTAAGGATGACAACTAAGAAATCTTTCACTCCACCATTTATTCTTTAACCATAACCACTAAGATGACCATTTCCTATCCAACATTCTCAAAACTAACCAGTAACGTTTAACCATCAACTCATTTCTAAGTATCCATGCCTATATAAAGACTACCAAGATCCAACCCCGTCAACCTAAATGCCACAACCCTCAATTATCTCCCAACTCCCAGTCAAAATTAGACTCCATTCGTGGGACATAAAAATCTAGACAAGAAACCTCCTATGAAACACTTTTGTCTATTCCAACTATTCGCTAAAGACTGATGGGTACAAGACCATAAAGAATAACACATAAGCACATGGCACATTATATGATCCACATGAAGTCAAATCCCGACTCCCTATCATAATGTATAACTAAGGGTCTCACACTGCCCACTAGACATAAAACCTTATAATACAATATATGTACTACGTGTCCACAATGTGCACCATACCCTATGTAATAGCTATAAAACATGTATACACACATATTCTCAAAGTAACAAAAACAAGAATATACAGACATACACCTTACACTATCCATCGAAAAACATAACAATAAACTACTAGCCCATTCCTTGTATAACTTACTATAACCGAAGAAATATGTATACACAGGACCCCCTGCATAAAATAAGTTAGTACTTCCCCCCCGCACCATGAAAGACATACTATTAGTGCTCAAAGTTGAAAAGTTTAATCCATTTGATTAGTCATAATTTAACTTGTCAATTTCGAGGCTTGCTCATCTAATTTTGGGAAAAAAATAAATAAAAAAGTTGTCCATAATGTTATTTTCAACAAAATTTCAAGAAAATTGCAAATGAATCCTTCCATAGTGGTAAAATTTTTACTTTACTACATTGTTTCGATATGCCGACAATCTCCCAAACTCGTTTTTCTTAATTTTTGGACCCGAAATGACCCTTTTATTCTTATAGAATATATAAAAATTTTCCAAATTAAAATTTACATAAGAATGAAATGTTTCATAATTTTTAAAGAAAATTAGATATTAAAAATGATCTCATACTGCATTACTAAGGAAAATGCAATCTCTCCACTTTTGGATTTTCACTATTTACAGTCCCTAATGGCCTTTATAGGCTTTCGTTAAAACATAAAAGTTGTAGAGAATCAAATTTTACTTTGGATAAGAAAGTTTAATGATTTTCTAAAGTCGTATGATAATTTTTAATAAATCCAAAACTATAATAGAGCTATAGTGAAATCTAACGTGGCACAACCGTAGCTTTGCTTAATTTACCCATAATCTTCAATCCCCAAAATCTATAAATTCAAATAATAAACCTAAAGATAATTTTGTTAGCATTTTAGTACCTATTTAAGGATTAAACCTTTGTAAAAACCACATCTAATACATATATTTTAATGAATCTATACTTTTAAACCATCTAATTATGAATTCCTTTTCTTATAAACCTAGTTTCCCCAATAGTGAATTTTACTCCTAATTATCAACAATTTGATTAAATTACAATGTTTAGACATAAGATATGATTATTTTTTTGCAAAAATTAATATGAAATATACAATTCCAATAGTTAAATCAAAATTAATTAATCCAATTGCATAGAAGCAATAAGTGCCATAACTTCATAACCAGATTGATATATGTCATCAACGATACCAATTTAAAGTAATTAATCGTGCGTTAATACTAGATACAATAATTATAACATAGTCTAATCAAATTATTCTAATCTAAACAATTCAGTTTATGCCAATTACCCCAAAATACCAAGAACCATCATTCTAACATTATAAATGAAATCATAGAATGGCAAACAATTCAAAAATAAATCACCACGTAAATTCATAATTCTCAAACTCAATGATTATTCCTTAAACGAGTTAATTGAAATTAAATGAATTACTATATATAATACTCAATTCAAAAGGGAGAAGTAGATAATGATATTTCCTTTTTTTTTCTTTAGATGATATTCCAAATTTAGCTTTCCAAAATCCTTATTATTCGTCATCCTCCCACCTGCCTCCAATTGTTCCCCATAGTTATTTTTGTGTTTAGCCTTTAGGTTTAGTTTCTTAGATTTTTATACTATGTATATTACGTGTTTATCAATAACCTATCATGTCCTATAGGGGACAATAGGACTCAAGTGTACTAAAACTAAACTATGCCCAAATCGAGCTAGTTTTGAAGAATTCAATAAAATTTTCTTATAATATGTTAGATATGTAATTAAATAAAGTGTGATCTTTTTAATTCATAAAAAAAAATATTTGATTAGAAAAATTTAGCACTCACTCACAGAAGGAACTACCTAAGACTATTATCGTTAATTAACTAGGTTAAAGCCCTTAATAAATTCATTTTCTTATCAATTCATCACTAAACCATATATATGAGGTGAGTTAATGTGTGATTTGAATTATCTAAGTAAGTAACAGTCAAAATGTAATGCCCAACCTAAATTTTAAGGTTACTCACGGATCAACTCGGTCCAGTTTGACTGCATTAAATGTGAAGTGATGTGAAACAACCTATATAATGATTTTAGTCCATTTCAATGGATTAAAATTAACGAATAAGTAAAAATTCTAGTGTTAAAGAATATAAAAATAATAATGACAAATGTAGAACCCATTAGGCTATGTCATAGGGTTCATATAATCATATTTACTAATGTACGAGGTTAGGATTGCCTACCTGTAAAATGCTCTTAAAAGACAAAATCTGAGCTAGCTGCCATCACAAAGGGAACAAGGTTGATGTAATGCGCAGTAGGGATTCCCTAACAACATACAATGTAGAAACGAATAAGAGAATGAATGGATATAATATAATAACTCATACAGTTCTATCATAACTCTATATGCAAGCATTATACAATGTTTCCATTAACCATATTATATTTCCCAAAATATTATCTTTAAATTTGGTTAAATACCAATAATCCTTATCGTAAAAAGTTGTCATTTTATTCTAGAGATGTCCTTTAGCCCATTAACAAACACTATTAATTTGGAATATCATACTCTTGCACTATCATTAAATCATCAGGTTTCCTTCTAAAATATTGATTTATACTTAAATTAACAGATGCCCAATGTTTCTTAAGGGGAATAATATAACACACGCACTCAGTGTTTGAGAATAATTATTCACACATAAATAGGTCAAGTCTTAGGATTGTACTCCAACCCTTGGATTTACTAACACATATAATTATTAACTCTTAATCCTTTTTTATAACACATTAACTTATCCACATATATCCATCTTATACCTGGGTTTTACCCCACTATGGGATTACTTACCCACCCAGTAGTTATCTTTTATTTCTTTTCCTGAAAATTTACTGAATCCATTTCGTTTCAAAAATTTCCTTTTATCCCAGAGTTCACCGAATCCCATTTATTTTACGGTCTTGAACCGCTGTTCATAAATACCACATCTAATTTCTTTACTCTCGCGTTATTTTGGGTCTAAGCCCCTAGGGCTTCGAGCCCATCTTAATTTTACCCTATTTACTCCATTAGAAAAGCTTTTTCACTTTTCATAAAGTTCATTTCCTTCCAGTCTGACTGTGATTTTTAGTAAAATACCCAGCTTAAGCCATTTGTAATACTTGTATAAAGATCCATTATAAGTTCCCTTTTTGCAATTTTAACATTTTATACCCAACCAACTGTAAAACCATGAAAAAACACTTTATGTGTAATTTATACTTTTATTTTCTTTATATACTTAAATGCATTTTTTACCATTTCAACCTTTTTAGAGTTAAATTCATTTAACACAACATTTAAGGTTCATTTTATAATTTTCTAAAATATCAAGGTTACTTTGTAATTTTTTTCAAAGTTATTGCCCAAGATCATTTGCATATTAGGGACTACTTTCCAAAATCATAAGTCTAGGGCACCTTTTACAACTTTACCAAAATCAGGGGTTGTATTATAACATTTAAAAATTGAGGGACTATTTTATAATTATAAAAACTTTAAAAGGTCTTTTGTGACTATCCAAAAGTTTGGGAGCTGTTTAGTATTATGAAATAATTTAGGGGTAGTTTTGCAATTTATCAAAGTTTGAGGGATGTTTTGTAAATAATTAAAGTTTAGGGGCTATTTTTAAAAGATTTCCTATAAATCATTTTTAAGGTGAAAATAGTACTTTTTTTAAACCATTCTATGGTCTAAACTATAATTCCATGAAAGTTTGGAGTGACAACCATTTTTACAAAGTTTGAGGGTTGAAAATATAATTTATAACACCCTTTGACCTCAAATAACAATTTTTCAAAAGTCTAGGATTTAAATATTCATTATTATTTTAAACACAACCTTGAATTTACAAATCCATTTCTTACATGATTTAATACCAAGTTATGCCAAATGTGTAAAACAATTAGTAATTAACATTCTCAAGCATTTGTGTATAATTGACACATAACCCCTTTTATATGTGCATTGCCTACTAAAAAATGGGCATTTACGTTTAGATACTATTAGATCTTTTTGTAGATATTCTAGTCCCACCATATTTTCCCCTCACATATAAGTCCTACACCTAATTTTTTGGATTTTTTTTTACAATTTTACCCTTTTAAAACCAACCATCCGTAACTTCCTTGAGGAAGTTAAATAAGTGGTTGAACTTTTTTTTTAATCTTCAAATGATTATAACTTTTAATTGACATATCCGTTTTTCAAAAAATTACTATTTTTGAAATCCGCTCGACGAGATCTATCAAACAAGATCCATGAAGCCTATATAATTTCAAAAAAAAAATTACACATGCAGTAAACTTTACTGTATGAATCAGAAAGAGAAATAGGTTTATATCTCTAACATTTTCACAAAAAGTATTATTTACTCTGAAAACACAGTATATATATATATATATATATATACATACACGCACACAGAGTGGATCCAAACCCTTTTTCTCGAAGTTATCTTATTTTTAAAGGTCCACGCTATCCAACAACCTTCATTAGCGCTTCGATTTGGGGGTAGGTAGGATTAGCATTTGGTTAGTTTATATTTGTAACATTTTCACAAACAGTAACATTTACTATGGTATAACACACACACACACACCCACACACACACACACACACACACACACACACACACACACATATATATATATATATATATATATATATACACGGTGGATCCAAACCTCTTTTTCTGATATTATCGTATTCTCAACGCTCCGCGCTATCGGCATCCAATCCCCAACGCCACCCACCCCCATTATCGGAGCTACAACAACATTCATCAGAGCTCTGATTTGGGGTGACATAGGGTGCTGCTGGCGCGGGCCGTAGGAAATAATAGAATATTTAATAAATCGGGTTTGGATCAACTGAAGCTCCGGGTTGGGGTGGGTAGGGTTAGCATTGAGTTAATTTATATTTGTAACATTTTCACAAACAGTAACATTTACTGTGTTATATATATATATATATATGGTGGATCCAAACCTCTTTTTTCTGATATTGTCGTATTTTTAACGGCCCGCGCTAGCGGCATCTAATCCCCACCACCACCAACCCCAATTGTCGGAGCTCTAACAACCTTCATCAGAGTTCTGATTTGGGGTGACATAGAGTGTCGTTGGCGCGGACCTTAGGACATAAGAGAATATTGGGAAAATGGGGTTTGGATCCACCGGAGCTCCAGTTTGGGGTGAGTAGGGGTAGCGTTGGGTTAGGTTTATATCCGTAATATTTTCACAAATAATAAAATGTTACTATTTATGAAAATGTTACATCAGCACCCCTTACCACCTCAAATCAGAGCTCTGATGAAGGTTGTTGGAGCTCCGATGATGGGGGTGGGTGGTGGTGGGGATTGGATGCTGCTGGCACGAACCGTTAAAAATAAGATAATATCAGAAAAAGACGTTTGGATATATATATATATATATATATATATATATATATATATATATATATATATATATATATATATATATATATATATATATATATATATACTGTGTTATATGAACACAATAAATGTTAATGTTTGTGAAAATATTATAGATATCAACCTAGCCCAATGTCACCATTACTCACCCCTAATCGGAGCACCGGTAGATCCAAACCCCATTTATCTAATATTCTCTTAATTTTATATGTCCGCGCCAGCGGCACCCTATGCCACTTCTACCCACCCCAAATCATAACTCTGATGAAAGTCGTTCAAGCTTCGACAATGGGCATGGGTAGTGGTGGGGATTGAATGTCCCTAGCCTAAACCTTTAAAAATATGATAATTTTGAAAAAAAAAATGGTTTGGATCTATCGTGTGTGTATATATATACATATTGTGTAATATTAACTCAGTAAATGTTATTGTTTGTGAAAATGTTATATATATAAAATTATTTCATAAATATATTAACACAGTAAGTGTTATTGTTTGTGAAAATGTCACATATATAAAACTATTTCATTTTCTGGTGTATACAATAAAGTTTCATATCTATAACATTTTTACAAACAATAACATTTACTGTGTTATCACATTATATATATATATATATATATATATATATATATATATATATATATGCTCCTATTTTTAAAGGTCTGCACCACCGGTACCTAATGCCACCACTACTTACCCCAAACCGGCGCTCCAGAGGATCCATATCCCATTTATCCAATCTTATTTTCAAAGATCCGCGTGAGCGGCACCCCATGACACTCCGGTGGATCCAAAACCCATTTATTCAAAAGTCTCTTATTTTCAGAGGTCCGCGCCGGTGGCACCACATGCCACCCTTACCCCAAAATCGGAGCTCTGATAATGGTCGTTGAAGCTCCAATAATGGTGGTAAGGATTGGATGCCGCTAGCGCGAACCTTTAAATATAAGGTAATTTTGAAAAAAGAGGGTTTGGATCCACTGGATATATATACTGTCTAACATTACCACAGTAAATGTTACTGCCTGTTTGTGAAAATGTCACATATATAAAACTATTTAATATTCTAGTGCATACAGTAAAGTTTATTATTTGTGTAAATTTTTTTCTTTGAAATTTTATAGGCTTCATGGATTTTGTTTGATAGATCTCGTCGAGCAGATTTAAAAAATAGTAATTTTGCGCAAAACGGATATGTGAATCAAAAGTTATGATCATTTTAAGATTAAAAACAAAAGTCCAACCACTTATGTAACTTCCAAAAGGAAGTTACGGATGATTAGTATAAAAGGATAAAATTGTGAAAAAATTACCTAAAAAGATGGAATAGGACCTAATTGATTGTTGAAAAGTCAATACGACTTATATGAATGTTGACCCGACAAATGGGACTTATTTCATAACCTTATTTATACACACATGAAAATATGTGAATGGACACCTAAACACATTAAACTTTCAATAAATCAAACCCCTACCTATTTCGAGTCCATAACTTGGAGTAATGTTCATGTAAATTGCAACCTTAAAAGGCTACAAAGCATTTCCTAAGACCACTTGAAAATATTCCTTAAAAACACTTCTAGAAACGCTCTACAACAGCTCGTGAGGAATAGACACCCTAAATATTTTCTAGACTTACCTCGTGAGTTTTGGCACCCTAATTTTTTATTGGAAATTGCGAAAGGAATAAGCACAACTATTTGAATCGATCAAATAATCCTAGAACAAGAATATGGATTATTTTCTAGAGCTCTTATGTACAGAGACTTCTCATATTCCTTGCCAAGCATAGTTATTATTGAGCTTGAGGATATTTAAATTTCTATAAAGATAGCTATTGAGAACGTACTTATGTATTGTGAATTTTTTAATTGTGAACCAACTACTATAAATAGAGGTGCACACCCCACACAACTTCTAGGTAGCAAAGCTCTACCCAATTCTCTCTATTATCTCTCTACATCTGAGACTTTTCTTCGATCACCTGCTTTGATGACCTAGATCACAACATTTGTGGCCTCATAGAAGATTACACTACAAGGCCATGACCACCACTTCACAACACATATATTTATGTATCTTCTCTCCGCTTATACACCTATAAGGCTCCAATCATTTATTTATAACATAGAACTAATGAGAAACTAGCACAGTCATGGACGTAGGCTTGTTTTAACGGCCGAACCACTCTAAATATCGTATTTATCTATCTTTTACTCTATTATATACTTTTCACTATTGAATATAAGTTTGATGGCACGGTTTACACTAGTAAATCCATTTTTTGGTGATAACAATTTGGTGCCATTTGTGGAAAATGATGTGTTTTATTGAGTTTCTCATAAATCGGGTCGATTATGCCTTGTTTCATCCATAGTGGTCTTTGGGTCTACATCTTATGGGTGAGATTTTGGCAGTTATACACATATTTTCATGTAAAATATAGTCAGGGTTTCTTTTAATTTTCATATTATTTTCCCAATACTATTTTGTTTTTTGGGGAAAATCCATTTCCTTCAATGATGTTCCCATGCCCAAATCTTTCTAAGCTTCTTGACAGGCCATGGCGTCATGAAGACTGGGAACTACATTCTCTAAATTTTATGGTAATTTAGCCGTGGTATGACCTGTATACTGGGTATTTGTTTTTAGAATTATGATTATTTATACATAAGGACTTATTGTGCCTTATATTAACACCTCAAAGGATCTTTAGTCATAATTCTTGGGGTGGAAAATCACATTTGAGCAAGACTAAGGCTAGAATTTTCAATCTTCCCTCCAGGGTGTTTGGCCATTCATGTTGTCATGTTACATGATGTAGCCTCACAGTGGCAACTTAGAGAAAAACCTCTATTTTTGGCATATTTTTTATTCTTGATTAAATAACTATTTTCTTTCGGACCTAAGACACCGCTGAAATACTTTTAACCCCCCATAAATCGATAGTTCCGTGGATAAAATCCAAAAGGTCTATGGACTTAAGGATTGTTAAATCACCTGAGATAGGTTAATATATTTTACTAGCTTTTTCAGTATCGTATTACCGTTATATCGAAGGACATATATTCACCAATTTTTCTTGAAGACAAAATCACTGCATGAGAAAATTGTGTTCGATCATGGTAATCGTGGTGGGGAACTCCCTACAATGGCAAATTTCCATGGCCTCAACATTTATGGCCTATAGGCCGCGACCTCAAAGGCAAAGGCTTCAACCCGTTGTTGATTTAAGTTCTATTTAATGGTCTTGCTTTCAGTTTATGTCTTGGATTTCTTACCCTATTTTGTTCGTCTAATAGCATAAAGAGATTTTAAAGACAAATTATTTAAAGAGAAAGCATGGAAGATGACTCAAGAAACTAGCAGACCAAAGATGTGGTACACCTAATGACATGCATAAATCACCTCTACGAAGGGCATGCTTCACTCCAAGGCCAAATCAATCTCCTCATATACAGAATCCTAATGCTAGAGTGTGCGGCCTTCACCAGTACATTAAAGGATGAAGACCCTACAAAGAGGACAGGGCCCATAGCCTCTAAAGTAATGGAGACAGAGGCAAAGAAAAGAAAGTGTGAGGATCACCCGAAGGAATTATACGAAGAATTCACTCCTCTCAATTGTGAGCTGTAAACTATTTTGCACAACATCAAAGAATAAAAGTTCATCAAATGGACGAAAAAGACAAAAACTCCTACTTATGAGAGGGACAAAAACAAGTTGTGAGAGTTCCACAATGACCAGGGCCATACAACTAACATATATATTTTCCTAAAGTAGGAGGTGGAAAGGATCTTTAAACAATGGATTCTAGGAAGGTTCACTAAAGTTGTGAACACCATAAGAACCTGACCTGCCTCAACTGATAGCTCAAAAGATGAATAAGCCACGAACTCAATTACACTTGAGGGGGATTTTGTCACTTTTGTTCTTTTGTAATTATTACAAGACCATAGTTAGGCAAAAAAATTAAATTTTGTACCCCTTAATTTAATATTAATGGAGAATTGATAGTTTGACTTAATTATTTTAGAATTTTTCTCAATATGTTTAAATAAACCCCCTACCACCAATCACACCTCAAGACAGCTATGAAGGTTAGAAATCTCCAAGACACACGGAATTAGACAACGACCATCGATGGAACATGCCCATAAAAGACTATAGAGTCTGAGAGATGAAGACAAATTCATCTCCAACAAAACCTAAGTCATAAAAATACAAACTTTGATTATAGCCATTAGTCTTATTCCATAAACCTAGGACCTAAGAGACGCAGCCAGGTTCATCCCCAACAATAAGATCTAAGTCATAAGACACCTAGATTTCGATTATAGCAATCAAACTTAGTCTGCACATATATCCAAAAGACAAGAACTTCATTTTAGTGGTTTTGATTGAAACCTCCAGAAAGTAGTACCCTGATTGGAGTGAGTTCATAAAACACAAACTTCATCCATAGCACCTAAATTTGGGGAAGACTCCAGAATAACACCTTGTCATTAATAAAAAAAAGTGGGAACAATCCCGCGTCTATTAAATATACCCCAAAAGCCTAGGGAGGCTCTTAAATAACACCTTAGCATATTTCAAAGATTTCAAACAAGAAGATCAAGACAATTAATATAAATTGCAAAGATGTATGAAGACCATGCATAAAGGATTGGGGGATAATAATACCCCACAGACCATGGATTTTTTACTAAAATCCTTTGGGTATAACATATCACTAAGGTGCACACAATTGGTATCAATAACAAAATCAAATTTGGGAGTAAAGATCTCTACGACCACATGTCCGCAACCCTAAATGAAGCTAAGAAGATTAATAACATATAAAAATATGGTCACGGAGGTAACAAGGCAGGCATTAGGGGTTATTACTACCCCTAAATCCATGGAATTTAATCTAAATCATCTAGCAATCTCCAAAGGTCATGACCACAAGCAAGTCTAGTAGTAAAACTAAGTGAAAAAGTTAACAATAAGGTGCGTATATAAACATTCAAGCTACAATTCAAGTAATGCTACAAAGTCGAGAAATTGAAGACCAAAGATTCATTTACAAAGTCGTGCATGCAATACAAAGGAAAACTAAAAACATAAGGCTACGAAGCTAAAAGTACATTTCATTAATCATAATATAGTTTTGTGACACCCCGCCTAATTAAATACCAGGAGAACATTCCTTTATTAATTTAATCAGAATATCCTGTTGGTTCAGATTATGCATCACTGCCGAAAATTATATTATTAAAACAAACCACCTAATATTTAAAAAAGATTGATGTCAAAATTTTATTCTCTTAACTTATTACAAAACCATTTAAGAAAAATAACTAACCATTCACCATTTAATCCAATCAAATAAGAAATGAAATACTAACATAATAAAAGTAACTAGAGTAAACACTTCCAGCCTAAAGTCAAATACAATAGTCCAATTAAATAAATCCAACAACTGAAGGGTAAATAACTAAGTTCATAATCTCTGAATAACTGAATAGAAAAGGGCAACAAGCCCAAACTGATGAAGTAGCTCAAAGGAAGTCAATGAGAGTCATGGAGGCATCTACTACCAATGCCCTATAGCTTCCACAGGAGCTACAGATCTTCGAGTGAGTGAATCTCCTATGCTTGGTGTACCTGTGACTAGCCACCTGAAAGTGGTTTGCCAAGAAAAGAGATTTTACAGAAAACGGGTCAGAGTCCGAGTAAAAAATAGTTTTAAAAATCAGCAAGTGCTTAAAATGATTTATTAGCACAAATATTTATCATGTTAAATTATCAAACTAAATTGGGAATGCTCACCTCTCATCTAGTGTGCACGCCTAGAGAATATTAAAATCCCACTCATTTTATTCCTATACTATTAGTTCTTCCTATCTAGTAACCCATCATAGTTCGATACCGTCCTCGATTATTTCCTTCGTAATGTATAATACATATAATCAATTCCACTTTATCGTAAATAGACATTTTCAGTTTAATACAATTAAGTGTTCTAAACTTAATTCATTTCGAATTTCATTATAAATTTTACCTACTCAATTCACATAGTAGATATCATTACAGGTATACATATATACACTCTATCTTATATATATACAATATTGCCCGAGACACAGCTGCGGTCCCTGCATACTCTGCTATCATGTTCCGTTTCATCGCTCATTGCATAAAGGACTAAAGGTTCAGTCTCTTGTGAACCATCAAAATAAAGCACATATATTGGAGGCGAACATAGTCCCAAGCCGATGGGCTATGCACATACCTACGCACCCATACGGTCATCATCACAGATAGCCCGTACCTAGGTTCTATGCTCTAGTGATACCAATCAATATCCCACCCGAAGGATCCTCAAGGCATGATTGTCCACAATACACAACCTCCACTAGATAGCAAGCAGTGTATGTATGTATACACATAATAGTTTAATCAATAAGAATACACACAACTTATTATATTCATTAGGTATTCATGAACCCTAGTTCTTGAATTTATATGTAGTACATTCAACCCTACTACCCATAATACATTAATTGTACGATTTACCTCTCTACCGTATATACTCTTTAAGGTTCTCTTATTCCAACCGATTCCCTTAGCAATTACACAATTTCTCTCACTACTATAACATGAAAAGAAGCTACTCTAGGATAGCATGGGTCCTAATATCCCACTTAAAGGAACCTAGAAGGGTTCTTAACTCATTTGGGTAAGAATTGGGGTTTCTGAAATCTCATTAAAACTTGGGGATGCTCGTTCGAACGAGTTTCTCACTTCGAACGAACTCTAAAATTTCGTTAGTAGTCTCGTTGGAATTTTTGTTCGAACGACCTGGGCAGGTCTTCGAACGAGAATTCAAGGTTCGTCCCTGTTTTCTAAAAGTTTTATTTTTCCAATTTGTTCAACAAAAAATTACTTCAAAACTCATCCTAATTCAGATTTACCAACTCTAATCGATATTCCCTATTATTAAAAACACTTCTCATCTGTTTTCAACATAAAATCCTTAAGATTTTGAACAGGAATTTCAATAATTTACCCAAATCTTCAATGAGCCCTAGTTTATCATGAACTCCATTAACGACAACATAAACCTAGATTTAATTTCGTGAAATCACATATAAAACTCAGATTTAATATGCCTAGAACATGGTTATTCATCTTCATCCAGCCCTATACTCCCAAATTAAAGATTTATGCCCAATTCAATCTCAAATTCCTAGAATTCAAGTTATCTCATCAACTAATGTTAACATGAATCATATGTACTCAATATTACAGCAAGATAAACACTTGCCTTTTCGTGATCCTCTAAATTATTGAACGAAATTAGTATGTAGGTGCTCCTTTCTTCGCGATCTACGCGTTGGTGTGATTTCAGGTGAAAGAACTTGAATCTTTGGACCTAATCACCTATGTGTTCTTCTTCTTCCTCTTGGTTCTCTCTTTCTCTATCACGTAGGTTGGAAACTGTCAGATAGCCCAATGCCCATGTTCTTCCTCTTTTTAATTTCCTATTTTCGTCCATTATAATTCCTAAAAATCCCAAAAGACCAAAATACCCCTCCGGGGTGACGTTTTGGGATAAAATGCCCCGGAATCCAAATGAAACACCCGAGTGGTATTTTCTGACTATTTCGATGATTTCGGACACAATGGCATGCTTCCGGACACATTGGCGTGCTTGAAATGTCCATACGAGTTACTTAAAAATAAATTATCCTTTTTTATCTCAATAAAGTAATACTCACACGACTCACATGTGCATCCCAACTAAGTGTATTGTAACTACCGTATATTTCACTCCCGGACAAAATATTCTCATATCCATATATTACTTTACTCGATAAGTAATATTCAGTGTAATTATTTCCGATAAATACTTACTCTCATCACTATAGTAATTATTACAATTAAATCCACATTAATTATAATTTAAATCTTCTCCATTTAAATCAATTAATCCAATTTCCATAATTAAAATAAAATTCCACAAAAATACGGGGTATTACATACTTCCCCTCTAATAACAGAATTTTGTCCCGGAATTCAGAAAAAGGCTAAATCAAGGTATACCTGGTGGAAACAACTCTGGATACTTTTCTCGCATGCATCCTCACGCTCCCAGGTATAATCCTCTACATTAGGATGCCACCACTTCACTTGTACTAACGGAACTAACTTTGACCTCAGCTTCCTCTCATTACAGTCCAGAATGGCAACTGGTCCGTCCTCGTAGGAACTATTCGGGCTATATATAAATTTCTTTTAAGGCAATATGGGTGTGGGACAAATCATCCTGAAGATATCTCCTCAGTGATGAAATGTGGAACACGTCATAAATCCTATGCAAGTTCTCCGGTAATCCAAGTCGATAAGCTATTGTCCCAATCCACTCAATAATAGGGAATGACCCCATATACCTCGGTGATAACTTCCCTTTCTTCCCAAACCTCATTACCCCCTTCATAGGAGATACTCGCAACAACTCCTAATCTCTAACACTGAACTCTATGAAAAATATTTTGGCATCGACGTAGCTCTTCTTCTGATCCTGAGCAACCCGAATGCAACTCCGTATCAACTCAACCTTGGCCGAGGTGTCCGGAATCACCTCCAGCCCATGTAACTTGTTGTCCCCCACTTCAAGCCAATATGCTGGAGAATGGCAGGGTGTACCATAAAATGCCTCAAATGGAGCCATGCCAATCGTAAACTGGTAGGAGTTATTATAAGCAAACTCCACCAGTGGAAGGTACTATTCCCACCACCTCCAAAATATTGGACACACATCTGCAACATGTCCTCCAACATCTGATTCGTCCTTTCTATCTTCCCGTCAATCTGCGGGTGATAGTCCGAACTCAATCGTAACTCCATACCCATAGACTGTTGGAAACTCTCCCAAAATCTGGACACAAAAATCTTATCCCGATCAAACACAATATCAAGGGGCACCTCGTGGAGTCTCACTATCTCGACAATGAAAATTTGAGCATACTTCCCCGTATTATAGTCTGTCTGAACAAGAAGAAAATGAACAACCTTGGTCAACCAATACACAATCACCCGTATGGAATCGTGACCTCTCTGCGATGTAGGTAGCCCTGTAATGAAATCCATAGAAATGCTCTGTCATTTCCACATAGGTATCTCTAACGGTTATAGTAGTCCTCCTGATCTCTGATGGTCTGTATTCACCAACTGACAGCTGGCACACCTCGAAACAAACTTGGCGATATCCTTGTTCATTCCGCTCCACCAATACTGTTGCCTCATATCCTCATACATCTTATCTCCTTCGGGATGTATCGCAAATCATGAACCGTGCGACTCTATCATCACTGCGTGTCGCAACTCCTCCCCCTTTGGGACTACTAGTCTACCATTAAAGTGTAAACCCCCATATGACCTAACGGAGAAGACTCTACTCCCTTAGCTAGAAGCTGGATAATCCGATCGTGACAGAAGGAATCCGATGCCTGAGCCTTTATTACCCTAGTAAATATCTCGGGTGTAACTATCATCACTGACATGAATGAGCGGGAAACTGCATCCTGATGCCCGAGTTCTTTCCATTTTGCCTTCCACACCTCGGCCACCTCATCTATTAGCCTACGGCTCAACGCATCTTCTACCACGTTGGCCTTCCTTGGGTGGTAATGGATGTCGAACTGGTAGTCCTTCACAAATTCCAGCCACCTCCACTGATGAATATTCAGATCCCGCTGTGTGAACACATACTGTAAGGATCTGTGATTTGTGAACAGGAACCAATTCTCCCTCAAGAGATAATGTCTCCATATCCGCAATGCAAACATGACTGTCACTAACTCCATGTCATGGGTGGGGTAATTCCTCTGTGAGGCTTAAGCTTACGGGAAGCATGATCAATTTCCTTATCCTCCTATTGAAGCACACCCCCAAATGCTGACAAGGACACATTAGTATAGACCAGGTACTCCAACTCGGGCCTGGGTAGTGCTAGAACTAGTGCTGAAGTCATCTTGTCCTTCAGCTTGTCAAAGGCCAACTGACAGGCATCATCCCATTTAAACCACACCCCTTTGAGAGTCAAGTTTATCAACGGACCCACTACCTTTGATAATCCCCGAATAAACCTCCTGCAGTATCCTGCCAGCCCCAAGAAACTACGTACCTCAGATTTAATATGCATAGAACATGGTTATTCATCTACATGCAACCCTATACTCCCCAATTAAAGATTTATGCCCAATTTAATCTCAACTTCCTAGAATTCTAGTTATCTCATAAACTAATGTTAACATGAATCATATATGCTCAATAATACAGTAAGATAAACACTTGCCTTTCCGTGATCCTCTGAATTATTGAACGAAATTGGTATGTAGGTGCTCCTCTCTTCGCCATATACACGTTGGTGTGATTTTCGGTGGAAGAACTTGAGTCTTTGGCCCAAATCACCTATGTTTTCTTCTTCTTCCTCTTGGTTCTCTCTTTCTCTGTCACGTAGGTTGGAAAATGTCAGATAACCCAATGCCCATGTTCTTCCTCTTTATAATTTCCTATTTCACCCATTATAATTCTCAAAAATCCCAAAAGACCAAAATACCCCTCTGAGGTGTCGTTTTGGGCTAAAATGCAAAATACTCCTTCAGAATCCAAATCTAAGACTCTGCTTCCCCTTATTCATCGTCCTCCTCAGCCTCAAGGCCTGTCTTAGTCTCTTTGACCTCTTGAGTAGAAGATGCGACATCTTCCTTCAATTTCTTAGAAAGATCTTTAGCTTCTTTCAGCTCCACCTCACACTAGGTGTCCTTAGCATCAGAGAATCTTCAAGAAAAAATGGTTTCCTTGGCCTTAGGAAAGTTCTTGGCAACTATCTGCCTCATTTTCTTATAGACGTAGATGTAGGACTAATTCCGGCAATCCAAAACTCACTGGAAGTCTTGAAATATACCACGACATCTTTAATATTGTTTTATAGGGCCATGGTATGTTCATCAACCATCTTTTTCATGGCCTCGATTTAGTTTTATGCAATGAAGAAATCTGGGACTCGAGATTGGCAACCCCTTCATCGTTAGTCACGACTTATTTTTAGTTTCTAGACATTTGGACTTCAATACCTAGATCTCCTTTATGGCAGGCTTAAAGTTGTCTTTGGTCTTATCCCTAGCCCTTTCGATAACCTCCACCTTAGTTGTGGCCTCAAGACATGCATCTTAGGTGGAAAAAGCTGCGGATTTCTTGTTGGTTTCAAAGGAGAAGAACTTGACTGCATTAACCTCTACCTTGTGTGTTGCCTTCATGGCCTTTTGCTCATCATATATTTCTTTATATTTTTTCCTCTTTCTCATTACAACCTCAATATCCTAGAGGAAAAAGGAAAAAAAAATAGTAAAAATTAAGGAAAAAAACTTGAACTAAAGTTCACGGTAAGTGTGCTTACCCTAAGAATGCAATGGAGTAGGTAGTTCTCCAAATCCTCGACATCTTCCTCAAACAAATTTTTAAGGTTTAAGGAATTGGAAACCTTTTTCATCATCGAGACTGTGGTGGCCTCAGTATCCTAAGGTAACCTAGATCCTTTGGCCTTATTCAAGTCCACGATTGAAGAATAAAGACCCTTCTTTGAGGGGTTAGGACATTTGCATCAGTTGTAACAGACGTCCGCGGAGGCATTCCACTAAGGGTGATATGCCCAGAGTGCACTAGATATTGATTTCTCCCCAACTTTAGGAGAAGTTAAGCTAACATTAGTAATATTGGTCGAGGCATTCTCAACATGTGGCTGGTTTGAACCGCCAGTTGCGACCTCGGTGGGGATCTCAGCTACTGGAGCAATATCCTTGTCCGTGACCTTATTTTTCTTCTTTCCCCTAGTCTTTCATACGTCTTGCTTCAGGCAATGGACGTTTTCCTTTGGCTCATTAATCTGGGAAAAAGTAGCTATTTTTCAATATCGATAATTGAATCACTTCCCTGGTACTACCTATACATCAAGAGGATATTAGCACAACAATTAAAGAAGTCCGCGGACAATACAAAAATAATGGCAGGAAAAATAGCCAACCACCTAGATTTTTAACTTTTTACCTTCTGGAGCTAGCCTGATAGGTGCAATATGTATAGGGTTGTAACCAAACCTCTATAAGGCTCATAAGGTGATCGAAAAAGTGAATTCCTTCTTGCTATCATATATAAGGATCGCGTCCTCAATTCTCCCCCTTTGATTTTTTGAAGGAGCCAAGCTAGAGCAAACTACAAAAACAAAGATGCAAGGTAGGAAAGTAAGATTAAGTATAAAAAGTCCACGACCCTATTAGAAAAATGTGTCTACATTCCAAGGGACATGACTCTAGGACCTCGAATGCATATGGGACCTCTCTCGCTCAAACTTAACGGAGTAAATTTCCCAGTTATCTCTGGAGACGAAAAAGTACTTGTTTCTGTAGTTTTTAGTGCTCGAAGGTTTGCCAGTCACAAGGTATCTACTTCCACTCTATGTAGCCATATAATAGTACCAAGGGTTGTTCACCCTATCCTCTTTTGTTCTATGAAAATTAAAGTATTTCATAACTACTATATCCTTATTGAACTTCTTCTTCTAAATAACCAAGGATGCAAAGATAACCCTCTACCCACTTGGATCAACTTAGATTGGGGATGTGTTCATCACTTTGGGAATTTTCCTAATTGGCACGGGAACTGGTAGCCTTACTCTGAGGAGGAAGGAATGTAGGGGAGAACAAACCCCATCAGCAGGGATCACTAAACATGCCCTTTGGTTTGAGGAGGGAACAATGCATATGATCCCTTTGGGAAATTCATAATCCTCAGCTTGATATGCCATATAGTCTTCAGTCATAATATAAGGATAATTTAAGGCTATGGGTTCCCTCTTTATAGGACTGTCGAACCTGAAGGCCCAAGTTCAGTGTTCCTACCTTCGGTGGTAGCTTGAACTGCTCCACTAGTATCCACGACCTCCTCCCTAACATCCATCTCCACGTGCACTTGATTATTTTTTGACCCCGTGTCCTCCTTAGCACTATGGCTTGTCCCAGCAGTCTTCATAGGTTCCCAACAGTTAGAATCTGTAGAATTATAATCCACACGTACATAGGTTAGGCAATCTAATGATTTTCAATATCTATAGGTCATAAGGTGTTTGACATACAACACCACAGGAGGAGGTACCCCAAGGTGATGTATCCAAAAACATTCCATGTATTCCAATGCATAAGGCCTAAAAGCATAAAAATCTCCACAGTTAGAAGACCACGGATATTACGAATAAAATACAAGGTAACTAATAAAGCTACCTAAAAAAAAAGGTCCACAACAACCGACACAAATATTGATCCTAAAGCCAAGGGTACAAATTTGGGCAAAATTCACGACCTAACTCTAAAAGGCCGCAACACGAGTCAAAGACACCTAAGGTCATGAAATCCTATATTTCAAGTCAAGAACTAGACAAAAATCCATAGACTCCAATGATCATTGGTTAGCAAGATTCATAGATTATAAAAGCCAAGACTAGGTGCTACAAATTCGAGGCCAATGTCAACACGTAACAGAGTGAAATATAAGGAGCTAAAGTTAACAAAGTCCAAATCCATACGCTAAAGGCCGTGACCAAAATCACGAACACCTAAATTCATTTGGCAGCAAAGGAAATGGATCAAACCTCTAAATCCTAAATTTTCTAACCAAGAACACATTACAAGTAACAACTTGTGTTCTTTTCATTAACTAACCCCAATTCTAAAGAAAACACCCCCTTTTGAGCCTAAAAGCGCAATCCAATCATGTATTCTGCCCTTACAAACCCTTTCCAATAACAATCAACAACAAATCGACACCAGACAAATATAAAAACCCAACAAATCCCGCAAACCAAAAAAATCCCCCCAAAACAGAAAATGTTGAGTTTTGACATAACTTGGGATCTAAATCTCTTAATTCACATTCAAAGTATTGGGTTTTACGTGTTCAAAGTAATTCGAAGTTATAACAGTTCAAATCGAGGAAAAAAAATTAGAAGGCATGATTTAGATTGAGGGTTAAAATTCAAAAAGCTAAAAACCCTAGTTTATTTTAATTCCAACATCGATTTCATAAGGTTAACAATTAAATGTTGCATGGAAATGAAATCAAATGCAAATGCAAACATAATCTATGAAGAAATTAGATGAGAAAGGAAGAAAAATTGACCTGTAATAGAAGACAAAGTTCACCGAAATAAGCTTTGAATTCCTTTCGAAAATCGCTTAAAGTTTTGCCAAAAATTGCACAATCTTCTTTTTCTCAGTTGTTGGAAAAGTAAATGGGGCCATGACTCCAAAGAATTTATATATAATTCTTAGAAGTTGAAATGTCACAAAGCTTAAAACACCTTAACAATAAACCTTAGCATTAATAAGGCATCAACCCCAATAAGGCCTCGGGATCAATAAAGAATCAGCTTTAACAAGGCCTCAGATTCAACAAGGTTTCATCCTTAAAAAGGCCTAGGCATCAACAAAGGCTTAACTTCCAAAAGTCCCCATCATTAGCAAAACGTCAGCTTTCATAAGGCGTCAGCATAAATAAGTCCTTAACCTTAACAAGGACTCAACTTAAACATAAAGGTTAGGGGATATCAACAAATCCCCATCACTAAAGGGATTACAAGTGTTTAGTACTACTTTTTTGAATATATGTGGGTTTAATCCCATGTCAATATTTGTGTGTTGTTGGTACTATATTTTTACACTTGTCATTCTCTACAAAAAGAGAGATGAGCGGTTAAGAGATATTACATGGAAGTTGATGGAAGTTTTAGACGGTTATGAGACTTAAAATAATTTAAAAAATATATGGGATAGAAGACTAACAAAACTTTAGAAATGGGAATGAAACCAAAAAATCTAATCACTAAATCACTCATCTCTTAGAAATGATGTTTTGTGGGGGGGGGGAGGGGGGGGGGGGGAGGGGGCTTTTGTTGTACGATAAATATGCCATGTAATGATCAAGAGATACGTGGCATAAAAGCCCATGCAAACACATGACGATATGATCAAGGACCAGAAAATGGCCTCAGCCTGTAAAATAGGCCACGATCTGGTACCTAACCAGGCTATGGACTATAATGCTCAGCTTATCCCTTAAACATATAAGACCACAACCTTGTATCTAAAAGGACAGAGACCTTAAAGACAATCAATTAGAAGGCCACAACCTGGTACCTAACAGTCTATGAACATTTAACCTTAGTATGATTGTAGAAGGATAGGCCATAGACCCTTACATGTTAGCTAAAATTTCCACATATTCACCTTCTAGTAATATTCCTTCTCACCCATGCCTATCCACAAGTCACGCGAATAGTACATGTGAGCTTCTAAACTAACTACTATAAATCGAGGTTTACACCCCCTCATTTGGCAAGAAACATTCAGGGACCAAAGATTTGCCTAATTCTCTCGAACATCTCCATATATCTAAGACTTATCCCCGATCACCTGCTCTGATGACCTAGATCATAATAGTTGTGACCTCGTAACAAATTATACTATAAGGTCGTGACCTCCACTTCACTTTACATCATGCGTATGCTAATGCATTGCCCCTTATATCCTCTTATATGCCAATAAGGCTCCAATAATTTATTTATATTACAGATCTAATGAGTGTGAGGCTCCATAATTGACATAGGCTTGTTAAAATGGTCGAAACACTCTAAATCTCTTATTTATCTCTCTTTGTATTTCTTTTACTCTATTCTAAACTTTTGGCTGTTAAGTATAGCTTTGATGGAATGGTTTATAATAGTACATCCTTTTTTTGACAATAATAGTTTAGTATCGTTTATGGGAAATGAGATGTTCTACGAAGTTTCTCACAAATCAGATCGATTATGCCATGTTTCATCCATAGGAGTCTAAGGAACTACATTTTATTGGTGAGAATTTGGCAGTTATTCCCATTTTTCATATAAACCCTAGATAGGGTATCTTGTACTCTTCAGATATGTTTTTCCAATCCTATTTTTGGGTCTTTAGGCACATCCATTTTTTCCAATGATGTTCCCATGTCCAAAGCTTACTAAGCTGCTTGACAGGTCATGGCCTCATGAAGATTGGTAACTAGGGATGGGCATATTTTTTGCATTCTCAACATTTTATGGCAATTTAGCCACGGTATGGACTATATACTAGGTATTTATTGTTATTATTTATTTTATTTATACAGAAGGAAGTATTGTACCATGCATTACCACCTTAAAGGCTCTTTATTGATAATAATAGAGTGACACCCGAAAGTAAAACTGTCTCCACAAAATCCCAACATCTGAAAAAAAACTACTACATAAATCCAATTCAACATATTAAAATTGTAGTAAAGAGGGTGGGTATGCAGACCCTATGCCTATATCTTAAAATAGGCTGTAAAGGATGAAATGCAAATAAAAAGATCAGGTCTGAGGTGGGAATGATGACCTAGGTCCTAAAAAGTAAAGTCAACAACAACATTAACATCAAGTCTAAGTATAATTAGATTATAATTGAATTTGAGAAACAATATCACCGTGCCTCTTCCTCTCGTCTTTCATTTGTTTTTACGTTTTTACCAACTCAAACAACCCTAGATATTTCATGCGTCCAAACTCTAGCCTAAGTGACCCATGATGAAGTAATATTAATCTCGATTGAATATAACTAATGGATCCTAAAGAACTCTACATTAAATATCTCAAGTGTATAAGTATATAAATAAATACATTCACAGAGTCTACTTTTAACATAAGTACGGTCCCAACCACGTGCATAGATCAATGGGCCCCACTCAAGCTTGCAGATAATGAAGGTTTAATCTAATTCTTTCAGGTATCTCTCATGCGTACTAGCTAGAGTTAAAGGTTATCACACACCTATAACCCCAAAACATTGACACGGGATAATCACTACGCCTTCAAAGTAGTCATATGGTCCCATAACCAAGCTGTATGAAAGTATCATCCCATATTATCACCAGAGGATAACACAGGCACGTTAGGACATAGTATCACGGGTAAAATGACTGAGGTAAATCCTCTCTCTATCATCGGGATACAAACGCGGTTGATATTGTACGCGTCCTATAAGGATATACCCTTTAGTACATATCCCATGAGGACTCGAGACTTTGTATATTGAACATAAAATATAAGAATATTAACCCTAGCATACAACGGTCACTATGTTTTACCCAAAATCTCTAACTTTACTAAGTCCCATAAAGTTATGCATTTGATATCAATATCAAATTCAAAACTTCAAATCAATAAGATTCATATACTGCAACATAGATAAAATTCTTCAAAGATATCCTAAATTGTTCTCTAATTCCAAAACAACCCCAAAATAAAATTTAAGTAAAACTGAAGCCATACAGGGGAGGTCGATCGATCGGTCCCAAAGGGTTGATTGATCGACTGTCCCAAATTTTCACCTTCTTCCTTGTTAAGAGATTAAAACCCCCAAACCTCCATTAAAGTATACCAAGCCCCTCAAACTAAAATAAAATTCAAATTCGTTCATGTATAGTTGTAATAGCATCAAGCCAAACCTATATTTATCATTTTTACACAATTATAACATGATTAAAGAGGTTAATTTCTTATTTAAATTAAGAACCCTAGTTTTAGAAATCTAATCCATTTGATTGAGTTTCACATCAATTCCTCCAATTATCAAGGGGATTTTATTATATTCACACTATTTGATCACTTCCTAATCATTCCAGAATGATTCCATTTCCAATTCTTGAAGAAATTATCCCAATTTCAGGTTATGAATTAATCTATTTTTCTCTTAATTAAGTAAATTACCCACATCAACTAATCAACCCTAAAGTTAAAATTACAATTAGAATTCAATGAATAGGATTATTATAATACAAAATCAATTAGAATCAAGCTCTAATTAAATTTTCCTTAATCAAACTTGTGAAGGAATTTGGCCAATAACCTCCCAATTGTTCTTTTCCTCGTGAAGCTATTTCTCTCTAGCCTTAGGAAGCCTGTGACACCCTATACAATTTATAACTAGATTGATTAGGTTTAAGTCAAGTTTATGGGAATCAATCAATTGAATATCATTTTATGCATGACTAGAAACAAAACTAAATACATAAAGTACATAAATTTACACAAGTGAGAGGAAATCCCATACACGTCTAATGCCATGGCATGCAATAAGAGATGAGGATGAAAATAAGAGATTGGGGTGGAAGTGACAACAACGACCTAGATCCTGAAAAATAGTAAATCAACAACGTTAATATCAAGTCTAAGTAGAGTAATATTTTCATTGAATTTTGATATCATATTACTATGCATCTTCCTCTCGTGATTTAGTTATTTTTAAGTTTATCCCAATCAAAAAAATCCTCGATATCTGATACGTTTACTCCCAAGACCAAGTGATCCCACGATTAAGTATTATTCATCTCGATTGAATATAACTAATAGGTCTCAATTAATTCCACACTAAATATCACCAGTGTATACGAGTATAAGTAAAGACATTCCCTTAGTCCACTATTAACATCTGTATGGTCCCAACCACTTATATAACCATACAAGTCTCCATTTAAGCCCACACATAATGAAGGTTGACCAAATTTCCTTCGGGAACTCTTGAGTCATACTAGGTAAAGTTATAGGTTGTCCCAACCTATAACTCTACAATATTAACCCGATATCATCATTACAACTTAACACCGATCATATGGTCCCATACAAAAGGCCATATGAAAGAGTTCTCTTGTATTTTCAATATGGGAAAACACGGGTATAACAATCACGTTGTGTCTAGGGTAAATTAATCAAGGTAAATCCCACCTAATAACCGGGGTACCAATCAACATCAAGCATGCCATATAAGGATATCCCCTCTAGTACGTAATACCATGAGGACTCAAGACCATGTATGTTGTACATAAAATACAAGAATAGTAAACCCTAGCATGAAATGGTTACTAAGTCTTTGCCAAAATTTATTACTTTACAAATTTTGATAACATTATTTATTCGGACCCCACATCAATTTCAACACTTATAATTAATAAGATTCATATAATCCTACATGGAAAAAGAACCTCTAAGTCATTCCAAATTATTCCCCCATTACCAAAATGAACTCAGACTAAGATATAAACCAACTTTGATCCAATAATGATGGCCGATCGATCCACTACCATCGATCCATCATTTGGCCTAGTGTTCATCCTCTTCCTATTTATGGGATTGGAAATCATAAATCTCCATTAACATATATCAAGTTCCTTAAACCCGAAAATAATACAATCCCCTTTATATATATTTGATATATTAACATTCCAAATCTATATCTAACCATTTTACCCAATTGCAATAGGATTAAATGGAAAATTCAAAATTAAGTTAAGAACCTTAGTTTATAGATAATCTAACCAATTTGATTTAATTATTCACTAATTCGAATCATTAACATGAGGATTTTGAATATTAAATAAAATATAATCAACTCCTACTCTTACTAGAATAATTTCCATTACAAATCATATAGCAGTCCTCAATAATCAACTTTGCCATTAGTCTCATTTCTTATTTTAATTAACCAAATATAATTCAACTAATTCCAAACTCTAATTCAAATTAACATGTGATTTAATTCAGATTTAAATGAATGGAGTATAATGATCAAACAAAATTAAAATGATATCCTAGTTAAATTCTGTCAATCCCAATTGGTTCCTCCCTTTCTTTTGAAGTCTCTTCCCTCTATTCCTTAGGAAGCCTTCACAATTATAATTTTTTAAACAAGGAAACCCTAATGACCTCTCAAGACTTATAACCCTTGAAATTAGGTTAAAACCCTACATGGACATCATTGAATTATGTCCAAATACACCTATAATAAGTCTAAAACCTTCTCCATGTCTTATACTAGCCCAATGGGTCTAAAATCTATAATTTTAGACTAAAACGGACCTTATACATATCCCAAAACTAACCCACAATATTTCATAAAATCAATTACGAATCTAATTCACAAATTTAGTAATTTACTCTACACGAATCCAATTGTCCATGATTTAGTTAACTTATTAATTCGGTGTAAACCGACATTATTGAAAACTACTACACAATCATTATATCTCAACACCGAGGGGATAATTAAAACAAGGAAACCCTCAATACCGAATCACTAACCATTCCATAGTCACCCATAATACATAGTCAAATTAAAATATTTCGTTACTATTTTACCGTGTATTAATTCTAATTTGAAATAGAGTTTATATAAACACTATAAATATTTAAAACATGAATAAACATTTAAATAGTGACATCACATGTCACGCAGGTAAATAAGAAAATTTCACAATTAATTTAATGTATCAAAATACGGGGGATTATAGCAATGTCTTTAGCCATCGCTGCTGCTATGGAAGTGGATAATCGCGCTCCAGAATCCAACACTTTTTCCAAATGACCCTAAGGTGGTGACCCAAGAGAATCCTTGGCTTACTCATTTGGTTGATGTTGTTGTTGCCGATGGAACGTCTATTTCTCCAATAACCTGACTCTATCAAGTCCTTCTGTGCATATTTAATATTCTTTATGTAACCTAAACTCGCTTTTAATTTTGTCATTTGTGGAAAGATGAATGTGCCACTCTAGTCTTCATTTTTGAGTGAAAGTAATTTCAACTTTTTCCTGTCGTTTGAATGCTTGTGTATTATTTATCATTTATAATGTATTTTCTGTTAGGTTATTCTGTTCGGGTAAGTTGTTAGACCCCATGTATAACTATGTGTTTCTTATAATCATTTCTAACATGCAGGAATGTTTTTTCACAGAATTAGTTTAACAATTATTTTTGAAACAGTGCTTTGAATTCATTTGGTCCTGCGAATATTTGAGTCATCTCATTATCTTATGGTCGGCTCTTAGTCGACCTGATCTGGCTATTTTCTATCATTGGACTATCATTTGTTATCCAGATAGGGTTTTTATAAATTTAAACTTAACATTCCCTTATCATCTTTACACGTACAGTATTTGGCTGTGGCCAGTGATGTTATTATTTGTACTAGGATTTACAAAAGTTTTAGTGAACTTACTGGTCTATGATGTTGGTTTATGGACATCTTAACCTTGTGACAACCTCGATTCCCATGGGTTGCTCGACTTCTTGATTATGACCTATCCAAGGGACTAGGCGCCTCATGAAGTGTGGGATGGTTATAGTATATTTGTTCTGATCAAATTCCTTGCGATGTCTTAGGCCTAGACTTCTTGACCATATCTTAAAGATGGGAATCTTTATCGTAAATAATGGAAGAACATAAATAAGAATAATAATAATAATAATAGTAATAATAATAATACGGAGAAAATACTGAATTTCATTGATAATTGCAAAGAATTTTTACATAAAATTCTTTCATTACATCTTCATTCATCTTAAGCACTTTATGATTTTGATCGGCCTAATGATAGTACTTTCTTAGGTGCTTTGCATTCTAAGGGTTTGTAAAGGGTTCTCTTTTAGCTTTTTGATCCTGCAGGTTCTGGGTCATACCATCGTACTAACTTTATAGGGATAATGCCAGTTTGGCTCCAACAGATTTCCCTTTTAAATCACCTTATTTAGAACCAAATCACCCTCTTTTATCATGCTTGTTTTGGATCTTTTATTGTATAATCTAGTCGTCTTTTGTTGGTATGTTTATACTTTAAAGGTTGATTGATCCCTTACTTCCTCCACTAAATCCAACTCAAGTGGACACATATGGCCGCTCCTCAGTGAGTTGACGTTCAAAACCCTGTGGCTTGGCAAGCCAATCTCCATCAATGTAACAATATCAATGCCAAGGCCAACAAAAATAGGGTTTCTAAGTGGAGTTTTTGGGGGTTGTCCAACTGTGACAACCCGCCTACTAAAATAATAGGTGGCCAGCCCAATACTCCAATAATCACAGGAATCATAGATGGTCCATTCTTAGCATCACTCTCGATTAACATAATAGTATGAGATAACCACCAATCATTTTAGAAAACAAATTGTCATATAAAAAAAAATTTAAAAGTAAAAGAGAAACACTTAGACAATCCCATTTGTAAAAACGGTGGGTATCAAAAATCGATGAATAAAGTATGATAGTACAATAAATAATCACCGAATAAGCTGTCGGTGCACAGACCAATACAAATGATATGTTAAGTATTACAATCAATATTTACAATATAATAAATGAGTGCAATACCTTGGGCAAACACGCCCGAATAAAAGTGCTGAACATAACTAGAGTACAATAGAGGGGAGAGTCTACTACAAGTGTCCTACGACATCCGCAATATGCCGTAGCTCCAAGACAACTGGAAATGGAAATGTAAACACGGGTGTCCATGCGGAGGAGCACCTGTAACGGCAAGGAATATGCAGCACAAAGAAATATAGAAACCGGTCAGGGCCGGGTTTGATATGATTACCATGTGACTAAAATGCATGGCAGATAAGTGCGTAAATCTCTCGCAGATAACAATAATATTCCTCACCTCTCAATCTAGCAGCAACCTAGCGCAATATAAATGATGCTCAGGTTATAGAAAGAACAGAAGGCTAACTTCTCCCCAGTCTCAACACTATGCCCTATTCGTGCGTGGGGTGTCTCGCAAAGCAAAATCCAAACAAGGAACCCCCCCGATACACTAATACTTAGGCAAGGTTGATCGTCGAGATACATTAGGCCCTGTCCTAATTAATTTAAGTACTAAAGGTTAACTTCTCCCCAGTCTCAACACTATGCCCTTTTCATGCGTGGGGTGTCTCGCAAAGCGAAATCCAAACAAGGAACCCCCCCGATACACTACTACTTAGGCAAGGTTGATCGTCGAGATCCATTAGACCCTAAGCACGAAATAATAAATAAATACATGTGTGTGCATAAGTGTGGGAGGTCACATCTACAGCTACACAAAGAAAATATAAAAGTAAAACCCGTCCATCATCTATTGGCACGATTCCTAATTCTATCTTTAGGAATATACATATAAATGGTACAACACTTTATCAAGTGTTTACCAAATTAATCTCATCATACACTAATTCATTTCATGAATTTGTTCCTTATCAGGAAATATAATCATACTTTTCATGCTCTAATGGCATTTATCACAATTGTTCGCTTTATAAAAATATCTTCCTTATCAGGAATATGATCATCATCATAGGCTCTTTATGGCCTTACATCGTGCTCTTCATGGCACTTCATCATGCTCTATATGGCATTTTACTGTGCTCTTTATGGCACCCATCAAACATCAAGTCCAACTTGATTTAGAATAGTTATATTCATATATATATATATATATAACGATTCTAAGACCGCCCGTCCGGGTTTCCCCACTGTGCGCGCCCCAAAATGGCTATCATCTTCCAGGCCCTTCAAGACAACCTGGGATCCTATCGAAACGTCGGGAAGCGACCATGTGCCTGCGGGATAGTCAAGACCACACCTGGAATCTCCTAACCAGCGCAGAAATATATATAAACAAACGCTCACATGGCCTAGGGACTATATCCACCCTGCATCATTAGCCAGGGGGCTTCACCACAACGCGCGTGACTTCCCTTATGATAGCGATTTAGAGAGGTGTGTATCCATAAATTAACATTTATGAAAAACATTACTTTTTCCATTTTTGAAAACTCATATTTTACATTTCCAAAAATTATTCATTTAGCCATTTGGCACCAAGCTTTAGAAGGTGCATACCATTCTTATTAAGTCATATATTTTATTAATGACCTAAGACCCAAAGTGCCACTAACCTCAAAATAGCCTCAAATAGTTTATATAATTCATAAGCCCTCAAGGTGAGTCTCCATAATGGAGTGTCTCTCAAAATCTCAACATTAATATTTTAACTTCAAATATATCTTTAGGTTAACCTCCTATATCCGTTGGGCATTAACCTAATCCAAACGAGTCCTCGGGTAAACCTAAATCTCCATTCTTAGCCAAGGACGTTAGTCTACCCAATACAACCCTCTAGGACTCCCCATTACTTCCCGAAGGAAGGTTCCTAAGCCTCGGACCTAAAAGGAATGGGCTAAAACAAAATAAGAAAATCTCACAAAAACAGGGGAACCGAATCGATTCGCCCCTTGGGCCGAATCGATTCGCCCTTGCGAATCGATTCGCTAAACAACCGAATCGATTCGGTGAGCAAAAACTGACCTTCTGCAATTTCCGAATCGATTCGCTTTAAAACCGAATCGATTCGGTCTGCAAGACCTGTAACCCTCTCCTTATCCGAATCGATTCGCCCTTGGGACCGAATCGATTCGGTCCTGAGATTTTGCCCAATTTGGGCTACGGGGTGTAAGAACCCTAAAATCCCCAAAACCCCAAAACTTGATTTCTCCCAACTTCAACAACAACAATTCGACCTAAATCAATCCTACACCATTTATAACTAATATATACTCCTCAAATCCAATTAAAACTAAGATTTAAAGGTTTAAACATCAAAATCAACAAATACCCATTTATGGGTTAAATCTCCAAAACTTAACTATACATCCAATTTATCACATTAAATCACATCTAGCAAGTAAGAAACTTGCCTCGGGGTTCGTAGTCTCTGATCCTCTTCCGATAGCAACGGAAATCCGGTCCAAATCTTCATTTCTCTCTCTTTCTATCCATTTCTCCCAACTCTCTCTTCTCTCTCTCTCTCCTTTGTCTTCTAACACAAATGAAGAAAGAAAAAGGGGTGGGGGACTTATACGGGTCTCAAAACATGAATCCCCACTTAATTGTTAATACACCACTAAAATGACTCGTAACCACTTAATTGAGTCATAACCCCTTAAAAATGCCCAAATCCCAAAAATTACAACTGGGCACTTATTTCGACTATCTCGACTATTCTAAAAACAACCGCACCCCCTATTTTGGCATTCGGGAAAGTGTGAACTATTTTTACGTTCCAATTCCATTTTAATTCATTAATTATACCCGATTTAAATATAGGTCATAACCGTCGTTTTACATATAACGACGCAAAATACGCAATATAACACTATTTACCTTCTCATAATCGGTAAATAGACAAAGCATAGTAAATATTATCCCTAACTCTCACGGGAAATAATATTTACTCCAACATTCCCTATTTTATAAAATTAGCCCATTAGGCCAAATAGTATAAAATAGTCGCTCGAAAAACCTGGGTTGTTACATACTCCCCCCCTTAAAGGGGAATTTTGCCCTCAAAATTCGGGCGTAACCCATAACCATAAAAAGGGTATACTATAAAAAAAATCATGCTATCATACTAGCAAACCCCCGAATAGAAATGTCCCCATAGGACTCAGAATAAGGTCATCGCTATCGATCTCAGAAACTATCGATCCCACCCTTTTACTACGGGAGGAGATACCCACACAAGCTCGGCACTAATTGCCTTACTTTCCGAAACACGTTACCTCTACTAGGGAATAACTACACTAACTTACAATCGCTAATTCCAACACTACTAATTTCTATTCGCGTTGGCATAACCCTCAAAAGTCTACTTGCTTACTGAACCCAATCTAAAGGAAGGTTCCCCGGACCACTCCCGGTCCCAGGAATATACTATTCGCTGTTTCCATTCCAACGAGTAGACAAGGCATATTGCCATCTATACTAGGCTACGCACGGCCTAACGTTTATCGAAAACGATCCGAACTATTGCACGGAAATTTCGATCCATAAAAACTACTACTCCGATCTCTCCTTTAAAATCAGATCCACTCTCGATCATAACAACACGAGTGCAGGAGAAAAGTCAGCTTATACTTCAACTCCTCCAAAGGTAGGTTACCCCTGTAACCCTCTAATTACGAGAGGCCTCACCACTAATGGCCTAACATCCTAACGAGCTCAAAATTCCATACTTCTCGTCTAGGGACCAAATCCTACTTAGAGTTAACCCACAACTTATTGTGGTCAACTCCCAACCATCTTCCTAAACTAACGCCGCATGCCCTAAGGGCCTAGCATCCTAAGAATCCTAAGGTCAATCTATCTATCCTAACCTAGTCGTATAAGTATAATACTAAATATCCCTAGTGTCCAAGACCTTTTCCGACTTCCGACATTAGCTCGGTTTCATGCGTGGGACGTCTCGCCGAAGCGAAATCCAAGCAAGGAACCCTCCCATTACACTACTACCTCATATTGTCAGTCGTCGAGAAGTAACGGTCGAAGACACATGATCGGGATCGACGGAATCCTAATTCAAAACTCTACTACTACATATAAACGTCTACGTCCTACCATAACTATCGACTGAGGCATTTACTTTCAGTAAGATGCCACCAATACCTTACCCCAAGAGACACATATATCTCTAAACAAATGGCCCTCTCATTAAGGCACAATCATAAGTCCCTATCAGACTTTCATCATCATAGTCTTCCCCACATCGATTCAGAGGAAAACCATCATCGTGCTCATATATCGCACATGAACTAAGCCCTTAATCACTCATATACGTGATTCTTGGCTAAACCTTCCAACCCAGCACTTAACCAACAGAAAAGAAAGGAAAGAAAAAAGAGCAGAAAAAGAAAATGCACATCTCTCCACTCCCAACGTCGTTAAGGTTCATGCGTGGAGCGTCTCGCCGAAGCGAAATCCAAACAAGGAACCCCTCCACACAGTCACCTTAACTAGCCAGTCATGGAGATAAGGCAATAGCATACACAAGCAAAGCAAACAAACAAGCAAACAGAATAAAATAAAAATAAAAATTAAAATTAAAGGAAACTATCTACATACCGTAAACCACCTCTATAAAGTCTCAACCCGTATCCAGGAGAGATATTATAGATCAACTAGTCCTCCTCCTAGAACTAGAACTAGGATAGCCTCGCGATATATTCGCTACCTATCACCCCAACCAATCTAAGAATATCTCTACTCGTATAATATATAATACAAGTAGCACGTACCACATATATCACCACTCGCCCCATAACGAGTGAGAAGGAAAGTACATAACTCCCCTATCATGGAAGCCATATAAATATACTTACTACTATATATAGAAATACATACTGATACTATCACAAGCTCGATATACGCACCCGAATCTAGGGCTAACACCATACTACTCCCATCTTACCTAAGGAATGCACTATTTGCACCCTAGTTGGAAATTCCACCAACATACTAGCCAACCTCCTTGGCTACTATCGATAGTTCTAAGACACGTCATTCTAGTCTTACCCGAACCAAACTACTTCCATCAATGACTCAACAAGGAGTCCTATCCTTGCCGGTTATCTTCAATTGACAAGATCAAAACGCATAGTTCCCTTGACTTCTTCAGCAAGGAGAACATCCTACCAGCCTCCCCGACCTTAGCTCCACGAGCCTTCCCCAGGTGGATGTCCACTAGTGGAGTCTCATGAACACTACTTCTCCAAAAGTGTTTCCAACACTTACTTACGAGCCTAGCATTTCCACTGAGAGGCTCTCTCTATGGGCAAAAACATTCTGCCCCACCATAACGAGGCGATTATCATGCCCGCCACTTCACCCTTATGCCAAAGGGTGAAAGGTTTTCCTCAATCCTCACACCTGAGCACTCCTATACCCAACTCTAGGCCAGAACTCTCGGGCCTTACGTTCTCACCGAACGAAGTTACACTTCCTCGATCCCACCAAAATTCAACATGTGGTCCTAATAAAGAAGCTCTCAACTCCGAATTGACATTGCTCGGAGTCCCAAGCATAGTACCACTCTCTACCGGCAGCGGTACTTGGGAAAACTATTTTCACCGCACTTAGTAGTCACGGCATCATTATAAAATAATGCTACAAAGGGAGAGACCTCCAAAGCGGTCCTTATTCCCGACCACAGCCTATAGCTTATAGTAATCCCATCCCACGACGCCTTCACAATGGCCTTCCTCAACGCCCTTCACCTAACGACTTACAAGCCTCACACGATCGCGCAGAAGATCTTCGGGGTTCTCATTCCATAGCAGGAGAACGAAATCTCACAAGAGAATTCAACGACCTTATTCCTAAGGCTCTACATCAAACATAGAGAAACGCAGAAGACGTAAAACATCCGCACAGATTCCTAAGGACTCTAGAACCTAATGCTCTGATACCATCTGTGACAACCCGCCTACTAAAATAATAGGTGGCCAGCCCAATACTCCAATAATCACAGGAATCATAGATGGCCCATTCTTAGCATCACTGTCGATTAACATAATAGTATGAGATAACCACCAATCATTTAAGAAAACGGATTGTCATATAAAAAAAAAATTTAAAAGTAAAAGAGAAACACTTAGACAATCCCATTTGTAAAAACGGTGGGTATCAAAAATCGATGAATAAAGTATGATAGTACAATAAATAATCACCGAATAAGCTGTCGGTGCACAGACCAATACAAATGATATGTTAAGTATTACAATCAATATTTACAATATAATAAATGAGTGCAATACCTTGGGCAAACACGCCCGAATAAAAGTGCTGAACATAACTAGAGTACAATAGAGGGGAGCGTCTACTACAAGTGTCCTATGACATCCGCAATATGCCGTAGCTCCAAGACAACTGGAAATGGAAATGTAAACACGGGTGTCCATGCGGAGGAGAACCTGTAACGGCAAGGAATATGCAGCACAAAGAAATATAGAAACCGGTCAGGGCCGGGTTTGATATGATTACCATGTGACTAAAATGCATGGCAGATAAGTGCATAAATCTCTCGCAGATAACAATAATATTCCTCACCTCTCAATCTAGCAGCAACCTAGCGCAATATAAATGATGCTCAGGTTATAGAAAGAACAGAAGGCTAACTTCTCCCAAGTCTCAACACTATGCCCTATTCGTGAGTGGGGTGTCTCGCAAAGCGAAATCCAAACAAGGAACCCCCCCCGATACACTAATACTTAGGCAAGGTTGATCGTCAAGATACATTAGGCCCTGTCCTAATTAATTTAAGTACTAAAGGTTAACTTCTCCCCAGTCTCAACACTATGCCCTATTCGTGCGTGGGGTGTCTCGCAAAGCGAAATCCAAACAAGGAACCCCCCCGATACACTACTACTTAGGCAAGGTTGATCATCGAGATCCATTAGACCCTAAGCATGAAATAATAAATAAATACATGTGTGTGCATAAGTGTGGGAGGTCACATCTACAGCTACACAAAGAAAATATAAAAGTAAAACCCGTCCATCATCTATTGGCACAATTCCTAATTCTATCTTTAGGAATATACATATAAATGGTACAACACTTTATCAAGTGTTTACCAAATTAATCTCATCATACACTAATTCATTTCATGAATTTGTTCCTTATCAGGAAATATAATCATACTTTTCATGCTCAAATGGCATTTATCACAATTGTTCGCTTTATAAAAATATCTTCCTTATCAGGAATATGATCATCATCATAGGCTCTTTATGGCCTTACATCGTGCTCTTCATGGAACTTCATCATGCTCTATATGGCATTTTACTGTGCTCTTTATGGCACCCATCAAACATCAAGTCCAACTTGATTTAGAATAGTTATATTCATATATATATATATATATATAACGATTCTAAGACCGCCCGTCCGGGTTTCCCCACTGTGCGCGGCCCTAAATGGCTATCATCTTCCAAGGCCTCCAAGACAACCTGGGATCCTATCGAAACATCGGGAAGCGACCATGTGCCTGCGGGATAGTCAAGACCACACCCGGAATCTCCTAACCAGTGCAGAAATATATATAAACAAACGCTCACATGGCCTAGGGACTATATCCACCCTGCATCATTAGCCAGGGGGCTTCACCACAACGCGCGCGACTTCCCTTATGATAGCGATTTTGAGAGGTGTGTATCCATAAATTAACATTTATGAAAAACATTACTTTTTCCATTTTTGAAAACTCATATTTTACATTTCCAAAAATCATTCATTTAGCCATTTGGCACCAAGCTTTAGAAGGTGCATACCATTCTTATTAAGTCATATATTTTATTAATGACCTAAGACCCAAAGTGCCACTAACCTCAAAATAGCCTCAAATAGTTTATATAATTCATAAGCCCTCAAGGTGAGTCTCCATAATGGAGTGTCTCTCAAAATCTCAACATTAATATTTTAACTTCAAATATATCTTTAGGTTAACCTCCTATATCCGTTGGGCATTAACCTAATCCAAACGAGTCCTCGAGTAAACCTAAATCTCCATTCTTAGCCTAGGACGTTAGTCTACCCAATACAACCCTCTAGGACTCCCCATTACTTCCCGAAGGAAGGTTCCTAAGCCTCGGACCTAAAAGGAACGGGCTAAAACAAAATAAGAAAATCTCACAAAAACAGGGGAACCGAATCGATTCGCCCCTTGGGCAGAATCGATTCGCCCTTGCGAATCGATTCGCTAAACAGGCGAATCGATTCGGTGAGCAAAAACTGACCTTCTGCAATTTCCGAATCAATTCTCTTTAAAACCGAATCGATTCGGTCTGCAAGACCTACAACCCTCTCCTTATCCGAATCGATTCGCCCTTGGGACCGAATCGATTAGGTCCTGAGATTTTGCCCAATTTGGGCTACGGGGTGTAAGAACCCTAAAATCCCAAAAACCCCAAAACTTGGTTTCTCCCAACTTCAACAACAACAATTCGACCTAAATCAATCCTACACCATTTATAACTAATATATACTCCTCAAATCCAATTAAAACTAAGATTTAAAGGTTTAAACATCAAAATCAACAAATACCCATTTATGGGTTAAATCTCCAAAACCTAACTATACATCCAATTTATCACATTAAATCACATCTAGCAAGTAAGAAACTTGCCTCGGGGTTCGTAGTCTCTGATCCTCTTCCGGTAGCAACGGAAATCCGGTCCAAATCTTCATTTCTCTCTCTTTCTATCCATTTCTCCCAACTCTCTCTTCTCTCTCTCTCTCCTTTGGCTTCTAACACAAATGAAGAAAGAAAAAGGGGTGGGGGACTTATACGGGTCTCAAAACATGAATCCCCACTTAATTGTTAATACACCACTAAAATGACTCGTAACCACTTAATTGAGTCATAACCCCTTAAAAATGCCCAAATCCCAAAAATTACAACTGGGCACTTATTTCGACTATCTCGACTATTCTAAAAACAACCGCACCCCCTATTTTGGCATTCGGGAAAGTGTGAACTATTTTTACGTTCCAATTCCATTTTAATTCATTAATTATACCCGATTTAAATATAGGTCATAACCGTCGTTTTACATATAACGACGCAAAATACGCAATATAACACTATTTACCTTCTCATAATCGGTAAATAGACAAAGCATAATAAATATTATCCCTAACTCTCACGGGAAATAATATTTACTCCAACATTCCCTATTTTATAAAATTAGCCCATTAGGCCAAATAGTATAAAATAGTCGCTCGAAAAACCTGGGTTGTTACACCAACAGCTCACAAGATGTTGTGCATCTCATTGATCCAATTTCCTTTGGAGTCTTCTAGTCTTCTATTCATTTCATTTAGAAATTCTTTATTTCTAATATTGATCTTCCCATTGCATTGGGTGTGGCCTGGCGCAAAGTGTAACTTTCTGACTTTAGACCTGATGTAGTACTCTTCGAACTAAGTGTTGTTGAATTGGGTGCCATGACTTGTGATTAAGGAAAAAGGAATTCCATATCAACATATAATATTATTCCATAAAAAATGAAAGACCTTAGGGTGCATCATCTCAACAAAGGTTCGACTTGAACCACTTGGTGAAATAATTCACTGCTATGACCAGGTATTTGAACCTCCTTTTTGTCTTCGATAGTGGGTCGATGAGGTGTATTCCCCACATATAAAAAGGCTATGGGGATATGAAGGGTGTTAAATCTTTAGAAGGCCTTTGGTGGATGATAAAAAGCCTTTGACACTTGTTAGAGGTTCCTAGAATATACTATACAATCTTCTTTCATCGTCGTGCAATAGTATCCTTATATTGCTGCTCTCTTCACCAATGATCTTCTGGATGAGTGTGCACCACTTAATCCCTCATGCAACTCCTTTATTAGGTCCTGGACTTCCTTAGGATGGACCCATTATTTGATAGGTAAGATAATACCCTTTTTTAATAACACTCCATTTTCCAGTACATATCGGGTGAGTTTGGGCCTAGTCGCCGACACCAAACGAGCTAAGGTATTATCTTAAGAATTCTCTCTTCTAAAGATTCTCACCATCTGTAATGCCGTGAAATTGGGCAGTAGAATCTTCACCTTTTCCCGGTACTTGGACATCATTTCTTCCCTTTTTTTGTATATCCCCAAAACCTGGTTAGCGACAAACTGTGAGTCGTTGTGCACTGACAACTGGTGAGCGTGATGAGACTAATCCTAAGCCTGCCATTAAGGCTTTGTACTTGATTTCATTTTTGGAGGCTATAAAATTAAACCTCTAGGCGTAGTACACATCTGTCCCTTTCGAGGTGGTGACTATCAATCCTACTCCACTGCCATTAGTGCATGATGATCAATTAATAAATAATTTCAAAACAGGAGGTTCCTCATCGAAACTACCATCGGTTAGAGAACTATTCCTTAAGATGTTCTTTATTTGCTCCAGATTACGAGCTCTTTCATTTATCTTGCGAATTATTTCACTTTATCACTGGTCGACACAGGGAATGCTTCGACTTTTGCTGTCTTTTCCATGTATTCTTCATCTTAAGTAAACTCTGCCATAAAATCTATCACCACTTTCCCTTTTATGGTTGTTCTTGGCTCATACACAATGTATTATTCCCTTAACTTCATAGCCCAAGCCATCACCCTGCCATATTTTTTTAGGTCTATGAATGGCTTGTAGAGGGATAGATTAGTATACACTACGATAGCATTCTCCTTGAGGCTTCAATCAGTACCAATGTCATCTCTTCCGATTCGGGTTAACAAATCTTCGCTCCATTATAAGTCTTACTTCTGTAGTATACTGACTTCTATACCCCATTTTTTCATCTCACAAGGGACGAGCTCACAATAGCCCTAGACCATGTAAATCTTCTCGCCTAGGATCATGCACGACAGAATATGAGGGGATTATAGGTATCTCTTAAAATCATGGAATGCTTTATAACACTCCGCGTTCCATTTTAATATTTTTTTAGAACATTGAAAAATGTAAGAAATCGATTAATGGACAACGACACAAATGTAACACCCCGTATTTTTAATGATTTTTTTATTTGGATTAAATGGGGAATTAATTGGAAAATTAATCCAGATTAAAAATAAATATTAATTGGCATGACAAGGGTTAATATCTATTTGCATGAGATATATTGAATATTACTTAGCGAGCAAGTAATAAATTATTACGAATGCATTATAATTATTATGAGTGAAAAATATAAAAATTACAGTAATTTAGTCGGGACGTGCATGTGAGTCATGTCGGGACTTAATATTATGAGATGAATGATAAATTATAGATGAGCCATCCAAATGGTCATTTTGAGTGCGCCAATGTGTTTGAAAGAGTCAAGATAGTAAGAAAAGTGTATTCTGGGGTTTAGTTGGGGTCTCGGGGCTCTTTAAGGCCAAACCGGTACTTCGAAAGGGTAATTGAGTCTTTTTAATTTTTGATGAAAATTAACCCACGAATTTTAGGAGTGAAAATCAGATTAAGTGTTGGGGAAGTTAGGGTTACCAGAACAAAAACTATGAGGGGATATTAGTTGAGGAATCAGAAGAGTTCTAAGGGAATCCTATGTCCATATCACACCATTTTTGCACCACCAACACCACCATCGTGTAGATCTAAAGGATAAGAACACCGCTCTACCATTATTCTACAGAGGATCGAACCTTCAAACAGAGGCAAGTATTTATCTTGGTTAACTTATGAAAGATAAATGATCCATGTTAGAGTAGGATGATTAAGTTATAAACTTCATGTATTTTGGGGTAATTTGGAAGACATAAAACATGTTCTTGGGTTGAAATTGAGATATGATAAATCCATTTATGTGTGTAGGACAAAATCCATAGATTAATGTTAAAATTTGGTGAAGAAATCTGGAATGTTTGTGGGAATGTTGAACCAATATGATAATCTAGGTTATTTAAATTTTTTGTTGAATTAATTCAATTTAATGGGGCCCCACATCCTCTGCCCCTCTATTTGACCTAACTGGGAGACCCCTTTTGGGCGACATCTGAAATAATAACAGACTATATTAGACTACTATTAATGCAATTTCTCATAGCAGAAGATTGTAAATGCGCAATAAACACAACATGCCTAATAATAGGGCTTTATATAAAAAATGCTACGGTAGAACATAGAAAGTCAACACAGATCCTAAAGACACTAGAACCTGATGCTATGATACCATCCATGACACCACTCTTATTAAAATAACAGGTGGACAACCCTCTACTAAAATAAAAAGGAATAGCAAATGACTAATTCTTAGCATCACTGTCGTACAGACAAAAAATATAACTAATCGCCCATAAAATAATAATAGAGTGGATGCCAAAAGTTCCAATAATATAACACATTAAAATCCATTAACGGGAACTACAAAACATGAATATGTATACTTGTAACAATAATTGCGCAACAAAAATAACCAAATAAGCTGTCAGTTAATAGACTGATATAATATAACAAATGTTTGAAAAGTAAATCATATACATCAATACAACACTTGGGCAACACACGCCAGATTAACACTGTCGTTCCTTAACTAGATTAACAAAAATGAGATGCGACTATATCAGAAATCCTACAACATTCCACATACACTACAACTCTATAGACTCTATAAGGAATGATTATACATGGCGTCCTTGTGGTGGGACACCTGAAGATATAACAAAGGAAAAGAAAAAAAAAAGATATATACGGGTCAACACCCGATTTTAAAAATAAATTTCATAATAATTATGAATGTGAAATTCCATAATTAAGTTGGTTCCACCTTTTCTTGAGACTCATACTCACCCCTCAACTACAATGCACACCTAACGTATGCATTTTAAATCTTAATTAATCTACCTGACTCATCTATGGATAACCCAACCTCATACTTATGCATTAACCCACACTCACGTATCTAATTCATACCAACATACATACATACATAACACTCATTATATGTATACTAACCATCCCTCAGAGCATTAGTTCACTGGATGCAGTCTCTAAGTGCTACCATCTTCTAGGGGATACTCACACCATCATGGGTAACAATCGTTGGACTGTCATACCGACTTGGTAAAACAAAGCACAAACATATGGGAAGCTGCCATATTTCCTCACTTAAAAGCGAGACGAATCATACCCAAGACGTGTCACCCATTATAAAAGTCACACTGTAAAAATGCTGGACGCTATGACCTGGAAACTATAGTCTCCTAGCATTCACTAGCCAGGGGATTCACTCATATTGCGCAACTTCCCATGATAGCACTAGAGGGGTATGTTCCACATAATATATCATACACACAATATTTATCTATGTACACATCATACTTATACATACAATCTCATATCCGAATGCATATATATCAATAAGCCCAGCTACCGATGTATAACACTCATTACACTAGCCGATACCTCCCGACATATATTCCAAATCCACTTTATTACTCAATAACCCACTTAAGCTTTAATAATAAATCGCGCATTTTATTAATCCACAAGTTTGATATAACTCGGGACACACGACGTCTCTTAACTAGACCAGACCCAATATCTTAAATAAGGAATCGGAGTATTAATCTCCCTAATATACTCCCATATTTATCCCGATGTCTCCTACCATTGTATAGTATCATTATCCCTCTTTTTGCATCATAAACATTAATATCACTTCATATTGGAGGGTTCTCAATCACTAACCCCAATTGGAAATGAGTTAAAGTAGAGTTATAAATCTGTAACGTGCGAACCGAGCTGATGGTTTCCAAAAATGAATCGGTTCACTACATCAAAGAAGGCGAACAAAACCGATGGCTGCAAAAATGAACTGGTCCGCTGCTTCATAAACGAACTGATCCGAGGACCACTAACCGAACAAGTCTGGCCTGTTCAGTTTTTATTCCTTATCAAATTTACCAAAATCTATAAAACCCATTTCTAACCTAACTTTATCAATATTTTCACTATCCAAATCATATATCTAACATCCACTTCAAGAATTTATCAACAAAATCAAGATTTAACCATATAACATCAATTTCAAGGTGGTATCAACAAAATAAAGATTTAACCCTTAATACCCAAAACAAAACAACCCATCAATTAATTATATAATAATTCACACACAAAATTATTTAGCAAGTTTCATCACTTGCCTTAAAGTTGTGCACTCTGAATCCTCTTCATAGTAGCAAATATGTCAAAAAATCCCAAGATTCCTCTTCTCTCTCTCTCTCTTAGGTTTCTCTCAAGTGGGTTTCTGAAAATTGAGATTGGCTAAGTCTATCATAAGACTAATAACCCATATATCTATTTATCCCAACTTTAAATGATAATACACACGTAAAATGAGTCGTATACCCCTATCCGACTCTAAATAGTCAAAAAGATTCCAGAACCCAAATACAACCCCCGGGCACCCATTTTGTCTATATCGGCCCATCCTGGATCAACCGTGCATTCCAAATTGTCATTTGAGATTTTGATAACAAAAAGTCCTATCCTAATGTCATATAAATCACACATATATGCCCCAGTTGAGAAATATTCAATTTTCTCCGCTTATACTCACATACGACGCAATAACAATCAATATGATTCTATTTACTTTATCACACTAGTAAATATACAATTCAAATAAATAATAACTCTTCTACAAAAATTAATATTTATTTTAAATTCCCATTTCAACTTTCAATTATATTAAATCACACCCACACACAATGTAATTTAATATGAATAATAAATACTCATAAGTAAGGGGTATTATAGAAATCCATAATTGTTTAAGGAAGAATATGAAGACCGGTAGTAGGAGAATCAATTTGACTCCCTGGCTGAATATTCGATAAGAGAATTGATTCGGTCCAAGGCCGAATCGATTCGGTTGCCCAGATTTAAAAAAAAATTCTCGTTTTGGTTAGAACGCATGGGAAACGATCGGGGTAACTTTATAGGTAATTTTCTAATATAATGGGAGTTATTTTTAGTAGTAGGCCTAGGATTATTTGGAGTCTTAATCACATGACGAGAATTTAGGGCTAAAGTTAATTTAACATAATTGTGTGATGAGATTTAAATTCGGGGAACCTTATTGTGACACGAGGATTCTTTGGGAACCGGTGACTTAGACTAGTAGGGAATGAGTGAGACAAACATGAATTGACTTAAGGGAGATATACGTGGGCTATTCGATAGTTATATATATTACACGAGGAATATATTGTGGGGTACATGCTTACCTTTACTGAGCTTATATACATAGGTCATGTGAATACCTAATGCGTGATTTATTCTGTGTATGACACACCTACACTACTTGCTATTTCAGGAGGTTTACATAGGGGACAATATTATCTTGAAGAGACATCTTGGGAGATTTTAGACTTGTACCTCAGAACATAGAACTTAGAGATGACCACTGCTTGTGTGAATGAGGGTGTTCCTGTTTATTTGGTTGCGTAGGTATGTGCATTGCCCAAAGGCCTAGAACGATAGTCGCCTCCAATTATGTGTGAATTGTATATTATGGTTCGAGAGAGACTCCGAACCGATAGTCCTTAATTTAGTACGTGATGTACCGGGACTTGATAGCAGAGTATCCATGCACCGCAGGTCTCAGCCTAGGGGTGCTGTATCAGTATATATATAATAAGAGTGATATATATATATACACTTATGGGTTATTCTACAATGTGTAGTTAGTAGATGTGAAAGATAATGATACCTAAGATAACCTAAGAATGTGGAAACTTAACATCTACTTGGTGAACTCTTAATTGATTTAAAATATACGAGGAAACAAATCAATAATGTATTGTATGTGTAATACGGGTGGACATCAAGAGTTAATATGCATAGTAAAATAGTTGAATTGAACTAGGTAGGAGGGATAACATAACTAGGATGGGTTGGTAGAATACGTTAGGCATGCACAATAGCAGAGGGGTGAGGACCTCAAGTAAGAGCACATGAAACTAACATGTATATGATATCTATCAATTACACATTTTAAATACATGCAAATATTTTGAAACAATTTTACTCGGTCTTTTAACCCATTTTCCAAATCTATTTGTCAAAGCCATTTTAGGTGCCCAGCCACAGGGACACACAACTTAGGAGTTCCTTCTCATTTGACGTGCTGCAGTTGATGTGGACGATTGCTAGACCTTGGTAATAGACGCCTCCATTCCTTCCAGGTCTTATGCATCATTTTATCTATCTCAGTTGGGCATGTTACCCCCACCTTGTATTAGTGGTTATTTACAAAGACATTGTATTTCATCATTTTCAGTTATTGGATTCAGTTTTAGTCAGGGATTATGGTATTGGAGTTTCAGACTGGAGTATTTATTCTAGTCATATCTTATTTTATTTAGTTGTTCCACTATTTATGATGATTGGTCAATTGGAATGGTGAATGTGATTTATTTATTTCATTATTTATTTTCAAATTATTGGATGTTAATTTAAAAGATTAAAATTTAGCACCAGCTTAATTAACTAATGGAAGGTGGTTAGTAATTAATGGTTTCGAGAGTGATGCTAAGAATGAACAACTAGATATTCTGATTTAATTTAATAAAAGACTGATCACTCGGTATTTAATTGGGAGGGGTGTGACAACAAACCTGTTGAGCACTGAGACATAATCTATAAATATTTGAATCTCCTTTATTCTTTATAGAGACTACATATTGATTAGAGCTTTAATATTTTTAGAGTTGGACTCGATTCCCCTCTGGCTGATAATCAACCCAAGAAATTTCCTTAATCGGATGTCGAAGATACACTTTACAGGGTTCAACTTCATTTGATACTTCCCTATTACATCAAATGTTTGGCTGAGATCATTGATGTGATCAGTTGCCTTCTTGCTCTTCTCAACATGTCATCGACATAAATCTCCATATTCTTTCCAAATATGTTCCTTAAAAACCTGGTTGACCAACCTTTCGTACGTTAAAGGGCATTACCTTATAGTAGTAAGTACCTTGGATGGTGGTAAAAGATGTTTTCTCTCTGTCTTTCAGTTTCATTTGATCTGATTTTACCCCGAATATGCATCCATAAAATTGAGTAGCTCATTCCCAGCAGTGGCAATGACTAGCTGGTCAGTTTCAGGTAATGGATAATAATCCTTCAAACAGGCCTTGTTGAGGTATGTAAAGTTAATGACCATCTTCCAATTGACGTTGTTCTTCTTCACCATCTCAACTTTTGAAAACTAATTCGGGTATTTCCCATCTTGAATAATTTTAGCTTTCTTGAGTTTTTCCATCTCTACTTCGATGGCCATATTCTTCTTTTTGGCTAATACTCTACACTTTTGCTTCACTAGCTTAGCATTCTCCACTATATTGAGCTCATGGAAGAGCATATCTGGATCGATACTAGGCATATCCTCGTTGCTCCATGAAAAAACATTTTGCCTATGTTTTAGGAAGCCAATAAGAATTTTTTTCAACGATAGGTCTGAATACAATCCTATCTACACTGTCCACTCTGGATGTTCGTCGCCAAGAATCAGGGGCTCAATGTACTTGTTTGCCTCACCCATCACTAATTTATCTTTATCTAAAGGATTTAAAATCTTGATTTGATTGGTCTATGTCATCTTTTCCCGCTCCTCGATCGAGGTGAAATAACGTTATCTTACTACCACAAAGATCCCTTCACCTGGCCTACCCCATCATTTGTGGGGAATTTCATCATTTGGTGCACCATATAGGTGACCGTTTCAAACTTCTGTAACCCATTCTCTACCAAAATAATGTTATAAGACGACGCCAGATTCTCATTCATCAAAAAGAATTTCATCACATGGGTGATGCAGGTCAGCCATGTACCTCTCGTAACTTCTAGTTTAATGACTCCAAGGGGGTACACTTTCTCCCCAGAGAATCCACTGAGTTGGTGGTGATATGCCTGTTAATTTCTTTCGGACATACTGATCCTTTTTAAGCAATCATAGAATAATACATTTTATGAACTCCCCTTATCCACCAAAATTCTCTATAATCCTGTCATGGACCATCATACTCATGACCAACGGGCCATCATCGAGATACATCAAGCCATTCAGGTCGTCCTTTGAGAAACCTATGATCATATTGTCTATATTCACCTTATGTGGGCAAGTATAAACAAATTCAACTAAATTCACCTTGTCCCTTCCATTTACTTCTCAAACTTTTGCATCATTCTTGTAAGCTTTCCTTTTTATAGGTTCATCGCCTCATCCCGCTTCTCCACCAATAATGAATTACATATCGAACAAGATCATGATAATGTTTTCTTTCATCTCCTTAGGCTTTTTAGGCAAGTCACCATCAATTCCTTCATCTGAATCTTCATCATCTTGCCCACATTTCTTATTATCCTTCTCCTTAAAAGGACACTTTGATCATCTTCTCGTCTTGGGCTACCCGTAGGTTTGACTTATCGGCCTTACTTTTCTACATACTTTTCCCGCTTCCCCCTCCTAATCAAAGCCTCAATTTGATATTTAAAGTCTAACTAATTATCACTTTTATGGACATGATCTTTGTGAAAATAGCACCACTTGATTTTATCTCGCCTATCAATAGGAGTTTTAGTTTCGCTGGACATCTGAGCTTCTCGATTCCTCGTATCTCATCGAGGATGTGATATACCCCTACTATAAGGGGTGTGTATTCATTGAACTTTTTCGATTGATCTTTCTTTGGCTTCTTTAACTTTTATCTCTTTTTCGAGCTTCCTCAAGCGTCGAACTTCCTATAAGCAGATTCCTTGGTAGCCATTGTCTCTTTGGCATTCATGATTTTCTCATCCTCAGCTCGGAGTTTTTCCATGGTGTTAGGAGTTTTTTTTCCAGTGCCTAATAAGCATCCTAGGCAAGAAAACACTCTTAACAGCAATGATTTCTATTTTTTCATCATAATCCACTACCTCCAACTTTCTAGTGTTGAACCTGATAATATCCTCCCTCGTCATCTCGCCTCCTTTTTGTCTAATGTCGAGTAAGTGAGAAAAAATATATTTGGAGTCCAAAACTTGGAGTGATGTTAGTGTAAAAGGAAGCCCCCACCTCTGAAGGTGGCTTTAAAGTGGCTACCAATCATTTCCTAAGAATCGCTGAAAATATTCGTAAAAAACACTCCTAAAAATGGTCCAAACAAAACCCTGAGCTTCCTAATATTTACTCTCCAAAAATTACCCAACAAAATATTAAAAATATTACTCTTAGATAATACGAACACAAACATAGTTGTATTTTTAGTTGCAAGAAAAATGGTGGAGAATATTATTTCATGGTTTTTTTTATAACAAATAAAGCTTTTTGTTTTACTTTGCATAAAGACATAAATTTTTGAAAGAAATTAAGTGAGGAAGGTTAAATATAAAGGAGTAACTTCTTAAATCTTGACAACGCATTGGTCTAAGTGCGTAGGTCTGTGCACGAGTCTTAAGGAGTGAGGCTTACACCACTAAATATTTCACACGCACAAGGATTAGATGGAAACCACTAAAAAATATCTAACAACAAACTTCCAAAGTGATCACTCCCGTATACAACCCTCACTAAGCCACCATATCGGTTTCGGTGATCCGCGCAATTCGAGTTAGTCGTGTCATTTTCGAGCCGCGTTGATTTTTATTTGAATATAAGTTTTCGCTATTCTTAAATCTATACAAGTTAATCGTTTCATATTCGGGTAATTTCGGATTATTACCATAAATGAATTATCGTGTCAAAAATTGCCAGCCATAGCTATAGTGGTTAGGCACTACGGTTGACAATTAGTGGCCCAATCTTTTTTATTGTTGTTTCCCATAAAATATTAATTACATGTGTAATATTGAACCTATTAATCCTAACACTCCTCCAACTATTTCCAGTAGCCATGTTTTATAGCCATGAAAACGGGATTTCCCTACATATTTCACTCCTTAATAATTCCACACTAATTGGTTGATGCAGTTAACACCTACCACTTTATCTTTTTATTTTACTTCACTAACTATTTTTCTTTCATGATAATACCACACTCAGGTATTCTTTTTAGCCCGACTATATGCACATGCAATCGAATTCAAATGATACAAATACCCATAATATGATTAAACTTTATCTGAAATATCCTTCGTTCGTTACAATTTTTTTTCTAAATTCCTACTTTAATTAAATAAATCTCCTTGCGTATAAATGAGACAAACTCACACATAATTAAAATCACTTAGTTTATCTCATCCCTATAACTTAAATTTCTTCAGTAACTATTTCTTACTAATAACTTTATTCTTTAAAATTATTCCCAATTGGCAATGTAACATTTACATTAATTTAATATTCATTAGATATACCCCTCCATATGTAACGCCTGACCCGAATTTATGAGTTCCGCATGGTCAATGTTATAAAAGGCGCACCTAGGCTTGAGGCTTGAGAGAAACTCCCCGCCTCAAGCCTTTTATGCCTTATTCTTGGTAAAAGCCTTAAGAGACAACTTTTAAAAAAAATGCTTTAGTGAAACGATATCACATTTTAAATACTTTTTTTTATAAACCGGACCAATAGCTTGTCCAAAACAATCAAATAGTATTTTAATTTGCAACTATTCAAACATATTTTTAAGGTATGTACAATTTTAGTATTTTTAATAGCCTTGTTATGGTTAAAAAAATTAAAATATATTAAAAAAAGGTCTAAATGCCTTTTCACGACTTTTTATGCCTAAGGCCCGCCTAGACTTCTAAGGGTTACGGCTTGGCCTCCACACCTTAATCATGCCCCGCGTGTTTTAGAACCTTTCACGTGGTCAACCCGGTCCATCCCGAGCATTAGGTGTGAAGTGCAATGAAATAACCTATATAATGTTGCTTGTCCAATTTTATTTTAAATTAACATTTCACTTGTTTAGCATGCGATTCTAGTTTCAAGATAAACTACGTGTGGGACTTATGGGGACCACCCCAAATCCAAGTAAATGGAGATACTAACGTAAAACAAATAAATTATAATTACTTGTATAACGCTCTCAAAATACGAACCTATACCCAACTTGTAGTAACAGAGCGAGAGTGTGAGCCTATGCCCGGTGGGAATATACAAGCAGTATAGAAACGAACGGCAAAAAAATACTCACACGCTACCATCATATGAATGTGAAAATGTATATACATCTACATCTACATATACCTATAACTTTAAAATAATACTTATTTAAATGCATTGACCATTTTACTTACGAAAACCCTTCTCATCCAGATTAATTCACATTAATCTTGTAAAGACTTCATTTATTCATACTTAGCATTTCTCACTTTATTTAACATACCCGATTCAAAATTTAACACCACTACATGTAATACCCTATATTTTTATGATTCAAATAATTTTGGAATTAATTATTATTGGGGGATTAATTGATTTAAAATGTGAGAATTTAATTGTTCATTAATCCGGATTTAAAATAAATATTATCTAGAGTGCCAAGGGTTAATACTTATTGATTGAATATTACTGTGTGATATGTAATATGGAACTATACACTTCGGTAAATTATCAAGAATAAGAAATACGACAGTTTTGTAAATTAAGTCAGATGCATGGGTGAGTCGTGTCGGGACTAATTTAATGGAATAAAAGATTAATTATTTTTGGGTAACTCGTATGGTCATTTCTAGTGCTCCATTGAGTCCGAAAGGTCCGAGATAGTCAGAATAGTATACCCGGGTGTTTAATTTGGGTCTTGGGGCAATTTTAGGCCTATCCGGCACCCCGAGAGGGCATTATGGTAAATTGTATTTTTGGGCTTAATTAATGGACGAAAATTAGTAGTTATTTTATCAGCCAAGAAAAATCCATTAGGGTTGAGAGATACAGAAAGTAAAGAACGGCCATAGAAGGTGTGAGGGAGAGAAAATTCCAAGAGGGAAAACCCGAATTTACACCACCTTACACAACCACCACCACCACCGTGTAGATCGGGATGAGGGGAACACACCCATACCAACAACATCAAGAAATTAGACGACCAACTTGAGGTAAGTGTTTATTACTTTCTTTCTTTAGTAACAATCATACTTACATTAGAGTAGGTGAAATGAATCATGATTTACATGTTAATTGGGTGAAAATTTGAGGTTAAATGATGATTAAAGGCTGGGTTAATTAGTTGTTGGTATTCCTTCATGTATGTAGAGGATTAATCACAAAATGGAATTATATATATTGATGAACGAATCTGGGTTGATTAGGTTCTTTAATTGAAATTTTGGAAACTAGGGTTCATGTTAATTAATTTGGGGATTTTATTTAATTATGATGATTGATGATGAATTAATGATCCTAGGATGTTAGGAATGATTTATAGCCTCTAATGTGTTGATTGGGATTGATGACGAGGTGTTAGGTGATGAACCGTAGAAGTTTTTAGGGTTAAAAATGGTGAAAACGTAACTGTTGTAGAACAGGTATGACGTAACGGAACCGGTTCAATTTCTGGGGGATTCGGTTCCATTTGGTGAAAATGTAACTGTTACAGAATAGGTCTGATATAACGAAACCGGTTACATTTTTGGGGGATTCGGTTCAATTTTTGCAGATTTCTAGTGCCGCTGCAGAACCTTGGAGAACCTGGGAATTTTTCTTAGAGTCCAGTTTTGAGTTTATCGGTTTATTGGAGTGAGAGAAACTACCAGATAGTAAACTTAAACAAGATAGAATTTCAGGAAAGTATGTGATAATTAATACTTTACTTATTTCGGTATAGAGAGAATGTACCCTGGAGATTTCGAGAGAGATAGTAATCTAAATATTTATACTATACGTACTGTTGATATTAAAATACGTATGAGAAGTATATAGGTAGGTTGGGAGAATACCCATAAATATTAATGGGATGTGTGGATACCTATTACTTACTTAATATTATATGTATAACATACCTAGCTGCTTGCTATCATCGGGGGGGGGGGGGGGGGGGTTGTGTAGAGACAGTCTTATCCAGGGTTACCTTCGGGGTGATATTTGACTTGTATCTCAGAACATAGTACTGTGAAGACTTATTTGTGAGTTGATAAGTTAACTGACTATGGGAGCATAGGTATGTGCGTGACCCATAGGTATGTGAACTTTACGAGATGTACCGGGACATGATAGTAGAGTATGAAAATGCACTACAGGTTTAGCCTTGGGGTGCTGTATTAGTATATGTATATTATAGTGGTGAATATATCTATATATACTTGTGTTATTCCTACTGTGAGATAATTGTAGGTCATTAGGATAGTATAGTCCTAAGTGACGTAAGCTGTGAATACTTAACCTAGTGTGATAACACTTAAACGAATTAATAAATGATGGTATTAATAATGTGGAAAACTGGGAATCACGGGTTGCTACCACGAGGTATAATAATAAGTATAAATCGTTATCTAGTTAGAAGTGTTACGGATGGCTAGGTGAGAATAGTTGTACGTTAGGAGTGCACAAGACGAGAGGTGAGATTCTCATGTGAGAGTTCGAACTAACATGCATTTGATACTTGCCATATTGCAAATTTTAAATACTTGCTAAAATAAATATTTTTACACATCGGGCTCTGTCCCGTTTCTTGCATCTCTTCTCTCTCTTGCTATATATATGTATTATATTAGGTGCTCAGCCACAGGGACACCAACCGTAGAGATTTGGATTGCTTGGCGTGCTGCAGCTGTTGTGGAAGTTGTAGGTCTTTGCATTAGACGCCTCTATCATTTCACTCAGTCCTAGATAGACTATTCATTTAGGTCATGTGTCGCCCATTCCTTAGACATTTATTTGAGATTGTATTCAATTTACTTTACTTTCATTTCAGTTGCATTTATTGTTCCTATGGTTCTTGGTTTAGAGTTTTGAACTAGAATGTTTTATCCAGTCCTATTTATTTTAGTATGTGGTTCTGATTTAGTAATTGCATTAATTAGTTATGGTGGATGGATGATGTTTATATTCTTGGATTAATAATTGAAAGATTGTTTTTATAAAGGAAAATATTTTGACACTAGCTTAATTAATTATTAGGTGGTTAATAAGGTTATTATGTTTTCGACAATGATGCTAAGAATGAACCAACTGAACATTCTGTTTTAAATTTTATGAAGGACTGATCACTCGATATTTAATTGGGCAGGGTGTCACACTACACTTGATTTATCTCAACCCATTCCTTACCGGAATCACCCTTGTCTATTCATTTAAATATACTATAGTATTTTCATTGAAAAGTACCAGTTCAACACACATATGTACCGTGTTAGAAAATACTATTTATCATTTGAAAAATCTTTTTAATTCATACTTGCAAATTATGGGTTTAACAACTTAGGATACATAACCACCTATTTTCCCACTTTACTTTACTATTTTTACTTTAACTTATGGACATTAATATATTTACACATTTACTTGCCCATTTCATCTTTACCGGAACAGTTATTTCATTCATTCAAGTTAGGTTATATTAACACATTTTACCACACAACCCATTTCTTAACATGTGCCATATTTCTTTTATCTTTTCTAGGAATTCTTACTTTACCACATACTTACACGGGCTCCACACCGACGGCTATGTGCACCATATGCCCTGGCCAGTGATTTAGAGATTTCCCTTCTTGCTTATTTCCCGGTTGCATCTGAGTCCTTATTAATTAGTTTAACATTCTACACATGTACACATCATTTCACTTTTTCTTTGCTTTTACCCGACCAAAGCCTAAACCCAGACTTAACCATCCGTTTTTCCCATTAACACTTGGAAAATTATTTCTTCTTCTTTAAGTCCTTTACACACACACACACACACATAATTTATACTAAAATCATTCACGCTTTAGCACTTAATTTATTTTCACCCATACTAGTGTAAAGACGTTCTATGACATTTTCATACCATAAAAATGATCCACTTTAAGTAAATTACCAATTTACCCTTTACTTACCAAACTTAAAATTTAGTCTTTTAACAAGTGTTATTTCTCAAAAATGGTTATTAGTTTCCAACTTAACATTTTAAAGACTTTAGCCATTTTAACACTTGTTTAATATCACACTTTTTTCAACTTTCCCACTTGTCACTTTAATACCTTTATCTAAAAAATGAGCATGTGCATGAGCATCGAACCAGTATGAGAGTGACACCTTGCTGATCTCAACTAAGCAATGATGACCTCAATATTCCCTCACGTGGAGGGAATAATTTGGTTATAAAAGATTTGTCCACGTGTTCCAAGTTATACAAGAACTTGTAGAAGCTCGGCTGTCCTTGGGTGATACCAACCTCGGCCTGGAAGAGTACGAGGTTGGTGAGGTCGGGCAACTGCTTGATCAGAGGTTATCAGCGATGATCTTGGCTCAGTAGGAGAGCCGAGGTAAGGCAGGTGGAGTTGTAATGTGGTCCTGGACCGAGGTAATGGTGGAGTAGCAGGAACGTCGGCTGATTACCAACCGAGGCTGATTATGATGATTGTGTAGTCTCTGCCTCCTCGGCTTACATCCAGTCGAGGTTGATGTATGGTGAAGACGTGATGCCGGCCTGATGGATTACTATCTGCATGTACCATGAGGACCTCAACTGTTGCTTGGCTGTGAGGCAACTAGTAACGTCGTCCATGGCCGACCTTTCTTAGGACGACACCGTTGGTCGCTAACCTAGGGCCCTTCTAACCTCGGCCATCTCTCAGGACGAGGTTGGTGTCTCTGAGCTGTTGGGTACATATAGGGAATATCAATCACCCCTATCCCTTAGTTACCTGTGTGATCGGGTGCCTAAGGGGTATGTTTATCCGAGGTTGGATTTCTTTAGGTGCCCATATTTTCTTAACAAATGTCAGCTTTTGAAGGTGGTCGCGTGCTTGGCAAGTGAAATAATTATGGCCTTTTAGGGTCCGAAGGCAATGATGGGCCTTGGGAGTTGGGCAAACTTATTCAAAGGTTTAAACCTCCTTTATTTCTCTTTCTTCTTCATTTCTCTCCTTCCCGCATTGGCTATCTCTGCAACTGTCTCTTTCCCACCAAAGCTTGGCTGCTACGCTTTCGGGGATCTCTATATTTCTTTAAATCTCCTTCATTTCACAAGTCTTCAGGTATCGTCTCAACCTTACTCTGCCATTTTTAGCCCCTTTTATTCTTGTCTTTTCAATTTTTGATGAGAGTTATGAACTTTCCAGTGGATGTTTGATTTTTTCGGGGAGTTTCTTAAGTTTTTCGGTAACTGTTCTTGTATGTTCTTCATTGTTGGGTTTAAAAATCCCAGTTTGATCCTTAGTCCAATTTCCAATCCTGTTTATTTAGGATTTAGAGTCCAAGTGTAGGGTCTGAATCATATGTTTATCAACTCTTAGAGGAATTCCCCTCTCTGAGGGAGAAAACCTTGGAAAAAATTAGGCAAATAGAACGAGCCCAAGAGGAAGCTCGTAGGGCAGAGGCATTCCCTCTTAGGCCTATATTCCACCACCTCTGAAAGTGGTATATCCTGAGCCATCTGTGCCTACAGAGGTCCCAGTGGAACCCATTCATATGTCTGAGTCTGAGACGTCAACCTCAGACCCTAAGTCTGTTGATTCTTTTGAAGAAGCCATGAATTACTCCGTCCGGATGGACCAAGCCCCTGATCAAGCCGAGGTTTCCAGTCATGCCTCATCTCATAAGAGTTCTAGCACCTCTCACTCTTCCTCCAATGTTGAAATTATAGGGCCTAGCGTGGCTGTTCCCCCAATCCTTGACGCTATTCCCCTGTCGGCAGCCACAGGAGCTGAGTTTGCTCAGAGGTTCCCTGGTGGTGTTCCCTTGTCTGCTCAAGCAGATGTTGACCGGGATGAGGATGACGGTAGAGAAAGAGATGTTGACACCTCTGAGGAGGACAAGATAGAGATCACTGTCAGTGAGATCGACCTTTTAGCCTTTAGATATCTGTACTCCTATAAGCCCCTCCATAAAACTCAGGAGACCTATGAGGGACGAGAGGGCCTTCGACGGCCGAGATGGTGAGATCTTCTTATACGAGTAGATGTTTAGGTTAGGGTTTTGTCTTCCCATTCACCCCATAATCAGGGCTATATTGTCCTACATTAACTTAGCTCCTTCCCAGTTATCACCCAATGCTTGGAGGGTGATAATTGGAGCTATAATCTTATGGAGGGCAGTCCATCACTCAGACCTTCCCGTCCAGGTATTTATATGGTGCAACATCCCCTCATCTTCCAGGAACCATCCGAGCTACTACCATTTCCTAGCTCAGAAGTCAAATAAGAAGATGTTGCAGTTTACCCAAACCTCGAACCACAATTGGAAACCACGCAGCTTCTTTGCATCAGTGCCATGGGAGTTTGGTCCCTGTGCCCCCTCTTTATCCCTAGAGCCGAGAATACCCCTGAGATGGGGAAAGGTGACAATGGATGCTAGGGCTGACCCTGGGCTCAGCCAAAATAATCTACAGAAGGTCAAAGACCTTCAGGATCAGGGGGAGCATGGTCTTCTAGTCAAGTACGAGCATTTGATGACCCCCTAATATTTCTCTGAAACTGGCCTTGGGGGGAGTCCTCTGACCGAGCTCCATAAGTTGCTTTATTATTTCAACAAGTTATACCTCTGAATTTGTGATGTCTTTAATTTTCTAACTCACACCTTTCTGTTTGCAGAGCGCCCAAAAGGAATTTCCGACGACCTCTGGGAGATGACAGCCCCTAGTCTCACGAAACTTGTAAAGAAAGCAGGTTTAAATGCACCTCCTCCCCCTACAACTACTTCAAGGGATGAGGCCTCCAAGAAGAGGAAACCTGTCGACCCTGCCCCTACGGATCAGAGGCAGAAGAAAAAAGCTTCACAAGGGGATCGTGCCATCCCCATTTCTTCTGAAGATGCGTTAGTTTCTAGTCTGGAGCAACTGAAGATCGACGACAGTCTTATCAGCCAAAGTCTGAAGGCCCTGAACACTATCGGCTCGGCCATAACCGATTCTGACAAATGCTTCTACCGTTCTCTGGAGAGGCCTCTACTGGCCGAGTTCGCCCTTCATCGATCTATTCAAGTAAGTCTTTACTTTTATTCGAACAAGTGTAACCTCATCTTTAAATTATACTAAGTCTTGAACTGACATCTCTGCACATGTTCTACAGGGTCTCCTCACTATGCACCATTTTGTTGACTGGACTCTGAGGAAACTTCCTCTGATTGAGAAGGGCTAAGAGGCCGAAAAGATCGAGGCCACTCTAAATGCTGAAGTGGATCACCTGAAGGCTTCCTTAGAAAAGTCTGAGGCTAGCGTAAAGTGAATAGAAAAGGACATGGATAAGCTGAAGAAGGATCATAGCTCTGCCTTGAAGACTCAAGCTGATTCTCTTCAACAAAAGGTCGACGTCACTGTGAAGTCTGCCTTGGATGATGCCTCCGATAAGATCTTGGAGGACTACAAGGTCTCTGAAGAATTTGTCAGCTTTGACTTTGAGTACCTAGAAAGGGGTGTTAAGGCCACTAGCAAATGGGCTTCCATGAAGGAGAAAGATCAAGGAGCCTGGCAACCTCTACCTTCATCGGTCTGGGTTACGCCGATCCTCAGTTTGCTTCGGCCTTGTAAGAGGTCGAGGAGGAAGGTGGCGCTGCACCTACTGAGACTACTCCTCAAGAGGATACCAGGACTGAAGACGTTGGTCCTCATGATGATGGGGTAGAGGTGACCAACCTCGGCCAGGGAGATGGGGGTATGTCAACTAACCCTGAGGCTGTAGACACTTGACCACCTTGTGAAGCTCTTTGTAATTTTTAATTTCCAATTCAAACTGTAACCTCTGATGACAAATTCTGTTACCTTGTGTCTTGTAATTCTTAACTTTATTCTACATCAACCCTTAAAGGGGGATCTATTTCTTTATTTGCTGAATGTTCATTGAATGATTCTTCTGTCATGCAATGTATTTGTGTTAAGGTCTGAAGTTTCAATATAATGGTGTCTTCATGGGCTTATAATACTTGTTATAAGCTCTGAAGTGATCCAAAAATGATGTCTTACCTTAGACCCTGTCACCAAATCCTGATCTTATAAGGCCTGAGGTTATCAACTAAGATGTTATTCCCATAAATAATATATTCACCAAATTAATGATGTTCAAGGTCTGAGGTCATCCAAGTGTGATGTTCACCTTAGACCCTGTCACCAAATTAATGATGTTTAAGGTCTGAGGTCATCAACTAAGATGTTACCCCCATAATATATTCACCAAATTAATGATGTCTAAGGTCTAAGGTCATCCAAGTGTGATGTTCACCTCAGACCCTGTCACCAAATTAATGATGCGCATGGTCTGAGGTCATCCAAGTGTGATGTTCACCTCAGACCCTATCACCAAATTAATGATGTTTAAGGTCTGAGGTCATCAACTAAGATGTTACCCCCGTAAAATATTCACCAAATTAATGATGTCTAAGGTCTGGGGTCATCATCTAAGATGTTACCCCCATAAAATATTCACCAAATTAATGATGTCTAAGGTCTGGGGTCATCAGCTAAGATGTTACCCCCATAAAATATTCACCAAATTAATGATTTCTAAGGTCTGAGGTCATCCAAGTGTGATGTTCACCTCAGACCCTATCACTAAATTAATGATGTTTAAGGTCTGAGGTCATCAACTAAGATGTTACCCCATAATATATTCACCAAATTAATGATGTCTAAGGTCTGGAGTCATCCAAGTGTGATGTTCACCTCAGACCCTATCACCAAATTAATGATGTTTAAGGTCTGAGGTCATCAACTAAGATGTTACCCCCTTAATATATTCACCAAATTAATGATGTCTAAGGTTTAGGGTCATCAGCTAAGATGTTATCCCCATAAAATATTCACCAAATTAATGATGTCTAAGGTCTGGGGTCAACCAAGTGTGATGTTCACCTCAGACCCTATCACCAAATTATTGATGTTTAAGGTCTGAGGTCATCGACTAAGATGTTACCCCCATAATATATTCACCAAATTAATGATGTCTAAGGTCTGGGGTCATCAGCTAAGATGTTACCCCCATAAAATATTCACCAAATAAATGATGTTCAAGGTCTGAGGTCATCCAAGTGTGATGTTCACCTCATACCCTGTCACCAAATTAATGATGTTTAAGGTCTGAGGTCATCAACTAAGATGTTATCCTTATAAATTCTACCATTAGAGCGTAATAAACCAATAGTTGACACGGAAACTGATCTTTTCATTAATAATCTCTTCATTAGATGATACATTTTCACAAAAAATCTTGCAACATCATATGTAATACTTTTTTAGATGATCAACATTCCGAGGATTAGAGAAAGGTTCCCCCTTAAGGTTTTTTAGCCTGTAGGTCCCAGGTACAACCTCCTCGGTTACTTTATAAGGGCCATGCCAATTTGGGTGGAGCTTGTTTGCCTTCTGTAATGTCTTCTTCAGCACGAGGTCTCCCACGGCTATGGGTCTTGATTTTACCCTTTGATTGTAGAACTTTGTTGTTCTCTATTGATAAGTTGTCTGTCTGACCTCTGTGTCTTCCCTTCGCTCTTCAATCAAATCCAGGTTAAGTCTTCTCTCCTCCCCATTCCTCTCAGGTTCATAACTCTAAACCCTATGAGTAGGGAGTCCTACTTTGGTTGGTATGATAGCCTCTGAGCCATGTGCTAACATAAATGGGGTTTCCCCCGTCGGCGTCCTAGTCGTTGTTCTATAGGCCCATATCACAACATAAACCTCTTCAGTCCATCTTCCCTTAGCTTCTTCTAACCTCTTCTTAAACCCATCGAGGATAGTTCTGTTGGTGACTTCGGTCTGACCGTTTTCCTGAGGTCGGCCAGGAGAAGAGAAAAATTACTTTATCCCAACTTTTTTACAGTATTTTTCTAAGGAAGAATTCTTGAACTGGGTGCCATTGTCCGAGATGAGGGTGTTTGGGAGACCATATCTGCATATGATGTTCTTACAGATAAATTGGAAGGTCTTCTTCTCTGTAATCGTGATCATCGGCTCGGCCTCTACCCATTTGGCGAAGTAGTCAATAACAACTATAAAAAACCTGTAGTTGCCCGCCTCTCTTGGTAAAGGCCCCACCAAGTCGATTCCCCATATTACGAACGACCAAGGAGAACTTATTGACATCATAGGCTGATGAGGTTTATGGGGGATAGTGGAGAATCTTTGGCATTTATTGTAATACCCCGTATTTTTATGCTTTCTAAATTTGGGGATTTATTAAATTTAATGTGAGATATTAATTTAATATAAATTTGAAAAATTAATTATTTTTATAATATCTAACGTGACGAGAGTTAGTAATCATTGGAGACTTGTTGAATATTACTAATGAGTAAAGTAATATATAATATTGGTTCTATTAAATGTCACGAGTGAAAAAAATTACAATTTTGGAAATTTAAGTCGGGACACGCCCGTGTCGTGTCGGGACTAAATGTTGATTAATAAAAGTGAATAAATTATAAGTCACCCGTGGGTTTAGTTTGGGTCTCAGGGCGTTTTTAGGCCTGATTAACACCCCGGGAGGGCGTTTTGGACATTTTACATTTTGAAGCCTAAAAACCCACGAAAATTTTAAGGTTATATCATATGCTTAGGGTTGTCTTCTAGGGTTAACACAACCAAAAATAAGTGACGGCCATTGGAGAAGGAAAGGAAGAGCTTACCTAGGAGTTCTAGGCCGAAAATTCCTCCGTTTGCACCGCCATCACCGCCAAACTCTAGATCACGCCACAAGGACCACAACCACACTGATTTCAGCTGCAAATCAGAAACAAAAATTCCCAGGAAGTATTTATCTTGCTTAATTTCATTAATTCTTCATTCATATTAGTTTAGGGTTGGTTAGGATGAGTTTTTATGAAAGAAAACCCATGTTGGTGATTAGAAATCGCATGTTGTAGTGATATAAACAATAATCTGGAAATCCCTTTCACATGTAGAGGTTGAACAACAAATTTATATTGGTTTAGAAGTAGAAATTCTGGGAAAAGAATAAGAAGAACTAAGTTAAAGAAATTGCTAGGGTTGATGAGAATTATATAAGTTTTGGCCCTTTTAATCCATGAATCTTGATGAAAACTCGCATGCTTTACGTAGAATATTGCTCATTTGAGTTTATAATGTTTGTGGTATAAATTTCTGGGAGTTTGGGAGTTAAAAATTTGGATTTGGATGATGTTGGATTGTAGAACCCGTGACTGGTATTCTGCAGATTTCGCCATACCTGCTTGATTGATCGATTGAGCCAAGAGCATCGATCGATCGACCCCTTTCTATCGATCGATCGACCCCTTCTGGGAAAAACCAAATTTTCCTTGGGTTGACTTAATCCGATTAAATGCATAATAAATCTTGATTAATGTTATTAGGACATAAGGAAACATAAGGAGGACCAGTAGGGTCAAGGTAACCCCGTTAAGTGGAACTTTAATGAAATGGGAAAAATAAAGGGTAAACGAGGAAATATTCATACCTAAGAAATCTAACGTGCGTAGACTTAAAAATTGAAATGTCTAGGAGTTGGATTAGAAGGTGAGTGAGGGCTTACTGAAATTGTACTTAGGTAAAGGAAATACTTCGAGAGATGAGAAGTGAGTTGGAATAAATTAAATCTCGAAAATAAAATGAATAAGAGACAAACCATTATACGTGATGACTAAATAACAAGTAATAAGGATAAATTTCATAATCATGGGTCGTGAGAATGTACCCAACTGAATATGTTAATAGTAGTATATTTATATGATTGTGTTTATGCATATACTATATACGTGTAAAAATAATGCCCGCGCTACTTGCTATCCCCGAGATTTCCGCGCTAGGATAGTCTTATCTCGATGCGACCTTTATGGGGGATATTGACTCGTACCCTAGAAGATAGAAATCCTTTGGTACAGGCTATCGGATCGATAGTCAGATGGTCCTAAGAGACATGAGGTCATATGCTGACCTCTTAGAGACTTGGAAACTATGCTTTGCCTCAATATTGTTTGTGTTTTGTTTTAATACAGTTCGAGAGTGATTTCGAACTTGTATTCCCCTTAGTACGAGTGATACGGGGACTGGATAGCAGAGTATCCCCGCACAATAATTATTATGTGGGGTGCTGTTAGAATATATATATTATATGAGAATTTAATATATATATATATATATTTAAATCTGGAATTTAAGAACTACCTACTGTGTCTATGGTAAGTAGGAAAGGAATAATTATTTCAATTTGGGAATAAGTGTTTGAAAAGTATAATATGTTACTGAGAAACTTTATTAGTAAATAAGGTTTAAATGAGAACTTTGTTGTTAAATGAAATTAACCTCTTAAATAATTGAATTTGTCAGTTTAAATCTTACGAGCAACCTAAGATAAGATAAGTTAAACCGTTGGGAAGGTTAGTGCGATATGCGTGCACATTAGAAGAGAGGTGAGAATTTCTCAAGGGAGTGCCGCACTAATATGTTGTTGCATTGGCCAGTAAACATTTTAAATACTTTCTAAACAAATTATAAATTGTTTTTACAATCGGGCTCTGACCCGTTTCCATTTTCTTTTCTCTCTTGTATATATGTATATATTATAGGTGCCCAGCCACAGGGGCGTCTTGCATAAGATCCTTTGGAAGGAACGTGCTGCAGCTTAGGTGGGAGGTGCAGGCCTCTTGATTAGACGACTTCATTTTTTATTCCACTCCTAGCATTATTTTATCCAGTTGGGCATGTGTCGCCCTTTTCCATTATTCAGTTGTTTTATTGGATATTGTGATTCGTTTATTTCCAGTATTTACACTTTGGGATTTATTATTGTCAGGATGTTTTCCTTTAAGTTTTAAATGTTGGATTCAATTAGTTGAATGTTTAATCATTTGGATTATATGTCATAGGATAGTTGTTATGTGATTATTTAGCTATAAATTATGTAAAGTTAAATGTTGGTTTATAAAATAAAAATTAGAAAGTAATCTCTAAAATGGTTTTGACACTTAGCTTAATTATTTAGGCTGTTTAAATTGGAAAAGTTATTTTTACGACAGTGATGCTAAGAATGAACCGACCGTTCACCTTGATTATAATTTAATAAAGGAATGATCACCCGGTATTTAATTAGGCAGGGTGTCACATTTGTCACACCTTTTCACATAGGCTGTAGCATTCTTAGCCAATGTCGGCCACCAGTATCCCTACATGATAATTCGCTTGGCTAAAGGTCTTACTCCTATGTGACTGGAGCAAGAACCCTCATGCATCTCCTATAAGATGCGGGGAACTTCTGTGGGATGGACACATCTGAGGAGAGGTAATAGAAATCCTTTCTTATATAGGACATCTCCTACTATTGAGAACTTTGCAGCTCTGTACCTCAGTTTCCTCCTCTCTAGCTTTGATTCCAGTAGTTCTCCCTCTATGATATATCTGATAAGGGTATCCATCCATGAGTCCCCTAAGTTAAAATTGAGTCAAGGGTTACTAACCTCTTCTTCTTCAATGGTCGCCTTGGGCAGGATCTCGACTGGAACTGTCCATTTGATGTATGTCCTGGTTGCTGAAGCCGACCTTGCTAGTGTGTTTGCGTGACTATTGTTTTGATAAGGTATTCTCTTCATCTTTACCTCTTCAAAACCTTATAATATCACTCTTACCCTCTTCAGGTATTTGGCCATCCTTTCGTCCTTGGCCTCATAAACCCCCAACACTTGATTAACAACCAACCTTGAGTCACTGTGAAGAAGGAGTCGTCTTATCCCAAGGGTCTTTGCCAAGGAGAGGCCTGCTATCATGGACTAATATTCCGACTCGTTGTTTGATGCCTTGAAGTTAAACCTTAGGGCATATTCAATGTTGGTACCATCCGGGGCTGAGAGTATCAGCCCCATACCGCTTCCACTTTCGCAAGAAGACGCGTCAACAAAGAGGTTCCAGATGTCTTTATATGATGAGAAGCCCCCTTCTGACATGATTCCGTTCTTGAAGAGGTACCTAACTTCCTCGTTCTCGGCTAATCCATTTCTGGCCCTCTTTGGCACAACCTCTTCTAGGTCTCGAAAGACGTTGCTGTTTGGTCCCTCTGCAGCCTCTAGGTTATTCTCGGTCTCTTCCCATGTGAACTCAGCAACAAAATATGCAAGTGCTTGCCCTCTAATGGCCACCCTGGGTTGATAAGTAAGGTCATACTCCCCCAACTCAATGGCCCATGTCATTAATCTACCCGACTTCTCGGGTTTGTGGAGGACTTGTCTTAGTGGGGAGTCTGTGAGGATGACCATAGAATGGGCTTGAAAGTAGGGCTTCATCTTCCTAGAAGCATTTATCAAGGCATAGGCTAACTTTTCTATCCTAGGATAATTCTATTTAGACCCTTGAAGGGCCTTACTATTGAAGTATACAGGCCTTTGGACCCCAACGTCTTCTCGTATTATGGCTGTACTTATAGCTGATTCAGAGACTGCTAAATAAACATACAACTTCTCTCCCACTATGGGCCGAGATAAGAGCAAGGGAGATCCGAGGCAGGACTTGAGTTGATTAAAAGCCTCATCACACTCTTTGTCCAACTCGAAGGCCTTTCTAAGCACCTTAAAGAATGGAAGACATTTGTCCGTCACTCTGGAAACAAATCTGTTGAGTGCAGCTACTCTTCTAGTGAGCCTTTGAACGTCCTTGATGCTTCTTGGTGTATTCATGTCGAGCAAAGCTTTAATTTTCTCAGGGTTTGCCTCTATTCCTCTCTGATTGACAATGAATCCAAGAAACTTCCCAGAACCTACCCCAAGACACACTTCGCGGGGTTGAGTTTCATTATGTACAAGTCCATGGTATCGAAGGTCTTTTCTTGGTCTGCCACATGGGTGCAGACCTTTAAGCTCTTCGTCAACATATCGTCTACGTACACCTCCATAGTCTTGCTTATTTGGGCCTTAAATATCTTATTCATAAGACGTTAATATGTTACCCCCGCATTTTTCAATCTGAAGGGCATAACCTTGTAGCAATATGTCCCTTTGTTCATGATAAAGGATGTCTTCTCTGAGTCTTTGGCATCCATGAAGATCTGGTTGTAGCCTGAATATGCATCCATGAAGCTCAAGAGCTCATGCCCTGTGGTGACATCTACCATTTGGTCGATCCGAGGTAAGGGATAACTGTCTTTTAGGCAAGACTTGTTCAAATCGGTGAAGTCTACGCACATCCTCCATTTCCCATTGCCTTTGGGCACTATGACTGCATTTGACAACCACTCTGAATATATGACTTCCCTTATATACTCGGCCTCTTCCAACTTTCTAACTTCTTCCCGGATGACATCGTACTTATCCCTAGAGTAAACTCTTCATCTCTGTTTGATTGGCTTAGCATCCTTAGTCACGTTGAGTTTATGGCACATAACCTCAGGGTCGATGCCAGGCATGTCTCTGTGCCTCCAAGCGAAGACACCCTGCCTCTTCCTTAGGAAACTTATCAGCTCTTCCTTGATCTCCACTTTTAAGGCTTTGCCGACCTGGACGGTTTTTTCTGATTCGTCTTTATTGAGGACGATGGATTCTACCTCTTCCGCGAACTCTCCTTTCTTCCACTTTGTTTCATCTCGCGGGTCAAGTGTATCAATGTTATATGTGGTAGTTACTCTCTTAAGGGCCTCTCTCTCTTCGGCTGAGTTGAAGTAGCATTCCCGTGCTATGGTTTGGTCACCCTTCACTTCCCCTACCCCATAGGGGGTCGGGAATTTTAGCATCTGGTGGTCCATCGACGACACGATCTCAAACTCTTTAAGCGCCACTCTTCCTATGATGAGGTTATAGGCCGAGAAGACATTTTCATCCATAATAGAAAAAGTAATCTTCCGGGTCAACCTCTGATTAGGCATAAATTCTTCCTAATTTATCCCTTGATTTAGTTACTTTTAGCACCTTGAACAACGTAATTGAATTTACTTTATCTCATAATCTTGCTACTGACTGATCCTAATGAGTACACCGAGTTTCTGGTATTTTGTAGTGATTTTGCAGGTATTTGATGTCAAGAAACAAAAGAAAGAAACCGGACGAATCAAGAAAGAAAGAAGGAAAAGTCCCAAGGGCAAAAGCATAATTTCCACCAGGAATCCGGATGAGGTACCTAAAGAGAACTTGAAGACATCTCTTTCACGAGTGTATAGGAAGAAACGACACCTTGATCGGAATCCCAGAATAAAAGTATTGAGCAGTCAAAGAGGAGTCATAAAGTCAAATAGCCGGACGGGTCCGCCCCTATCCCGAACCGGTCCGCCCTGCCAAACTCCAGAAGACCCCGAATCGCATGCGAACCGAAGAAGGCCAAAATAAAAAGAGCCGGTCTGACCCCGAACCGGTCCTCCCTAAAATACAAAGAATCGATCCGCCTTGGGGGCAGACCGGTCCGCCCATGCCTCGGACCGGTCCGGGCTTCGAGTTTTGAGAATCTCCTCTCTTCCTAAAAAGGTTCCTATTTCAGCTGAAGTTTCGATATTATTGTAGAGTATATAAGATCAGACTTATTATTGTTATGTACACGGAGAATTAGTAGGTTTAACTTGTGCTTTTACAAAAACCCTAGTTTTAGTTAAGAGCTGCAGATTTAATTCAAGGTTTGAAGATTCCATTCAGTAATTTTGTGAGTATCAGTTTATTAGATTGCTTCTCTTATTGCTTGGACAATTCTAGTGAGTAATTCTAAATTTTAATTTAATTTCTACATTAATTTCCAATTTTATTTAGGGTAATCATGAATATTTGCATAGCAATCATTGTTTTCTTACACAACAGTTAGGCTAGATTTCCAAGGCCGGGGTACATGAACCCAGCCCGATGTGTTATTACGTGTGTATAAAATCAGTCCGCTGAATTTAGTGATTGACCATGATCGTATTGCGTAGTTACACAACAGTTGTAGATCTTTATATCTCGTTTGCCTCTGGGTACTCGTGATGATTTAGAGTGCAACTCGAGTATCACTATCGCGATACTGATTTACTCATCCTCAGATTAGGTATGACGCGGGCTTGAACCTCGTATACATAATGCTTGGGAGTACTAAATTCTGGGTCAAGTCAATGAGATAAATTTAAGATTAATATTATCACTGCACTACACTAGGGTTAGGGGATTGTACTCCCGCCCTATTTCTTTCATCATTTAAACTGAAAAGTTTTGAAATATCATTCATTCTTAATCTCGATAGATTAATATAGTTGCATTTCTCATATTTGCATTATCGCATTTAGCTGTAACCAATCCCAAAACCAGATCAATTTTGCCTTCTCTTCTTAGAGTCAAAGTTAGGATTTCTCCGTCTTTTCCCGTCGTCACAACTTCGTTGTCCTTTTTCCCTGAGGATCGATACCCGATTTATCGAGATTATTACTTGAGCGACATGCTTGCACTTGAGCCTAGAGTGAACGCATTTCTGAGACACATCTTCAGTCGCGTCAAGTTTTTGGCGCCGTTGCCGGGGAATTAGGTAGACTTAGGACTAGATTGAGTCAATCCAAAGCTTTGACAAAAAAATTCAAAAAAATAAAAAATAAAAAAATAAAAAGCACAAAAAGATTCACAATTATCATCTCTCCTAAGGTTAATGAAAAATTCTGAAACCCCTTCCACACCTCATAATACTCCAACCAACATTCACGAAAACCCTATAGTGGAGTATAATCCAGATAGTCCCCACACTCCAAACGCCCCACGGTTCTGGATCCCTCCTCCCACACCGTCACACTCAATCTCCAGTAACACTCCATTATCCTTCGTAGGACACACCTCCGAGCACACGTCGAGCACACCCAGTGAGAGCACCGAGTCGTTAAGTGAGAGAGAGATGTCGCAACATAGTAATGCACCCACCGGTGAGGAAGAGCCCCTGTACCGCCCGTTGAGAGAATTATTATATCCCGAGCGCACTGTCACTCCGGGATGCATTATACTCCCATATAATGTCGGGCAGTTCCGTTTCAAAAATGGAATGATCCAGATGCTACCACATTACCACGGTATGGATTCTGAAAAGCCATACCTCCATATTAGGGAATTTGAGGACGTGTGCGATACTCTCAACGATCAAACCTGCACACAAGAAGTAATTCGCCTCAAACTTTTTCCCTTCTCGCTCAAAGATAAAGCTAAAGCCTGGTTATGGTCTCTATCTCCAAGCTCGATTCCATCATGGAATGAGCTACAGTAGAAATTTCTCAAGAAATTCTTCCCACCACATCGAACAATCTCTATAAAGGCTCAAATTCAAGGGTTCAGGCAACATGAAAATGAGCCATTCCATCGATGTTATGAACGTTTCAACGAGTTAGTTGCTTCATGCCCCCATCATGGATTTGATCCATCGCAAATCATCTCCTTTATCTATAATGGGTTGAATCTTAACTCCAAACAACTTGTTGAAACTATGGGAAGTGGTCCATTTGTTGATTTAGATGCCCATGATGCTGATCTTCACATGAGGTATGTCGCCGAGACTACCCAATCCTGGGATACCTCCGACCCGAACGCTCAAAATCAAAATCGACAATCCACCACTGCTCCGTCGGTGTCCGGCCTATTCCACGTAGACAAGAATTCCATGACGGATAATCGGTTGGACACCCATGAGAAAGGATTGCGAGACCTATGCTAGATATACGGAAAAGGACCAGCTGGACCCATTCCAAACCCTATCGTGAAAGTGTGTGCGATTTGTGAGGCGGGAATTTCAACTAAGGAATGTCCGACGATACCCGCCTACAAAGTAATGTTGCAGGAGCAAGTTAGTGGTATAAGAGGTTTTAAGGGTAATTTCGGTGCCCCGCACGGAATTTCATATAACCCTTCATGGAAAAATCATCCTGGTTTTAGCTATGGGCAACAACATGCCGCAATGAACCCTCCTTCGCATGTTGCCCCTCCTCCACCACAACAATTTCAACAAGCTCCACACATGCAAGGACATGTGCAAGCGGAGAACTCTCGAGGATATAATGAATCAATTCATCTCAAGCTGGACCTCAACCAATGCCAAATATGATCGTCTGATTGGCGACATAAATGCGAATTTGTCAAAAATACAATCCTCATTGAGTGTACAAGAGAAGGGCAAGTTTCCTGCCCAAGGCCAACGACCTCCCCAAGGTCAAACTAGTGTTAGCTCCACCTTTACTGAACATCAGGAGAAATGTCAAGCAGTGACCACTCTTCGTAGTGGGAGAGTCGTTGATTTATCACCTCCTCCACACGACCCCACAAAAGATAAGGAGATTTTGCCCGGCACGAAAGAGGCCGAAGATGTCCCCTTAAACGAGAGTGACAAGGAAAACTCTAGTGAGCCTGAGGTGGTAGTGAAATCACCCTCCGCAGCACCATTTCCTCGAAGATTGATTCCCGCTCAAAAAGGGAGTCCACGTGATGATGTGCTAGAAGTGCTTAAGCAAGTAAAGCTGAATTTACCCTTTCTTGATGCCATTAAGAAAACTCCAGCTTATGGCAAAGTTATCAAAGATTTGTTGACGGTAAAAAGGAAGATGAAGGAAAAAATGAATGTCTTTCTAGCCCAGAACGTGAGCTCCATTCTACTAAATGATCTCCCACCTAAATTCAAAGATCCCGGTGCACCCACTATATCCTGCATTATTGGAGATAATAGAATTCAGAAAGACTTACTTGACTTGGGGGCAAGTGTAAACATACTCCCTTACTCCATTTATAGTCAACTTGATTTGGGCGACCTCAAGCCCACAAAGGTCACTCTCCAATTTGCAGATCGAACAGTGAAGATCCCACGAGGCATAGTCGAAGACGTGATCATCCAAGTTGACACTTTCTACTTTCCGGTAGATTTTGTCATTTGAGACACGGAGCCCTCCTTCAACCCGAGTAATCATGTTCCCATCATCCTTGGGCGCCCTTTCTCAGCTACGGCTAATGCAATCATCAATACGAGGAATGGGCGAATGCAACTCACCTTTGGGAACATGACCTTGGAAACTAACATCTTCCACATAGCCCAAAATGCAGGGGAGGAAGATGATCTTCACAAGGTGAGCTTCATAGACGAGGTAGTAGAAGAGTACTTTGAGGAAAATTTCTGTATCAATTCTTTAGAGTCCTGTTTAGCGACGAGATATGAGTGTGAGGGGACGTATACCGACTTCGAGAGGGAGGTTGGAAAGTTGAGAGAATTACTCGATGAGAGTACGTCGGACGAGGACGTGAGAGAGGTTAATTGGGTTTCCAGATTCGAGGAATTACCTCCGAGGGATACACACATGGCTCCCTCCAGTGAAAAATTTCCAACCCTCGAATTAAAGAAACTCCCCTCCCATATTAAATATGCATCCCTAGGAGAGGATGAGACATTTCCAGTTGTTATCTCCTCTAGCCTAGATGAAGGGTAGGAGGGTCAATTATTGAAAGTTTTGAGGAAGCACCAAAGTGCTTTTGGTTGGTGCATAGCTGATTTGAAGGGGATAAGTCCTTTGATTTGCACTCACAAGATCCATTTGGAAGAGGATCTCAAGCCCTCTAGAGAAATGCAAAGAAGACTGAACCCCAACATGAAAGAAGTTGTGAGAATCAAGATCATCAAATTATTGGATGCCGGGATTATCTACCCAATCTCGGATAGCAAATGGGTGAGTCCTATTCAAGTCGTCCCGAAGAAGTCGGGTATGACTGTGATTGAGAATGCTAAGGGAGAGATTGTTCCCCAACGCACCACCACCGGGTGGCGCGTTTGCATTGACTACCGGAAACTCAATGCGGGAACTAGGAAGGACCATTTCCCCTTACCATTCATCGATCAAATGCTTGAGAGAGTTGCGGGCCACCCTTATTATTTCTTCGTTGATGGTTATTCCGAATATAACCAAATTGAGGTAGATGTACTAGACCAAGAGAAGACGACCTTCACTTGCCCTTTTGGTACGTTTGCCTACAAACGTATGCCATTTGGCTTGTGTAATGCACCCGCGAATTTTCAAAGGTGCATGTTGAGCTTATTTAGCGACATGGTCGAGATAGGACTCGAAGTGTTCATGGACGATTTCAGCATTTTTGGCACCTCTTTCGATCATTGTTTAGACAAGCTGGAAAAAGTACTAACCCGATGTGTGGACAAAAACTTAGTGCTGAATTGGGAGAAGTTCCATTTCATGGTCACCGAGGGAATAGTTCTTGGCCACATAGTATCATCCAAAGGCATAGAGGTTGATAGGGCTAAGATATATGTCATAGCTGATCTTCCCCCACCGAAATCACTGAAGGACGTGCGCTCATTCTTGGGCCATGCGGGATTTTATCGAAGGTTCATTAAGGACTTTAGCGCCATCGCTAGGCCCTTAAGCAACCTACTCTTGAGGACAACCCGTTTGAGTGGACGGAGGCATGCCAAAGCTCCTTTGACAAGTTGAAGAACATGCTCATGTCCGCTCCCATCATGCAAGTTCCGAATTGGTCCTTACCATTCGAACTTATGTGTGACGCAAGCGATTACGCGATCGGGGCTGTTTTGGGCCAACGTAAAGATAAGCAAGCTCATGTCATCTACTACGCTAGCCGGACCCTTACCGGACCTCAACTCAACTACTCTACCACGGAGAAGGAGTTGCTAGCGGTAGTCTTTTCCCTGGATAAATTCAGGTCATATCTCATTGGTTCTCCTATTACTATCTTCACCGACCACGCGGCTTTGAAATATCTACTTGCGAAGAAAGACCCCAATCCGCGCCTCATAAGGTGGATCCTACTCCTACAAGAGTTCAATCTCTCCATCAAGGATAAGAAAGGAGTAGAAAACATCGTTGCCGACCATTTATCTCGGCTTTCGTCCGACGTACCTAGTGATCCCATACCCATAGACGAATACTTTCCGGATGAGCAACTTTTTGCTACTTCTTCGTATCCCTGGTTTGCGGACATAGTGAACTATCTTGTCACGGGAGACGTCCCCCCCCCCCCCCCCGATTGGACACCGCAAGATAAAAAGAGGTTTCTTAATTGGTATCGCATGTGCTTTAACGATGATCCCTTCCTCTTTAAATATTGCGCCGACCAAATCATCCGATGATGTGTACCGGATGAAGAGATCCCGAAAGTTATTCAGTTTTGTCATTCGGAAGCTTGTGGAGGCCACTTTTCGACGAAAAAGACGGCCGCTAAAATTCTGCAATGCGGCCTCTATTGGCCAACAATCTTACGGGATGTGAATGATGCTTGCAAGTCATGCAATAGGTGCCAATAAATGGGAGCCATTTCTCAACGAGACATGATGCCCCTTACCCCCATACTCATCATTGAGATATTCGATTGTTGGGGTATTGACTTCATGGGTCCTTTCCCCCCGTCCTTTGGTTTCCTATACATCCTAGTCACGGTAGATTACGTTTCTAAATGGGTGGAAGCTATAGCTACCAAGACCAATGACAACAAAGTGGTGATAAAGTTCCTCTAGGAACACATACTTTCTCGCTTCGGTGCACCGAAAGCGATAATTAACGATAATGTCACGCACTTTTGCAATAGGCCATTCGAGACGCTCATGAGAAAGTACGGTGTTGTCCACAAGGTTGGAATGACATATCACCCACAAATGAATGGGCAGGCCGAGCTAGCGAATCGGGAGATCAAGAACATTCTTGAAAAGATCGTCAATCCTACCCGAAAAGATTGGTCCCTTAGATTGACCGATGCACTATGGGCCTATCGTACCGCATTTAAGAACCAACTTGGCATGTCCCCTTTCCGTTTTGTGTATGGAAAGCCTTGCCATCTTCCCATTGAGCTCGAACACAAAGCGTATTGGGCGATTAAGCAATTGAACTATGCCTTGGACAAGGCCGGTGAAGCCCGCAAGCTTCAATTGAATGAGTTAGAAGAACTATACAATGATGCGTATAAGAATGCCAAAATTTCAAAAGAGAGGATGAAACTCGCTCATGATAGCATCATTCGACGAAAAGAGTTTCTCCCCAGGCAAAAAGTTCTTCTCTACAACTCTCGGTTTCACCTCTTTTCGGGCAAGTTGCGGTCACGATGGTCTGGCCCGTTCGTCGTGAAGAACGTTTTCCCCCATGGAGCGGTTGAACTAGACTATTTAAAAGGGGAAAACACGTTCAAAGTAAATGGACAACGCTTAAAGCCATATCTCGAGGCGTGTGCGGAAGAGGTCGACACAATTTGGTTGTAGGACCCCGTTTACGGGGTCAATTGAGCTGAGAAAGTGAGGTCGTCGCACCCCCGACGCGTATGGGGTGAGAGTCATGTGTGTGAGAGTCATGTGTGTTTTGAGAGTCGTTAGGACTAGGTTTCGTTCGGGAAAAGCATTCATGTGTTTCGGGAATTTTGAGTTAAAAGGGTGTTGACCAGTGAAATCGCGAAGGTTTTTAGGCCGATTGGATAGAGACTATATCGGGAAAGCGAACATTTTTGAAGAAGAGAGCTAAAAATAGAATCAGAAGAAGTCCAGCCCAAAAATCCTGGGCGGACCGGTCTGCCCCTACCCCGGACCGGTTCCTTTTATTTTTAAAAGAATCGGTCCGCCTGTAGATTGTTGAAAAGTCAAAGGGCCGGACCGGTCCGCCCCTACCCCGGACCAGTCCGCCCTCTGGAGATCTGACTTCTCCCCTTCCCAAGATTCACCTCCCTTTCCCCCAATCCCATTCCTTTCCCCCAATCCCATTCCTTCCCCCCAATTCGTTCTCCCTCTTCCCAACCCCAACCTTTCCCTCCCAAATCCATCCCCTTTTCCCTCCAAACCCTTTCCCTCCAAATCCAACCTTTCCCCTCACCCCTTCCACTATAAATACAACCCCAATCTTCCCTTTTCCCTCACACCTTCAAACCACTACTCTCTTCTCCCTCTCTTGTGTCCCAAGAAAATCCCTCCTATTTCCATGGCCCCCCGTGTTGCCCCCACCAAGTATGATTCGACTTTGATCCAACCCTCCGGTCACGGCGACTACCGCTCCCGCCAAGAGGAGCGATGGTGAGCTCAATACTTCGGTTTGGGCCGCAAACTCCATATGGAGCGCGCGGTCCAATGGGAGGCTCTGCCCAATTCCGTCACCTCCCTTTTCATGGCTCGGGGCTGGTGCCGCTTCCTCAACCAACCTCACGAAGCGGTTTGGGCCACCGAAGTTCTCTCTTTCTATGGCACACTTGTTCGGGCGGGCCAATTTGAGGCTGAAGCTTTTGTGGATGGGACTTCCATTCCCTTTTCCTTGGCCCGTCTCACGGCCAAGTTGGCCCAGTTTGATGTCCCGGACGTCCCAGAATTCACGTATCCATAAAATGTCCCCCCGGTCGACAAGGACATTATCATGGCCCGCATTGCGCCGAATGTGGCTTGGTCGGGGCAAACCGTTGCCGTTGGACGCCTCAACGAGAAGGCGCGCCTCACATTTCAGATTATGTGCGCCAACATACTGTAAACTTCCAACGATTCCGCCATGCGGCCTCGGCAAGCCACCTTGACGTACCACCTCTTCGACCCCCAAACTTCCATCCATTTGGGCCGCACATTATACGCGGACATCATTAACGTGTCGTTGGATGAGAAGGGCATCGCCCCCCTTCCGTATGCCCGATTGATCACGTCCATCCTTAAGGATGCTGGTATTGAGGCGCCGAGCGACTATACTCGCCTCCCCGGTCCATTCAGACAAGGGACACGCACCAAAAGTGCCAAACAGCTAGCTGTCCTCCGGGCTAGGCAGGGAGGTGATAGTGACGAAGAGGCTGCTCCGAGCGACAGCGAAGAAGAGGCCGGGGCAGCCGGTGAGGACGTCGAGATGGGAGATATCGGCCCGGATGAAAAGTCGGCCGAAGAGGAGGACGACCCAGATTTCGAGTGGGCGGGCACGGACCTATCCGCTCGTATGGCAGCACTTGCGACCAACTTCAACACCTTTCAAACCAACTACGAGCGCGACATGGACATCGTTCTCCGCTTTCAAGCGGACATCTATCGCCGCATAGGGGACCCGAATGAGCCACTACCTTCCTACTACCAGAACCCCTATGACCCCAATGCGCCCGGTTCCTCCCACCCCCACCCCGGTGAAGCTTATATGGTGTTGGCAGTTTTTTTACTTTATTTTTTCCTGTTCACAGTGTATGCTTTTTTCCTGCACATGTAACACAATCCTATTGTAATAAAGTACTGCATTTTCTCTATTTGTTTGTTTTATTTATTGCACTTATTATTTTGCCTTATTTAGATTTCAGTCCTTTTTGCTTGAGGACAATGCAAAAGTCTAAGTTAGGGGGGGTCACAAGTGCATATTTCCAAAACTTCACAAATTTTCAAAATGCCCAGAAATTTCAAAAAAAAAAAATCATAAAATTTTGAAAAATCCAAAAACATTTTTGTTCAAAATAAATAAAAATTGGAATTCAAATTTTACAAAAATATCATCAAAACTCAGTTTAAAGTCTCAAGTTGTAAACATTCATCATACACAAAGCCGAAATTGACCAAAGATGGAAATTGAGCGAAAATTGACGACTTAACGAATAAACGTGGAGATTAACAAACCCGGTGAGATTCGAGCCTATCACGTTTTGCGAGTTTTTAAATCAATCCGAGTTAATTGTTAACTCAAAGTTCTTTTTTAGCGCCTAATAAGTTGTCAAGGATCTCAATCCTTTCATTTTGATCGGTTTTGAAAAATGTGTGCAATATTGCCTTGAAAAACGTGCCAAATTAGTCTATAAACTTAAATTCACCTCGAAACGCATATGGTAACGCAATTGGCATTTTGGACAATGAAGTAGGCCCTCGTTTGTCACCCAAAATTTTGGCCAAAAAAAGTAGGAAAAAATCACCCTTTGCAACCCAAATTGAGCCGAATAATTTTCCCTTTCGTTTGACAACCCGAAAAACCCAAAATAGCCAGAATTGTGAAAAATGAGAAAATTTAGAATTGAAGTCCAAAAACTGCAGATAAAGGGGCAAGAAACAAAATAGTATGTCAACAAAAATAACAAGAAAAGAAAAGAAATAAAAAAAACAGAAAAAATAGAAAAAGAAGAAAAAAATGAGATATTGCCCGGAAAAAGCACAAATGGACATCATTAATGACTTTTCCAATTCCAACCTTCCATTCCTGCTTCATTTTACCCAAGGCACCCTTTAACCCGAAAAAGTCCTAACCGAGTCTAAATTGCGAAAATTAATTACCGCGTGGAGAGTTAAGACACCAAAAGATAATATATGAGATTAAGTGCGCTAAATAGAGGCAATGTTCCCGTTTTCAAAATCGTAATCCTTTGATGAGGTCCCTTCACCAGAAAGTTTATGTCTTTCTAATTGTATGCGTGAATTTGCTTCCATTACATTTACTCTTTATATCACGCATACCGAGAGAATAGCCATAATCCGAGAGACTCGTTTGTGAGAGAAGTCCGTGAGAAATTGAAATCAAAACGAATTTTCGGACAAGTAGCGTAATGATTAATCAGTACAAATTGGCGGTTATATTTCCGGCTTCACAGACACACACTATGATGTGAGACTTGTGAACATGACTTAATGATGAATATTTTCTGGAAAAGTTCGAATTGCACAATTTTTGCATATTTTGAATTTTATTTGAGTCGAATTTTGTGGGTATATTCTCTGCAAACCCTCACGAGATAACACTCGTCCTACTAGGGTAACCTAGGGGTTTAACGGCTTGTTGCATACGCTAAATGCAATCGCGTGCCCGTGAAAAAGGTATTTTATCCCAATAAAAGGATTTTCAAAAGATGAGCCTGACTAGGATTCTTTTACATTGCTCGGGACGCGCAAAGTTCTAAGTTAGGGGGTTTGATTAGGCATAAATTCTTCCTAATTTATCCCTTAATTTAGTTACTTTTAGCACCTCGAACAACGTAATTGAATTGACTTTATCTCATAATCTTGCTACAGACTGATCCTAATGAGTACATCGAGTTTCTAGTATTTTGTAGTGATTTTACAGGTATTTGATGTCAAGAAACGAAAGAAAGAAACCGGAAGAATCAAGAAAGAAAGAAGGAAAAGTCCCAAGGGCAAAAGCTTAATTTCCACCAGGATTCCGGATGAGGTACCTAAAGAGAACTTGAAGCCATCTCATTCACGAGCGCATAGGATGAAACGACACCTCGATCGGAATCCCGGAACAAAAGTTATGAGAAGTCAAAGAGGAGTCAAAAAGTCAAATAGCCGGACCGGTCCGCCCTTATCCCGGACCGGTCCGCCCTGCCAAACTCCAGAAGACCCCGAATCGCATGCGGACCGAAGAAGGACAAAATAAAAAGAATCGGTCCGACCCCGGACCGGTCCGCCCTAAAATAAAAAGAACCGATCCGCCTTGGGGGCAGACCGGTCCGCCCATGCCTCGGACCGGTCCGGGCTTCGAGTTTTGAGAATCTCCTCTCTTCCTAAAAAGGCTCCTATTTCAGCTGAAGTTCCGATATTGTTTTAGAGTATATATGACCGGACTTATTATTGTTATGTACACGGAGAATTAGTAGGTTTAACTTGTGCTTTTACAAAAACCCTAGTTTTAGTTAAGAGCTGCAGATTTAATTCAAGGTTTGAAGATTTCATTCAGTAATTTTGTGAGTATCAGTTTATTAGATTGCTTCTCTTATTGCTTGGATAATTCTACTGAGTAATTCTTAACTTTAATTTCATTTCTACATTAATTTCCAATTTTATTTAGGGTAATCATGAATGTTTGCATAGCAATCATTGTTTTCTTTATTGTCACCATGTTAGGCTAGATTTCCAAGGCCGGGGTACATGAACCCAGCCTGATGTGTTAGTGCGTGTGTATAAAATCAGTCCGCTGAATTTAGTGATTGACCATGATCGTATTGCGTAGTTACACAACAGTTGTAGATCTTTATATCTCGTTTGCCTCTGGGTACTCGTGATGATTTAGAGTGCAACTCGAGTATCACTATCGCGATACTGATTTACTCATCCTAGATTAGGTATGCCGCGGGCTTGAACCTCGTATACATAATTCTTGGGAGTACTAAATTCCGGGTCTAGTCAATGAGATAAATTTAAGATTAATATTATCACTGCACTACACTAGGGTTGGGGGATTGTACTCAAGTCCTATTTCTTTCATCATTTAAACTGAAAAGTTTTGAAATATCATTAATTCTTAATCTCGATAGATTAATATAGTTGCATTTCTCATATTTGCATTATCGCATTATCGCATTTAGCTGTAACCAATCCCAAAACCAAATCGATTTTTCCTTCTCTTCTTAGAGTCAAAGTTAGGGTTTCTCCGTCTTTTTTCGTCGTCACAACTTCGTTGTCCTTTTTCCCTGAGGATCGATACCCGGCTTATCGGGATTATTACTTGAGCAACAGGCTTGCACTTGAGCCTAGAGTGAACGCATTTCTGAGACACATTTCCAGTCGCGTCAACCTCTTAGGCCACTCATCGCCTATTCGTACGTTCATCTCATACATGCCCAACGGGTGGACCTTTTCACCACTGAAGCCCATTAACGGATGATGATATGGTATCTGCCTAGGTTTACTAAGGCCAAGGCTTTTAAAGCAGGGCCAGAACATCACATCTGCTGAACTTCCTCCATCTACGAGGATTCTATGTACCTCGCACCCATACACCCTTATTGTGATTAATAAAGGGTCATCATGCAGAGCTAGGATGCCTTTGAAGTCGAGTCAGGAGAACCCAACTATAAGATTTTCCATATCCACCTTCTTTCTCTTCTGCTTGGTTTTGGAAGACGTCAGATTTACCACTTCTGGCTTGGCCACTAACTTGGATTCCTCCACATGAGCTTTTCGATCAGCCACTTCAGAACCGCCCCCTGTGAGTCCTTTACATATGGTGTTAACACTAAAGGAGATCATACCGACCCTCTTCACCGGGGTATTGTCATCTTTTAGTGGGAGGTCCAGATCATCCTCATCATAACCCTTCCGGTCATCGTCTCTTCTTGCTGGAGTATCGTCACAACATCTGTCGTTTCTCTTCTTTCTAGGGTCATCTCTTCCACTTTTAGCAGCCTTGCCATTAACATACTTCCTCAACTTTCCTGATTTCAACATCTTCTCGATCTCATCTTTCAAGGCAAAGAACTTATCTGTAACATGGCCATGGTCTTGGTGGAAATCGCACCACAAGTTCTTGTTCCTCTTATGTGGAGGAGCCTTCAGCTTCTCTGGCCATCTTAGTGATCGGTTATTCTTAATCTCATTTAGGATGTGTTCGCAGCTCACAGTTAGAGGGGTATAGCGTGCGAACTTATCATCGGCTGATCTCTTCTTCCCATCCTTCTTTCTTTGGAACTTCCCGCTGCTATCGCCATTCTCATCCTCGTATTTTGCATCCATGGCCTCTTCAGCATTCATGACCCTGCCCGCAGTTTCCAATAGTTCTTCCATGGACTTGGGAGGGTCTTCCGTAAGTTTCCACAACAACTTCCCTTTCTGAAGACCTCCTATGTGGGCGGTCATGGATATATTCTCTTTGTAGTCTTTATCCTCGAGGTTTTCTTTATTGAATCTAGTAATGTAGTCCCTTAGGTTATCGTTCTTTCCTTGCTTGACATACAATAAATGGGTAGTCTTCTTTTGAGGTCTTACCCCCAAAAAAAAGTTATGAATGAACCATTTAGCCAAACCCTTAAAGTTCTCTGTTGAGTTCTTCGGAAGAGAGGTGAACCAGATGTGTACAGCTCCCGTCAAAGTCCTAGAGAAGGCCCGATATTTCATCTCATCTGGTATTGAGTAAATGTCCAACGCAGACTGATACATCTCAATATGATGTACAGGGTTGCTACTACCGTCATACTTGGGAGACACCCTAGGTGGCTGGAACTTAGCAGGGGTAGGGAAACTCACTATCATAGCCACGAATGGAGAGACTTATGAGAAACCTATTTGCAGTGGGTCCCGGATTTTGATGAGGTCTCTTATCTTATTCTCAAGACATTGGATGGAGTCATTCCATGGTCTTCCAACGTCGACCTGGACGAGGTTGTCCCCAGCCACCTCCAAAGGGTGGACTGAGGCTTCCCCAGCCGCACCACAACGTCGGCTATTGACCTATTCCTAGTCCATACCTCATCCCGTGTTAGGTCGGCCTTGATGAGGCCGACGTTGGCCATCGTTCCTTTATGAGTCGACTACACTTCTCGACCTGGATAACCTCTGTCGTAGGTCGTTTACTAGGCCGAGCCTTTCAAAGGCCAACCCTCTACTTAATCGATCAAAAGCTGACCCTCTTTGTTGGGCTTCTTCACCTCTTCTACCTCCACAACCTCGGCTCTGCGGGATAGGACGTATTGTGTTATTTGAAACCTCATACGGCTCCTAACAATCTTCTGGAGCGTCTTCTGCCTCTAAATCATCATACCTATCCTCAGGGCGAGGGTGTCCTTGCCTCCCCAGACGCAAACGTCTAGGGTCAGTAATGTCCCTCCTCCGCTGAGGCATAGGTTGGTCTTTTTGCGGTGCCTGGGGTGGTCCAATGATGTCAGGATGAGACTGAATAGCCGCTGGAGTGATCATCTCCGGTGAGACCCAAGGTGGTCTCATCATATTCTGACTGAGTTGTGAAAATTACTCCTTTATCGCTTGTTGTGTTGCAGCCAATGACGTCAACGCTACTATCACTTCTGCCATTTCGGACTGAGGCGGTGTCTGGATGGAACTAGGCCCTCCAGCACCAGGCGGTGGAAGAGGTGGCGGTAATTTCAACGTCATATGTTAACACTAAAGATCTTATAGAGTAAATGAGCTTTGTACCTTGACGGACCTCTTTCAATGGTGAAGCAGCTCCACAGAAGGGGTGAGGCCTGGTTCACCACCAGAGTCTCCAGTGAGGTTAAGCAAAAAATGAGGAAGAGATAGCTTCTCGTTCCCACAGACGGCGCCAAAATGATGATGCTGAAAACAACAACAACCCTCAAGGTGTTTGTAAGATCAAACTAGTGATAACAATGGCAGCATAAGAGTATACTAAATATAAGAGATTGAGGTGAGGAGAAGTCTGATGAACACTTGAATGTAAGTGGTTCAGCCAATCTGTCCTACATCCACTATGAGTGAGTGTGAGTAATATCACTAAATGAAGGCACTAATGGCCATGGATACAATCTCTCAAGATTTCTCTCTCTACTGTGTAAAAATGACAGAGTTTTAGCCATGGTTGTAGTTATCGATCCCTTTACAAGGTAGAGGATGACCTCTATATATAATGCTTAGGGGGTGTAATGTACCCCCTAAGCATACAATGAGAATGTGCATGAGCATCGAACCAGTATGAGAGTGACACCTTGCTGATCTCAACTAAGCAATGCTGACCTCAATATTCCCTCACGTGGAAGGAATAATTCGGTTATAATAGATTTGTCCACGTGTACCAAGTTATACAAGAACTTGAAGAAGCTCGGCTGTCCTCGGGTGATACCAACCTCGACCTGGAAGAGTACGAGGTTGGTGAGGTCGGGCAACTGCTCGATTAGAGGTTATCAACGATGATCTTGGATCAGTAGGAGAGCCGAGGTAAGGCAGGTAGAGTTGTAATGTGGGCCTGGACTGAGGTAATGGTGGAGTAGCAGGAATGTCGACTGATTCCCAGCCGAGGCTGATTATGATGATTGTGTAGTCTCTACCTCCTCGGCTTACATCCAGTCGAGGTTGATGTATGGTGCAGACGTGATGCCGGCCTGATGGATTTCTATCCGCATGGACCATGAGGACCTCAGCTCTTGCTTAGCTATGAGGAAATTAGTAACGTCGGCCATGGACGACCTTGCTTAGACGACACCGCTAGTCGCCAACCTAGGGCCCTTCTAACCTCGGCCATCTCTCAGGCCGAGGTTGGTGTCTCTGAGCTGTTGGGTACATATAGGGCATATCATACACCAAAATAACATTTCTCACATTTTTATTCCATAAAAATGGTCATTATTTCCTTTTGCTAGAAATACACTAAAATAATGTCCTCCTACATTTTTGTACCATAAAAAGGTCCATTAATTCTTTTACTAGGAAATACACAAAATTGATATTTTCTTACATTTTTATTCCATCAAAATGTCCATTAATTCTTTTACTAGGAAATACACAAAACTTATATTTTCTTACATTTTTATTACCTAAGAATGTCCGTTAATTCTTTTACTAGAAAATATACAAAACTGATATTTTCTTTCATTTTTATTCCATAAAAATGTTCCTTATTTATTTTTCTATAAGGCCTATCATTATTTCATATTAATCGTACTCTTAATGTTCAACCATAACAAAACTACAAATATTATACCAAATGAAGTCTTAAATATAAAAAGAGTAGATTATCCCACGTCAAATGAAGTCTAAATCAGTGGAAGGCTTGAAAGATCAAGGGAGGTGACAACCCCCTACCTCCTAAGGTAGACTTAAAGGGGTTGTCTAGCACCACCAAGTTTGCCTCTACGAAACCCCATCAAAATCCTCTACAAAGTCTCCAATAAGAAACTCATCTTCTTCATCCTTCAAATTTGTCTAGGGTTACAGTGTTGTGATAAGGGATGGTTTGAGCTCCTCTAATTGGGTTGGTAGGTGGTGTATGATGGTGGGTAAATGTGGTAAGGTCGGATGAAGGAGTTTTTTACTCCATGGAGCCAAAGCTATAGAGAAAGAGAGTCTAAGTCTTGCAACAATGCAGTGTGTATGACACACACGGTTATCTCTTCTCTCTTATAACTAAACTATCAGCCTTTATGGATTAAGAGGAAATATCCTTATTCCAAAATGTTTCCATCTTAGATATTGAGTCTCCCACTGATCAACAGCTCATAAGATCTAACGGTGCCCTTTAAGACAGCGAAATAAATAGAAGCAGGCATGTTAATTGATTTGTTCACGTATCTCTCTTTCTCTTTTACCGATTTTATACATATACCTAGAATTATTTTCCATATAATCAGGCTCCAAGAGATGACATTGATTTTGAGTCCATAAGTGAGAGCTCGACAACAAAGGTGTTGGTCTGATATTTACTGTGTCATTCGAATGATTCAACTTGTCATTCAAACGAGATCTTCTCCTTGTTCGAACGACATCCATGGTCGTTCGAACAACCAAATATAACTTTTTGCATATTTTCCCCAATTGGTTTCCAACATCTGAGAACAAACCTAGGTAACTCTATATTTCCATATAAAATCCATAATCCAATAATGTTCTTGGTTCAACCCAATTTGTTACCCACAATCTCCTACAATTGATACTTTGTTCCTCTTCGTATAAATTCCATATATAATTAAATAAATTTATTGGGGCGGGGTATTACACCATAAGGTCTAATTAACCAAAACTATAATAATTAGCCCCATCAATTGTTAACTATGTACCATCCCAACATTATCTTATCATATATATTTCCTAAGACATTATTGAAAGTTTAGGTTAGTACAAAAAATAACAGAAAACATTAGATGTATGAGGAAAAATACCACAAAGGGAAAAAATATTGGGATTCACGCGCTCTCTCATTAAACTTGGAAAGGAATTTTACAAAGATTAAGTGCCCAACTTTTACCTAACGCCCTTTACATATATAATTTCCTTGAGCAGTTAAAGTTTTACCTAATTAAATGAGAATTAACAATAAATCTCCGTCACCAATTGAGAAGAACTTCATTTTAATATGAGCATCACACCCATTAGATAAATCCTCAATGAAAGACCTAATTCTCTTGTTTAAATTTAGATCTGGTTTGAATATAATATGAGAAGTGAATTTGATTTGGACTTTTGTTGTTTTGAAGGAAACACTCATTTTAAAAGACCTCTTAAACACTAGATCAAGTATGGATCTAGGTCAATTCTCTCAAAAGTAAGGAAAAATGAGTGTTTTAGAGTCTTTGGAAAAACTCTAAAAAAGATATCAAACAAAATGTTCACCACTCAAAAACTTTTTCATATATGAGTGAAGTCAACTATTTATGGGATGGTTGAAAATTCTTGGTACCATGCACACGCTAAATGATTTTTTTTGTATGCACAATGCAATTCTAATTGGAGATAACTAATCCATGTGTCCATCTACCTGTATCACTTAAAACCATGTGTAGAGTTGGAATTTAGCTCCATACACGTGCTTGTTCAATAAAAAAAAATTCAAATTTTTGCAAGGTTTTAAAAGAAAACCACTAATGTTTGAAACCTTTACTCATATTCGAAAAACACATTATGCATTAACTCATAATATTAAGTACAAAAAGAAATGTCTTTGAAAATTAGAGATGTAAAAAATCAGAAACCAACTAAAATGATATCAATGTAATCACGTTGTACGGAGATTTGATAGATGTGTTGAACTGGACGTTGCACGAAGTGTAAAAGGCAATCAATATGAATATTCCTAGTCCATACATACAAAATCATAGACAATAATAACCAATTTTTCAAGGATTTTTCTTCTTTACACTCAATCGACATTTTCTTGAAATCAATTTTGAGCACTTGGTTTTTCAATTAAATCTCACATTTCTCCTTTTTATAAAGTTCATTTTACTTTATAAGTGAAGAAAGTACAACATTCAATACGTCCATCAACTCTACTAAATTATGATTCTCAAGTTGAAACTTTGTAAGATTTTTCAAAAAGTTTTTCTTTTGAACATAAAAAATCTTGAATTTCAAGGCTAACATAATTTTAAAGTTTTCAACTTTAAGTATTCGTGATAAAGTTCGTAAAAAATTTCGAATATTTTCATCATTGAATTCATTGTCACTTTCACAAAATGATGTAGAGCAAGATGCATGAGAATTTACACTTGAAATTACCATGGTATCATCATGATAAATAATGCTAGATGTATAATCATTAACATGAAAATGTCTCTCAACACATTCTAATGGAATATCACTTGCTTTCTCCATATGAGAATCTCTCATTCTATTTCTCATGAGCATTTTCTTTCTTATAAGTTTGGGGTGATCCAACCAACTCTTTTAACTTGCAATTTTTCCTATTTAAATCTCATTTATAATGAACGCCTTAGTATTGAACCTTGATACTAAGGATCTCTGCACCTTTGTATGTGATGCCCCATAAAATCCATAACTAGATTGATCAATTCTAAATATAAATAATACTAGAGTAAAACAATTAATAACATTATAAGAATAACCACAATAAATTAAAACGATATAAGTAATGAGAATGCTAAATAACATAATAACAAATCAATAAAACATCTTTTATACCCTCGAACAATAATGTAATAAAATCCAACAACTAGAATAACGTAACTCATACTAAATCGTTATCCAATCTATGAATAATAAACCAACCGAGAATAAATAAAACTCATACAATCTCTGAATCAGATAATAAAACTAAATAAAATAAGAAGTTGCCTCACTAACTGAATGGAAATAAATACTATAATGAAAATGAGTAACATGTCTCACACCTACATCATAGGAAGAGATAAATGGAATTGGTGTTGGAAAAGTTTTCCAACTAAGAAAGCTCAAATCTGAGGTGGCAGTTCCATCCTAGGGCCTGTAAAAATAGTTCCAAGAAGACAATTAAACCTATAAAGTCTATAGTGTAAAAAATATCATTAAATTTAGGCCAAAATAATAAAAACATATCTTCCTTTGATATCAACTTAATTTTAAGTTATCTCGAGCCAAACATCCAGTACAAGAATGCAGTACTAATCTCAATCCCAAAAGATATCCATATTACACAATTCCATCATTTTCCTAAGTACTATATATGTTAACAATTTCTAACATATAATTCCATGAATACGTCACTAGAATAATAATAATTTATAAGAAAATGGGAATCACACAATCAAATATCCACGTGAGTATACCCATCTCATATCCAAAGCACATACGGCTATGTACTTACCATATACATAGTGTGAATGCCTCTTTATATATATTCAAGAATCACTTGTACCACTACTAGTTATAGCTATAGGATATCCCAACCCTATACCCTCAAAATAGCATCCAAAGAAAATCACTACGCCATCACACCAAACGTACGACTGTATACACAATGTGACACCCTGCAAAAATCTAAAATATATTGATCTGATCTAATATAAAAATCATAGGAATCAAATTTTTTTTCTAACATTCTTAGCATAAAAATAACTAAAATCGAATAAGCAATAACAAGATAAAGATATACAAAATCAAGATAAAACTAACTCTGATACCTATCACTGCCAATACATCATAATCCATCTCTGGAATATAAAATATAACCATATAAATGTCCAACTCTGAAAATATGTATACATGTACAACCTGACTATAAATAAAAAGGTACAATAAAGAATGAGCAACACTTGCTCGACTCCTATAATTCTGAGAAGAAAAAATGGGATATCTGTTGATGTAAAAAACTAGATTATATCTAATTAATCAATCAGAGATAAAAATATATAGGAAAAAGGATTTGTAAAGTGTTTCAACCTTGTGATAATGGCATACATCCACTGTTTTATACTGCTCACTGTTTGCCTTGAATCTCGATCAAAGATTTTCCAAGAGATCCAAAGTCCACTTCTTGTGAGGAGTTTACAATGTATTTATAGACTTGAGGCTCTATATATGAAAGGATAATGCGCTGTTAACTAGTAGACATATACCTCTGTACGATATAAATGCGCATTTAATGCGTAGTTGTCTTTTGATACTCTTGATTTGGATGCTCTGCACGCGAAGTAGCTCAGACCAATTAAGTTGCTCGGGGCCTGAGTTATCGGTACACTTAAGTTGATCATCTAAAGTATTTGTATTGGCCATGTAGGTTGACACGTGTCTTCAAGTGATTGGTCCATGTTAGCAGACTAAATTTAGTATCAACAAAAGCCCTAAATGTTTCACAGTTGAGGTTGAAGGAGAGTGTGGAATATTTTGCTTGAAATTGCTTGGATTACTGTTATTCTTGAATTTTAGGAAGACTTTCCTTGTATATAATTCCTTTTTGAATGCATAATATCAGGCTTCATAAATATTTTGAATTTTCACGATCACTTCGATATTTGTGCCTTTTTCCTCTTTTAGCTGCCGGAAATGCAAACATCTTCCCTTGTAATCATTGCTTTTCTCTATTCCCAAGGTAAAGTATTTAAGTGCGACAAAAATCCTATCATTTTTCACTTTTCAAATCTGTATCTCCGAACTCTTCATTTTCTCTCTATCTTGTGCCTTTGTACTTTCCATCGTTCATTGTCAACTGATCTCTCTTTCTTCTGTAAGATTTTCTTCCCTCTTCTTTATTTACTTTATTCGCCATGATTTATCTTGTTGAATCGTTGGATAAATTTCGGTCTAAGTTTTCAATCCCTTCGTGGGTCATTTTGGAAGAACCTTCTTGTCCTTCTGATTTACTTTCTTTGGAGGAGGGACACTGGTTCCCAAGTCTTTTTGTAGCTGAATGTGGCTTTTCTTTCCCTCCAAATCCCCTGTGTTTGGAGTTTTGCCAATATTTTGATATTATACCTGCAAGAGTAGCTCCAAATACATTGAGGGTAGTTAATGACGTACATAGGTTGAACCAACTTTATGGAACTCGTTTGGGGATTCCAGACATTATGTATTGCTATAGATGGGTTACCAGTGATAATACTTTCTATTTAAAAACTAGGTTTTCGAATAGAGATTTAGTTGTCAATCTTTTCGATGCCAATAGGGATTATTTTGATCACGGGGTTGTTATGAAAAATTAGCAACACCCTCCATTAAATGGAGATGACGTGTACCAAGGTCCCAGGTGTCCGCTTTATGGCAATGGGATAGGTTGTTTTCATTTTTGAAATCTTGTTTTCTTTGTATTTGATGAAATGCATCACTGACATTTGATTTTGTTTGTTACAGTTGACAGTAAAAGAAAACCTCCAAAAGAAACTGAGGTTAATATAAAGCATTTAAAACTTATTTGGGGATTGCATCAATCTGTTGCTGGGGAGCACATTAGATCTGCTTCTTATTCGTTGCAATACAGAAGCTACACCTTATCCTTCATTGCTCGTCCTGTGGTGGTTGATCTTGATCGGGTACCAACCTCTGAGACCAGTGTGGAAGGTTCTTCTTCTGACTTGGGTATTTCTATTACTGATCTAATGAAGAAGAGGAAAGCTCCTGCCTTTTTTGACATGTCTGCCTTTGCCACTGATGAGGCAAAGAAGAATAAATAAGATGTCCCGGATGAAGGGACAACGACTACAGATTTACCCCCTTCTATTGCTGAAAAGGAAGCTGCAAGAAGCCCCCTATGCCTCCGAGTAAGACTGTTGTCATCTCTTCTTCGATTGAAACTGTTGTCATTCCACCAATAGAGACATAACCTTTAATCAAAAATGGTCCTGCTCCTCTGAGGAGATTAAAAAGAAGTTCTTCTGAGAGACCCGTTGAACCTATCTCTCAACCTTCAAATGTTGAAGGTAGTGTTCCACCTCTTGTTCCTCCAAACTCTACTATGAGCTTGATAAGATCCTGGACTGTTCTAGAATTCCAAGGTGTTGAAGACACCTTTTCTTGTGAGAGACTTACTACATTAGCTTCTTAACACATTACTTCGGTAAGTATCTTTAGTCTGAGTCCTTTATTTCTAGTACTATGTTCACATATTGACTTAAAATTCTTCCTTTTTTCAGCTTCTGACTTGCTTCAATAGTATTTTGAAGAAGGATGAAGACATCAATGCTTCCAGCTCCTCGGGTGGGGTAGAAGAAGCTTTTGATGGACTAACCAAGTCTTTGAGGGAATCTCGTCAGAAGTACGAGGAAGACAAAGATGATTGGGAGAAGCAATTCAAGTCTATTGAACTAAACAGAGATCAAGCTGTGACTGCCTCCAAAGAGTTGGAGAAGAAATTAAAAGAATCTGAACAAGATAAAGAGGAACTTGCGATCAAGCTTAAATCTTCTGAGAAAAATTTGCTAGGATTCAAGATGTTGAGCAGCATAAAACAGAGGTGGAAGAAAAATTGAAGTCTGTCGAAGAGATCCTTAGGGAAAGGACCTCCTCGGAGAGGGTAAAAAGGAAAGCTGCAGTTAAAAAATCCTTCAGTGCTGGTTGGGACAAGGGTTGGAACAACGGCCTGGTTGTTATGTATTCTCAAATGGATTACTCCCGTGTCAAATATTTTAGGGATGGATGGGTTGTAGCCTTGAAGAAGTTAAAGTTTGCTGAAAGTTCTGAGTTGTTCAAGACGCACACTCATGGCCCTCCTCCCTCTCCTAGAGAAGAAGAAGAAGAAGATTCTTCAGATGAATCTTCTATCATGACAGGAGAGTAGGTCCCTATTGTTCAACCTTCCGAGTAAGTCCAACCAACTAGAACATCTTCCGAGCAACTTCCATTGCTTTCCGAGCAACCAACCCCTTCATCCAAACCATCTGAAGAAGTCATAGGAAATAAGGAGAAGGTGTAAAGTTATTCGGGTCTTTTGTTTTGTTGTTTTCTTGAATGTAACCTTGAACTATGTTTTCCTTTATCATGATGAATAAAATTTGAACTTCTGTTGTTCGCCTTGAGTTTCTCTCTTACTTGCTCTGTTCGCACCTTTGTTAATTTTATGTTTCATCTTGTCTTTGCTAGTTTGTGGCCATGATGGAACTTTTATCACCTCATGATTCAGAGTTGATGAAGAAATGCAATCACTATTTCAAAGCTAGTCGTGTAGATTTTACTGAGGCTCAAATCATTGATATTCTTGGATCAGATGCTTCTGAGCGAGCCATTGATGCTTATCAGTACCTGAAGTTCCTTCTTGATCGTGTTGTGTCCAATAATGTGTCCTACTACAAAATGATTGAAGATCTTCAAGGAACGATCGAGGAGCTCCAACAGCAGTACAAAGAATCCAATACACTTTTATATCAAGGCTATGAGAAAAAGTACCAGCAATTGAGTGCTGACAAGGGGTATAACAAGTTCATTTCAGCTCATGAGAAAAAGGAAAGTGTGCTGAGGCTTGAAATTGAAAAACATAGACATATCGGCAAGTTGCTGGAGCAGGAGAACATAGCTTTGTAGGTGAAATAAAACAACTAAAATCTGTTGCTTCTTCTTCTTCGGGAGCCTTTGTCCCCATAAATGAAGATGGTTTTTCATTTTTAGAAGTAGAAAATGCTAACTTAAGGGATGCGTTAGAAACTTTGAAACGAGCACGATCTTCCACATCTGCTCGTGGTACAGTAAGATCTTCTTCTCATGGACGAGCAAGGGTTGGTCGGGTTACCATTGAAGAAATGAGAAATCAGTCGAACTTAGAAAATCAAGCCGTTCAGTTGATGGTGAAGAACAAAGCCTTGGAAGAAATGTCTAAGAAGATTCAGAGTTTCAACGACCAACTCTCCAATCAAAGTTGTGCTCTGGAAAGTAAAGAAATTCTTGTAAAAAATATCTATGAGCAACTTGAGAGATTAACTTATCAATTTCACAAGAAGCCCAAGGAATTTTGGATGGCTAGTTATAATGAAGTTCTATATCATCTAGATGCTCGTTTGTAGCAGTCGAACAACGAAGGATACAAGTAGGGGTGTTTGAATGCCTTATGTGTCCTGAAACTGGATCAAGGTCATTTCTTATGGGATTATTACAAACCCGGAGTTCTTGATTTGCCTGTGCCTCCCTTCAAACTTGACCTTAATTGGATTCCAGCCCGTGTTATTCCTCGGATTTTGATCTCCAAGTATCTCGGTGATTATAGTCTTCATTCAAACTTTGAGATATCTTGTCCAGAGCACTTATTTGATCAACCATACATAATGAATGTCAGAATGATGCGAGACATAAACTTTATAAATTCCCCTTATGCCTTAGATGATCTTATAGCTGGGGTAGAACCTGTTTCAAAAGAAGAGGGAAAGAAACCCTTAGAATAGGATATTTTTACGTAATGAATCAAACTTCATATCATATGTAATCTACTTTGTTTTAATGAAAAAAATTTAGTCTTTGACAATTTCATTTTCTTCGATAGTCTTTTGTAGAATGTCCTTGTTTGTGGGTTAGTGAATATATATATATATATATATACTATACTTATCCAATTTGTTGTTTGATTATAGTGACTTGTCACTCTGTGGGCCTAAGCAATGGAATGATTTTCATCCCATGTTCCTACTTAGTTGTAGTAATCTCGTATGGATTACCTTGTTGACTAGACAGTGGATGCCCCGGGAGGTCGTCCAGCTTCTTGCCTAGTTTGGTACCAACCAATCGAAGTTGGTGGTATTGAGTTACCGACCAACCGGAGTTGGTGGTATGGAGTTACCGACCAACCGGAGTTGGTGGTATGGAGTTACCGAGCAACTGGAGTTGGTGGTATTGAGTTCCTGACCAATCGAAGTTGGTGGTAACGATTTCTCGACCAACCAGAGTTAGTGGTAATTGAATTTTCCACCAACCGGAGTTGGAGGTATTGAGTTACCGACCAACCGGAGTTAGTGGTAATTGAATTGCTGACCAACCGAAGTTGGTGGTATTGAGTTACCGACCAATCGGAGTTAGTGGTAATTAAATTGCCGACCAATCTGGAGTTGGTGGTATTGAGTTACCGACCAACCAGAGTTTGTGGTGTGTTGCTCTGAATTTGGGTTCGTGTAGTGTGTAGCACTAATATTTCGAAAAATTTCAACAAAGAAGGAAATATGGGCGAAATATCACTTTATTCATATTGAAAAAACTGTGTTACATAGGAATTTCAATTACTGATAGTACTTGTGCAGGTGTTCTGCATTCCATGCATTTTTGAATTCTTCTCCCTCCAAAGTTTCAATTTTGTATGTCCCTGGTCGAACAACTTCAGTTACTCTGTAAGGTCCATGCCAGTTGGCTTCCAGTTTGTTATGCTTTTGGATCACTTTCTTTAGCACATAATCCCCTTCTTTCAAATCACACTTCTTCACTCTTTTGTTGTAGAACAAAGTTGTTCATTGTTGGTATGCAGCATTCCTGATTCCTGCTTCTTCCCTAACTTCTTCGAGCATATCCAGATCTAATCGTCTTATCAAGTCACTGATAGGAGGAATGAAATTAAGCACCCTATGTGTTGGTAGACCCAATTTAGCAGGTATGACAGCCTCACTCCCAAATGTCAGCATGTATGGAGACTTCCCTAGTTGCTGTTCGTGGTGTGGTGAGATAAGCCCACCACACAGAGTGTAGCTCGGTGATCCAATTTCCCTTTGCATCATTTAGCCATTTTTTCAAACCATTCAGTAGGGTTATGTTCGTCACTTCAATTTGCCCATTGCTCTGGGGATGGCCTGGCACAGAGTGGATCTTCAATACGTTAGATTGATGACAATATGCAGCCAATTCCTCGTTGTCAAAGTGGGTTCCATGGTTAGTAATAAATGCGCGTGGGAGACCATATCTAAAAATAATACTCTCCCAAATAAATTGATAGACCTTGTCATATTTCATATCAATGAGAGGTTCAGCTTCCACCCATTTGGTAAAATAATCCACACCAACCACGAGGTATTTGAATCTTCCTTTGGTCGTAGGAAGTGGCCCAACCAAGTCTATCCCCCACATGGAGAATGGCCAAGGGGATGTAATGGCTGTTAACAATGCCTGAGGAGTTCTTCGTATGGAAGAGAAGCGTTGGAATTTATCGCACTTCTTAGCATAAGCTGTGTAATCAGCTCTCATTATTCGTCAGTAGTACCCCTGTTAGTTATTCTTTACAAAAGCGTCTGACCTGCTATATGGGTTCCACAAGACCCTTCGTGAACCTTTGCGATCAAGCCTCTCACTTCGGAGGGATGGACACATCTCTGTAATCCTGCTATAACTCCTCGTCTATACAAAATTCCACTGGTCAATACATAATGAGCAGCTTTAAACTTCAGTTTCTTGGCTGCAAGTTTATCAGTTGGCAAAGCCCCCTCTTGGTCCATCCAAGATGGTCCCAAATCGAGGGTTATGAAATTCATCATCAAATCTTCATCTATGCTCCGACCAACCAGGATTTCTATTGGGATTATTCTTCGTAGTTTGATGTGTGTTGCTGATGCTAGCCGAGCTAGGGCATCGGCTTTTGTATTCTCCAATCTCAGTATTCTGATCAACTGGACTGCACTGAAATTCGATACAACCTGCATTGCTTTTTAATGATACTTGACCATTAATTCTCCCTTTGCTGCATACACCCCGAGAATTTGATTTACGATCAACTGTGAATCACTAAATACAACGACCTGCTCTGCCTTCATGGTTTTGGCTAGATTTAGACCCACGATCATAGCTTCTTATTCAGCCTCATTATTAGAAGCCTTAAATTGAATGCGCAGAGCATACTCCATATCAATCTCATCTGGACTATTTAAAATCATTCCTGCTCCACTGCTTGTAGTGCACGAAGAGCCATCCATATACAAATTCCATACAGGTACTTCATTATCAAACTTTTGATTAGATAGAATTCCTTGGTGGAATATTTGATGTTTCCTTTTGTCCTCCTTCAGCACTTCTCCCTGCTCGTTGATTATCTTCTCTTGATCGTCCACGGATGGAAGTTGGTCGGGGGTTAAATTTGATGATCCCGTAATATTCACTGGTTGGTCTATATTAAACTCCTATTCTTCGGGGGTATCAGAATGAGTAAACTCTGCGATAAAATCAGCTACTGCCTGCCCCTTGAGCGACAATCTATGCTCATGAACTATGTCATATTCCCCCAGTTCTACTGCCCAGTACATCAATCTTCCCGATTTCTCCGGTTTATGCAGATCTTGTCTAAATGGCATATCAGTGTACACCACTATAGTACGGGCTTGGAAGTATGGCCTCATCCTTCTGCTCACTTCGATTAGTGCCAGTGCCAACTTCTCTAACCTTGGATATCTGATCTCTGCTCCTCGGAAAGCCTTGCTGGTGTAATAGACCAATTTCTGTACTCCGTTTTCCACTCTTATCAACATCGAGCTAACTGCGTTCTCTGTACAAGTATAATTTATCTCCCATCACTGGTCTAGATAACAATGGAGGAGTCCCCAGATTTTTTTCAACTCTTGAAAGGCCTTCTCGCATTCGTCATTGCACTCAAAAGTTTTTTGGAGTGTTTTGAAGAATGGAAGGCATCTGTCTGTTGCTCGTGACATAAATCTGTTGAGTGTTGCGACTCGCCCTGTGAGGCTTTGCACTTCCATCTTCGTACTTGGAGATTGCAACTCTAATAGGGCTTTGATCTTTTTTAGGTTGGCCTCAATTCCTCGTTGGTTAACGATATATCCGAGAAACATTCCTTCTCGTACTCCGAATATGCACTTGGTGGGATTCAACTTCATTTGATATTTCTCTAACTGATCAAAAGTTTGACCTAGGTCAACTAAATGATCAGCATCTTTCTTGCTCTTCGTCAGCATATCGTTGACATAACCCTCTATGCTATGACTGATTTGCTCTGCGAACACCTTATTCATCAGCTGTTGATATGTTGCACTTGCATTTTTAAGTCCGAAAGGCAAAACATTATAGCAATAAGTTCCCCTTGGGGTGATAAAAGAGGTACTTTCCATGTCCTCAGGCTTCATTTTAATCTGGTTGTAGCCAAAGTAAGCATCCATGAAACTCAATAATTCATGCCCCGAGGCAGCATCCACAAGCTGATCGATTCGAGGTAAAGGAAAATTATCCTTTGGGCATGCTTTATTAAGATCAGTGAAATCCACACACATCCTCCGCTTAATATTTTTCTTCTTTACCATCACCACATTTTCTAGCCAATCAGGATATTTGACATCCTCAATAAAAAAAGGCTTTCTGTAGTTTCTCTACTTCTTCCTGTATAGCTTGATTCTTTTCAGGGCTAAACACCCTTCTTCGCTGCTTCACTGGCTTGACCTCCTTATTCACGTTAAGCTCGTGGCACAGGAAACTCGGGTCTATCCCTGGCATGTCTTCATGACTCCATACAAAAGCCTATTTTCTGCATCTTAGAAATGCTATCAGTTCCTGTTTTATCGATACATCCGATGACGCACCAATTTGGGTTGTTCGTTCTGGGTGCTCGTCGTCCAGAATGATACTTTCGGTAACTTCCATAACCTAGACCTTCACGAGCTGAGAATTGTCTCTAGGGTCTAATGTTTCAATCTCTACATCTTCTATTTCATCCACCTGATAAGTAGTAGTCTTCTTCCTGGATTCTTCGCATTCCTCCAATTCGGCAGATGAATAGTAGCATTCCCGAGCTACTTTCTGCTTGCCTTTCACCACTCCCACCCTAAAGTTGGTTGGGAATTTAAACATTGATGTACAGTAGATGGTACTACTTTGAACTTCTTCAGACCTACCCTTCCTATGATGATATTGTAAGGTGATTGGACATTTTTATCCATTACGAAAAAGCATACTCTTTCTGTTTGACAAGCAGACCATATACCGATAAGCATATCTAACTTGATCGTCCCAAGTGGAAAAACCTTTTCTCCAGTAAAACCAAGGAGGGGCCTAAGATAGGGCTCCAACTGGGCTAACTTCAGAGTTAAACTGTCAAAATGTGGGTAGAACATGATATCTGCCGAGCTACCATTATCCACCAGTACCCATGAAATCACCACTTCTTTCATTCTCACCTTGATCACCAATGGGTCATCATTAGGATATAGTACACCTGTCAGGTCATTATTAGAGAAACCAATGACCAGTTTGTCCTTATTCACCTTCCTCGGGCGATCATCTGCAGCCAAGTTTATTCGCTGTGTGTACGAGCAAGCTTGAGCCTCATTGAGGTAAGTTTTCCTCTCCTCAGTAAGATCTCCACCTCCTGCATCTCCACCTGTAATAACATTACATTCAAATGACCCAAAATGGATTGAAAATACCTCACGCTCTGGCTGTCTTGGTCTTTTAGGAAGGTCGGGATCATCTTCTGGATCATCTTCGCGATCTCTCTTCTTGTCTTCTTTTGCTCGATGAGGAGATTTAGATCTTTGCCTTCCTCGATCGCTGGTCTTTCCACCATTTTGGCAATCAACATACTTAGCCAATTTTCCTCGCCTGATGAGTGCTTCAATTTCATTCTAGAGAGTTATGCAACGTTTGGTTGTGTGACCATGGTCTTTGTGGAATTCACAATATTTGGACTTATCCCTTTTGTCAGGATCCGCCTTCATTTTCCCTGGCCAGGCTAACTCCTCGCTGTTCTTGATTTCTTCCAGAATGTGATTTATATCTACCTTCAAGGGAGTATAATTTCCAAATTTCCTCATCTGCTCCAGTGCTTACTTTCCTTTTGATGGCCTATTGCCACCATTGTTCTTCTGATCCTTCTTCTCGGTTTTACCAGCTTCAACCTTGGTCTCATTAGTTTCTGTGTTCTTCTTCGCAGCCATGACTTCCTCAACGTTCATGATTTTGGCTTCCTTTGACATTAGTTCTACCATGGTCCTAAGTGGATCTTTGTCTAGAGTATAGTATAACTTATCTGGTAACAGTCCACTCATCAGAGCAATAATTGTCGTCTTTTACTCGTAATTAATTACTTCAAGCTTCTCGTTATTGAAATGAGTAATGTAGTCCCTAGTACTTTCTTCTAGCTTCTGTCTAACACTCAGTAAGTGTGCTACTCGTTTAATTGGTTTTTCTCCAAAACAGAAATTCCCTATGAATAGCTCTGCCAGTTGAAGGAAAGTCATAATCTTCCCCCGAGGAAGGTTGTTGTACCATATCTGGGCTGACCCGATGAGAGTTCCTGAAAACGCCCTACATCTCCTCTTATTTGGAACCGCATAGATGTCAGCAGCAGCTTGGTATTGTTCTGTATGAAGGATAGGATAGGTTTTTCCATCGTATTTAGGCATCACCATAGGAGCTTTGAATTTTGATGGTGTGGGAAAGTCCACAATTACCTATACGAATGGTGTCCCTTGGACAAAAGTTCTTTGTAGAGGATTCTTGGCCTTATCCATTGATGATACGAGAAATCGCACACAGGTAGATCTCGTACCAGCAGATCAAGTGTAAGTGTAGAATAAGTTGATAAAGCAAGTAAATAGATAGAAAACAAGGTATAGAGTGGTTCAGCCCTTAAAATAGGCCTACGTCCACTGTGTTGCTCCGTTCTCATTATATACGATGCACTTTACAATATAAGCCTGCCTAGAGAGGCGTACAAGTATGAGAAATAGGGAGAATACATGGCTGTCGAGGTTCCGGGTGTGCCGGAGGTCAGGCCACGTAGCCCCCAAGTCGTATGTTGAGGTCGTACGGGGAGAGCCGTGCGAGGCTTAAGCAAGCGTTGAAGAGAGTGTTCCAGAGGAGAGGAAATCCATGCCTTATTTCGAGGTGCGGTCCTCTATTTATAAGAGTGATGTGAGGTGTCACGTGCTATGAGCACATGGTCCGTAGTTGGTTGCAGTGGAGAGGGATGCGGCCTATAAGATAGATGATAAGTGCGGCCCCATATGCTGAACAGAAGGTGTCGGGCCCTCCAAGGGAGGGGCCGCGGCCTGTGTATGTAACGCGAGTTGGTTAGGGCCGCACCCTGTTGGTTAGGGCCGCGCCCTGTTGGTTAGGGCCGCGCCCTGTTGGTTAGGGCCGCGGCCTATAAGCCCGCCCATGTATGAGTACCTATCCGTGGCGGGGTGCTATATGTCATATCAATAAGCCCCCAAGCCGTAGTGCCAATTGGTAGAATGTTGGGGCTGCGGCTGAATTATGTACCAACCGCGGATGCTGAGAGATGTTTCGTGCTTATTGAATTATGTTGCGGCCTGTTTGATCCCAGGCAGCGGTGTTGCATGACGTGCCGCGGCCTGATCAAGGCGACGTTTCATCTTCCGCGTTCCCTTATATAAATGGCTTCTGGCCGTGGACTTCTTTACATTTTCGAAACCTTGAGAGAAAATTCTGTTCCTCCTTGTTCTTGCGTTTTCCGGCGACTTTCGAAAGCGGTGTGTGGCGGTTCCGTGGTGGTTGAAGGCTGAGCACCGCCGGTTTCTTCATTAAAAGGTAACTTTTCCACCCATCAACCTTTTAACAGTTCTTTTAACTTCTGCATTCGTAAATATCTCAACCTAGAATCATGTATTCTCCTTCGTATTAGATTTGCCATGCTCTTTTCTGCATAGTTGTTTTGGGATTTGTACTGGGTAATAGGTTTTGAATAGAACATCAATGTTGCAGTTTAGGGTTAAACTTTAGGGCTTCTGAGTTCCCATTGTGTTCTTGAGTGTTCTAGGGTTTTGATCTTCGGATTTACAACTGCTGAAGTAATTACCTGTTTGTGTTTGAGGCCGCGGAGTGAAATAATTTCTTAAATAACTTAGAGCTGCTCAGTCAACATATCCTTCATTGCTTAATAAAAATCATCTGCGGCATGTAGTAAATAAGGGTTGTAACCAGTATTAAATAAAGGTTGCAGCCTGTAGTGACTCAGTTTTAGATTAGATTCCGCGGCTACGCAGAATTTGTCTTTATCTCAATAACTTTAGTCCGCGGCTACAAACATCCTTTAGGGCTCTAGAACCCAACACTTGGCATGTTTAGCCCATCTTGCTACTCCACTTTAATCATATTAATAATCCTGCCGCGGCTTCCTAGGAGCTTTTTAGGACCATATTGGCTGCGGCACCTAACTGCGGTCTGCTTTTCAGGTACTGCTGCAGCCATATGAGCTTTGACCCAGACAACTTTCTGAAGGGCTTTTGGGCAAAGCACTTTGGGACTTCTCCTCCTGAACTCTCTTTCGTGCCCCCCTTAAGATCAATAGGGTCTTGCCAATTGAAGGATTGCCCCAACTGCATAACATTAGATTCTGATTCCGCGGACTCTGATTCTAAGCTTGATTCTCAGTCCGTGCCGATGGAGGAAGAAGCCAATTCGAGCAATCATCCACTGGAGGCAGGAGGTACTGCCGCGGAATCTAGAGACCCCCCAGCTGGTACGTCTGGGAGGGCTGAGCGACCCTTAGCTGCTCTTGGCATCCACAGCATCATGACCCAAGATTGGGTCGACCAGGTAGCGGAGTCCTTCGAATTTCCATCAAATTTGATATGCTCAGCTCCTGCCGCGAACCAAAGGCCGTGCGCGGCACTCACTGATGGGATATGCTTTCCACTTCATGCATTTATTTACGGGCTGCGGTTGCCTGTTCCTGTTCCCATCCGTCGACTTTTTCAAACTATGAAACTGGCCCCAGCCCAGTTAGATCCCAACGGCTGGAGAGCTGTTCTTGCCGCGGTCGTTCTTTGGGAGAATTTGTTCAAAAAGGACATTACTCCCGCGGAGTTTTTCCATTTCTACCGCCCGAAAGAGAACTCTGTAAAGTTCGCGGGCTACTACTACCTTTCCATCCGCGGCAGGGATGAGACCCTATATACTGGGAGGCCAACCAGTGTAAAGAACTGGAAAGGGAAGTACTTTTTCCTTTCTGGAGAGGGGTGGGAGTTCCACCCTGAAGAGAATGAGAGGGAGAGGTCTTTTCAAATGCCGCAGCGATGGGGGACCCCATCCAAACTAGGTATCTTTTTAATAGCCGCGTCCCCTATTTATAATTTGCCACTTTTTTATACCAACCCTTGTAATGTCTTCTGCAGTCCTTGACAATTTGCAACTCAACCCGCGGCAGGAGAGGAGAGTTGCCGAGGCCGCGGCTGTTTCTGCTGATAAGAAGAGATTCAGCACTCTAGTGACCTCTGCCACTATATTCAACGCAGGCTTCTTCCCTAATAAGTCGATCCCCCTGAAAATGGCCGTGGAAGGTAACTTTTAATCTGCGGATTACAACTTGATTTTTGAGTTCTTCAAATGCTTGTGCTTAACATTGTTTCTCCCTTTCAGGTGAGGAAGTGGACAGGGAGTTGCTGAACGCACAATTGGCGGAGATGGACGAGGACGCGGTGGTCCTCAATAATACTGCGCGGAGCAGAAAGAGGAAGAGGGCAAAGACAAAGGCCCCCACCGCGGAACCTTTGGGGGAACAAACTACTGAACAAACTACTCCTGCCGCGGAGAAGCCAACCACTGCTCCCGAATCTCAAACATTTGATGACGATATTGGAGCCAATCTGGCTGCGGCAGGATTGATTCCTGATATGTCTGCCCAACAATCCTCACCTCCGCCACCACCAGTTGTGGCCATTAATGCCAACTTGCCACCTCCACAATTTCGTGGAGGAGCTAGACCTGATGGTAGGCCGCGGCCACAACTAAGACAACCTGATCCCAACTCTTCCTGGGATACCACCGCGAAGGCTGCCAGAAGAATGAAGAGAGCCTTAGATGCCGCGGACCTTGACAGATTGGTCGAGGAAGATCAGGACGACCTGGAGGACTGCGGCCTCCACAGCCTTCTGAGGGTACGTACCTGTCGTCATTTTTCTACTTGGTTACTCCACTATTTGTGAGATTACTTACTGCTGTTAGTTTTGTCTCAGATTATATATATATTTTGTAAAAGACTAACAAAAGCAGAGGATGGAAGGAGAGTCCAGTCAAAGCACAGAAGTCAAAGACGAAATTGTGCAGCTGTACAGCCATCTCAACCAACCTTTGAATAGAGCCTTTCCATGCATCATTTCCCACCTCAGGCCTATTTATTCGAGTAACTGATCACGTTGAGTTTTCCTCTTGGGATCATTCATTACGGGCTGCTGGGCGTGATGGGGCAGAGCCATCCCTTAGATCAGATGGTCGTGGAGAGTTCCTCGATGAAATCCTAGGGGGACTTCTATTCCTCCTAGGGCCCAAACGATCAAAAGGAGAGACCCTACTCAACCTTTCTAGAGCACTAGTCCTTTCTTGAGTGAGAGTGACATTTCGGTGGGAATCAGTAGCTCGTACTGATGAAGTCCGACCTGGTTGATACGAAGGATCACTAGATCTCTCAGTACGATATGAGTTAGTACGTCTAGATTGAGGGACCTCTGGGAATAACGTTCTTCTAGTTCTTAAAAATGGAAAATGGGTATTTCTCTGAACACCTCGTTGTCCTGATTGGGCCGGCACTCCACCTTGAACAGTTTGTATAAGTTGACGCATGGTTTCTTGCATGGTCGTTTGGCCTTGGGCTACATTAGCCATTATACCAGCCATATTTTGAAAACTTGGGGGAGTAGAAGGGTTTGGAGGGACCCTAGTGTTTCGATTACTGGACTCCGGATTATCAGCCATAGAAGATGAATTATTTTGGTGAAAAATGATAAGTACAGTCGTTTCCCACAGACGCCGCCAATCTGTTGATGTAAAAAACTAGATTATATCTAATTAATCAATGACAGATAGAAATAAACAAGACAAAGGATTTTTAAAGTGGTTCAGCCTTGTGAGAATGGCCTACGTCCACTATTTTGTATTGCTGACTATTTGCCTTGAATCTCGATCATGGATTTTCCAAGAGATCCAAAGTCCACTTCTTATGAGGAGGTTACAATGTATTTATAGCCTTGAGGCTGTACATATGAAAGGATAATGCGCTGTTATCTTGTAGACATATACATCTGTATGATATAAATGCGCATTTAATGTGTAGTTGTCTTTTGATTCTCTTGATTTGGATGCTCTGCACGCTAAGTAGCTAGGATCGATTAAGTTGCTCGGTGCGTTTAAGTTGCTCGGGGCGCCTGAGTTGCTCGGTACGCTTAAATTGCTCGTCTAAAGAATTTGTATTGGCCATGTAGGTTGACATGTATCTTCAAGTGATTGGTCCATGTCAGCAGACTAAATTTGGTATCAACAATCTGGCTAGAGATGCTCCTCTAACAAACATGTGTCTATAGTAACTAACAGAAAGAGAACCTGTAAATATAGTTTTAAAAAAATGTAAACAACAAGCCTGTATAATATGATTATAATTGAATTTTTGCCACGTTATAACTACATATCTTCCTCTCGGGTTTTATTAAATTTTAAGTTATTATTTATGTAACCCAACAACCTAGAATATCATGCGGTTCTAAATATAGAAACCATATGTAGCCCATCTGATTAAATTCTTACAACATCACTGTGACACCCCGCGTAATAAAAATTGCGTGATCAGTCCTATACCAAATTAAAACGGGAATCCTAGTTGGTTCATCCTTAGCATCACTGTCGAAAACCTTTTTAAAGCTTACTAACCACCTAGTATTAAAAAAAAGTTGTTGCCAAATATTATCTTATTAATTAAATCCAAACAGTACATGTGGAAATAAATATAAACCATTCACACAACTAAAATAAATCAACTAAACAAATAATAAAACGACGTGCCGAATAAACCATCGGCCACCCAAGTAAATAGTCCAATACAAACATCCACCTGAATAAATAAATCTGAAAATTGTACTGAAAGGTCTGGGAGACATGCCCTAAGTAAACTCAAACTGATAGATGATTCCAACTCTAGGAATGAATAAACGATGCGTCTAATCCAAGATCCTGCTAGCATCCACATATGCCGCAGCTCCGTGTCCCTAGAATAGAATATCAATCATGGCGTCCCTATGGTTGGACACCTAAAAGGTTTTGAAAATAGTTTTATAGCAAGGGTTAGAACCCAAAACATTTTGAAAATATTTAGCAAGTGAATTAACTGCAGTAATTTAAAATGCATGAATGCACTTCATATTTAAGTCAGCGTCGCACTCTCTCGAGGACATTCTCACCCCTCCACTAATGTGCACACCTAACGGTTACCTTAACCCCACCTAGTTGTACTTCCCCATCAAACTAGTCCTGGTATAACCTCCCCTTGCTTTACTAACCCGAGTATAATTATTCATGAGTTATAAGTTATCTCACCAATTAACTTAATTAATTCCTGCTTAAATAATAGCCTATAATCGTGACACGAGTTATATAAAGTAAATACATCACACACTGTATTATTACCCGCATATAATATTTAATACCATTATATACGTATCTTTATTAAAACATCCACACATATATCATACGTATATCTATTCCTCCGAGTATACCCTCACCGGATGATTCCCTCTAAAGTAATATCTCACTAGGTGTGCTCACATAACCTAGTTACCCAAGTTGGAATCGCTCACCAACCTGGCCTAAAACATAAACGAAGTGGAGGCGGTCATATTCTTTCTCTGAAAGTGAGATAAGCCCCTCATCCATATAACGGACGCTATAACCTGGGGATATACTTACCCTACTCCTCAAGCTAGGGGATTCACCCACACCGCGCAACCTCCTTTGATAGCACTAGAGTATATAAATCAAATAAATATCTAGTCACTGATATTTAATAGCACACACAATACACACACACACACACACACACACACACACACACACACACACATATATATATATATATATATATATATATATATATATATATATATATATATATATATATATATATATATATATATATATATATATATATATATACTATCACTACACCGTATATATATATAAAATAAACCCCATCTTTACCGTGTACTCAAAACCCGTAACACTAGCCTGTAATTTCATGAGTCTCTGACCTGACTCAACTTAATTAATTTTCTCACTTAATAATCTATCATCTTCCGGAGTCTGTGGTCCGACTCTAATTTATTTAATTCACACATTTATTTATATAATATTTTCCCCGAGTATATGGTCCAACTCTAATATAAATAATTTACACATTAATTTATATCATAATTGCCCGAGTCTATGATTCGACTCTAATTTAATTAATTAGCACATCAATTAATTTATTACATTCCTGAGTCTAGAGTCCGACTCTAATTTAATTAATTAACACATCAATTAATTTAATACCTTCCCGAGTTGACAGTCCGACTCTAATTTAATTAATTAACACATCAATTAATTTAATACTTGGTGTCGCCCAACCATTATACTCGGACTCGCTCACTTGGCCCGTACCATCATTAATACCCGATTCTATATTTCACTCCATAACCAATTAATTACACCTAAATTCCTTTAATAATGTAGTATCACTCAACTACAATACCCGAACATTTTCCTCGGTCCAAAATCAATACTTACCAATTATTTCCCGAAATCTCATGACATACAATTATCACCCTCCTAAACCCAATTATATCACCTTATAATTGTTAAGGAATATGTGCCACATATGAATTTATCACTACATAACAAGTGGGGGGAAAATCTAAACTAAATTTCCCTTTATACATAAAACTGGTGAACTTGCCGAAATCCTGGGACCATCGATCGATCGATCCCCTGGGTCGATCGATCGATCAAACAGGGATTCGTCTTCTCCGGCTTGCTGTTTCAGCAATTGATGAACCCTTAAGCTTTTTGTTTCTTCCCAAACATTTATCCAATCTCAACCAACATTATTTCCACATAAGAAAAGGTTCTAAACACCCTAGAGACCTTAATCCATCATCAATTTATACATAACCCTAAGTATATCCGATTTGGGTTTTTCACCCGGGTGTCGTTCTACCGAATTTGACCTAACAACTTTTTTAGTCCATTTAATCACTAATACATATTGTAATCCACTCTACTATTCAATCTAAACAGTCCCAAATTATAACTTCACCTTTATTGAGTGATTAAATCTGCTCCTTACTCTAAATTCAGAAAACCCAATTTTATTATGGCTACACATCCAACATGAATTTTCATATACACATACTATGATATGAATTGATTATCATCCATTTAAGAGTCACAATAGTTAACCACTTGCCTGGAATTGTTCGTAGGGTATGTTCTGTTGGTGTAGTTAAGGTATTGATGACGAACACCCCAATTAGTCGCTTCATTTGGCTCCAAATGACCCCTGATTGGCTTCTTGATTTGTTTCCCCCAATTTTCTCTCTCCAATCAGGCTAAAAATCCCAAATCCCATTTTTGGCCACATGGACCTAATTAAAATGGCCCGAATCACCCCGTGTGGGCCCGACTATGCCCAAAAAATCTTCGAGACCCAATTGCTACCCCCGGATACTCTTTTCTTACTATCTTAACCCATCCTAACTCAACCGCGCCCTCAGAATTGCCATCCGAAATACTTTAACATTTTCAAATTTTGACCTCAAAATGAGACACATTAAATTCGAACAATTTAACTTAAAGTCGCCAATTATAAATAATTCTTCTCACTCCCATAAATTCTCCAAATCATAAATTTAAGTTTCTCCAATTTAAATATTTTTATATTTCCCAAAAATAATTAAATATTAAATCCTCAAAATTACAGGGTGTTACATACTTCCCCCCTTACAAAGGAATTTCATCCTCGAAATTAAGATAAGTCTAGTTCTCCAAGCTTCGCATATCACTCTCTAGTCATGTTCCTCTAAGCCGATTATATCTATCTCTCCCGCTTCTAACCTTAAGTTACACAAATATGCATTTGAATTAACCAGGGCGCCCATACACCCCCTACCCTTGCTTAACCGCACAAAAGTTGCCTTAATTATCCCGGGTGCCCATACACCCTATTCCCGTGCTTTACCGCATGGAAGTTACCCGACTATGCTAGTCGTAACCCGTAATATAACTTTCAACCCGTAGTCATATCACACACACACACACACACACACAAATATATATATATATATATATATATATATATATATATATATATATATATATATATATATATATATATATATATATATATATATATATATATATATATATACTGTCCGGGGTACCCAATCCACGTATTAACGTCCAAACATCTCCCCGCTTCCAACGTTGCGCTAAGTTTCAGGCGTGGGACATCTCGCAAAGAGAAATCCAAACAAGTAACCCCCCGATACACTACTACCTAACATTGTCGATCGTTGAGATCCGTTAGACCCTCAGTCCATAGCACGTACCCCCGAATACTTGTCTCTTAACACAAAAGCATATACGCCTACCCTTATGCTACAAAAGAGAACATAAAATACCTCGCCCTTACTATCACTGTTTAATCGTTAGTTTCTCATATTTAAGTTAATCTCTGTCATTATGAAACATAAGTTATGTTGCAGTATCAATTCTACGATACATCTCACCGAATAACCAATATACCAATAACCAACTTATAAATCAAGTTTATACACATTTCACTATCTCAGACTAATAATGAAATATAAATGTCTCTAGTATACGTAATAAACGAATCCCAGGTGGTTATCCCTAATATAAGTCTTATATATCTCTAATACAACACATAAATTGGTATTACCAACTCTGGCACTGCTACATACAAATCACATATTCTTGGAAAAAGACTCCCTCACGTCTAACATCCATACAAATGTATAATCCCAGATATGTACAACTAGATGGTCTATTCCCATGCACGCATATAACTAAGATCTATCCCTATTACCTCCGGGGATCACCCACCCGTACTAGGCATAGTCTTAACTTCGGGGATCATTCACCCATACTAGTTATAGTTTTAAGTTGTCTCAATACTAAGACCTCATCACAACTAAAGGATAAATTAATACATCTACCCATCTTTCATATAGCCCATCATACAAAAGACCAAATTATGAAATGTCTCTGTGAACCCTCTCGGTACACAAATACCTAGATGTATGACCCTGGGGTAAAATGACCATGGCAAAACTCGTATACTCACCGAATCACCATCGTGGTCGGCACCGTACGTGACCTAAAATGAAATCCCTCCTAGTACGTCACTGTGAGTATTTACAAATGGTATGTAGAGCAGATAAAACATCCATTAAAATGTAACCATCATTAATGGGTTGAATAAAATAAAATTATAAACATGTCAAACCAATCCTATCGGATTACTTTTACAACCTTCACTAACGGAATAAATTAGCATAATGTATACATACCTTATTATTGGGTTAAGATAAATTACATATACATTCTAACCCAATGCTATTGGGTCACACTACTCTATTTATAAAAAGGGTATAGCACATCTATAATCTTATACTCATTCTAAGATACATTACCACTAACACTCTGGTTTACCCAATCTTGGTATAGTCTCACCCTAACATACACTAAAGCATGCACATCAACTATATTAGATCTCAATTAGCCATAGTCCAATCTCCCAAGGCATCACATCTAGGTATAATCCAACACCTAATTTAATTAAAATCACGAAACATCACAACTACCTCACTCTGGGAAATTATAAGCCAAACCTAATCTTACCCAAAGGATGTTCACCCCACCCGTACACCACAATAACTGAAATCAATCTCAGCTAACATTCCCATTCCTCAAATCTTACAAAGTTCCAATCAAAGAAACCATTCTACACCCTTGATTTACCATCAAATGCCAAGTCCTCCAGTTAACCAATTCAAATTAACGGCTTTCCTTAATATCTGTAAAACGTGTGAATGCGGTGTGTGATATCGATTTAAATTAATTCGCAAGTTTATAATTAAACCTTATTTAATTAGAGTCTATTTTTAAACAAACTTAATGCATTCCCTAAACATGCATCTAAATGTCATAAATCATTCAAACCATGCATGAAAAATAAAGACGACCGATTCAGGAAAAAACCCCTTTCAGGTAAAACCTTTTATAAACACTTTGAATAACTCACAAGACCTTTGAATTACGTACAACTTGATAATTGCCCACAAGTGGGTAATGCACGGTGCCTTCAGCAATCCTTCAAAGATACGAGAGATAGCGAAATACCCTCCAGGTGTCGGTTCGTCGTCTTCGGCTCGTCCACACGCAGAGTGTGACACCCCGCTAAAAATAATAACGGGTGGCTAGACCTATACTACATTAAATCAGGAATCTCAGATGGTTCAGTCTCAGTATCAATAGATTATACTAAAATAGATAAGGCGAACTACCCGAAACTATAAAAGCGGATGCTAAAATGAAATAAAAATGTAAAATGAACAACTAACAACGGTAAAACATACACAAGTGCCATGATAAAATAAAATGCTCGAATTAAAACAAAACGAGTACACAAAAAGAAATAAACCCAAATAAGTTGTCGGGTCACAGACAGTACAACCATAATAAAGAAGAAATATAAACAACTACAAATATCCCTTGGGTATACACCCGATACACAACATGAATCCTACCTAGATTTTAAAAGAAGTAGGAGGCGACTACACTCTAAATCCGGCCACAGTCCGCAATTTCTACGGCTCCAAAGACTCTGGTTAGAAAAACTTCCGACATCCATGCGGTTGGACACCTGTAGTAATATACATACATACATATATATAGCAAAAGATAAATATATATGGGTCAGAGACCGAGGTGTAAAAATATTTAGCAAGTGTGTTAACCGTGCATAATAAATATCAATGCATTATTTCATAATTAAAGTGGAGTCGCACTCTCGTAAAACCCCAAACTCACCTCTCATCTACAATGCGCACCTAATCCTTTCCTGGAATCTTAATTAAGTTACCCTACCCACACAAGGACAACCTAACTTACCCTTCACACGGTCCATACTCGCTTGACCTACCATCCTAACACACCCCAAAAATACTTTCCATTTTAGTTCCACAGAAATAATATATACACAAAAAAGCCCTTATAGGATTATGTTCCAAGAATTAGTTTAAACCAATTATAACTCTTAATATGTCACACATTAACATTTAGCTTTAATATAAGAGTTTATTCTCTAAAAAAATTCATACAAGTACTTAAGGACACAACTTCTCTCCACTTTCAACATTTCACTATGTTTCGTGCATGGGGCGTCCCGCAAAGCGAAATCCAAACAAGGAACCCCGCCGATACACTACTCCTTGACAATGTCGATCGTAGGGATCCATTATGTCATCCACACAAATTCTATTACTACCACTACCTAAAAAAACTGATTGCTATCTAAAAATATAATTAGAATCTATATTAAATCCTTGGGTCAACATAACCGTAATTGTCACTAAGTACGATCATTCAACCACAAATAAACTCGTACGCCAAAATCACCCAAGATGTACGTAATCGATGCTTCGTATCCTATTCATTTAGGATATATATATATATATATATATATATATATATATATATATATATATATATATATATATATATACTCTAAAATATATATAATCAATCATTCATTTCTATAACCATGTATACATAACACACATAATGTATACTTTGCCATCAATAATATCCCATTTTAACATGAATAGTTATATTAAAGAGATATGACGATTCTAAGACCGCTCGTCCGGGTTTCCCCACTGTGCGTGCCCCTAAACAGCTATCATCTTCCAAGGCCTATCACATCAGACAACCAGGGCATCCTATATCCCATGACGTCGGTAAGCGGCCATATACCTTCGACAGTGAGTCATAACCACACCCAGAATTACGCCACTGCGAACAATAATCACACAATATAATAACCGGTCCTATGGCCGAGGACTATATTCACCTTGTATTCACTATCTAGGGGGCTTAACCTCATGCGCGTAACTTCCCCTATGATAACATTTAGAGAGGTGTGAATATACATATATATTTTCCATTCACAATATATAGATATGTTCCATTAATCACAACATATGTATAAATCATCACACAAGAAATATACATTTGTTTCATATTCGCATAACCATTTCAACATATATATAAATCTCTCTATATATAAAATCATACTCCATCTTTAATCATTATTCATCAAGTAACAAAAACTGGCGATATATATACAACTCTCGTAATACTCACCCATGTTACGACGCAAATATACACAAAGCGTTCTCACTTATACAGTGCCTCACTGGACACCTATTTATTCTTTTTTTCCTTATAATGTAAATAGTCTCCCGATACATAAAACAATGAGGTTACTAACTCCCAAGTGTAACATATATAACAATCACTATAGATTCCATCAATATCAGAATACACTTCGATATATCTAATAATAATTTCGACTATAGGTATACAAATAACTAATAGTCTTCAAACCACAGTCTTAATCCTCAATTCATTTCAGAATCCTTTCAAGTATTGGAATTCCAATCGTTATTCACCAGAACAATAATTGATAAGTCTCAAGCTCAAAAATACATTTATTTTATGATCTTAACACATATTTGGGCATCCCATAGTTAATCACTCGTTGTTATGACTAAACTAGTCCGATGATAAGTGTACTCACAGCTATTAGTCGGTAGTAAGTTAATTTACTCTCACTTTAACATTAACACTTAACATTAACATTAACATTAACATTAACACGTTTATGATTTATTCCTTGCGTTTTCTATTACTAAAGATATGCGACCTCTCTATTTTCGATCCCCTAATCATATCTTAAATAGAATCCTATCGCTATAAGGATTCGACACTCATATCAGCCTACAATTTCCATCATACCCTCATTACTTTCTCCAAGAGTACTAAACCTTTAAGTCATATATAAGCTCGCCTATGACCACTAAATGGAACTCCCCTCCTCAATGAAATTCCCCACTATAACGACATGACCCTCTGCAATACATGTGTTTATACGTCCCCAAAATAATCAAATATGTCCCCGCGATCTCATCATACGAGAAACTCCCAAAAATTCTTCAAAACATGCCCCGAATCTCATATAAGGGTCTTCCAAATAGATAAACCCAAGAGAATAGGAGTAAAACTCTCCCTAGGAAAAATTATCCAAAAATGCCCTGTTTCCGAATTTATTCGGCCCCTCCGAATCGATTTGGTCCTAGCTTCGAATCGATTCGGCCCAACTTGACCTGTAAGTTTGCTATATACCGAATCGATTCGCTAGGGGCAAATCGATTCGTCCCTAAAGACCTGATACTTCTGCAACAGGGAAAATCGATTCGCTAGGGGCGAATCGATTCGGCTAGTGCAGCAAGCCACGAAATGGGGAAATTTCTCCAAAACCCAAATTTTCCAAAATTCCCAAATTAACAATTTCTAACCATAAATTTTATAACCCAAACCTGTTTCCAACATCAAAACACATCCTATATTTTACCTCATCAATTCATACCCTTTAAACCCATGTGTAAACATCAATTTCAAGATTTGAACCACAAAATCTAGGTTTTGATAAACATTCCCGAAATCCAATTCTTTTGCCCAAAAATTATGAAATAAAATACACAAATGAAATATTTAGCAAGATTAAACACTTGCCTGAGAATTGTAGAGGTTGAATCGTCCTTGAGATCGCGTATGGAACGGAAATCTCCAAGAGTTCTCTCCTCTCTCTCTCTCTTCCTTTCTTCTTCTTCTTCTTCTTTCTTCTTTCTTCTTTTCTCTTTCTCTCTTTCTCTAAATGAGATTGAATTGATCCATAAGCCTCTTAAACCCTTAAAACATAAGTCCCAGTTTTAAATGTTAATACGCACTTTAAATGACTCGTTTACTCCAATTCGAGTCAAACTAACTTAAAAATATTCCGGAATCGAAATAAATCCCAATGACAGTCATTTCGACTATCTCGCCTCATACGGAATCAATGGCGCACTCCAAATCATCATCCGGAATACTTTATAACGTTCTCAATTTTTGGACTTCAATTTCCAAAATTTAAGATTCTCTCCAATTTAAATAAATTTTATTTCTCCCAAAAATTTAATTTCTCAGTCCCAAAATCGTGGGGTGTTACAAATCTTCCCCCTTACAAAAATTTCATCCTTGAAATTTAGGTCATGCCTAGGACTTCGAATCTCGTCTAGTCCTTACATCTACCCTCAAGATCACTATACATATCTCTCCCACTTCTCACATCGAACCATATGAACTTTAAAAATCAAACTAGCTACCCAGGGCGCCCATACACCCCGTACTCGAGCTCAACTCGTAATAACATAACTCGGCTCCACTAGCCTTAAAATCATAATATAACTTTTAATAATTTCTATAGCAGCATAATAAATATATATAAAAGTTTAAAATTTCCACTGGTTGAACTCTTCTCAATTCCTGACATTCGCTACATTCATGCGAGGGAGGTCTCGCAAGCGAAATCCAAATAAGGAACCCTCACAATACACTACTGTATAGCTATGTCGGGGATTGAGATCAGTTGAACCAGGATTAAGGTTTTATAAAAGATTTTCAAATTATAGCTATTTCTCGTAGGCTTATATAACAACACAATATAAAGTAATTTTGTGTCTTTCGACATGCCAATCAAATACCTTATGTCCAAGACACAAGGCCTCAACAAATTCAATACTCTAACCAATGCCTAGTTCTTAAAACTATCACAACCATTAATAAAATTCTTCGCTCAATAATGAGTCTGCTAAACTCTGAACCTCTCAGTTATACAAATCCTTTATATCACATCAAAACATTTCCACTAGATAAGTCCTTCTCTCTTTGGAGCACTACCATTACCTGCCCTAGCCTATCCATAAAATAATAACTTTATAACCACTACTCAACAAACCTTAACAGTTCGCACTTCTGAAATTCAATAACATAGCTCTCTACTAGCTCCTCACGAGACGTTCTATTATCCCCAAAATATCCCATACAAAGGCTTCACGGACTCAATACTTCCTCAAAGGAAATTATGTACACCCTATGGGTGTAGCGGCTACCCACTCGTTATGCCTTACAAGAAACGTTCCCATACAACACATAAAGTGCGACCTAAACCCACAAAAGGTATTATACCTTATACTTCCACATTTCACTTCATTCCTGGGTCACTCTACTCCTTATAGGACAAGCCCTACTTCCTAAAGCCTAATTCTCCTCAAAGAAACATCTTCCCCGAAATCCTTCCTAATTATTTTGAAGGACAAAACTTGGTTGCTACCCCTAATAACTCCTTCGGTCCAACTCAACGAACCTGAGTCTCCAAATTTCTTACTCCCCTCTTACTTGACCACCGATAGATCACCCTGAATCACCGCTAGAAATATTCGCCTTATCTCCACCAGAGTTTCAGAGAGAAAATACCGCCAGTCAAAGCGCACCCACATCTTTTCTGCACGTTCCATCTCTCATCTTTCCCCTTCCCGGACGACTTATTCTTATCGACGTTTGAGATGAAAGCAACTGTGTCAGAGCGTCATTCGAATGAGTACACCTCGCAGAAGAAGATAAACGTAAGGAACACACCAATCCTAATAGTAAGGCTCTACATTATGAATTCTTACGGAAGAATGCACAAAACTCGCACAGATCCTAAAGACACTAGAACTTGATGCTCTGATACCATCTGTGACACCCCACTTAAAATAGTAACAGGTGGCCAACCCTATACTACATTAAATCAGGAATCTCAGATGGTTCAGTCTCAGCATCAACAAACTATACTAAAATAGATAAGGCTACCTACCCGAAACTACAAAAGCGGATGCCAAAATGAAATAAAAACGTACAATGAACAACTAACAAAGGTAAAACATACACAAGTGCCATGATAAAATAAAATGCTCGAATTAAAACAAAACGTGTACACAAAAAGAAATAAACCCGAATAAATTGTCGGGTCATGACAGTATAACCATAACAAAGTAGAAATATAAACAGCTACAAATATCCCTTGGGTATACACCCGATACACAACATGAATCCTACCTAGATTTTCAAAGAAGTAGGAGGTGACTACAATCTAAATCCCGCCACAGTCTGCAACTGCTACGTCTCCTAAGACTCTGGTTAGAAAAACATCCGGCATCCATGCAGTAGGACACCTTTAATAATATACATACATACATATATATAGCAAAAGAGAAATATATACGGGTCAGAGCCCGAGGTGTAAAAATATTTAGCAAGTGTGTTAACCGTGCATAATAAATATCAACGTATTATTTCATAATTAAAGTAGAGTTTCACTCTCGTGAAACCCCAAACTCACGTCTCATCTAAAACGCGCACCTAATCATATCCTGGAATCTTAATTAAGTTACCCTACCCACACAAGGATAACCTAACTTACCCTTCACACGGTCCATACCCTCTTGACCTACCATCCTAACATACCCCAAACATACTTTCCATTTTAATTTCACAGAAATAATATATACACAGATAAGCCCTCATAGGCTTATGTTCCAACTATTAGTTTAAACCAATTATAAATCTTAATATGTCACACATTAACATTTAGCTTTAATATAAGAGTTTATTCTTTGAACAAAATTCATACAAGTACTTAAGGACACAACTTATCTCCACTTTCAACATTTCACTACGTTTCGTGCGTGGGGCATCTCGCAAAGAGAAATCTAAACAAGGAACCCCCCGATACACTACTCCTTGACAATGTCGATCGTAGGGATCCATTATGTCATCCACACGAATTCTATTACTACCACTACCTTAAAAAATCAATAACTATCTAAGAATATAATCCTTGGGTCGACATAACCGTAAATGTCTATTAAATCCTTAGGTCGACATAACCGTAAATGTCACTAAGTACGATCCTTCAACCACAAATAAACTCGTACGCCAAAATCAGCCAAGATGTACGTCATCGGTGCTTCGTATCCTATTCATTTAGGATTTATATATATATATATATATATATATATATATATATATATATATATATATATATATATATATATATATATATATATAATCAATCATTCATTTCTATAACCATGTAAACATAACACACATAATGTATACTTTTCCATCAATAATTCCCCACTTTAACATGAATTGTTATATTACACATATATAATGATTCTAAGACCTCCCGTCCGGGTTTCCCCACTTTGAGCACCCCTAAATAGCTATCATCTTCCAGGGCCTATCACATCAGACAACCTGGGCATCCTATATCGCACAACATCGGGAAGCGGCCGTATACCTTCGACAGTGAGTCATAACTACACCCGGAATTACCCCACTGCGAACAATAATCAAACAATATAATATCTAGTCCTATGGCCGAGGACTATATTCACTATGTATTCACTAGCTAGGGGACTTCACCTCATGCGCGTAACTTCCCCTATGATAGCATTTAGAGAGGTGTGTATATAGATATATATTTACCATTCACAATATCTAGATATGTGCCATCAATCACATCATATGTATAAATCATCACACAAGAAGTATACATTTGTTTCATATTCACATAACCATTCAACATATATATCAATCTCTCTATATATAAAAGCATACTCCATCTTCAATCATTATTCATCAAGTAACAGAAACTGGCGATATATATACAACTCTCGTAATACTCACTCTTGTTACGACGCAAATATACTCAAAGCGTTCTCTCTTATACAGTGCCTCACTGGGAACCTATTTATTTTTTTCCCTTATGATGTAAATAGTCTCCCGATACATATAACAATGAGGTTACTAACTTCCAAGTGTAACATATATAACAATCACAATACATTCCATCAATATCAGAATACACTTCGATATATCTAATAATAATTTCGACTATAGGTATATAGATAACTAATAGTCTTCAAACCACAATCTTAATCCTCAATTCATTTCAGAATCCTTTCAAGTATTGGAATTATAATCGTTATTCACCAGAACAATAATTGATAAGACACAAGCTCAAAACTACATTTATTTTATTGTCTCAACATATAATGGGATATACCATAGAATCTTAGTTAAAGTGGAGTTACACTCTCGTGAAATCGCAAACTCACCTATCATCTACAACGTGCACCTAATCGTGTCCTAGAATCTTAGTTAAGTTACCTTACCCACACAAGGACAAGTTAACTTACCCTTCACACTGTCCATACCCGCATGACCTACCATCCCACCCCAAAAATACTTTCCATTTTAGTTTCACAGAAATAATATATACACAGATAAGCCCTCATAGGCTTATGTTCCTACTATTAGTTTAAACCAATTATAAATCTTAATAAGTCACACATTAACATTTAGCTTTAATATAAGAGTTTATTCTTTACACAAAATTCATACAAGTACTTAAGGACACAACTTATCTCCACTTTCAACATTGGACTACGTTTCGTGCGTGGGGCGTCTCACAAAGCGAAATCCAAACAAGGAACCCCCCGATAAACTACTCCTTGACAATGTCGATCGTAGGGATCCATTATGTCATCCACACAAATTCTATTACTACCACTATCTAAGAATATAATTAAAATCTCTATTAAATCCTTGGGTCGACATAACCATAATTGTCACTAAGTACAATCCTTCAACAACAAATAAACTCGTACGCCAAAATCACCCAAGATGTACGTCATCGATGCTCCGTATCCTATTCATTTAGGATATATATATATATATATATATATATATATATATATATATATATATATATATATATATATATATATATATATATATATATATATATATATATATATATAGTCAATCATTCATTTCTATAACAATGTATACATAATACACATAATGTATACTTTGCCATCAATAATATCCCACTTTAACATGAATAGTTATATTACACACATATAACGATTCTAAGACCGCCCGTGCAGATTTCCCCACTGTGCGCGCCCCTAAATAGCTATCATCTTCCAGGGCCTATCACAATAGACAACCTGGGCATCCTATATCGCATGACGTCGGTAAGCGGCCATATACCTTCGACAGTGAGTCATAACCACACCCAGAATTACCCCACTGCGAACAATAATCACACAATATAATAACCGGTACTATGGCCGAGGACTATATTCACCCCGCATTCACTAGCCAGGGGACTTCACCTCATGCGCGTAACTTCCCCTATGATAGCATTTAGATAGGTGTGCATATACATATATATTTACCATTCACAATATATAGATATGTGCCATCAATCACATCATATGTATAAATCATCACACAAGAAATATACATTTATTTCATATTAACATAACCATTTCAACATATATATATAAATCTCTAAATATATAAAATCATACTCCATCTTCAATCATTATTCATCAAGTAACATAAAATGGCGATATATATACAACTCTCGTAATACTCACCCTTGTTACGACGCAAATATACTCAAAGCGTTCTCTCTTATATAGTGCCTCACTGGACACCTATTTATTCTTTTTCCCTTATGATGTAAATAGTCTCCCAATACATATAACAATGAGGTTACTAACTCCCATGTGTAACATATATAACAATCACTATACATTCCATCAATATCAGAATACACTTCGATATATCTAATAATAATTCCGATTATAGGTATACACATAACTAATAGTCTTCAAACCACAATCTTAATCCTCAATTCGTTTCAGAATCCTTTCAAGTATTGGAATTTCAATCGTTGTTAACCAGAACAATAATTGATAAGCCTCAAGCTTAAAACTACATTTATTTTATGATCTCAACATATATTGGGGTATCCCATAGTTAATCACTCGCTGTTATGACTAAACTAGTCCGACGATAAGTGTACTCACAACTATTAGTCGGTAGTAAGTTAAATTACTCTCACTTTAGATTACGGTTCAATGCTTCATAATGAAGCCTTAACATTAACCTTAACACGTTTATGATTTATTCCTTGCGTTTCCTATTACTAAAGATACGCGACCTCTCTCTTTTCGGTCCCCTAATCACATCTTAAATAGAATCCTATCGCTGTAAGGATTCAACACGCATATCGGCCTACAATTTCCGTCATACCCTCATGACTTTATCAAAGAGTCCTATACCTTTAAGTCATATATAAGCTCGCCTATGACCACTAAATGGAACTCCCCTTCTCAATGAAATTTCCCACTATAACGATATGACCCTCTCCAATACATGTGTATATACGTCCCCAAAATAATCCAATATGTCCCCGCGATCTCATCATGCGAGAAACTCCCAAAAATTCTTCAAAACATGCCCCTAATCTCATATAAGGGTGTTCCAAATCGAGAAAACCAAGAGAATAGGAGTAAAACTCTCCCTAAAAAAAATTATCCAAAAATGCCCTGTTTTCCAATTGATTCGGCCCCTCCGAATCGATTCGGTCCTAGTTGAGAATCGATTCGGCACTTCCGAATCGATTTGGCCCAACTAGACCTGTAATTATGCTATATACCGAATCAATTCACTAGGGGCGAATCAATTCGGCTTGTGCAGCAAACCACGAAATGGGGAAATTTCTCCAAAATCCAAATTTTCCAAAATTCCCAAATTAACAATTTCTAACCATAAATTTTATAACCCAAACCTGTTTCAAACATCAAAACACATCCTATATTTTACCTCTTCAATTCATACCCTTTAAACCCATGTGTAAACATCAATTTCAAGATTTGAACCACAAAATCTAGGTTTTGATAAACATTCCCGAAATACAATTCTTTTGCCCACAAATTATGAAATAAAATACACAAATGTAATATTTAGCAAGATTGAACACTTGCCTGAGAATTGTAGAGGTTGAATCGTCCTTGAGATCGCGTATGGACCGGAAATCTCCAAGAGTTCTCTCCTCTCTCTCTCTCTCTTCCTTTCTTCTTCTTCTTCTTTCTTCTTTCTTCCTTTCTCTTTCTCTCTTTCTCTAAATGAGATTGAATTGATCCGTAAGCCTCTTAAACCCTTAAAACATAAGTCCCAGTTTTAAATGTTAATACGCACTTTAAATGACTCGTTTACTCCAATTCGAGTCAAACTAACTTAAAAATATTCCGGAACCGAAAGAAATCCCAATGACAGTCATTTCGACTATCTCGACTCATACGGAATCAATGGCGCACTCCAAATCATCATCCGGAATACTTTATAACGTTCTCAATTTTTGGACTTCAATTTCCAAAATTTAAGATTCTCCAATTTAAATAAATTTTATTTCTCCCGAAAATTTAATTTCTCAGTCCCAAAATTGTGGGATGTTACACAGAGTGACTACGCTTGGTATCCACAGATCAAATATGGATATGCCTTCTCTAGAGAGGTTGAACAAAAGCAAAGTATTATTTTTTAACACCAAAACAATTCACTAAAGAAGATTGGGAGTTTTGTGAATTGTAAACAAAGAGGGACTAAACCCTAAAAAAAGATGTCAAAAAGGATTATGCTTCATAGTTTTTCTGTTCTCTAAAACACTGGGACTTCTTGATGAAAATGAAACCATTTAATGAGTATTTATAAGAAAATGTGCCACCTCGGTATTAGAGCTCATTCGAATGAGAAATAGGTGTCTCTCGACGAAGGACGCGTGTCGTTCGAACGACATCGCGCACCATACCAATCTCACTTGAACGAGATACTGATCTCGCTTGAACGACCAAAGTAAACTTTGTGGAGTCTTGAATGATGAAGAACTTGATTAATTCAGATTCGTCTTTGATGTAGATTGCTCTTGAATGTTCTTCAACGGTGTAGCGGTATATGACATAATAAATTGATAATGGACTATAAAAATATGTCCTTACAAATCTCCCCCTAAGTCTATACCGGTACATACATAAAAATATCCGAATTATCAAAAACAAAAAAGCCTATACAAATCTACCCTCCCATTGAATAAATTTGCAAGGTTTCAAACTGTTATTCAAACATCATCGTAAAATCTCAAAGATTTTTTCATCAGGGTGTGCAACATAATGATCATCAATATTTGTACCTACACACACGAGATAAATAAAAATACCTTCGTGACGCATCGAGTTTGAAATGATATAAGAGTAAATCATTAAAAAATCAAATCTCCCCCATAACATGATAATTCTTTCTCCTCCTTTTTACGATGTCCCCAAATAGACAGATAAGAAGAAAAAATCAAAACATGGAGTGTCACGATAAAATGCATAGCAAATATGGATCAAACTACGTGCATGCAAAGGTTTGTCCCAAAAAAATTTACAAACTATTTTTAATTTTTCAAAATTTTCATACAAAAATAAGATACCAAAATCACACCAGGGATTTTAAACTCAAACAACCAAGTCATGGAAATGGAATATATGGGTGTGAACACATTCGATAGGTAAATCAACTCAATCAATCATATGTGCACGATGCATATGTGTATTCTTAACGAATGAACATCAAAAGTATCCTTAGGTGTAAAAATTATTGAATTTAGATGACATCGTCTTATGCAAATCAACAAATCAAAGTCAGAGTGATTTCCACACCAATAATGTCCAAAACTATTTAGCGCTTTTTCAATATTTTCAAGGACGTGAAAACCCATTATAAAATCTCCAACCAAACTCCCTCATATATATTTTCTTTTAGAGGTGTTCAACTAAATTCTCAAACTTTGGAGAATTGGTGCCAAAACCTAAATGGCCCATAATTGGCATGAATTTCTTTTTATTGTCTTTAAATATTTTCGAGCTCTTTTAAACCTCTTTGGACCCCAGATATTAAAATTCCTCAATTTTTAGGTCCAATTTAAACGGCAGCTTAATCGCAAAGGATAAAAGATAATCTTTCGTAGCCCTTCACCATTTTCAAACAAAGCACACAAACTCACAAACGGCTCTTATATGCACAACTTTCTTATCAAGTTTTATCACGCTTGGTTCGTTTTGAGGACATGATTGAAGTGAAAACACCCAACCAACATGTGATAAGACAAGTACAATAATCAGACAAATCTGTGCATGTGTGCAATAAAGGAATTTATGAGTCAAACATGTAGGAAGTCACACTTAATTACATCTCAAGGACTCCAAACATTATAAAGCACATGTATGAATTGACCTATTGTCTCAAAACACTATCAAATAGTCACATGAAAAATGGAATGATGTTGTGACTTGGTCATCCTAAGTGTCCATCCATAAATGGTGCAAACAAAATACAAAAAACTTTTTGGATTTTTCAAAAAATTTATCAAAATAAAATATTTTTTTATTTTTCAAAATTTTTCAAAAGCAAAAATTTATACAAAAATGATACATACTAGCAATAGGCAAATAATGTCAACATGAAAAGCATCCTATGCTAGTAAACAAGTTAAACCTAAATCGTTAGGTACGGAGGGGTTTTCCAAAGGTAGTGCCAACTTATGAAAAACCTCCATCAAATTTTGTGTAGTTTTGACTAAAAACTTAACTTGCTCACCTAGATGAGAAAACTCGCTCATGTAGTCTCTAGGATCATGTAAAGTATCATGTGTCGGTGCATGTGTGGCAGAACATGTGTAGTAGAAAAACGTGACACATAACCCAACTTAAAACAAAATTCCCTAAGGTGTCCTCTCCTTTTGCAATGGGAACAGACATAAATAGGCCTAGGAACACCTTTCTCAAAAACTCTAGGACGCGCTCTCCTAATAGGAATGGGACGCCTAGGTGGGTTAGGGTGAGACTCACGTGAATCTAACACTAAAGTGGGAACCGGATCGGGTGTTAATTGGGAAGTAGAAGTACTATCATGAATTATTCCTAACTTCTCACCTTTACCCTTAAGAACTACCTTTTAAACTTTCTTAGGTACACTCTCAAACTTGACTTTGACCTCCCTGGCACATTCGAGATCACTCTCGAGTTGCAATACACGTGTCATCAGACTAGACAACGTGTTGGTCAAATCACACTTCTCCTTTCTTAAAACCTCATTCTCTCTCTCCAAATCTAAAACCCGACGACTCAAATCTCTATTATACCTTTTTGTTTTCAAGGTCTAGGTGTACAAATCTCTAAAGGCTTTTTGGAGCTCACTTTCATCTCCACTCTCAAAATCGTTCTCATCTCCACTAGAAACACTCGAGTCATCACTGGTGCTCTCATAACCTCTATCAACGTGAGACAAAGTGGGAGTGCTTACACGACTCGAAATCAGACTCATCTCCCTCATCACCCTCACTGTGACTAAGTGTGGCGGGCATAGCAGTCTCATTTCCCTTTCTCCTTATCCTAGTAGGACACTCTTTAGCAATGTGCCATTTTCCCTCACATTCAAAGCACCTGATCTCATCCTCCTTGTCACTATCTTTGGCCTCCACTTTCTTTTTATTTGACTCAAAAGATCTCTTTTTATTGGAATAATTTTCTTTCTTTATTTTGAGAAACTTTTTAAAAAATTTCACACGCATGGCCACATCATCAAAATCAAACTCACCCTCAGAATCGGACTCACAAACGTTTTCTTTCTTTTTCTTAAAATGAGTCTTTAAAGCAACGCCTCTATCCTTAGCCTTAATGGTTTAAGGAAATGTGTCTATCTCATAGGTTTAAAGGTCTCCTACAAGTTCTTCCAACTTAAGTGATTTCAAATTTTTCAAAGAGTTCAAAACAGTGACTTTAGAAATAAAGCATTTTGGGAGAGATCTCAAAATCTTTTTAACGACACGCGTGTTATCAATAACCTCACCAAAAATAAAACCGGTGTTAACAATGTTCGACAAACGTGCATAAAAATTATCAAAAGCATTCTGACTCAGACATGGTGATAGTCTCAAATTGGGTGGCGAAATTTTGTAATTTTGATTCTTTAAACGCGCTCATACCCTCATGTGTAAATTTCAAAACATCCCATGCCTCTTTAGACGTGGTGCATGTCATAATTCGACGGAACTTGTCGGGAGTGACGGCTCAAAAACTCGCAGAATTAAATTTAGACATTTTAAAATCATCTGCAGTCCACACTGACACGGGTTTTAAAGAGGTGATATTTTCACCAGTGATCGTGGGAGGAGTCCACCCATTTTTGCAAAGGAACCAAACACGCTCGTCAATGGCTTTTAAACTAGATTTCATGCGAGCTTTCCAATAGGCATAATTAGACCCGTAAAAATAGGCATCTGATTATATAAGTGATCCATAGGAAAATTACAATTTTTCACAAAACTAATTTTTTCAAAAAATCAATAGCACACAAATTTTGCGAAAAATAGGAATACGTGATAAATTAGCGTAACCCGCTCTAATACCAATTTGTAAAACGTGTGAATGCAGTGTGTGATTCGATATAAATTAATTCGCAAGTTTCTAATTAAACCTTATTTAATTAGAGTATATTTTTAAACAAACTTAATTCAACCCCTAAACATGCATCTAAATGTCATAAATCATTCAAACCATGCATGAAAAATAATGACGACCGATTCAGGAATAAAAACCTTTCGAGTAAAACCTTTTATAAACACTTTAAATAATCCACAAGACCTTTGACTTACATACAACCTGATAATCTCCCACAAGTGTGTAATGCACGGTGCCTTCAACAAACCTTCAAAAATACGAGAGACAGCAAAATACCCTCCAGGTGTCGGTTCGTCATCTTCGGCTCGTCCACATGCAGAGTGACTACACTCGGTATCCACCGATCAAATATGGAGATGCCTTCTCCACAGATGTTGAACAAAAGAAAAGTATTGTTCTTGAACACCAAAACAATTCACTAAAGCAGATTGGGAGTTTTGTGAATTGTAAATAAATAGGGACTAAACCCTAAAAGAAGAAGTCAAAAAGGATTATGCTTTTGCAGTTTTTTTGTTCTGTAAAACGCTGAAACTTCTTGATGAAAACGAAACCATTTAATGAGTTTTTATAAGAAAAAGCGCCTCCTCGGTATTAGAGCTCGTTCGAACGAGAAACAAGTGTCACTCGAACAAAGGACGCGTGTCGTTCAAACGACATGGCGCGACATACGAAGCTTGCTCGAACGAGATACTGATCTCGCTTAAATGATCAAAGCAAACTTTGCGGAGTCTTGAATGATGAAAAACTTGATTAATTCAGATCCGTCTTTAATGTAGATTGCTCTTGAATATTCTTCGATGGTGTAACGGTATACAATATAATGAATTGATAATGGATTTATAAAAATATGTCCTTACAATATCCAAGTACCCCAAATATCAATCCCTAATATGGCTCTTATACATACCAAGTTTGCTGTGACAACCCGCGATCCGAGATAAGGGGTGGCCAGCCCGATACTCAAACATAACAAGAATCATGGATGGATATCATCCTCAGCATCAACAACATAAACTGAGTATACGGGAAAAAACCGCCCAATGCCTCAGAAAACGGGTTGCCAAAAGGTTTAGAAATTTTAAAAATGCAGTTATGAAAATTAAATTTAAACAACCCAATCTGATAAGCAAGTGGAATTCCACAAAAACATACATAATACAACTAAAACGAATGTACACAGATGGACCGAATAAGCTGTCGGTCCACAGCTGCATAGAACACCGTACAACAATTGAATATCTTATGTAATACATTCATTAATCAAATACAAATGTTTGGGCCACACGCCCGAGTTAAAAGACCCGATCATATCTAGAATAACGAGAATGAAAGCGTCTAATACAATGTCTTGTAATAACCCGCAAAATCTTACAGCTCGTCGAAGGCAAGGAAGGGGAACATCAAAACGGGCGTCCTTGCGGGGGAGCACCTGAGCGGATACAATCATATACACAACAAGGAAAGTAAATCGGTCAGGGCCGGGTTCTATATGATCACCAGAAGAATAAAAAGCATGATAGAAATGAACAGTTATGCATGAATGATAAGGATGATCATATGACAATGACATGCTATCAACATTACAATTTAAGAAATTTAAAATGAAATGTCATATACATAAAAAGAAAAGTAATAACTTAAATTAAAAACCTTTCCTCATTTATCAAACTTCCATTATCTTTGTATTCCTTAATAGGAATAAAACCATTTATTAACTTTCATAGTTAATTATTTTACCATTTCATCTCTCCATTGCTTAATAGGAATATCATTAATATCAAGTGCTCTTTATGGCACATATCACATTAATCTCATTTCCCGTGCTCTTTATGGCACGTATCCATGCTCTTTATGGCATATAACCATAAAGTCCCACTTGATGCATAAAAGTTATATTCATATACATATAACGATTCTAAGATCGCCCCTCCGAGTTTCCCCATTGGGCGCGCTCCTAAATGACTATCATCTTCCAGGGCCTATCTATACAAGACAACCTGGGATCATAACGCAACATCGGGAAGCGGCCATATGCCTGCGGGAAAGTCAGGACCACACCTGGAATCCCCTCACCAGCACAGAAAATATACAAAACCCCGCATATGGCCTAGGACTATATCCACCCTGCATTCACTAGCCAGGGGGCATCACCAAGCATGCGAACTTCCCTTATGATGTCATTTAGAGAGGTGTGTTTAAGTAAATTAGCATTTACCATTTTATATCACATTATCATATTCAATATTCAATATTCATTAACAATTTCCATTATCCATGTGATTGGTTTTTTTTATTTGAACCTAACATCATTTAAACAACGGGGTTCATTTATTTTGAACCAATCATTACTAACATAGCTTGGGTTCATTTTAGTGGAACCTATCCTCTTTAAACAATTTGGGTTCATTTTATGCGAACCTAATTCCCATCGGATATTATCATTAATATTCCTCAATTTTAAGTCCCAACTAAATCTCCAAATGATCATTATGATCCTACAAGTCTCTAAAGTTCCTATAACTTTGATAAGACCTCAAGTCTCCAAGTTAGGGCATTAACTTCCTAACTTCTAAAAATTTGAATAAAAGAAGTAATGCCTTAACATTTCTTTAAACCTCCGCGGAATAAACCCCAGATGAACCCATTTCTAGTCTAGGGTAACGACCAAACTCAGCTAATACTCTAGGACTCTAAGTTTACTTCATTCAAGAAGGTTCCTAGGTCCTAATACTAAAGAAGAAGAATGAAAATTAAAAGGAAAAAGACCCAAAACTGTTGGAACCAAATCGATTCGCCCTAAGGGCCGAATAGATTCGCTTCAACAAATCGATTCGCTCTGAAAGCGAATCGGTTCGGACAATAAAATTTAGTTTCATCAATTTCCGAATCGATTCGGCCTTAACCCGAATCGATTCAGATACACAGACCTGGGAAACTGCATCTATGCGAATCGATTCGCCCAAGGGGCCGAATCGATTCGCCCCTGCGGAATAGCCAAGTTTGGCTATGGAGTTCTAAACTCCAAATTTCTCCCAAACCCAAAACCAACCAAACTCAAATCATTTTGCTGCAATTACTACACCCTAAGTATGTCTATCTACCATCATCAACTACATTTATCATCCAAATCAATTTCCAAGGGTTAATACCCAAAAATCTAACAAAACCCTAAAATGATTAAACCATAACAATTCAATACTATCAAAACTAATTATTCTCCCTAAATCACATAATTTCAAGTAGATTACTTGCCTCAAACTTGCAAGGATCAGATTTGATGAAGATGAGAGCAACAATCCAAGCTTGAATCTCCAAATCTCTCTCTTTCTCCCAAGTTCTCTTCTTCTCTCTCTCAATTGCGTAAAATGGAAGAATAGGAATAGGGGTAGGGAAAATAAAACGGGCCTTAAGTATAAAAGGCCCACTAAGTGACTAATACGCGATAAAATAAATCGCAACTACACATATAAGCTATAACCGGTCAAAAGTGTCCAAAATGCCAAAATGCAATATGGCACTTTTTTTTACTGTCTCGCACCTACCGGGACTAACTACACTATCCAAATTATCATTTGGGAATTCTATAAATCATTTTTAGTTTCGGTTTCTCATTAAACCAAAATGTCATTTTAATTCTTATGACACAACAATTTACCACATGGATATTTTTACCTACTCATCAGGTAATCATACAACATTTTAGTAAATATTAACCATTTCCACATTAAATTAATATTTACTCAACATCCATCATTTTATAATTAATTACTACACATAGTAAATAAATATAAAATGGGCTACCAAAAGAGAGGGTTGTTACATTTGCATAATAGCAAAAAAAAGTTGTTTTGAGTTGATTTTTTACATGGCTCTCTTGAAATGTTTAAATATCACATAAAAAATTCAACTCAAAAATAATTTTATTTATATTTAAAAAAAATAGATTTGCGCCAGCAAGTATGTATACTTGGTATGTATGAAAGCCTATATATATATATATATATATATATATATATATATATATATATTATATGCGTACATGGAAACTATAGGCCAATAAATCCTAGACCTAGGCCTCAAAATGAAAATTCCCAACCAATTATACAAAAGCCTAAACTAGGCCATATCTGATACCACCAGTCGATTGATAGCTTGGCACCGGTCGATCAATCAGTAGGGAACCTCCAAAATTTTCCTTTGTTACGGAATTCACAATCTTAAACCCCCATTTTTATCTTTCCGACTATCATTAATGAACATAAAAACTTTATTCAAGCGCCCAATCGACATTCAAATGATAAAAACACTTCATCGACATAATTGGAATCTATTTCCATCACAAAATCCCAAATCTAGGATAAGATTTAAAGGAAATATCCAAACTCTATTCAAGAACCCTGGATCTATCCAATTCTACAAATGTTCATGGATTGATTAAATTAAACATAGTGGTTTGATATGATTATCAGTATAAAATAGATTCAAATCATTATATATTTGTTTTAATCCAAGTTCATGAAGAGATCAATAACTATAAAATGGACATCAACCTAATTAGCATCTAGATTAGGTTAATTAAGAAAATTAACTAACTAATTATCTAAAATAAGATTTACAACATAATTTTATTTATATTTCAAATGAATAAATTAATTAACACACAAAATATTAATAGTGGCATCTCACGTCACAATTAAGCACACATAATTAATTTCTAGAATTTATTTAATTAAATAATATGCATAAATATACAGGGTATTACACCGAAGGACATATAAGAGGATCTATCCCCATAGTCATAACTCAGGAAATGGTATCCTCAATACGTAGGATCGTAGTAATAAGACCTAAGTAAAACCCGTTCACTCACTAGGATACCATACGCGGTCACATCATAGATAACCCATCAAATTCCATGTAGTAGGTTACCCATAAGCATACACACAAACACCCCTAGTATGATTCACATAATCCAAATAACATAACAATGAGACCTACTCAACGGGTTATAAAAATAATCTCGTTTATTTCTTGATTTACATTACCGATTATATTAACTGACTTGACTTTTTTAGAATTCCAAGGTTCCTAAATTAGGTATCTTCCCCATAACCTACTATTTATATACTTATTTTAATTTCTCTTAAAGACCCCAATTTTATACTAATTTTAAACCCAACCTAAAAGTCCCTAAAAATTATCCAAACTAGGCCAGTGCATAGGGCCGAATCTACGTGATCCTAGGTCGGATCGATTCGATAGGCCCAGTGTTAGGTCCTTCTCCCAAGCTTTGTCCATGGAAGCCAAAGACAATTGAAAATCAGTCTAAGAATCTATACACAATAAAATATCCCATTATCCCAATATATCATACACAAAATAATATAGAAAGCATATTTATATAAGCTTTAAAATGATTATAATAAGATTATAGGTTCAATTTCTTGATTAAGCCAATTAAACCTCATGCCATCTTCTTTATATGAATGTATTGAATCAACCTGTGATTTTAGTTCTGTCTATACAATCAGTTAAGGGATTTAGAAGATTAAAACATGTATATATCAAACCTAATGATTTCTAACACTGATTAAAAGTATTTATATGTTGATTTGTTCATTCAATAACCAATTTTAAATGTTCATCAACTAGCTAACTAAGGTTCTTAATTCAATCAAAACTAATTACGAAATTAAGTTTAATAATTAAGATAATGAAATTATACAATCATATTTTTACAGATTCCAATATATAGTTACAATGACACACAAATCTTATCATGTTTCTACACAAAGTAAACCTGCCTCAAGGATGATTGTCCGAATAAATCCTCTAAATCCCTGAATAGTAAGAGCGAGGGTTCTTTTCTCTTCATCCTTAGCATCTAGGGTTTCTCCAATATGTTTTATGTGTTTTATATTAGGTTAATTAGTCTATTATATTAATGAAATTAGTAATTAGGTTTAGGCTCTATATTAGCCTCAACATAAAAGGTCCCAAAAAAGCCCCCAATAATCTAAAACTTGGCCCAACCCATATACTAGCCAAATGGACCATTTTACCATTATTTTTTTAAAATTAATCCGGACTTTCTAAAGGTCCTACAAACTTTCCCAAATTTTTACATATTCCGTGAGTTAATTTGTATAATGACAATTATTAATTAGCCAATACACGTCGTTTACAATGTTAAATCTTAATTATTAATTAATTAATTATGACTCGATATTATAAAAACCTACTTCATTATCGATGGGACCCAATACTGAGGAAATAATATAAAAAAGTAAAACCCTAACACTTATCCCTATGACTGTTCCATAGCCTCCCATAATACTAAGTTACTTAAATATTTTTCTTAATAAATTAATATGAGTTACTAACATACTAGAATCATATCTAACCAAAATAATCTCATAATTAAATTATGTAATAATACATAAGCAATATGTAAATATATCAAATAAGATACTGATGTCATAGAAAATATCTAGTTATTATGCAACTAATAGTCAATTAATAATTAAATAATTTCTATAAAAATACAAAGTATTACATATTTACGGCCCTACTTTCAGGTATCCTCTCACCAAAATTATAGGAGGCATTGCCAACCTCCATCAATATCATTTGGTATTCATCAAATGACTTATCATCACACATATGAATCATTTCAAATAAGGTAGAAAGATAGAGTATCTTGTCCCTCTTAACCTTAAATATTACATATTGTGTCACTTCTTAGATATGCCATGCCTTTTATGCGATTTTGCAATTCATAATGAGATTATATTATTGAGTACTCACCAATGCAAATAATTCACTAAAGGCTATTGAGTAATAGTTACACACCAAAAATTTAGACACCCTCTATTGAGCTATCATATTTCTCTTAAAAACACCATTAATCTCTCTAGCAGGCCAGATTCATCCTCATCTAATCTCTCTCATATTTTAACCTCTAATGAATGACATTCCTCACTTTCTAATGTCCATAATTTGATTGTCAATTTATCCTAATAAAAGTGACTTAACTATGATAAAGACCTTAAAAATCCAATTACCCACTCAATTATATACCAACCTTAGATCTAAATGAATTGGCGTGTGATCTAATCTAAATTAACAATTCATACCACAATCAACACATAATAATAAATCTACAACTAAAATTCCCAACTAAGGGAAAAACTCGAACGCATGGTTTCTTTCTTATTAAACTTGAAAACATACTTTTATATAATGAAGGAACATAACCCTCACCAGACTTCTTGTATATATATATTATCCTATGTACACTTTAAGTTTCCCCCATCCAATGAGAATTAAGCTTGGAGCTCCACTAAGATTGAGAGCAAGTTTCTTGTACTCTGAGATACACACCTTGAGAAATTCCTCTAGTGAATCACATAAGTTTTCTTAGATTTAGCTTTAAATTTGATGTTCGATATGGATTTTTTTTTATAATTGAACTCAGCTAGGATTTACTGGATTTTATCAATACTCATGTTCAAAAGTCATCGCAAACCATATATCGAGTAAATATCTAGGTGATTATGTCAATTGTGAAGATAAATAATTAATTACTGAGAGTATATGAAAAAAACTCTCAAAAAAGAGTTAGAATAAAAATCTATAAAACTCTTATTTTGAGTTTTCAAGCCAATAATCTTATTTGTAAGCATTTGAAAATATTGGGGTGGTTGTGTGTATTTTGTTAGATACCCTCAATACATGCGCACAATCCAGATCTTATTGGATGATAATAAGTCATATGTAAAATCTTATCTATGTTATTGAGAAACGTGCACATGGTTAAAAATGGGCACAATGTGCACACATGTGGAAGTAGGACAATTTACAACTTTGTGTAAGGCTTTTAATCACAATCCCTCAAGTTGAGAAACTTTACACATTTAAAAAAAATTAATTAAAAATAACTCAAAGCACAAATATGTTTAGAAGATCGCTTATGTGTATGTAAAGACACAATGTAAATTTAAAACTACTAAAAGGATATCAAAATATGCATCAAAAGATTTTGCAGATATTCTATACTAATGATGTCAAAGGAAGTCCGAAGGAACAAAATAGGGGTTCAGGTCAGTCACCTAAGATATCTATATGACATCAAAATACATGCTTGCTTGATGCAAGACTCAATGTTTTTTCATGGGTGTAGCCGATGTCTATATGCATAATAATACAAGAGTAGATTACGTTTTCATATGAAAATGATTTACCAAAATATTACCAAATGTAAAACAAAGATATAAGATTATCAAAATAATTATCTCATGTAATAAGAACAAGGACATGTCCCAAAAACACAATATCATCTATAGCGGGAGCAAAAATATGAAACTATAATAATCCCTAATATATAACATATCCTACTAATCAAGATAGCCACTGGAGTGTCTCCCGAATCAACAGAAGGCACAAACGCAATGATTTATTTCGTCTAGGAATAGGAATATCAATTTTCTCAATTCTAGTTCTAGGGTCATTCCTATATCTATCCATCACCCCTCTCCTCAAATTAATCAAAAAACACATTTCTTGAGAAAAAGGTATTTGATTTCTCACTATTCTTTCTTCTCCTCCCCTCTCACTTTGATTGACCAAAAAATCAAACTTCCTCATAATATTTTTCTCCTCCCCTCTCACTATTCTTTCTTTTAAATAAATTTTGAGGAGCACGTAAATTTTTAATTAAATATCATCTCTACTTAGAAGTTAATTTTCCTTTTTAAGTGAATAAATCTTAACGTTCAATCTATTCATCAACTCTAGTAATCTACGATTTTAATGTTGAAACTTTTCATGACTTTTTAAATAATTTTTCTTTTGAACATGACAAATCTTGAATTTGGAGGCTAACTTAATTTTAACCTTTTTTGGTTTAATGATTCATGATAAATTTGATCAAATTCTTGTCCAACATTTTCATCACTGAATTCTTTTCACTTACAAAGGATGGTGTAGATCATGATACATGATAATTTACACTAGAAATTGATATGGTATCATTATGAGAAATAATGCTAGATAGATAATAATTAACATGAAAAGATTGTTTAACACATTCTAATTTAATCTCCCTTTCCTTATCTACATGATAATCTCTCTCTTTCTCACAAAACTCACTAGGCCTATCCTCATCTCGGTTTACCATAATAGTACCATATTCTTTTCCTCATTACTTAATGGATACGAAGATGGTTCACTCTCCGAGGCACTCAAACTCGATTTATACACCTTCTAGCTCTTATTTTTTTATATATATTTAAATTTATGGGATATAAATTGATGTGATGTCAAATTCCACCCTAACCAAAATTTTTATATTCATCTACGTTTTTTCTTTCTTTTGATAAAAAAAGTGTTTTTCCAATTTAACTTTGTGTTCATGTTGAGAAGACTTTTATTTTTCTTATTTAAATCTGTGTTCATGTTTTAAGTTGTTTTGACCTATAGTGATTCGTATTCCTCACTTTCTAAGATTCGTAATTGGATTTGTCCAAATTCAATGGATGGGTGTAGATCGTCTATCCCTTAGCATCTCAATAATCAAAGATGACATCAAATTAATACAACAAAGAGATCAAGTGAAATCAGATCTAAAAATAAAATATCTAAAAATTCACAAACATAAACAAAACACAAAAAACTCAAATATATTTCCAAGTACATAGATTCCACAAACAACAAAGACTTCTGATACCAATTGAGACCATGTCGACTATGTGTGTACCAAAAAACATAAAAAAATCCTATAGGGGGAGTGAATGGGACTCAAAGACACAAAACAATATGCCAAATTAATCACAATGAAGATAGTTTTGAATTCACTATAAAACAAATTTTAATCCTTTAAATTTGTAATTCAATGAAGTGTTTTTTTTTATTCATAAAAATATTGATTAGATCAATTTGGATCTCACACACAAATTTAACTATCTAAGTCAATTATTGTGAATTAACTAGGTTAAAGACATCAACTAATGCAACTGATTATTAATTCATCACCAAACCATAGATCTACGATGAGTTAGTGTGTGATTTGAATTATCTAACAAATTAACACACAGAAAAGCTCACAACAGTGAATCTACGAGGAAAAATATCATATAGGGTAAAAAAATTGGGATGCATGCTCATTCTCATTGAACTTAAAAGCAATTTTACAAAGTGCAAGCGGCCAACTCTCACATGAAGTCCTTTACATATATAGTTTTTTAAAACATAAACTTTTCCCCATCGTCAATTGAGAAGAAGTCCATTCTAATCTAGCATCACACCTATTAGATAAATCCTCCAATAAAGGACTTAATTCTTTGGTATAAATTTAGATCTTGTTTGAATATTATATGAGAAGTGAATTACATTTGGCCATTAGTTTTTTTTAAAAGAAAAACTCATTTTATAAGACTTTATAAACTCTATATCAAGTATGGATCCCGGTAGATTCTCTCAAAAGTAAGGAAAAATGAGTAATTTGCACTGAGTCTCTAAAAAACTTTTGACTCAAGTTCAACGAAAGATCTCACCATTCAAATCTTCTCAACTTTTTTTTATCCAATTCAAGTATTTATAGGATAGTTAAAAATTCTAGGTATCATTTGCACGGTGAGGATTTCTTCCATACACACAATTCTGATCTAATTAGACATAATTAATCCATGTGCCCATCTACACGGGTCACTGAAAACCATGTATATAGTTGGAATTTGGCGGCATGCACACATTTGTTCAAATCACAACGAATTTTAAATTTGTTAAGATCATAATAAAACTTTACTCATATTAGAAAAAAAATTATGCAATAACCCAATGCACCAAGTCTCACCACAACGCAAAAAGTCACAAACCAACTAGAAGTTAATGAAAGTAAGCACGTAGTTGAAAGCTTTGATACATGTTGAGCTGCTGATGTCGCACGAAGTGTAAAAGGCAATAAAATAGGATTAACTTCACTCTCACCTAAGAAATATATATATATATATGAAAGCAAGTGTTCAACTTTTGTGCAAGAATTAATGTTTTCATAGGGGAGTAGAAAATAAATATAAAATAATGCAAGTGGATACAATATATTTTCAATCTCCTCTATGGTTAATCCGTGGTGAAATTCTAAAAACCCAAACGACATATTTTTCATAATCTATCATATAAACCCCACTTAATCCAATAATGAGTTTACGAAAAATCATAGCACAATTATTCCAACGACCGATATAATTTGAACCAAATTTGAGTATGAAAATAACATGTGTTTGCAATGCCAAGATTTAAAAATGTACAAACCATTTGTAAGGACATAACTTTATAAATGTCTGTTATCAATAAGTATGTCATATACCTTTACAACCGCCAAAGAATGTTCAAGATCACATATGCATCAAGACGGATCCGAATATCAAGTTTCTGAAAAAATCAAGCCTCCGTGAGATGAATTTGGTAAAGGTTGTGTTTTTCTTCCTTAGCATTTTACTTAGAATATTGGGATATTTTTCATCAAAAAATTTCGAAGTGTTGGAACGGAGTTTTAAGTTTTTTGTCAAAAATGATTTTTTAAAGTTTTAGGGCGCTGCATTTTCTAGGAAAAGAAAAAGATTTATTTATTTATTTAAAGGCTCATTCAAAAGACAGCCTAAGTCGTTCAAATGACATGCCATCTCGCGCGAAACACATTCGAGCGACGCGTGCCATCATTCAAACGAGATGTGATCTCATTCGAGCGATCTGCTGCCTTAAGGTTTTGTGTAAATACACATTAAACGAGGCATATTTCGTTAAGAAGTCTTTTGATTTTTCATTCTGTAAACACTTCAAATTGACATAACACTTTTAGCTTCTTCATTTAGGGCTTTAAACCTTTGTTTTTTATATTAAAAGTCCTAATGTTTAGGTGAATTATTTTGGAACCCAAGAACATACTTTGCTATTGTTCAACCTTTGTGGAGTGCCTCTCTACATCCAAAGACTGAGGTCATTGAGGTTCGTTGTGTGTGGATCTTTACTGAAGATTGGACTGCCGTTCATGTGGATTTGCTGAGTGGAACCCATGCTGACTCTAAATTGCGCGTCTATGGTGGTTTGTTGAGGTAAACTTATTCCATATTCACTGGGATTGTAAAATGTGATTTAATTCATAGTGAATAAAAGGTTTTTCCCTTCGGGGATTTTTCCTGGAATTTGTGAGTTAGCATATTTGTGTTTATTGGTTTGACACACGCACACACGTAGTTATATGTTTAAGGGCTAATTTAATTAGGTTTAAAAATTAACTCTAATTAAATAAGTGTGTAATTGGAATTTGCGAATTTGTTAGAATCTTTATCACACAAAGTTATTTTTTGACACCATTTAACATGATATCAATGTAAGAACATAGTATAATGTTTTGGTGGATGTATCGAACTAGTGATGTCGCATGAAGTGTAAAAGGAAATTATATGTGATTAATGTCAGTCTCACATGAGACATCTATATGAAATTTAGTATTGATTGATTGATGTAAGACTCCATATTTGACATAGGGGTAACCAATTAATATTTGTTTTTGGATTATTAAATGGATTAGAAGAACTAACCCTACAAAGGGTGAAAAATCAGTATGCATGAAGTATACTTAAGAAAAAACTTGCAAGGGCCCCCACCCAACATCTCCAAGACTATAAGATTCTATCCAACTCCTTCATAAAGTAAATAAAATGGGGATGATAAATGTCAAGGTTTTCCTTATACTAAATCATCAACCTATTCAGAAATATGTAATGAAGTCTATATGGAGCAACTTCCTTCCCTTAAAAGCATCTTGAGTTTTTCTCCCAACAAATCGTCCAAAAGATAAAATGCAAGATCACCCTCTAAAATTTTCTAGCCCGTCTCCAACCCTTAGGGGGATACCATGACTCTAACAGTGCCTCACCGACTTAGGCATAACCAACTAAATCTAGCTTAGGGATAAGAAGACTTCCCATAAGCCCATCTTGACCTAGAAATGCAAAAGTAAATGGTTAGTCATTTTTTCTGCCTCCTTACAGAACCAACATCGATAGGACATCAACCAACTCCTCATCTGGAACTCCTCGGTTGTCAATATAACTTGTCTAGCTAAGCTCCAAGCAAAGAACATCACTTTAGTAGGCGCTTTAGATTTACAGTTCTCTTTCCTTGGAAAAAGGAATTCCAGTTCTTCTTCCCCCTCAATATAGAGTAAGCGTTTCACCATAAAACCCCCCTTTCTTCCTGACTCCCATATGAGGCAGTCTTTCCCTCCCGTCGGGATGGACACTATTCCTAACCGGTTCAAAAAATTCCTCCCTCCCCTCTAGTTTCCAATCCAACAATCTTATTCTAAATTTTTGATTCCACAAAACTCGGTCCTCAACCATCATCGTATGATCTCCTACCAATCCCTCCTTAACTCCTCTGATGATGAAGATCCCTGGTAACAACTATTCTAGAATGTCATCCTTACCCCATCTATCTTCTAAAACCTAATCATGTTCCCCCTCCCCAATTAGAACTCCGTGTATCTAGTGAATTCCTATAAATCCTTCGATATGTACTTCCATAACCCCACCCCATAAAGAAAGCGCCCACTCTCGGTCCCCACCCAAGATGTGACAATCCACCTCTAGCTACCATGACTCTCCTCCACAGCCTATTCTCCTCGTGCAAAAATCTCCACAACTTTTTTTCTAACAATTATTTATTTAAACACTCTAGGTTATTCACTCCCGCACCCCTTCCTTTATCAACTTACAAACATTCTCCCAATTCACTAGACTATACTTAAAACTATCTTCAGTACCTCTCATCATCAAGTCTCTAATCATCTTCTCTAAAATTTTATGAAAATAACATGGTGAAGGAAAAATTGACAATAAGTATGTTGGAAAACTCGACGAAGTGCCTTTTATCAACGTTAACCTTCCACCTTTCTATAAATAATAATTCTTTTAACCACCAACTTCCTTTTTTACCCTCTCTAAAACCTGATCCCATACAACTTTCACTTTGAACTTAGTCCATGATAAAATTATGGGAACAATCCCACCCTACATCCGATCACCTAAGCCAAACGACCCACATTCTAGCCTCGCCCTACCAGAATCATTTCACATTTCCTAACATTAATATGTAGAATCGACACTGCCTCGAGCCACATTAACAACAATTTTAATGATCTCATTTGGACCTCATCTTCTTTGTAGATAATCATATCATCTGCAAAAAAGAGGTGGGAAATCATAACCGAAAGAGCATTAGGATGCCCAATCATAAATACACTAATTAACCCCGCCCCTACTACATGGATAAAGATACGGTTAATTTCCCTCATCACTATGATAAAAAAAGGGAGATAGGTAATCTCCCTCTCGAAGCCTGCGCAAGCTAGAGAAATACCCCTATGGAACACCATTAATCATAACAAAGAACTTGATAGGTGAAATGCAACACTTAATCCATCGACACTACTGCTTTCCAAAACCCAGCCTCTCTAATAAGTACAATAGAAACTCCTAGTTTACATGATCATATGCCTTCTCAATGTCTAGCTTACAGATTATACCTGACTCCCCACTTCTTAATCTGGACTCCACACACTCATTAACCATTAACACTGGATTGAGAATTTTTCTTCCTCACACGAAAGCATTTTGGGAATTTGAAATGAGAGGGTCAATTACCCTCCTAATCATTACCGATATACACTCCTGGTGAGGATTATTAGTCGGAAACCTCTCATATCGGTCGACCCCCCTTTCTTGGGAACCAATGTTAGGAACTTTATATTCAGATTCCTCACGTAGTATCCCCTATCATGAAATTCTATGAAGAATTCCATCACATCCTCTCTCACTATGGGCCAGCACCGCTAAAAGAAGTCCATAGTCAATCTATCTAGGCTCGGGCCTTATCACCACTCATAGACCTCAAGACCTGCGTGGACTCCTCCTCTGAAAAATAACCCTATAACATATCTTCCTGCTCCATAGATGTCCTTCCCATATCATCCCCATTCAGTAAAGGGCTCCATGCTTCCTCCTCTCTATATAGGCCATTGTAAAATAAGAGATGGTCCCCTTACCTCATTCAATTTTTCAAACTCTTCCTTGACCAATGTAATCTTTTGGACATGGTTAAATCAATGATGTGAGATATCCACTTTATGGAAAAATTTAGTTTTCTTATCTCCCTCCCTCAATCACAGTGCCTGAGACTCTTTGTCTCCAACTATTTTCTTCATGAATCAGTCGCCTCATAATCTCACTTTTTCTCCCCTCCCTTAACTTCTCCTCCACTGAAATCCCTCCCATTCCTTCATTTTCATCAAGGATACTAACTTCCTCCATGAATCTCCTGATGGTCTCACTCACATTCCTAAACACCTCTTTGTTCCACTGTTTGAGGTCATTCTTGAGAAGACCAATCTTTCTCACCAATGTGTAGGTAGAATATCCATCCACTAGATAACCCTTGCCACCACTCCTTCACCCTGTCTACAAAGTCCTCCTCTTTCAGCCACATATTTTTTAATCTAAATGGAGTTCTCCCTCCTTTCGACTCCTCACACTCTAAAAGGTTCAGACAATTATTATGTATTACTATAGGTAGACAAGAGTGAGTTACCCCTGGAAAGTTCTCCTACCATCCCTGTGATATTAGAAAATGATCTAAGAGATATAGGGTAGGATTATCCCTATTAATGGACTAAGTGAATAATCCACATGCGAACGGAATATCCAAAAGATCCAACTCATCAATGAATTCAAAAAATCCCTCATGTACCTGTTGGTTCTCTCAACCCCCCTAACTCATTTATGATGCAAATCTCACCACATTAAAATCTCTCCACATACACCAAGGGACTCCCTAAATACTACTAACATCTGCTAATTACTCCCATAACTCTTACATACTTGGGTCTTCCCCATCCTATATATCCTTGAAAAACACCAAGTGAATCCATCCTCCACACTCCTAAATAAACACGATAATACCCAATTGCCTACCAAGCTCTCCAATATTTCAATGAATTTTGAGTCTCACATTATAATCACACCTCCAGAATTACCCTTAGCATCCATACTTCACAACTTAACCCTATGAAATTTCCAAATAGACCCAGTTACCTCTCTATTCACGTGACTCATTTTTTACTCCCGAAGGTACAAAATATTCGACCACCACCTCAAAATAGCCCCACTAACTATGCCTATTTTCTCGAGGTCATTTAATCCCCTCACATTCCACAATATGAGTATAATCTTCGTGGAATATATTTTTCTTCCCCCACTCTCTTCTCCCCCGTCCACTCCCTTCCCTACCCTAAAATTAATTGAGAATGAGGATTCTATGAATTTATTCTCATTTTTGGCCAAACACACACAAATTCAAATTTTAATAAATTTTATCTTTATTTAAATTTAGTGTTCATGCAATGATAAAGTTAAAATTAAATAATCCAAACATTTGAAGAAGTAAGGAAAAACTCCTTTTGGGCAAAATCTCTATTTCAACATTGTATCAGAATCGACAGACATTGTACAACTTACAGACTACTTAGTATACTAGGTATAACGCTCAGTTCTTCAAGTCTTCTACATATACGGCACAACCCAACACCATCCACATGAAGCAATCTTCCCCGAGTATCCACAGACCAGCCTTCTTCATCAGCAGTAGAGCATCGACTCCATAAATAAGTAGTATAGATGAAATCTACAAGGATTTTTGAACAAGAATGTGTTCTTGATTTGGTAAAGTGATCTCCAAATTTTCAAGTGGTTTGGATAAAAATAGTAGAGTTTGATCACAAAAGTAACTCTAAATTGTCTTGAAAAAAGGTTAAAATGAGTTATTTGAAACTCGAATCCCGCAACTCTATTTATAAGAAAGTTTGTTGCAAAAAGATAGGCATTAGAGAGTTTGATAAGATTTGATTAAAAAAATAAAACTCGCGTGCTCGTTAGAATGATCTCGTACCTCATTCGTATGGCATGCCCTTTTTCATTTAAACAGTTTTCTAATGTAACTTCGAATGACATTCCAGAGATTGACTTAAAATACGTCGCTTCAGATCTCGTTCAAATGTGGGAAACTCATTCTAATGACGAACCCAATCTCCTTTGAATGATATCCATCGAAACTTCCATAACTAACCAAAAGATGTCATCCCCGATTTTGTTCGACCGATGGAATCTCATTCTAATGACACCGCGTAAACTCCTTCGAGCGACATATCAAACTCATTATAACGAGCCATCAAAATTTTCAAAAAAACTATTAAAAGGCATTTTGAAAAAATTTAAAAACTTTTAATGCAAACTCTAATTATAAAAATCCCCTCGATAAATAAATACTTTTCCAAACTACTTTATAAATCTTCTGAATGTTGTTGAGATGAATGATCTTAAATCTTGCAAATGTCATCAACTTCTTATCTTCGAATACTTGTAAGTAGTCATGAAGGTGTAGTGGTGTGTAACGAGATAAGCCAAATAAAAATTAAATTGAGCAATTATAAAACTTTCTCTTACATTGATTGAACATTAAAGTATATTAATTTATCTCTCCTTCCAATTCGCCCCTATTGGAGAGATCTCACCCCCTTAAATTTAGTATCTTTACTCTTTCCTTGTTTTTTTTATCTTCTTGAATAACATCGATGATTTGCTTTCACTCCCCTCTTCAGATACCCGTACAAGCTTATCGAATCTTTCTATCATATCTTCTACCTAACCTCCAAGTCGTTATCACACCCCTCCTTATTCTGTTGTCCTCTCTCCCTATTAGTGTCATTTCCCGCCCCTTCTATCATGTTGTTCGGCATCATAGTTCAAGGCACACTGAAATTTCTGCCCAAATTTGGCTCCCTGTCCTTTTTTGAGACCTCAATCTCCACCCACAGTTTGTAATTATTCAATCCTGAAAATTAATATCATCTTCTGAATCCGTGATAGACCTATTCCACCCCTTTGAATATTTATGGTCCTCATATCACTCCCTCATAGTCATTTTTGGATTATGAAAAATTAGAAAATTATTTAAGTATCCTATTCCACTCGCCTCTCTAGGATCAAACATGGAATAGGCTCCCTCAGCCAACCTCTCCTCCTGATCCTTCTTAGTCCGTATGGATGAATAGTTTTCTTTATTTCATCTCGCTACCATAATAGCAAAAAAAATTCATGAAAAGCTTCCTCTGCCTCCCCTGCTTGCACACACTCCTTGTTAAATTTTATTATGTGTTTATTTCTCCCCCATTTAGTCTTTCGTTTTCCCTTGCATGTCCATTTCCTAACAGATTTACCTGATTTTAGGTGGGATCTGATATTTTTTAGACTAAGCATAGAATTAACATAAACAAAATTCTTGTGGGCAACTTTCTTAGAGCTGACGAACTCCTCTCCAAGCATCCCATTAAAAAAACCCAACTAAGATTAGTTCTCATTCAAAACTAGCGACCAATTGGACATGTGTTCTCTAAAATCTGCATCCACATTCTTCTCATTTGGAATAAAGTTCCCACTAGATCTTTTTATGAGCCCATGATTGTTCTCACCATACCGTCTTCCCATACATGTTGTGTTTAACCATGCAAACTGTTCCAACATTGTCTTCCTGAACCATTTCGTCAATGACTGTTCCAGTTTTGAATGCCGTTGTGACCAATTCGGCATCCTTCAATCTATTCTCCCCTTTGTCTTTGGCCATGTTTCTACCATCTCTTGGCTCGGTTATTTTCACAATTCAGATTGTTTTAATGCTTAAGTTTCACTTTAAACACGTAGGTCTGCATTGGTAAATTTTTAAGAATATCTAAATGTCCTGAAAATACAACCACTTAACTTTCAACATATCCCAATAGGTTATTGTAATACTCCACATTTTCAACATCATTTTTATGTGAAATAGTTGCACATTTTATAAAATTTATTTGCATTTATTTGGATTTATTTTATTCTCGGAATTACGTTGGAAGACCAGGGGCATGTTTATATTATTTTTTACTTAGGGAGAAAGAAAGAAAGAGTTGTACGTGGGTTGGTTTTATATTGGTATAATCCTAAGAGGATTAAGAAAATAGAAACAAAAGAGAACATGAGAAGATAAGAGAGAGAGACAATGGCTCACAATTGAAACCGATATATCGGTTCTGGTTCACCATTTTAGCGGGCAATACCCAACGCTATAGTATGTTGGAGAGAAAGATATGTTGTCTTGGGTTTTTGCATGGGATTTTAATGAGGAAGTTTGGAGTTTATTAAAGAAGCTCGAACAATTTATTTTTCATACGCTGGTACCCTACTTTACTTCATTTATTCATACACATTTACTGCCTACTATTTAAAACCCAAACACTTCCCGTACCTAAACACCATTATTTATATATTTGAACCATATTTTTAAGACCTTATACCTGGATTTTAAATATGAACTGAATGTGAAAGTTCTTTGGTTTTTCGCATTGATTATGGAGTTGAGACAAAATTTTAGCATTATGAGCAAACCCAACTAAGATACCTTCCTAAGGAACATTGGACGATCTGGAAAATAGAAATAGATTGATAATACTCCTCTTAGGAACAAGAATAGCTTGATACAAGCCAACTTTCCTTAAAAACTAAGACGGCGAGTAGAGCTCACCATAAGAGTTAGTACCAAAATCCTTAGGGTAAATGTGCAACAAAATAGATCCGTGAGAATTAAAATTCTCCCCTAACAAGAGTTTCTTTCCTTAGTAGGGGATACATTATTCAAAATGGTGACAAGCAACTGAGGGGCCTTATTAGCATTCAAAAAAGTTTGGAGGAGAAATCGAGGCCGGTTAGGATTCAAATCTTTGAACATGGCTAGAAGAGCTTCAACGCTCTTGTTAGAAAGTTGAATATTTTAATATGCTTGGCTATGACTGAAACCTAAAATGCTAGCTATGTGAATATTATCAAGAAGTGGGAATGAATCCACATTTCGAGGACCCATAATGACCCACATTGATTGGTGTTAAATGGATCAACTTGGAGTTCAGAGCAACTCATGTAAAGAGAACCCAAGAGTTTAGGGGCAAGAGCCATTTCCCTACCCTTTACTAAAGCCACTTCCAAGAATGAATACTACAACATCACACGTTGAGACTTGTCACAAAACACATGACTTGATAACTAATACATGAGGAACCAACAATACTCTACATCAATCACAGAGCCACCAATCCTCTTGTGTCTCTTTATGAAATTGTAATAAGGTAGGTAGATATTATCAAGCCTTAATTTCACAAGGCAATAAGATGTGAGCATATAAGGATGAACATCCTCTTTAGTGGCTTTGAAACTCACCAACCGGTAAACATCCAACACAGTGGGTCTAACTATCCCAAAATTAAATTCGAAACAATTAAAAGTAGGGCTCCAGGAATGAATAACACTAGAAATGATAGAGTAATCATACTAAATGTTCCTCAAATCAAGTTTGAATGCATCAAGAAAGTTATTCTTCTCCATCAATACAGGATTCTCATTATGAACATAGTTTGCCTACTGAGTCCAGTCCTTGTTATCCAACTGCTTAGGAAAAAACCTAATTTTGAGAGAAAATGGTGTGTGGATGGAATAAGATTCTTAAATAGGGAGAGCTTGCTCCCCCAACCTGGGATAATAGACCAAGAAATTTAGAGGAAGTTCATTTTAAAATGAGGAACCCACAATGAAACAAGAACCCCCATAGGATAGTTGAATGGGGGCAAACAATGCTTCCAACAACAATGGATAAATCAACCATGCTCTCGATAATAATATTTTCAAATTGGTCGTTCAAGTTTAGAGTTTCAAACTAAAAGACATTGTTGTGAAAAAGATGAGGGGAAAAAGAAAATAAAACGAAAGGTTATAAGAAACTTGGAGAGAGAAAATGAACGGTGAGATAGAGCAGAAAAGAAAAAGATAAGTTTTAAACAAATGAAAAATACTTTTTGGAATACAACTCTAGTACCAAGCAAAAAATTTGGCACTCTTATCTAGGGTTTTCCCGCCAAGGGTAAAGCTAACGAGGGAATGGAACAAGTAACAAAGTGCCTTTCTGGCACAATTTGCTAAAAACCCACAAGATAAGTCTTGTGGTGCACTTGTGCCCCAAAAAACTAAAATCAAGTGAAGGGAATTCCAAGTCGACCAAATATGTTTGTGGGAAAAAAGTTGGGATTTAATTATTCTAAAGAAAGGAAAAAATTTGTTATTTGGACACTTCCACATGTGCAACTAGATTGAGCAGGGACGCTACCAGTAGAAAAACATGCATACATAATATACCAAAAAACACGACATTTTTAGGTCTGAAAGTACAAAATAGCTAAACACATGCAATATAACAAATTTGGCTACAAATTGGGATATTCATCTAATGGTGAGGACATATATTGTACTAGAATTCCAAATTTGGTTTAATATAAATTAACCAACAGGTAGAATGACTATAAGGATATGTCACAAAAAATGATTCAACACATACTACATTGGCAAATATACCAACCCATATCAACCATTCGAAGTAGAAATAAATTTTTCATTAAACCCAAAATAAAGGGATTATAGAATTGGGAATATAACTATCATTTTTTGCATATTACAAAATGATGGGTTAGTGCATAAGTTACAAATTTATGGAATGTATCCCATAAATAGTGTATATCCCAACGGGCTTTATCTTGGGACAACTCCAAAAGAAAGGACTTATGACCCTGAAATTTTTAGATAGAATTCTTTGTTTTTTCCCTAAACTCCCTAGTGTGAAGGGAAATTTCCTTTGAAGAAAGGGCATCAAACTCCTAATCTTCGGATTATTTTGTCTATTCACATTATTATTCTAAAACTCCTTCCAATATCCCAAATGCCATTAGTTGTATAACAAAGATTATTATGAGCAACAACTCGAACATCATAATCAGCCCGACCAACAAGATAATGTCTGACCCTTATAATAAAATAGGGATATATCTTATTAAAAAGGAAATTTGAGCATTAAAAAGAGAAAAATAATCTTTGACATTAAGGATAACTTTCCACGCCCAAGCGAAGTTATTTTTAGCATATCCCTTCATCAAAATAAAATGAGGGAAATGAGAGAATGCACGAAGAACTTCCAAATCCTTTCCAGAATCAACAATAGAGGAAGGGAAGTTCAACATAAGCTGGCTAATGTCCAATCCATTTCAAGCATACTTATCCATATCACGAAGTGGATCCCCAAACAACATGCAAGGATAAACAATCAGATCAGGGAGGGGATAATAAAATAAGATAGAGTCAGTCACCAAGGTTTTGAAGCCAGAAAGATCTTTTTGAAGCTAGGAAGATCGAATCTAACTTCAACCAACACATAAGAAGTGTACATTCCATTGGTGATGACATTATTTGTGGGATAAACAAAATAATGAGAATAAGGATTGACAATGATAGTGCCATATCTTGGGGAAGTATAAGTGGCACAATGCCAACTAGACATGAGGCTTAACTTTGTGCTCTTGGTAGCATCGAAGTGATAATATGACATATATGGCCTTGACCAAGCATAAGCTCCCTTAGGATGAGGAATGGAATTGGTATAGACCAATTGTGGCAGGTAGTCAAGTGAAAAACGGGGAAGAACAAGGGTATAATTATAGCTAACACCTATTTTTATCACAAGGATGCTAACTAATCACTTCACATGGATAAGCAAGGGGATAAGCTAGCAAAGATTCACTATAGACTAAGGTAGGATGTTGGTTAAAGTCATTGGCCTCAATAACCTTTTTACATTTGTCCTTAGCATCATTAGTTTAAACCTTTGTGTTACCGTAAGTTTCAATTTTTTTTATCCTAATTATGGCCTATTCATCTTTAAAATGAGGTAAAATGACCTCAGAAGAAGGTTCTTGAACGAGAACAACAACTTCCTCACAAGGAGGAAGAGAAGGGAGAATTTTGTCAACCCAATCCTTATGGAAATATTACTCTACCAGAAGTGGGTGAAAGAGGAAACTAACTTATTGTTTAATTAGAATGACAATTTACATCATAATATGACCAGGATCAAGGTCATAGAGGTTCTCACTTCAAGAAAAACAGCAATCTTGGAGTTTTTAGGTATATTGTACTTCGTATGATAATCCCTTAAATCATCCTCTAATGAGACCTCATATTTCCTCAATCATTTAGTCATCACGATTATTGGAGAGATGAAAAGATATTTTTGTTTTGAAACATAATGAGGTTTGAAGGATGTTGCAGAGAAAACTATGAGAAAATGGGGAGATAAACAATGAGAAGTGGGTTCTTGATGGAAAACGAAACAAGGGGATGGGGACGATTAAATTATGACCCCTTACTATCTTTTATTACCAAAAGGTAGTGGAGTGGTAGAGCCTCAATGAGATAACTTCTCACTCACGCCTCTACATCGCACACTTCAATCGAAATCATGACCTAATGAAACCGTCAAAACGACGTACTTCAGCCTTTCCCCACAATTACGATCCCACTATGAATAAGTGGGATACACTTCGTGTTAGTAGAGATCTAGCACAAAAACACATGCAATTTAGGATTATTCAATATAATCGGGCTGATTTGGCCTAAAGACTAACCACCCGAACTATGGGGGCAATTGACAGGAAATAAAGCTACCTTGGCCCACTTAGCATTAGATGTGGTTGGGACTTCCAAAGTTGGTCGCATGATCAAGTGTTGCCGATGAAACCCGAACTCTCTCACCACACTTAGATAAATTCAAATCATGTTCTTCAATAAGATGATCCTACTCCATCTAAACTGGTTTAGAGATGATCAACTCCAAGAGATATGCGATTACACCCTAGTTTGATGAGAGAGTTTGTGTCAATTATACTCTTATTTTGAGTGTTTAGGGGTTGAACTTCTAAAAAGTGCCAATTATACTCTTATATAAAGGATTTGCAAACACTATTTGACCACATCTATGAATCCTTTATATAAGAGTATAAGTGACACTTCAAAATTATTATATAAAACTAGTTGAAATTATAAAGTGAACCATCTCTACAATACATAAAAAATAATCTAAGGGTATGTCTTGCATTCAAATGTATTAATCATTTTTATGAGAGCAAATTTGAATTGTAAAATCTATTTTAAAATATTTAACATTCAAACGGTAACTATTAATTTTGGAATGGAGAAAATGATAGAAAAATTGATTGTTGTAAACCCACAAGTGATAATGTTACAAGCCCACAACATCAATTCTGCATGTAATTTAATTGTGTTAGTGCTCCGTAATACCTGAATTGGTTAAGGATATGGTGACTGAAGCTATTTGCCAATAAAGTGTCAAATCTTACATGCATGCATGTGGACAGAGTAATTTATTATGGTTCAACGTAGTCAAATCCAAGTAGCACCAATTATGCCATATATATTTATTTTATTTTCTTTTGTTACCAAGGTAATTTCGAGCCAGTTTACACGCACCTCGAACTAATCTCTTTACCCTGAACAAAGTTTGCAAAACAAGCATTTAATTGCCGCCGTCCTTGATTTCAAGATGTGGGTGCCAAGTTTCAATCTTGTGTGGGTGGGTACCCTTGGGGTTAATGCCATATATATATATATATATATATATATATATATATATATATATATATATGTATATAATACCCATGCTTATCTTCTTATCAATAAAAACTTTACCAGCTCTCCTTTAAAAGTCTTAAGGGTTGGTCTCCTTGATGATGCATGAAATGCAGTGTCAATGGAGAGAGAGATTCTAGGGTTGAGAGAAAGACAATCAGAAGCATGTTTTCTTGCTCTTAAAGATCTGAGTCCATTTGATTATTAAAAAGATATTAGTATTTTATTTTGTGTTAGTGAGTACCTTTTTGAAATTTGATAGGTTTCTCCTTGTTATTTCTATGTAAGTGCGGTTCTGAAAATATTTTATTAGGAAACCAAGGTCAATGAGAGGTGCTGCTCCCAAAAAGTTTTGAATTCTCAAGGCCCATCCTTTTTGGTTTTTTCTTCTTTTTCTTATTTGAATATTTGCCCAAAACCATAGCCACCTTGGAACAAGTAGGATTAAGAATATAACATTATTTTTATTAGTAAACAAGTAGGGTTTATAACGAGCAGATAAGAAACTTGCTCCTCAGCCACAACTTGCGTATACGGCTACCTTAGGGTTGAAATGACACAAGACATAATACCCTACACTAATTCGGTTCTTGGTTTTCCAGAAAAATACAAAGGGAGAGTTGTTCTTTCTTGTGAAGAAAAAGAGAAAAGAAGATAATTAAAAGAGATAAGAGACATTTTTTATATCAATTTGTTCAGTGGAGGGATAGGCTTTTGCTTCTCTGCTGCATTTCGTGAAAGATTTAGTCATTTTTCGACTTCATATATTCCCTATGCTATTCCTTTTAGTAGGAATAGCAGCCAAACGTAACCTCAGCCTTTTTGTTCTTCTATTCCTTTTAGTAGGCATAGCAGCCAAACGTAACCCCAGCCTTTTTGTTCCTTTTTCTCCTTTTGTATATGATAAATCTGAATTATTTATCGTTTACCCAACACTGAACATTTGAGATACTCCCGCCCTCCTGAATTTAGAGTTGTCTATTTTTTTGGGTGGCTTGAATTACTAGTGCACTTTTTGTTGGGATATAATCAGAGCATTAAATTTCATAATAACAAATAAGTGTTGATTTAAGTCATTGATTGAGTGTATTCGGAATCTATACAAAATTTGAATGAAGACTCTTAAATTGGGACAAAAGCAATATTATTCTACAAAATTTCCTATTTACACCTGTAGTATATATGATCAAGGCATCTCCATTCAATGCCAACTGGTCAATGTTGAATTAGTGCACTTTATAAATGGTCATATGCCCCATTTTCCCACATCATCCAAAATATGTTTTAAAATATGAATCATCCATTGCAAAATTAATGTAACTTAAAATTTTACGTTTTATACACTTATGTTTTATTAAAGTACATACATAAAACCTATCCACTGACGGTCAATTAATTCCAAGTTAGAAGTTTATGGCGTAATCATTCATAAGGTATTCGTAAGACGACAAGTTCATAGATGGAGAAATGTTATTGTTTCAGATGTGTTGGGGCATCAAAGTCAGCTTTAATCCCATGAGGGGCTATGTTAAGAGGAGATGGGGTTCTTTTGGCAAGTTTGATATATTTCCACTAAAGATTGGAGTTTACATCATTGCATTTAGGGATTGTGAAGTGACGAACCATAGTTCTTGAATTGGGCCCATGATCTTTTGATAGCAAGCCACTAATTGTTAAACCATGGACTACAAATATGAGCTCAATTAACACTTATTGGTTGTCCATGCCGGAGGGAAGTGTTTCTCAACAAGTTAAACATTCAATGTATAACAACAATAAAACCGGCCCACAAAAAAATGCAATATTACTCTTCAAATATATATCCTAATATGTGATTGGTCACAAAATAGGTCCCGCCCATAAATAGATGAACTTTATGGAATCAAATGTTGACACACATACTTGGGTAATTTTTTGCGAACTTTTCTGTGTGACCAGCAATATAGTGAATACAATGATAAAAAATTGTACTACCTAATTATGTGCTTCTGTTGATCATATAAAATTTCACGCCCGAGTAGAAAAGTTAGGGTCACAAAGGTAAGGTATGGAGGTCCTTCAACTATTATTTCGTTTCAGTTGAAATACTTCAATTTATTATTGTATTGTTGTTCTATAGCCCAAGATAACTAATTGAGGTTATTGATACACTATAAGCTATGATCAAAGTGACCCTAAATCCCTGTTGATTGACAGAACTTCAACGTTATTGGCTCAAGTAGGCCATCATTGACCTATGTTGCACAATTTGGAAATAGTTGACTATATTGTTATTCAAAATTCTAATTCACTATTTTTAAAGAACTCACTTGTCACGGTGGATGATCAACACAAAGAAAATTTGAAGAAAAAATAGTCACTCAATTGGCATTTAGCTTTTCTTCTCAATAGACAGCTAGGCGTTAATTCCGATAATTTCTTACTTTGGAACTCAATTATCTCAAGGGAGACCCAGAGAGAGGGTGGAACATTTTAAAGGTGGTTAGCGACAAACTAAGAGGATGGACGTTTCTTTCTTGATTTTACATGTAGCTTTGCTGCATACAATAAACTAATTAAAGCTAAAAAGCTGTTGAGACTTTTAATTTCATGTTTTGAGAGAAACTTGTGTACTACTTTGTCCTCTTGTATGTAGACTAATGATAAACTATAAAAAAATTTATTGAGTGAACTAATCCAATCAAGAGAGAGAGCAACAACCTAGAGGTGGAAGACTTTTTTCCGGTTCCTGTAAGCATCACATCACCCAAATATTGAAATATCGTACCTATAAATCCTGATCTTCTCTTCAACATTTGTCTCCAACAATCAGAGACAGTGGTTTACTAGAGTTGGAGAAAGAGAGAGACTGAGAGACAAAAATACAGCAACACACACATAGAAAGATAGAGAAAGAAAGAGATGGGTCGAGCTCCATGCTGTGACAAAGCAAACGTGAAGAAGGGACCGTGGTCACCTGAAGAAGATGCAATACTCAAGGCTTATATTGAGAGTTTCGGTACTGGTAACAACTGGATTGCTCTTCCCCAGAAAATAGGTACATAGCCATCTCTCTCTCTCTCTCTCTCTCTCTCTCTCTCTCTGTGTGTGTGTGTGTGTGTTTCTGTGTAAATATATATAACATTTTAGTTTGATAAAATTGGTGGGGAATCACTTTCAGGACTGAAGAGATGTGGAAAGAGTTGTAGACTGAGATGGTTGAATTACTTGAGACCCAACCTTAAGCATGGTGGATTCTCTGAAGAAGAAGACAACATCATCTGCAGCCTCTATATCAGTATTGGCAGCAGGTCTCTCTCTCTCTCTCTCTCTCTCTCTCTCTCTCTCACACACACACACACACACACATACACACACACACACAAACACACACACACAGTTGAGATGCCATAAATTTCAACCCAATTTACTTGTCCTTTTCTCTTGTCCATGTTGCTTTTGTTCAAAGAATATCTCCAACCCACCTATTGAAATATTCTTATGTATCTTTCTGGGTGTTTTAAGATTTTGGCTCCAGTTTATATTAGACAAGTGAAAAAATATTTTACCCTTAAAAATGTCATAAAAACTCATAAAGCAAGAAACATATTCACCACCCTTCACTTTTTCATCATATAGTAATTTCTTCATCTTTCTCCATATTTATTTAATCGTAGCATATGCTAATATTTCCATCATTTTATGCTATATCAGGTGGTCCATAATTGCAGCCCAACTTCCCGGCAGAACAGATAATGACATAAAGAACTACTGGAACACAAGACTGAAGAAGAAACTTCTTGGAAAGCGCAAACACTCACACAATCCAGACCCTAAAGACCCAAATTCCCAGGCCTTAAGCAACTCAGCCCTAGAAAGGCTTCAGCTCCACATGCACCTTCAAACCCTTCAGAATCCAATCTCTTTCTACAACAAACCTTCGCTTTGTCCAAAATTACACCCTCTTCAAGAAAAAATGATCCAAACCCTCCAATCTTTTAATGAGAGCTCCAATCATTTAATGCAACACGGACAAAATATTGGATTTTTTGAACCATACGATATGTCGCCCTCCATTGAAGGATTCAATGTCCAGGATTCGCTTATTGTTCCCAAATCAGACTTTGCAGAAAGATTGAACACTGAAATTAGGCCAGTTTCCACGTTCCAAGATGAACAACTTGAGTTTGTGCCTCAAGAGGGTCAGATAGCTGAATTTGATTGTTTAAAGGAGATGGATGGTTGCAAGGATGGAATGACTTGGTGGGCTAATGAGTTGGACACAACTTCAGCAAGCTCAAACTCTTGGGACTCCGCTTCTATTCTTCATCAGTCTGAAGTGGTGTATCAAGATTTTGCTTTACGCTACAACATGCAGTGACAATTAATGGTACCAGGAGCGGGATAAGATTAATTCATTTTCATAAGGAGGAGAATATGGTTGGATGAATTGTATATTGTGTGAATAATGTTGTGTCCTTCTCGAGATCATGCCAAACATATTTTCGACATGACTGTTATCCAATGTAGAGTTTTTTGAGCTTTTTTATTTTATTTGTTTGGGATGTCTATAATTCGAATTTGATCTTGTGTGTTTTTCTTTGCAACCTTATTCTTTGAAAGACCATATTGAGATTGGCGTGACATAATCATCTAAAGTGCAAACAAAAATTGCTTTTGAATCATGAGTAGATTGCTTGTTTGTTTTTAACAAAAACTAATTTCCTTTTGTGTTTTAAGGACCGTATATTTCATTGTGCATTTTACAATGTTTCCTTGCCATTAGGGCAGGTTGTAAGCTGCTTTTGTTAGTTTTCAGATACCCGAGAGGAAAACTAAAATTTCTAATACTTTTTAGACCCTCTTTACTTCATAATATCCCCAATTAATTAAAAAAAGGGAGAGTATTCTTAGGTCCCTCATAAACAAATTTTAAACACTTAGGTCCATTAATTCTATTCTTGAAGAAGTCCACGCTAGTGACATATCAAGTACATCTAATTGTAATTTGTCCTTAAATGTTTAAAAATTGTTACCAAGGGACCTAATTGTAAATCGCCCTTAAAAAGGGTTTTAAACTCTATAATAAAAGGTGTTTGCGTACAAAGTTTGCAATATACCCTTTAATTTCTAACAATGTGGTTCGGGTGAATTTTGGAGTATTTCAACGATGTTTGGACCGAATATGATGAATTTAGTTGATTTTCAGTTATAAAATGGTGAACTTCGGTCGATGTTCACATAAGATTTATATACCTTATGTTTCGTAAAACGAATGACACATTGTGGTCAACTTACAGTAATAAAGGAGAAACCTGGACGCTCTCCCCCCCCCCCCCCCCCCCCCCCCCCCCCCAAAAAAAAAAAAAGAATCTCTTAACAGTCATGCAAAGAGCTACAAGCAAATGGGCTCAACCTCACTTTAATGAATGACCATGATGACACCATCGGACAAAGACTCCCGGTCCCACTCATGCTCTTAGGATCATCGAGCTGAAGAACATCATCCTGGCCTAAGATGAGGACCTTACTCGAACGCGAAGACAACATCATGAGTGATCATCTATCTTGGTCCATGTGACCAGCAAGATGAAAGTTAGGACTACCCAACAAGCATAACATAAAATGAAGGAGAATATTTTCTAGCCTTGTGTACAAAAAGAATAATGATTATCTCACTGCTTATTGGCTCACAAAAAGTGTGCATCAACTGTGCCATGTGAGAAAGATTGTGTGGAACTACAAATATCCTCCTATATGACCCTAGGAGAGAGAAAGGCGGGGATTTATATACACAACGAGATAGAATCCTCAAGTGATGATGTAATGGAGTTATAAACTAAGTGTGCAAAGTTACTCATCTATGGATGTATTGTTACATTAGGGGTCGAACTCATAAATCCGTCTCCATGTTTTTCATATTAGATTTACTAGATTATTTAGTTCATTTATGTTGGCCTGAAATATATCCTAAGGGGGGGTGGGGGGGATTTGGTACATTAGTTTAATGAAAAGTTTAAAACTTTCTTAACTTTCTGTAGAGATTAATTGCAATATGATTGTAGAATCACTACAGTAGAAATATTGCGACTTCACAAATAAAATCCAATTTTAATTAATCCCAAATTTTAGTCAAACCCTAAAACATGCATCTAGATGATTTATCAAATAAAATAAAGCATGCAGGATAAAACAAATAATTTCAGGAAAAATCCCCCAAAGGGGCAAAACCTTTTTATTTTCACTATAATTTGTAAAAACGGTTAAACGGATTACAATGAAAATAAGAGTGACATACGAAATACCCTCAGGTGTCGGTTCCGATGCCTCGGCTGAAATCTCCCGCAGGAACTCCAGGTGGGCAGCAATGAAGAAGAGAACGACTTCTCCACAAATTCATCGGCTGGAACTTTCCCTTTCCACGATGGCAGTAATGAAGAAGAGAGACGGCTTCTCCAGAAGATACTCCAGATGAGTAAAAACGATCCTCTTGAAGGTTTAAAGATTCACATAATAAATGGGAGTGTTTATGTGAATAAACAAGGTGTAAAACCTTAAAAAGTGAAATATGTTTCTGGGCAGTTTTTTGCAGAAATCATGTTGTGAAAAGACTTGGAAAACGTTTAGAAGGTGACCTTATATTTATACGAAAATCAAGGCGGGGGCTTCGTTCGAACGAGACCGCGTGTCACTCGAACGAGATCGCGCGGCATGCCTATATCGCTCGAACGACAGTGCAATGTCGCTTGAACAAGCTCGTTGACTGAGGCGCTCCGCTTCTACACTTAGAAAATTTTCTGCTTTTGATAAAAAATATTTCAGACTTCAAAAATTATTTTCTGAAAAATTTTCAAAATATTTATGCAAATTAACACTCCAAATAAAACCATTTTACCAATATTGTGTAGTGGAGTAATGAAAAATAGTTGAGCATAACGTTGCATGAAGCATGATGCACGTGTGAAGATGATGGATGCATGGATTCGGATAGAGGCCATCGTGGATGATCGTGATGACGTGCCGAATGTAGCAGTATCAGACATACAAACTGTGATCTATGACAAATAGAAAATTTCTAGATTCTACCCCGGGCATTTATAAAATTATGTCCTTACAAATCTCCCTCTATGTCTATGCCGGTACATACATAAAAATCCGAATTATGCAATCAAATGACATACAAGATAATATCCCCATTAAACCCTCAAACTGAGAATACTAAATGACATTTCATCAATCAAACTTCAACATCTTCAAAACTTCAGCGCTTCAGAAACTCTCAAAGCTTTTCTCATCAGGGTGTGCAACATAATGATCATCAATCTTTGTACCTACACACATGAGAAAAAGCAAAAAACTTCGTGACGCATCGAGTTTGAAATGATATAAGAATAAATCGTTAGAAATCAAATCTCCCCCATAATTCAAAAACTCCCCCATAACATGATAATTCTTTCTCCCTCTTTTTATGATGTCCCCAAATAGACAGATAAGAATAAACAATTAAAACATGGAGTGTCACGATAAAGTGCAATGCAAACATGGATCGAACTACGTGCATGCAAATGTATGTCTCAAAAATATTCACAAACTATTTTTGATTTTTCAAAATTTTCATACAAAAATAAGATACTAAAAATCACACCATGGATTTAAACTCAAATAACCCAGTCATGGACACGGAATGTATGGGTGTGAAACATATTCGATAGGAAAATCAACTCAATCAATCATATGTGCATGATGCATATGTGTACTCCTAACGAATGAACATAAAAAATATCATTTTGTGTAAAAATTTGTTGAATTTAGATGACATCATCTTATACAAATCAACAAATCAAAGTCTAAATGATTTCCACACCAATAACGTCCAAAACTATTTAGTGCCGTTTCGAGAACTTTTCAAAGGACGTGCAAACCCATTGAATTATTTCCATCAAAAACTCCCTCATATAAAATAATGCAATTTTTATATCTAAAGAGGTACTAAATTCTCAACTTAGAGAAAACCTATTAGCCCAAATTTTTGGCATATTTCATCTTTTTATTGCCTTAATTTTTTTGTGTGGACTCTTTTCAAACGGTGGCTTTCACGACATGATTATTATTCACTCGCAGCCCTTTCTCGTGTCCACTCATGATTTTTTTAAACTAAACAAATTCCTCACGGGCAAATGGATCTTACATGCATTACTTTTATTACTCTCGTATTATTGCACTTGGTTCATTTTAAGGACAAAATTGAGATGAAAACACTCAACCAACATGTGATAAGACAAGCAGAATAATCAAACAAATTTGTGCATGTGTGAAATAAAGGAAATCATGAGTCAAACATGTAGGAAGTAACACTTAATTACATCTTAATGACTCTAAACATTATAAAGCACGTGGATGAATTGACCTATTGTTTCAAAACACTATCAAATAGTCACATGAAAAATGGAATGATATTGTGACTTCGTCATCCTAAGTGTTTATCCATAAATGGTGCAAAAAAAATACAAAAATCGTTTTGGATTTTCAAAATTTTTATCAAAATAAATTCATTTTTTATTTTTCAAAAAAATTTCAAAAACAAAAACTAGTACAAAAGGTATATGTCATTAGACTAGAAAATATATATCATGAAATCACAACTAGTGTATGATAAACATCCAACACAACCAACCAAAAGATCTCACATGGGGTGAATCACGTGCAAGCAAACAGGAATCGTGGAAAAATAAACCATAAGCCTCAAAATTCGATTTTCTAACCCAAATTGATTTGTAACGACACGTGGGGGTTTGGGGAATGGAATTTATTCTTTTATTAACCTTCCTAGGTCCATTTAAAAGCTTGTAATAAAAGCGCCTAAGATGACCTTGCCTACCGCAATGTGTGAAGTGTAAATCGGGCGGTGTGTGTTACCTAAAGGTGGCCCTCTCCTCAAATTTCTCGGTTGCTCTCTCCGAATTTGCCTAGGTGTCTCTCTCCTAATGATCCTAGGTGGCTCTCTCACGATGTTCCTAGGGATCTCTTTCCTAACAAACTTAGGTGCCTCTTTCTTAACAATCCCAGGAGGCTCTCTCACACGTGTGGGAATGGGTAACATATTTTTCAAGACCAATCCCACCCCTATCCTTTTTCATCTCGACGGTGTCTAAAATCTTATCAAGTTTTTTAGACCTAGACTTCAAATCAAATTTCACTTTACTTGAATCTTTCAATTTTACCTCAAGTTCACCTCTCCTAGATTCAAGTATACGTCTAGAATCCTCAAACTCTAAAAGCACCTTTTTCTTAGTCTCCATCAACCCTCTAAGACTATCTCTCTCACCCTCGACGTACTCAAGCTTCTCTTTCAAAATTTTCTCATGTGCCCTAAGTTCTTCAACTAAAAAATCATTGTTTTTTAAGGCAGACTCTTTCAATTGAGCTTTCAATTTCAAATTTCCTTTCTTCGTTTTTAAAGATTCATCATAAAGCTCATTGAAAGCAGTTTGCAAGTCACGCTCATCTACACTTTCATCCTCACTCCCATCACCCTCACTATCATCACAAATCACACGGATGGGAAGCTCTCGCCTAGAAGCATAAAAGATTTCTTCTTCCGAATCACTATCACCAAGGGTAAGAACATGAGAATTCAGTTTATTCAATTTCTTCTTTAAATTTGTAGTACACTCATCTAACGTGTGACCAACACCCTCACAACAAGGACACCTCTTAGATTTGTTTTCAACAGAAGATTTAAAACAAGAGTTCGTGTAAATTTTCCAATTAACTTTTTCAAAAATTTGACATCGAAGATCATCAAAACCACCAAAAGCCATTTTGTGAAAAATCAGGATCAAAACACAATAACTTAGTGCAACAGGCTCTGATACCATTTTGTAAACGTGAGTAGACAAATTGTTTCAGAGAGTAAATCCTCAAAAAATTAGGATCACGCGATAAATTAGCGTAACCTGCTCTAATACCAATTTGTAGAATTGCTACAGCGGAAATATTGCAACTTCTCAAATAAAATCCAATTTTAATTAATCCCAAATTTTAGTTAAACCCTAAAACATGCATCTAGATAGTTTATCAAATAAAATAAAGCATGCAGGATAAAAAAATAATTTTAAACAAAATCCCCCAAAGGGGTAAAACCTTTTTATTTTCACTATAATTTGTAAAAATGGTTACACGGATTACAATGAAAATAAGACTGACATACGAAATACCCTCAGGTGTCGGTTCCGATGTCTCGGCTGAAATCTCCCGCAGGAACTCCAGGTGGACAGCAATAGAGAAGAGAACGACTTCTCCACAAATTCGTGAGGTGGAACTTTCCCTTTCCAGAAGGGCAGTAATGAAGAAGAGAGACGACTTCTCCACAAGATAATCCAGATGAGTAAAAACGATCCTCTTGAAGGTTTAAAGATTCACATAATAGATGGGAGTGTTTATGTGAATAAACAATGTGTAAAACCTTAAAAAGTGAAGTATGTTTCTGGGCAGTTTTTCGCAGAAATCGTTTTTTTGAAAAGACTTGAAAAACGTGTAGGTGACCTTATATTTATACAAAAATCGAGGCGGCAACTTCGTTCGAACGAGATCGCATGTCACTCAAACGAAGGACAGGTGTCGCTCGAACGAGATCGCGCGACATGTCTATCTCGCTCGAACGACAGTGCAATGTCGCTTGAATGAGCTCGTCAACCGAAGCACTTCACTTCTACACTTAGAAAATTTTCTGCTTTTGATAAAAAATATTTCAGACTTCAAAAATTATTTTCTGAAAAATTTCCCAAATATTTATGCAAATATTAACACTCCAAATTAAACCATTTTACCAATATTGCATAGTGGAGTAATGGGAAACAATTGAGCAGAACGTTGCATGAAGCATGATATACGTGTGAAGATGATGGATGCAAGGATTCAGATAGAGGCCGTCGTGGATGATCGTGATGACGTGCCGAATGTAGCGGTATCAGACATACAAAGTGTGATCTAGGACAAATAGAAAATTCCTAGATTCTACCCCGGACATTTATAAAATTATGTCCTTATAATGATAAATTAATTTATGAGTAAAAAATCAATTAATAATAAATATAAGAAATTAAGAGATTGAGATTAATAAAAATCTTGTAAGTTGAAATTTTAATGTGGTTCGATCATTGCCTATATTCGCACTCAAAACGATACTCATGAACTTCAGTAATCGCGAACTTCACTATCTCCGGTGCACTTACGATGGAACGAACTCCTTACAAGGAAGAGCACCTTGCAAACTGTAGTCAATAAGAAAATACATTCATCTTTCCCTAAGCGGTACCCATGTAATGCAATAGCCTAGGGACTTTAAACACCTGGACTACCCATAACAATGACACATTCGCCCGAGAAGATACAATGAAGTTAATCGTAAGTCTCAATAATATGATTCATAATCGAAATATAAAGCCAAGTAGATTTAATAAATATAATTAGGCGGGTTTACATTCTCTCTAAAAAGTAAACAAACAAGTTTCACAAGTATGATGCTCAAATGGGTTTTCAGGTATAACTTGAACATAAGTGGGTATTGGGTTTACAACTTTGCTAAAGATGGATTTAAATGGAAGCTTGTAGTTCAAGTGAAGCTAGAGCTTTAATGGAGTTTTGGGGACTAAAACTCTCAAATGGGTTTTGGGATTTGAATTCTCTCTAAGGGACTTTAGAATATTGACACAAGTTTGGAAGATGAAACTGTACTCAATCAGATATTGTTATATGCTTGTGTGACTTGGCATAGAAGTGGGAGTCTTTATTTATAGTTTTAGGAGGCAGCCAAACATTGGTAAAAAAGTTTGTAACGATTTGTGTATTAGGATAAAAGATTGGAAAGTTTTACCAAAATGAATATAGAAAATTGGGAACATTTAGTAGACTAAAAGTCAAGTTTAGTCAACTAAAAATCCTTTTAGTTCGGTTTAGTTGGTTGTCTCAATGGTTTAGCTGGTTATAAAAAAATTTAGATGGCTAAAAATACTTGTATTCGACTAAAACTAAGGTTTAGTTAACTGAACCAAAAAGGGTATTGGGCTTAGGTCTATACTTTAGGGAATGCTTACGGAGATCTAGGGTGGTTTAGGTGTGTACACTACAAGAAAAAACAAAATTCGCGACATGTTTCAGCGACATTTGAGGTTTCGTGTTGGCAAAGGGTATACTTTTGGGGCCATATATTGTTTTTCTATTGCGAAAAGTTGTTACTCCGTACTAACGTTTCCCCCAAATGTCATTTGCGTTCAGCGACATCCGATTGATGTAGCGGATTTATCCTCCTACTATTAGTGACATGTGTTGTACGTCGCAAAAATATTAGTCACGTTTTGTAACATGGGTATCATATCGCGAAATAGTATATGACTATTTTTTACCCAAAAATTTGATAGTTGCGCATTAAAGGAAAAAGGGGCGAACACACACAAAAGCCTAAATCGTTTCACCCTAAATCGTTCAAATTTACCCCAAAATTCATTTCACCCAAAATCTCTTTCCCACAAACCTAAATCGTTTCACCCCAAATCTCTTTTCCACAAATCGATAGCAGTCGTGAGCAACAGAGCAGGTACTCTTCCTCACCCCCTTCTCTCTCTCTCTCTCTCTCTCTCACACACACACACACACACACGAACAGACACACATGGAGACACAAGAACACACACAGAGGACTCTACCTTAGACACTCACACACACACACACACACGAAAACACAAACGCAGATGGACGAACATACACACAGACACCCACACATAAATATGAAACTCAATGTATAAATTTCAATTTTAGTTGGGTACGAAACCTACTCTGTTCCTTCATCAAGTATTTTTTTTTGCAATTTTGATTATTTGTTTTTAGATTTACTTCATTTTTAGTTTAAGCTTGACTGTGTAACTGGGTGGGGGGCAGTGAAGACCAATGGGTTAGGGTTGGGAAGACCAAAGGAAAATTTGGAGGGCTATTTTAGTTTTTTTTAATAAGATTTAATTAAAATTTACTCTGTTAAACATGTTAGATTAGTTTTTGTTGTTACAAACATGTAAATTAGTATTTTTATGTATGTCATGTGGTTTATTCGATTGCAAGTATGTTTTGAGTTCGATTTCGACGTTGAATAGTTACTATTGCAATTTTTAGGCTAATTACTTAATAGTTATAGTTTTTATTGTAATGAAATGAAGTTTGTCTTGATTATACTAATTTCCTCAAATTTGAGTTGTATTTTTTGGACTTTGAATTTGATTTGTTACTATTTAAATTTTTGTGTCAAAATGATGTATATAGTCGATGATGGTTTGAAATTTATGTTTATTACACTGAATGATACAATATTGTATTTAAAGTAACATTTGGACTTTAAATTTACCGTTCAGAACTTCCTAGGATATATTTTAACTGTTACAAGCATATGAAATAAATGTTTATGTGTGCATGCTACGTTTTATTTGATTGGAAGTGTATTTTAGTTTGATTTTAAGGCTGATTAGTTACCATTTATAATTTTATTCTGTAATGGTCACTAATTTGAAATTTCTATTTATTATACTAAATTTGAGATCAAATTTAGTTAATCAGCTAGTTGAGCAAATTCTAAGTTGGATTTTATTTCATATTGGCATATTAACATGTTTTTCTGTTTATGTATTGTGTTTGATTTGATTGGAAGCGTGTATTAAGTTTTATTTTGTGGCTAATTAGTTATTAGTGCAATTTTGTGTTGGATTGAAATTTTTGTTTATTAAACATAATCCCTCAATTTTCTATATATACCACTCAATTTTTGTTTATGTCGGAATAAGTGTAGTACGCTTCTCATAATTTCTTTCTTACTTTAGATACGGGGATATGCCTTTTGATTTTGGAATCAAAGCTCCCTATTTTTTGGTAGCAGATATATTGGATTTTTGTATATATATATAATGATTTCGATAATTATAATTATCTTGATTTGGTACGTGATTCCATGATTCTTGTGGTTTGAACAAACTATCATTTTTTAGATTTTGGTTTTCTTACGATTTGAATCATTTTCATCCTTCGAATCGATTATTGACAGTAATTGTATTTTTGGGTTGTATAAATTGACTCTTGATATGTCAGGTGAAGAAAATGCCCCCAACGAAAAAATGTTTGGTCAAACCCGGGTATACGACGAAAATGTTGTCATATGAGAAGAAAAGAATGGAAACTATTGCTAATAACCAATTGAAAATGAATGCTTTGGGGTTGTATAAGGCTTCGAAATCTTTAATGTCTTCATTTTACAAGGTCACCACAACAACGGCTAGTAATAATAAAAAAAGAACTATAAGAAGGGGAGATGATGAGGAGTTTACACTATTGGAGGGTCAGGAATGTCTCAATTCAGTCGGTGACCATGATGATAATGATGTTTATGAGTCTTTTTGTCCTACAATGGAAAAAGTAATATATAAAATGCCTTTTTATAGTTTATCATTTTATCTTTTCATCTCTTTTTTAACTTATAGTTAAGTTTCTCTCATTTCACTTATGTCTTGGTATCATGCTACATTCCCAATCTTGTATTTATATTTTCAAGTCACACACATGAAGCCCACTCGCAAATCAACTCGTATTGTGGTGAGACCTGTAGAGGAGGCAATCATAGACGAGGAGCATAACTCAACGGGGGAGGGGGGATTTGACATGCAATTGGATATGTCCAACAATGCAGGTAATTGTAGAATTACATTACAATTGCTTGTATTTTAGTAGTAACAGTAATCCAATTGTGATAACGAAAATAAGAGCAACTTATTTGCAATCCTATTTTTCAGCCCTCTATAGGGGTTTTTAATTGCATCACATACAATTGATAAGTTGAATAAGAGTTTCAAAATGCATTCTAGATATTTTAATGAAATCATAGATACTTTACGCTTAGCTGGAGGTACCTTGATCACATCCTAATACCTTGAAGTAACTCAGCTTTTTTATTTTTATTTTTTTTCATTTGGACATCATTGTGAAAGACCCTTACCAACATGGTTGTTTTATAATCATCTACATTTAACATTAGGGATGCCGATATTAATATCACAATATTTGTTTATTGGGAATGATAATAATTAGTAATTTCATTAATCCTAAAACCATTGCCATAATTTCTTTAACATAATCCACGACTTCCTTCTCATATCCGAATGCATAACCAAGAACATTGCTGAAACATAAAAGATACTCATATTACTTTGTCGTCTATTGTAAAATTAAGCATCAAGCATAAATGAAATTGCTTAAATCGAAGGGAGTTTTATGCTGCAACAAGGGAGAAAGACTTTTTTATCAGCCAACTACACAGGACTCATTTACCAATAGTGAGCTATTGCATTGTTGGTATTTGATATACTAAAAAATTAGCTATAATGTATACTTTTGATATGCTGCAAAAAAACTTCTTTTGTTACCTCTCAATGATCATTCTCATCCATTGAAAACAACGCTTTCTGAGCATTTAAAACTACAGGAGAACCTTTCCTGGCTTTCTCTAAAATCTGCTTTATCAACAGCTTCTCCATCTCATCATCATTCTAATTATCATCTTCACTCGTAACAATATCATTTAATGAGGTACTTATGAAATGGTTCCTGCCACTTTGATCAAACGGATGCAAATCTTCACTCGTAACATGTTATAAGACTCATTGTACGAATCTAGAGCTTCGCCCAATAAATTAATAACCACAGGCTGGTCTGCAAGGCTTTGATCTTCTTCAACTAGAATTTGTTGGACAGAGTAAGCTCCTGAGTTGCTGTTTGAAAACTCTCTCCAATGTTTTGTTCGCTCTGATTCCAGGTTCTGGCGAATAGCCTTTATCTGGTTGTTTTAAAGTGACATCTTGATCTCCAAGACCCGTTCATCTAGTCTGGATTGAAGGAGTTAATGTAAACGCAAGCTCAGCTCTCTAGGGGAGACTGTATAGTTGGCGGAGTGAGTGGTGGAACTATTGCTTTTGTCTCGATCAGCATATGGTGGGACTGTTGCTTCTGTCTCGATCCGCAAAAGAGAGCCCCACAACCTTACTCCTCGTTCTCTCTCTCAGCTTCAAACCCTAAAACACACAAGGTTATACTTATATATTTTATGTATATGCATACGTGAACATCTTTTTCTCTATTTGTGTTTTAAAGTATGGTTATATCGCCTGCTTTGGTTAACACACACCCTTTTCTTTTCCCTTTAAACCAACACTCGATTCTCATCGTTTGAGATTATTTGGTACCTGCTGATTGCCACATAGAATTTGGAAATATAGGTGAAATAGTAAATTCGCAAGCTCTTATTTCATGGAATCCATACATACATAATGTATTATGCCAATGCTTGGTTCAAATTAAGCTGTAAGAGAGAAAAAATGTGTTCCATTGAGTTGGGTTAAATGCACTATTTACTTTGTGGAATGTGACAAAGACTCCTCCAGAATTCTAAATGTCTAAGGGTGGCTATTTAGTCTCAAATCTAAATGTTGTATAGTCAGTTGGGTACTCTATAAAAAGGTTACAGATTCTGATTTTTTTTACACATTTTGGATTTTTTGGATGGGTAGGTGTTTCAACCTTAATCAAATTATGGTAATGAAATTGGGGGAAATCTGAGTAAACGATAATTTGATAAAAAAAAATTGCAATTGATTGATTGAATGAATTATATTACAATGATGAACTGTTATATGAGCTATGTTTACAATGTGGTTACAAATCGACAAAAGAGCTTGAATCTCGACAACTAACTCGTGACAGATCCCAGCGTAACTAATTGATTTTCTAACTTTGAGTTAAGAATTTGGATTGATGTACTAAATAGTTCTCTTTGGTTCTATACTTATTGTATGAATTATAGATAAAAAAACAGGATACTTGAAAAAAGTTAAAGAGTTTCCAGGTTTTCAGTCCTTGTCTTGCTATATATTTAGAAACAGTAAATTTTTGAATTTTCGAAACCACATTTAAAAGTAAAGAAATAGTAAAAAGAAAGAAAGAGTTAAGTAAACATATCTGTTTCCTTACTATTTGAATTTTCTAACTGATGCTTTTATTTCTTTCCATCTAAATGTATTGGATTTTGTTGTGGTATTGGAAAATAGATCAAATTCATCAGGGTGTGAACCACTTACCACAATCGGACTAAACACACACACACACACATATGTAAATGTTAAAAAATGAATATTTTTCTACAGTGATTCAACTTTGATTTCATTGGTTGATTTTCATTGTGTGCAAGTTTCTTTATTAAAATGATTGGTTGATTATCATTGATGTGTTTGCTACATTTTGATATGGTTGCTAAAAATAATATCTTTTGCCGCTTCAACTAAAAAACGCAAACGAGGCAAGACACTGGGAAAGGGGTTAGAGAAAATTATACGAAAACGTGGCAAGCTCAAGTGGAAGTCCCGGCGAGCTTCGGAGCACCAGTGGGTGAAAGTGCTCCTTCTTTTGCACAATAGATTGGAGTAGAAATTAGGAATGTTGCACCACTCCAAGGCGTTAAGTATTGGGATCAAATTAATCCCGCAACAAAATTGGCAATAATACAGAGAGTTAGGGTATAGTGAATCTAGTTATATCTTAAATTAATTCCTCATTAAAATCGATAATAACTACGTTTGAATTTGTGTTTATTAGATAAATTTGATATTGAGTGTTATGATGAGGATGGGATGGTGATGAGGGCCATAAACAAAAAATTTCAGCGAAGGTACACAGATTGGAGGAGTCGTATGTATGCATACTACCAAGTCTTGTTGGAGAATGAAGTTGACCCCTAAAGCATGTCATACGATGGGGTTGATAAGAAGGATTGGGAGTATATGATTGATGAGGCTTGGACGGATGAGGCTTTCTTGGTAACCTCTTTACGTTTTACATGATCATCTTAAACAAGTGGATAATACACACACACACACACACACACACACACACACACTCTTAAATTAGTTTTGGTTTTTACAAAAATGATCAAACCAAAATAGAGAAGCGCATGCACAATTGCCTTGGAATCACGCTTGCGGGTGAAAGTCATTTGTAGCAACGATGACCACTAAGGTAATATTTATAACTTGTAATTTTATTCATTGATTTATTCATTCATCAAAATTTATAACTTTTAATTTATTAAACTAGGCGGTGATACCTCACATTGTAGACTTCTTTAAGGAATCCCATTGGAGTAAGAAAAATAATGATTGGATGAATGAGAAGTGTAAGGAGAAACTCGTAAGTGTACTACATGCATTTGTGTTTATTGGTTATGTTAACTTTTCAATCGATCTAATTATCTATGTTTCTTAAAAATTACAGGAGGAGTTTGAAATTTTGAGAAATATATGTTCACAGTCAAACGCACCTCCAATGTTGATAGAAGTGCTCGATAAGAAGTCGGGCTATCTAAGAGGTTTCGGGGTGGGCCGAAACCCCCTTCGTCTTGTATCACCACTGCACTGTCAAAATCACAACAACAACAACAACTTATTGAGGAACAACAACAACAAATTAAGGCACAACGACAACAAATTGAAGCTCAAAACAAAAAAAAAATTGAAGACTTCCAGACTTCCACGATGCAGTTATAGTTAGAACATGGGATAGCTCCAAGACATGGTAGTGGGGATACCTCAAGCCATCCAAGTACACCAAGCATGTACTCACATATGTTTTTTATGTTTTGTTTTCTTTCTTTATTCTAGTTCTTTTATTTAAAAAATATTTCCCGATACAAGGGAGGGGCTGCCATTATCATATAAAACGGGAGGGAGGGCTTCTAGAATATAAAAAAGGAGGGGACTACCATAAATATAAAAAAGGGAGGGGAGGGGCTGCCTCGGGGGGTATGGGTGGGGGTTGGGGCTTCCATAAATATAAAAAAAGGAGGGGAGGGGCTGCCTCCGGGGTGGGGGTTTCCATAAATATAAAAAAAGTGGGGAGGGGCTGCCTCGGGGGGTGGAGCTTCCATAAATATAAAAAGGTGGAGGGGAGGGGCTGGCATTAAAAAAATAGGTAACTATAACTAGCCCCATATTTAAAAGTTTTCATATATTTGAACCCAGATAAAAGTTTCTTCTATATACTGGCCCTTAAACACATGTGATCCATAAATTTCTCCCTTGTAGATGATGTCAACCGTTACATTGTTACAACACAATCCAACGTACTAAAAAATTAAAGAAGTTGTAGGAATCATCATATGTAGACAATCCAGTGTGCCACCTCATTACCTCTTGAATTCATCAAATTGTTTCTCACTCGTTAGAATATAATTAAACGACAGAGAATATCTGACTTTAAGACGGTATCTACGTAAAACATTTGGTTGGTATCGATTTTATGTGGGCATGTATTTATTCATGAGTAGCATCTGAGTTAGTTAGTACTTATGCAATCAGGTATAACATTTTCTCCATTATTGTAAAATTTTGAAGGTGGTGTATATATGACTGTGAGACGATATCTATGTAAGTCATTGGTTTGTATCTATTTTGTGTTGGCATATATCTATTCATGGGTGATTTAACTCCCGTGGATTCATAATTTGTTAGAGGGGCCGAATTGTACCATTCCATATAACTAGGATCCACATCTATATTAGGGGATGGGCTGCCATGGGGGTGGGGTAGGGTGGGGTGGGGTGGGGCTGCCATAAATATAAAAAGGCGGAGGGAGTCCATATGAAAATGTAAACATCAATCGCAATAGTCTTAAGTGGTGAACAATGTCCATTACATTTTATTTTTCGGTTTTATTGTAGATGTGTTGTAATTACACGTGTATATCTAACACTTGAGATTTATTTTTGTAGGTAACCAATAAATATTGGTCGTATGGAAATTGTAGATGAGTATATATGCTCATGCATAGGTGAAAATTCGTACTTTTTGTTAAAGTGTTATACTATTCAAATAATATTTTAATTTAGTCGTTTTGTTATGTTTCGTACTTGAGACTAGTTGATTATAACTTTGCGTTTTTCCATTGTAGGTATGAAGTGTTTTTTGAAGGATGAAGTATGGTTTCAAGGAGGAATACGTTGTCTCGTCTAATATGTTAACCACAAACACTAGCTTATTTTATGTTAAAAGGATGTAGACCTTTGTTTTTGCAACTATGATGTGTAGACGTCATTATTTATTTGTCGTTGATTAAACACTTGGTTAAGTGAGATATTTGTAAGTGAGTTTTTGGTTGGTTCTTTTTGGGAAAATGGATTAGTTGTAATGAAAATTTCAAAATCAATGATAACTCTATTTATTTCATGTAATTTTGTTTTTTCATTCTCTCTGATTGCAAAATTCTAATGTGTTGTGGAAGATAATTAAAATCAAATAAATTAATCTTTACACAACGATAACTATTGTATTGGAATTCTTTTTAATATTTATCATTAGTATTTCCATGTTGTAAAAAATTATATTAAACAACAATAATAGACTTTGAGACACATTTAGTATGTTGGTAAAATAGATCTGCGCCATAGCATGAGTGTCGCATAAGCTATACTAAAATAATTAATAAAATAAAAAATAGATATACGTCATAGCATCAGTGTCGCAGAAGCTATAATAAAAATAATTAATGATATAAATGAGTGTTTCACAGAAAGTATGACCATTTCGCGTCATGTATGAATTATGTCGTGAAAGACTTTCCCAGATAAGGCAACTGCGGCATCTTCGACACACCAGCCTATGTCATTAAAGCTATTTTGCCACATAAAATAATTTTTTTGCAGCATGTGCCTGATGTAGCTAAACATGTGTTTTATTTTTGTGGTATGTTTTGAGCACATCCAAAATAAAAAAAGTTACTTGACTATTGTACAATGGTTCCTAAAGCACATCAGAATAACGTAACAATCATAAGAGTTTTTGAGCATTATTTAACTTGCTCGAATCATCAATTATGGACTTGTGATGTGATGCTTGCATGAGTTTGATCACCAAAGGCTATAGGATGTGGTTATGAGATTTGTTGTTTGGTCGGTTGACATTTGGACACCACTTGAGGTCTGGGAGATGGTTTTTTCTAGGGCTTAATGCAAGCATTAAGTCAACTTTGAAAAACTTGTGAACTTCATTGTCTTGGTTATGGTCTTCATTATCTTGGTTGAAAGACTTCCTTATTTTTCATCTATATGGTTGCATGTTTGCTTGGACGATGTGTTACTGAAAACATATATCATGATGTATTGAGTGTTTGCTTTAATCTCAAGTACATTTAGGGAGAATATAGTGAAGTTATGGTCTTATATCAATTGTGTTGCCATCATACAAAATCCTTTTGTTTTAAAACATTTAATTTCACACTCTCCCTCTTATTGATGATGACAATACACTTAATATAGTTTGAAAAAAAGGTTTAAAGTCCCCCCCACCATTCTTCAAGACTAGTATTGATACCAATAACAACCCACTTACATGGACAAATTAGAAATAGACATGTGTCATCCACTACGTCAATAATCCTAGTCAGCAAGGCATAACCACCGACCAAGGCCTAAAATGCCAACCATCATACTAGGATGCCGACCAACGCCAGGAAGCCCGACCAACACTATGAGCAAAATGACAACAACCAAACACATTATGGACCTTCTGTACTGATGTAAATGCCTAATTTATAAAGGCATTCCATCCTTTAACATTCTGTTTCTTTGTCTCCCTATTGGGCTATAAATACGTTGTAATCCCTTCATCAAGGGCAGGTGATTGAAAGAGAAATACCAGACAATAATAAGTACAGTGGACGTAGGCTTTTCCCTATAAGCCGAACCACTTTAAATATCTCTTTGTCTCTTTCTTTTAATTACAAATATTATATGTGATTAATTAATCAAACTTAGTCTAGTTTTTTACATAAACAGATTGGCGTCGTCTGTGGGAAATGTATTGATGAACGTTTTTCACTCATTCATTCACCCAACATGATTGATGTTTCGGAATCAAGCACTAGGAATGATGGCATTCCTCTTGTTCCATCTACTCCACCAATAAACAACGATTTGACGGGAATCCCAGCTAGCCTTACTAGAGGATGAGAGGCTATGCAAGATATTATTGGGAAATTAGACCAAACACTACCGTTTGGATCTCCTTCCTTGTCTGATCGTGCAAACATGCCACCTCCAGCTCCAAAAAATGGTAGGCATAGCCAATCCAGGACTACTAGAGATGCATCCTACCGTCCAGGAGCAGGCTCTTCACTTAGAACTTCAGAACCATATAATGAACAATCTTTAACTCCTGAAAGATTGAGTGCTTTAGAAAGGTTGAAGACTCATCCCAATCCAAATCAGACACCCGACGATCTATCCATGCCGAATAGACCTTACAGGAGGAGAGTTCAGTACAAACAGTTGGTCGTAATAACCGATCTGCAACACATATATCTGATGCGGGTAATGATGCTGGTAATAATGCATGGAAGGTCTCTATTTAAATATTGGAAGATAGGTTGGGAGAAATGGTAAAGGCAGAAAAACCTTTGCAACGAAGTTTTGTGGAAGGATCTTCTTTTATGCAAGCTATTATAGACTTTCCTACTCCTTCAAAGATTAAATCTCTTGTGGTTACTCTAAAGTATGGGGGAAAAACAGATCATGTTCTTGATATAGAGAAGTACTAAGAAACAACTGATATTTATGATGTTCCTGATGAAATGAGATGCAGGGCATTTTCAGGAACAATTGTAAGGCTTGCTCAAATTTGGTACAATAGCCTTCCTCGGGGACAAATTTCTAGTTTCAACCAGCTCGCCGAGCTATTTATTAGTAACTTCTGTTTTGGAGCCAAATCGGTGAAAAGAGTAGCTCGTTTTCTAAGTATAAGACAAAAGGGTAGGAGAGAGTACCTGAGATTATATTACTCGTTTTAACAATAATAAGTTGGAAGTCCTTGATTACGAGGATAAAACATCTATCACAACCCTCATGAGTGGATTGCTCCCCGAGAAGCTCTACTACACGTTTCCCAAGGATCCTCCTAAGACGATGAGAGAATTTATGGCTAAAGCAGCCAAGAGAATGAACTCTAAGGAAGCCATGACAGCCAAATAAAATTTAGGAGTAAAAACTGAAGGCAACATCGAGAAAAAGGAGAAGAAAGATCATAAGAAGCATAAGGAATCAAAGCAAAGGGGTAATACTGATAGACTCAAGAAATACCACAATTAGATTCCATTAACAATGGGCATCCACCATGTCTTGGAGGAAATAGAGCATAGCAAGGAGGTACGTTGGCCTAAAAAGCTTAGCACACCTGCTGGAAAGAGGGATAGGTGCAATTACTGCAAATTTAACAGGGATCACGGGCATATGAAAGATCGTTGTGTTGCTCTTCCGAATGAAATTAGAGCGCTTATTCAAAGGGGAAAGATAAAAAGATTTGTTGAACGAAAGGGCAATAGTGAAGCTCGACGAAGGTCAAAGTCTCCATGCAAGCCTAAGGATGAGAAAAAGAGAACTCATGAATATGATCAAGAAGATGATCCCGAGATGCCCAAAAGACCCAGGCAACCAGAACGTGAGGTATTCATGCTTAGTTTTTTTTATTGACAAATAATTACAGGTGGAGATGCAGGAGGAGGAGATTATACTGCTGAAAGGAAAGCTTACCTTAGTGAGGCTCAAGCTTGCTCCTATATTCAAAGGATCAATTTGGCCAAGGAAGACGTGCAGAGGAAAATTAACAAAGAAAAATTAGTGATTGGGTTTTCCAAAAATGACCTTTCAGAGGTACTTTATGCCCATGATGACCCCTTAGTAATCAAACTCAGAAGGCAATATATAATTATTTCTCTGGTATTAGTTGATAACGGCAGCTCGGCAGACATTATGTTCTACCCTTGCTTTGACAGTTTGGACTTGAAGTTAAGCCAATTGGAACTTTATCACAGGCCTTTAATAGGATTTTCTCGAGAAAAAAGTATTTCCATTGGGCATAATCAAGCTGGAAGTGTTGATCGGCACCTGGCCATCAAGCAGGACAGAGAAAATAAATTTTTTTTGTAATGGACAAAAATGTTCATTCTGCCTATAATATGATTATGGGAAGAGTAGGATTGAAGAAATTTAAAGCTGTGCCATATATAGTCCATCAATGTTTGAAGTTACTGACAAAATTCAGTGTAGGCTTGGTAAAAGGCGATCAAAAAGTAGGTTGAGAATGTTATTATTCTTCTATTGAGCAAGGGTATCTGATAGAAATGAAGAAAAATACCAGCACTTACTAAGTAGACATCATTGAGCCCAATAGTGAATCTCAGGATTGAAAACTTAGATCCGAGGGAAGAAACATTATTGGTGAAAGGTCAGATAGAGGAGAAACTGAGAGCATTGTTCTTGATGATGATAAGCCAGAACGAACTACTCAAATAGGAACAACACTGGATCCTATTCCTAAACAGGAACCAGTGGCATTCTTGAGACAGAGAAAGAACATTTTTCCTTGGAGTCATGAGTTAATGCCAGGGATTGATACCAATTTCCACTGTCAGGAGCTTAATGTCAACAAAGATGCCAAGCCAGTGAAGTAAAGGCGTAGAGTATTTAGCCCCAAGAAGAACCAGACTATCCAAGAGGGGGTAGAAAAACTCCAAAAAGTCTCATTCATTGAATATGTGAATATCCAGATTGGTTGGCCAACGTGGTTATGGTCAAAAAGAAAAACAACAATCGGAGAATACGTATGGACTTCACAAATATGATCAAGGCATGCCCAAAGGATCATTTCCCTTTGCACAGATTGATCAACTTGTTGATGCTACGTCGGGGCATGAGTTATTAAGCTTGATGGATGCATATTCTAGTTATAACCAAATAAGATGAAACTTGTAGATAGGGAAACCACTTTTTTTATTACTCCCCGAGGAACTTACTGCTATAATGTTATGCCACTTGGTTTGAAAAATGCAGGTGCTACTTATCAGAGATTGGTGAATAAAGTATTTGGGGAGAAAATAGGGAATAATATGGAAGTATATGTAGATGACATGCTGACGAGAGAAAAAAATCATCCGACCACATTGTCGACCTCAGCCAAACCTTTGATCAGCTGGAGAAGAACCTGATGAAGTTGAATTTGAACAAGTGCGTATTTAGTGTTTAGGAAGGAATGTTTCTCGAGTACATAGTAAACCATAGAGGAATTGAAGAAAACCCAGACAAGATCAAGGCGTTGATTGAAATGTAGTCCTGTACTTGCACGAAGGAGGTGCAAAGGCTAACTGGGAAAGTTTAAGCCTTGAACATATTTGTCTCCCGAGCTACTGACAAGTGTCTACCGTTCTTTAAAGTGTTGAGGAAGAGTTTTGAATGGAATGACGAATGAGAGAAGGCTTTTTTGGAGTTGAAAAAGTATTTAGGATCACCCCCATTGCTCTCCCGACCAATTCGGGAGAAAAATTGTACTTATCTGCCTTGATACGAGAAGATAATAGAGTTCAAAAGCCTATTTACTATACGAGCAAAGCCTTCCGAGGAGCAGAAATCAGATATCCATGCCCGGAGAAATTAGCATTGGCATTGATTTAGGCATCCAGATGGACGAAACCTTATTTTCAAGCCCATACTATTGTGGTGTACACTGACGTGCCTCTTCGATAGGCCTTGCATAAACCGATGAAGTCTGAGAGATTAATGTATTGGGCGGTAGAACGGGAGGAATATGATATTGCGTAAGAGCCAAGGTCCTTATTAAAAGGCCAAGCTATGGAAGATTTTTTTGATAAATTCACTTATTCAGAGGTTCCCGAGCAATGAAGAACTCAGGCAGAGCAAATTCAAATGGGGGACAGCCCAACTGGTGTCATTAACGACCAACACCCCCAGCAGACCCCATTAGGGTAAAGCTCAGAAGAAATTTCTCCCGACCTACCAGAGACGTCCACCAGAGCACAGGAGGTGGCCAGAAGATATGAGGAGGACGGGAGTAAAATATTCCATTATAGAATATAATCGGACCAAACATTTGACGATGAGATCCCCATATAGAACTTGTATATAAATAGATCATCTTATGTAATAGGAAATGGAGCAGGTATAATACTCAAAACTCCTGACGGACTATATATTGAATATTCTCTATGATTCTAGTTTCAGTCATCAAATAATAAAGCAGAGTATGAAGCTCTCATTGTGGGATTAAGTCTAGCTTAATCACTGAATGCTGAGCAAGTTGTGGCACACATAGATTCTCATTTGGTAGTGAATAAAATTCTGAGTTTGTGTGGAGCCAAAGGAGAGTTAATGACAAGATACTTAGCCAAGGAGGTGGAAGTTATAGCAAAATTTCCAACTGTTCGGGTGAGCAGAATACCAAATTGGAGAATGCTCGAGCTGATGCACTTGCTCGGCTAGTATCATCCACCAGAATTGAGATCTGAAGAACTATTCCCATTGAACGTTTGGCCAACAGGAGTATTGATGAAGACTTGATGATTAATTTCATCACAGTAGATATGGGGCCATCTTGGATGGATCCCATCAAAGATTATATTGAAGAAGGAATCTTGCCAACAGATCCAATTGAGGCCAAAAAATGTAATTATAAATCAACAAGATATGTGCTAGAAAAAGGAGTACTATACAAGAGAGGATTAACAGCTATTCTGCAGCACTGTATCCATTTAATGAAGATTCAAGACTTGATAGAAGAAGTTCATGAAGGGTCTTCTGGGGATCATGTGGCAGGCAAATCATGGTTGCAGCGAATTAATACCCAGGGATACTATTGGGCAACTATGAGAGAAAATTGTATAACTTTTTCCAGGAAATGTGACAAGTGCCAAAGGTACTCCACCATTCGCAAAACTCCACAGACTGCTCTTACTCCAATCACCTCACTTTATCCATTCGCTATGTGGGCAATAGACTTTATCGGGCCACTACCGACCACCCGAGTAAAATTCAAGTAGTTGGTCGTGACTGTGGACTATTTGACAAAAAAGGGTTGAGGCAGAACCACATTGATAGACATGCCCTATGAGAAGGTCTACCACTTTATTTGGAAAAACATCATTTATAGATATGGTTTGCCTTATGCCCTTATCACATACCATGGCACACAATTTGATAATGAAGAATTTGCCACCTACTGTGCCCAATCAAACATTAAAAAGCTTCACTCTACTCCAGGTCATCCTCAATGCAATGGGAAAACTGAAGTGACAAACATGACTCTGCTCAATGGGTTAAAGAAAACACTTGATAAGGCTAATAAAAATTGGATTAATGATCTACATTCCATTTTATGGGCATACCGAATAACTCCAAGGACTTCTACTGGGGAAACACCATACATGCTAGCTTTTGGAACTGAAGCTGTGATACCAGCTGAACTGGATTTTCCAACCCACCGAGTGTTAAATTTTAATTCTCCTGATAGTGATTTGATACGCAGATTAGGCCTAGACATGCTGGAGGAAGTATGCGAGGATTCAGCCTTGAGAAATGCTGCTTACCAACAAAGAACATCATGATTTTATAACAAACGAATGAAGACGACCAACTTAAAGTAAGGGGAATATGTGCTCAAGAAGGTGATTTTAAAGACCAACAAACTTGAAGTCAATTAGCATGGGCCATATCATATCTTAGAAGTTGTCCGACTAGGTACTTACATAATTGAGACTCTGGAAGGAGAAGAGTTCAAAAAACCTTGGCTTGTCGAGCATAAGTCCTTAATAATACCTGGTCAACATAATGAGGGATAAAACTTTGTATACATCAACAAGTTTTATCTAAAATGGGAAAAATGGCAGAAGAATGTTGTGAAGACTCCTAAATAGGAATGTAGACACATATTCCACATACGCCTAGTTACCACTGGTAATTAATGCTGAACCTAAAAATTTAGGTGCATTTGTAGAACCTATGGAAATGCCATGGGTAACTAGTACTAAACTTGGATTTACATATATGTGTTCGAGTAGAACCTATGATCACATCAAAGGTAACTGATACCAAACTTATAAATCTAAGTATATCAGTAGAACCTATGATAATCTCATTGGTAATTGGTATAAAATTTGGGCAAATTCCTAAGTGTATCAATAGAACTAATGAAATAAAAAGGTCATTCACATTTAGAAATTGACAAGATAAGTTAATCAAATATTTTTCATTCATATAAATGATCATTACATGAAAATATTGTTCATAATTGAATTATAGGAACAAATTATGCTCAAAATTATTCTACTGCACGCTTTCCTTCATCTTTACAGGAGCTCGGTGCTGGTTCCATTCCTGCTGGAGGATCATCCAATGTGTATGGGGAGTTAATGAAGTTGAAATATTGAAGCATTCTCCCATTACTGCTGCTCGGGGCATGTAACAGATGAGGAGGTCGAACTATTTCTAGCTCATCATGTAGACCGTAATTCCCTAAATATTTGGAGCTCAGGCATTGAGGAATTGTTTTTACTGGGATCAAGTTGATATCCAGTTTAAAAGGAGGATCTTGACACTCTAAAAGTCCCCGATCAGTCCAATACCATAGTATACTCTCCTGATCAACCTTTATAACTGTTACACAATTGGTCCAGCCCCATTTATAGCCTTTGCGCTGAGCTTGACTAAAGCATTCATCAAAATGACTAAGAGCCTCATTGTATCCCTTTATCAAAACTTCTCTGGGTTGCTTGTGAAACTGAAAAGTTAACCTCTTAATCTAGTGTTGAAGTTTCTTCAACACTCCATCCTTGATTTGCAGTTGAGAAGACTAGGTGGAAAGTTGCTCGCCCTAGGTTTCGATCTTTTGGGACATCTCAACAATGGCTAAATTCTTGGCCTTTATTTGTGTATCCTTATTTATAAGTGTTTGTTGAGTCCAGCTTTCATCAGTTGTAGATCGTCCAGGACTTGCCCTTGATCGAGAGGAGGTAGAAGGTTTGAATTTTTTCAAAGCCTCCAGTTCTTCCCTCAGATTAGCATTTTCAGTCTCAAAAAATGAGACTCCCTCATCAGCAACAACATTAGTTGAAGGAACCTTGAAAGAGTTCATCTCCTCTACCAAACTGTTATTTTCTTCCTCTAACAACTTGGCAATGGCCCTAGCCACATCCATTTCAAACTTGCAAAAAAACTCTTTCTTCCTAAAAGACGAGTCATATTTTTCTATTTTTTCCTCAAAACCCAAAGATTCACTTAGACTTTGTACTTCTTCTCATAATTGACATGCATGAGAGCTTTAGATGCTTTATGATCGTCTTAAATATCTTCAATCATTCCAAAGTAAGCTACATTATTATCTACTTCCTGATCAAGAAGACACTTCAGGTACAAGTAAGCTACATTATTAACTATGGTAGTGGCATCTTTTCCTTCAGCTAGTTTGGAAGGAAGACCCTTTTTGATGCGTTTAAGAATGGACTCTTCACACTTCTTAGCTTGGGGCTTCTTCCCAGCATCCGGTTTATTAGTGGCCCTACCATCAGCAGATTTGGTGGAGCCAGGAGCAGCAACATCTCCCATTATATTAAAGAATTTCCTCTTTCCCATAACAGTAGAAGGAGGAAGGTCATAATCCAAGAATGAAGAAGGTCCAGCATCAAGCTCACCACTACTTGATGATGTGGACACTAGATCCTGGTCCAAGTCAACCACATTTGAAGGAGTAACAGTAGAAGTTCGGGCAATAAAAGAGGTGACAAAAATCCTGTATTTCAATAAATATTATACCGATCCACTATGTTCTTCACCAATTTTCTGATGAAGACCCCAAAGAAACTTGAGCTCGTTAAGATTGACGTCACCTTCTTTGGGACACTTCCTCTTCCTATTTGCTGCAAAAAAATAAACAACTAGTGATTAATTAACATTTCAACAGGAAAGTTGTTAACAAAGTCACATAAGAATTGAAAATAACCTATGCCATGACCCTCCTGAGGGCATTTTGTCCCACTGTACACTTCACCCCTTGTTAGGGGAACATATTGCCAATTTTTTGCAATCACTTCATGTTCGAAGTAATCTCTATTAGAGTTAGGAAGGTTAACAACTAAAGCTCTATTTACAGCCATAGTTTTTAAATAGTAAATACTATAACAAAGCATGATTTAGGGAATGCCTATGGGTGTTTCATGGAGTTAATTGAGCATATGAACACCATTGATAACCCTCCAAGTATTGGGGGCTACTCTAGCAGGTACAATGTCAAAATATTTACCAAATTCCAGACAAAAACAATTTGGGGGAAAGGTAAAATCGCATTCAACAACGAATAAGGAAGGGATCCAATGACCCTCAGACAAAGAAAAAAATATCTATAGGGGGATTGGGAAACTCTAAGTCTACCTAGTCTGGCATGTTCCATTCTTTTCTAAACTCATCTAGAGAGACAACAACGTAAACCATGATTCGATATGAAGAAAATAAGAAAGAGAAAGAATTCTTACAAAAACTTAATGATTAATCAAGAACTAGAAGACAAGAAGAATGATCGCATGAAAGCTCAAGAAATTATAGGAAAAACTTGGAGAGTTTGAGGTAAGAGATGATCGAGATTTTACCACCTCTTATAGATTGCCTTGAAAATCGATGAACGTAATGATTAAAGCTAAATGAAGATTGAAATTTTGCCAGCTAAGCAGAAAAAGACATATTTACCCCCAAATGATTCATTATAAAAGTTTGGATATTTACAAAAATTCCATCAGCAGTACAAGCCATCAGTAAAGCTAATAATTTTACAAGTGTGGGAAGTCGACAACCGACCAAGCTTCAGAAATGTAGCCCGATCTACTACCATAACTAAATGCTCCATACTTTCAAGAAAGCATCAAGGATGGAATATTAGGGATTTCTATTGATACAAAAAATTACCTACTTACGTGGACCAATCAGAAATAGACATGTGTCATCCACTATGGCAGTAATCCTAGTTAGTAAGGCATAACCATCGACCAAGGCCTGGAATGCCGACAATCATACTAGGATGCCGACCAATGCCCAGAAGCCTGACCTATAATAGGGAGGCCGACCAACACTATCAGCAAAACTCCAATGACCAAAAACATTATGGACCTTATGTACTGATATAAATGCCTAATTTATAAAGGCATTCCATTCTTTAACATTTCGTCTCTTTATCTACCTATTGGTCTATAAATAGGTTTTAATCCCTTCGTCAAGGGCAGGTGATTGAAAGAGAAATACCGAACCATTTTAAAAATCTCTTTGTCTCTTTCTTTTACTTACAAATATTATCTGTGATTAAATAATTAGACATAGTCTAGTTTTTTTACATCAACAACTAGGTTTTCGAAAATTATTTTCTCCCCCTTTGTCGTTGAATATTTTTCTCGTATGATATTTTTCCCTCTTTGTCATTATCAAAAAGGGTTGAGGTACTTTCCTGACGACTTTCTTAATATAAACTATAAAAGAGAGTTAATGTGGAAGTATACCTTTTTTGCACTGTGTATTCATGGAAGTGAAACTTTTAATTATGAGAGAATCATATTAGAGTATACATCTAATATCGTGGTTGAACTATTTCATATAAGAATAGTTTGTGGAGATTTTGAGTTTCTATTAAGGAGGGCTTTAGAAAGTGTATTCTGTTAACATCCCGAGTATGTGGTGTGAGAGAAAATGAGTCTTTTCATGTATGGAATCATTGGTATGTGTAAGCGAACTTTTTAAAAGTATAACATATACAGATACATATGAATGTATTGGATACATGTTGTATAAATTTATAAAACCATTTTATTTTGAGTTTTGATGTGAAGGAAACATTGAACGATGTAATCCAATTGTCAGAATGGGATTTGATAAATATTTTGGCAAGGTTGATTGTGGTATAAGTAGACTGAGGTATCATATTCAATATTTGCAACATGTTCTTGTAAGAAGTGGTGTTTAAAGTTAATATGTCTGGTTACTTATAGGTTTTTCAGGCCTTTCAACTATAATTTCTTCCTCATGTTGGTTCTTAGTTGGTCTTATGGAGAGGGTTTCTATTTGTTTTCATACTTTTTTCTAATCCTTGATTTTGAAGGGATATTTGTTGGCTTCATCAAATATGACATATATGTATTCTTAGATGACATGGATTTTTTTATAGATAGGATTAACTATTTGTGAGTATAACAAAATGATTCCTTTAATGAATTTAAGCTCAAGTTTGTAACAATTTTCCTGACCATTTAATGTAGATTTTTCTTCCCCAAAACTTTGATATACTTAATTTGTTGTTTCTTTCCTTCTCTAGTTTTCATTAGGGATATGTTTCATGAAGTGTTGTGTTCAAAAAGGCTTTTCAAAAGTTATGAGGTGTTTATCAAATTTTAAACTCTAGGTAAGGATGCCAATAATTGTAAGAGGGATAAATAAAATATTGAGATGTTTTCTTAAATCATAGACAAGTGTGATAATATCAGGATATAACTCAAGTATTTGGTGTGTAAGTGATTTAGTGAAGAGTGTGGGATATAATATTCTTGATTTTAGTTAAATTAAGGTCAATGGTGTTTCAATATTCTCAACTTTCTTTTTTAATTTCTAACAAGATTATTTATTTCTCAAATCTTTCATAAGTATGACTCTCCAAAAATTTTAATGTTCATAAGTTTCTCTACTTTCTTTACATATGATGTGCAAATAGGGTAAGTAAATGTGAATCATATATAATTTGACTTTTGAAAATAAAGTGGGATTAATTTGGTGTAAGCACATCTTCATTAGGTTTTCAATATGTTTGGGGATATTATGACAACGTTTCATAAACTCAGTTATTGTGATGAGATCAAGAGTTTACATTTTAATATTAATTTATGTGTAGGTCTTTTTGTGAAATCATATCTTTAAAATGATAATCATCATAACTTGTGAATGTATTTAGGGATTTTGTTAAACGATGGATGTATAAATTATTGTTAGTTCAACTGCGGGGGTGCAAGTGTAAGAGCTCGTCTTTCGTTTTAATTGTAAGCTGGATTTTCAATGTTCATAGGTTTTCATGCTTTGTTCCTAGACAATAACGCCTTTTTATCTTCCCTTTTGATTAGTAGAAGGAAAATTATCAATTTCTTCCTTTGGATATCCATCATAACCCTTTTTGACAAGGGAAGTTTAAATCATCTTTTCAAAACTTAGTTTTCAATAATGAATTTTCTTTCTTTTAGAAGTTTTTCTATTTCTTCATGGAGTTTTCAAAATCAATTGCTTTCCAAAGATACGAATATTTAACAATTTTCACCAACTAATTATTTTCTTCAAATATTTTTTCAATATTTTATTTGCAATATATTCTCATCACAAATATCACCTTTGATAATCTTTTCCAAATATTTATAATCTAACTTTTAGGATGTTGCATATTCAGTGGTTTTTTATATTGTAATGTTTCTAAATTATATGGTTATGAGATATATTGGAGTTTTCAATATCAATAAACACATTTATATTCTACACATGTTAGTATGATTTCATGCTTGATGTTTTGTGTGCATCATGTGTTTTAGTTTCAAGGGAGAACAAATAAGCATTTGAAAATTATATATAGATGTTACCAATTTGAAGATTCGTTTAGATTCTTAGAACATTGCTAGTCCTTTGATGCTTTGACATATTTTCTTCTTTCTTTTTCATCATGTATGTCTCCTCTCCATACATTCCACCTTTATCCTTTCTTGTCTATTTTTTGCCTTACTTGCATATTTTCAAAACAAGGTATTTTAGGCATTCTTTGAGTGCATACAAAATACAAATGACGAAAATTCCTTTCTGGTACCCTTTAAGTTTTAGGTGCTTGTTTGTTAGTAAAGGAGTATTATGATCTCCTTTGTATATACTCATGAATTTTTCTCTTTTTTATTTTGCAAACATCAAACATATGATTATTTTTACCATAATGAGTGCAATGAGCATTAGTTGAACGTTATTCACAATCAATGTATGTAAGCTCTTTCTTTTCGCAAATAATATAAAAACAATTATTTCTAACTTTACTCGGGCATGATATTTTTCAAATGTGTGATTTTTATTTTTGGAAAAAGTGCAATGGTTATGATGTTTGATGTTTTCAGTTCCATAACATTTTCAAAAAGAATTCCTCCTTTCTCTTCTTGTTCTTATTTTTCAAAAGCCAACTTCAAGTTTTTTCTACTTTGATCAACTATAACAAAAGATTCTCTTCAAAAATCGACTTCTTTTCTTAGCTGATTATTTTCGATTAGAAGACACAGTGGTTATTTACCTTTACCTTTCTTCAAATATCAAACTCCTTTTTGAGCTCATCATTTTCTAATTTGAACTTCTTGTTTTCTTTAGCGATACTTTCAATTTCAAGTTGTGCCCCTTCTCATTTTATGTTATCATTTTATTCTCATCTTTTAATCATTTAATTGTAATAATATGTTTCTTATTTTAATTAGTTGGATCTTCATTTGAACAGTAAAGATTTTTACTTTTCTTTTCTAAAGCCACGTGTTCACCAATAACCATTTTATATCCACTCATGGATTGATCATAAAAATCTTATGTTTTTACCAAAGCAAGCATAATATCATTTTTAGTGACATGATTTTTATTTAAATATTTAGTAGAGTAATGTTTTACCTTATGAGTTCTAGATTATTATTGTGATCACGACAAAATTTCCATTTCTTCTTCGAATGATGAACTTTAAGATTACTTTACTATTTCTCTTTCTTTTTCCGTTTGTATGTTTTGTTTGTTTGATGAACTTAGCATCACATATTTTGGTTGAACTTCATTTGAGAACTGTTTTGAAATATTATCCCAAATATCGTTTTCTTCCATACAATGTGATACTAATTAGGCATAACTTTTTCGTATATATTCCTATAATTTAGCTACTTTGGTTATCCGGTGCGATGTTAATTCAATGATTTTATCTCATATTATTGCTACTGACCTCTTCCTGCAAGTACATTGTGTTTCGTGTATTTCTATTATATTTTATAGGTGTGAAAGAAAAAAGAAACCGCAATGAAAACCGAAAAGAAAATAGGGAAAGTTAAGGGCGAATCCATAATTGGACTATCGAAATTCGAATCCTAAACAAAAATCAAAGACATCGAGCTCACAAGTATATACGAAGAAACGAAAACCCAATCCGAGTTACAATCGAACATATATGAGATTTAGAAGAAGAGAAGAATCAAAGAATAAATCAGAAATGGTTTGGTTCTGAGTAGAACCGGTTCGGGTTTTCAGGGATTTTAATGAAAGTAGAACCGGTTCGGTTCCAAAGTGGAACCGGTTCGCTTTTCTGTTCAGGGAAATTTCCAACTTTAATTCCACTTATTTTGGAGATATTGTTTGGTTTAAAAAACTTGTAAAACGTGAGATATATTGTATTCATTATTCTAAAACAATGTTAGCCAACTTTTAATCTAAGTTTCAGAGCTAGAAAGAGGTAAGGAACCCTAAAGCAAGATTATTCAAGCAAGTTATATAATTATTCATATTTGCATTAGTTGTTCTTCAATAATAGTAATATATTTCTTCCCTTTCAATATTCAAATCAATTCTACATTGTTCTTCTCTAAGTTATTGCTAGAGTTCGTTTATGCATGCTTAAACACTACATCTGCATAATCATGACTTCATGCAACATAGAAATCGTGTTAGTTCATAATAACACCATGTCCGACTAAACTATTAGAGGGTTGGGATACATGAACCCAACGTAGGTGTTATGAATGGATTTAAAGTTAATAGAATCAAATTAAAAATCCAAAGGCTTGAAATATTATTGATACAAATATTGTAGGTCTTTTAATTCTGTTTTCCCTCGGTAACTGGAATGTTTGAGGATACGATATGTGTTTCGATAATTTATCATTCCCGTTAAATACAATTTTTGATTTGATCATGTAATTAGTAAAATCCACATATATAGAATTCTTAGAAAGTATTGGATGCTTCTTTGAATTAAGAATTAGGTTTTTGAAGGTTTTATGTTGTAAATAATTACCGACGGTTCGGGGGAGTGTACTAAAACTCCATTTTCTCACATTGATTTAATGTCACTTAGTTACTCTCACATGCTTAGTTAATTCACTAGTTTAATTAATTGCATTAGTTAATAGAAAAATCCTAAAAGGTTATTCGTCTTTCCAACTGGTTGTCACGTCCTATGTCCTATTCCCCGTTTTCGATACCCGACTTTCACAGATTATTACTTACGTGACCGGCTTACACTTGAGCCATATTCACACGCACTAAAGACACTTTCGATTCGTGTCATGTAAAGTTTTTGGCGCCATTGTCGGGGATTATGTGGACATTTAGGTTAGGTTGAATTAATCCAAAATTTGACTCTAATTCATAAAAAGCCAAAAAATAAATAAAAAATAGAATCTCTAAAATCCTTACATGAAAAATCCTTAACCAACGCCTCAGTCTACTCTTGTCGAAATTAACAAAAATTCAATAGTAGAGTACAATTTCGTTAGCCCACACACTACACATGGTCCACAGTTTTGGGTTCCACCTCCTACACCACCTAACTCCATCACGAGTCACACATCTAGAAAGTCTATAGAGGGAAGTGACACTATCAGTGTGAGTGCGATGTCGTATCAAGGTAGTTTTGGTACGGGTGAGGGTGAGCTACCATACCGCCCTATAAGAGATGTCTTACATCCCGAGCGAATCGTCGCTCTAGGATGCATTATATTCCCGTATAATGTAGGGTAGTTTCATTTTTGAAATGGGATGATTTTAATCATACCTACATTCCACGTTAGGAGTCGAAAAAACCTTACCTCCACATTAGAGAGTTTGAGGAGTCCTGTGAGACCTTCACTGGTCAAACGTGCACTACAGATGTCGTTAGCCTCAAACTTTTTCCCTTCTCCCTGAACGATAAGGCCAAGACTTGGCTATGGTCTTACCGAACTCGATTGGAATATAGGGGGACATGCTAGCAAAGTTTCTCCAAAAATTCCCACCCCCCACACCGAACCAATTCCATCAAAGCTTAAATTTAAATATTTAGACAACTAAAAAATGAGACTTTCGATAGGTGTTAGGAATATATGCGTGCACCACGGTTTCGAGAAGTGGTGACTTATCTCCTTTTTCCATCACGGGTTAAACTTAAATTCCAAAAAACTCGTTGAAACCATGTTCCCCAGAGAGTTTCTAGGGTTAGACGTGGACAATGCAAAGGCTCACCTTAAGTACATCACCGAGACTACTCAAGTGTGGGACACATCCGATCAAAACACCTAATCATGGGATCGACAAACGTTCCTTCTGCATCCGAACTTTATTATTTGGATAAAGAAGTCGAGTTGAATATTCAAATCAACCAACTTGCCAAGAGGTTGGAAGACGTAGTGGAATTGAGAGGAAGAGACACATACGAATCCACACGAGCATTGAGAGAGGAGTTGTGTACGATTTATGAGGCGGGACATTCAATGACGGAATGCCTGAAAATACTTGCCTACAAAGTTATGCTTTAACAGCAAGTGGAAATGGTAGGATATTTTAAGGGTAATTTTAATTCTCCTCACAAAAATTTCTATAACCCTTCATGGCGGAACCATCCCAGTTTCAATTATGGGGGGAAATCACACATAGTGATGAATCCTAATTCACATGTTTCCCTATGTTCGCCATCGCTCCCTCCTTTCCAACAAGCTCCACCCATGCAATCACTACCTCCTACACTGTATATCACTCCACCCCGTAGAAATGTTGAGGACACTTTGAACCAATTTATACAAACACAATTGACGATCAACCCTTAAAATACCCAAAAATTTGCGGAATTAAAGGCGTTATTGTCTAAGTTACAATCCTCCCTAAGTGTCCAAGAAAAGGGAAAGTTTTCGGCCCAAGGCCAAAGACCTCCCCAATGTGAAAATAGTGTTAGCTCTACTTACAACACAAATTGAGAGCAATGTAGTGCAATTACCACTCTACGGCGTGGGAGGGTAGTTGAATTGTCACCTCCCCCACATGATGAGCAGTATGATAATGAGACTTTGCCCGATACGAAAGAGGTCAAAGATATCCCCTTGACAAAGAGTGGTAATGATGATACAGTCAAGCCTAGGGTGGTTGTGAAACCTCCCATTTCTACCCAATACCCTCAACAGTTGGTATTTCACGCCAAAGAGGCCTCCCATGAAAATGTCTTAGACTTTATTAAGAAAGTAAAGATTAATTTACCTTTTCTCAAGACCATAAAGAAAATTCCTGCATACGCTAAGTTTCTTAAGTACTCACTCATGGTGAAATGTAGGCTAAAGGTAAAGAAAAATGTGTTTTTAGAATAAAACATCAGTTCAGTACTATTGAGTGAACCACTAAAATATAAATATCCAGGTGCACCAATCATTTCGTTTGTCATGGGGAAGAACTGAATTGAGACTAATAGATTTAGGGGCGAGTGTTAATAGGCTCCCCAGCTCTATCTATAACCAATTATATTTGGGCAACCTTAAGCTCGCAAAGATGACTCTCCAACTCATAAATAGTTCCACGAAGATACCTAGGGTGTCATTGAGGACGTGATCGTCCAAGTTGACACTTTCAACTCCTCAGTAGATTTTATGATTTGAGATGAAGAGCCCCTCACTTTCTTGAGTAATCATGTTCCCGTAATCCTTAGACGCCCATTCATAACTATAGATAATGCATTGACTAATACACACAATGGAAAAATTCAACTCTCATTCCGGAATATCGCTCTTGTGACATCCCGCTTATTAAAATAAGAGGTGGCCAGTCTGATACTCCAATAATAACAAGAATCATAGATAGACCATTCTTAGCATCACAACAATATAATAAGTGTTAACGCAAAAATTCTCCATCAATGAGGAACAATCAGAAAAGGACACATGTCATCCTACGTGGCAATATTCGACACCCGAGGAGAGTTGGTCGGCATCCGAGGGGAGTTGGTCGGCACCCGAGGAGTGTTAGTCGGCACCCGAGGAGAGTTGGTCAGTACTCGAGGAGAATTAGTCGACACCCGAGAAGAGTTGGTCGGCACTCGAGGAGTGTTAGTCGGCACCCGAGGAGAGTTGGTCGGCATATCAACCAGGAAGATCAAAGGATAACTATGCATTTAATGTGCATTAATGAAGATGGCAGCGCATTTAATGAGCCTTAATGTACATTTATATTGTAGATGACAACACATAACATACCAAGCAATTCAACAATTAGATTCGTTGAATGTAGACATAATGTATAAATGTCTACATACAATGAATCTCTTTATCTCCCATCACTATAAATACATGTATTCCCTTAGCCAAAAGGAGAGAGATTCGAGAACGATGAGAGACCATACACAAGATACACCCTTTTTCTCCCTCTTTCTACCACATTGTGCTATTGTAAACCCCTGGGAATAAAATAACAGTGGACGTAGGCTTCTTCCTTATAGCCGAACCACTTTAAAAATCTTTGTCTCTCATGTGCTTGATTGGATTGCTTTTATCTATTTATCTGTGATCATAAATATGGGATTTGGTCCAGTTTTTTGCATCAACAGATTGGCACCGTCTGTGGAAAAGTGTTACAAGCATTGTTCTCCATCAAAAGCTAAGTTTTTATTTTCTCTACTTATAATCAATTAAACATACATCTTTTGATTCAATCATGATTTTTATGTTTATATATATAAATTAATTGTCCAATTTTTATTTGCAAAATATTGCATATCATGATTTTAAAATCATATCTGTTAGATTAATTCTTATTTAGAAATCTGAAAAATAGTGGATTTCATAAATCATAACTTTTTACTTGATGCTCAAGTTTCAATTTTATATCATAGAATAAATATTTTAAATGATTACATATACCAATACTACAACAATAAACATCACCAGCACCAATTGTGTTGGTCCACTATATATAGCTAGTCGGAAAAATCAAATGTTGGTCGGAGGCATTTCATTATGACCGGTGATGTATATTATGCAATTTGAGGAGTTCTCGAGCTCCCATTCGTTGATCGGCTACATCTATTTCTACTCGGACGTACCTATTGTTGGTCGGCGTGTATATAGTTGGTCAAGAAAATCAATTGTTGGTCGGCAACATCTCAACCTTGGACGGAGGCAGTAGAAAGCTAATACCAGAATTGAAAATTGACGATTCCTTTGGTTCTCTCTTTTTTATTTTGACAAAATCACTACTTCACTGCTAAAGGACAAGACTATCCCCTTATTCTTATCCTTATCCTTTATTAATTCAAAACATGAAATTCCTAATTGAAAATTTGCATGGAGAAAAATTAAAATGCATACTTGGTTATTTTCTAATCCACATAAACTTTATGTGAAAAATATTTCAAGACCAAAAAATTATATTTTAGCATTTATTGAATTTTAAATAATTCCTAAAGTGATAAATAATTTCTAAAAAACCAATTTATATTTAGTCTTTTACTTAAAATTAAAATGCCTAGAATTTTTATTAAAATTTGCTCATGAAATACACGTGTGGCACAAAAATATTATTTCATATTTTGAAATTTTTATTATTTTATGCTGATACACATCACCTATTGTTTGGCTGAATAATTATTATCATGATAATAATTATTTGATCTAGTCTCGACAGGTGCTCGGGCAGCTTATTAAAATTCCATAGGGATGAGATTCAATCCTGACGAAAGCTCATCCACAATCGTAAACCTCTGGAAACTATTATTGCTCGACATCAGGCAATTTTGCCTCGACATATCAGCCAACATATATTATTTCATTTTTTGAAATTAATATTTTTATTTCTCAAACATATACTTATCATATATTTATTGGATGATTAAATTATTCTCATGACTAATCAATTCAGCCTACACATATGGTAGAGCAAGATATTAATTTTTACTGGTACAAGACTCAACGCCGACGAATGCTCAAAAAATTTCTTCTCTCTATATATATTCAGCTTCGAGGAAGTCTCCATCATTTATTATCACCAATATTCCTAAAATGCCAACTCAGGTTGGTTAGGAAGCAAAAATATTCCTAAAAATGCAAACTCAGGTTGGTTAGGAAGAAAAAATATTCCTAAAAATGCCAACTCAGGTTGGTTAGGAAGAAAAAATATTCCTTAAAATGCCAACTAAGGTTGGTTAGGAAGTAAAACTATTTCCCAAAAATGCCAACTAAGGTTGGTTGGGAAGAAAAAATATTTTCCAAAAGTACCAAAGTTGGTCGGGAAGAAAATCCACCAACTCAGGTTGGTCGGGAATCAATCTCCGGTTGGTCGAACAGCACACAACAATTCAATTGGCACCATCAGATTCATTTCATACATGCCCCAATCCTGGGCACAGAGCTTCATACTTGACTTAATCGAGTTAAGAGAAGAGATACATGTAGGCCTTTCTAATTAAGAATTCAAACATCTATTCCTCAAACACTCGTACTGAGCTAAAGAAAACATGTAGAAATTCCCAAGTTGGAATTCAAACAGATTCTTCAAAAGCCGACAAGAGTCATATGATGGAAGAAATGTAGAAATTCATAATTGAAATGTCAACATATATACTTCTTAAACACTTGAACTGAGTTAAATAATAGAAGCCAGAAAATGCAAATTATTTCATGGAATATTTCCTCGGCCTTATTGTTTCGGCAAGACCAACATATTTCAAGGCCAAGAAAGTACTCAAAGTTCATATTCCACACTTGGGGGCTTCTATTACAAATTCAGTTGTTCATTCGGTGGCATATTCTCATAACATCAGGCAGTCGAGCATCAGATTCAGCTTGAACTAATTATCATTCAGAAGTTATTTTTCTTGCTCAGGAGCTAATTTTGCTTATGAAGTTTAGGAGGCATATTCAGGAGTTATTATGCACATGCTATTGACGTTCAGGAGGCTATTGAAGTTCAGGAAGAATATTCAGGAGTTATTATGCACATGCTATTGAAGTTCAAGAGGCATATTCAGGAGTTATTATGCACATGCTATTGAAGTTCAGGAGGCATATTGAAGTTCAGGAGGCGTATTCAGAAGTTCAGGAGGTGCATTCAGAAGTTTAGGAGTTATTATGCACATGCTATTGAAGTTCACAAGTCAAAATCAACATCTACAGCACTGAGATCTTTGCTACTACTGTCTCGACCAATAATGAAGAAGAAGTTGTATGAAAATGTTTCGAAGTCCACCACTAGCTTGGTACTAATCAGATTGAAGAGTTGGGTTCAAAAGCTAGTATGTTACTCGACAAAGTATTCAGAGGATCATAAATCAGAAGAATCAAGCACGTAAAGTTAGCACTCAGTTGCTCGGCACAGGAGGCAGTTGGTCGGCTAGAAAACCAATCAACATACTTGAAGATTATGACAAGATATAAGCTGCATACTATGGCATGGCAGCATCCAAATTCCCAGGGGTGATACATAGCACACAGAGTTCCTCAAAAGAAAGATTAGCAACCATCGATCAGCCTGCATCATATGTCGTCCAGGAGATAATGCACTTTATGCTGAACAAATCAAGAAGGTAGATCAAGAATTTCACGAGCACCAAGCAACACTGCAGAATAAATACTCCATCCTTTCAAGTAAACCATCAAGCATGGAGCATTGGGGGCTTCTGTTAATGCAAAAATTCTCCATCTACGAGGACCAATCAGAAAAGGACACATGTCATCCTATGTGGTAATATTCGACACCCGATGAGAGTTGGTTGGCATCCGAGGGGAGTTGGTCAGCACCCGAGGAGTGTTAGTCGGCACCCGAGGAGAGTTGGTCAGTACTCGGGGAGAATTAGTCGACACCCGAGGAGAGTTGGTCGGCACCCGAGCAGTGTTAGTCGGCACCCGAGGAGAGTTGGTCGGCATATCAACCAGGATCAAAGGATAACTATGCATTTAATGTGCATTAATGAAGATGGCAGCGCATTTAATGAGCCTTAATGTACATTTATACTGTAGATGACAACACATAGCATACCAAGCAATTCAAAAATTAGATTCGTTGAATGTAGACATAATGTATAAATGTCTACATACAATGAATCTCTTTATCTCCCATCACTATAAATACATGTATTCCCTTAGCCAAAAGGAGAGAGATCCGAGAACGATGAGAGACCATACACAAGATACACCCTTTTTCTCCCTCTTTATACCACATTGTGCTATTGTAAACCCCTGGGAATAAAATAACAGTGGACGTAGGCTTCTTCCTTATAGCCGAAACACTTTAAAAATCTTTGTCTCTCATGTGCTTGATTAGATTGATTTTATCTATTTATCTGTGATCATAAAAATGGGATTTGGTCCAGATTTTTGCATCAACAATAAGTATACGAGATAACCACCCAATATTTTAGAAAAACGGATTGTCAAAAAATTTGTTTTGTAAGTTAATGAAAAACATTTAAACAATACAATTGAAAGGAAGTGGATAAACGTACGGATAGAAATGAAACAACAACCATAACCAATCAAAATAACCGAATAAGCTGTCGGTTAACAGACATATACATCAGAGTTACACAAAGTATTACAGTACAAAATCACATAATATAATACAGGCACAAACATGGGAAACACACCCGAACGTGTAACCGATCATAACTAGAATACAAAATATGGAAGTGTCTAGATCAAAATATCCCGTAACCTCCGCAAGGTGTTACAGCTCTAAGACACTGGAATGGAAAAGTCAATACGGGCCTGCTCGCGGCGGAGCACTTGGGCGAATATCAGATCCATGTTAAACAAAGAGATATAAATGGGTCAGGGCCCGTTTTGATATAATTACCAAGTGAATAAAATGCATGATAGTTATGGACAACTTAAGTATCATGAATGAACTAACTACGATCATCAAAATAAGGATAAGGAATCTAACATCTCAATTTAAAAGCATACCTTAACGCCAAGATGATGACTATGATCACAATCCAAAATTATGCTAGAGGATATGAAAAATGTCGTACTTATTAAGGTTCCATTTCAATTTTACACAATTTCATTTCACCTTTCCTTATCTCATTAGGAAATGTATTCAAGGCAATTTATTTTGTAAAGTGTCGTATAATCAATAGGATTCCACTTTAACAAGAATAGTCATATTACACAACATATAACGATTCTAAGACCGTCCTTCCGAGTTCCCCATTGGACGCGCCCCTAAATGGCTATCATCTTCTAGGGCCTATCACATAAGACAACTTGGGCATCCTATATCGCGTGATGTCGGGAAGTGGCCATATACCTGCGATAGTGAGTCATAACCACACCCGGAATTACCTCACTTCGCACAATAATCACATAATATATAATAATGGGTACTATGGCCGAGGACTATATGTACCCAGCATTCACTAGCCAGGGGACTTCACCTCATACGCGTAACTTTCCCTATGATAGCATTTAGAGAGGTGCTTATATACAAATTCTTATTCACAATTTATTTACTTTATCAAGTATGCGTTTCGTTATAACCGGAGCCATAAACGTTTAATATCTTCCTCATGAACTTTAATGTTTAATTAACTCCAAAACAAATCTCCATGGATTAACATAACTTCTATAACCCATTATGAAATGGCATTCTACCCTCCAATTCTAGGAGTCCAGAATAACTCATTCTAATTCTCCCTTGGTCTAAACTATTTCGTTCTATAAGAGAATCATTCATCTCCATCAAAATTACCTCACCAAATTATCCCCCACTTAAACCCCAACCCTCATTTTAACTTAGGTTTCTAAATACACCATAGCTAGACTCTAATACTCTAGTTTTAATTCAATTAAGAAGGTTCGTAAGTCCCTATCTTAAAAGACAGAAGCTAGAAAGGAATGGGATTTGAAGAGTGAAAAACAGGGGACCGGTCGACCAGTCCTGGGACCGCGATCGACTGTGTCTCAAGGATTTTGCCTAGGAAGAAATGCAGAAAGCTCATCATGAGGGGCCCGATCGACCGGTCCTGGGACCGCGATCGACCACACTTAAAATTTATACTTATATGGGAAAGCAGTAGGCTCTCCCTCGAAGGCCCGGTCGACCGGTCCTGGGACCGCGGTCGACCGCGCTTAGCAGACCCAAGAATCTCTCTTCTTCTGCAACTAAAAATGCAAAATCTATTCTCCTTATTCTTACATCTCTTTAATTATCATCAACCTACAACATAACTACAACCTCTCCAAACCAAAATAAACTCTCATAACCAACTTAAATCATATGAACCATAAGATCTAAGGGTCAAACATCAATATATATAAATCAAAACCTAACATTTGCTCAAATCTTCCAAATACACAACTACTATTGCAATTTATCCATAAGAAATCATATATTTGCAAGTAAAAACTTGCCTTAGGGTTGTAGTCTCGGATTTCCTTCCAGTAGCAACAAATCCAAAGCCCGAATCTTCATTTTTCTTCCTTTTTCTCTCTTTTCTCCACACTTCTCTTTCTCTCTAGGGTTTGTAATGTGTAAGGGAGAAATGGAAAGGGGGTTGGAAGACTTTAAACGTTCCTTAGCATTTGTTTCCATCTTTTAATTGTTAATACACCCTTGAAATAACTCGTAACTACATAATTTAGTTATAACCTGTCAAAAGTGCCCGGAACCAAAAAATACAATATGGCACTTATTTTGACTATCTTGACCATTTCGGGACTAACCGCGCCCTCTAAATTGGCATCTGGAATAATATAATTCATTTTAAGTTCCATCTTCATTTAAACCATAAATGTCGTTTAAAGCACAACGGCACCATGAACCACAACATAATGTCATTTACATTCACATAACAGTAAATATGCACAATCTAGTAAATATTATCTTTTATCTCACTTGAAATAATATTTACTTCATCATTCAATATTTTATATAATTACCTTTCATGGAAAATTAATATAAAATGAATAACTCAACAATAAGGGTTATTATATACTCCCCCCTTATAAGGGAATTTTGCCCTCAAAATTAGGCATACCTTGCAAAAAGAGACGTGGATACTTTTTTCGCATATTGTCCTCACGCTCCCATGTTGACTCGTTGGCATTGTGGTGTCCCCATTGGACCCGAACCAAGGGTACCACTCGAGATCTTAGCCTATGCTCCCCGTAATCTAAGATTGCAACTGGTTGTTCCTCATATGATATATCGGGCTGCAATTCGATATCATCCAAAGGAATGTGCCAGTGAGATCCTTCACACCTCTTGTACTTCTTCAAGGATGAAACATGAAACACATCACGAATCTGTTGCAAGTGCTTCGATAAAGCAAGTTGATACGCTATAGGGCCCACTCTAGCAATAATAGGAAAAGGACCCACGTAACGCGGTGGAAGTTTTCCTTTCTTCACAAATCGTTTATACCCTTCATTGGCAAAACTCGCACCAAAACTTGATCTCCAACCTCCCATTACACATGCCTTCTATTCTCATCAGCATAACTCTTCTAACGATCTTGAGGAATTCGGATGCGATTACAAATCAGTTCAATCTTCGAGGAAGTATCTTGGATCATTTCAGGTCTGAGAAACTTATTATCCCCTACCTCCAACCAACAAGTAGGTGATCTACACGGTCGTCCATACAATGCTTCATAGGGTGACATTCCGATAGTGAATTGGTACGGATTATTATAAGCAAATTCGACCAAGGGGAGGTATTGTTCCCAACCTCCTTTGAAATCAAGCACACACATTCTTAGCATATCCTCCAACATTTGGTTGACTCTTTCCGTCTGCCCATCTGTTTGAGGGTGATAGGAGGTACTCAACTTCAATTCGGTTCCCATAGCTTCTTGGAAACTTCACCAAAAATGGGAAACAAAATTTTTGTCCCGATCGGAGACTATATTAATGGGCACCCCGTGGAGTCTAACAACCTCCGTAATAAATAACCGAGCATAACGAGCAGTGTTATAGTCTGTACGCACCGATAAGAAATGTGACGACTTGGTCAAATGATCGGCAATCACCTAAATAGAATCATGACTGCTTTGTGATGTTGGCGATCCCGTGATGAAATCCATCGAGATGCTTTCCCACTTCCATACCGGTATTTACAAGGGTTGTAACAATCTCATCGGTTATTGATGATATACCTTCACCAGTTGAAAAGTAGTGCATTGGGAAACAAATTCAAAAATGTCCCGCTTCATACCCATCCACCAATATTGATGGCGCATGTCTTGGTACATTTTGTCTCCCCCAGGGTGTACTGTAAATTTGGACACGTGAGATTATGTCATCACAGCTTGTCTTAAATCCCCTTCGTCCGGGACAACAAGTCTCCCGTGGAAACATAATATACCCTCAGAACTTACGGAGTAGGATTCCACTCCCCCGTTTAACAATTGGTGTATACGGTCCTAACAACTTCTATCCCTTCCTTGGGATTCCACAAACCTTGCCACTATAGTAGGCGTAACGGTCAACACCGACATAAATGCCCTAGCAACAGCATCCTCTTGGCTGATCTCTTACCATTTAGCCTTCCATATCGTGGCTAATTCCTCCTTGGGTTTCCGACTCAACGCATCCGCCACCACATTCGCCTGACCCGAGTGATAGTGAATATGAAATTGGTAGTCTTTCACAAACTCTAACCACCGACGTTGTCGCATATTCAAATCTTTCTGTGCAAAAAAATATTGCAACGATTTGTGGTTCATGAAAAGACTAAATTTCTCCCCTAGGAGGTAATGTCTCCAAATCTTTAAGGAAAAAACTACTGCCGCAAATTCCAAATCATGAACCAGATAATTCTTTTCATGGGGCTTTAGCTTGCGAGAAGCATAAGCAATAGCCCACTTCTCTTTCTTTAATACACCTCCCAACCCTTGCAGAGATGCATCGGTAAAGACCAAATATTCTAACCCCGGCCTCGTTAACGCAAGGACTGGAACGAAAGTCAACTTATCTTTCATCTCATCAAAATCTAGCTGGCAAGAATCATCCCAATTAAACCTCACTCCTTCCCGAGTTAAATTGATCAAAGGGCTAGCAATATTAGAAAAACCCTTGATAAATCTGAGATAATAGCCAGCCAAACCCAGAAAACTACGAATCTCGATAGGTGTTATGGGTTGACCCCATTCCCTTACTGCAATAACTTTACTCGGGTCTACCGAAATACCCTCAGCTGTCACAACGTGACCTAAAAATTGTACTTCCTGTAGCCAAAAGCCACACTTCTCAAATTTAGCATACAACTAATGATCCCTTAACGTCTGTAGGACCAACTATAGATGTGTAGCATGATCAGCTTCTAACTGAGAGTAAATAAGGATGTCATCAATAAACACAATGACAAAATGGTCCAGAAAGTCTCTAAACACTTTATTCATGAGGTCCATAAACACTGCAGGTGCATTGGTTAGTCAAAAAGGCATAACCAAGAATTCATAGGACCCATATCTAGTTAGGAGCGCAATTTTGGACACATCTTGTTCTCATATCCACAACTGGTGATACCCCGTCCTCAAATCTATTTTAGAGAAGTACGATGCTCCCTTAAGTTGATTGAACAAATCATCAATCCGAGGCAGTGGTTTTTTGTTCCTGATGGTAACTTTATTCAACTCCCAGAAATCCACACATAATCGGAGAGAACCATCTCTGTTCTTCACAAACAATACAGGAGCTCCCCACGGCGACATACTATGCCTAATGAACCCCTATTCTAGAAACTTCTGAATCTGATCCCTAAACTCCCTCATCTCAATAGGAGCCATACGGTACATAGATCTAGCAACTAGTCGCGTTCCCGGTGCTAAATCAATTACAAACTCAATCTCCCTACTTGGAAGTAAACTCGGTATTTCTCAAAAAACATCTTCGAAGTCTCTAACAATCGGAATTGAATCTAAGGAAATGAATACATCTCGAGAAGTCTCCTCCGCAATGCAATACAAATAAGTGCTAAAACTTCCCTCTAAACGAGGCATAGCTACTAAAAGCATTTCTTGCCCTAGAATGGCAAAGACTATACTTTTCCCATAGCAATTTACTATTGCACGATACTTCACTAGCCAATCTATACCAAGCATTACATCATACCCGACCATATCAAGGATGGGCAAATCATCCTCAAATGATAAGTTACCAAGATTTATTTCTATTCGTTTACAAATAAAGAAAATAAGTGAACCGTCACCCATAGAAGATTCAACACTAGTGAAAGTACTTTTCGCAGCTTTAATTAGCTCCATAGACTGAGAAAAACTTCTAAAAATAAATGAGTGTGTTGCACCCGTATCAAACAATACACGACCCATGTGCCCATGAATGGGAAACTTACCCTCAATAGCTGGCGGCGCTGGCAGGGCTGGAGGGAGCATAGCATCCTGTATGTGGTAGACACGCCCATACTATAGTTGTCCCTATTGTGGAAGGAAGACTGGATTGGGAACTGGTGACAGTAGCTGTACCTGTTGATGCTGTGGAACCCTAGGAAACTTTCCTCCAATCAACAGTGGACACGACTTCTTATAATGACCCAGCTCCCCACACTGAAAGCAACGACCCATCAGATTTTCTTGATTATTACCCCTATTATTTCTGAACTACCCAAAACCTTGGCCTGACTTTCCTCGACCCCCATTATTAACTCGAAATGCCTGTTGTTGTTGCGGGGCACCTTGACCATCTTGGAACCACCACTACCGAAATTTGATTCATCGAAACGCTGTCTTTTGGACAAATCCCCTTACTGGGCATCCCTTTATTTTTGCTTACCTCTCGATAATTGGGACGAGGGTAGCACTCCTCCTCCTGCACCATTGTCTCCTGGCTTACTTGCTTTCCCCACAAATAAATCTTTCTTACTACCTTGAACATACAACCGATGTTCTTGACAATGGAGTAACGTGACATTCATCACATCCATAAAAGTTTGTAAAGCTGGATTGCCCAGCAAATGTTGTCGTATCCTCCACTATAAGCCTCCAATGAACTTGTACATTCTCCTTTCCTCTGGAGTTACCTCATCCGACATAAAACTGGCCAAACGAGTGAATTCCTCCTCATATTCTGCCACCGAACGTTCACCTTGAACTACATTGTGAATCTTTCTCCTAATTTCCCTTTGGACTGCCAGAGGGAAATATTTTCGGTCAAACAAGACCCAAAAGTCAGTGATAGTAATGGTATTTCTTTGCTCTGGCGTGCCCATAGACTCCTACCAATGTAAGGTTGCTCCAACAAGCTTAAAAGTAGCAAGTATTTATTTTCATTCCTCACTACATTCCACCATGTGAAGATGGCGTTGCATATGCTTTTTCCACTAATTATCTACTATCACGTCGGAACCACCCTGAAATTCCGATGGATGACCCTTTAAGAAAGATTATCTGACTCTTTCCCATGGAGAAGGTCCCGTGGGGGCTTGCGTCTCCTGAACCCTCGGCTGTTGGGCTTGGGGAAAATGCTGAACCATGGCAGTGATCGCAGCATTGACCGCCTGGGCCACAATATTGGCTACTTCAGCGGCATTTATAGTCCTTTACTGTGGCGATGGAGGACCTACATCATCCTCTACTACTCTATTTCTTCTCGCAGGGGCGACCTCTCTTGGGCGGCATCTGTGACGAAGAAACAACTGAATTAGAATACTATAAGAACAATTTTTTTTGAAGAAGATCGCACGTATAGGCAAACAAAATAGTCCTAACATTTAGGCTCTATATCAAAGAACGCTACGGTAGAACGTGGAAAGTCCGCATAGATCCTAAAGACTCTAGAACCTGATGCTCTGCTACCATCTGTGACACCTCGCTTATTAAAATAAGAGGTGGCCAGCCCGATACTCCAATAATAATAAGAATCATAGATGGACCATTCTTAGCATCACAATAATATAATAAGTATACGAGATAACCACCCAATATTTTAGAACAACGGATTGTCAATTTTTTTTTTTGTAAGTTAATGAAAAGAATTTAAATAATCCAATTGATAGAAGTGGATAAACATAAGGATAGAAATGAAACAACAACCATAACCAATCAAAATAATCGAATAAGCTGTCGGTTAACAGACATATACATCAGAGTTACACAAAGTATTACAGTATAGGATCACATAATATAATACAAGTACAAACATGGGCAACACGCTCGAACGTGTAACCGATCATACCTAGAATACAAAATATGGAAGTGTCTAGATCAAAATATCCCGTAACCTCCTCAAGGTGTTACAACTCCAAGACACTAGAATGGAAAAGTCAATACGGGCGTCCTTGCGGCGGAGCACCTGGGCAAATATAAGATCCATGCAAAATAAAGAGACATAAACGGGTCAAGGCCCGTTTTGAAATAATTACCAAGTGAATAAAATGCATGATAGTTATGGACAACTTAAGTATCATGAATGAACTAACTACGATCATCAAAATAAGGATAAGGAATCTAACATCTTAATTTAAAAGCATACCCTAATGCCAATATGATGACTATGATCACAATCCAAAATTATGCTAGAGGATATGAAAAATATTGTACTTATTAAGGTTCCATTTCAATTTTACACAATTTCATTTCACCTTTCCTTACCTTATTAGGAAATGTATTCAAGGAAATTTATTTTGTAAATTGTCGCATAATCAATAGGATTCCACTTTAACAAGAATAGTCATATTACACAACATATTCTAAGATCGTCCTTCCGAGTTTCCCCACTTGACGCACCCCTAAATGGATATCATCTTCCAGGGCCTATCACACAATATAATTTGGGCATCCTATATCGGTTGACGTCAGGAAGTGGCCATATACCTGCGACAGTGAGTCATAACCAAACCCGAAACTACCTCACTTCGCACAATAATCACATAATATATAATAACCGATCCTATGGCCAAGGACTATATTCACCCTATATTCACTAGCCAGGGGACTTCACCTCATACGCGTAACTTCCCCCATGATAGCATTTAGAGAGGTGTGTATATACAAATTCTTATTCACAATTTATTTACTTTATCAAGTATGCATTTCATTATATCTGGAGCCATAAACGTTTAATATCTTCCTCATAAATTTTAATGTTTAATTAACTCCAAAACAAATCTCCATGGATTACCATACCTTCTATAACCCATTATGAAATGATATTCTACCCTCCAATTCTAGGAGTCCAAAATAACTCATTCTAATTCTCCCTAGGTCTAAACTATTTAGTTCTATAAGAGAATCATTTATCTCCGTCCAAATTACCTCACCAAATTATCCCCCACTTAAACCCCAACCCTCATTCTAACTTAGGTTTCTAAATACACCATAGCTAGACTCTAATACTCTAGTTTTACTTCAATTAAGAAGGTTCGTAAGTCCCTATCTTAAAAGACAGAAGCTAGAAAGGAATGGGATTTGAAGAGTGAAAAACAGGGGACCGGTCGACCAGTCCTGGGACCGCGGTCGACTGCATCACAAGGATTTTGCCTAGGAAGAAATGCAGAAAGCTCATTGCGAGGGGCCCGGTCGACCGGTCCTGGGACCGTGGTTAACCTCACTCAAAATTTATACTTATATGGGAAAGCAGTAGGCTCTCCCCTGAAGGCCCGGTCGAGCGGTCCTGGGACCACGGTCGACCGCGGTCGATCGCGCTTAGTAGACCCAAGAATCTCTCTTCTTCTACAACTAAAAACCCAAAATCTAATCTCCTTATTCTTATATCTCTTTAATTATCATCAACCTACAACATAACTACAACCTCTCCAAACCAAAATGAACCCTCATAACCAACATAAATCATATGAACCATAAGATCTAAGGGTCAAACATCAATATATATAAATAAAACCTAACATTTGCTCAAATCTTCCAAATACACAACTACCATTGCAATTTATCCATAAGAAATCATATATTTGCAAGTAAAAAACTTGCCTTAGGATTGTAGTCTCGAATTTCCTTCCGGTAGTAACAAATCCAAAGCCCAAATCTTTAATTTTCTTCCTTTTTCTCTCTTTTCTCCACACTTCTCTTTCTCTCTTTTTCTCTCTAAGGTTTGTAATGTGTAAGGGAGAAATAAAAAGGGGGTTGGAAGACTTTAAACATGCCTTAGCATTTGTTTCCATCTTTTAATTGTTAATATACCCTTAAAATAACCCGTAACTACAGAATTTAGTTATAACCTGTCAAAAGTGCCCGGAACCTAAAAATACAATATGGCACTTATTTTGACTATCTTGACCATTTCGGGACTAACCGCGCCCTCTAAATTGGCATCCGGAATAATATAATTCATTTTAAGTTCCAACTTCATTTAAACCATAAATGTCGTTTAAAGCACAATGACACCATCAACCGCAACATAATGCCATTTAGATTCACATAACAATAAATATGCATAATGTAGTAAATATTATCTTTTAACTCACTTTAAATAATATTTACTTCATCATTCAATATTTTATATAATTACCTCTCATGGAAAATTAATATAAAATGAATTACTCAACAATAAGGGTTATTACAGCTCTCGAAATAAATATCTTCAATATCACCAAGCAAGAAATGATCTTATGGAAGAGACATTACACATGAACGTTGACAGGAATTATAAAAAAGAACCATTAGGGGTATGTCTTGTTGCATGAAGTGAGAGCAATAGTTTTGATGTTGAGCGAGATGTAGAGGAGGCATGTTTAATCATGTTTATTAAGACAAAAAGCGAGCACGTAGATGTGAGTGGGAGAGAGAAGTCTGAAGAGAGCAAGAGAGAATATTCAGTGATCAATCAAGAGAGAGAGTTAGAAGATATGAGGCTAGAGGGATTTGAGAAAGAATTCGGGTAAGGGGTTGAGAAAATCAATGTCGAAGTCCAATCATCATTTGACTCCTTTTGTCAATTAGAGGAGAACGACTCGAAAGAGACGATAGACAAATTCCTTCTTTGAGACCATCCACCCATGCCACTTGAGTTATCATATGTGATCAAGGAGAGGATTAGTTTTTTGTCTCATTTAAAGCCCGATCCAATTAGTCTCGAGCGTAAGGGGAATATAAGTTTAACATATCCTTAAAATTTTCACTGGGACACTCTCTCCATGTTAGAACAAGTATGGTGTGATTCGATTGGACACCACAATAATCGCATTCACATCATTCATCATGAGCCACGAGATGTCCCCCATACCTATGGAGATGATCCCCACTTGTTTTGGTTATTTGTTTACAATGTGAGGAAGATGGAAAAGAAGAGAGCACCAGACCCCGTTATTAGGGTCAAGTGAGTTTTGAGGATAGAGAAAGAGAGATCGTCACACCCCCAGCGCGTATGGAGTGAATCTTATCGTAACTTATTGAGTCGTGTTAGGTTAGGATAGTAAAGGTCCATGAGTAACAAGTTAGAAAGGATTGGGTACACCATTACACAACATAAAAGAGAGTTTTGTTTAATTAGGATGAGTTTTTAGGGTCCCGAGGTAGAAACACAGGTAGAAGTATTGCGGAGATGTCGAGAATTTATTCGAGTACATTGCCTACGCTCGAAGTCCGAAAAAAATGAAAAAAATTCAAGCAACACAAGATATCCCAAATGGTTCTCCCTAGACATATGCCAGGGTAGAACCGGTTCGCCTTTCCAGGGATTTTAAGTGTACCCGAACCGACTCGACTTGTTTCTCTTGTAGGGCCGAACTGATTCGCTTTTCTGAGATTCTAAATTCTTCCCCCCATTTATTCCCCCCATTTCTCACTTCACCCTATTCTTCCCCATTCATTCGTGATCCCCAATGCTCCGGGCCCATCTCATTAGTGTGTCGGAGTTTTTGTTCATAGTTCTTTTATTTTTATTGTTTATCTTCTTAAGAGCTATGTATGCTTATCCTTTTTAATTTTGCATTATAATGGTGTTAATCATAGTAATATAAAAATTATGCATTTTTTCTATTTGATCACTTTTTACGCACCTTTCTTTTCTTCTAGATTTTAGTCCTTGCATGAGGACATTGAAATTCAAAGTTAGGCGGGGTGTATGGACGTTTCTAAAGTTCACAAATTGTAAAATGCCTGCATTCCTAATGTTCACAAATTTGCAAAATGCACGTGTTTCTAAAGTTTACAAATTGCAGAATGCCAAAAATTTCAAAAAAAAAATCCCAAAAAGGGGAAAAATATTTTTCTTCAAAATAAATGAAAATTAGAATTTTAAAAGCTTAAAAAAATCATTAAAAATTTATTTAGAGTCTTAAATTGTAAAAATAAAATGCATTAAGCCTAAATTGACCAAAAATGAAAACTGAGTGAAAATAGATGACTTTACGAATCGATGAGATTTAGAGCCTTTCCCTTTTGTGAGTAATTAAATCAATCCGTGTTAAAATTAACTCAAAGTTCGATTCAGCGTTCAAATAAGTCATTGAAGATATCTAGATTTTTTCTTTGATCGGTTACGAAAAATTAGTGAAATATTATTTTGAAAACATGATAAAAATATCTCAAAAGTAAAATTTATCTCGAGACACATATATTAAAATAATTTGTAATTCAGATAAATAACGTTAGGCCATCGTTTGTTACCCAAAATATTAGCCATAGAAATTCGTGAAAAATTATCCCTTTTGCAAACCCAATTAAGGCAAATAAAATTCCTAATTCGTTTAATTAACCGAAAAAGCCCATGAAGCTCGAAGTTGTGAAAATAAAAAAAGTCATAAATAAATTCCAAAAGGTGAAATAAAAAGGGGAAAGAAAAGAAAAAAAAATGCTCAAACGAAAACAGCAAGAGAAGGAAAAAAATGAGCAAAATCCCGAAAAAGTTCCAAGGGACATCATAAGAAAAAATTTCTAACTCCGAATTTTCAATACTTACCATTTTACCCAATACACCTTTTAATTCGAGAAAGTCCTAACCGAGTCTGAATCAAGACATTAATTACCGTGTGGAGAGCCCATGACACAAAAAGGTAATAAGAGAGATTAATTGGTGCGAACTAAGAGGCGATGTTTCCTATTTTCTAATGACCATAATTCGATGATGAGATCTATTTGTATGCGTGAAGTCGTGTTTCATTATATTTACTCTTTATATCATGCATACCGATAGAACTAGCCACATTCCAAGTGATTCGTTTGTGAGAATCCCGTAGGATTTAAATCAAAACGAATTTTTTGAAAAAGTAACATAATGATCAATCGGTGGAAGTTAGTGATTTTATTATCGGCTTCGCACACACATACAGTATATTGAGACTTTTAATACAAATTTACGGTGACTATTTTAAGGGACTTTAAATTGTACAATTTTTAAGTATTTTGATTTTTTTTAGTCGAAAAATCGAATTTTATGGGTATATTCATAGCAAACCCTCACAAGACACAACTCCTCCTACTAGGGTAACCTAGGGGTTTAATGACTTGTTGAATATGCTTAATGCAATCACTCGTCCATGTAAAAGATATTCTATCCCAATAAAATTCTTTACAAGTGCTTGGACAATGTTATAATTCTTTTACATTGCTCAAAAAAATCAAAGTTCTAAGTTAGGGTGGTTTGATTAGGCATAAATCCGTCTTATTTATCCCCCTAATTTAGCAAATTTTGTTATCTCGTGCGATGTTAATTTGATGATTTTATCTCATATTGTTTCTACTGACCTCTTCCTGCAAGTACATTGTGTTTTGTGTATTTCTCTTATATTTGAAAGGTATTTAATGCATATGAAAGAAAGAGAGAAACTGAAATGAACACCTAAAAGAAAAGAAAGAATGTGAAGGGAAAATCCATAATTGGACTGCCAAAATCCAAATGTGGGACCTAAACAGAAATCAAAGACATCAAGCTCACGAGTATATAGGAAGAAACGAAAACCAAGTTTGAGTTACACTTGAAGAGATATGAGATTTAGAAGAAGAGAAGAATCAAACAAGAAATTAAAACTGGTTCGGTTCTGAGTAGAACGATTTGAGTTTTTAGGGATTTTAATGAAAGTAGAACCGATTCGATTCCAAAGTGGAACCAATTTGCTTTTCTGTCATGCAAAATTTCCAAATTCAATTCCACTTATTTTGGAGAGTTTTTTTGGTTTAAAACACTTGTAAAAATGTGAGATATATTTCATTCATTATTCTAGGACTATGCTAGCCAACTTTTAACCTATGTTTGAGAGCTATAAAGAGGCAAGGAACCCTAGAGAAAGATTATTCAAGAAAGTTATATAATTATTCATATTTGCATTGGGTGTTCTTCAATAAGAGTAATATCTTTCTTCACTTTCAATATTTATCTCAATTCAGGATTTTTCTTCTCTAAGTTATTGGTAGAGTTCGTTTATGCATGCTTAAATACAACATGCACATAATCATGACTTCTTACAACATAGAAACCATGTTAGTTAATAATGACACCAAGTGCGGCTAAGTTATCAGAGGATTGGGGTACATGATCCCAACCTAGGTGTTACAAATGGATTTAAAGTGAATAAAATCTAATTGACAATCCAAAGAGTTGAAATCTTATCAATACAAATATTATAGGTCTTTTAATTCTATTTTCCCTAGGTAACCGGAATGTTTAAGGATACAATATGATTTTTGGTAATTTATAATTCTCGTTAAATATAATTTTTGACTTCATATTATGAGGAGTAAAATCAACATATGTTGAATGCTTGGAAAATATTTGATGCTTATTTGAATTAAGAATTAGGTTTCTGAAGGTTTTATGTTCTAAATATTTACCGGCAGTTCAGGGGAGTGTACTATAACTCCATTTTCTCACATTGATTTAATGTCACTTAGTTATTCTCGCATACGAAGTTAATTCACTAGTTTAATTAATTTTCAGTAGTTCTTCCCAAAAATCAACTTTTCCTTTTTTTTCTGAGTCAATCAAAAGGTTATCCATCTTTTCTACTCGTCGCCCACGCCCTACGTCCTATTCCCTATGTTCGATACCCAACTTGTTCGAATTATTACTTATGTGACCGGCTTACACTTGAGACGTATTCACATGAACTAAGGACACTTTCTAAGTCGTGTCATCTAGTTTTCATTCAACGACATTATCTTGAGAAGACTGTAGATTTATAATAACTTCATTAATTAATTCAAATCTCTTTTCGAGGGTTAGTCTATCTACTAAGGTGATTTGTTATCACATAATATTGTCTAAAGATATTAATCATCATATTGTATAAAACAAGAGGTTTTAGTTTCCAATTTTTAAAATCTTCCTTATAAAATGAGTATATAGCATCTTCCCAAAATTGTTGTGAAACGCTTGCCATATGTTATTTTTATATTTATGGTCAAAATATAATTTTCAAATTAAGTATCTAGGAGTAGGCTTTGATACCAATTGTTGGCCCAAAAATATACCCAAGTGGGGGAGGGTGGTAAATTGGGTATATGAGTTTAATGGAAAATTAAAACCTTTTAAACTTTTTGTAGAGATTATTTGCAATATGATAAATCAATCAATCAACAATAAATATAAGAAATTAAGATATAGAGATTAATATAACTTTTTAAACCAAGATTTTAATGTTGTTCAACCAATTCCTACATCCACTCTCGAGATGATAATCGTAAACTTCCCCTTATTCGATTCACTTACAAGGAACACCGCCTGGAAAACAAAAACAAAGCGGTAACCACGTAATAGCCCAAGGACTTTAAACACCTTGTCTACCCAAAACAATGTCACTTCCGATCAAGAAGATATAATGAAGTTAATCGTAAGTCCCCATATTCGATTCACTTACAAGAACATACCTGCGTCATTGCCCAAGCGGTAACCACGTAATAGCCCAAGGACTTTAAACACCTTATCTACCCAAAACAATGGCACTTTCGATCAAGAAGATATTATGAAGTTAACCGTAAGTCTCAATAATAAGAACCGTAATCGAAATGTAAAGCCAAACAACTTTATTAAAAAAAATGAAAGGGGGGTTACTTTATCTCTAAAAATTAAACTAACAAGTTTCACAAGCATAATGCTCAAATGGGTTTTTGGGTATAGCTTTAGTACAAGTGGGCATTAGGTTTATAAATTTGCTAAATAGGGATTGGAATGGAAGATTTTGGTTCAAGTAGATTTTCTTGAAGCTATAGTTTTAATAGAGTTTTGGGGACTAAAAATCATTGGGCTTGGGGATTTAGATTATGTTTCTAAGGGGCTTTGGGATATTTTTACAAGCTAGGAAGGTCGAAATTTACTCAATGAGGTGGTATTATATGCTTTTCTAATTTGGAATGGAAGTGGGAGACTTTAGTTATAGTCTTACGAGGCAACCAAACATTTGTAACAAGCTTGGTAAAAGAGTTGGTAATGGGTAGGGTATTAGGATAAAAGATTAAAAAGTTTTACCAAAATCAATCTTAAAAATCTATTTCGTTTAGTTGACAAAAAGTCATGTTTAGTTGACAAATACCCCTTCTGGCTAGGTTTAAATAGTTGTCTCAAATGTTTAGTTAGTTGTCAAAAAGTTTAGATAGCTAAAACTACTTTTAATCGATTAAAACTAAGGTTTAGTCAGTTAAACTTCCTAGGTTATAGGAAAAAGGGTGTTGGGTTTAAAGGGCTCTAGGGTGGATTTAGATGCATAGGTTTTGGGCATATACAAGAAAAAAATGTTACTTTACTTTTGTATAATGGTTCCTAAAGTACAACAAAATAAAGTAATAATCACAAGGGCTTTTAATCATTATTTGACCTTCTTTAATAATCAAATGTGGTCTTATAATGTGATTCTTGCATGAGGTTGGTCACCATAGGTTGTGGGATATGGTACTAAGATTTCTTGTTTGACTGGTTGATGCTTGAACACCATTTGAGATTTGAGAGATGATTTTTTCTAGGGCTTCAGAAAAACATTAAGTCAACTTTGAATAGCTTGTGAATTTTATTATCTTGGTTATGATCTTTATTATTTTGCATGGATATGGTGGCTTGGATGGTGTGTTCCTGGTGACATATACCATAATGTATTAAGTGTTTATTTTAATCCCAAGTATATTTAGAGAGAAGATAGTTAAGTCATGATCTTATATCGATTGTGTTGTCATTATTAAAAATTATTTTGACTTAAAATATTTTGTTTCACAATTTTAAAATTAATTCAAAATTCAAAATTGATTGATTAATTATTGTTAGTTTGATGTGTTCCTGGTGACATATACCATAATGTATTAAGTTCTTTTTTTAATCTCAAGTAAATTTAGAGAGAAGATAATGAAGTCATGACCTTATAACGATTGTGATGTCATTATTAAAAATTCTTTTGACTTAAAACATTTGGTTTCACAATTTTAAAATTAATTCAAAATTTAGAATTGATTAATTAATTATTGTTATTTTCCTATATAATGTGGTCCATTTAAGAATTCATTTTTAATAAGGCTTATTTCAAACACTACATGAAAACAGGTGATTTGTAAGTGTTTTAAACAGTTACAAATGTCATTTACAAGTGTTTAAAACACTTACAAACCGACACGTTGCAAAAAAATTGTAAGTGTTCAAAACCGTTGCAAATGTCATTTGCAAGTGTTTATTGGGAACACATGTCCATCCTGGATAATCGTTACAAAAAAAATTGCAAGTGTTCTGAACACTTGCAAATGAAACTTTTGCAAGTTTTTTAAAAACTTGCAAAATTTTCATTTGCAAGTGTTCGGAACACTTACAAAATTCAGCAACAATTTTTAATTTACAACGGTTATAAGCACTTACAAATGAAAAAAAAATACTGTAACGTTTCAAAACACTTAAAAATAGTAATATGTAAGGAAAAAAATTCCTTTTGCAAGTGTTTAAAACACTTGCAATATACAATACATATTAAAAAATTATTATTGAAAAGAACTTCAGTTAGGACAAAAGCAAATACTTGACAAGAATCAAAACTTTGTATTTCTACTACAAATCCATCAATACACACATCAATGTAATAATACAACTATTTATTCATACAAATCCATCAAAAAACATACCAATGGATTAATATCCATCTTTTCCAAGTGAGCTTCGGGTAACCATCTTATCCATTGTTGTGGATAACACCGTATGCACATTCTTTGTCAAATTCCAACCTACACAAACACAAACACGTTAACAAAAACTTTAAAATGTAGGATAGCAAATAATAAACATCCCACTAAAAAAAAAAATAGTTTTGATGGTACATGCGAGTAAAATCACAACAAAACTATGTACATGCGAGTAAAAGCACAACAAAACTATGCATTATAATAAATTGGTTCAATTTTCCACACTTAGTAAAGCATTAGGTAGTGCTCTTTATGAAGAATTATAAACCTATAAACATAATAATAAGATTTCAATGTACTAGGAACATAACATCTAGGACTTGAAAAATTGTTATTTTCTTCTAAAAATCAAAATTTATGGATAGTTGTATCTTTTTAAACAAGTCAAGATACTTGAGCTCGATATACGTTTAATTCCTCATTTTCTTGTCAATTTAATTTATTTTGGAATTAACACGTGTTTGGAATGATTGTAAGGACTTATGTGCATTGTCTATGACTTTGTTTGAAATGATGTAGTAGTTTATGACTCTATGACTTTATCTAAAATGATGTAGTACTCTATTTAGAATATAGCCTTATATTTGGGATGATTATATGAATTTATGTACATTATATATACCTCTTATATTTTTTAATTATAAAGATCAGGTGCACGATAGCTTGTGCAATAGACGATGCTACTTCCGCGACTTGACACTGAGATCAAAATGCTGCACGATTGCGATATGAAACATTGAATGCAACAAATCTCTTTCAACTATGCACTTCTTCATAAAGGCCCCCTTTCAAGATTATTTAGCGATACATACAAGGGAACTTATGACAAAATGCATAGTTAAAAGGGGATTTTGCATTTAAACTAATTCATTGAGATTTTGTACAAAAACTGCATAATTCAAGATAATTTTAGAAACGACAAAAAAATAAGAAAAAAAAATCACATTTATCGCAATAGTAAAGTGATTTAACTTGCAAAGAGTAGTAATTACCTCAGCAATAATGTTCATATCAAGAGTGAGGCTTCCAAATGATGAGACAGTGGTGTTGACAACAGCCAGATTCATCTTCTCTTACCGCATGTTTTGGCGTCGATTTCAGGAAGCTGGTCGTTGGAGCTGCTAAGAGAACTCTCAACCGAAGATCCTTCATCATCATCTAAGATCTGTGATTTCTGAATGAGTACCACCGATTCCATGATTTTCTTTGTGTACCGTTCCTCTAGTGTCTTAGTCACTCTTCATCCTTTCCCGCCACATTCAGAGCATAGGTGGAAGAAGTTGAGTCTAATAAATTTGCGTCTATGTCCATCAAATGAAACTTCTTTGAAGAAAACCTTGTACCAAATACTTCTTGCACTTGGACTGATGAACAGTGCTTGGTAGTTGAAATTTATACATAGATGTTCAATTACTTGTACATTCCAATGAAATACACGTATACATACACACACACACACACACACACACACACACACACATATATATATATATATATATATATATATATATATATATATATATATATATATATATATATATATATATATATGGTGGGGGAATGCAAAAAATAAAACATGAAGGTGCTGATCTTACCCTCAGAACTCTTAGTGTCTGCAGTATCGGAAGAATTGCAACTTTCTATAAAAAAAAGAAGGTTTAAGAACCGAGATTGGACTTGGATCTGATTCAATCTTGCCTTAAAAAAATCTTTGTTTTAAGAACATAAATGAACTCAACTAGAGTCTAGTGCTAACCATTAGTTCTGGGTTCATGTACATTAATAATACAACGTCAAATTGTAGGGGAATACAATACTTTAGTTAATGACATATTACGTAATAGAGGAAAGGCAAATTGCAACATTTAAAGACTCTACATACCTTTCCAAATGTTCAAGCAGATTGCAGGCATGATAACCATGTTCAAACTCTTCTCATCTCTTATACAATTTGACTCTCTTCCCCTCTTCTTTATCCGAGCTTAGGGCTGGAAATGCAAAGTAGATCTTTGCATCGACAGAGTTAAAAATGTTTTACCTAATTTAATAAGAAGTAATCATAATATGTATCCAAATAAAAGTTTTTTCTCAATCAGGTGCCCTTATGGAAGACAAAAATAGCTTCAATCGAGTGCCCCAATTAGTGCCAAACTCTGTAAAAGAAAATAGAACCCTGATTAATCAAAAACCATTCTTTTCTACGTAATATAAAGACACTAGAGTGTAAAGAGAACAAGATAATGTCCGCAAACCTGTGTAAACTTGATAAAAATATGAGCAAATTCATTCTTTAGGCGATAAATAGTGGCCAAAGTTATGCATCATTGGTACAACTAGCGACTTGACATTATTTGTTTAAGTCTGCAAGAGTGGAGGAATACGTTAAATGGCAATATATTCTCGAGGTTAAGTTTATGGCCTATTACCTATTTAAGTTTTGCATATATTGGCCTATGAAATCCCAAAGTAAAACATAACTATAGGGTCCATAATCGCAAAGGAAAAGACTTTGTAATAGCTAATTATATGAATTTTCGACTGACATTATAAATTAATTATATTATTAAAGTCATTTATTTTATTCATGTGAAAATCAATTCCACCTCTAGTGCAAGCCAATGATGATAGATATTTGTTGAGTGCTAAAGCTACAGGATTGAAAAGACTGGATAATTTTTTCTACCGTCTACCTTACAACAATCATTACTTGGATGTTGTGGGCCATCAACTTCTCAAAGACCGAAAGGAAATTTATGGTAATCACACCATCAACAATGAAAATGCATTTCCAAATGAAAGTGGATACAAGAATATAGAACTATGAAGCTCAATAAATTTACAACAAACTTCTATCCACAAATTTGATTTTCCTACCTGAATTATGTAAAATAACTTCAGAAACAGGAGTTGATCTGGATGGCATGCCTCCATAGTTTGATCAGAAAGAGTTCAAAATGCTTTACATGTCTCCCATTAATGGAATTGACTGAAAATAAAAATACATAAATATTATCTTTCAAAGCAGGAAATATTTTCTCTACGTGATAATGTGATCACTACTAATACTAGATTTGGTTGCCAAAAGATTAATGTCTATGATGTGAAGTTCAAAGGGAAGATCGTTTTTATGGCATTGTTGAGGAATTTATCAAGAAACCTATGACTATTGTTTACCTTGACACTATAGACAAGGCTGGTCCAATGGTTTAGAAAAAAGTATCTCATGATGTGAAAACTCATAGACTTTAAGATTCACATGGGAGAGAAGTCAGCATAGGTAATGTAATTTTCTTAAAAACTTCAAGATTATGATGGAAGAAATTATAATCAATTTGGTAAGACATCGTATATTTGTTCAGCTGAGTACATATATTAACGATCGACGGATCACACAAGTGTTAGCCATCGACATGTTCCGAAAATTGAACACTACCAGTCCATTTGGCAGGTGTATACTAATGACACATTCAGAGAGTTCCATGCCAATACTGCATTCGAAATCTACTGGGCTTCAAAATCAAACTGTATATATTTATTTGGGATTCTTCTTCCATCACCACAGTACAAACATCACTGTTTTGTTCCCCTTTTGTGATTGTGAAACATTCACTCGTTTGGTTTGAGAAGATAATGCACATAGCATGAGGTACATTATTTCCCTCTACCCAACAGTTTAATCTTTTAGGTGAGACTGTGATTTAACAAATAATATTACTATTTTCTACATCTATGCAATCATAGATCACGTGGGGATCTTGGAGACCATAAAAAATCTAGAATTTTCCATAAATGCCTGAGGTCTTCAAGATATAATTAATCAAAATGAAAAATAAGTTTTCAACATGTACGCTTTATGGGTGATCAATGTATATATCTTTGTTACTGCTATGTTTTTCAGGACATTTAGAAGACAAATGGTAGACTCTGGTGACGATTGGTCCTTAGTAATTACTATAGTATGTCAAGGAAAGAATTAACTTAATAGATTCTTTGTGGACTTCAGTGCCTAAATATACCAACAAAATGAAAACTGAAATTGGTTTAAAAAAAATATTCACTTTTTTGCCACTTGGTTCTCTTTCATATTAATTTTATTTGCGTTTATGTCATTTTTTTGCTATGTTTCATAGTTACACTTTAGGCAAAGCTTATGAGCTTTAGAAGGCTCCTCAAAATCTGGTAGAAGTAATGAAATCGTATCTCTCTAGGTATGTTTAACAGATATTTACTCATTAAGGGTATCTCTTAAATGTGTACACTATAATTACTGCAATTCATGAGATCTTGATTATTGAATGTTGTAGTGAGGAATGATATATTTCGTAAGCATGTAATATATTTTACAAATTTTAGGTGACAATTGGGTTTTCAATATTGTGTGTCCTTATCAAGTGCTCCAACAAGTAGGAGCTACCCCGCGTAATTGAAATCATCTAAAAGATCGTCCTAACAGTTGTACCTTTATATTTTTTCCCTATTTGAGTTGGGGCGCTTAACAGTACTAATAATTATAAGCCTAGAATGAGTAAATAAAATACAAGAAATCCGAGCATAGTGTAAGGATGAGAACTAAACAAAGAAAATCGTAACCCAATTCTTCAAGAATTTTTATTAAATTAAAGATGAAATGAAAGGGAAAAACCCTTGCGAGTTCTGAAAATACTACGTGAGACTTTTCAAGATACAGACAGATCAAACTATCATCATCACTAGATAATTTATTTGTTAATTTTTTTAAGAGGGAAGGAAAAAAAAATTCTAGTTTGATCCATAAGCCATTAAACGTCATCAACTTTAAGAAACAAGTTAGCAAGATTGTAAGAATAAGTGGTGATAGACATAACATGTATTTTACATTGTTCATGACAATAATAAGCATCTATTAGTTGCAAAAATTGAAGATAGAGTTGTGTAAAGATAAAAGGAATTTAAGTTATAGATTTAGACGAACTTCTAGCCATAGTGAACTATTTAAATATTTATATATTAACCTACTATATAAAAATATGTAAAGAACAATGTTCACCTTTAGTACAGAAAGGTAAGAGTCGAAAAGGATTGTATATTTTCCAACCATGGTGACTCTGACCTGTAAATTACACGACAACATAAATTTAGGAACACTGGAAGAAAATAAATAGTAAGGATGTGCTTACACCAATTCCAAGGATTAGACTCGGAGTTCCCAAACACACTCTAACATTGAACTTGATCATGAAATTGGAACCTAGTGGCTCATGCAATTTGTCATAGAGATGAGCCCAAGAAGTCCACTCCACCAAAGTAGGCTTGCGAGCAACACTGTACAAAATGTATTCAATGTCAAAACATGATTCCTTTAGATATTAGCCTTTTCTATTTCTAGTACGTAAACAGTGGAAGCTTTGTACATACAACTGTGAAGAGATAATGTTGGAAACACACACGTGTTTGTAAAAATAAGTGTATCAACGCATTTTAGTGTTACAAAGCCCATTTAATAAGCGATGAACACATACCAATTTATTCTACAAGGCTTGTAAATCTCTCTCAGGAATCAATTTCACCGTTACTCTTTGCCATACATTGTCCACATCCACAACCTATAAAAGGAATGCTTGAATATCATATAATAAGAGCTCAAAATCAACTTCATGAAGGTAAAAGGGTGGAGGAAAAGGATATTTGGGGTGGCATACCTTAGCGAGGTCCCCCTTATATATCATAATCTTCATTTTGACCCAAGTATCCATAGAAAGATCAATTTCTTTGCTTTACACTGAAAGGACATCAATCATTTCTTTGATAGGAATAAGAAGAAGCTTGCTGCCTGTATACATGTTCTCTTCTTGTATTAATAGTAGATGCTGCAAATAAATTTGTAGCATATGCCAACCATAAGATGACCAATATTGCACAACAGATGGAAGAATAAGTTAACTGACCCTGACTTTTTGGCCAATTTTGGTATAGGACTCTTTAACTGACAACTCTTCCTCTTTATTCTCTTAGGCTTATTCATAAAGCACCGAGAGAAGCACCAACGAGTTTTTTGATTAAATATTTGGCAAGTTGGGTCATACTTAGAACAACCCTCGAAGGATCGAATAATGCGTAGCAAATAACATCTGAGTTGAGCGATTGTAGACCTTTATATTTTACAAAATTTATAAGAACAACTAAATTAGGAAGGAAGAGGGCAAACACCTAACAAGTCACCCAAGCTAACAAAACCCCACAAACTTATTCAACAGAAGAACATATACATATGGCTAACTGGATCGAACAGCGCGTTAATGATTATTAGAATTTATGTATCTACATTGTGCTTTATTTGGTGAGTAAGTATGCTCCAGATGCCCTTCATAACCCAACTATATGCATATGTTTTTAAGTTTAATATGGGAAACACGATAAATAATAAATTTTAATCTATTTGAGACACGATAGTATTCCATTTCACCCGTCAAATTTGAAGGCCCTAAATTTTACCTCCCACGAACAATAAGATTTTTTTAAAAATTGAAATTAGATTATTTCATGAGTGTTCAATTTTCTATCCTTATTGAATATTCTAGAGGGCAATTCTAACAACCCCAGCTTTTGAGAACTTATTTTATATTAATTTATTGTGTGAAGTAATTATATAAAATGTTGAGAAATGGAGCAAATATTAATGGAATGGGTTAAAAGTTAATATTTAAAAAGTTAATATTTACTAGATTGTTGCATATTTACTGTATGCGTAAGTAAATATCATCATGTTGCGTTTTATGGTGTCATATGCTTTAAAATGACATTTATGGTTTAAATGAAACCGGAACTTGAAATGATTTATAAAATTGTCGGATGCCAATTTAGAGGGCGTAATTAGTCCCGAAATGTGCCAGATAGTCGAAATAAGTGCAATATTGTATTTTTGGATTCTGGGTACTTTTGACTGGTTTTAACATAAATGTGTAGTTGTGAATCATTTTAATGTGGCATTAACCATTTAAGTTAGGAATTTTAGACTAAATCCACGATTTAGTCTTGCACTTCATTTATTTCTCTTAAGTGTATTACTAAACCTAGAGAGAAAAAGAGAGGAAGAGAAATTGTGGAGAAAGAAGAGACTGGAGATTGGAGATTGGGATTGTTTCTACCAAAGGAAATCTGAGATTTCAACCTTAATGCAAGTTTTGTACTTGCTAATATATGGTTTAACATGAGTAAATCTATGTGATAGTTGTGTATTAGAATTAATGGAACAAATATGGATTTTATGGGGTTTGAGGCTTAATTTTTGTTTATGTTGATGATATTATGGATTATGGAAGTTGATAATCATTTAAAATGATTTGGGGTAGATTAATGTTGTTGGATGTGTGTAAAAATGGAGAAGAATTAGGATTTTGGCGAAAACTAGGGTTCATTACCGGTAGTCCATTCTTGGCCAAATCGCAGGCGAGAATCGATTCGGCCCTAGGGCGAATCGATTCGCTAAGGGGTCATCCTACAGGTCTACAAACCCGAATCGATTCGGGTTAAGGCCGAATCAATTAGGCTGAAGCAGAATGTTGGATTTGTCATCCGAATCGATTCGCTTTTGGGTGAATCGATTCGGACCAAGGGCGAATCGATTCGAAATCAGGCTGTTTTGAGTTGTTTTTCTAACTCAATTTTCTCCCTTTTTCTTTAGGCTTAGGACTTAGGAACTTTATTGTATGAAGTAAACTTAGAGTCCTAGACGAGTTAGTTAACTACCCTATATTAGAAATGGATTAAAGGGACTTATTCCGGGGGTGTACAAAGTGAAGATATGGCATTCTTTTCCTTTAGTTAATTCTTAGGACTCTAGGAGTTGTAAGGTCATATTGGAAGACTTTAGAAGCTCAATTGAGCTATGATAGTCTGAATGGATTATAATAACACCACAAAAGAATAGTTGGAGAATAAATTGAGAGTTTATTTATTCCTTAACGATGTAATGATGATTTTAATTACGTATGGCTCCGGATATAATGTGATGTATTGATAAAAATGGAAATGGAAATGGAAATGAAAAATGAATGTGGTAAATGATAATTTACTTAAACACACCTCTCTAAATTCTATCATAGGAGAAGTACGTGCATGAGGTGATGTCCCCTGGCTAGTGAATGCAGGGAGACTGTAGTCCTCGGTCATATGACCGGGTATTATGTATGTTGTATTTATTGCACTAGTGAGGTAATTCTGGGTGTGGTTATGACTCACTCGCATGTATATAGCCACTTCCTGACGTTGCGTTAGGTGCCCAGTTTGTCTTGTTGATAGGACCTGGAAGATGATAGTCATTTAGGGGCACGTCCAGTGGGGAAACTCGGAGGGACGGTCTTAGAATCATTATATGTATGTGAATATAACTATTCTTAATCAAGTGGGACTTGATAGATTATAAATGCCATAAAGAGCATAAAATTATGATTATGTTTCCTAATAAGGAACCGAATGATGAAATGGAACAGTGTAAAATGATGGAGGCTTGTAATTAATGTTAATCATTCATGTTCTCCTGTATAAGTGAATTTAAACTTATGATCATTTAATTCCCTTATTTCATGCTTTAAAATTATGTAGGTAGATTCTCATCTTTATATATCATGATTTACTGTTAATAACTGTCATACTATTTATTCATCTGGTGATCATATAAAACCTTGCCCTGACCAGTCCATATTTTCTTGTTCTGCATGAATCTTGTATCCACTCAGGTGCTCCGCTGCAAGGACGCCTGTATTGATTTTCCTATTCCGGTGTTTTTGGGGAGCCATGATACTTTGCGGATTTTACGGGATATGTTGTTAGATTCCTTTATTTTTGTACTCTAGTTATGATCGGGTCATTTCTCGGGCGTGTGGTCCAAGCTATTGTATTTGCTTATTGTAATGTACTATGTAACTTAATGTAGTTGTTCTACATGGTTTGTATAGACTGTTGACCGATAGCATATTCGGTCCCGTTATTGTATGTGTGTTGTTGTTGTAATCTAAGTTCTTTTGGGTTTCCAATTTCTTTTAAATTGGGTTGTTTAAATTCTTTCTTTAACTCATAATAAAAAATTTGGGCAACCCGCTTTTCGAAAATATTGGATTGTTATCCCGTATACTTATTGTATTATTATTGATACTGAGAACGATCCATCTATGATTCCTATTTTTATTTGAGTATCGGGCTGGCCACCCCTTATTTTGATGAGCGGGTTGTCACAGATGGTATCAGAGCATCAGGTTCTAGAGTCTTTAGGATCTATGCGGACTTGTCACCTTCTACCGTAGCGTTCTTTGATATAGAGCTTATTGTTAGGACTTCTTTATTGCCTGTGTTTGTGATCTTCTACAAAATACATTGTTCTATGTAGTATTCTAACTCTATTGCTTCTTTATTTCAGATGCCGCCTAAGAGAGGACGCCCCGCTAGAAGGAATAGAACTATAGAAGAGGAAGTAGGTCCTCCCCCGCCGCAGTAGGGAACTATAAATACTTATGATGTAGAAAACATTGTGTCCCAAGCGGTCAACGCAACGATGGCTGCCGTGGTTTAGCAAATGCCATAAGCTCAACAATAATGAGCGCAGGATGTACAAGATCCTACGGGACCTTATCCGTGGGAGAGAGTTAGGGAGTCCTTTTTAAAGGGCCATCCCCCAAAATTTGATGGAGGCTCTAATGTTATTAGAGCTAATCGGTGGAAGAAGGATATGCAACACCATTTGCGTACGGTGGAGTGTAGTGAGGAGAGGAAACAAGTCCTCGCTAATTTCAAGCTCGTTGGATCTGCGTTGCATTGGTGGGAGTCGATGACTACGCGGGAGCAGAGAGACGTTATGACTATCAATGATTTTTGGGTTTTGTTTAATCAGAAGTATTTTCCTCCCGCAGTTCAAAGGGAGATGAGAAGAAAACTTTAAGATGTGGTGCAAGGGGAGCGGTCAGTAGCGGAGTATGAAGAGGAGTTCACTCGGTTAGCAAGTTTTGTACCGGATGAGGTGACTCCGTAAGAGAGAAAAATATCCAGGTTCATGGGAGGTCTAAACTGGAGGATAAGACAACATTTGCTAGGTAATCCATCTTTGCAGACTTGTGAGGATGTGATGAATGTGGCGTTGCTTCATTGCCAAGAGCATCGGTTGTATGTCTAAAGTAGTAAGAAAGATGCAATGATGGGGCAAGCTGGGAAACCTGGAGGCAATGGGATACGAGGAGGATCATTTCCCTCGTCCCAATCTTCGGGTAATAAATAAAAAGAAAGGGATCCCTAGCAAGGGGACTTATCAAAAAGTCAACATTTTGGTGGGTTTAATCTGGGTGCCAACAACAATAGGCACGGTCAAGGTGCCCCGCAACAACAATCAGGTCGGGGTGGTCACGGGGGTAGGGGCCATTCGGGCCAAGGCATTACCCAGTTTAGAAATAATCGGGGCCGAAATCAGGAGAATATGACGGGTCGGTGCTTCCAATGTGGGGAGGCGGATCATTACAAGAGGGAATGTCCTCAGTTGGTTGGGGGTCAGCTTCCTACGATCCTACAGCATCCACATGCTCAGTTAGCGCTACAATTACCTAACCCGATTGTTCCTCCACAGCAGGGTCAGCTACAATATGGGTGTGTTTATCATATTCAGGATGTTATGCTTCCTCCGGCTCCACCCGCGCTGCCAGCTATTGAGGGTAAGTTTCTCATTCAGGGGCACATGGGTCGTATTTTTTTTAATACGGGTGCGACACACTCGTTTATTTATAGAATCTTTGCTCACTCTACAGAGTTGATTAAATATACAGAGAGTACCTTCACTAGTGTTAAGTCTTCTATGGGTGCTGGCTCACTTATTTTCTTTGTTTTTAAACAAATAGGAATAAATCTTAGTAATTTGTGCTTTGAGGCCGATTTACTCATCATGGATATGGTTGGGTATGATGTGATTTTGGGTATGGATTGGCTAGTGAAGTATCATGCGATAGTTAATTGCTATGGGAAGAGTATAGTTTTTGCCATTCCGGGGAAGGAAATATTTTTAGTAGTTATGCCTCGTTCAGTAGGAGGTACTAGCGCTTACTTGTATTGTATCACGGAGGAGACTTCTCGAGATGTAGTTATTTCCTTAAATTTTATTCCGGTTGTTAGAGATTTCCAAGATGTTTTTCGGGAACTACCGAGTTTGCCTCCCAGTAGGGAGATTGAGTTCGTAATTGACTTAGCGCCGGGAACTCGATCGATTGCGAGAGCTCCATATCGTATGGCTCCTATTGAAATGAGGGACTTGAGGGTTCAGATTCAGAACTTGCTAGAGAAATGGTTTATTAGGTGAAGCACGTTGCCGTGGGGCGCTCCGGTGTTGTTTGTGAAGAAAAAAAACGGTTATATTCGGTTGTGTCTTGACTACAGAGAGTTGAATAAAGTCACCATCCAGAACAAATACCCGTTGCCTCGGATCGATGATTTATTTGATCAACTTAGGGGAGCTTCGTACTTCTCTAAAATAGATTTGAGGACGGCATATCACCAGTTGCAGATACAGGAGCAAGATGTGTCCAAGACTGCTTTCCGAACAAGATATGGGTCCTACGAATTTTTGGTTATACCTTTTGGACTGACCAATGCTCCTGCCGTGTTTATGGACCTCATGAATAGTGTGTTTCGGGACTTCCTTGACCAGTTTGTCATCGTGTTCATTGATGGTATTCTAGTGTATTCTCAAATAAAATCCGATCATGCTACTCATTTGCGGTTGCTCCTACAAAGGTTGAGGGATCACCAATTGTACGCTAAGTTCGAGAAGTGTGTTTTTTTGTTGCAGGAAGTATAGTTTCTGGGTCACATTGTGACAGCTCAAGATATTTCGGTAGACCCAAGCAAAGTGGTTGCGGTGAGGGAGTGGAGACAACCCACGACACCTATCGAGATTCGTAGTTTTCTGGGTTTGGAGGGTTATTACCGCCGGTTTATCAAGGGTTTCTCTAAAATTGCTAGCCCTTTGATAAATTTAACCCGGAAAGGGGTGAGGTTTGTTTGGGATAATTATTGTCAGTCGGCTTTTGATGAGCTCAAGGATAGGTTGACTTCTGCTCTAGTCCTTGCGTTGCCAAGGCCAGGGTTGGAATATTTAGTCTTTACCACTGCATCTCTACAAGGATTGGGAGGTGTACTTTAACAAGAGCGATGGGCTATTGCTTATGCTTCTCGCGAGCTAAATCCCCATGAGAAGAATTATCCGATGCATGATTTGGAACTTGCCGCAGTAGTCTTTGCCTTAAAGATTTGGAGGCATTATCTCCTAGGGGAGAAATTTAGTCTTTTCACGGATGACAAATCGTTGCAATATCTATTTTCACAAAAAGATTTAAATATGTGACAACGCCGATGTCTAGAGTTTGTGAAAGACTATCAATTCGACATCCACTATCACCCGGGCAAGGCGAATATGGTGGCGGATGCTTTGAGTAGAAAGCCCGAGGGGGGGTTAGCGGAGGTATGGAAAGCCAAATGGAAGGAGATTAGTCAGGAGGACGCGGTTGCTAGGGTGTTTATGTCGGTGTTGACCGTTACGCCTACTATGGTGGCAAGGGTTGTAGAATCCCAAGGAAGGGATAAAGGTTGTCAGGACTAAATACGCCAATTGTTAACCAAGGGAGCGGAATCCTACTCTATAAGTTTGGAGGGTGGATTTCGTTTCCATGGGAGACTCATCGTCCCAAACGAAGGGGATTTGAGACAGGCAGTGATGACAGAATCTCATGGGTCTAAATTTTTAGTGCATCCTGGTGGGGACAAGATGTACCAAGAGATGTGCCGTCAGTATTGGTGGACGGGCATGAAATGGGATATTTCCAATTTTGTGTCTCAATGTGCTACTTGTCAATTAGTCAAGATAGATCATCAGTGACTGACGGGATTTTGGCAACCCTTGGAAATTCCGGTATGGAATTGGGAGAGTGTATCGATGGATTTCATCACAGGCTTGCCAACGTCGCAAAATGGTCACAATTCTATTTGGGTGATCGTTGATCTTTTGACTAAATCGTCACATTTCCTACCGGTACGCATCGAATACAATACTGCTCGCTACGCCTGGCTATTTATTACGGAGGTTTTTAGACTCCACGGGGTGCCAATAAACATAGTCTCCGACAGAGATAAGATTTTTGTTTCCCACTTTTGGGGAAATTTCCAAGAGGCTATGGGAACTGAATTGAAATTGAGTACTTCTTATCACTCTCAAACAGATGGGCAGATAGAAAGAGTCAACCAAATGTTGGAGGATCTGCTCTGAATGTGTGTGCTTGATTTCAAGGGTGGCTGGGACCAATATCTCCCTTTGGTCGAATTTTCTTATAATAATTCTTACCAATTTACTATTGGGATGGCACCCTATGAAGCACTTTATGGCCGGCCTTGTAGATCGCCCACTTGTTGGTTGGAGGTGGGAGATAATAAGTTTCTTGGACCTGAAATGATCCAGGATACTTCTTCCATGATTGAACTCATCCGGAATCGCATCCGAACATTTCAAGATCGTCAAAACAGTTATGCCTATGCGAATAGAAGGCATGTAGAGTTGTAAGTTGGAGATCAAGTCTTGGTGCCTGTATCACCAATGAAGGGTATTAAGCGCTTTGGGAAGAAAGCAAAGCTTGCGCCGTGATACGTGGGACCTTTTCCCTTCATTGCCAATGTAGGTCCAGTAGAGTATCAACTTGCCTTACCAGAACACTTACAATAACTCTAGGATGTGTTTCATGTTTCCTCTTTGAAGAAGTATAAGAGGTGTGAAGGAGCCCTTTGGCATATTCCTTTGGAAGATATTGATTTGCAACCCGATATTTTGTATGAAAAATAACCAGTTGCTATCATAGAACACAGAGAGAGAAGATTGAGATATTGAGTGGTGACCTTGGTGCGAGTTCAATGGGGTCATCACGACGTCAAGGAATCAACATGGGAATATGAGGACGATATGCGAGAAAAATATCCGCATCTCTTTATACAAGGTACGCCTAAATTTTGAGGGCAAAATTCCCTCATAAGGGGGGGAGTATGTAACAACCCTCGCTTTTGAGAACTTATTTTATATTAATTTACTGTGTGAAGTAATTATATAAAATGTTGAGAAATGGATCAAATATTAATGGAATGGGTTAAAAGTTAATATTTACTAGATTGTTGTGTATTTACTGTATGTGTAAGTAAATATCATTATGTTGCGTTTTATGGTGTCATATGCTTTAAAATGACATTTATGGTTTAAATGAAATCAAAACTTGAAATGATTTATAAAATTGCTGGATGCCAATTTATAGGGCATAGTTAGTCCCGAAATGTGCGAGATAGTCGAAATAAGTGCCATATTGTATTTTTGGATTCTGGCACTTTTGACTTGTTTTAACATAAATGTGTAGGTGTGAATCATTTTAATGTGGTATTAACCATTTAAGTTAGGAATTTTAGACTAAAGCCACAATTTAGTCTTGCACTTCATTTATTTATCTTAAGTGTATTACTAAACCTAGAGAGAAAGAGAGAGGAAGAGAAATTGTGGAGACAATAGAGGAGAAAGAAGAGATTGGAGATTGAAGAATGGGATTGTTTCTACCAAAGGAAATCTGAGATTTCAACCTTAAGGCAAGTTTTTTACTTGATAATATATGGTTTAAGATGAGTAAATTTGTGTGATAGTTGTGTATTAGAATTAATGGAACAAATATGGATTTTATGGGGTTTGAGCCCTAATTTTGGTTTATGTTGATGATATTATGGATTATGGTAGTTGATAATCATGTAAAATGATTTGGGGTAGATTAATGTTGTTGGATGTGTGTAAAAATGGAGAAGAATTAGGATTTGGTGGAAAACTAGGGTTCATAACCGATAGCCCATTCTTTGCCAAATCGCAGGGGAGAATCGATTCAGCCCTAGGGAGAATCGATTCGGTAAAGGGTCATCCTACAGGTCTGCACACCTGAATCGATTCGGGTTAAGGCCGAATCGATTTGGCTGAAGCAGAATGTTGGATTTGTCATTCGAATCAATTCGCTTTTGGGCGAATCGATTCGGCCCAAGGGCGAATCGATTCGAAATCAGGTTGTTTTGAGTTGTTTTTCTAACTCAATTTTCTCCCTTTTTCTTTAGGCTTAGGACTTAGGAACCTTCTTGTATGAAGTAAACTTAGAGTCCTAGAGTCCTAGATGAGTTAGTTAACTACCCTATATTAGAAATAAATTAAATGGGACTTATTCTGGGGGTGTACAAAGTGAAGATAGGGCATTCTTTTCCTTTAGTTAAATCTTAGAAGTTGTAAGGTAATAGTGGAAGACTTTAGAAGCTCAATTGAGTTATGACAGTCTTGATGGTTTATAATAACAACACAAAAGAATAGTTGGAGAATAAATTGAGAGTTTATTTATTCCTTGAGGTTGCAATGATGATTTGAATTACGAATGGCTCCGGATAAAATTTGATGTATTGATAAAAATGGAAATGGAAATGAAAAATGAATGTGGTAAATGATAATTTACATAAACACACCTCTCTAAATGCTATCATAGGTGAATTACGCGCATGAGGTGATGTCTCCTGGCTAGTGAATGCAGGGAGACTATAGTCCTCGACCATATGACCGGGTATTATCTATGTTGTATTTATTATGCTAGTGAGGAAATTCCGGGTGTGGTTATGACTCACTCGCATGTATATTCCACTTTCCGACGTTGCGTTAGGTACCCAGGTTGTCTTGTTGATAGGCCCTAGAAGATAATAGTCATTTAGGGGCGCGTCCAATGGGTAAACTCGGAGGGACGGTCTTAGAATCGTTATATGTATGTGAATATAACTATTCTTAATCAAGTGAGACTTGATGGATTATAAATGCCATAAAGAGCGTAAAATTGTGATTATGTTTCCTGATAAGGAGCAGAACGATGAAATGGAACAGTGTAAAATGATGGAGGCTTTTAATTAATGTTAATCATTCATGTTCTCCTGTATAACTAAGTTTAAACTTATGATCATTTAATTCCCTTAGTTCACGCTTTAAAACTGTGTAGGTAGATTCTCATATTTTTCTATCATGATTTACTGTGCATAACTGTCATACTATTTATTCATCTGGTGATCATATAAAACCGGGCCCTGGACCATTCATATTTCTTATTGTTCATGAATCTTGAATCCGCTCAGGTTCTCCGCCGCAAGGACGCCAGTACTGATTATCCTATTCCGGTGTTTTTGGGGAGCCGTGATACTTTGGGGATACTACGGGATATGTTTTTAGATCCCTTCATTTTTGTACTCTAGTTACGATCGGGTCATTTACTCGGGCGTGTGGCCCAAGCTATTGTATTTGCTTATTGTAATGTACTATGTAACTTAATGAACTTGTTCTACATGGTTTGTATAGACTGTTGACCGACAGCATATTCGGTCCCCTTTTGTATGCGTGTTGTTGTAATATAAGTTCTTTTGGGTTTCCACTTTCTTTTAAATTGGGTTGTTTAAATTCTTTCTTTAACTTATAAAACAAAAAAAAATCGGGCAACCCGTTTTTCTGAAATATTGGGTGGTTATCCCGTATATTTATTGTATTATTGTTGATGCTGAGAACGATCCATCTATGATTCCTGTTTTTATTTGAGTATCGGGCTGGCCACCCCTTATTTTGATGAGCGGGTTGTCACAACACTATAGTTTATTAGTTTTCTTGTGGCACATTGAATACACTAGAGGGAACTATGTTAGTATTCTGTCTCATAATTTGATTAAACAAGAAATAAGATCAATGAATATGTCCTCTCGGCTGGGAATTGTGGGACTACCTGTCGGATGATTAAGCCCGAATTGTTCATGATTTAGCTTAAGTAATGTATTAAATAATATAAGAGGATATATGCTTTCGATCATAGATCCAATGCGAAACTAAATATATAAGCAATCTCCTTCATCAAACTTGACCCAAAGTTGCAGAGTAAATAATAGCTTATTAGGATAATTTAATTTTTCATCAAATAAAGGGGATGCCCATGGAGGTGACATAGTTTAGGTTCAGTGGTGCATAATGATGCTTAAAAGTCACAACATAATATACCAAAAGAGATATAGTTTAAGATTTTAAAACTATCTCACACAAGTGATTTCACAATAAAGAACCCTAGTGCTTCCCCACCCTCCCACATATGCCCAAAACGGATTACGCAAAAGTTTGCAAGTTATATAAACTTTTGCATAAAATGAGAATTTTTCATAATTCAACGGAGATGGTCTAAATCATAGTTATTTAAGGCACGAGGCCCACCAAGGCGCCAATGTCTCCTTAGAGCCTAGGCGTATGGTGCAAGGCAAGGCGCGCGCCTGATCGAAGTGAGTCACATATTATACAAGACATGAAAAATTATACAAGACATACAAGACATGCACATTATACAAGACATGCAAAAATTGTATAGTTTAACAAAAATTTTATAGTTACAAAACTAAGGTTGTTTTGACAATATGTTGTCATCTTTGTCCAAAAAAATTGTATACTACCCAAAGTGAAAAACAACCCAACAACCTTAATATGTTGCACTTTTTCGTAATAGACCCTTTCTATTATCCACACAATTAGACAGTAAACTAGCTAAATTATCACATTCGTTAGCTTCATGATTAGGTTTTCCATGCTTGAGAGCCAAAGGGGATCTTCCTAGTAAAAATATGCTGATGCCATGCAAAAAATGTCGTTTAATAATGTTCCAATAAAGATAAGAATGTTAATGAAACTCATCGTGTAGTTTAACAAATGTGACATATACATCATAAAGGTATTTCAGCATAACCAAATCGCCGACCACCCTCAAATTCCTTCTCACACAACACATTATCCTCAAAGACCTCTTTTACAAGAAATAATTTTATGTTCCACGGTTAACACATGATTAATAAAATGAAGGAATCAAGGAATTAGGAGGAAAAAAGTATCATTGAAATTTTGTAAAAGTAAATACTCACATAACTTTTACATACGAATGTATTATGGTTTCTCTGTACACACAATATTATGGTTTCATAATACATTAGTATTCAGTGACTGATTATGCTTATATGATGAAAAGGAAGGGAAATGAATGAATTATATAAAGGTTAGATTATATTAAAACTAAAATTAGTTAAGTGTAATTTCAATCACTGATTTGATGTCGACAACGATTTTTCAGTTGCAAAGACAGGCAATGTCACCTTTCGTTCCCAAATTCCTAAATTTAAAGACAAAACATCAAACTATCCAGAATATATGGTAACCCAAATTCTAATGGATTATGGATTAAAAATGTAAATATAATATATGTTCATTTGATTAGTACATATGACAATAGTTCAAGCCTTGATCATAGTCTTCAACGTTTTGAATCAAACTTCATAATATATGAAACAAATTAACAAATGTAGATAAACATCTGGCAAATGGTGAATCAAATAAAAAAATTAAAATGACTAAACCAATATGAGTCTCTAGCCAATACTCTATGTTATTAAAATTGGGACCGTCTACAAAGTTGCCACACATTAAATACACATTCGTCATTGCCACACAACAAAAATCAAGGAAAAGTTACCAAAATATTAAAATTACTAGTTGCTTCAATTCCTCATTGTATAAATTCATATTGCACTATAAAATTGAACCTTTCCCAACAAAAACCACCAAATAAACGGTAAATCAATCCTGAAACAAGTAAATAAAAGCATATATTTTACACAAACCCTAAAACCAAAACCACCAAAAATAGAAACTTATTCACTTCAACAATAAGCTAAAATAATGAAGTGATCTAAAGTCATTTTAAAGCAACATTGAAAAGATGAACAAACCCTAAATTTCAAATTAAGCAAGAGAAAAGTAGTACCAACACAAACAAGCCCTAGGTGAGACTTAGCACTAGGAGAACAGATAAAAACAACATATTTAATTAAGATTATGTTAATTAATACCAACACAATATGACAATAAAGTCCCATCACAAAAAAAAAAACTCAGAACAAAAGGGACACATGAACTCAAGCCTCCGTATTAAACAAATCCGCACAAACACACATTCAAAACTTTATTTCCCAACTAAAAAGCACAAAAAAAAGCATTAAACTGACCTAGAAAATGAGATGGTTATTGGTTTATGATTTATGGATAGAGTAAATACGCTTTTTTATTCTCAACAAACCTAATAACAATCCAAGATTTTCGGATCGAAGGTTTTATGATTTTGGAGTACGAATTTGATTTGGTGAGATTTACGGGTTTTGGGAGGGAGGGAGAGTCGAAATGAGGGTGGGAAATTTTTTGGTACGATTTCAGTAGACTGGGGAAAAAAATTTACACGAAAAATAGTGAGTGTAGGAAATGTTTTCCTTTACACTTTTGGGATTCTATGCAACGTTTTTAGATTTTGGCTCTTATAAAATTACCAATTTTGCAAAGGTTTTGAACACTTGAAATATATGCAAGTGTTCAAAACCGTTGTAAAATTTGTAAGTGTTATAAACACTTACAAATTAAATAATCTATTAGTTGCAAAATAAGCATTATGGTGTAGTGAAATGTGCCACTTGAATTTTAAATATATTTATGGTGGGTTAGTTTCTTAAGCGCATTTTACTATTATGCATGGTAGAGTTCATGTTTAACTAGAAAAATTAGGTCCTCTCTCTCCGTATATATAGTAGGTAGATTGCATCAATTTATGGATCAACAAAAATGAATTAAAGATATAGTGAATAAGGGAAAAACTGAAAACTTCACTATTTTTTTTTATCAAGTTAAGATGAATCAAGGGAGATTTCTTCATCAATATCTTTCTTGAACAATTAATTTAAGGAAAATTTGTGAACACTAAGAGAGTAGAGGTGATAGCTTACCCGAATAAAGGAAGGAATTTTATCTAGACTTTTATATTGCTAACAATTAAGTAATTACAGAAGAACTATAATATCCACGCTAATGCACTAACTACTTTAACTTCAACTATTTATAACGAGCTAAAGAGGATAATAGAGTTGGAATACATCCAACACCCGATCATATGGGAAACAAATTTAGAGATTATGATAATGGAAATTGAATAGGCATCCATTTTGATGGATTCAATAGTAACCTACCTTGGAGCTGGGGAGCATCAAGTAGATAAAATAGTGGTTCATAAATTAATGGTCAAATATTCCAAGTTTTTCCTAAACTTAGCATAACATCTTTGTAAGAGATCATTTATTGGTTCCTTTCTTAATTATGTGCATATAAAGAAATTAGAAGAAATATTGAGATTAATGCATGGTGAAATATTTATCTCCCTCAGTGGTGGTCTATTATAAGAATATATAACGATCTCATAGGGATAATGGAGGTGATTAATGTAGAAGAATTTCATAAAGATTTTTAATAGTTTCACCAAATGCTGAGAGTTTGTCTTGATGATCGAGTAGTAGCTAAGGAATTTGAATCCATTAAGAAGTCCTTGACCAATTGATCAATATGGAATGGACATATTTGACCAAATTCCTAGATCCATATGAGTGTGTAAGTTCCTCATTACGGTGACCGACTACTTGACAAAGTGGTTAGAGTTAAAGCCTCTAATGCACATTAAAGAGTCAATCACTATGAGGTTCTTTTATAGGAATATCATCACCTGATTTATGGCTATATAAAATACAATGGAACCTAACTGCAAAATGATCCCATCATGGACATATGTTTTGATTATGGAATATTTAATCAATATCCTTGTAATCGTCGCTTAGAATAAAAACCACGCTAAGATCTCATATAATACAATCCTTGAAGGAATTAAGAGAGTGACCTGATAAATATGACACCTCGCTTATAATAATAACGGGTGGTCATCCCTATACTAAGATAAAATAGGAATATCAAGTGGATCATTCTCAGCATGAACTGTCGAACAAATTAAAAATTAACTAACCACACAAAATTCAGAATAAATGGATGCTCAATTTTTAAAACATATAGAGAAATCAAGCCATTTACAACAATGGAAAGTGATCATATATATACACAACATGTAAAACAAACGAATATACCTGAATAAGTTGTTGGGCAACAGACAATACAATCTCAAGTATCTGAAATATAAAAGATATACATCTGTACAACCCTTGGGTACACACGTGAGTTACAATTTTGGATCCTTAACTAGATTTAAAAAAATGAGAAGTGACTACAACAAAAGTACTGCAACAGTCCGCACATGCTATAGATCCATAAACATAGGAATGGAAGACTCAACATTGGCATCCTTACGATGGGACACCAAATATAATAAATAAAATAAAGAGAGAGGATAGAAATAGGCCAGAGGCCGAGGTTTAAAAATAGTTCAGCAAGTGAATTAAAATGAATAATAATTATGAATGCACAATTTCGTAATATGAAGTGGTTCCGCACTCTCTTGAGACTCAACCTTACCCCTCAACTATAGTGCGTACCTAAACGCATGCGTTTTAATCTTAAACAAGCTACCCAACTCATCTAGGGATAACTCCACCTCACATTTACGCATTTACCCCACTCGCGTATCTAGTTTATCCAAAACATGATCATTTTAATCTCATCCAAATTGATTATATGACAATTCGTTACTTAGTAACTTTCACTAGTTATTTTTATAACATATTGCACATTATTTCCAAATATGTATAATATTAGTCACACTATTATACAAGATAAATCATTTCTACCAAGTACAAATACATAACACCCATAATATATGTATACTAACCATCCCTCAGAGATTTAACTCAATGGATGCAATCTCTACAATGCTATCATCTTCCAGAAAATTACTCATATACCATCCTGGTTTACCAGCAGTTAGACTCTCACACTGACTTGGTATAAACCAAATCGCAAATGCAGGGGAAACGTTCATAGTTACTCATCAGAAATAAGACGAATCATACCCAATACGTCTTACCCTTGATAAATGCCACATAATAAATAAATGGACGCTATGACCTGAGGACTATGCGCAACCTGTTCTTCGAGCCAGGCGCCTCACACACATTGCGTAACTTTCCATGATAGCACTAGAGGGATATATCCACACAATAGATATGTATCCTACACACAAGATATATATACACACCATATATATACAAGCCATCTCATATCCGAATGTATATATCATTAATCCCGGCTACATGTATATACACCTTACACTAGCCTATAGTCCACCGAATTATTCCCAATTCATCTTATGATTTAATCGTTTACTTGAACCTTTATTATCCCTCACCATATGACATAAATAATTACCAATTCAACACTTTGCAGGACACACGACCTCTCTCTACTAGCTCGTATCCATCCTTAAGAAATTTCCTATCACTAGGAGAATTTACAAATGAAATCAGCATAACAAACTCCCAAATATGCCTCAATAATGGACCCAATGTCTCCCCAACCATCATGTCATAACATTATCCTACCTTTCAACTCATAAACATGTTTATCGTATTATTTTAGAGGGTTTCCAAGCACAAAAACCAAATGGAAAGGAGTTATAGAAGACTTAGAAATTTTACACGACCGAACTGAACTGCAGGTTCCAAAAAACGAACATATCCGATACACTGAGAAGGGCGAACCAAACTGATGACCTTTAAAAATGAACCGGTACACTACTAAAACGAACCAATCCCAGGTCTGCAACTAAGCAGATCCGACTTGTTCAGATTCTATTCCTATGAGATTTTTTTCCTACATTTGAAAACCTCTTTTCTACTGAATTTTTACATCATAGATCAACCTAAATATACTCCCAACCATATTTAGACCATCAAACCCATACATACTCATCAAATTCTAGATTTCAACACAAAAATATAGGGTTTCTAATCTCTATACAATATCACCATAATTTATCCACAAATTATGAATTAATTCACACACATAAACATTTAGCAAGTTTAATCACTTGCCTCAAAGATGTAGATTATGAATATTCCTTAAAATCATGGATTTTCTCTAGATTCCCAAAGCTCCAAGGTTTTTTTGTTGTCTTTCTCTTATTCCTTATGTTTTTCTCTCAAATGGGTTTTCTCTTAGAATGAGATTGATTAACTTTCTATTAAGCTTAATAACCCATATTATTGTTAATCCCTACTTTAAATGATAATACACACATAAAATGACTCTTATACTCCAATTCGAGTCAAACTAGCCAGAGAGACCAAGAACCCAAATAATAACCCCGGGCAGTCACATCCCGGATCAACCGTGAACTCCAAATTTTCATTCGAGACTTTGAATATAAAAATCATCTCCCAACCTCATATAACTCACTCAAATATGTCCCGGTTGAAAAATAATGAATTCCCACTGCTAATACACACATACAACGTAATTGCGTGCAACAAGATTATATTTACCATATCACACTAGCAAATGTACAATTCGCATAAATATTAACTATTCTACCCAAATCAATATTTATGTTAAGTTTCCATTTTAATTCTCAATTATATTAAATCATACACACACTCGGTAATATAAATATAAATAAATACACGAAAGTAAAGGGTATTACAAGAAATCCAATGGAAATTAGGTTGAATACTCCCTTAAATTCTTTGAGAAATAAAAACTTCTAGGATATCTACAATCGAGACTCCATAAGCTCTTGATTATAACATATAAGATACTATCCCATTGGACATTGGCCTACCTACCATGAAGTCAGAAATCTATAAGGGTGGCCAAAATGAATTAAAACTATCCCATGAATTGGACTTAGTTGAAGCGAGAAGAGACCAAGCTCGCACTCACCTAGTAACTCACAAGTAAGATCTGTAACACCTGGCCCCTTGATTTTAATCATACCCATATAATTTGGTGGCTTGGTATGACCCATTTGATCTTTATACTTTGTAATATGGATAATAGGTAAAATTTAGGTAATGTAGTGGACCTGGTGTGATTAAACCATATTTGTATGGCTTAAAGTTTGTATATATCGTTAGTGTGGTCGTTCGAATGAATAAGGGAATCGTTCGAACGAGGAAGGCTATGTTGTTCGAACAAGGTTCGAACGACCTTTTGATGAGAGGGGATTTGTTTCGAATATAATTGGAACACCCTAGTTCGAACGAGGTGAATTATCATTCGAATGAATGGTATATTATCGTTTAAAGGAACAAAGATCTTACCCTATTTTTAAAGGTCTGAACTCTCGTTTGAATGAGAGGTGATTTTTTTTAATGAGAAAAGAAGTCATTCGAACGATCCTACAGAAATCAACAGCTTAGATAAAAACATAGGTTTAAGGTTTGATAGACCAATGGTTAAAGGGTTGAGTTTGGGGCATTTTGTGGATTTAACTCTTAGGGTTCTTCGAGTATTTAAAGTTGGTTTTAGCTCATTTGAGCAACCCAATTAGATTTTTCATCTCTCTATATCTACCACTTGGAGATCCTCCTCCACCAACCACCATACACAGCCCTAGCACCACCATCCCTCCACCCAAAATTGCTATAGTTTAACCATTTTACACTGAATTTAAAACAATAAAACCCATCTACACCATTTTTTAGTAAGACATAAGTTATGTAGATGTTATTGGGGATGTTTAGAGAAGAAAGGAAGAAAAGATTATGGAGTTTGAAGGGCGTTTTCATAGATCTTTCGAAAATAAGATAGGTGGAGCTAGGCAACTTCTTTAAGGCTGCCTTAGGAGGTGGGAGGTTTTCATCCTCTTCTACATTCATCCATCCATTTTTAGAGCTTCAATAAGGTGGAAAACTCTACTATTTAGCTTAAGAACTCTATTTTCCAATGTATTATAGTTAAAGTTTGTAAGAGTAGAATGCATATTTGGTTCAAGAATATTGATTCTTATGGTTTTTGTAAAATGGTTTATAAATGATTTCAAGAGTTTTGAGGAAAATTATATTGTTGATGTCTAAAAATGGAGTGGGTCTAATTTTATAATCCTAGATAAATAATAAGAGAAATCTAAACAATCACATAAGAGACAAAGATTTTTAAAGTGGTTCAGCTGTTAAAAGCTTACATCCACTGTTCGTAATATTATTGATGTTTACAAGAGGTCAGTATGGTGTGATTAAGATTGATTGAATCATCCCCTTAAGCTAAGGGGGATTATCTATTAATAGTGGTCTGAAACCCTAGAGATAGAATGCCTTTATATTTCCAAGCATTTATATATGTTTACAATAAATGAGACTCTTGGCATTCGGTTTTGGTCCCCCTTTCATCCGAGTAACTTTTGTGTAAAACCGAAAGCAACGCGATGTGTGATACCGATATAAATTAATTCACAAGTTTCCAATTAAACCTTATTTAATTAGAGTCTATTTTTAAACCAAATTAATTCAGCCCCTAAACATGCAACTACGTGTGTGCGTGTGTCATCCCATAAATAAATAAAGCATGCGACACAAATTTCAGAAAAAATCCCCGAAGGGAAAACCTTTTTATTTTAACTATAATTTGTAAAGAGCGGTTTACACGGATTACAATGAAAACAAGAGTGACATATGAAATACCCTCAGGTGTCGGTTACGATGTCGTCGATTGGAATCTCCCGTAAGAACTCCAGATGGTCAGCAATGGAAAAGAAATGGCTTCTCCACAAGAGTGAAGTTCAGAAGGACTCCCTCCATAATAGCACGCAACTGTCAGTTGTAGAGTTCTCCCCATAAAGGATAAATTTCAACAAGTTGAATCTAGGGTTCCAAAATAATTCACTAAAGGATTGGGATGTTTTGTGAATTGAAAATCAAAGGTTAAAGAACCTAAAAGAAGAAGACAAATGAATTCTGCAGAAGAAGTTTCGTAACAGTTCAAAAACATAGGTCTTCTTATGAAAAACGAAGTTGGAGACTCCTATTTATAAAGAAAACTTAAGTTGGCGCGTCGTTCGAACGAGATAGCTAAGTCGTTCAAACGAAAAGGCATTGTCGTTTAAACAACAACTTCTGACAACTTCTCGCGAGATAGCTATGTCGTTTGAATGACATAAGTAGGTCGTTCGAACGACCTATCAAATTATATTTCTCGCATGCTTGTAGATAATTTCGATATGAACGTGTGGCCGCCAATTTCGTATTTTTCTAATTTTTTGTGAATTAGTTATGATTTTTTTATGGAAAGGTGTCCGAGAACAAAATCTTTAGAAAAATAATTGATAAAAATATCCCAACACTTTAAGTGAAATGCTAAGGAATTAAAACTCAACCTTACCAAACTTAACCTCATGGAGGCTTGAATGTTGAAGATCTTGATATTCAGATCCCTCTTTAATGGTTGAATGTTCTTGAATGCTCTTCGACGGTGTAGCGGTATACGACATACTAAATTAATAACGGACTTATAAAATAATGTCCTTACAAATCTCCCCATATGTCTATGCCAGTACAAAATAAAAACTCTGAATTATCAAATCAAAGTGCCTATACAAATCTAATATCCCCCATGAACCCAAAAATGGAAAATACTAAAATTTGCAAGTCTTTAAATTTTCTTCAAATATCATCAAGTTCAAATCTTCAAACCTTTAAGCTTTTGTCATCAGGTGTGCAACATATGATCATCACTTTTGTACCTACACACATGAGATAAAGCAAATGCCTTCGTGACGCATCGAGTTTGAAATGATATAAGAATAAATCAATCAATATAATCAAATCTCCCCCATAATGAAAAAACTCCCCCATAACATGATAATTCTTTCTCCCCCTTTTTATGATGTTCCCAAATAGGTACATAAGAAGAAACAATAAAAATCTGAAGTTTCACGACAAAATTCATCGTAAACCAGAATCAAACTACGCGCATGCAAAGGAGTATCTAAAAAATTTTCACAAACTATTTTTGATTTTTTAATTTTTTCAAAGCAAAAAATAAGATACCAAAAATCACACCATGGATTTTAACTAAAACAAGCAATGCATGGAAATGGAATGTATGGGTGTGAACACATTCGATAGGTAAATAAACTCAATCAATCATATGTTCACGATGCATCCGTGTACCCCTAACCAATGAACATCAAAAGTATCCTTAGGTGTAAAAATTGTTGAATTTAGGGTCTTATACAAATCAAAAAATCAAAGTCAAAGTGATTTTCACACCAATAACGTCCACAACTAATTAGCGCTTTTTCAAGACTTTTAAGGACGTGCAAACCCGCTTTAATTCTCCAACCAAACTAAATAAAAAATATTTTCTATTAGAGGTGTATAAACTAAATTCTCAAACTTTGGAGAATTGGTGCAAAAACCTAAATGGCCCATAATTAGCGCGAATTTATTTTTATTGCCTTTAAATTTTTTCAAGCACTTTTAAACCTCTTTGGACCCTGGATAATAAATTTCTCAATTTTTTAGGTCCAATTTAAACGGTGGCTTAGTATTTGCAAAGGCCAAATGAACCTTTCGCAGCCCTTCCCCGTTTTCAAATAAAGCACACAAACTCACAAACGGATCTTACATGCACAACTTTTTATCAAGTTTTATCGTGCTTGGTTAGTTTTAAGGACATGATTGAAGTGAAAATACCTAACCAACATGTTATGAGACAAGCACAATAATCAAACAAATCCGTGCATGTGTGCAATAAAGGAAATCATGAGTCAAACATGTAGGAAGTAACATTTAATTACATATTAATGACTCCAAACATTATAAAGCACATGAATGAATTGACCTATTGTCTCAAAACACTATCAAATAGTAAATGAAAAAAATGAAATGATATTTTGACTCGGTCATCCCAAGTGTCTATCCATAAATGGTGCAAACAAAATAAAAACTCTTTTTGCATTTTCTCACAAATTTTATCAAAAATTAAATCTTTTTGTATTTTTCATAATTTTTCAAAAGCAAAGATTTATACAAAAAGTACATGTCACAATGCTAGCAAACATAAATATCATGAAACAAAAAACTAGTGCATGACAAACATGCGAACACAATCATCTATATGATATGGAAAGAGAAGAATCATGTGCAAGAAAATGAGAATCAACATATCTAAAATCTAGTGCCTATAAAAGTGATTTCCTAACCCAAATAGATGTGATATGTCGTGTGGGGGATTTAGGAACCAAGGGAACACTATACGTAAACTTCCTAGGACTTTTTCCAAGATCAAAACAAAAATGCCTAAGGTGAACTTTCCCACCACAATATGAACATGTGTAAACGGGTGGAATGACACCTATGGGTTGACCTTTTCTAAAGTCCGTGGGAACTGTTGACCCTCTAAAACAAATAATGGTTTTGGCTTTAGTACTAGAAGCATGAGAACAAGATGAGCCATTACCATCACTATCAAACCTACTCGAGTCTGTCAAATTATTTTTTAACTTCAAAATTTGTGACTCAAGCAAAGAATTAGACTTTTCCAATTTAAGGGATGCCTTTTTCAAATTATCAACAAGTCCTAAAAGGTATCTCTCTCTCCCTTAATTAAAGCAAACTTTTCCCTAAGAGTCTCTTCACGTGCCACAAACTCATTGACAAAAATATTTTTATCCTCTTTGGCACAAACACAAACCATCGAATTTTTAAGGTCTTCCAATTTTTTTTTAAAATAGGACCCAATCATCACTCTACTTCTTAGACAATTTTAAAGCAACAAAGTCATGGTCCAAGGAAACAAATTTTTCACGATAAAAATATCTTTGATTTTGAACCGTTTGCAAAAGATCCAACGCGGATTTAAAATGAGAATTTTCTTTTTCCAAAACATTAATTATTTTTGGAAACGTCAAATTCAAACTATTTAAATCATTAAAACTTTGACTTGTGTCATCAAAGGGGGGCATCCGATTACATAAGTGCTCCATCGAAAAAATTGCGATTTTACACAAAATTAATTTGCAAAAAAAATCAACATCACACAAATTTTGCTAAAAATAGGAATACCCGATAAATTAGTGCAACCCTCTCTGATACCAATTTGATGGCGTGAGAAGTCAAATTGTATCCAAAAATAAATCCTTAAAAAATCAAGATCATGCGATAAATTAGCGTAACCCGCTCTGATACCAATTTGTAAAACCAAAAGGAATGCGGTGTGTGATACCAATTTAAATTAATTCATAAGTTTTCAATTAAAACTTATTTAATTAGAGTCTATTTTTAAACCAAATTAATTCAGCCCCTAAACATGAAACTACGTGTGTGCGTGTGTCAACCCATAAATAAATAAAGCATGGGACACAAATTTCAGAAAAAATCCCCAAAGGGCAAAATCTTTTTATTTTCACTATAATTTGTATAGAACGGTTTACATGGATTACAATAAAAACAAGAGCGACATACGAAATATCCTCAGGTGTCGGTTCTGATGTCGTCGGCTGGAATCTCCCGCAAGAACTCCAGATAGTCAGCAATCGAAAATAAACGGCTTATCCACAAGAGTTAACTTCATAAGGACTCCCGCCACAATAACACGTAACTTTTGGTTGTAGAGTTCTCCCCAAAAAGGATAAATTTCAACAAAGTTGAATCTAGGGTTCCAAAATAATTCACTAAAGGATTGGGATGTTTTGTGAATTGAAAATCAAAGGTTAAAGAACCTAAAAAAAGAAAACAAAAGAATTCTGCAGAAGCAGTTTTGTAACAGTTCAAAAACGCGGGTCTTCTTATGAAAAATGGAGTTGGAGGCTTCTATTATTAAAAAACTAAAGGTGGCGCGTCGTTCGAATGAGATAGCTAAGTCGTTCAAACGAAAAGGCATTATCATTTGAACGACAACTTCTCGCGAGATAGCTATGTCGTTTGAACGACATAAGCAGGTCGTTCTAATGACCTATCAAATGAGATTTCTCGTGTGCTTGTAGATAATTTGAATACGAACGTGTGGCCGCCAGTTTCGAATTTTTTTTATTTTTCATGAATTAGTTATGAATTTTCTACAAAAAGGTGTCCCGGAACAAAATCTTTAGAAAAATATTTGATAAAAATATCCCAACACTTTAAGTGAAATGCTAAGGAATTAAAACTCAACCTTACCAAACTTAACCTCGCGGAGTCTTGAATGTTAAAGATATTGATATTCGGATCCGTCTTTGATGCTTGAATGTTCTCGAATGCTCTTCGACGGTGTAGCGGTATACGACATACTAAATTCATAATGGACTTATAGAATAATATAAAATAATGTCCTTACATTTTGTTACTCTTGATTGTTTACATTTTGGAGTTATTCAGCATTCTAGCTTACTAGGTTCCTCTGATGCCAATAAAGATAGTTGAATAGCCACATAGGATGATAGGTGTCTATTGTTCATTAGTCCATATGGTGACGTAGTTTTTACATACAACAAAAGCCCCCAATACTCTATCCCTGATTATCTCTAATTATTCAATCACAGATAAAATAAATAAGACAAAAGATTTTAAAGTGGTTCAGCCTTGAAAGAATGTCCTACGTCCACTGTTTTTCTTATTGCTGGCTGTTTGTTTGGAATTCTCGATAACAGGTTTTACCAAGAAATTCTGAGTCCCCTTACAATGAGGATGATACAATGTATTTATAGCCCTGAGGCTGTACATGCGAAAGAGTAATGCATAGCTGTTCAATAGGCGTGTACATCTGTATGATAATAATGAGCGTTTAATGCGCAGCTAATCTGTTGGTTATCCAGATATTAATGCTCTGTAGGAGATGCAGCTCGAAGGGCCTAAGTAGCTCGGTATTCATGAGTTGCTCGGTATGGTAAAGTTCCTCGGAGAACACTTGTTGCTCGAAGTGTCTGAGTTGGTTGGGGAGGTTGAGTTCTTCGAAGTCAAGGTGTTATTCAGAAATGTTTATAGGCGCCATGTAGATTGACACGTGTCTCCACATAATTAATCCACGTCAGCAGATTAAATTTGGTATCAATAGAAGCCCCCAATGTTTCACAGTTCGAGGTTGAGGAGTGTGGAACATTCCTCGAAATATGGCGGGATTAAATAGTCATCCTGAATTTTAGGAATGTTTTCCTTGTATTTATTTTTCCTTTCGAATTCATAGAATCAGACTTTTTGAATTTTTCTAACTGCTTCGGTTTCCGTGCCTTTTTTGTCCTTTTAGCCACTGGTAGCGCAAACGTCTTTCTTTGTAATCATTATTTTTACCCCTTCCCAAGATAAGGTATTTAAGCATTGTAGAAAATCCTATCGTCTCTTACTTTTTTCAAATCTGTATCTTTGAGCTCTCCATTTCTTCTCTATCTTGTGCGTTCATTCCTTCCATCGTTCGTTATCAACTGATCTACCCTTCTTCTGTAAGATCTTCTTCCTTCTCTTTTATTTTCCTAGTTCATCATGGTTTATCTTGTTGAGTCGCTTGATAAATTTCGCTCTGATTTTTCTATTCCTTCATGGGTCATATTAGAAGAATTTTCTGAACCTTCTGGCTATTTTCGCTTGGCTAAGGGACATTGGTTCCCCAGTCTCTTTGTGGCCGAATGTGGCTTTTCTTTTCCTCCAACCCCCTTATGTTTGGAATTTTGTCAATATTTTGACGTGGTACCTGCAAAAATAGCCCCCAATACATGGAGAATAGTTAATGGAGTCTATAGGTTAAATCAGATTCATGGAACCCGTTTAGGAATTCCAGAAATTATGTTTTGCTATAGATGGGTTGTCAGCGATAGTACTTTTTATTTAAAAACTAGGTTTTTAAATAGGGCTTTAGTTGTCAATCTCCTAGATGCCAACATGGATTACTTTGAACATGGGGTTGTTATGAAAAATTGGCAACATGCTCCATTAACTGAAAATGATGTATATCAGGGTCCTAAATGCCCTCCCTATGGCAATGGTATAGGTTGTTTTTATTTTAATTTATTTTTGAAATCATGTTTTCTTTATATTCGATAAAATGCATCATTAATATTTTTAATTTTTGTTTATTCGCAGTTGACAGCAAAAGAAAGTCTTCAAAGGAGATAGAGGTTAATTGAAGCATTTGAAACTTATCTGGAGTTTTCACCAAACCGTTGCTGACGAACACATTAAATCATCCTCTTACTTGTTGCAGTACAAGAGCTACACTTCATCTTTTACTGCTCATACAGTGGTGAGTGATATCGACCCAGTACCAACTTTTGAGGGTTCTTCCCCTGAATCGCATATTCCCCTCAGCATGAGAACGACGAGACAAAAATCTCCCTCCTACTTTCACAAATCAGGTTCTGCCTCTGTGGAGGCAAAGAGAAGTAAGCAGGATGTCCGAGAGGAAGGGACAAGGAAAACTGATGCAACCCCTCCAACTGCTGCTAAGAAAGTTGCCGAGAAGCCTCATGTGGCTCCGAGCAAGGTTGTATCCGTTTCTCCTCCAAGCGAGGTTGTAGTTATATCACCGACAAAGACAACATCCTTGGTCGAGAATGTTCCTGCTCCCCCGTGTAATTTGAAGAAAACCTCCTCGAATAAATTGGTTGAATCCATCTCTCAGCCTCTAACTGCTGGAAGTGGTCTTCCCACTTTTGTTTCTCCGAGTTCTGCCATGAGCTCGGTGAAGTCTTGGACTATCCCCGAGATCCAAGGTGTTGAAGACAATCTTTCTCGGTAGAGGGTTACCACCTTGGCAGCTCAACATATTGCCTCAGTAAGTATTACTAATTTAATCTTTCATTTTTCCATGTTATTGTAATACCCCGTATTTTTATGCTATATTAATTTGGGGATTTATATAATTTAATGTGAATTAATTATTTAATATAAATCCGGAAATTAATTATGTTATGATTATTAACGCGATGAGAGTTAGTAATTATGGAAAATTTGTTGAATATTACTAATGAGCAAGTAATATATAATATTGATTATATTGAATGTCACGAGTGAATAAAATGAAAATTTTGGAAATTTAAGTCAGGACGTGCTCGTGTCGCGTCGAGACTAAATATTGCTAAATAAAAGTGAATATTTTATAAGTTGTTCGTATGGTCATTTTGAGTGTGCCAACGCATCCGGAAGGGTCGAGATAGTCAGAAAAGTGTATCCGGGGGTTTGATTCGGGTCTCGGGGCGTTTTTAGGCCTAATTAGTAACCCGGGAGGGCATTTTAGTCATTTTGCATTTTTGGGTAATTAAACCCTATATTAGGTTATTAGCCATTTAGGTTAGTCACTTAGGGTTAAAACACTCAAAACCCTAGATTGGAGAAGAGAGGAGAGAGCTCTCAAGACATTCCAAGGCTCAAAACTCACCCGTTTGCACCGCCGCCACCACCAACGCGTAGATCGCGAGACGGGGAACACAACCATACTGAATTCGGCACCAAAATAGACTGCTGAAAATCTCAGGAAAGGGTTTATCTTTCTTATTTCGTTGGTGCATCTTTCATATTAGTTTAGGAATGATTAGGGATGAATTATATGGAAGAAAACCCAAATTGAGATAGGAATTTGCATGTAGTGATGACTTAAACCTTATTCTGGAAATTATTGGTGATGTAGAAGATTGAACCATGGAATTTTAATGTAGTATAAGAAGGAAATTTCTGGGAAAAATAGATTTCAAACAGAATTAAAGATTTCTAGGGTTCTTGAATTTTTAACTGAATTTTGGGCTGTTAATCCATGTTTAGTGAATAGAAATCCACATGCTTTAGGTTGGAAATACCTAATAGGATGATATAATGTTAGTAGTACCATTTTTGAGACGTTTGGGATTGAAACAGATGGATTTTGTGAAAGTTAGAAGATGAAACCCGTAACTGCAAATCTGCAGATTTCGCAGACCTCCTTGATCGATCGATCGAGCCTAGAGCTTTGACCGATCGAAGGCTCTATCGATCGAGCCCCAAACCTCGATCGATCGACCCCTCCTGGAAGACTCCTATTTCCCTTTTTAAATGATTTAAACTTAATTTATCGTGAAATAATTCTTGAACATTCATAATAAAATGTCTTGGGAGATATGGAAGACCAGTAGGACATATGAATAATTTTGGGACCCTTATTATGAGACGAGAATCGTCTTTTGGGATAATTACATAAGGAATGGTGGAACTACGTATTTAAAGTGAGAGGTTATGACAAGTAGTTACGATAGAGAATGGATGATTACATACTGAATTTTATACTTGGGAGGATAGAGTCCATGACAGTTACGTAATAAGTTGGAAAGATCCTTTGAATTAAGGTTAGAGACGAACCCTTATACGTGATACTAATAATGTGAAAATAAGGATAATGACGTAACTATGGGGTTGAGTTATACCTAATATTGATGTGGTAATATTAGTAGAGTTATATGATTGTGTATGCATATACTATCGATGTGTGAAAAACATACCCACGCTACTTGCTATCCCTGAGGTTACGGCGCTGGGACGATCTTATCCTGTGTTGCCTTATGGGGGATATTGATTCGTACCCTAGGAGATAGAAAGCCTTGGTACAGGTTATCGGAATGATAGATCAGACGGTCCTAAGAGACGCGGGTCTGTGCCATCCTCTTAGAGACTAGGAATCTATGCTTCGCCTCAATATTCTTGTGTATGTGTTAATACAATTCGTGAGTGATTCCGAATTTGTATTCCCCTTAATATGAGTGATATGGGGTTTGGATAGTAGAGTATGCCCGCACCATAGTTTTAATTGGGGTGCTGTTGTAATATATATTATACGAGTAGTTAATATATATAAATGAAATTCTGAAATTAGGAACTGCCTACTGTGATTTGGTAAGTAGGACATGATTGATGACTCAAAAATTGTAAATACTTGTTGTGGAAAGTATAATATAACATTGAAAATCTTTATTGATTAACAAAGTTAGAATGAGAACTTTGATTACTAATTGAAATCTTACTTTGTAAACAAATGTGTTGTTCAGTTTTAAATCTTGCAAATAACCTCAGATAAACTAAATCGTTGGGGGAGATTAGTACAATATATGTTAGATAATCCATTGGGAAGGTTAGTACGATAGGCGTGCACATTAGAAGAGAGGTGAGAATTTCTCAAGAGAGTGTCGCACTAATATGTTGTTGCATTGGCCTATATCAATTTAAATACTTGCTAACGAATTTTAAATCATACACACTATCGGGCTCTGACCCGTTTCTATTTCTCTTTTATCTTGTCTATATATGTATATATTACAGGTGCCCAGCCACAGGGGCGTCTTGCTTAGGATCCCTTGGAAGGAACGTGCTGCAGCTTAGGTGGGAGTTGCAGGCCTTTGATTAGACGACTTCATTCTTTTAATCCCCTCCTAGCACATCTATTTAGTTGGGCATGTGCAGCCTTTCCATTATTCAGTTGTTACTTGGACATTTGTATTTCAGTTATTTCTAGTACTGCAACCATGGGATTTATTCAGTGTGTATGTTTTACTTTATGTTTTAATTATTGGGATTCGATTGTTGAATGTTTTAATTAATTGGTTATGTTGTAGAATTATTGTGGTGTGATTCTTATTTATTGAATGTTGTTAATAAATAAATAATTAATTTTTCTTTAAATAAACTTGGAAAGTAATGCTATAAAATGGTTTTGACACTTAGCTTAATTAATTAAGGTGTTAAATTGGAAAATTTATTTTTCGACAGTGATGCTGAGAATGAACCAACTATTCACCTTGAATTAATTTAATAAAGGAGTGGTCGCCCGGTATTTAATTAGGCGGGGTGTCACAGGTGGTATCAGAGCATCAGGTTCTAGTGTGCATAGGATCTGTACGGTTTATTTCGCTTTCAGCTTAACGTTTTTGCTATAGAGCCCTATTTTTAGGATTGTTGTATTCCTGCATTTACGTTTACGTCTTCAGCTATTTGGGATTTGATAATGACAGTAGACTAATGAACTTCTTCACATTTCAGATACCTCAGAGACGTGCACCGAAGGATAGGCGTGCCTAGGCCGAGCATCCAGCAGCCCCGGCACAAGGCACTATGAATGCTAATGAGGTAGCTGCCATTGTTGCTCAGGCGGTCAATGCCGCACTAGCGGTAGTTCAGAATTCAGAAGGCTCCACCCCAGATTCAGGCAGTGGCGCCAGTACCAGCACAACTTCCATCTTCATGGGAGAGGGTTAGGGATGCTTTTCAGAAGGCGCATCCCCCTGAGTTCTCTGGTAGCTCCGATATTATTACAGTTAGCCAATGGAAGAAAGACATCCAGCGGCATCTCCGTATGTATGAGTGCACCGATGTGCAAAAGAAGTTATTGGCTTCCTTTAAGCTGGTGGGGGACGCTTTGCAGTGGTGGGAGTCCACTACCACCTTGGAGGAGAGGGACACGATCCCGATTCAGACATTTTGGGAGCGGTTTGACCGCAAGTATTTTCCACCCGCCGTGCAGACTGAGATGAGGCGAAAATTACTGAATTTGAAGCAGGAGAATTCCACCGTAGCCGAGTATGAGGAAGAGTTCACGAGACTTCTCACCATCGTGCCAGATGAGGCACCCACTGAGAGCAAGAAAATTATGTTGTTTGTCGACGGGTTAGCTTGGAAGATCCGTCAGCACCTTATAGGGAACTTGTCCCAGAGTACTTTTACTGATGTACTCAATGCTGCGTTGCTTCATTGCCAAGATCACCGCTTCCATCTTCAGGGAAGCAAGAGAGCAGGAGAGTCCAGCCAGCAGGGCAGGACCGGGGGTAATAGTGCTAGTGGGGCACCATCTCATGGACAGACTCGTCAGCACGAGCAGAGTTCCCATCAGGGGGACCCTGCTAAGAGATTCCGTTTAGGTGATTCTAGGCAGGGATTTGGGGGTTATAGGCACGGCCATCAGGGCCAGCCTAATTAGCAGGGCCAGCAAGGCCAACACCGACAGCAGGGTCAGCAGCATGCTCATCAGGGCCAACAGGGCTAGTAGAGGGGAGGTAACGGCCAGCAGGGCCGCAGTCAGAAAGGCCAAACGGGAGGAAACTTCAAAGTCCGATGTTTTGGGTGTGGTAAGCATGGCCACAGGCGCTAGGATTTTCCGGAGGGAGAGCGGGCCCCACAGTAGCAGGGAGCCCGTAATGAGCCACAGAGACCACTTTTTCCACCTGCCCTCCCAGCTCCAGCCCAGGTGCCAGCCCTACCAGCCATTCCAACAACTCCAGTGCAGCAGGGACAGTTACAGTATGGACGTGTCTATAACGTCCACCAGGCAGCAGCTCCACAGGAACCACCCACGATTGAGGGTATGTTTCCTATCCATGGTAGTATGGGTCGGGTTTTTTTTTATACCGGGGCAACACATTGTTGTATAGCTACACATTTTGCGAAGGCCTTAGGATTGTTATCCACAGCAGAGAGCACAGTGACGTGTGTAGACTTACCACTGGGGAGTGGGTCACTTATTTTCTTTATATGATGGGGAGTAGGGGTAGAGATTGGTAGCTTGGTATTACCTGCAGACATGTTAGTCTTAGACATGCATGAGAACGATGTGATTATTGGTATGGATTGGCTCGCAGGTTATAGAGCCATGATTGATTGCTTCGGTGGGAGCATTATTTTTGCCATTCCGGGGCAAAAGATGTTTGTAGTGGCGATGCCTCGCCCAGAGGGAGGCTCGACCGCTCATTTGTATTATATAGAGGAGGATACCTCTAAGGAGGTTGTGATTCCTTTAGACTCGATCCCAATCATTCGTGAGTATTCCGATGTGTTTCAGGAGATACCGGGCCTACCCCCCAGTCGAGAGATAGACTTTGTTATAGATTTATTGCCAGATACGAGACCTATAGCACGCGCACCCTACCGTATGGCTCCGGCAGAGATGCGAGAGTTACGAGATGAGATTGAGCAGCTGTTAGGACAGGGCTTCATTCGCAGAAGTACCTCACCTTGGGGCGCTCCAGTCTTATTTGTGAAGAAGAGAGATGGTTAACTGAGGTTGTGTGTGGACTACAAGGAGTTAAACAAGGTCACGATACGGAATAAGTATCCGTTGCCTCGAATCGATGATCTGTTCGACCAGCTGAGGGGAGAAATTTTCTTTTCGAAGATAGATCTGAGGTCGGGGTACCATCAGCTACGTATTAGGGAGCAGGATGTTTCAAAGACTGCTTTCTTGACGAGATATGGGTCTTATGAGTTCAGGGTGATGCCATTCGGACTCACAAATGCTCCAGCCATTTTCATGGACTTGATGAACCGAGTATTCAGAGAGTTCTTGGATCATTTTGTCATCGTCTTCATAGATGACATTTTGATATATTCACACTCCGAGGAGGAGCATGCCGAGCACTTGAGACAGGTTCTTCAGACTCTACGAGAGCATCAGTTGTATGCTAAGTATGAGAAGTGCAGATTCTGGTTGCGAGAGGTACAGTTCTTGGGGCATGTTGTTTCTGAGCAGGGGATAGCAGTTGACCTGGGTAAAGTGTCAGCGGTGAGGGAGTGGGGACAACCCATGACACTGACGGAAGTGCGTAGTTTCTTGGGATTAGCCGGATACTACAGGAGATTCATTCGGGGATTCTCTAAAATAGCGGGTCCACAGACGAATCTGACTCGCAAAGGGGTACTATATGTTTGGGATGATGCGTGTCAGTTGGATTTTGACGAGCTGAAAGACAAGCTTACTTCAGCACCAGTCCTTGCATTACCGAAGTCGGGTGTGGAGTACCTGGTTTACACCGATGCGTCTTTATGGGGACTTGGGGGAGTACTTCAGCAGGAGGAGAAGGCAATAGATTTTGCCTCCCACAAGCTTAAGCCGCATGAGAAAAATTACCCCACCCACGACCTCGAGTTAGAAGCGGTCGTTTTTACATTGAGGATATGGAGGCACTATTTATTGGGGAGAAATTCCGTTTATTCACAGACCACAAGTCATTGCAGTACCTGTTCACTCAGCGAGAGCTGAATATTCATCAGTGCAGATGGCTAGAGTTTGTGAAAGACTACCAGTTCGACATACAGTATCATCCGGGGAAGGCCAACGTAGTTGCTGATGCGTTGAGTCGTAGACCGATAGATAAGGTAGCGGACGTCTGGAAAGCAAAGTGGAAGGAGTTGGGTTACCAGGATGCCCTATTCTTTCATATCCGTTATGTCAGTCACACCCAAGATTGTTACGAGGGTGATACAGGCATAGACCACAGACCCATTTTGCCAGGAACAGATTGTACAACTTTTAGCCGAGGGTGTTGAGTCCTATTCTGTTAGTTCTGATGGAGGTTTGCGGTTTAATGGGAGATTGGTGGTTCCAGAAGGGGCAGAATTACGTCATGCAGTGATGACCGAATCTCAGGGGTCCCGATTTATGGTGCATCCTGGAGGGGATAAGATGCACCAGGATATGAGGAGACAATACTAGTGGAGTGGGATGAAGAAGGATATTGTTGAGTTCGTGTCCAAGTGTTCTACCTGCCAGCTGGTAAAGGTGGACCATCAGAAATCTTCAGGATTGCTTCAGCCATTGGAAGTACCCGCGTGGAAGTGGGAGAGTATTTCCATGCATTTTATTACGGGGTTGCCTACATCACAGCAGGGCCACGACTCTATCTGGGTGATTGTAGACCGTTTGACCAAAATGGCTCATTTTCTATCGGTGCGGACAGATTATACCACGGGTCAGTATGCTCAGTTGTTCATTGCTGAGATCGTCAGATTACACGGGGTGCCCCTGAATATTATGTCAGATAGAGACAAGATTTTCGTGTCACGTTTTTGGGAAAGCTTTCAGGAGGCTATGGGTACTGAGTTGAGGTTGAGTTCAGCTTATCACCCACAGACAAATGGACAGACATAGCGTACTAATCAGATGTTAGAGGATATGTTATGCATGCGTGTTCTTGATTTTGGAGGAAGTTGGGAGCCACATCTTCCATTGGTAGAGTTTGCTTATAATAACTCTTATCAATTCACGATTGGCATGCCTCCATTTGAGGCTTTGTATGGCAGGCCTTGTCGTTCCCCAGCCTGTTGGCTCGAGGTGGGGGATAACAAGTTTCTAGGAGCAGAGGTGATTCAGGAGACCTCCGCGAGGATTGAAATGATCAGGAGTCGCTTTCGGGTAGCCCAGGACAGGCAAAAGAGATACGCCGATGCAAAATGGTTCTTTTGTGAATTTAATGTGGGGGACCAAGTGTTACTGCGTGTATCTCCTATGAAGGGAGTGATGAGGTTCGGGAAGAAGGGGAAATTGGCTCCGAGGTACGCCGGACCATTTCCCATCATCGAGAGGATTGGGCTGGTTGCATACAGGTTGGGACTGCCAGAGCATTTACATCGCATTCATGATGTATTCCACATCTCATCATTGAGAAGATATCTTCGGGATGATATGGCCCATACTCACATCGCGATAGATGAGATAGACTTACAGCCTGACAACTCTTACGAGGAGAGACCGGTGGCTATCCTAGACTTTAGTGAGAGGAGATTGAGGTCGAAGATAGTTCCACTGTACGAGTCCAGTGGGAGCACCATAATGTGGAGGAATCCACTTGGGAGCGCGAGGCATATATGCGCGAGAGATATCCAGATTTGTTCTTACTAGGTATGCCTTATTTTTCAAATTTTGTGACGAAATTCCGAATTTGTATTCCCCTTAATATGAGTGATATGGGGTTTGGATAGTAGAGTATGCCCGCACCATAGTTTTAATTGGGGTGCTGTTGTAATACATATTATACGAGTAGTTAATATATATAAATGAAATTCTGAAATTGGGAACTGCCTACTGTGATTTGGTAAGTAGGACATGATTGATGACTCAAAAATTGTAAATACTTGTTGTGGAAAGTATAATATAACATTGAAAATCTTTATTGATTAATAAAGTTAGAATGAGAACTTTGATTACAAATTGAAATCTTACTTTGTAAACAAATGTGTTGTTCAGTTTTAAATCTTGCAAATAACCTCAGATAAACTAAATCGTTGGGGGAGATTAGTACAATATATGTTAGATAATCCATTGGGAAGGTTAGTACGATAGGCGTGCACATTAGAAGAGAGGTGAGAATTTCTCAAGAGAGTGTCGCACTAATATGTTGTTGCATTGGCCAATATCAATTTAAATACTTGCTAACGAATTTTAAATCTTACACACTATCGGGCTCTGACCCGTTTCTATTTCTCTTTTCTCTTGTCTATATATGTATATATTACAGGTGCCCAGCCACAGGGGCGTCTTGCTTAGGATCCTTTGGAAGGAATGTGCTGCAGCTTAGGTGGGAGTTGCAGGCCTTTGATTAGACGACTTCATTCTTTTAATCCCCTCCTAGCACATCTATTCAGTTGGGCCTGTGTAGCCTTTCCATTATTCAGTTGTTACTTAGACATTTGTATTTCGGTTATTTCTAGTACTGCCACCGTGGGATTTATTCAGTGTGGATGTTTTACTTTAAGTTTTGATTATTGGGATTCGATTGTTGAATGTTTTAATTAATTGGTTATGTTGCAGAATTATTGTGGTGTGATTCTTATTTATTGAATGTTGTTAATAAATAAATAAATGTTTTTTCTTTAAATAAAATTGGAAAGTAATGTTATAAAATGGTTTTGACACTTAGCTTAATTAATTAGGGTGTTAAATTGGAAAATTTATTTTTCAACAGTGATGCTGAGAATGAACCAACTGTTCACTTTGAATTAATTTAATAAAGGAGTGATCGGCCGGTATTTAATTAGGCGGGGCGTCACAGTTATGTCCTTGCACTGAGATACAATTATTTTTCTTTTTCCAGTTAATAACTTGTTTCAACACCATTATGAAAAAGGATGAAGCTATTAAAGCTTCAAGATCCTCGTCAGGTGTGGAGGAGGCTTTTTGGGTTTGACACAGTCCTTAAATGATTCTCGTCAGAAATATGACAAAGATAAAGTTGCTTGGGGTAAACAACTAAAAGCCATTGAGCAAGAGAGAAAGGAAGTTGTGGAGGCCTCTCAGGAGTTGGAGAGGCAAATAAAAGAATGTGAGAAGAAGAACAATGAGCTCGAAGAGAAGCTCAAAAATGCTGAAGAGCTTGAGAATGAGTTCAAAGCTGCTGAAGAGGAACTGGGAAAACTCCGTGAAGCTGGCCGTCAGAAGGAAGAGGCAAAAAGGAAATTGAAAGCTACCGAGGAACTTCTGTTTGAGAGGATTTCCTCGGAGAAGTTGAAGAGGAAACTGGTTGTTAAGAAGTCCTTTAGCACTGGCTGGGACAAGGGATGGAACAAAGGCCTAGCTGCCATGTCCTCTCAGATGGAGTTTGCCAGCCTCAAATACTTTCGAGATGGCTGGGTTACAGCTCTGCAAGAGCTAAAGGTTTTTGAGAGTTCCGAGTTTGTTTCAACGTCATGTTTATGGTCCTCCTCCTTCTCCCGGCGAAGAAGAAGAGGACGAAGCTGCCTCTGAAGAGTCTTCAATGATAGTTGGGGACCAAGTCCCTACTGTTGAACTTCTCTACGAGCAGCCTCAACCAACCAACATGTCTACCGATCAGCTACCCGTGTCCACCGAGAACCCAGTTTCTTCCTCGACATCTCCCGAGGAGGTTATAGGGAACAAAGAGAAGGTGTAGAACAGTTTGGGTGTTTTTATCACTTTATTGGATGTAACCTTAACTTTTGTATTCCCTTTTACGATGAAATAAAATTCAAGATTTTAGTTGTTTGTATTGAGTTCTTCTCCTTCTTGCTCTGTCTGCATTCTTATTAATTATTTCTATCTCTTTTCTTTACTAGTTTATGGCTATAATTGATCTCTTGTCAGCTCACAATACGGAACTGATGAAAAGATGCAATGACTACTTCAAGGATGGCCATGCAGATCAAAATGAATCTCAAATCATTTACATCCTCGATCCAGATGCTTCAGAACGAGCAGTCGAAGCCTATCAATATTTGAAATGCCTGCTCGACTGTTCTGTAAGTAAAAATGTAGCATATTATGAAATGATTAAATATCTTCAAGGTACCCCCGAGGAACTCCAATAACAGTATAAGGAGTCTGCTGCCCTTTTGGACCAGGGATATGAGAAAAAGTATCAGCAACTAAGTGCTGACAAAGGATATGATAAGTTGGTCGCTGCTTATGATATGAAGGAGAGGACTTTGAAAACCGAGGTTGAGCAGGAAAATAATAATTTGTGAGGAGAGATATCCCAACTGAAATCTGCAGCATCTACCTCGGGAGCTTTGGTCCCTATCAACGACGAGGGTTTCTCTTTCTTGGAGGTCAAAAATGACAATCTGAGAGACGAATTGGAAACCTTGAAGAGGATTGGACCCTCTACCTCTGCTCGGGGATGAGCAAGAGATTCTCGGGGATGATCAAGGGCTTCTCGTATTTCAATTGAAGAGAAAAAAACTCAATCAGCCTTGGAGAATCAGGCCTTCCAGTTGATGGCAAAAAATCAAGCATTAGCTGAGATGCCCAAAAAGATTCTGAACTTCGACGAGCAACTCTCTGCACAAAAGTCTGCCTTGGAGAATAAAGAACTTTTAGCGAAGAACCTCCACGAGCAACTAGAGAGGTTAACCTACCAGTTTCACAAACAACCCAGAGAGTTCTGGATGGCTGGTTATAATGAAGCCCTCTATCACCTTGATGACCGGATCCAACAATCGAACAACGAAGGATACAAGCAAGGATGGTTGAATGCCTTGGGTGTGCTACAATTGGAACAGGGTCACTATGTGTGGAATTACTATGACCCTGGGTTGCTTGAGTTGCTAGTGCCACCTTTCAAACTTGATATGAGCTGGATTCTCGCTCGGGCGATTCCACAGTGCTTGATTTCCAAGTATCTCGCCGACTATAGTCTTCATTCCAATTTTTGGATATCTCGCCCCGGGCACTTACTTGATAGGCCCTCAGTGATGAATGTCAGGATGCTTAAAGATTTGAATTTCGTAAATTCCCCCTATGCCTTAGACGATCCTCCTGCTGGAATAGAACCTGTTTCAAAGGCAGAAGGGAAAAAGCCAATAGAATAGGATTTTTAATGTAATACTTTCTTATGTAATATGTATTTTATTCTCTTTAACTTATTTTGACTTTAATGAAGAACTTTATAGTTTTCCCTACAATCGTGATTGTCATTGTCTTGGAAATATTTTGTAAAACATTTCTTTTTTTCACTGATGAATGTGTATGTACATCTGTTAAAAAGATAAAAATGTTTTGTGTTATTTTACATTACCGATCAACTGGAGTTGGTAATAATTGGTAATAAGTATTTGTAAACCAACTTTTGATATATAATAAGTAAAGAAATTCTGTGAAAATTTGTCATAGTGACTTATCACTTTTTTAATTTTAAGCCATGAAACGACTTTCATCCCATGATTCTGCTTTGTTTAACCAAATGTTCCCGACCAACCGTAGTTGGTGGATTTTTATTTCCGACCAACCGTAGTTGATGGATTTTTATTCCCGACCAACCGTAGTTGATGGATTTTCATTCCCGACCAACCGTAGTTGATGGATTTTTATTCTCGACCAACTGTAGTTGGTGGATTTTTATTCCCGACCAACCGTAGTCGGTGGATTTTTTATTCCCGACTAACTGTAGTTGGTGGATTTTTATTTCCGACCAACCGTAGTTGATGGATTTTTATTCCCGACCAACCTTAGTTGATGAATTTTTATTCCCGACCAACCGTAGTTGGGGAATTTTTATTCCCAACTAACCGTAGTTGGTGGATTTTTTATTCCTGACCAACCGTAGTTGGGGGATTTTTATTCCCGACCAACCGTAGTTGGTGGATTTTTTATTCCCGACCAACCGTAGTTGGTGGATTTTTATTTCTGACCAACCGTAGTTGATGGATTTTTATTCCTGACCAACCGTAGTTGATGGATTTTTATTCCCGACCAACCGTAGTTGGTCGATTTTTTATTCCCGACCAACCATAGTTGGTGGATTTTTATTCCCGACCAACCGTAGTTGATGGATTTTTATTCTGGTCTTGATGCGTAGTGTGTAGCACTAGTACTGCGAAAAAAATTCAACAAAAGGAAAGAATTGGGCAAAACATCCAAAACTTTATTCATATTGAAGAGAACTACATTTACATAGGGATTGAACTACTGATAATATTTGCGCAGATGTTCTGCGTTCCATGCATTCTTACACTCCTCTCCCTCTAAGGTTTCGATCCTATACGTCCCTGGTCGAACAACCTCTATTACTCTGTAGGGTCCATGCCAGTTATCCACCAGTTTTTTGTGCTTTTGAATTACTTTCTTTAGCACATAGTCCCCCTCTTTCAAATCAAATTTTTTTTACTCTCTTTTTGTAGAACAGAGTTGTTCGTTGTTTGTATGCAGCATTCCTGATTGCTGCTTCTTCTCTAACTTCCTCGAGCATATCCAAATCTAATCTTCTCATCAAATCGCTGATAGGAGAATTGGAATTCAGCACTCTATGTGTTAGGAGGACCATCTCGGCAGGTATAACAGCTTCACTTCCAAATGCCAACATGTATGGAGATTCTCCTGTTGCTGGTCATGGAGTAGTATGATAAGCCCACAGTATAAAATGTAGCTCGTTGATCCAGTTTGCCTTTGCATCATCCATTCTTTTCTTCAAACCATTCAGCAACGTTCTATTTGTCACCTTAGTTTGTCCATTGCTATGGGGATGGCCTGGTGCAGAGTGGGTCTTCAATATGTTTGACTGATGACAATACCCAGCAAACTCCTCGTTGTCAAATTGGGTTCCATGATAAGTAATGAATGCATGGGTAAGACCATATCTACAAATGATATTCTTCCAAATAAATTGATACACCTTGTCATATGTCATTTCAATGAGAGGCTCAGCTTCCACCCACTTAGTAAAGTAGTCCACCGCGACTATGAGATATTTAAATCTTCCCTTGGTTGTTGGAAGTGGCCCGACCAAATCTATTCCCCACATGGAAAATGGCCAAGGGGAAGTAATGGGTGTTAACAGTGTTTGGGGAGTTCTTCGAATAGAGGATAAGCGTTGATGTTTGTCGCATTTTTTGGCATAGGCTATACAATCAGCCCTCATCGTTGGCCAATAGTATACTTGCATCATTATTCTTTGCAAAAGCGTCCGACCTGCTATATGGGCTTCACAGGACCCTTCATGGATCTCTTCAATCAGGTCTTTCACCTCGGAGGGATGCACACATCTTTGTAAACCTGCTATAATTCCTCGTCTATATAGAACACCATTAGTCAATACATACCGAGCAGCTTTAAACTTCAATTTCTTGGCTGCGAGTTTATCAGTTGGTAATGTCCCTTCCTCAATGTATGCCTTGATAGGATCCATCCAAGATGGTCCTAAATCAAGGGTAATAATGTTCATCATCAGATCTCCGTCTATGCTCCGACTAGCCAAGACTTCTATTGGGATTATTCTTCATAGCTCGGTGCGTGTGGCTGAAGCTAATCGAGCTAAGGCATCTTCTCATGCATTCTCCAATCTTGGTATTCTATGTATCTATACTGCAATCAAGCTTGATAAAATCTCCATTGCTTTTGCATGATACTTGATCATTAATTCTCCTTTGGCTGCATATACCCCCAACATTTGATTCACCATTAGCTGTGAGTCACTGAATATGATAACCTGCTCTGCCCCCATGGTTTTTGCCAAACTAAGACCTGCAATCATAGCTTCATACTCAGCCTCATTATTAGAAGCCTTGAATTGGAAGCTTAAAGCATACTCCACATCGACCTCATCCGGGTTGTTCAAAACAATCCATGCTCCATAGCCTGCAGTGCACGAAGATCCATCTACATACAAATTCCACACAGGTATATCATTATCAAACTCTTGGTTAGACAGACTTCCTCGGTTGAATATTTGTTTCTTCCTTTCATCCTCCTCTAGAACCTCTTACTGCTCGTCATCCATCTTCTCCTGCTCATCGACCAACTTAAGTTGATCGGGGTTTAAATTTGATGATCTTGTAACATCCACAGGTTGGTCGGTATTCAGCTTTTGCTCCTCGTGCGTGTCAGGATAGGTGAACTCTGCTATAAAATCTCCTACTGCTTGCCCTTTAAGAGATGATCTAGGCTCATAAACTATGTCATATTCACCAAGTTCTACTGCCCAGTACATCAATCTCCCTGATTTTTCTGGTTCATGAAGAGCTTGCCTCAACGGCATATCGGTATACACAACTATGGTATGATCTTGGAAGTACGGCCTCATCCTTATACTTGCTTCGATTAATGCCAGTGCTAACTTTTCCAGTCTTGGATATCTGATCTCGGCTCCTCGAAAGTCTTTGCTAGTATAATAAATTGGTTTTTCCACTGCATCGTCCATTCTTATCAATGCCGAGCTAACTGCATTCTCCGAAACTGCCAGATACAAGTACAATCTTTCTCCCATCACTCGTCTGGACAACAGTGGAGGTGCTCCTAGGTATTTCTTCAACTCTTAAAAGGCCTTCTCGCATTCATCATTCCATTCAAACGTTTTTCAGAGTGTTTTGAAGAATGGGAGGCATCTATTAGTTGCTCGTGATACAAATTTGTTAAGTGCTGCAACTCGCCCTATGAGACTTTGCACTTCCTTCTTCGTCGTTGGAGATCGTAGCCCCAATAGAGCCTTGATCTTTTCAAGGTTTGCTTCAATACCTCATTGGTTGACAATATACCAGAGAAACATGCCTTCTCGTACCCCGAATATGCATTTGGTAGGGTTTAACTTCATTTTATATTTATCTAATTGATCAAAGGTTTGGCCTAAGTCAATTAGATGATAAGCAGCTTTCTTGCTCTTCGTCAGCATATCATCAACATAAACTTCCATATTACAACGGATTTGTTCTGCAAACACCTTGTTCATCAACCGCTGATATGTTGCACTTGCATTTTTCAAACCAAAAGGCATAACATTATAACAATAAGTTCCCCTAATGGTAATGAAAGAGGTACTCTCTCTGTTTTTAGGTTTCATTTTAATCTGGTTGTAACCAGAATAAGCATCCATGAAGCTCAAAAGCTCGTGTCCCAAGGTAGCATCCACTAATTGATCAATTCGGGGCAAGGGAAAATGATCCTTTGGGCATGCCTTGTTGAGGTCAGTGAAGTCTACACACATCCTCCACTTGTTATTCTTCTTCTTCACCATCACCACATTTGCTAACCAGTCTGGCTATTTGACATCTTCAATAAAGCAAGCTTTCTGGAGATTCTCGACCTCCTGTCGTATAGCTTGGTTCTTTTCGGGGATGAAAACTCTTCTTCTCTGCTTCACTGGCTTGATTTCCTTATTCACATTGAGTTCTTGACATAAGAAATTTGGGTCTATCCCTGGCATGTCCTCGTGACTCCATGCAAAAGTTTGTTTTCTACTTTTTAGGAAGACTATCAATTCCTGTTTTAGTGAGGCATCCAACGACGAACTTATTTGAGTTGTTCGTTCTGGTTGCTCATCGTCCATAATGACATTTTCAGTAGCTTCTGCCACCTAGCCTTTCACGAGCTGCGATTCGTATCTAGGATCTAATGTTTTAATTTTTGCACCTTCATCCACTTGATAGGTAGTAGTCTTTTTTCTAGATTCCTCCAGTTCTTCCTACTCGGCAGATGAATAATAGCATTCCCGAGCTATTTTTAATCATCCTTCACAATTCCTACTCCAAAGTTGGTTGGAAATTTTAGGCATTGATGTAAAATAGATAGTACTACTTCGAACTTCTTCAAACCTACCGTTCCCATGATGATATTGTAAGCTAATTGGATATTCTTATCCATCACGAAAAGCGCACTCTTTCTGTTCGACAAGCAGGCCATGTACCGATGAACATATCCAACTTGATTATCCCAAGAGGAAAAACTTTCTCGCTAGTAAAACCGAGGAGGGTCCTGTGATAAGGCTCCAACTGAGACAACTTTAGATTTAAGCCGTCGAAACACGAGTAGAACATGATGTCCGTCGATCTGCCATTATCCACCAGTACTCTTGAGATTACTACTTCTTTCATCCTCATTTTGATTACCAACAGGTCATCATGAGGATATAGCACACCTACGAGGTCGTTCTTAGAGAAACTGATGACCAGTTTCTCATTGTTCACTTTCCTCGGGTGATCATCCTCAGCTAGATTTATTCGTTGAATATATGAACAAGACTGAGCCTCATTGAGGTAAGCTTTCCTTTCTGCAGTAAGGTCTCCTCCTCCCGCATCTCCACCTGTAATAACATTACAATCAAACGATCCAAAACAAATTGAAAATACCTCATGTTCTGGATATCTTGGTCATTTGGGGAGATCTGGGTCGTCTTCTGGGTCATCTTCATGATCTATTATCTTGTCTTCTTTTGCTTGACGAGGAGATCTAGACCTTTGTCTTGCTCGATCGTTGCTCTTTCCTTCATTTCTACGATCAACATACTTGGCCAGCTTTCCTCGACTGATGAGTGCTTTGATTTCATTCTGAAGAGCTATGCAATTCTTGGTTGTGTGACCATGGTCTGTATGGAACTCGTAATATTTGTCCTTATTCCTCTTGTCAGGATCTGTCTTTATTTTTTCTGGCCAATTTAGCTCCTCGCTGTTCTTGATTTCTTCCAAAACGTGGTTTATGTCTACTTTCAAAGGAGTATAATTTCCAAATTTCTTCAACGTTTCCCAGGATGGATTTGCTTTTGACTGCTTGTTACCACCATTATTCTTCTGATCTTTCTTCTCAACCTTCTCGGCCTCAACTTTGGTCTCTTTAATGTCCATGTTCTTCTCCGCAGCTATAGCTTCCTCGACATTCATAATTTTGGCTGATTTTGCCATTAGTTCTAACATGGTCCTAGGCGAATCTTTGGCCAAAGTGTAGTATAATTTATTTGGCAACAGTCCACTCATCAAATATGTCATTGTTGTCTTCTCCTCGTAATCAATAAGTTCGAGCTTCTCGTTATTGAAATGAGTTATGTAATCCCTGGTGCACTCACCTGCTTTTTGTCTAACACTTAACAAGTGTGCTACTCGTTTAACTGGTTTTGCTCCAAAACAAAAATTTCCAATAAAGAGTTCAGTCAGTTGAAAGAAATTTGAAATCTTCCCCCGAGGAAGATTATTATACCATATTTGAGCAGATCCGGTAAGAGTTCCCGAAAATTCCCTGCATCTCATTTCATCTGGCACGACGTAGATGTCGGCAGCAACTTGGCATTGTTCTATTTGAAGGACAGGTTCAGTATTTCCATTATATTTAGGAGTCACAACAGGTGCTTTGAACATTGATGGTGTGGGAAAATCCACAATTGCCTGGATAAAAGGTGTCCCCTGGACAAAAGTTCTTTGTAGAGGATTCTTGGCCTTACCCATTTCTCCTAGTCTAACCTCTAACCTTTGAATAGAGCCTTTACATGCATTATTTCCCTCCTCGGGCCTGTTAGTTCGAGCAACTGATCGTGTTGAATTCACTTCCTGGGATCCTTCATTACGAGCAGTTGGTCGTGATTGGGCAGAACCCTCTCTTAGGTTGGATGGTCGTCGAAAGTTCCTTGACACAGCCTTAGGAGGACTTTTATTTCTCCTAGGGCCCAAATGATCAAAAGGAGAGACCCTACTTAATCTTTCCAATGAACTAGTCCTTTCTGGAGAGAGAGTGATGTTTTGTTCAGTATCTATAGCTCGTACTGATGAAGTGCGACCATGTTGATAAGAAAAATCATCAGATCTCTCAGTGCGATATGAATTGGCACGTCTAGATCGAGATTCCTCTGAGAGTAACGTTCTCCTAGAAGGCAACCGTATATTTCTTTGAACGCTTCGTTGTCTTGAATGAGTACATGCTCCACCCTGGATAATTTCTATGAGTTGTCGCATAGTTTCCGGCATGGCTGTTTGGCCTTGGGATAAGTTAGCCATTATTCCGGCCAGATCATGGATATTTGGACGAGTGGATAGATTTGGGGGGTTTCCAGCGTTTCAATTACTGGATTCAGGATTATCAGCCATTGGTGATGAATTTTTTTGATGAAAAACGATAATTACAGTCGTTTCCCATAGACGGCGCCAATCTGTTGATGTAAAAAATTATATTATCTCTAATTATTCAATCACAGATAAAATAAATAAGACAAAAGATTTTAAAGTGGTTCAGCCTTGAAAGAATGGCCTACGTCCACTGTTTTTGTTGTTGCTGAATGTTTGTTTGGAATTCTCGATAATAGGTTTTACCAAGAAATTTTGAGTCCCCTTATAATGAGGATGATATAATGTATTTATAGCCCTGAGGCTGTACATGCGAAAGACTAATACATAGCTGTCCAATAAGCGTGTACATCTGTATGATAATAATGAGCATTTAATGCGCAGTCAATCTGTTAGTTATCCAGATATTAATGCTCTTTACGAGATGCAAATCGGACCTCCTAAGCTGCTTGGACTGCCTAAGTAGCTCGGTATTCATGAGTTGCTCAGTACGGTAAAGTTCCTCGGAGAACACTTGTTGCTCGGAGTGTCTGAGTTGGTCAGGGAGGTTGAGTTCTTCGAAGTCAAGGTGTTGTTCAGAAATGTTTGTAGGTACCATGTAGATTGACACGTGTCTCCACATAATTTAACCATGTCAGCAGACTAAATTTGGTATCAACAAAAAGTATGGAGTATTTATTCAAAATGTTGCTCAACGTAAGGTCAGAGTGTTGGCCGACAGTCAACCATCTGGAGTTGTAAATTTTTTTAATAGCACTGTTGATAATGGCATTTTTTTAAATAATTCAAACTTTTTCGAACCGCCAAGGGGTACGCTAGTCTTTTTGCACTTTGGGAAGTTTGCACTCGGTGATAGTTCAATCTTTCGTGCAGTTAATCATTTTGTATCTACAATCGAGGCAACTTATAAATGGGTCGACATTTCCCCTCTTTTCTTTTTACCTAAAATCTTATGCAATTTTTTCGACCTCTTTTTTCGTGATCTCTTACTGCATGCTACTCGTCATCGTTTTTCAATATGTACTATTATCTTTAGATTTTTATAAGCTTTCTTTTAATTTTTCTCTATTTTCCCCCTTTTCTCTATTTCAATAATGGTTTACATAATTCATGAGGATTCCTTATAAGATTTTAGGGAGGAAAGGAAAATTCCTTATTATGTAGGTCTAGAGAATGCTCAGGGTCCTCTGAATGTTGATTCTTTAGCATAGGTTCATTAGACTCCCACGCATTTGATTACTGAGTGTGGTATTACATTTCTCCCAAATATTCTCTTTCTTCAATTTGATCAGTATTTCGATGTAGTTCTTGCTAGGATAGCTCAATACATGGAGGGGGTGAATGGAGGAAGTAGGTTTAATGAGATTTATGGGACTTATATTGGGATCCCTGAGTTAATGTTCTTCTACAAATGGGTAACCATTGAAGATAGGACTTATTATTTGAAGAATAGGCTAGCCAAGAGGGATTTAATAGTTAATATGCTAGATTCTAATAAAGATTATTGGGTTTATGGTATTTTTGTCAAGAATTGGCAATATGCCCCCTTCCTATGGGGGTATCCTATACAGGTCTCAGGTGCCTTCAAGAAGGGCGTGTCATAGTTTATAACTTTTCTCTTAACTTCTTCTTACTTATCCTCTATTTGTAGACTTGCCGACTAACTTTCTTGTTTTGTTTACTTTACATAGGAGAGTAAGAAGAAGTGTCCCAAGGATGGAGAAGTCAATATTACACACCTCAAATATCTGTGAGGTCTTAATTATAGGGTTGGAGAAGAACATCCAAGAGATGCTTTCGTACTGTTGGAGTAAAAGAGAAGAATTAAATATTTTGTTGCTCGGCTATCATTTGCACTGCATCCCATTGTTGTCAACTTTGATGAGGATCTTATTTCCACTTCTTCGGCTACAGAATCAACTGGAGTTGAGTTCATCTAAGCAGGAACTTCTTCTTACTTCGAGTCTCTAGATATTACTACTATCCCCACATCTCCTTCTATCGAGATGGTGAAAAAAATACCCAACTTTCTAACCAAGTCCTCTCTTCTGGCTACCAAGAAAACCAACCCAGTCGAGAAAAAATCTCAAGATAGTGAGAAGAGGCCACTGATTTTGAACACAAAGCTTGCCTGGCCAGCAAGATAATGCCAAAAAATCTTTTGAGTTGGTCAAAGCTACTGAGTTGGCCAAAATTTATTTTGTCAATCAAGGTAGCATTAAAAATGCTTCTATTGCAATTTACCCTGGGTTGGCTAAGGAGTTAATAAAAGTTGGGACTCTACTTGCAGATAGTTCGACTTCACCCCCTTGACTAGAGCTCGTTTAACTGAGAGGGATGCTTATAATTTAGCTTTGGTAAGTTCTTATGTTTTCTGTTTGTATGTAATAACTTTAAATGTGTTTCTTCTAATAACTCTTTTATTTTCTTGCAGTTCTTGATCGACTTCAATCAAACGATCGAGAATGATGCCCAAATAAAATCATCTTCCTTGGTTGATGTTGAGGAAGCTCTTTAGAGTTTGTAAAAATCCTTACAAGTGGTTAGTGAAGCTTTAGAGAGAGAAAAATAAGCCTGGCATGATAAAGTCAAGAATAGTGAGAACTAGGCAATAACAGTAGAGGACACCTGAAAAACTTCAGTAATGAGCTGATTGAGGCCAAGTTGACTATTGCTGAAGTTGTGACCAGGGCAAAGGCTGCTGAGGATAAGGTGATGGTCTTGAATAATGATAACTCTACCCTAAAGGCGAAGGGAAAAAAGGATAAGGATGAGGAAACAAATAAGGGATGGGCGAAAGCCTTTATTACGGTAGCCATCCAAATGGACTATGCTAGGAAGTAGTCCTTCAAGTATGGTTGGTAGGAGGTTGGTACTCCAGGAGACTCTGAACATTTTCAAAGACATGACCCAGGAACTCATCGCATCTTGGATGAAGATTTTGAAGATGATAAGGAGGGTTTTGAGGAGTCCTCTATATTGCCTCCTAGGGCTACCGACCTACCTATTGTCGACCAAGATAAGACCAAGGAATAGGAAAAGGATAAGGTGTAGCTCCTATTAGTTATTTTATTTTTTTCCTTTTTCTTTATGTTTTTTTCATTTATTCGTTATTTTTTATCTACTCAGCTCTGTAACCATGACATGATCAACGAAAGGACATTTTTTGATCAATTACTTCCAACTTCAAGTGATGTTGATTTCTTGTAGGTTGTTGTCTTAAATATTATGTATGCTATTTATTTTAATTGACCGGCCCTATAAAAATATACTTGTAGGTTTCCAATTTGATGCCAGGAAGAAAGCTATAGTTTTGGCTAAGTCCGACCTATTCAAGCGGTGTAAAAATATTCTTGATACTAGCTGTGTCCCATTTACTAAGGAAGATCTGATAGGGTTGCTCAACCCAGATTCCCCTGATTAAGTGAAGGAGTCTTATATTCATCTACATTGACCATTAGACAAAGCTGTAGAGAATAATGATGGTTATTACGAGATGATTGAGCAAATGCAGGAAGACCATAAACTCTCCAAGGTATTGATTCATTATGATTATAAAGCCAAGTATCAATCCTTGAGAAAAGGATGGGGTTTTGATAAGAAGTTATAAGATATCACTTATGCCATGAATAAGAAGGAATTGGCCTTGAACCAAGAATTGGAAAGTTCCCGGTCAATTGCTGCCCTATTGGGGGAAGGAAAATAATGATTTGAGGAATGAACTTGATAGTTTGAATAAATCAACTACCATTGGTCAAGATGATGGGTATTATTTTTGGAATGGAGAGTTTGAGGCATTGTAGAAGAAGAAAATCAAGCAAGGCCAACCTTCTAGGCAAAGTATAGTTTCTCGACCAACCATTGATGAAGAGAGAACCAAGAAAACACTGGACCATCCTACTAAGCTCAAACATAAGGACAATGACATTAGAAAGCTTCAAGATATCGTGGACCAACTTACTTTCCATTTCCATAAGAAACCTAAAGCTGTTTGGATGAACGAGTATGACGAATCCCTGACTTACTTGGATAAGCACATGGAGCAGGCCATGAACGAGGGCTATAAATGGGGTTGGATGAATCAACTTGCTATGATGAAGATATCTAAGGGAAATGAATTGTGGTACTGACATGACCCAGGAATATTGGAATATCCTTGTCCTCCTTTCTTTATTGACATTTATTGGATCCCTCCTGATGCCATCCCTTAAAGCCTAATAAAAAATTATATTGGGGATTTTGGCCTTGAAGGAGAAGTGGAGTATGTTCATCGTCATCATCTACTTGATCGACCGAGCAGTAATAGGTGTACTAGGAGGAGACAATTTAGATCTATCAATCATCCAAGCAACCTTGATGAACCTCCTGTTGGGATGGGGAAGGCTGATGGAAAGCGCCCAACAGAATAAACTTCTATTATTTGTTTTGTTGATCTTCACTTTGTAATTCATATTCATTGTAATGAAATTAGGTTATTTGAGACACTTTGTCTTGTTTATTTAATCTTGTGGTTACTATTAATCTTATTGTTGACTAGATAATCTGTATAATGACTAGTTAGTCGACTTGCTTAAATGTTAAATGCTTGATTCATGATTGAATCTTATTATAATGCCTTAGATTCTACTAATGTAGTTTTCAGATAAAACTGTAAATAATTTTGTTGAACGAAGTTGTAGCATTAGTTATCAGAGGCGACCAAGAGTATTAGGACTGTATAGATATCCCTCTGTTTTAACTTAGTCGGGTAAAACATCTTATGTTTGACTTTGAGTCTTACATGAGGTTTTACTAATTTCTTGTTCTTGATTTGTCAAAGACAAAATCATACATGAAGTGGTTAAAGAGAAACTTTTTTAAAGTTGGAAAAGTGTGAAAATAAATTTCTAAAGTTGGAAAAGTTTGAATTTAAATTAGCCTTTAATTTTAAGGTGGTACCACACCATACTCCGAAAAATAAAACATAAAAAGGAAGAATAATTTCATTAAATTGAATAACTAACTACATTGAAAATGAAATTATTGACAATATTTGAAAAGATGGACATCATTCCATCGGTTCTTAAACTCTTTACCTTCCAATGTTTCCAGGTGATATGTTCCTAGTCGGATCACTGCTGAGATATGATGAGGACCGTGCCAGTTGGGCTCGAAATTGTTGTTTTTATGAATCACTTTCTTTGTTACAAGATCTCCATATTTTAAGTTGGTTGGGTTGACTCACCGATTATAGAACTTAGCAGTCCTTTTTTGATAGGCAGCCATCCAAATTGCAACATCTTCTTTGACTTCTTTCACCATGTCATAATCTAGTCTCCTAATTAGATCACTCTTGTAGGAATCAAAATTCAGCACCATGTGAGTTGGCAGACCTATTTTAATTGGTACCACTGCCTCACTGCCGAATGTGAGCATGTATGGAGTTTCTCCTATTGTCGGTCTTGTGTAGTCATGGAATCCCAAAGGACGCTATGCAGTTCATTGATCGAATTTCCCTTAGCATCATCTAAGTGTTTCTTCAATCTATTAAACAAAGTTTTATTAGTGATTTCAATTTGACCATTGCATTGTGGATGTCCATGTGCTAAATATAGTTTCCAAATTTTGGATCGAATGGAATACTCTTCAAACTCTTGATTATCAAACTGAATACCATGATCAGTGATAAAATTATAGGGCATTCCATAGCGATATGATCTGCTTCCATATGAGATGAAATACACTTTGATAGGCATACCGATCAAGGGCTCAGCCTCTACCAATTTAGTGAAGTAATCCACTCCGACAACTATGTACTTGAACCTTCCTTTGGTTGTCTGCAATGGTTCGACCAAATCTATTACCAAAATAGCAAAAGGATAGGGAGAAGTAATAGGAGTTAGGGAGCCCCTGGTTTTCTCTGAATGGAAGGAAATCGTTGGCACTTGTCACACCTCTTGGAAAAGGAAACACAATATTCTTTCATTGTTGGCTAATAGTAGCCTTGCATGGCTATCCTTTGTACCAAATATCTTCCATTTTAGTGGTCACCACATGAAACCTTATAAACCTCCTTAATCAGATCATTTACTTCAGTTGGATGGACGCAACAAACTAAAAAGACTGTGTATCCCCTTTTGTATAAAACTTATTTCGCGAAGACATAGTTTGCTGCTTTGTATCTTATTTTCCTTACTTCTTTCTGATTGACTGGTAACTATCCTTTCTCAATGTATTACTTAATTGGATCCATCCAGGAAGGCCCCTATTATACATAAGTGGTACTGACTTTTTTAACATCAATACTCCTACTGGTGAGAATCTCTGTTGGAATGGTTCTTTTGAGCTCTATTGTAGTTCTTGGGGCAAGCCGAGTAAGAGCATCTAGTCGGGCATTATCTACTCTTGGAATCTTGACCATTTTGACTGAAAAAAATAGGAGATAACTTCATTGGCCTTATTAAATTATTTCACCATCGTTTCTCCCTTAACTCCGTATATCTGAAGTAACTAGTGAACGATAAGTTGAGAATCACTGTGTGATATCACTAGCTTGACACCTAATAATGAGTCTAGTTCCAAACCAGTAACTAGAGTTTCGTATTCAACTTCATTATTGGAGGCCTCAAATTCAAACCTCAATTCGTACTCTATATCCAAATCATCTGGAGTGTTGATAATGAGTCCAGCTCCACTTCTACTAGTTCCAGCTCCACTTATACTAGTGCGCAAAGAGATATCTATGAATAATTTCCAAATTGGGACATCATTGTTGAAGTTTTTGTCAGCCAGTACTCTGTATTTGAAAAACTTCTTGTTTTGTTCTTCTAGTCGCAGAGATCTTTCTTGAACAACTGATGATTTTGGTAGGTCGACCACCATCTCAGTTTGATTTTGAGCTGAGCTATCTTCCTAAGAAGTCTGCTCGAAGGAAACCTTCCCCTACTGTGTACTTATGCATAATTGAATTTAACTATGAAATCCACCAATGCTTGCCCTTTTAATTAGGTTCTTGGTTGATAAACAATTTTATATTCTCTAATTTCAACCGCCCAAGACATTAGTCTTCCTAAATTTTCAGGTTTGTGAAAAGCTCATCGTAGAGTTAAGTCAATGTATACTACAATGGTATAGGCCTAAAAGTATGGTCTCATTCTTCTGGACGCTTCAATGAGTGCCAATTCCAACTTTTCTAAGCGTGGTTACCTCATTTTCGCTCCTCTAAATGCTTTAGTGGTGTAATACATTAGATTTTGAACACCTTCCTCTAATTAGATCCAGGCTGAACTAGCTACAGACTCTGAAATAGCAAAAAAGTACAACTTCTCACCCAAAACTAATTGGGAGAGTAATGGGGAGATACCAAGTATTCCTTCCAGTCTAAAAAATATTCTTCATTTTCGGCGTTCAATTCAAAGGTCTTATTAAGCATCTTAAAGAATGGAAGACATTTGTCTATGGCTCGAGAAATAAAGAAATTTAGAGCTGCTACTCTTCCTGTCAATTTTTGCATATTCTTCTTGCTGGTCGGGGATTGCATATACAATAAAGCCTTTATTTTATTAGGGTTGGCTTCAATTTTAACTTGATTGATGATGTAACCCAAGAACATACCTTCCTGTAGTCCAAATATACACTTATTTCATGTTTTTCCAGCTGGTCAAATGTTTAGGCCAAATCAGCAATATGGCCAGCAACAAATTTGCTATTTGTGAGCATATAATCTGTGTATACTTCCATTTTTTCCAATTTGGTCCTTAAATAATTTGTTTACCAACCTCTGATACGTCCCTCCAGCATTTTTTAGCCCAAAGGGCATAACATTATAGTAGTATGTTCCTTAGCTGGTGATGAAGGGTGTGCTCTCCTTATCCTCTGGCTTCATTTTAATCTGGTTATAACCAGAACAATCATCCATGAGGCTGAGTAGCTCATGCCCTTCTGTTGCATCTACCAATTGATCAATTCTTGGTAATTAAAATTGATCTTTTGGGCACGCATTATTGAGGTCAGTGAAATCGACACACATGCACCATTTTTTGTTCTTCTTCTTGACCATTACCACGTTGGCTAACCACTTGCAAGTCGGATACTTAACGTCCTCTATAAACTTTTCTTTTTACATCTTTTCCCCCTCATCTTGGATTTCCATATTCTACTCGGGACTAAAAATTCTACGCTTCTACTTGATTGGTCTGGTATCTTTGTAAATGTTGAGCTAATGGCAGATGAAGTTAAGATCAATCCTTGGCATATCCTCATAACTTCAGGCGAACATTTTTTTTGTTTCTCTAAGGAATGTAATTAATTCCTTCTTGAGAGATGGTGTTAGTCTTGAGCAAATCTGAGTGGTCATTTCTGGTTTCTCATTATCAAGCATAATAGTTTATGTTTCTTCCATAACATGTCCATTCACTAAGTCCTCCTCTTTTTGGGGATACAAAGTATCAATATAAAAAGTAGTTGTGCCCCTCTGTATCTCCCGTTGGTTGGCTAAGGTACAGTAACATTCCCTAGCTTCCTTCTCATTACCATTCACTACACCGACTCCATAACTGGTAGAAAAATTCATACAGTGATGAATAGTAGATGGCACTGCTTATAATTGCTTCATCCCACTTTGCCAAGGTTTATATTATAAGATAAAGGTACATTTCTGTCCTGTACAGAAAAGAGAATTCTTTCCTTTTTTCTTGTTCGCCAAGTGCCGACCAACACATCCAGCTTGATTGTTCCCAAGGGATAAACCCTTTCGCCTGGGAACCCCATAAGAAGCCTATGGTACGGTTATAGCTTACTATCTCGTATTCTAAGCTTTGGAAATAGTGGTACAACATGGCATCAACTGAACTCCCGTTCTTGACTAAAACTCTTGTCATTCTACCATGGTGAACTCTGCAGGTGATGACTAGCGTGTAACAACCCGTAATTTTTAAATGTTGTATTTTAAAATTAATTCAAAATTTTTGGGTAAAAATAATATTTTAGAATTTATAAAGTTTTAGTAATTTGAAATGTTGAGTTTTAGTAATGAAATGTTGGATTTTAATCGAAATTATAATCGGAGTTAAAATGGGAACATAAATTGGAATTTATTTTTATTTATCGTGACTGAACCGAACCGGTGGATTGGGTCGGATCGGTTCGCTGGTCTGTTACGACAAATAAGTTTTGTTTTCAAAGAATCCTTTTACAACTCAAACTCTTATTTACTTTTGGTGTAAAAAACAACTCGGGTTGGGACTTTTAAAATAGATTTTCATCAATCCTTAGAGCATTACTCTCTCATCTTTTGCATCTTCTTCAAACTCTAAACCCTAGCCCCATTTTACATAACTTTCAACTCAAGATTGTTCAAGAACGAGTTTTGATTGTTTCGTGAGAGGAATGCAGTAGTAGAATAAGAATTTTGGGGTAGAATCTTTATGGCTTTCATGTGATGATTTTGAGGTACAGGACTTACACAATATGCTGCTAAATTCTCTCGAGAGTATTTCGGTTGTTTCACGTGTTATTTGCCCTCATGTTGAAATCTGGTATTCCATGGAATCCTATGAGATATTTATTATAATCTAAAATTTTGATTCACTGGGATATTATATTTGTTGATGGGCATGGTGCCATGATATTTTTATATGGCAGAGAGAATGGGCACCCGCTAATAGTCCAAAAGTCTAATAGGCATGATGAGGCTTTACAAAGCTTGGATGAGGTGAGGTGAGGTATGGTGACCCATTGATGTGTTATTAAAAAATTAATGTTGGTACAATGCTTGAGTATTGTATTTGATTCATATATCAAGATTTGTATTGTTGCACTTTATTCACCGTTATTATTTTTGAGCATCTATTCGTGTCATATTGTGTACTTCCCCATATTTCTTTTAGTGGCATGTTAGCATGGATTTGGACGCTAAGGATTATTTAGAGGATTTTAGAGGTTGAAGTTTGGAGAACTTTTATGATTTTTGAATAGATTGGAAGTGTAATTTATTTGGAGAGCTTAGTATTATTTTTAGACGAATTTAATTGTAATTATTTTGGAAGTGTAAATTTTGGATTAGTTATATTTATTTTGAGGAATATAGATGCTCTATACTAATTATTAAGGATTTATTTTAGTTTTAATCATAGTAGTTTCTTGTGTTTTGCATGGAGTGTTACTTAACGGATCATCATGAGGATAGAATACCCCACTCAAATCATTTTGGAGAAGCCGATCACCATTCTGCCTTTGTTAACTTTTTTAGGCAGGCCATCATTGCTCTGGGACATGTGAATCTTCCTGATAGTGGGACACGCTTTGGCCTCATTTTGGTAGGCCTTCCTTTTCGCAAGTCTATCTCCTCCACCGACATCTCCCCTTGCGATGAAATAATAATCAAATAAAATCATACCTACATCCATCTCTGGTTCATCAGGATTATTCGGTAGGTCGGGATCATCCTCATAGTCATTGTTACGTTCCCTTTTGGTGTTGTCTTTTCCTCGCTCGGGTCATTAAGATGTTCTCCTAGCATCTCGACCACCTTTTCGATCAATAAATTTTTTCAACTTTCCTCACTGAATAAGATTCTTATCTTCATCCTTAAGGGCTATGCAACTATCAGTATTGTGTCCATGATCTCGATGGAAATCGCAGTATTTAGACTTTCCCCTCTTGTTAAGAGGTGACCTCAATTTCTGAGGCCAATTTAAATCTTTGTTGCCTCTGATTTCCTCCAGGGTGTGGTGGACACCTTTAGTGAGTGGAGTATACTCATGATACTTCTTAATCCTGTCAAATTTATTATCTTTTATATCTTTCTTGAACGAATTGTTCTTTTGACCTTCAGCTTTGTTCTCCAGCACTTCTTTTGGTGCCATAGCTTTCTCGACGTTCATAATATTTTCGACCTTACCCATCAAATCTGTCATAGTTTCGGGTGGATTTTTCGCTAGAGCATAATAAATATACTTGGCCAGTAACCCACTCATTAAGGCTGCAACGGATGCCTTTTTTAATAATCCACCATTTTTAGTTTTTCGTTATTGAAACATGTGATATACTCCTGGGTACTTTCTCTAGTTTTTGGCGCATGGTTAAGATATGAGTAACACTCTCGATCGGCTTAGCCCTAAAGAAAAAGCTATCAATGAATAATTCAGCCAATTGATGAAAGCTGGAAATTTTACCTCTAGGTAGATATTTGTATCATATTTGAGCTCAACCTATGATGGAACTGGAGAAAACCCTGCACCTCATCTCATCGGGGATGGAATAAATGTCAACAAAATTTTGATACGACTCATTGTGGAGGACTGGATCAATTTTCCAATCATATATTAGGAGTGACCACTGGTGGTTTGAATTTGGAAGGTGTGGGGTAGTCCACTATAGCCTGGACAAAAGGTGAACCTTTGACAAAACTTCTGTACAAAGCATTTTTTGTTTTGGTCATTTTCCCCAGCTGTTCTTCTAGTCACTTCATGAATCATCCCTTCCAGGAATGTTCCTCTAGTTTGGATTTGGTAGAAGATGATTTTGAGGCTTTACTATGCATATGTGCTGAACTTTCTTCTTGATAAGTCTGCTCGGCACAGATAAAGCCCCTCATGCTAGCTTTATATCTTACATATCGATCTTTGTACTAACTGTGACGTTCTTGCTCCCTGTCATTACCTCTGGTTACTCAGGGACCTAAACGGTCAAAAGCATATTCCCTACTCAGCCTCTCCAATACGCTTGTCCTTTCCTTGGAGAAAGATATATCGTTATAGTAATTCATTGATCGAAATGAAGATATTGCGCTAAGATGGTATGATCTGTCACGAGAAGATCGGTAGTGGTAACTCCTTTCAGTTTTAGCTAATGGTGGTGGCATATCTCTCCTAATATCAGAGGATTTGTCTTGCATCATACGAGTCAATTATCTGACTGGCCCATAAATGACTTCTTGTCCTTTAGCCAAATTAATTAAGATCCTCTAGAATTCTATTTCACTAGGGTAGCAGACATATTTGGGTTTTTACCTACAGCCGCCAGGATGATTTTCGAAATGCTAGTCACTCTTCAAGATAAAGAATGAACAAATAAATGTATGAGGTAGAGAACGATGACAAGTAGTCATTCCCACAGACGATGCCAATCTGTTGATGTCTAAAAATGGAGTGGGACTAATTTAATAATCATGGATAAATAATAAGAGCAATCTAAGCAGACATAAAAGAGACAAAGATTTTTAAAGTGGTTCAGCTGTTAAAAGCCTATGCCCATTGTCATAATATTATTAATGTTTATAAGAGCTTAGTATGGTGTGCTTGAGATTGATTGAATCGTCCCCATAAACTAAGGGGGATTATCTATTAATAGTGGTCCCAAACCCTAGATATAACATGCCTTTATATTTTCAAGCATTTATATATGTTTAAAATAAATGAGACTCTTGGCATTTGGTGATGGTCGCACTTTCATCCGAGTAACTTTTGTTATTCTAGATTGTTTACTCTCTGGAATTGGTTGATATTCTATCTGATTAGGTTCCTCTGATGTCGATCAAGATAGCTGAATGGCCACATAGGATGACAAGTGTCTATTGTTCATTGGTCCACGTGAGGAGGTTATTTTTACATACAACAGATATATTTCAAGAAAACTTGGTATTTAAACATTTTATGGAATAAAATATTCAAAATAACATTTATCTTATTTAAGATACTTATGAAAAAATATCTCAAAGTTTTCTTCTAAAAATTGGGATTTTTATAGAGAGAGGCATTTATTCAAGTTTTGAAGAAACAAAAAGTTCTTTTGTCTTGAAAAGCATGTTTTTATAAATATTATGAAATTTCTAGAATGAACCATGTGTTAAACCCATTTAATAGGATTTTTGGACATAAAATCCCTCTTCCTATGTATATGAACTTGTAGTATTTTGGTAATGAGCTTATAGACAAGTTTAATTAAGATTTTATGGGGCATTTACATAAATCAAAGAAAATAAAAATTTCAGCCTTTAAATTATGCGAAAAACTGTAGAAAATGTGATAAGTGGGTATTTCAAGAATACATGTGAAAATAAAGTATAAATGGTTTTCTTGCAAAGTTGTCTTCAAAATATTAAATTGTTTCCTCAATAAAGAGAGTAATAAATTAAAGAGATTTCCAACTTGAAAATTGTGTTATCTTCAAATATTTCAATGAGTGTTAATGAGTAAAAGCAGTTAAGAAGTTAATGTGTATAACTTAATAATGTTTTTGAGAAATCAACACTTGTAAAAATGGAGAAAAATACAAGTTTGGAAATAAAGTGCTAAAATTGTAATTTTATGTAAAGTGGAACTTTTTTATGAAAGGTGATATACCCGTTTATATCCTCGGCTTAGATGAGGATTACCTCCACAACGGACGACCCTAAGAGGGGCCGACCCTTCACCAGACCCCAGTTGGCCTCCACCAGGCCCAGACGACCCTACGAGGGGCCGACCCTCCACCAGGCTCTAGCCGACCCTACGAGGGGCCGACCCTCCACCAGGCTCCAGACGACCCTACGAGGGGCCGACCCTTCCCCAGGCTCCGGACGACCCTACGAGGGTACGAAAGTACGAGGCCAGAATCAAGCCAGACTCACTACCGGAAGAAACTTTGCCCCCGGCCTCGTCTCATAGGCCGAGGGTGACATCATGACAGCGCGTTGTTCGGGACACGCGTGGAACAGTGCGCGTCAGACTCATATGACACGTGGCAGACCGTTATAACCGAATCACACCCTCACGTGAGGGAATATTATGTCATCATTTGGCATCTACAGGTGTCAACAGGGAATTGGTTAGATCATCATTCACATGCACCATGCTTACTTGGGGGGGGGGGGGGGTACACTACACCCCCCAAGACCTATATATACTTGTCACCTACAACCCTACAGGGGATCGATCCATGAACAGTAGCCTTAGCTAAAACTCTGCTTGTACACACACAGTAGAGAGAGAGGGGGGGTTATGTACATTGTATCCAAGGCCATTAGTGCCCATACTTAGTGGATCACACACTCACAGTGGATGTAGGCCAAATTGGCTGAACCACTATACATCATTGTCTAATTTCCTCTTATACTCATCCCCTTCTATGCACTCATATATCTCTATGGCTGCCATGGCTGCTACTGTTTGAGCTCACTAACACTTATCTGGTGGTGCTAAATCTTAGCATCATCAGTTTGGCACCGTCTGTGGGAACGAGAAGACATCACTTCCTTTGTACAGCTTGACCTCACTGGGCACTCTGGTGGTGAACCAACACTCCCCCTGAGAGGAGGTGTTTCACCATTGAAAGAGACCCACTAAGGTTCCCAAGCTCACCAGTATTTTCTTCAGTTCAACTTTTCATAGCTCAAGCACATGGCACCTGAGATGCCACCGCCACCTCTTCCCCCGCCGGATGAGGGGGGAAGACCCAGTTCCAGCCAGCCGCCGCCTCAGCCTGAGATGGCTGATGTGGCAGCAACCCTAAAGTCTCTGGCAGCAAGCCAGTGAATGATGCAGGAGCAGTTCACAGCTCTGAGCCAGAACATACTGAGACCACCAGGGGTCTCACCTGAGATGATTACTCCGGCAGCAGCCCCAGGACAGCGTGAGGCCAGGGGGCCACCCCAGGCGCCACGCAAAGACCTACCACCCCCTCAGCGGCGTAGGGATGTTGCTGAACCCAGGCGTTTACGCCTGGGGAGGCAAGGAAACCCTTGCCCTGAAGACAGGTATGACGATCTGGAGGGGGATGAGGCCCTAATAGAATGCTGGGAACCCTATGAGGTCTCCAACAATACTGTGCGACCCCTCCAGGACAGTAGAGGGAAGTGTGGGAGACCAAACCCTGATGATCGTCCAAGAGGCTCTGCTTTTGATCGCTTGAGCAGGGGGTCGGCCTTTGAGAGACTAGGCCCAGTAAATGACCTGCGAGAACAGTTATCCAGGCCAAGGAGTGCTGCAAGATCCAGGAGGGAGGCAGCCGATGGCCGACCCCGAGGACGAGATGATGGCCAAAGGGAAGTGAACAGCCGACACAGGCCTGTTGCAGCAGAACCCTCCGACCACCTCGGAGAGGCGGCAGGGGATAACATCGTCCAGGACGACCCTACGAGGCCCTGGAATGACTCAATCCAGCGGTTATAGGATAAGATTGGTGATATATTGAAGAGCCGAGACCCTCTTCAGAGGGGATACACCATAGGCTCACCCTTTGTGGCAAAGATAGTCAACTTCCCCATGCCGTCAAAGTTCAAGCCACCTATGGTCACCCCAAGGTATGATGGGAGCACCAACCCCGTCCACCACGTGGAGATGTATCAGTCGGCGGCAGACATATACTCTATCTCAGATGAGATGAGGTGTCGTGGCTTCTCTGGTACCCTGACAGGGGTTGCGCATGTGTGGTACACGTCTCTTCCAAAAAATTCCATTGGAAACTTTAAGCAGTTGGTAGACCTGTTCATCCATAATTTCTGCTTTGGGGTGAGGCCACAGAAGAAGACCACCCACCTGCTCTATGTTAAGCAGGGGAAGAGTGAAAGTCTGAGGGACTATATAGCCAGATTCAATAAGGAGAAGCTGGAGGTAGAAGACTATGAGGAGAGCATAGCTATGACAGCCCTGATTGGAGGACTCCAAAAGGGGAAGCTGTTATGGAAGCTTGCTGAAGACCCTCCGAGGATGATGGCCGAGCTGTTGTCAACAGCAGGAAAGGTGATGAATGCCGAAGAGGCGATGGCTGCAAAATATGAAGACGAAAGAGGAGGTGCTAGTGGGAGTAAATACCCCAAGAAGAACAAAGAGGGGAAGAAGAGAACCATGGATGATAAGTTCGCGGGGTACACCCCTCTGACGGTCAGCTGTGAACAGATCCTCAATGAGATAAAGAGTGACCGGACGCTGAAGTGGCCTGAGAAGCTGAGGGCAGCCCCCGGCAAGAGGAATAAGAACCTGTGGTGCGAATTTCACCAAGACCACGGACACGTGATGGATAAATGCTTTGATCTGAAAGACGAGATTGAGAAGATGCTGAAGGAAGGGAAGCTCAGAAAGTACGTCGACAAAGCCGACTTCAAGAGGGGCCGAGAGGACGACCCCAGAAAGAAGCGAGTCGATGCCCGCAGAGAAGGTCCTCAAAAAACAGGGGACGACCCCTCTGATGATGAGGACGACCCTGACCTCCCACCGAGAGACGACCACGGCCCTATCAAGAGGCTCAATATGATCTCGCTTGGAGTGGGAATAATCTCCGGGGGACTTGCGGGAGGAGGGTCTGAGGTCGCCGACAGGAAGGCCCATGTGGCTGAAGCAAAGGCATTGACGAAGACGGTGCACGCAACCTCCCTGGAGGTCAAGTCAGAAAAGAGGAAGAAGGTTGATATGGACACACTGATAGTAGGATTTTCAAGGTTGGACTTCAAAGGCCTCTTAGCCCCACACGATGACCCTCTCGTCATCACTACTAGGGTGCACGAATGCGAGGTGCTGAGGATCTTGGTAGATGGGGGTAGCTCTGCAGATGTCATGTTCTGGCCATGCTTCAAGGCCTTGGGTCTCAGCCGTCCTAGACTCGTCCCCTACCATCATCCACTGATTGGGTTCAGTGGGGAAAGGGTTCACCCCCTTGGGGTATATGAGGGCGACGTGAGGATGGGAGACGAGTGGCCGAGATGGCTCACCAAAAAGGTCAGTTTCTTTGTGATGGATGAGCAGGTGTTTTCGGCCTATAACATCATACTGGGGCGAGTGGCCCTCAAGGGGTTTGAAGCCGTGCCGTCTACGGTCCACCAGATGATCAAATTTCCAACCCCTTACGGGGTGGGGGAAGTTCAAGGAGACCAGACGACGGCAAGAGAATGTTACTACAACTCCGCTGAAGAGAGGGAGGCAGACAAGAGGGTTACAACCACTTATAATATTGATACCCTAGACCCCAGAGATGAAACGAAGCTGAAAAAAGGAGAGGCTGCGAAAGAGGTAGAATCCATCATCCTCGATGAGGATGACATGGAAAAAACCGTCCAAGTTGGCAAGTCTCTGAAGCCCAAAATCAAGGAAGACCTCATTAAACTGCTAAGGAGAAGGCGAAGTGTCTTCGCCTGGAGTCATGTAGATATGCCAGGGATTGACCCTGAAATCATGTGCCACAAGCTCAATGTGGTAGAGGGAGTGGAGCCGGTGAAGCAGAAGAGGAGAATTTACTCCAGAGAAAAATATGAGGTCATCAGGGACGAGGTCAAAAAATTAGAAGACGCTGAATTTATCAGAGAGGTCATCTACCCTGAATGGCTGTCCAATGCAGTCATTGTCCCAAAGGCCAACGGGAAGTGGCGGATGTGTGTGGACTTCACAGACCTCAACAAGCACTGCCCCAAAGACATCTTCCCTCTCCCCCGCATTGACCAGATGGTAGACGCTACTGCAGGCCACGAGCTCATGAGTTTTATGGATGCCTACTCAGGGTACAACCAGATCTTCATGAACCCTGAAGACTCGGAGAGGACTGACTTCATCACTGACAAGGGTACATACTGCTATAGGGTCATGCCCTTTGATCTAAAAAATGCGGGGGCAACGTACCAGCGCCTCGTAAATAAAATGTTCGAAGACCAAATTGGGAAGTCTATGGAGGTCTACGTGGATGACATGCTGACCAAGAGTTTGAAAGCAGAGGATCATGTGGCAGACCTGGAGAGGACCTTTAATACGATGGACAAGTACCAGATGAAGCTTAATCCGGCCAAGTGTGTCTTCGGGGTCGGTGCGGGGAAGTTCTTGGGGTTCATTGTCAATCAAAGAGGCATCGAGGCCAATCCTGAAAAGATAAAGGCCCTTATTGAGATGAAGACCCCCAAGTCCATCAAAGATGTTCAGAGGCTCACAGGGAGAGTGGCTGCCTTGAACAGATTTGTGTCGAGGGCTACAGACAGGTGTCTACCATTTTTCAAGATCCTCAGGAAGGCCTTTGAATGGAGTGAAGAGTGTGATGAGGCTTTCAAGGAGATAAAATCATACTTAGGGTCTCCCTTGCTTCTGTCACGACCCGTGCAGGGTGAACGACTTTACGTGTACCTCGCCGTCTCAGAGTCTGCCATCAGCGCAGCCATTGTGAGAGACGAGGATGGTATACAGAAGCCTGTATACTTTAACAGCAAGGCACTCCAGGGGGCAGAGCAAAGATATCCGAGGATGGAAAAGTTGGCCTACGCCTTGATCCATGCCTCAAGGAAGATGAAACCGTACTTCCAGTCCCATACTATGGTCATCCTTACTGACTCTCCTCTTAGGCAGGTCCTACACAAGCCTGAAAAATCAGGAAGGCTAATGACCTGGGCTATAGAGCTGGGGGAGTTCGATATTGTGTATCAACCTAAGACAACCATTAAGGGGCAGGCATTGGCAAACTTCATGGCTGAGTTCACCTGGGAAGATGATGAGGCCGAGGGTGAGACCCTCGGGAAGATGGATACAGAAGACAGACCCGCAGACACACCCGCAGATAGGGCTGAGACGAGCACCACAAGAAGGAAAGCGACTGAAAACGAAGAGGGTAGATACATCTTTAGACAGGGGTCCCTCTCTGAGGGAAATTTTTCTGAAGGAGAGACTCCGTGGAGCCTCTTCGTTGATGGGTCCTCCTGTGATAGCGGAAGTGGTGCTGGACTGATACTGTCAGCACCCGATGGCACGGACGTCGAGTACGCCCTAAGGTTCAACTTCAAAGCCTCCAACAACGAGGCTGAATATGAGGCCTTAGTAGCAGGCCTCTCCTTGGCCAAGTCTCTTAGCGTCGGCCAGATTTTGGTCCATAGTGATTCAAGACTAGTCGTGAATCAGATACTAGGAGCCTACGAGGCTAAGGACGAAAGGATAGCTAGGTACCTCGAGAAGGTGAGGTCATTACTAAAGGGCTTCAGAGAAGTGAAATTAAGGAGGGTACCTAGGCTTGATAATGGCCGCGCTGATGCCCTTGCTAGGCTGGCCTCGGCAACAAGAACAGACATCAGGAGGACGGTCCCAGTAGAAATTTTGCTCCGACCGACTATTGAGGACACTGAGGGAACACCTAGCAATTGCCTAAGTGTTTCCCAAGAAGCTTCGTGGATGGACCCCCTTATCAGATACATTAAAAAGGGTGAGATGCCAGAAGCAAGGCAAGAAAGGAAGAAGCTGAGGTACAGGGCGGCAAAATTCACTGTCATCGGAGACACCTTGTACAAAAAGGGGTTTCTGCTCCCCTTACTTAGGTGTGTGCATCCCTCAGAAGTCCCTTCCATTTTGCAAGATGTGCATGAAGGGTCGTGCTCAAGCCATATTGGGGGTAGATCCCTAGCGAAGAGGGTAATCACCCAGGGGTACTAGTGGCCGACCTTGGGGAAAGACGCAGCAGCATACGTAAAAAAGTGCGACAAATGTCAAAGATTTGGCACCATCCCTCACCAACCCCATCAGCCTCTTACCTCCATCACATCCCCATGGACGTTTGCAGTGTGGGGGATTGACCTGGTAGGACCCTTGCCTAGGGCCGTCAATAACTATCGGTTCCTCATCATAGCAATTGACTACTTCTCAAAGTGGGTAGAGGCCGAGCCAATGGTCACGATCACGGAGCAGAAGACCTTCCAGTTCATCTGGAAAAATGTGATATGCAGATATGGTCTACCCAACACCCTCATCTCGGATAACGGGACCCAGTTCAAGAATGCCTCTCTGTAGAAGTACTGTGAGAGGGTAAGTATCAAACAATTTTTCTCCACCCCAGGCCGACCTCAGGCCAATGGGCAAACCGAAGTTACGAACAGGACAATCTTAGATGGGATTAAGAAGAGGCTTGAGGAGGCAAAAGGGAGATGGGTCGAGGAGTTATATGCTGTGCTATGGGCATACAGGACGATAGTGAGGACCTCCACCGGGGATACCCCATTCATGCTAGCATATGGATCAGAAGCCGTCATCCCCACCGAGATTGAGTTTCCTACGTATAGAGTCCAAATGTACGACCCCCGGGGAAATACGGAAGAGAGGAGACTTGACCTGGACTTGATTGAGGAAAGAAGGGAGGATGCCGAGATAAGGCAGGCTTCCTACCAACAGAGGACCGCAAGGTTCTATAATCAGAGGGTGAAACAGAGGCCCATCGCAGTGGGGGACTTGGTCCTCAAGAAGACTTGGCAAAAGCCCAACAAGCTTCACCCTAATTGGCATGGCCCATATAGGGTCATCGATGAAGTCATCCCTGGGACCTACAGGCTAGAAAACCTAGAGGGGGAACCTTTTTCAAACCCCTGGAATGCAGATCATTTGAAGAAATACTATCAGTAGTGTTGTAAGGTCTTGAAAGGACATAATTGTAATGAGAGTTGCTCCAATAGAACACTCGGAAAATTAATGAGAAATATCAGTGCTTCCTTCATCCTGTTGTCAGTCCTAGCATGAATGGAAACATCTACAGAAATCCATTAATTTGGAAAGTTGATCCCTCGGATATAATGGGGATCAGTGGAGGGGACGACCCCACCACTGTCCTCAAGAAAGACGAGGGAAGACTTGAAAAACCATTAAATTGGAAAGTTGATCCCTCGGCTATAATGGGGACCAGTGTAGGGGACGACCCCACCACTGTCCTCAAGAAAGACGAGGGAAGACTTTAAAAAACCATTAAATTGGAAGTTGATCCCTCGGCTATAATGGGGACCAGTGGAGGGGACGACCCCACCATTGTCCTCAAGAAAGACGAGGGAAGACTTTAAAAACCATTAAATTGGTTATTTGAACCATCGGCTATAATGAGGACCAGTGGAGGGGACGACCCCACCACTGTTCTCAAGAAAGGCGAGGGAAGACTTAAAAATCCATTAATTTGGAAAGTTGATCCCTCGGCTATAATGGGGATCAGTGGAGGGGACGACCCCACCACTGTCCTCAAGAAAGACGAGGGAAGACTTGAAAAACCATTAAATTGGAAAGTTGATCCCTCGGCTATAATGGGGACCAGTGGAGGGGACGACCCCACCACTGTCCTCAAAAAAGATGAGGGAAGACTTTAAAAAACCATTAAATTGGAAAGTTGATCCCTCGGCTATAATGGGGACCAGTGGAGGGGTCGTCCCCTCCACTGTCCTCAAGAAAGACGAGGGAAGACTTTAAAAACCATTAAATTGGTTATTTGAACCCTCGGCTATAATGAGGACCAGTGGAGGGGACGACCCCACCACTGTTCTCAAGAAAGGCGAGGGAAGACTTAAAAAACCATTAAATTGGAAAGTTGATCCCTCGGCTATAATGGGGACCAGTGGAGGGGACGACCCCACCACTGTCCTCAAGAAAGACGAGGGAAGACATTAAAAACCATTAAATTGGAAAGTTGATCCCTCGGCTATAATGAGGACCAGTGGAGGGGACGACCCCACCACTATCCTCAAGAAAGACGAGGGAAGACTTTAAAAACCATTAAATTGGTTATTTGAACCCTCGGCTATAATGAGGACCAGTGGAGGGGACGACCCCACCACTGTTCTCAAGAAAGGCGAGGGTAGACTTTAAAAACCATTAAATTGGTTATTTGAACCCTCGGCTATAATGAGGACCAGTGGAGGGGACGACCCCACCACTATTCTCAAGAAAGGTGAGGGTAGACTTTAAAAACCATTAAATTGGTTATTTGAACCCTCGGCTATAATGAGGACCAGTGGAGGGGACGACCCCACCACTGTTCTCAAGAAAGACGAGGGTAGACTTTATTTAAAACCATTAAATTGGTTATTTGAACCCTCGGCTATAATGAGGACCAGTGGAGGGGACGACCCCACCACTGTTCTCAATAAAGACGAGGGTAGACTTTATTTAAAACCATTAAATTGGTTATTTGAACCCTCGGCTATAATGAGGACCAGTGGAGGGAACGACCCCACCACTGTTCTCAAGAAAGACGAGGGTGGACTTTATTTAAAAACCATTAATTTGGTTACTTGAACCCTCGGCTATAATGAGGCCACATGAGGGGAAGACCCCACAGTGGTCCTCAAGAAAGACGAGGGAGGGGTTAGTAGCAAATTAGCAAGGAACAAACCATAACAGAATTAAGTATGGAAGACAACGATTATGGAAGAGACTGGTATTAATAAAACATAAGTATCAAGTGTTTTTACAAGGCCTTTGAACAAAAATACAAAAACGAGGGTATGGGCTACAGGCAGCCACCCTATGGGACGACATCAGAGGGCAGGGCCTCAACATCAATAGGAATGGTCTCCTCAGTTACCAGCAGCGGATATCTTCAGATGTACCGACCCCCTCGATCTGGACTTGGGACTCCACCTGGTTGAGGGCCTCGGCAATTAGGGGGTCGTCCAGTTGAACACCCTCCAGTGAAGGACGAACAGAGGAGAAGACATCGCCAAATTTGAGGACGACCCATCGGCAGGCCGTCCTAATCCCCCTTTCTAGATATTCAAGGCCGAAGCCCTGAAATTCATCTGAGGTCTTATATGCCTCAACAGCATCAGCCTCGGCTTTCCTGATGGCTGCTTCCAGATCAGTCTTATGCTGGGCCTCCAGGTTGATCAGAGCCTCATCCCTATCCTTGATGATCAAGTCCTTGGCTTGCAAGTCGGCATCGTGCTGCCTCATCAGCTCATCTAGGACCCTAGCATGCTCGGTCCTAGCACTCTCAAGCTCAGCCTTCACAGTGTCAAGCTCAGTCTTTGTTGTATCTAGCTCTGCCTGTAACTCAGCCTCATGTTGAATGGCCCTCTCAGCTTCGTGAAACTTTTGTTGATTCTCGGCCATCCACTTGGTGGCTGAGGTCAAGGCACAGACAGACTGTAAGAAAAAATGAAGAAATATCAATGGGGGCCGAGGGAACAGTTAGTGAAATTAAAGAAGGTCAAGACCAATACCTGAGCAAGGGAGTGCAGACCGTAGTCGTACACTTTGGCTGGTGGCATTGTAGCCAAGAACTCGAAGTCAGAGGCCGAAGGTGCAGAGAACATCGAGGCCTTGGCTGCCCTCAGGTTGACAATAAGAGATGAGGGGTCGGCCCTCAGATGGGACAGATTTTGAGACCAGAAGGCCCCCATGCTGAACGAAGAGGTCGTCCCCTCAGAGGCTTCGACCCTTGCCCTCGTCCTTGGATCAGGCCGATGCTCAACAGGAGCCTCAGGCTCCTTCCTTTTGTGACTATCGGCTGTCGGTTCAACAACCGTCGGCCCTGAGGTTCTTGTCTTCTTGGGAACTTGCTGAGGCTCCTTCCCCTTCTTCTTTAACAGACCAGCAAGTAGGCTTGGAGCAGTCATATCCCAGAGGTAATCTGACACACCTGCAGGACGACCTGAAAAGGATATGATGCATCAGAAATACTGAGATAAATGGGAAACACTTCAAAAAAGTAAAAAATAAAAGACGTGTTGTATCACTCACATAATTCCGTCAGAGGGCCGACCCTCAAACCAGCTTCTTTGAGGTACCGGGGGGTCATCAAATCTTCGAACTTTGGGATCTCACCCCCTCTCCCTCGTCCCCTCAGATACTCAACAATATCCCTTTCCTCCAAGCTAAGTCCGGGGTCTGACCTAGCTTTCATTGAGGGATTAGACCATTTGTTAGGGACCCTCGGACCGTCGGCAGAAGGGGACGCCTCGGCAGAGCTCTCCCATGCCCCAGATATGAAGAAGAACCTCTTTTTCCAATCATGATTGGAAGTTTGAGCCACGTGGAGAAACTTCTTCTCAGACCTTCTCGCCCCTAGATGATAGTATCCGGGCTGTTTAGATGAAGAGGTGATATTGTAGCAGGCCAAGAACACGTCGGACGAGGGCTCATCAGTGAAAGAGTTTTTCAACAAAGAGATATACCCCAGAATCGTCCTCCAAGAGTTGGGTGGAAGTTGCGAGGGGGAGACGCCCAAAGCCGACAGAATATCTACAATAGCAGGATGGAAAGGGAGTCTGACACCTACTTTGAACATTTGCTCGTAGACTGCAACCTCTCCCTCTTCACCCTCAAAAACCCTCTCAGCCTCAGAGGGCACCCTCATAGTTACCCCAGAGGGCACTCCGTAAATATGCCTCCATATCAGAAGGTCCCTATCCCTAACAGAGGAGATAAAAGACGAGGCATGGGAGGTATCAACCTCATCATATGTATCGTCGTCCTCGTCCTCACCCCCTTCCCCCTCATCACCTGCAGGAGGACCCTGAGGAAAAACCACTTGGAAGGCATTGGGGGAAAGAGTTGTCACAGGGACAGCCTCAGAGGGGATCGTACCCTCGGCCTCTCGGGGAGGGCTAAGATCAGACGTGTCCCTTCTACCAGACGTCCCGGCACCAGTTGGAGAGAAGGCTCTCTCGTCCATTTCGCTTGGTTTGGGAGTGTCGGTCGGACAAGATGACGACCCACAAGACTCAGAGGGTTCAGATGGCCTTATGGTGGCAAGAGGAATGGGAAAGATGGGTCGTACCCAATTAGGGTCGGCCCCTCGTCTCCTCTCTTCCTCTTCCTCTATTCGTCTGATCTCGGCAAAGAGTTTTTCTCTCAAGGGTGGGAATTCAGACACTAGGTTGTAAAGCCTCCTAAGCATTAAAGGGAAGACTCTACACTTGGAGAAATCACACTACACTTGACTAATTTAGCTACAAACAAGTGGGGAATTGACCAGGTTTGACTTTTGGATTGAACAAAGAACTTAAAGGTTTTCGTCAAGAACGATCCAAGAACCAGTTACCGGAGAAGACACCGAAAAAAGCTAAGGGGAACTCGAAGCTGATGTAACCCTATGACCCTAAAAAACAATCAGAATTGAAGACAAAGGAAAGCTCTTAATGAAGGAGAATACCTGATAAAGAGGGAGAGTAACGCTGCTGAGACCTGACGAAATGAAGGCTGCAAGTGGCGAAGCTTACTGGTTCTAGAGAGAGAATAGACTTGGGTGCGAAGAAGAAGAAGATGAAGAGAGAGAATTTGAAAATCTCTTAAATACTTTGGTAATGAGTGGACCCATTTACCAAAGAAAGCTATAATTAGGGCACAAGGCCCCAAGCACACTGCACAGCCGCCCTGCCTTGGAAACTGGAACAACAATGAGTATCTCCACAGGTGTCACTCACCTAACTGATCACACGTGTCTCGAATTCAGCAAATATCCCTCAGCCATCTCAATGACACCTATGGCTAAAGGATGGGGGTGATTGATATACCCGTTTATATCCTCGGCTTAGATGAGGATTACCTCCACAACGGACGACCCTAAGAGGGGCCGACCCTTCACCAGACCCCAGCTGGCCTCCACCAGGCCCATACGACCCTACGAGGGGCCGACCCTCCACCAGGCTCTAGCCGACCCTACGAGGGGCCGACCCTCCACCAGGCTCCAGACGACCCTACGAGGGGCCGACCCTTCCCCAGGCTCCGGACGACCCTACGAGGGTACGACAGTACGAGGCCAGAATCAAGCCAGACTCACTACCGCAAGAAACTTTGCCCTCGGCCTCGTCTCATAGGCCGAGGGTGACATCATGACAGCGCGTGGTTCGGGACACGCGTGGAACAGTGCGCGTCAGACTCATATGACACGTGGCAGACCGTTATAACCGAATCACACCCTCACGTGAGGGAATATTATGTCATCATTTGGCATCTACAGGTGTTAACAGGGAATTGGTTAGATCATCATTCACATGCACCATGCTTACTTGGGGGGGGGGGGGTACACTACACCCCCCAAGACCTATATATACTTGTCACCTACAACCCTACAGGGGATCGATCCATGAACAGTAGCCCTAGCTAAAACTCTGCTTGTACACACACAGTAGAGAGAGAGAGGGGGTTATGTACATTGTATCCAAGGCCATTAGTGCCCATACTTAGTGGATCACACACTCATAGTGGATGTAGGCCAAATTGGCTGAACCACTATACATCATTGTCTAATTTCCTCTTATACTCATCCCCTTCTATACACTCATATATCTCTATGGCTGCCATGGCTGCTACTGCTTGAGCTCACTAACACTTATCTGGTGGTGCTAAATCTTAGCATCATCAAAAGGTATTACACAAATAGTCCTAAATGATAGTGATTTTTGGGGTAAAATGAACGCAAGTGTGAAAGGACAAGAAAGTACACGGTTATTTGGAGGATTCCGAGAAAAGATAATGAAAAGAATGGAACATGTCAATAAACGGATTGTGTGGTGAATATAAGAAAAGACAACAGTACTTGAAATGAAATTGATAAATGATTCGTTTAAAAGATAATGTGGATACGTAATATGAAAAATTGGCTGATGTCCATGTAAAGTGAAAAGAAAGGCAAAGTGAAACGATTAAAGGGTAACTAAGCAACCTAAGGAGGTTTTAACCCATAATTATCACCGGTGTGTGGTTTGAAAAGGTTTTCAATGGAAAACAAGTCTGACACGGAGCGTGCATGTGTTAAAAAGGTCATTTTCAAGAAAAATACTAAGGTATACTCGGTGTGAGTAAATGGATGATTTTGGTAACAGGAGTATTCCTTCAAAAAAAATGGCATTTATTTAAGTATTTAACCAGGTGAATTATCTCTGGAAATTTTGGTAAGTTAAGAAAAAAGGGTTTCTTCACAGGATTGAGCAACTAAATTAGAACAAGTAACGTTTTTGGAATACGAATGGTTTCATGCATTAATATATGTATATGTATATGTATATATATATGCGTCATTTGCATGTGCACGTAGATATAATGTGTTAGAGTCTACTTTCTACCATTCGATTCTATATTGCATCATTGTATTTCCCACTGGGCATTTGTCTCATTACCTCTTCTTAGTTACGACAGGTTGTGTACGGTTACGTAATTTGATATTGTTGTATAAGTATCCTTTTTATTTTACATTAGTAGTTCTGAATGCTCATACTCTGGGGACACTTCCGAGAGGTCCCATATGTAGCTAGATATGAATCGGACTTGCATTCTAAACAAGTAAAAGGTTAATTAAATAAAAATGGACTAGGTTTGGGACAACCCTGATTGACCCATGAGTAACCCATAAATCCGGACCGGGGTGTTACAAATGGTATCAGAGATCCATATTCAAGGTTTGTTTCTAGAGTAACGTGGTGAGGTCGACAATGGATCATTCAATTTTGGTGTTGGTTTTGGGTCGGTCATACCAAATAGGTGACAATTTTGATTCGTGTTCTCAAAGATGGAATAAAATATATTAGCACAACAAGTAAGTTATTTACCAGTAGCATGTGACCAAGATAGAAACATTAATTGTTCTCAGTGCTTCTGATTTTGACGTGTTAGTAACTTGCGAGTGTTTGTTCAAGCCATTAGTGTTGACATCACGGTATTTAGTGTGAGGTGCACTTATGTCAACTTTTGATGATATGAGAGGTATTCTGAGATGTCAATGAACACATATATCATCCATTGCTTAGATATGGAAGTTTTTTAAAGTCAAATATGGAGATTAGGAAAATAGAGTGTCTTGTCTGAGAAGTATTTACTCCATAAGGATGCATTGGGTTCCTAATTCAGGAACTCGTGGTTAGTTAATAGTGATGATGGATTTATGCGAACTTAATTCTTAGGGTAGTGCCATGTCATAAGTAGTATCTTATCAACCAGTCTGTAGGCATATAAACTAGTCCGTAGGCATATAAACCCTTGTTGGTCATTACTTGAGGAGGTGTACTCAAGACTTAGTTGATAAGATACTACTTTTGTAGATAATTTCCTTAGTAATTGTCGATTGATGTAATATATATATATATATATATATATATATATATATATATATATATATATATATATATATATATATATTGTAAGACATGATTTGAGTTATGAGCCATTGACGAAAAATATATTACATGCGTAACAATAATGAATTGAAGTAATGCAGGAGTCGACCCTAGATCAAATGATTGATTCAAAATCATGACTACAATAAAAGAAAAAAAGTTGATAATGTGTTAGTTCTCTCCAATATTATATCCAAGAAACAAGGGTGAACCCTCCTTCCCCCTTTGGTTACATCGTATAACAAATCCATGGACAACACAACTAAACCACCTTTGGAAAGAAAGATCCCCCCAAACCTCCTGATCCAACAAATGTTTGGGGCAAATCCTTTGCAATCGTTCTTATGAACCATGAAGCAAGAGAACCTGAACTAAAAATTCCAACCACATTCAAGGGAGAACCTGCAATTATTTCCCCTAAAAAAGATATTTCGGCCCTAGTTCAACCATTCAATTGTTGTACAATTCTCTCATCGAAGGCCATCAATTGAAACCATAAGAAAAACATGCCTAACATTCTCATTGAAAGCAGTGCACTCTATAAGATTGTTCGATTCAAAACATATTCTTATTAGTCTTAATTGTGAGGAAGACTATGTTATACTTTGGCTAAGGGATCGATGGTATATAGGCAAATACCCTATGCGTACCTTTAAGTTGACTGCAGATTTTAAACCAGATAAAGAAAAACCTATAGTTCCATTTTGGATAAATCTTCCAAAACTCCCAGTCCACTTTTATGCAAAATCCTCTTTATACTCAATAGCACAAGTTATAGGCAAACCCCTTAAGACGGATGCCTCCATAGCATCTGTTTCTAGACCTAGCATAACAAGAGTATGTGTGGAGATAAATTTTTTAAAAGAATCAATGCATGGAATTTGGATTGGTTGTGGAACAAATGGATTCTGGAAACAAAATGCTTGCGAGAACATACCATCTTTTTACACATACTGTATGAAAAAGGGTCACAATGAAGCAAAATTCTTGTTTAAGCATAGAAACACAAATATAAACATCAAGAAAGTAACGAAATCAACATAAGCAGTCATTTAAGGTGTTGTTTCCAAACTACAAGGAAGTAAGAAAGTTAAAGAACAAGTACAAAAGAAATAAGATAAAAGAAAATTGGTTCCTAATTCAGCTTTAACAGATAATAGAAATGCAATTCTTGACAATTATTTTTCTTCAGAAGAAGAAGACATTGAAGAAACTAGTGAAGCCCAATTTCCCAAAACAATTATACCTCAAAATAACACGTCAAAAAAGAATTACCAAATCTTAAAAGAAAAGATTCAGCATGGGGAATTCACTTTAAAAGCAACCCAGTTAGTAGATCAATACAATCTATCCCCTAAAAGTACAGAACTTCCAACAAAAGATATTATCTTAGCAGAAATGAAAGACTACAACTCAGACCAAGAAGGAGGACCAACAACAATTCCTTTGGTTGAAGAACTCAAAATCTTTGCATCATGGTTAGATGTAAAATGGAAAAACTATAAAAGAGAGAAAAGTTATTGTAAATAAGAAAGATACACAGGAAGAATCTTCATCAGCTAAATTAATCACTCATTATCCAAGTATGTCTTCTAAACCCACTCTTTATGATCCTCTTTGTAGAGGTTTTACTAGATCATTGGGAACAAACAAAGCTCAAAATTTACCCCTAATACCAAATGATAAAATTTATATGATCGAATGTTAGGGGAGGGGCAAACAAAGCCACAAACAGAAGAATAAAAAGATTGATCATAACTCGTCAGCTTCCTGCTATAGCTCTATTAGAACCAAATATTGATTCAAGTAAATTAAAAAATACCAACTCAAATGGAAATTCACAAATAGTTTAAGTAACTTTTCAAACAAAATTTGGTCTTCATTCTTAAGAAAAAACACCCTAAATGTTTATCTATAAACATAGGGTCAAAAATGCAAATACTTGCTTCAATTCAAGATAGAGAAAATTAACACATCACAAAAAATAAGAAAATATGGAAGCCATCATATAATGGGGATTTCTCCTTTAAGTATGCATTCAACATATGTAGAAAAACTAGACCAATATCTAATAGTTGGAAAACTAATTGGATCGAAGATTGTCCAATGAACCTCTCAAATTTTACTTGGAAATTACTCAATAATGTTGTTACATTTGAAACTAACATTAAAGAAGAAGGTATTAGATTGTCTCCAATATGTAGATACCGTAAAGCGCCCCAGACAGTAATCAACATGTTCTCATTGAGTGTATTCTTGCTTTAGAGGTATGGACACATTTCTCTCATTTATTTGAATTGGTTACTAAGAAAACTTCATGCATGACTGTTATTCTCTATTGGTGGATGTCAAATCCAAAAAAAGACTTCATGAGATTCTTAACTTATGTAATGCCTAAATTTTTTTGGGGGAATTATGGAAAGCTAGAAATAACCTTCTATTTGAGAACATAAAATCTAATTCATCTGTAATTATTCAAAATGCAATATCCCTTAGACCTGATACTATGCAGAACTGTAAGTTGTATGAACAAATAGTTGATGAAGACATCCAAATAACTAAAGTTTTTAACGTGAAAATCTCTCCAAAATAAGCCCAAATCATCAAATGCTACTGGTCCAAACTTCGTAGAGGATCATTCAAGCTCAAAATTTATGGAGCATTAAAAGGAAATCAAGGCTCATGTGGTATAGGTGGAGTCATTAGAGATTCATAGGGACTCTTCATTGCTACTTTTGAAAAATCTATAGGGTTGAATTTTTCTTTTTATGCAGAAGAAAAGGCTCTTGAAAAAGGTCTATAAGGACACAAATTTCTAATTGAGTCCTTTGTAGTTTTGACTCAATTCCGGACAAAAACGTTTGAGTCATAGGATAGAGTTAATTGATCATCCTTCAAGCCTATGACGTGTTTGTTGAAGACATAGCGGCCAAGAGTATAAAGCTTCATCATATTACCGAGCTTAAAGTGCCTTGTTTATATGTCATCAACATGGTTCCATGCTCCCAAGGTATGAATATATATATATATATATATATATATATATATATATATATATATAGGAGCTTGGTACAGTATAATGGGTGTAGGTTTAATTAAAACTATTGTTTATTTTCAGAAAGATTTAATTAAAACATTAAATAAAGTTTATAAAGTTTCTGGGCTAAAAATGCAAATTCCCAACTTTCTAGAAGTTCGTTCAATATGTCGTTCGAACGAGTTTTTCATTCAAACCAAATGTCGTTCGAACAAGTTTGCCAACGATTTCCCAGTTTGGCCTCTGTAACTTCGTTCAAAATGTCGTTCGAACGAGATGGATGTTCGAACGAGATTTCCAACAAGATTTCTAACAAGTTCATTTTTTAAAGACACTGGAACTTTGTTAGAATTTCGTTAGAAGGCCGTTCGAACGAGACTTCGTTCGAACGAAAAATCTCGTTCGAACGAGATTTGGCGAGAACAGTTAAATGGCAGTTTTTGACAGTTTTCACCCACTTTCCCATTATCTTTGCCCACTAACTTTTGACTGATTATCTAAGTGCGGGAATCAACTTTGGAAAGTTAACTTTTTCATACACATCTATCTCCAAGAAAGAGTTTGAAGGAAAAAGAGAAAGAGAAAAATTTCATGTTTTAAAGTGTCTATTTTTCAAAGAAAAATTTATTTACACTTTAGTTTTCACCCATATTGTTTATCCAAGCTTACACACACACACACACACACACACACACATATATATATATATATATATATATATATATATATATATATATACATTTCTTGGAGTTTTGGCACCAGTTTTTCATCTCTACCGTTTGAAGAGACGTTTGGGTTTGCATCTAAATCCCAAAAAGAAGAAGAGGTTTGCGTTGATCTACCCACATGGAGAAAGGCTCCTTGTTTGGGTGACGGTGGCCATATAAAGTCCGATCCGTGGATTCTGAGACCGTGGTGGAGCTCTGTGGTTATTATCTAGGTAGAGGTCGATACAAGAAGACGCATCAGGTCTTGAGAGGGAACGAGTCGAGTGTTTTAAGTCATCTTGTTTGTATTTCTAAATTTCGTACTTAGTGGATTTGAGGCTAGGGTCGTCCGAGGTTTTTTCCCGTTGTGGGTTTTTCCTCGTACATCGTGGCGTAGTGATTTATTATTTATTTTATTTTGCTATACTCACCTATAAAGCATGCTTAAGTAATTCAAGAGAAAATTTGGTTTTAATCACTACATGTTTAATTTGGTGCTAAGTTAAATTTTGGGTAATGTTTAGTTAATTCAAGTCATTAATTTAATGTGTTAAAATTTGGTTTGGCATTTGAACCATCATCTAACGCTTCCGCATCTAAAAAGGAAATTTCTAGGACTTGGATTAATTGTGTTTAAGTGAAATTAACATAAGTGTGTGTTTTAATCATATTTCACTTGGTTTAATTTTAATTTGAAGAAAATTAAAATTTGGTGTTTTTTGAACCATCTTACGCTTCCGCATATCTCAACAAGGAAATCGATTTTAAGATTTTAATATTAGGGGGATACTCCTTTTCAAGGTCTAAAACTTCTAACTATTTTATAGATTGACAATGTCATCATAGAATCAGATTGTAAAGATCTTGTAGAAGTTGTTTTGAAGAAATCAAAAGCCCCTTGGTCATCAACAAAAGTGATTGAATCATATGTCTTTCCAACACATTTTTAAATTCTGGACATTTGGAGACAAAATAACATAGTAGCAGACTATTTTGCTTTGAGGGCTGCATCCAGCCAAATTAACTCAACATACTGGAGTTTCAATACTCTCCCAAGCTTGGTCAAGGGTCATCTCAATATGGATAGAAACAATTTTCCTAACATTAGAACTAAAGTCAAAATAATGTAATGGGGATATTTTATAAATCCCCACATTTCAAGTTTGATTTGAGTTTTCATTATATGTAATGGAGGAATTTATCCATATTTTTATTTTCAATCTAGAATATTGGGCCCAACCTCTAGGTATTCAGGTTTGGGTTTGTATGCCACATAGGGGCTATTTCTCTATGTATATATAAATAAAATGTGTGCGGTACCGACCTTTTTATTAAAAAAGAAGTAAACCCTAGGTCATCTCCCATGATGTGGCTTGGGAGAACATGATGCAACATTGACTAATAGCATCCCTTGTGACGTTGGTAGTGTGGACTTAAAGGATTGTAAGTTAAGCACAACGCCCTGTATCTTGCTAGAATCTTTAGTAATGTGAGATTTTGGTTGATACATAGTGTGTAGAATCACATTGATTGGAATAAAGTTTTTGGGCACTTTCATGGGGTCCCGATCATAGGGATATAGTTTTAATATGTACTAATGTTTGAAATAAAAGGAAATGGGATTTTCATTAGAATGTAGTAGCTTGTTTATTGGATACTTGTAGGTTACTGTCTTGCGGGCATATAACAATTATTTGAGATGGATGATAGGAGGTCGATATGGAATACCTATTATGAGAGAATCACATGTGGTGAAATCTTATTAAGTTTGGGTGAATTTTACAGTAAGATGTGCTTGGCGTCCACAGGGAGCAAATCGTGTCCGGAGTTATCGAGTGAAAATGTTATGTTGTCGATTGTTATAAGGGTCACCTGATGACTTAAGTTTTTTGACTAAGTTCAGAGGAGTTGAGTCCCTTAGTCCATAGCGACACCATCCGACGTGGTACAAATATGTGATGTGACCTTATAAGGGAAATTAGGTATTTGTGTTGTGTTTGGACATAACCCTCATGGTCATTGGATAACAAAGTAAGGAAAGTGTTGTACTCGATTGGATGAAGTACTAGGAGATGCACTGAAGACTTAGATTATTGATGTCGGGTCGAGACTTGAGAATAGAACCTAAAATAGAGTGTTGGAGTATGATTAAGCTAAATAATCCCATCGGGGAAGAAGTTAGCTCTGGAAACGTATTTCTAAACTTATACAAAATAGGTGGTGTAGACCCATATAGTACTTGTTGGTCTTATAGATCTAATGACGACTGGCGTGGCCATCACATATATTTAGTTGTGTAGGATTTGGAGATAGGCATAATGATGACCTTGTACCAATGACGGCAATTATAAGGTGGGCATTCATTTAGTTGAGCATTGCCTAAGTAGATGATGGGATACAATCATTATGCGATAGAGTAAACAATAACCTAGGTGTGTTAGGTTGTTCATAAAGTCATGTCGACCCAAAAGATAGATACGGTTGGCATTTGTAAGGTGTCACTCACCAACTGGAGAGGTTCATGTTCATCAAGGATAAAAAAGGGAAGTATCACTCCTAAGGAGGCAATTCCAACGTTGACTTCGCAAAGGATGATAAGATCGTATGTCACTTTCGTCTCGTAAAGGTACATGGCTCATGATCCAATTGTTAAGGTTGGTGACCCAAGACAGGTTATACGGCTAGGTTGGGATCTGATGAGAACATCTAGAATGAGTCATAGGCTTTAATGCATTTGGTATGGATTCATTTTTCATAAACCATAGTCTGTTTTATGCGGATATGATTCTCTTGGAACATTCGTTCATCCATTTTGATTCGTTGTGTTCTTTTGATTCTAGGACCAAGGATTCTGTCCCTCAGTTATGGTATCTTGTAATTGTTTTACATTATTGTCTGGGTTACGATGTGGCTTGACTAAGTATGAGTGCATATGGACATGGTGTGGTCCTAGCATCTCGGTAACTGAGTGGGATCTTATGGGAGATACCCCTTTATTTTCCTCAAGTTTTGTGTACGAGTGGCTACGCATCCTGCTGCACAATTTTCTTATAGTGTCTGTTATCCTTAGATTAACATTTAACTAAGATAGCCGGTGTGGCGGAAACTGGCTCTATTTTCAAGGACTAGGTGATGATTGAGTCAGTGTGGCGGTTAGTGTCTCTATATGTATGAGTAAGAGTATAATTTGAGGATGTCATAAGATGTTAGAAATTGAGGGAACGTAGCACGTAGTGTTGTCCTTATCCTAATAAGAGTAAATGGATTAACATAGTGCTCAAGGGAGTGTTTCGTGGTTGGAAATCCTAGAATGATCCTAGGTTCATTAAAGGATCTTATGGAAGGTATTATTCAGATTCACGATTCGTGACTTAGGTGGTATGTCATTCCTCAGGATATGTGACTAGAGGCACAAGATTGGTATCTAGTCCAAGAAGATATACGTGGTCAAAATGACCCAAGAATTTGAGGAGATTTAGGATTCAAAATCCTAAGAAGTGGAATGATTCCCAATGATGAGTTAGGTTTTCATTGCATGACACTTTTCACTTGGGCAAGTTCGTATAACTAGAGAGTGTTGCCCTGATAGATTTTTCAGGCATTCATTGTGTGTGGCAAGAGAGCCTTAGGACATGATTGAATAAGACCAGCCAACAATTGGAGACTCAGAGACGGTTGTGCAATTTGATTATTAGCCTAATGGTAAGCATTAAGACGTGCCCCATATTGAGTCTGGTAGTGATAGTACTTGTGAAAGGACATGTGATGACTTCCCACTGGTTTATGACTTGAATAACCTAGCCTTGAAGGATCCATATTACTTAGAGAAATAATTTATAACCTTCAGGAAATTGAGAAATTAATGGAATAAAAATTTTGAGGATGAAATTCCCTAAGGAGGAAAGAATGTAACACCCTCCGCCATAATTTTAACCGTACATGTAAAATTTATTGACTTGGTACGACCCATTTATGCTGTAGACTTGGTAAGATGGATCATGGGTCAAATTTGGGTAATGTAATGGCCCTAGTGAGATTAAACGAATTTGTGTGGATTAAAATTTCTATAAGGCATTAGTGAGGTCTTTGAAATAAATAAGGTTGTCGTTCGAACGAGGATGGCTATAATGTTCTAATGAGGCTCGAACAGCCTTATGATGAGAAATACCTATATATTTTCCATCGCTCTCTAGAATCTCATTGGAACACCCTCATTCAAATGAGGTGTGTTATCCTTTGAACGAAGGCTACATTGTCGTTCGAATTAACAAAGATCTTACCCTATTATTAAAATCGTTTTACTCTCATTGGAACTCTCTTTTGAACAAGAGGGGATGTCGTTCCAATGAGAGGGGAAGTCGTTCGAACTACCCTACGAAAATAAGAATTTTCTGCACATTTTAATGTGCTATCGCGATGTGGATCATCGGATTTGATGATATGTAAAACTCTAAACGGATAATATCAAAATGTGTGATAAAGGTTTGATAGACCAATGTGATTAGGCATAAATTCTTCACATTTATCCCCTTAATTTCGGTGTTTACATGATCCCGTGAGGTGTAAATAGCTTGGATTTATCTCATATTTATGCTACTAACCCTTTTTTGCAATTATTTCGTATTTTGTGCGTCTCTTATGTGTTTTACAGGTGTTTCATACAAGTTAGTGCCAAAGAGAACTCAAAACAGTGAAAGAAAACTAAGAAATGAGGAGTTAAAGGGCATTTTTGTAATTTTTCAACCTCATTCTGGAGGTGGGGCCAACTGGAAAATTGAAGAGATTTAAACTACAAGAACACTAGAAAAAACAGCACCTCAATCGGAGTTCCGTTGTGAAAGTTATGAGCAGTCAAAGATAGAAGAAAAAAAGTCAAAGAAGAACCGGACCAATCCGAATCGGACCGATTCGAAATACAAAGTTCCAGTGAACCCCGGACTGAAGATGGATCAAAGTTGATGAAAATTAAAATAACCGATTCGATAATTAGTCACGTTCCGTATCCGTTACAAAATTAGTCACGCTCCAGATCCGTTACAAAATTAGTCATGCTTTCTAAATGTGACAAATTTTTGGATACGGAATTTTTATTTTGTGCTCATCTTTTAGCCCAAAGATTTTTATGTTTTTGCAACTCTTCTAAACGACCTCTAGCCTGTATATTTAGTCATTAGGAGTCTTTTTATACAGATTTCATTTATGTAAAAGCTCCATAACAAGTAGGAACATCTAAGAGAAGAATTTACATATTTCGCACCTTTAATTCAAGAGCTTTTCGAGTTTTTCTTCAAGCTTTGATATCTTCTCACATGGTTGTGTTCTTCAATCTTTCTAACTTTTATTTCCAACACTTTTATTATTATTTATCATATTTCATCTCTCTTTCCAAGCAATTATGAGTTCATGCAACGTAGAAAACGTAGTTTTCATTATTTCACCATGTTAGGCTAGGTTTTTAAGGTTGGGATGCATGAACTCAACCTGATGTGGTAGTTGCATGTGTATAAAACTAGTCCTCTAAATTTAATGGTTTATTACGACCGTATTGTGTAGAAACACAACAATTGTATATCTTTGGATCTCGTTTGCTTCAGGGTAACCGGGATGCTTCACAATGCAATTCGAATGTAACTATCGCAGTACTGATTTACTCGTCCTCTGATTAAGTATGGCTCAGGCTTGAACCTCATATACGTAATACTTGGGCGTACTAAATTATGGGTCTAATTAATCACTTTAATTTACAATTAGTTTTATACCATCAATACACTAGGGTTGAGGGATTGCATTCCCGTCCTGTTTTCTTCATCATATAGTTCGAGTTTTAAATCATTCCTCGTTAGTATTTTAGGTAATTTAGAATAGTTGCATTCCATTCATACTTTAGTTCATTAGTTAACCATTTTTAAAATTGCATCTAGTTGTAGTTATTTCACCAATCAAATCATTTTTTCTTTTCATTTAGAGTCAGAGTTAGGGTTCCTTCGTCTGTCCAACGCCGCTACAACTCGTTTGTCCTATTTCTCTGAGGACCGATACCCGATTTATCGGATTATTACTTGAGCGACAGACTTGCACTAGATCCTAGAGCGTATGCACTTCTGAGACACATTCTTAGTCGCGTCAAGTTTCACAATGCTAAAGGGTTTAGTTTGGTCCATTTTTAGGACTAACCCTTAGGGGTTTTGGAGTATTTAAAGGGAGTTTTGTCTCATTTGAGAAATCCAATCAGATTTTACCTTCTCTCTCTCTAGCTTTTGGAGCTCCTCCTCCACCAAATACCTTACACCACCCTAGCAACACCATCCCTCAACCCCAAACCACCATAGTTTAACCCTTTTACACCACGTTTAAGCCTATAAATCCCATATACACAATTTATTAGGCTAAATATAAATTGTGCAGATGTTTTGGGGGAATTTTTTGAGAAGAAAAAAGAATAAATTATGGATTTTGAAAGGGATTTTCATAAAGCTTTCAAAGAACAATCTTGGTGGATCTAGACAACCTCTTTAAGGCCACCTTAGGAGGTGGGAGGTTGCCATCTTTTTCAACATTCATCCATCCATTTTTGGAGCTTCAATAAAGTGGAAACTCTACTCTTTAGCTTAAGAGCTCTATTTTCCATTATATTAGTCTTGTAATTAGAGTTTGCAAGAGTATAATAAATATATAGTTCAAGAAGGATGATTCTTATGGTTTGTGTAAAATAGTTTATAAATGATTTCAAGAGTTTTGAGTAAAATGATATATTTTAAGAAAAATTGGTATTTAAAAATTATATGGAATAAATGTTTAAAATAACATTTATCTTGTTGAAGATATTTTATGAACAAATGTCTCAAAGTTTGCTTGTAAAATTTGGGATTCTTATAAAGATAGACATTTATTCAAGTTTTGAAGAGAAAAAAAATATTTTTTTCTTGTAAATCATGTTTTGGTAAATATTATGAAATTTTTAGAATAAGCCATGTGTTAAACCCATTTAATGGGATTTTCGGGCTTAAAATCCCTATTCATATGTACATGAACTTGAAGTAATTTGGTAATGAGGTTATAAATAATTTTAATGAAGATTTTAAGGGTTTTGATATAAATCAAAGAAAATTGAAAATTCATCCCTTAAAAGTGTGCAAAAAAGTGTAGAAAATGTGATAAGTGTACTCCATGTAAAAATAAAGAAAAAATCGTTTTCTTGAAAAGTAGCCTTCAAAATGTCAAGTGGTTTTCTTAGTAAGGAGATTAATGAAATGAAGAGATTTAAAACTTGAAAATAGTGTTATCTCTAAAGGTTTAATGAGTGTATATGTGTAAAAACATTTAAGAAGTTAGTGTGTCTAAATTAATATTGTTTTTGAGAAATCAAACTTGTGAAATTGGAGAAAAAGACAAGTTTCGAAATAAAAGGGGTAAATGGAACATTTTTATCAAATAAATATATTTTGAAAGGTGTCACACAAATGGTCCTAAATGAAAGTGATTTTTGGGGTAAAATCAAAGCAAGTGTGTAAAGGATAATAAATGGTGATTTTCAATATGTACCACAAGGTGGGGTGAAATCGCCGAGTTTTGGCTTCTTCCAGTAAAAGTGGCATAATGTGGATATTTTAAAAATATTAGAACACATTAATATGGACTCGAATGAGATCGAAAAAGAATTAAGAAGAGCCTAGAGCCTTGGGGTGAGAGACCCAAAACACTGGCTAGAGCATATAGTGGCGTAGCCATAGGTGTGGAGCCTGTTAAAATATGCGATTATTTTGAGGATTTCGATAAAAGACAATGAGAAAAATAAAACAGTTCAAGAAAAGGATTGTGTGGTGAATATAAGAAAAGACAGCATAACTTGAAATGAAATTGATAATTGTTCTGGTTGAAAGATAATGTGGAAAAGTAATATGAGAAATTGGCTAATTTCCATGTAAATAAAAAGAATGGTAAACTGAAGCGATTAAATAGGTAAATAATCTACCTAAGGAGGTTTTAACCCATAATTATCATAAGTGTGTGATTGCAAAAGGATTTCAATGGAAAAAAAGTATTTTCTAACCCGAAGCGTGCTTGTGTTGAAAGGTCATTTTTAAGGAAAATACTAAGGTAAATTCGGTGTGAGTGAATGAATGATTTTGGTAAAATAAATATTGTTTTAAAACAATTGGTATTTGTTTAAGTATTTTAGCGGGTACAATGTATCAAAAATTTTGGCGAGTTAAGAGAAAAGGGTTTTTTCACAGGATTAATGCGACTAAATTGGAACAAGTAAAATTAATGGAATAAGGACAGTTTCATGCATTAATGTATTTATATGTATATATATTCGGTATTTTCATGTGCACGTAGATATAATGAGTTAGAGTCTTTTTTTGCCGTTCGATTCTATATTGCATTGTATTTCCTACTAGGCATTCGACACATTTCCTCTTCTTTATTAGAGAGGTTGTGTGTGGTTATGTATTTTGAGAGCATTGTACGTATAAGTATACTTTTTTATTTTTTGTTACTATCTCTCAATTCTCAGACTTGAGAGAAGCTTCCCACGGGTCCCACGTGTAGCTTAATATGAATCAGGATTGCATACTAAACAAGTAAAAAGTTAATTAAATAAAACTGGATTAGCAACGTTATTTAGGTTGTCTCATTGCACTTCATACCTAACATTTGGTCGGACTGGGTTAACGCACGAGTAACCCATAATTCGGGCCAGAGTTTTATAAGATCATTCCAATAAGGTAAAAACTAGTGAATTTTTAGTTATTTTAGTGTTTGATGAAAAAATATGCTCCAGTTTAGTTTATTAATAAATCTTTATTTTTTTAATATTTACACAACTTTATTGTCCACGTATATTTTATAGGTGAACTTTTGAGTTCATTGAATGATTTATGTTTACAATGAAGGGTTTAAGATGAAAAATATAAGATTAAAAATGAATAAGTCGATCAAAGATGGTTGGATATGTCTAAGATGACCAAAATGACCATAAAGATAATTAAATCGACTTATAATGGGTGAACATGTCTAAGATGATCAAAATAGTCCTAAAGAGGGCTAAGCATGACTAAAATGGTTAGGTAAGTCTTAAGTGATAAAAATAATCATAAAGATGGATAATTCATTTAAGATGCCTGGAGAAGTCTTAGGGGATCTTATAAGCCTAAAGAGATATATGTTAGCATAAAGAGGGAAACCTTTAAGTTAAGGCTTGTTGCTAAAGGGTTCACTCATACAGAAGATATTGACTATGAGGAAACCTTCTCGCTAGTAGATATCATAAATTCTACCATTATTATCTTATTCATTACGTATTATCTCGATTACGAGATTTGAAAAATGGACATTATGACTCCATTCTTGAATGGTAGTCATAATAAGCGATTCTAGATAATGCAGCCATAGGGTTTCATGGAATAATAAAGGAATTTGTGAAATCATAATAGGTCCATTTCTGGAAATTAACAAGCGTTAAGTTATTGGACCATCCGATTTGATTAGGCAAACAAATCTTTTGTTTTGATCAAGGTTCGAATGGAACTTGTGTTTAGAACTAGAATGAGATAAATTTGGTGGTATTTGTGGTATATTATTTGGATTATGTTCTCCCAATTGGGATAAATGTGGGTGTATGATCATGAATTAAAGTGTGGTTATCCATCTAGTTTGATAAGGAGGACTTAAGAGAAGACACTCATAGCCTTGAAATCGATATTTTTCTAGATCAAAGTAATATACCTTGTGTTTGGCAGTGGACAGCCTCATATATATTAAGTTGTGTACTAGATCGGATATTTGCTTTGCCTTAGGAATAATCTATATATTATAATTTAATCGCTATAAGGAGCACTAGAGTTTAGTAAAGCACATTATCAAGTTCCTAAAAAACACTAGAAATTATATGTTTTTTACTTAAAATAGTCTTTTAATTTTGGGGTACACATACTCAGATTTTCATTCGATAATGATTATAGAAAATCAACCTTAGGATATGTTTTTGCCTTAGGAGGTGGATCCATAATCCGAAGGATTAGTCAATTAAGTATTCTTTATTCCACCATTGAAGACAAATGCGCTACCTCTTAAAAGGTAGCAAAGTAAGTTGTTTGGCTCAATAAATTCGTAAATGAGTTGGGGGTGGTTTCTTTAGTTCAATCTTTTATTATATTTTAATGTGATAAGAGGGCTAAGAACATTGAGATCAAGTATCACCTGATTTGAGACATCCTGTAGAGAGGTAACATCATTGTGACGAAGATTTGATCTTAATACAATGTCATGGATCCTTTTATGAAGATCAGAATAGGTAAGAATTTGTATAGTCATCTGTCGTTAAATGTATAGACATTTGATTTTAAGTCTAAGGAGGAGATTGTGGGGGTTTTATTCTTCAAACCATGTTTATGACATATATTATTTATTCATAAAGGATTGTACGAAACCATTCTAAATATGAATCATGGTTGTGGTATTGCATTATATGTTTGTCTATATATGTATACATGTATTGTTTATGTCAATAAATCATACTTAGTTGGAATTCCAATGAGTAAATCTTGGGTTACTCATGGAAGAAAGGAATTTTGATTTTAGTAGGATTGAATAGTTCATAGTTTAGATACGGAACTAACATATTCTCTTAGTAAAGTTAGGTTTACAATCTTAAATAGTTTGTCTTGACAATGTGAAATTAATAGTTTGAGAACTAGTCTGATAGTTCAAAGAATATTATACTGGTGCATCGGGAATGCAACAAACAAAACGAAGAGTGAAATTTGACATCATTAGAATTCCACAATCGCATGTTTTGAATATGGTTAATAAATTTATAATCTCGAGGCATATGAGTATTGTAATATTCACATAGTCATCTATTTGATTTTCTAATGGGTTATATTCAATATATTCAATAAATGGGACTTTTACGTTGGTGAATCATTATGTGAATAATCCTCGTATCATGTCCTGAAAGAATCCATGTGGAAAATTATTTTGGATTGTAATAACCCCTTGATGAATTTATAACTTGATTCTATTAAAAAAACTCATAAGTGGATGATTTTATTATCCGTTAGAGTATCAAATAAATTATATTTGAGAGTCAGGGAATAAAATATGTGGGTGAAATTAGATTAATGGTACATTGAATTTTACTAAGAGGGTATTAATAACTTAACGTGAGGCATCAAACTACGCACTATCTAATTTTACAAATAAAGCATATCTAGTCATATGATTTTAAGATAATTATATTGGAATCCTTTTGTAATTAGTTCATGGAATTAATCATAACTAAATAGAATAGGTAAAAATATGTAGATGTTAATTATTATTTTTTGTGACAATTTAATTATTTATCTTCAGTCCCTAGTGTAGTCATTAAATAAGCAAGACCCTTTTTCTCAATTTCCTAAAAGTCACGTAGCTAGCATCACTGTCCTATATAAAGGAGCATGAGGTTGAGTTTAACATATACACATCGCGTAAGAGAGGGAGAGGGGGATGACTCGAGATAAATTGTGTTTCATAAGGAGCTAAGAAAAATAGTGGGAGCTCTAAAGTTATTCAAGATCCAACTCTTAATCGGGGGTCCCCACAACTTGATCGATTGAAAGGATCATTTATTAGAAGATCATCGGTGTTTGGTCATCACCTTTTTTAACATTATCTCCTATATTGGATTACCTACAAGACTTGCAAAGGTACGATGATGAAATCTCAGATTTAGTTCTCTAAATTAAAATTTTGTTCTTTAGTTTTCTTAAACACCATGAATCTAAGATCCTTGTAAAAAAATTAATGTGAATCCCAGATGATGTTGAAGAAGATCAAACAAAAATATAGTCAGTTTCAGTTGCATATAGTATAACAATGAAGTTTCTCACTGTTATTATTGTTAGTTCATAACCCAACAAGATATGGGCATCTTTCCAATAATACTAGAGACTGGGTGGAATTATATTTGCCCAAATTTGAGAACATGAAAATTGACTTAGAAAATATGAGGCTTCTTTTCTCTGCTAAGAATATGCTTATACGAAATACCAAAAATTAAGACCGATAACATAAACAAACAAAGAAAACTGGGTACTACCAAGCAAGTAAAGTATCTCACTAAAAACACAGACATATTCATCAAAACTATACACTAAAAACATATTTATCAATAATATACACTGAAATACCACATAAAAGTACAGGGAAATAAGGAGAAATTCAAATATTCCAACAACTTTTTCTCACATCAAGAAGAATTAAGGGAGATTTCTTCGTGAAATAAGATCAAAAGCTATGGTTTGAGGTTTTTCTTTTCTTATCAATACAAAAGGTCAAAATGAGCAAGCATTGCATCACATATAACAAGTTGCATCATACTCTCTAATGGAGACATAGACAATCCGGACAAAGGGGAAAAATGACATGGACTTGCACAAATCCAGTGTCGAACACTATTACAAGACCTTTCCACAAAATGAAATTTATGACTTATAGAGGAAACTATCTGGACTTGCAATACCTACGAAACTTGACACCACTTGGGGTTATATGGGTATGCGGGAAATAAAAAAGATAATAATAAATTGGAACGAGTTATCTGGATGCTGAGGTAAGTGTTAAACACATAGTCCTAAGATAGAAATATCGCCCGCACATTAAACAGTGATGCTTCGAGCCTTAGATAACTGTCCCGAGGATTCAACAACACAATTCATCCAATTGAAGCACTCAATGGATGACTTTAAAACCACAAGAGATTATGCCCAGAATTGGAGTATGAAGAATGACATTTTTGAGAGAGAGAAAGATTGAAAAAAAGTGATTAGAAACTCATCTGCATATCCCTTATATAAAGGGATGCAGAAACCACCCACTCTCCCCAAAACATGGATTACCACTTCTCCCACTAAAACACTCCCAACGACTAATTAAGAAAAACGTGTTTTAATTTTAATCACAAAATAATTTTTAATTAATTAAATAAAATGATTTGTAATATTAATTAAAATTGAATTAAATAAAATTATTTTATGACGAAATTAAAATTAACTCATTATTAGGACCCAAGCCCAAGTCCCAAGCCCCAAGTCTTAATATATAATATAATAATTATATATCTATTTAGGTATAAATACGCCAAATCATCTTAAATCCCCTTAGTGGGACTTGAACTCATGACCTCCCCTAAAGGGGACACAAAATTTACCACTAGGCTACCAGGTCTTATTGTGAGTATATCATTCACACCAATATTTATACACACACACACACAACAATCCCCCACATGAATGAGATACGAGAAGAAGGAATAAAGAAAGTTATGGGCAATAAAAATGTCATTAATAGGCAGGGGTGTCTTTTGGACTTGAACCTTGCTTAGTGTATGTCCATTGGGATTACAAACTATTCAATGAATTACATATCTTGAACTGACCAGTTATTTTGTTAAACGAGTTCAATAGACTACACACATGACAATTTAATACACTTGTGGTTCACAATAGTTTTGCTCATTAAGTCCATGAGCTATATCCCAGTATCATGAGCGCTGTAGAGAATTCAGCCACAATTCCCATAGGTAGCGGCCCCACTACCACACTCACTTAGGTGAGTCTATCAAGAGTGACCTGTCGCATCCCGCTTGAAAATCCAAGCCATAGATTCATTAAGAGTTTAACTCAACCTTTCTCATTACATGTAGCACTACTACTATTATTATTAACACCATAGGGATAAGACAATGATAAATCTTTGTAGCGCTCACATATAATCATCCACAATTAGTTTTCCAATGGAACCTATATCCTGGGATCTCCATTCAGATAGGTTGGGTATCCATCATGATGATTTTACTCATTAGGCCTTAAGCCCATCCCGCTCGATGTTTTGTAAATGATGTCTCTTGACAACCCTTTGGTCAATGGATCTGCTAAATTATCATTTGACCTTACAAAGTCAATGGTTATAATGCTATTAGATATGAGTTATCTCACACTGTTATGCCTGCGAAGAATATGTCTTGAGTTTCCATTGTATGACTTGTTGCTTGCTTTTGCTATTGCAGATGGCAATCACAGTGTATAAGTACCGCAAGTACAGGTTTAGGCCACATTGGAATGTCTCCCAGAAATGTCCGCAGCCACTGGACTTCATCACCTGCTTTGTCTAAAGCTATGAATTCAGACTCCATTGTTGATCTCGCAATGCATGTCGATTTTGAGGATTTCCACGATATGGCAGCCCCGCCTAATGTGAATACATATCCACTTGTATATTTGGATTCCTATGAGTTTGAAATCCATTTAGCACGAGTATAACCTTCAATCACAGTAGGATATGAGACATAATATAAAGCATAATCCAAAGTAAATTTCAAGTATCTCAAAACTCTAACAAGTGCATTCCAGTGAACATTATTAGGATTACAAGTATATCTACTCAATCTCCCTACTTCATATGAAGTATCAGGTCTGGTGCAGTTCATAATGTACATTAGGCTACCAATAATTCTTGAATATTCAAGTTGTGACACAGGTTCTCCTTTATTTTTCTTTAGTTTACTATTTGGATCATAAGGAGTTCTAACAAGAGTAGATTCATATTGATTGAATTTCCTTAACACACTTTCTATATAATGTGATTGTGATAATTTGATTCCCACAGAATCTCCTGTTATTTTAATTCCCAAAATGAAATATGCAACTCCCAAGTTTTTCATATCAAAATTTTCACATAACATCTTCTTAGTGGTTTTTATAGTACTCATAGGTGATCCAAATATTAACATGTTATCAACATACAGGCAAACAATCACACAAGCATCTCTATGGCACTTAAAGTACACACATTTATCAGATTCATTTATTTTTAATCCATCAGTAATCATTATTTGGTCAAATTTTTCATGCCACTGCTTAGAGGCTTGTTTTAGTCCATATAAGGATTTAACTAGATTGCAAACTTTGTTTTCTAATCCCTTTACAACAAATCCTTCTGGTTGATCCATATAAATTTCCTCTTCTAATTCCCCATTTAAAAAAGCAGTTTTAACATCCATTTGATGAATTTACATTTTATAGATGGATGCGAGGGAAAGTAGAATTCTAATAGAAGTAATTCGCGTAATCGGAGAATAAGTGTCAAAGAAATCGATTCCCTCTTTTTATTTATATCCTTTGGCTACTAACCTAGAATTATATTTTTCTATGGATCCATCAGGTTTCATTTTTCTTTTAAAAATCCATTTACACCCTGTGGTTTTACAACCTGGTGGCAAGCTAACCAAATCCCAAATGTGATTATGCATAATAGATTCTATTTCACTATTAACAACCTCTTTCCAAAATGGAGCTTCGGGATAGATAAGAGCATCGTGATAAGATTGAGGATCCCCCTCGAATAAAAATGAAATATAATCAGGCCCAAAAGATTTATCAATTTTACGTCTTTTTCTTTTCCTAAGTTCCTGTATTTCCATATCATTCCCGTGCCTACTACTAGAAGGGATATAAAAGTTTGAAGCAGCCTCCTCAAGTCTAGTAGTGGGATTATGTGGAAAAATATGTTCAAAAAATTATGCGTCACGACATTCAATAATAGTACTTGTACATACACCATCTACATCTGATTTAAACACAAGGAACCTATATGCACTACTCTTTTGAGCATTTCCTATAAATACACAATCAACAGTTTTAGGTCCGAGTTTAGTTCGTTTTGGTGGAGGAAGGACTACTTTTGCTAAACACCCCCACTCTTTTAAGTATTTATATGAAGGCTTTCTTCCTTTACATAATTCATAAGGAGATTTATCAGATTTCTTAGGGGGAATTTTGTTTAAAATATAACAGGCTGCAAGTACGGCTTTACCCCATAAATTGTTTTAACATAGCATTTGCCATATCCTCTAGCGTTTGATTTTTATGTTCCGCCACACCATTTTGTTGTGGACAATATAGTGCCGTAGTTTGATGTATTATGCCATGTATTTTACAAAAATCATTAAAAGGCTCAGAATATTATCCTCCTCTATCTGATCTTACAATTTTAATTTTTTGATTTAGTTGATTTTCAACTTCTGTTTTATATGGTTTGAATTTCTCAAGTGCTTCATCCTTAGATATCAAAAGATACACATAAAAAAAATTCATGTGATCATGTATAAAGGTGATAAAATATTTTTTCCCACCCCTAGTTTGAATTCCTTTTAAGTCACACAAATCAGTATGAATTAATGCCAAAGTCTCAGTAGAGCGTTATATACTTTGAAAAGGTTTTCTTTTGAATTTTGATTCAACACATATTTCACATTTGTGTTCGACATATGCAGGCAGTTTAGGAATATCTCCTAAATTCATTAATCTTCTAAGTGAATCAAAATTAACATGACAAGTCTACTATGCCGTAAATATAAGGAATCAGAGAGATAAGCAGAAGAATTAACTACATTAAAAACAAAGTCAACAGTTACATTTAATTTGAATAATCCCTCACACATGTAACCCTTTCCACAAACACCCCATTTTTAGATAAAACAAATTGATCAGATTCAAAAACCATTTTAAAACCCTTTTTACTCAACAACGATCCTGAGACCAAATTTTTCCTAATGTCGGGCACGTGCAAAACCTCGTTCAACATCAGGACTTTTCCAAAAGTGAATTTTAAATCCACCTTCCCTTTTCTAGCAATAGCAGCTACAGAAGAATTGCCCATGTAGAGCTTTTCATCACTTCCCACCACATCGTCGTGGGAAAAAATACTCCTGTCTCCACAGATGTCTCGGGTGGTCCCATTGTCCACCCACCAGTCCTTAATGTTGCTAACCAGGTGTGCCTCTGAAATAACACCTGAAAAATTATCGCCCATTTGGTTTTTTGAAATTCTCATTGTTTTTCCTTTTGAAGCAGTCTTGGGCTCGATGTCCAGGTTTACACCAAACAAAACATTCTCCCCGAATTTTTTAATCCCACTTTTAGGTTTCGTAAAATTATTTGGTGCTTTTACTTTTCCCATAAGTTTATGTTGGTACTTATTTGGCTTAAACTGATTTTTCGTCCCCCCACTACTTTCAGCAATGTTTTCTTTGGCATCAATAGCCGTGGCAACGTCTCTTTTTTCCTTAACGTAATTATCCTCTTCAATTCTATGTCTAATAGTGAGATCTTACATAGTCATATCTTTACGTTTATGTTTAAGGCCATTTCTAAATTCTTTTCAGGAAGGGGGAAGTTTCTCAATAATAGATGCGACTTGAAAAGCCTCACTAATTGACACACCCTCGGGATGAATTTTGTGAATAATGACTTGAAGTTCTTCTAATTGTGACAAAATAGATTTTTCGTCAACCATTTTAAAATCCAGAAAATGACTAACAAAAAATTTCTTACTTCCAGCATCTTCAGTTTTATATTTCTCATCTAACATCAACCATAACTCTCTAGCAGTGGGGACAGAAAAATAAATATCATACAGGGCATCATCCAAATTGTTCAGAATATGATTTTTGCACATAAAATCATATTTTTCCCAAAGTTCATTAACAGCAGTTTTTGCAGGTTTGGTATCTTCAGAATTATCTTCTTTAACTTCTAACGTGTGATCGAGTCCAATAGGTTCAGATAAAATTGCATTTTTTATTGCCAACGTTTAAAATTCAAACCAACAAATTTTTCAGGCCTAGTAGAGGCGATAGCGGCAGAATCAAATTTTCCCATTTTATGAATATAAAATGATATTTCTGTCTTAGATTGTTATATGCATATACGGGAAAATAAAAAAGATAATAATAAATAAGAATGACTTATCTAGATGCTTAGGTGTGTGTTAGACACACAGTCCTAAGATAGAAATATCGCCCGCACGTTAAACAGTGATGCTTCGAGCCTCAGATAACCGTCCCCAGGATTCAACAGCACAATTCATCTGATTGAAGCACTCAATGGACGACTTTAAAAACACAAGAGATTAGGCCCAGGATTGGAGTATGAAGAATGACGTTTTTGAGAGAGAGAGAGAGATTGAAAAAAAGTGATTAGAAACTGATCTGCATATCCCTTATATAAAGGGATGCAGAAACCACCCACTCCCCCCAAAACGTGGATGACCACTTCTCCCACTAAACCTCTCCCAACGACTAATTAAGAAAAACGTGTTTTAATTTTAATCAGAAAATAATTTTTAATTAATTAAATAAAATAAGTTTTAATATTAATTGAAATTGAATTAAATAAAATTATTTAATGACGAAATTAAAATTAACTGATTATTAGGACCCAAGACCCAAGACCCAAGACCCAAGACCCAAGCCCAAGTCCCAAGTACCAAGTCTTGATATATAATATAATAATTATATATCTATTTAGGTATAAATACCCCAAATCCTCTTAAATCCCCTTAGTGGGACTTGAACTCATGACCTCCCCTAAAGGGGACACAAAATTTACCACTAGGATACAAGGTCTTATTGTGAGTATATCATTCACACTAATAGTTATACACACATAAACAACAATTCCCCACATGAATGAGATACGAGAAGAAGGAATAAAGAAATTTATGGGCAATAAAAATGTCATTTATAATCAGAGGTGTCTTTTGGACTTGAACCTTGCTTAGTGTATGTCCATTGGGATTACAAACTATTCAGTGAATTACATATCTTGAACTAACCAGTTATTTTGGTAAACCAGTTCAATAGACTACACACATGACACTTTAATACACTTGTGGTTCACAACAATTTTGCTCATTAAGGCCATGAGCTATATCCCAGTATCATGAGAGCTCTTGAGAATTCAACCACAATTCCCATAGGTAGCGGCCCCACTACCACGCTCACTTAGGTGAATCTATCAAGAGTGTCCATCCACTTCCCGCTTGAAAATTCAATCCATAGATTCATAAAGAGTTTAACTAAAAATTTCTCATTACAGGAGCACTATTATTATTATTATTATTATTATTAACACCATAGGGATAAGACAATTATAAGTCTTTATAACGCTCACATATAATCATCCATAATTAGTTTTCCCATGGAACTTATATCCTGGGATCTCCGTTCAGATAGGTTGGGTATCCATCATGATGATTTTACTCATTAGGCTTTAAGCCCATCCCCCTCGATGTTTTGTAAATGATAACTCTTGACAACCCTGTGGTCAACAGATCAGCTAAATTATCATTTGACCTTACAAAGTCAATGGTTATAATGCCATTAGATATGAGTTTTCTCACACTGTTATGCCTACGAAGAATATGTCTTGACATTCCATTGTAGGACTTGTTGCTTGCTTTTGCTATTGCCACTTGGCAATGACAGTGTATAAGTACCGCAGGTACAAGTTTAGGCCACATTGTCACGTCTGCCAGAAATGTCCTCAGCCACTCGGCTTCTTCACCTTCTTTGTCTAAAGCTATGAATTCAAACTCCATTGTTGATCTCGTAATGCATGTCTGTTTTGAGGATTTCCACGATATGGCAGTCTCGGCTAATGTGAATACATATCCACTTAGAGATTTGGATTCCTCTGAGTATGGAATCCAATTAGCATCAGTATAACCTTCAATCACAGCAAGATACAAGACATAATGTAAAACATAATCCATAGTAAATTTCAGGTATCTCAAAACTCTAACAAGTGCATTCTAGTGATAATTATTAGGGTTACAAGTATATCTACTCAATCTCCCTTTTGCATATGAAATATCAGGTCTGGTGCAGTTCATAATGTACACAAGGCTACCAATAATTCTTGAATATTGAACTTGTGACACAGGTTCTCCTTTATTTTTTTTTAGTTTACTATTTGGATCATAAGGATATCTAACAGGAGTAGATTCATATTGATTGAATTTCCTTAACACACTTTCTCTATAATGTGATTGTGATAATTTGATTCCCATAGAATCTCGTGTTATTTTATTGCCCAAAATGAAATCTGCAACTCCCAAGTTTTTCATATCAAATTGTTCACATAAAATCTTTTTAGCGGTTTTTATAATACTTATATGTGATCCAAATATTAACATATCATTAACGTATAGGCAAACAATCACACAAGCATCTCTATGGCACTTAAAATACACACATTTACCAGATTCATTTATTTTAAATCCATCAATAATCATTACTTGATCAAATTTCTCATGTCACTGCATATGGGCTTGTATAAGTCCGTATAAGGATTTAACTAGCTTGTAAACTTTGTTTTCTAATCCCCTTATAACAAATCCTTCCGGTTGATCCATATAAATTTTCTCTTCTAATTGCCCATTTAAAAAAGCAGTTTTAACCTCCATTTGAGGAATTTCCATTTTATAGATGGATGCGAGGGAAATTAGAGTTCTAATAGAAGTAATTCGCGTAACCGGAGAATAAGTGTCAAGAAATCGATTCCCTTATTTTGTTTATATCCTTTGCTACTAACCTAGCCTTATATTTTTCTTTGGATCCATCAGGTTTCATTTTTCTTTTAAAAATCCATTTACACTTTATGGTTTTACAATCTAGTGGAGAGCTAACCAAATCCCATGTGTGATTTTGCATAATAGATTCTATTTCACTATTAACAGCCTTTTTCCAAAATGGATCTTCGGGAGAGATAAGAGCATCGTGATAAGATTGAGGATCCCCCTCGGACAAAAATGAAATATAATCGAGCCCAAAAGATTTACCTATTTTACGTATTTTACCTTTCCTAAGTTCCTGTATTTCCATATCATTCTCTTGCCTACTACTAGATCGCATATAAATGTTCGAAGGATCATCCTCAAGTCTAGTAGTGGGATTCTGTGGAAAAATATGTTCAAAAAATTCTGCTTCACGAAATTCAATAATTGTATTTATATATACAGTATCTACATCTGATTTACACACAAGGAACCTATATGCACTATTGAATTGAGCATTTCCTATAAATACACAATCAAAAGTTTTAGGTCCGAGTTTAGTTCGTTTTGGTGGAGGTAGGACTACTTTTTCTAAACACCCCCACACTTTTAAGTATTTATTTGAAGTCTTTCTTCCTTTCCATAATTCATAAGGAGATTTATCAGATTTCATAGGGGGAATTTTGTTTAAAATATAACAGGCTGAAAGTACCGCTTCACCCCATAAAATGTGAGGAAGACCCGAGTTGTTTAACATAGCATTTACCATATCCTTTAGCGTTTGATTTTTACGTTCCGCCACACCATTTTGTGGTGGACAATATGGTGCCGTAGTTTGATGTATTATTCCATGTATTTTACAAAACACAATAAAAGGCTCAGAATATTCTCCTCCTCTATCTAATCTTACAATTTTAATTTTTTGATTTAATTGATTTTCAGCTTCTGTTTTATATAATTTTAATTTCTCAAGTGCTTCATCCTTAGATCTCAAAAGATACAGGTAACAAAATTTTGTGTGAACATCTATAAAGGTGACAAAATATTTTTTCCCACCCCTTGTTTGAATTCCTTTTAAGCCACACAAATCGGTATGAATTAATCCCAAAATCTCAGTAGAGAATTGTATAATTTGAAAAGGTTTTCTTTTGAATTTTGATTCAACACATATTTCACAAATGTGTTCAACATTTTCATGCAGTTTAGGAATATCTCCTAATTTCTTTAATGTTATAAGTGAAGAAAAATTAACATGCCCAAGTCTACTATGCCATAAACATAAGGAATCCGAGAGATAAGCAAAAGATTAACTACATTAAAAACAGAGTCAACGGTTACATTTAATTTGAATAATCCCTCACACATCTAACCCTTTCCCACAAACACCCCATTCTTATATAAAACAAACTGATTAGATTCAAAAACCATTTTAAACCCCTTTTTACTCAACAGCGAGCTTGAGACCAAATTTTTCCTAATGTCGGGAATGTGCAAGACCTCGTTCAACGTCAGAACTTTTCCAGAAGTAAATTTTAAATCGACCTTCCCTTTTCCAGCAACAGCAGCTACTGAAGAATTACCCATGTAGAGCTTTTCATCACTTCCCACCACCTCATAGTGGGAAAAAACACTCGTGTCTCCACAGATGTGTCGGGTGGCCCCAGTGTCCCCTCACCAGTGCTTAATGTTGCAAACCACGTGTGCCTCTGAAATAAAAGAAGAAAAATTATTAGTTTCAACAATTGAAGCTTGTGCACCACCATTAGGTTTTTTGAAATTCTCATTCTTTTTCCTTTTGAAGCAGTCTTGGGCTCGATGTCCAGGTTTACCACAAACAAAACATTCTCCCCCGAATTTTTTAATCCCACCTTTAGGTTTCGTAACATTATTTGGTGCTTTTCCTTTTCCCTTAAATTTATGTTGGTACTTATTTGGCTTAAACTGATTTTTGGTCCCCCCACTACTTTCAGCAATGTTTGCTTTGGCAGCCGTAGCCGTGGCAATGTCTATTTTTTCCGGAACGCAATTATCCTCTTCAATTCTAAGTCTAACAGTGAGATTTTCCATAGTCATATCTTTACGTTTATGTTTAAGGTCATTTCTAAATTTTTTCCAGGAAGGGGGAAGTTTCTCAATAACATATGTGACTTGAAAACCCTCACTAATTGAGATACCCTCAGCATGAATTTAATGAATAATGACTTGAAGTTCTTCTAATTGTGACAAAACAGATTTTTCGTCAACCATTTTAAAATCCAGGAAACGACTAACAATAATTTTTTTACTTCCAGCATCTTCAGTTTTATATTTCTTATCTAACATCAACCATAACTCTCTAGCAGTGGGGACAGAAAAATAAATATCATACAGGGCATCATCCAAATTGTTCAGAATATGATTTTCGCAATTAAAATAAGATTTTTCCCAATGTTCATTAACAACCGTTTTTGCAGGTTTGGTCTCTTCATAATTATCTTCCTTAACTTCTAACGTGTGATCGAGTTCCAATAGGTTTAGATAAAATTGCATTTTTCGTTTCCAACGTTTAAAATTCAAACCAACAGATTTCTCAGGCCTAGCAGTGGCGATAACGACAGGATCAAATTTTCCCATTGTAGGAATATAAAATGATATTTCTGTCTAAGATTATTATATGCGTATACAGGAAAATAAAAAAGATAATAATAAATTAAAACGACTTATCTAGATGCTGAGGTGAGTGTTAGACACACAGTCCTAAGACAAAAATATCCACCGCACGTTAAACAGTGATGCTTCGAGCCTCAGATAACCGTCCCCAGGATTTAACAGCACAATTCATCTGATTGAAGCACTCAATGGATGACTTTAAAACCACAAGAGATTAGGCCCAGGATTGGAGTATGAAGAATGACGTTTTTGAGAGAGAGAGAGAGATTGAAAAAAAGTGATTAGAAACTGATCTACATATCCCTTCTATAAAGGGATGCAAAAACCACCCACTCCCCCCAAAACGTGGATGACCACTTCTCCCATTAAACCACTCCCAATGGCTAATCAAGAAAAACGTGTTTTAATTTTAATCATAAAATAATTTTTAATTAATAAAATAAAATGATTATTAATATTAATTAAAATTGAATTAAATAAAATTATTTAATGACAAAATTAAAATTAACTGATTATTATGACCCAATACCTAAGCCCAAGTCCCCAAGTACCAAGTCTTGATATATAATATAATAATTATATATCTATTTAGGTATAAATACCGCCAATCCTCTTAAATCCTCTTAGTGGGACTTGAACTCATGACCTCCCCTAAAAGGGACACAAAATTTACCACTAGGATACAAGGTCTTATTGTGAGTATATCATTCACACCAATAGTTACACACACACACACACAACAATTCCCCACATGAATGAGATACGAGAAGAAGGAATAAAGAAAGTTATGGGCAATAAAAATGTCATTTATAGGCAGATGTGTCTTTTGGACTTGAACCATGCTCAGTGTATATCCATTGGGCTTACAAACTATTTAGTGAATTATATATCTTGAACATACCAGTTATTTTGTTAAACCAGTTCAATAGACTACACACATGACACGTTAATACACTTGGGGTTCACAACAGTTTTGTTCATTAAGTCCATGAGCTGTATCCCAGTATCATGAGAGCTCTAGAGAATTCAACCACAATTCCCATAGGTAGCAGCCCCACTACCACACTCACTTAGGTGAATCTATCAAGAGTTTCCTGTCACATCCCGCTTGAAAATTCAAGCCATAGATACATTAAGAGTTTAACTTAATGTTTCTCATTACAGGTGGCACTACTACTATTATTATTAACACCAGGGATAAGACAACGATAAGTCTTTGTAGCGCTCACATATAATCATCCATAATTAGTTTTCCCATGGAACCTATATCCCGGGATCTCCATTCAGATAGGTTGAATATACATCATGATAATTTTACTCATTAGGCTTTAAGCCCATCCCCCTCGATGTTTTGTAATTAATATCTTCGGACAACCCTTTGGTTAACGAATCTGTTAAATTATCGTTTGACCTCACAAAGTCAATGGTTATAATGCCATTAGATATGAGTTGTCTCACACTGTTATGCCTACGAATAATATGTCTTGACTTTCCATTGTAGGACTTGTTGCTTGCTTTTGCTATTGCCGCTTGGCAATCACAGTATATAAGTACCACAAGTACAGGTTTAGGCCACATTGGAATGTCTGCCAGAAATGTCCTCAGCCACTCGTCTTTTTCACCTGCTTTGTCTAAAGCTATGAATTCAGACTCCATTATTGATCCCGCAATGCATGTCTGTTTTGAGGATTTCCACGATACGGTAACCCCGCCTAATGTGAATACATATCCACTTGTAGATTTGGATTCCTCTGAGTCTGAAATCCAATTAGCATCAGTATAACTTTCAATCACAGCAGGATATGAGACATAATATAAAGCATAATCCAAAGTAAATTTTAGGTATCTCAAAATTCTAATAAGTGCATTCCAGTGATCATTATTAGGAATACAAGTATATCTACTCAATCTTCCTACTACATATGCAATATCAGGTCTAGTGCAATTCATAATGTACATTAGGCTACCAATAATTCCTGAATATTCAAGTTGTGACACATGTTCTCCTTTGTTTTTCTTTAGTTTACTATTTGAATCATAGAGAGTTCTAACAGGAGTAGATTCATATTGATTGAATTTCCTTAACACACTTTCTATCTAATGTAATTGTGATAACTTGATTCCCACATAATCTCGTATTATTTTAATTACCAAAATAAAATCTGCCACTCCCAAGTATTTCATATCAAATTGTTCACATAACATCTTCTTAGTGGTTTTTATAATACTCATATGTGATCCAAATATTAACATATCATCGACGTATAGGCAAACAATCGCACAAACATCTCTATGGAACTTAAAATACACACATTTATCAGATTCATTTATTTTAAATCCATCATTAATCATTACTTGATCAAATTTTTCATGCCACTGCTTAGGGGCTTGTTTTAGTCCATATAAGGATTTAACTAGCTTGCAAACTTCATTTTATAATCCCTTTACAACAAATCCTTTCGATTGATCCATATAAATTTCGTTTTCTGATTCCCCATTTAAAAAAATTAGTTTTAACATTCATTTGATGAATTTACAATTTATAGATGGATGCCAGGGAAATTAGAATTCTAATAGAAGTAATTCGCGTAACCGGAGAATAAGTGTCAAAGAAATCAATTCCCTCCTTTTGTTTATATCCTTTGGCTACTAACCTAGCCTTATATTTTTCTATGGATCCATCAGGTTTCATTTTTCTTTTAAAAATCCATTTACACCCTATGGTATTACAACCTGGTGGCAAGCTAACCAAATCCCAAGTGTGATTTTGCATAATAGATTCTATTTCACTATTAACAGCCTCTTTCCAAAATGGATCTTCGGGAGAGATAAGAGCATCGTGATAAGATTGAGGATCCCCCTCGGAGAAAAATGAAATATAATTAGGCCCAAAAGATTTATCTATTTTACGTCTTTTACTTTTCCTAAGTTCCTGTATTTCTATATCATTCTCTTGCCTACTACTAGAAGGGATATAAATGTTCGAAGGATCATCGTCAAGTCTAGTAGTGGGATTATGTGGAAAAATATGTTCAAACAATTCTGCATCACGAGATTCAATAATAGTATTTGTAGATACACTATCTACATCTGATTTAAACACAAGGAACCTATATGCACTACTCTTTTGAGCATTTCCTATAAATACACAGTCAACAGTTTTAGGTCTGAGTTTAGTTCATTTTGGTGGGGGCATGACTACTTTTCCTAAACACCCCCACACTTTTAAGTATTTATGTGAAGGCTTTCTTCCTTTCCATAGTTCATAAGGAGATTTATCAGATTTCTTAGGGGGAATTTTGTTTAAAATATAACAGGCTGAAAGTACCGCTTCACCCCATAAATTGTGAGGAAGACCCAAGCTGTTTAACATAGCATTTACCATATCCTTTAGCATTTGATTTTTATGTTCCTCCACACCATTTTGTTGTGGACAATATAGTGCCGTAGTTTGATGTATTATGCCATGTATTTTACAAAAATCATTAAAAGGCACAGAATATTCTCCTCCTCTATCTGATCTTACAATTTTAATTTTTTGATTTAGTTGATTTTCAACTTTTGTTTTATATAGTTTGAATTTCTCAAGTGCTTCATCCTTAGATCACAAAAGATACACATAAAAAAAATTCGTGTGATCATGTATAAAGGTGATAAAATATTTTTTCCCACCCCTTGTTTGAATTCCTTTTAAGTCACACAAATTAGTATGAATTAATGCCAAAATCTCAGTAGAGTGTTGTATACTTTGAAAAGGTTTTCTTTTGAATTTTGATTCGACACATATTTCACATTTGTGTTCGACATATGCAGGCAGTTTAGGAATATCTCCTAAATTCATTAAACTTCTAAGTGAAGCAAAATTAACATGTCCAAGTCTACTATGCCTTAAATATAAGGAATCAGAGAGATAAGCAGAAGAATTAACTACATTAAAAACAGAGTCAACAGTTTCATTTAATTTGAATAATCCCTCACACATGTAACCCTTTCCCACAAACACCCCATTTTTAGATAAAACAAACTGATCAGATTCAAAAACCATTTTAAAACCCTTTTTACTCAACAGCGAGCCTGAGACCAAATTTTTCCTAATGTCGGGCACGTGCAACACCTCGTTCAACGTTAGGACTTTTCCAAAAGTGAATTTTAAATCCACCTTCCCTTTTCCAGCAATAGCAGCTACTGAAGAATTGCCCATGTAGAGCTTTTCATCACTTCCCACCACATCGTAGTAGGAAAAAACACTCCTGTCTCCACAGATGTGTCGGGTGGTCCCAGTGTCCCCCCACCAGTCCTTAATGTTGCTACCAGGTGTGCCTCTGAAATAACAGTAGAAAAATTATCCCCCATGAGGTTTTTTGAAATTCTCATTGTTTTTCCTTTTGAAGCAGTCTTGGGATCGATGTCCAGGTTTACCACAAACAAAACATTCTCCCCTGAATTTTTTAATCCCACCTTTAGGTTTCGTAATATTATTTGGTGCTTTTCCTTTTCCCTTAAATTTATGTTGGTACTTATTTGGCTTAAACTGATTTGGTCCCCCCACTACTTTCAGCAATGTTTGCTTTGGCAGCCATAGCCGTTGCAACATCTCTTTTTTCCTTAATGTAATTATCCGCTTCAATTCTAAGTATAACAGTGAGATCTTCCATAGTCAGTGTGATAACCCGCTCACCAAAATATAGGGTGGCCAGCCCAATACTCGAATATAACGGATTCATAGATGGAATCATTCTCAGCATCATAATAAAAATATAGAGTATCCAGGATAACCACCCAATATTTCAGAAAACGGGTTGCCAAAATTTTGAATTTAAAGTAAATAAAGGAAAACAAACAACCCAAATCCTGAAAAGATAGGGGAAACCCCAAGAGTATATATATATAATAGCAACAAGTATAAGATATAGGACCGAATATGATGTCGGCCCACAGAATCTACATCAATGTTGAACAATTCAATAATTTATATAATACATTTCATTAGACATTTACAAAAGCTTCGGCCTTTCGCCTGAGTAAAGAGACCCGATCATAGCTAGAATATAAAATGAAAACGTCTATACCAAATGTCCCGTAATACCCGCAAAGCATCCCGGCTCGCCGAGAACATCGGAATAGGAATTCAAATCAAGCATCCTTGCGGCGGAGTACCTGAGCGGAGGCAAGGTGTATATGAAACAAGAAATGTAAACGGGTCAGGGCCCAGTTCTATATGATTACCAGATGAATAAAAAGTATGATAGTTATGAACATCATCATGTTAAAAAAGATAAAATCTATCTACACAGTTCTAAACATGAACTAAGGAAAAGAAGAAAAGAATGAATTTAATTTAATTAAGCAGGGGAAAAGAAAGATAAACATAAATAAAGACTTCCACTAAATACACCGATTCATTTCATAGTTTATTCCTTATCAGGAAATTATAAATATAATTATAAGCTCTTTATGGCTTTTTATTTCAATTACATGCCCATCCTGGCATTACCATTCCTTAGCAGGAATATAATCAACATTAAATGCTCTTTGTGTCATTATACTGTGCTCTTTGTAGCACCTCTTTATGCTCTTTATGGAATATCACAAACATCAAGTCCCACTTGATTATGAACTGTTATATTTATATACATATAACGAATTCTAAGACCGCCCCTCCGAGTTTACCCACTGGGCGCGCCCCTAAATGACCATCATCTTCCAGGGCCTATCTATACAAGACAACCTGGGCACCTATCGCAATACGTCGAGAAGCGTCCATATGCCTGCGGGAGAGTCAAGACCACACCCGAAATCTCCTCACCAGCGCAGAAAACATAACACATCGCTCATATGGCCTATGGACTATATCCACCCTGCGTTAATTTGTCAGGGGGCATCACCTCATGCGCGAACTTCCCTTATGATGTCATTTAGAGAGGTGTGTTTGAACCATTTTATTTATCATTTTCAAAATCAAGTAAATTGTCATTTACCAGTTTCATGATTAAGTAAATTATCATTTACTAAAATCAATACCATTTCCATTTCATTTCATCTCCATGTGTATGTTTCATTTTATCCGAAACCATTACCATTTACTTTTTGTAAATAATATAACTTATCATCCGGAGCCATACGATAAATTATATCGTTGCTACAACCTCAAAGGAGTAATTGAAACTCTTAATTAACTCCAAACATTTCAGGGTGTTATTTTAAAACCCTGATACTATCATATCTCAAAGGAATGAGTGAACTTTCAATTTATTCCGCCAACTTACACTTATGGTGTTATTATAAACCATTAGGACTAATATAGCTCGAATGAGCTCCTAAAGTCTCCCAAACATAATACTATAACTCTTAGTTTTATAGTAATTGACTAGAAGAAAAGAATGCCCTAACATCAATAGGCATAACCCCGAAAAAGTCCCCACCTAACCCATTCCTAGTGTAGGGAAAGTAACTAACTCAATTAAAAGTCCAGAACATTTAGTTTACTACATTAAAGAAGGTTGCTTGGCCCTAGACTTACAGAAAATGGATAAAAATTGCGTTAGAAAAACAACTCAAAAATAGCCTGATTTCGAATCGATTCGCCCAAAAGCGAATCGATTCGGATGACAAATCCAACATTCTGCCTTAGCCGAATCGATTCGGCCTTAACCCGAATTGATTCGGGTTTGTAGACCTGTAGGATGACCCCTTAGCGAATCGATTCGCCCTAGGGCCGAATCGATTCGCCCCTGCGATTTGGCCAAGAATGGCTACGAAGGGTATTGAACCCTAATTTCTCCAAACCCCAAATCTCTTCCATTTTACACACAACCAACAATATTTATCTACCCCAAATTCATCCTACATGATTAATAACCATTATAGTCCACAATTTTATCATCAAAACAAAGATTAGGGTTTAATTCCCATAAATTCCATTTTTGATCTCCAAATGAATATACATAATTATCATACAAATTATTCAACTTGAATCACATATTAGCAAGTAGAAAACTTGCCTTAGAGTTGCAAATTTAGATTTCTTGGTGGTAGAAGCAATCTCCCATCTTCCATCTTCATTTTCTCTCTTCTTTCTCCACTTTTCTCTTCTTCTTTCTTTCTCTCCTTTTCTCTCTATATTTAAGGCATAAATTAGGAAATTAGGGGATTTAGAATACTAAAAATCGGGGCTTAACATAATTCTCCCAACTTATGTGGTTAATACCACATTAAAATGACTCGCAAATACGCATATAAGCTAAAACCAGGTAAAAGTGCCCGAAATACAAAAATATAATATGGCACTTATTTTGACTGTCTCGCACCTTCCGAGACTAACTACACCCTCTAAATTGGCATCCGAGAATTTTATAAATTATTTTAAGTTCCAATATCATTTAAACCAAAATGCCATTTAAAATACATGACACTATAAATCATACCACATGAAGATATTTACCTACATAATCAGTAAATATACAACATCCTAGTAAATATTAACTTCTATCTCATTCAATTAATATTTACTCCAGTTTCCACATTTTATATAATCACCTTATGCGGTAAAATTAATATAAAATGAGCCTCCCATAATCGAGGGTTCTTACAGTCAGATCTTTACGTTTATGATTAAGGCCATTTCTCAATTCTTTCCAGGAAGGGGGAAGTTTCTCAATAACAAATGCGACTTGAAAACCCTCAGCATGAAGTTCATGAATAATGACTTGAAGTTCTTCTAATTGTGACAAAATAGATTTTTCGTCAACCATTTTAAAATCCAGAAAACAACTAATAATAAATTTCTTACTTCCAGCATCTTCAGTTTTATATTTCTTATCTAACATCAACCATAACTCTCTAGCAGTGGGGACAGAAAAACAAATATCATACGCGGCATCATCCAAATTGTTCAGAATATGAATTTTGCACATAAAATCAGATTTTTCCCAAAGTTCATAAACGTCAACTTTTACAGGTTCGGTATCTTTAGAATTATCTTCCTTAACTTCTAACGTGTGATCGAGTTCCAACAGGTTTAGATAAAATTTCATTTTTTATTGCCAACGTTTAAAATTCAAACCAACAAATTTTTCAGGCCTAGCAGAGGCGATAGCGGCATGATCAAAATTTCCCATTGTACGAATATAAAATGATATTTCTGTCTTAGATTGTTATATGCATATACGGGAAAATAAAAAAAGATAATAATAAATTGGAACGACTTATCTAGATGCTGAGGTGTGTGTTAGACACACAGTCCTAAAACAGAAATATCGCCCGCACGTTAAACAGTGATGCTTCGAGCCTCACATAACCGTCCACAGGATTGTCACACCCTAACCCCATTAGGATATAATTAACTAAATAGTTTACAAACCACAATTATAATTTATTTATTATTTAGGTAATACATATTTAAACAACTTCAAGGTTAAAATGCGGAATATTAAAAAAAAAATTCCAATCGTTTTAAGGAGACATAATTTCAACATAACTCACATATCATTTAACTTAATTACAACAAGTGCAGATTATAAAACAAGCTAACAAGACCCTACTTCTATGTACTCAACCTCCTAGACCTGGCAGTGGCAGCTGGAAAACCTGAAAATGTAAACATATAAAACCATGAGTTTAAAAACTCAGTGAATGTACTACAGCTATCTATAGTAAAAGTACTATATTAACATATCAACATAACAATATATACATCTCTGTGCCAAATTAGGCCATATACATATCCGGAGTTAATAAACCCCACATCTCCTGCCCGTAGGCAATGATCATATCCATAGGTTTTAAAAACCTAACATCTCCTGAATTGCATAGCAACTCAACATATCCTGACTCTTATAAAGTCATAACATCTCAACATCTCTTGGCTTTTAAATAAGCCATAACATCTCAACATCTCTTGGCTTTTAAATAAGCCATAACATATCAACATCTCATGACTTTTAAATAATCCATATCATCTCAACATATGCTATATATATGTCATATCCAAAATCAACTCAGTAAGTACACTCACCTTGTGTTGTCAATTATGTATTCACGTTTCCCTCGGGAGGGGCTGAACTTGGTTGATTCGACCTTACACCTGTTAATCAAACTAAATCAGTATTGAAACTCAATCATAAGTATTATCTTAATATAATTATGTAACTTTAAATAAGTACACAACCACAATATGATTCTACTCAAGTCATATTCCATGAAACATATGTAAAGACGAAACGATGGTTTATATGTTGATAAGGTCATGAACATTCAACCCTAGAAACTACCTCGTAAGGAATTTATAACTAAACTCAAGAAAACATAAAAGTATACTTCTGAATATATACGCACATAAAACATGTACACAAAATACCCTTGGGAAGGAGAAGATAAAAACATTCTTTCATGGGGTATCCAATATGGCCTCAAATCATTGTCCTCCATAATTAACCATCCCATATTCATAAATAGTACACATACAGGTGTCAAAGCTTATAAATATGAAAACATATCTGAATATACTTTCCGTTACAAGTGACGGTGTGATTTTTCAAGCTTCCTAGGGCAAGTTATGGCCATTTCTTTACAACACAAGAAATCTGTCCTACAAACTCCTCTATTGTTCCTTTGACTTCCAAGAATTTTCATACTTTTTCTACAACATAACTTTCCATGATTTTCGACAAACTTTCATTAGACATACTGAATAGTACATAATTAAAGTTTCATAATATTTGGACTTCATTTGCTATCTCAAAAGCTTGACCAAACTTAGGGCATACCGAAATGAAATATACAAACAGCAACTATATACCAACTTACAACCATCACTAAGACCTAACCATAAGGAGTTAAATTCTGATTTTCGGATATGATATGAATATATAAGTCTATCTTCATATCCAATTGGAATTTCTGAATTCCAATAAGCACACAAAGAGATATGCAAGTTTGAATACAAAGGGTTTCAATACAAAACAATATGACCTATAACACCACTTATCTCACATATGAACCAATACATATTATCACAAAGGAGGATGGAATTTGGATCAATGATTCACGATTTATATACTTTGAAATAAGTATAATAGAAGATTAAAACAATATTAACACATAATATTACCTTGGAAACACCTTAAGGATTTTCTTGGAATTGTTTTCCTAGATTTTCCTTGTAACCCTTTCTTCCTTAACTTCTACCTCTCTTTCCTCAAGCTAATATCACCTCAAACTGAACCTAGGGACTTATTTGCTGAAGAAATAAGGTTAAGGGAGAGTTTTAAGTCGGCCAAGGCTGCCTCCCAATCCATCCAATCAAATTAAAACATTTGGTTTAAATAAAAGACAATTTACCACTTAAGGGAATTGACAGATTCGCCCCTTCTCGTAATTTCGACCTAATTTCTTACTCGAACATCCGTTTGATGCACCGTTTGTTGTGTTACAACCCTAACTCATATATATACAACTATGTAGTTTTCACCTCAAGTCAATTGTAATTTTACAAGGGTCAAAACTAGTCTTAAACAGGAACATTTCTATCGAAAATAACCAAATCTTGTGTTCGTAAATAATTCGACAATTCATGATTTATGAAAGTAGAATTATACTAACCATAATCACTTAACATTAGATATACTAATAACACATTATTCATATCACATAGGATAATTATGATTTAAATATAATTTATCATAATCATATACGGGTTGTCACAACCTCCCCCCCTTAGAAAATTTCGTCCCCGAAATTTAATACGAATGACACTTACCAAACAAATGGGGATACTGTTTCTTCATGCTATCCTCCGTTTCCCAAGTTGCTTCTTTAATTCCATGGCTCATCCACATAACTTTAACTAAGGGAATAACCTTATTCCTCAATACTTGCTCCTTACGATCAAGAATTTCCACCGGTTCCTCGATGTATGACAAGTCTTCTTTCAGTTCAATAGGTTGGGTTTTCAGTTGATGAGATGGATCTGCCAAATACTTACGAAGCATTGATACATGGAACACATCATGCAAACGAGATAAATCTGGAGGTAATGCCAATTTATATGCCAGGGTCCCAATTCTTTCCAACACTTTATATGGTCCAATGTATCTTGGACTTAGTTTCCCCTTCTTTCCAAATCTCATAACGCCTTTCCACGGTGAAATACGTAGGAATACAAAATCTCCCTTCTGAAATTCCAATGGATACTTCCTCTTATCTGCATTAAATTTCTGCCTACTTTGCGCTATCTTTATCCGTTCCCGAATTATTTTGATCTTTTCAGTTGTCATATCTATCAATTCAGGATCGAAAAGTTTCCTTTCACCTACTTCATCCCAACACAAAGGCGTTCTACATCTCCTCCCATATAAAGCTTCATACGGAGCCATACGAATGGTGGACTGGTAACTATTATTATATGAGAATTCCATCAATGGCAAATGATCATCCCAACTGCCCTTGAAGTCAAATACACAAGCTCGTAACATGTCTTCTAATATTTGAATCGTCCTCTCAGATTGCCCATCGGTTTGTGGATGAAATGCCGTGCTAAATTTCAAACTTGTACCCATAGCATTCTGTAAACGAGGCCAAAACTTAGAAGTGAACGTTGGATCTCTATCTGATACAATTGACACTGGTGCCCCATGTAAACGGATAATCTCATCAACGTACATACGTGCATACTTGTCAACCGTGTAGGTGGTCTTAACTGGAAGAAAATGGGCTGACTTTGTCAATCGATCTACAATCACCCAAATAGAGTCATTCCCCTTTGGTGACCGTGGTAATCCTGTAACAAAATCCATCGTTATATGCTCCCACTTCCATTCCGGAATAGGCAATGACTGCAATAATCCTGCCGGCTTCTGATGCTCCGCTTTCACTTGTTGACATACTAAACATTTGGCTACAAATTCGGCAATCTCACGTTTCATATTGTTCCACCAATAATACTCCTTCAAATCTCTGTACATTTTGGTACCTCCCGGATGCATAGCGTAAATAGAACTACGTGCCTCTTCTAATATATCCTTCTTTAAGCACGGATCATTCGGTACACAAATTCTATTTTTATAACACAACGATTCATCCTTCTTAATTTCAAAGTCACTCTCTTTGCCATCCAGGATTTCCCGTTTCTTCTTTTCAAGGAATGGATCACTGACTTGCAAATTTCGTATGCGTTCTGCCAGTAAAGGTCTCACTATAACGTGTGCAAATAACGACCCCATTTTAGATAAGTTCAACTCGACTCCCATCATTCTTAATTCCATAATATTGCCAACCCGTGCACATTGAATACAAGATAACCTCCCCAATGACTTTCGAATCAGAGCATCTGCAACAACATTGGCCCTCCCAGGATGATGGTGAATGGTACAATCATAATCTTTAATTAACTCCATCCAACGTCTTTGTCTCAAATTCAAGTCTCTCTGTGTAAATAAATACTTCAAACTTTGATGGTCAGTGAAAATTTCACATGTCTCTCCATACAAATGATGTCTCCATAATTTCAAGGCAAAAATAATAGCCGCAAGTTCTAAATCATGTGTAGGATAATTACGTTCATGCGTCTGTCTAGATGCATAAGAAATTACCTTTCCATGTTGCATGAAAACACAACCCAGGCCCTGATGTGAAGCGTCAGTATAAATCACAAAACCTTCTCCACTGGATGGAACAGTGAGAACTGGAGCTGATACTAGTCTATTTTTCAACATTTCAAAGCTGTGCTGGCATTCATCACTCCACACAAATTTCACTTCCTTTCGGGTCAATTTAGTCAACGGCAAGGCTATAGAGGAAAACCCCTTTATGAATCTTCTATAATATCCAGCCAATCCTAGGAAACTCCTTATCTCTGTTACATTCCTCGGTCTTTCCCATTGCACAATTGCCTCTACCTTTTTAGGGTCAACATAAATTCCATCTCCCGAAACAACATGCCCCAGAAATACTACCTGATTTAACCAAAACTCACATTTGCTAAACTTCGCAAACAATTGACTATCTCGCAAAACTTGCAATACAACTCTTAGATGCTTCTCATGTTCCTCTTGGCTAGGTGAGTATATCAAAACATCATCGATAAAGACAATCACGAACGAATCTATGAAAGGATGAAATACTCGATTCATTAAATCCATAAACACCGCAGGAGCATTCGTTAACCCAAATGGCATTACCAAAAATTCATAATGACCATAGCGAGAACGAAAAGCTGTCTTAGAAATGTCACAATCTCTCACCCTTAATTGATGATAACCCGATCTCAAATCAATTTTTGAAAACACTTTAGCACCCTGTAATTGATCAAATAAATCATCAATACGAGGCAATGGATATTTATTTCGAATAGTCACCTTGTTCAACTGTCGATAATCAATGCAGAGTCGCATGGTGCCATCTTTTTTCTTCACAAATAATACTGGAGCGCCCCATGGTGATACACTGGGTCGAATAAAACCTCTATCTAGCAAATCTTGCAGTTGAACCTTTAACTCCTTTAGTTCCACAGGTGCCATTCTATATGGAGAAATAGAAACTGGAGATGTACCAGGCACTAAATCGATAGCAAACTCTACCTCTCTGCTAGGTGGCAATCCTGGTAATTCATCTGGGAACACATCTGCAAAATCCTTAACGACTGGGATATCTTCTAATTTTTGCAATTCTCTGCTTGTATCCATAATATATGCTAAAAAGCCTTGACAACCCTTATTTAACAATTTTCTCGCCCGAAGGGATGAAATAAGACAGTTCGGAACCACATTTCTTTCCCCAGTAAATTTGAATTCTTCCTCCCCCGGCATATTAAATGTAACCTCCTTACAAAAACAGTCAATTGATGCATGGTAGGAAGATAGCCAGTCCATACCCAAGATAATATCAAAATCTCGAATATCTAGGGGAATTAAATCAATGGTCCACTCCCTCTCCCCCATATATAATACACAATTTTTATACACATGCTCAACTAACATCACATCCCCCATAGGTGTAGAAATATATAAACCACAATCTAGACAAGAACATGGTCTACCCAAATGCATGGTAAATGACAGTGCTACAAATGAATGAGTAGAACCTGGATCAATAAGCACGTAAGCATGTCTGTTCATGACAGAAAATGTACTTGTCACCACCTCTGGAGTAGCCTGAGCATCCTGTAAAGTCATGGCAAATATCCTTCCCGGAGCCCGGGATCCACTAGCCTGTCCTCTACCTCCTCCTCTCCCTATCCCTCCTGGTGATGAGCCTCGACTAGTAGTAGCTGATTGAATCCCTCCCACTAGCATAGGACAATTCTTTCTGGTATGACCAATTTGATGGCAGTGATAACACTCCACCCCCTTTAACTTGGGACAATTTGGACTAATATGGCCCTCAGCTTTGCAAAAATAGCATGTAACAGGCTTGGACTGCCTATTGTCATTCTCCTGCTGTCTATTTTGTTGACCCATCGATCCTGCACCCCTAAAACTGCTTGGTGTCCTATTCTGAACATAATTTCCAGTCCCTCTACCGCGCTGAAATCTTTGACTCCCTTGTTTCGAGTATTCTACATTGCCTTCCTTTTGCTGAGATGAATCAAATCTACTCCTCTTTCCCCTTTGTTCCCTATTCTTTATTGCATCGTTAACATCTCCTTCAACCATCATAGCTTTGTTAACTAAGGAAGAATAATCTACCATCTCAAGTGCAGTGAGTCTAGACTTGATAACCAAATTCAACCCATCCTGAAATCTGGTGCATTTATCCTCCTCATCACGTAATAAATGCAATGAAAATCGAGACAAAGATGTGAATTTAGTTTCATACTCCCTGACAGACATATTCCCCTGAGTCAATGATAAAAATTCTCTCTTCTTTTGCTTCCGGTACATGCGAGGAAAATACTTTTCATATAAGACTTTAATAAAGGAATCCCAAGTAATTACCTCACCTCCCTCCGGAGTAAGCAATAAATGTTTGGAAGACTCCCACCAATATTTAGCTTCTGCCTTTAACATGAAAGTAGCCAAAATCACCTTCTGCGCGCCAGGTACATTCATCACCCCAAAGATAGTTTCTGTGTCTCTAACCCAAGTCTCAACTTCTAAAGGATCTACAGAACCTGAGAATGCTGGAGGGTTCAATTTGATGAACTTCTCGTACAAAGTATTCTTCTCCTCTCGTTGTATTTCCATTTCTCTTCTTGCCAAAGTCTGCTCCTCCAAGTACTTGGCTTGTTGCTCTGCTATTTGCATCATAAACATGTTTTGTTGTTCTGCCATTAAAGTCATGGCACGAGCCATCTTCTGCATATCTGTAAGTTGTTCAGGAGCCCCCTCTACATTATTTGGATTTTGTTGGTTTACTGTATTTGAAGACTCCTCATCTACCCTCTCATGAACATTTGCTCCTTCCATAGCTTACTATCTGTCATAAACCATAATTATAGAAACAAGAATACAAGATTTATTTCTAACATAATGGTTAGTATTTCTCACAAATTAATATAAATGACCCGCACAACGCTATTTCTGCCACTGCCATATCTAGACTCTCTAACCCCAGAATACAAAAACCTAAAGCTCTGATACCAAGTTGTCACACCCTAACCCCATTAGGATATAATTAACTAAATAGTTTACAAACCACAATTATAATTTATTTATTATTTAGGTAATACATATTTAAACAACTTCAAGGTTAAAATGCGGAATATTAAAAAAAAAATTCCAATCGTTTTAAGGAGACATAATTTCAACATAACTCACATATCATTTAACTTAATTACAACAAGTGCAGATTATAAAACAAGCTAACAAGACCCTACTTCTATGTACTCAACCTCCTAGACCTGGCAGTGGCAGCTGGAAAACCTGAAAATGTAAACATATAAAACCATGAGTTTAAAAACTCAGTGAATGTACTACAGCTATCTATAGTAAAAGTACTATATTAACATATCAACATAACAATATATACATCTCTGTGCCAAATTAGGCCATATACATATCCGGAGTTAATAAACCCCACATCTCCTGCCCGTAGGCAATGATCATATCCATAGGTTTTAAAAACCTAACATCTCCTGAATTGCATAGCAACTCAACATATCCTGACTCTTATAAAGTCATAACATCTCAACATCTCTTGGCTTTTAAATAAGCCATAACATCTCAACATCTCTTGGCTTTTAAATAAGCCATAACATATCAACATCTCATGACTTTTAAATAATCCATATCATCTCAACATATGCTATATATATGTCATATCCAAAATCAACTCAGTAAGTACACTCACCTTGTGTTGTCAATTATGTATTCACGTTTCCCTCGGGAGGGGCTGAACTTGGTTGATTCGACCTTACACCTGTTAATCAAACTAAATCAGTATTGAAACTCAATCATAAGTATTATCTTAATATAATTATGTAACTTTAAATAAGTACACAACCACAATATGATTCTACTCAAGTCATATTCCATGAAACATATGTAAAGACGAAACGATGGTTTATATGTTGATAAGGTCATGAACATTCAACCCTAGAAACTACCTCGTAAGGAATTTATAACTAAACTCAAGAAAACATAAAAGTATACTTCTGAATATATACGCACATAAAACATGTACACAAAATACCCTTGGGAAGGAGAAGATAAAAACATTCTTTCATGGGGTATCCAATATGGCCTCAAATCATTGTCCTCCATAATTAACCATCCCATATTCATAAATAGTACACATACAGGTGTCAAAGCTTATAAATATGAAAACATATCTGAATATACTTTCCGTTACAAGTGACGGTGTGATTTTTCAAGCTTCCTAGGGCAAGTTATGGCCATTTCTTTACAACACAAGAAATCTGTCCTACAAACTCCTCTATTGTTCCTTTGACTTCCAAGAATTTTCATACTTTTTCTACAACATAACTTTCCATGATTTTCGACAAACTTTCATTAGACATACTGAATAGTACATAATTAAAGTTTCATAATATTTGGACTTCATTTGCTATCTCAAAAGCTTGACCAAACTTAGGGCATACCGAAATGAAATATACAAACAGCAACTATATACCAACTTACAACCATCACTAAGACCTAACCATAAGGAGTTAAATTCTGATTTTCGGATATGATATGAATATATAAGTCTATCTTCATATCCAATTGGAATTTCTGAATTCCAATAAGCACACAAAGAGATATGCAAGTTTGAATACAAAGGGTTTCAATACAAAACAATATGACCTATAACACCACTTATCTCACATATGAACCAATACATATTATCACAAAGGAGGATGGAATTTGGATCAATGATTCACGATTTATATACTTTGAAATAAGTATAATAGAAGATTAAAACAATATTAACACATAATATTACCTTGGAAACACCTTAAGGATTTTCTTGGAATTGTTTTCCTAGATTTTCCTTGTAACCCTTTCTTCCTTAACTTCTACCTCTCTTTCCTCAAGCTAATATCACCTCAAACTGAACCTAGGGACTTATTTGCTGAAGAAATAAGGTTAAGGGAGAGTTTTAAGTCGGCCAAGGCTGCCTCCCAATCCATCCAATCAAATTAAAACATTTGGTTTAAATAAAAGACAATTTACCACTTAAGGGAATTGACAGATTCGCCCCTTCTCGTAATTTCGACCTAATTTCTTACTCGAACATCCGTTTGATGCACCGTTTGTTGTGTTACAACCCTAACTCATATATATACAACTATGTAGTTTTCACCTCAAGTCAATTGTAATTTTACAAGGGTCAAAACTAGTCTTAAACAGGAACATTTCTATCGAAAATAACCAAATCTTGTGTTCGTAAATAATTCGACAATTCATGATTTATGAAAGTAGAATTATACTAACCATAATCACTTAACATTAGATATACTAATAACACATTATTCATATCACATAGGATAATTATGATTTAAATATAATTTATCATAATCATATACGGGTTGTCACAAGGATTCAACAGCACAATTCATCTGATTGAAGAACTCGATGGATGACTTTAAAACCACAAGAGATTATGCCCAGAATTGGAGTATGAAGAATGACGTCTTTTTGAGAGAGAGAGATTGAAAAAAAGTGATTTGAAACTGATATGCATATCCTTTATATAAAGGGCTGCAGAAACCACCCACTCCCCCCAAAATGTGTATGACCACTTCTCCCACTAAACCACTCCCAATGGCTAATTAAGAAAAACGTGTTTTAATTTTAATCAGAAAATAATTTTTAATTAATTAAATAAAATAATTGTTAATATTAATTAAAATTGAGGTAGATAAAATTATTTAACGACGAAATTAAAATTAACTGATTATTAGGACCCAAGACCCAAGACCCAAGACCCAAGCCCAAGTCCCAAGTACCAAGTCTTGATATATAATAGAATAATTATATATCTATTTAGGTATAAATACCCCAAATCCTCTTAAATCCCCTTAGTGGGACTTGAACTCATGACCTCCCCTAAAGGGGACACAAAATTTACCACTAGGCTACAAGGTCTTATTGTGAGTATATCATTCACACTAATAGTTATACACACATATACAACAATTCCCCACATGAATGAGATACGAGAAGAAGGAATAAAAAAAGTTATGGGCAATAAAAATGTCATTTATAATCAGAGGTGTCTTTTGGACTTGAACCTTGCTTAGTGTATGTCCATTGGGATTACAAACTATTCAGTGAATTACATATCTTGAACTGACCAGTTAGTTTGGTAAACCAGTTCAATAGACTACACACATGACACTTTAATACACTTGTGGTTCACAACAGTTTTGTTCATTAAGGCCATGAGCTATATACCAGTATCATGAGAGCTCTAGATAATTCAACCACAATTCCCATAGGTAGCGGCCCCACTACCACACTCACTTAGGTGAATCTATCAAGAGTGTCCTGTCACATCCCGCTTGAAAATTCAAGCCATAGATTCATTAAGAGTTTAACTAAACCATTCTCATTACAGGTAGCACTACTACTATTATTATTAACACCATAGGGATAAGACAATGATAAGTCTGTGTAGCGCTCACATATAATCATCCACAATTAGTTTTCCCATGGAACCTTTTATCCTGGGATCTCCATTTAGATAGGTTGAATATATATCATAATGATTTTACTCGTTAGGCTTTAACCCCATCCCCCTCGATGTTTTGTAAATGATATCTCTTGACAACCCTTTGGTCAACGAATCTGTTAAATTATTATTTGACCTTAAAAAGTCAATGGTTATAATGCCATTATATATGAGTTGTCTCACACTATTATGCCTCCGAAGAATATGTCTTGACTTTCCATTATAGGACTTGTTTCTTTCTTTTGCTATTGCCGCTTGGCAATCACAGTGTATAAGTACCGCAGGTACTGGTTTAGGCCACATTGGAATGTCTGCCAGAAATGTCCTCAGCCACTCGGCTTCTTCACCTGCTTTGTCTAAAGCTATGAATTCAGACTCCATTGTTGATCTCGTAATGGATGTCTATTTTGAGGATTTCCACGATACGGCAGCCCCGCCTAATGTGAATACATATCCACTTGTAGATTTGGATTCCTCTGAGTCTGAAATCCAATTAGCATCAGTATAACCTTCAATCACAGCAGGATATGGGACATAATATAAAGCATAATCCAAAGTAAATTTCAGATATCTCAAAACTCTAATAAGTGCATTCCAGTGATCATTTTTAGGATTACAAGTATATCTACTCAATCTTCCTACTGCATATGCAATATCAGGTCTAGTGCAGTTCATAATGTACACTACGCTACTAATAATTCTTGAATATTGGAGTTGTCACACAGGTTCTCCTTTATTTTTCTTTAGTTTAATATTTGGATCATAAGGAGTTCTAACAGGAGTAGATTCATATTGATTGAATTTTCGTAACACACTTTCTATATAATGTGATTGTGATAGTTTGATTTCCACAGAATCTCGTATTATTTTAATTCCCAAAATGAAATCCGCAACTCACAAGTCTTTCATATGAAATTGTTCACTTAACAACTTCTTAGTGGTTTTTATAATACTCATATGTGATCCAAATACTAACATATCATCAACGTATAGGAAAACAATCACACAAGCATCTCTATGGCACTTAAAATACACACAATTATCAGATTCATTTATTTTAAATCCATCATTAATCATTACTTGATTAAATTTTTCATGCCACTGCTTAGGGTCTTGTTTTAGTCCATATAAGGATTTAACTAGCTTGCAAATTTTGTTTTCAAATCCCTTTACAAAAAATCCTTCCCGTTGATCCATATAAATTTCTTCTTCTAATTCCCCATTTAAAAAAGCAGTTTTAACATCCATTTGATGAATTTCCATTTTATAGATGGATGCGAGGGAAATTCTAATTCTAATAGTATATCTATTTAGGTATAAATACTTAATAATTATATATCTATTTAGGTATAAATACCCCAAATCCTCTTAAATTCCCATAGTGGGACTTGAACTCATGACCTCCCCTAAAGGGGACACAAAAGTTACCACTTGGCTACAAGGTCTTATTGTGAGTATATCATTCACACCAATAGTTATAGACACACGCAAAACACTTGGTAGAACATTTAATGAGAACTATTTTATCACTCTCAAAATTAATATATGAGATTGCCAAGGACTTATCTACTTCTTCAAACCTCTTTAAGGAAGGTAGTCTTACTATTTAGAGCATACCAAAACATTTTCTCTTTACGATAAACATAAATAAAAGTACCATTCAAGACATTTAGGATCCCACCAATTGTGTATTAATAGTGTTTTCTTTGAAAACGACAACATGGTTGAATTTAAGGGTCATATAAAGGGGTAGGACTCATACATTTTCTAGTATGTTGTTTTGTAGTGGTCTCATGATCCACTTATTTCCAATAGAATTAGCAGTTTTATATGCCTTCATATCTCCATTAATTAATTTAGCCATAAAGTAGGCATATTCTTTATCCTCATTAAATATAACTACATCTCTATTCAACCCCAAATGACAAATAACAAAGGTGATCTTATTCAAAGCTTTATCTCGACCATTTACTAATGGGATTTTATAGAAAATGTTGAAAAAATACTCAGAGTTGATCTACTATCTTCTTTTATAAATTCTTGAACACATCAACTAAAGGGCCAAATCTCCCTGGCTCCTTTATACCTTAATGTGAGATGCTCAATATCCTATTTGGATTTTTGTGGAAAAATATCATAAAACGTTCTTTATTCGGTATAAGTTAGCCTTATAAATTACATAGTCATATGAAACTTTCAACATAAAATGTCTAATCTTAACGAGAAGTGTTTGTCTTCCATATGGCTATCCACATTCTGGGGTGAGATTAAAAGATGGTGCAACTGATTGACCAATATTCTCTTATCTTTATTCTTTCGGCTTTAATGTTTATTAATCTAACTAAAAACATATCATTTTTACTGTAGTGTTAGATCAGATCATCCTAGACATTTTCGTGAGATTTCAGGATGCATCGTAAACTTGTGGCTTTTGTTGGAATGAAGTTTTCGCATAATCTTTTTTTTATCATGTTCTAGTACTTAGGTTGATAAGATTTTCCACTCTCTCTTCCCAAACCTTTAGAGGTATACTAGAGATAATTTAGAAAATCTTGACTATGGGAATCCATTTATGATTCCATATATAAAAAAAGTTCCCAACCCAAAATTTCAATGAACTCCTCTTATTAGGATACCCATCCGATCTAAAATTCTACTCCATTTCCAAGAGGGTATGAGTCCTCTATTAATGGTAAGAAATGAGCTATTATGGAAAAAATGGCCTTAAGATTTCTTGCCTAAAGGAAGTATGGGGCCTTAATTAGCCTCCACACTTAGTTGACAAACAAAGCTCTATTGAAGATTAAAACATCGCAAAAACCCATTACGCCTAAGAACATATTTCCAATGAATCCCACGCCTAATTAAGGACCCATACTTCCTTTAGGCTAATTAAGGACCCATATTTCCAATGAATCCCACACCCATATTTAATGCATCCCTTAATATTTTGATAGAGATATTTTGGGAGAGACACACATGACTTAATATGATAAGAATTTATTGAATATCTACCTTTGTCAGACTAGATTCCCCAAAGATCTAAAATTTTGTTTCCATCTCATGGATTTTGGACAGCTTCGTCTACAATGAATATGAAGGTTTTCATCTTAGAGATATCTCGTGCATTTCGGAACCCTGTATATTCGGACTTTAGGTTCTTAGGGTTCACTCTGAGAAGCCTGAATAATGCATTCTTTAAATCTCCTTTCGTATGGGGTAAAATAAAACTTATGGTTTCGTGAAGTTAACCTTTTTCCAGATGCCTCCCCATAATGTTTTAGGATGTGCAAAATTACCTAGCATTCTCAAATATTTTTTGGATAAAATATAAACGACTCTTAACAAAAAAAATGTGTTATAAGTGTGGGAAATTCCTTTTAGTAGTTATCATCAATATTTGACCCCCTCTTAAAGATGAATTAATTTTAAGTGAGAGGACATATTGAACCAAAAAGAATAAATAAGAGGATAAGGGATCTCCTTGATGGAGATACCTTTGTGGGTCAATATTGAAGAATTCCACTCCATCAATCACCACTCCAATTATAATTGTGCTAAAAAAGTGCATAACAGGTTCAATCAATTTTGGGTAGAAAATAATTTTCAAATATCTTTTGGAGGAAATCCCCCTCAAACCTATTTCAAACATTGTTAAGATCAAGTTTAATAGTGAAATTTTCTCTCTTTCGTCTTTTTCTTCAACTTCAAATAGTAAAATTCTTCACGATCTACAATTATATTGTATTTAGTGAGTCTATTAGAGACAATGCAACCTGGTTATGGGTATTATTTATTGAAGGACATGTTTAAGATGATTATTAAGACTTTTGTAGATTATTTTATACATGTAGTTTCGTAGAATAGTAGGTCAATATTGAGTTAGCATTTGGGGACTTGAAATTTTCGGATAAGAATAATATTAGTTCGATTGAATTTTCTAAGACTGGATTTATCCTCGTAATTTTAACTTTGAATTATCTTGCCCAATTATACTCCAATAATTTTTTAAGAAAAATTTGGTAAACCCATCCGTACTCAGGGATTTAAGATCCCCAAGTTGATTGACAACATTAAAAATTTCCAAGTCCAAGATGGGTCAACAAAGATCATTGTTCATATCAGTTATTATGATGCGAACCACCTCATCTAGCATCGAGATAATATCCCTCAAACCTTGACTCTTGAAGAGGTTGAGAAAGTACTCACTCATACAAGTCTTGATTTCTTCTTCTTTTAACCTAGTCCATTTGTCTTGCTCCTTTTGAGTTCCACAATATGGTTTCTACTTCTTCGCCTGATCATTGTGGCATGGACGAATTTTTTCTCACAATGATTCTAATTCAACCATTTAATCCTTTAGCATTTATGCTAAAATTACTCCCCTTTATTTAGATTATAATTTGTATCTAGAATCAATAATCTAGATTTAATCAGTGGGGGAGCATTATCAAATTGACTAAAGTTTGGAATTAATGTTTTTTTCTTTACTTTTGAACGGCCAAAATTATTTATCTTCCACGTTAATAATTCCTAAGTAAATTCATTAAGTTTAGATGCCACTATAAACATACGGGAGCCATTCACTTCCATCCCCCACTCTTGATTGATATTGTCTATGCATAAAAGTGCGTCATGCTACATGGATTCAAATCTCAATTTATTTTTGTAGTATTAAGTTAGGAACTAAATTCATAATAAGATGTCATTGATTCAAACCTTTGTTAGTCTAGTTAGGGACATAGGATTCCAAATATAGCATTATCCATTCCATATTAAGTAAGTCTCTATCAATCGCTCTTTCCCATTGTCCCCCTCTTTATACTTATTTGTCCAGATAAATTTAGGCCCCTTAAATTCAATTTCTTTCACCTAGGATTTTTTAAGTAAGCTTTAGTATTCTTAAATTTTCTTTCTTGTTATATTATATCCCATATATGATGTTTGATCTACTATATAATCAAATATTGATCCTTGATTCTATTTACGACAAATAAAGATCCTCTCAGACCTTCAACCTTTTGAGGTCATTCCAGTCATCATATATAAACATCATAAGCCACTTGAGATTGAAGTGGTCAAATATACAATGAACCTTTGATGATTCAAAAAGTGAGCATCCATTTAAGGACGCTAGTCGCTGTTATCAGTCTAACCCTTAATGGAAAAACCTAAACGTTAACTATACTTGTTTTGTAACTATAGCAAAGAGTTCGGGTATCGAAATACACAGGGAATATTGTTTAAAATTAAATCAATTTATTACATCACAAATAAAAGTGTAAAAGATGATTTTTGGTTCAAAACATTTTACACTACAAATAAACTAGGCAAGTATTGAAAAAAATTAATTAATAGGAAAATAAACTATAGGATAAGAGTTACACCCCTCATCACAAACCAGTCAGCATAAACGATTACATGGAAAGGAAAGCGTTTTCAACATTAATAACCATTTGGACAATTGATAAAATCTAGATTTTTCACCATCTAAATTATTATAAACGTTTAATTTGAGTTTGGGGAATTACTCAAAAATTCCCTAATGTGGCGCATACATGATATACTCCATTAAGTTCCCTAGGTGGAAAAATAAGAACAAAGTATGTGTGGAGGAATTGTACAAATTTACTTGTATCTTATGCCACACTCATAAATTCACTTATTACAAAATTTTATCTTGATTAAATTAATGTGAAAATGCAATATAAATTGTGATGCCAAATTCCAAACCAAATAGAAGGAAGAAGAAATAGAGAAAAAATCCCTTTCAGGAAAAACCTTTAGTTCAACACTATTTGAGACTCAACAGACCACGACAGACTTACAGACAACTAAGAGCTCCATTAAGTTTAATGCATTAGTATCTTCAAATCTTCAAGAGAAAAGGATGCAATGTATCACTGCCTATAATAAGAAGATATTGCCTCATTATCCATCTATTAGCCTTAGGAATATGGAATTTATTTCTTCAGCAATAGAGACTCAACTGCACAAATTGGCACTACATAAAATCTCTATATGGTTTTTAGAACTCTGATTGTATTCTTCTTGATTTGGAGAATTGGTCTACAAAGAACAAACGGGTTTGGAAAAATTATATAGTTTGATAAAAAAAATAACTTTAAAAAGGCTTGTGGAAAAGTCTAATCCTGCATTTCTATTTATGGGGAAAGTTGTTGCAAAGAGATAGGGATTAAAGATTTCGAAAATATTTAATGAAAAATAAAAAAACACAAATAATCGCTCGAATGAACTGCCACCTCGTTCGAACGATGTACCTGATTTCATTCGAAAGGTTTCCAATGAAACTTCGAATGCCATTTTAGATAAAACCCAAAAGGCAATATTCCATATCTCGTTCGATTGTGGAAATCTTGTTCTAACAACCTTATGCAACTCGTTCAAAAAAAAAATCAATCTTGTTCTAACGAGTTAGCAAGTTTTTTGTAACAACCCGAGGTTTTAGAGACGATAATTTATTTATTTTGGGAGAAATAAATATTATCTTATTTGGAGAATTATTAAATTGGCAATTGAGGTCAAAATTTGGAGTTGTTATAAAGTGTTTCGAATGGCAATTCTGAGGGTATAGTTGTTTTCCGAAGGGTCGAGAAAGTCAAAATGACTATACTTGGGGTCTATTTAGGTTCTGAAATAATTTAAGTGCGTTTGACTCGAATTAAAGTTACCGAGTCATTTAAAGTCTGTATTATCATTTAAAGTTGTGTATCTTGGGAGACAAGGCTTATTAAGCCTACGGGAGATCAAATCTCCAAAGAGAGAAGGATAAATAGAAAGAAAGAAAGAGAGAAGAAGAAAGAAGAAGAGAAAGAGAGAGAAAGTAGAGATTTCAGAAATTTACTCGATCTCGAGGACGGATCAGACCCTACGAACTTGAGGCAAGTGATTAAACTTGCTAAATAATTGTTGTCTACCATTTATTTCATGATTTGTGGATTAAATCTTTGGTTTTTAGGTTTAGTTTGATAAAACCTAACTTTTGGGGTATAATCTTAGATTTGTTTTATAGAAATGGATTTGAGGTTATAAATTAGTTCATATGTGTTCTTGGATGAATATTGATGATATATATGTGATTGGGTTGAAGAGAAATGAAGAGAAAATGATAAAAATAAATTTTGGGGATTTTAGACTAAATACAAAAGTATCCATTTTCGTGAGTTCTGTAGAGCCGAATCGATTCGGCCCCTTACCGAATCGATTTGGAAATATGCAGTTGCTCACGTCTGAGTGACCGAATCGATTCAGACCCCAGCCGAATCGATTCGGTCTGAGACAGAGTCCCAGGTCTCATGACCAGAATCGATTCGCCTTGGAGGCTGAATCGATTCCCTGGGCCGAATCGATTCGGAATTGGCTCAAATCTATTCGGAAACAGGGCTTTTTGGGGGATTTTTTTTAGGGAGAATTTCATTCCGTTTTGTTCGAGGTTATCGATTGGGAACCTCCATAGGAGATATGTGGAGTATGTTTTGGAGATTTTTAGAGTGTTTCCCTTATAAGAAATTATTGGAGTCATATTGACTTAAATTGAGGAATAATGATTATAGATTTTGGTATGTTCTAAGTGGGGAAGCCCACTATCATTTCAAATTCTATTTGGAGATAATTATGTAAATGTATGAACGAAGGAGAATGAGTTTAGTGATATTGGATCTTAGGATCAAATCCCAAATGGGATAACTTGTTTCATATAATTATTTGAACCATATTATGGATGGTGAATTATAAATGCTAATAAATGTGCATACGGATATTGTAATATCTTTAATGACGAATAATTTGGGAGATGTCTCACGCGATGAGAAATGCTAATCGAGGTGCATTAAGATAGAGAATATCCTTAACACAAATAGAATTGAGAGACAATTCATAAATAGAAGCGATATGTGAGCTTCAAGGGAGAAATGGTATAGTGTGTACTAAGTGGGGAAGATGTGTGAGAATTGACGATTAGTATATCAAGATGGAAATATACTAAACAATGACATTAATTCAATTGCGCCTAAGAGCATATTATAAATATGAAAACTATGTGACAGGTATACCTTATATGATGGTATATCTTTATATGATGTGATGATGTATGTATGCCTTGTGTGATGGTATATATATATATATAGTGAAGCATACCCCCTCCTTTCTATCATTGGGAAGTTGCGCGCGATGAGGGTGAGCATCCTGGCTCGATGAGCAGGGTGTCGATATTCCCCAGGACATAGTCGTCCATGGAAATTATTATGTGATATAAAATATTATTTTGGGGGTGAGAAGTCGTGGGTATGTGTCATTCTCACTTTCCAGTTAGAAGATATGACAGCTTCCCGGGACGTTGTGTGCGTGAGTTGATCACGAGGTGGGTGTCGTTGAACCCCACCAGGTGGTTCCCAGTATGCTACGTGGTATGGGAAACTGGAAGATAATAGAATTGTGAGCCTGCGTCCTCGAGTTATAGCTCGTTTGGATGGTTATTATATTATGGATGTGATTGGTTATTCGGGTATCGAGGGCATAATGGACCTCAACGACCAACATTGCCAATAAGTAGTGTACCGGGAGGGTTCCTTGTTTGGATTTCGCTTTTGCGAGACGTCCCACGCACGAACCTCAGTGTAATGTTGGGAAGTGAGTAGAAGTTAGTCCTCAATGCTCATAATTATATATATAGTATATCTCAACGATCGACAGTTCCAGGAGTAGTGTATCGGGGGGGTTCCTTGTTTGGATTTCGCTTTTGCGAGACGTCCCACGCACGAAACACCGTGTACGATTGAGAATTTGGAATAATAATTAATTAAAACTGAATAATAATAATTTGGGTTACATGCATTATGCATTGAGGGAATAATGAATCTCGAAAATCAATACTGTTAGGAGTAGTATAACGGGGGGTTCCTTGTTTGGATTTCGCTTTTGGGAGATGTTCCACGCACGAAACGTAGTGCAGTATTGAGAATTGGGAGATGTTTAGTCCTTAGAACTTAGATGCTGATAACTCATCTATAATTTTATATTGTTGGCATAACTAGAATATATGAAATTCTAGTAAAGAAGATGTTTATGTTTATTGCATGATTGGATTGGAAAATGGGTATATAAACCCTATATGTTAAGTAAGTGAACAAATGAATGAGAACCCTAACATTAAAAGTTAAAGTATATGATTTAGATGGAATTCATATAAGTGTAGATTGAGAGATGTTAGATGGTTTTAATTGCCTTTTTATATTGGGATATAGTTAGATTTAATTGCCTAATTAGATTTGGGCATTTATTTGGAGATCACATGCATACGCTTAGTTGCGCGCTTTAGTGGAGGGGTGAGTTGGATTATTATGGAGAGTGAGACTCTATTAAATCATGTAATAATGCATTTATAATTATTATGCGTTTTATTACACTTGCTATAAAAAAAATTCAACTCGGGCTCTGACCCGTTTATATTTTCTCCTCCTATGCATATATATTGTATTACTTTAGGTGTTCCTCCGCAAGGACACCATTGATGTTATCCCTCCAGGGTTTTCGTGGAGTTGTGGCAGTAGCGGGCTATTGCGGCACTTTGCTTTAGTCGATTCCTATCTATTGTATATCTAGATTAGGATTCAGTTTATACATCAGGTTTATACCCAAGTGTTGTAGATTAGCACTTTTATATTCTCTCTCTCAGATCATTGTATTGTCTGTTACCCGACATCATATTCGAGTATTTTACTTTGTACATTTTATTTTTTACTCTTGTATTCATTTCTTTACATATTGTAGAGTTTGTTGTATCACTCATCACATTTAGATGTAGTATTGTTGATTGTTGGTTGCATGGTTGATTTTGATCGGTGTTAAATAAAAGTTTAAAATTTTTGGCAATCCGCTTTTAATGGTTTCGAGTAGTTAGCCTTATATTATTTAGTATTGTCAGTTGATGTTGAGACTGAGCCATCTGAGATACCTGATTTAATGTAGTATAGGGTTGGCCACCCGTTATTATTTTGAGCGGGTTGTCACATTTTTTAAACATTCTTTAAAAAATTATTTTAAAGACATTTTGAAAACTTATATTTGTAAACATTTTTAAAACAACCCCTGGATATTTATAACATTACCAAACTACCTCATAACTCTTCATGAGTAAGTTGTGAGGAATGATCTTCAATATTACAAATGTCACCAATGATTCTTGTCTTTGGAGACTTGAGAATGAAGTGCAGTGGGGTATAACTGGATAAGCCAAATAAAATAAAATGAACAATTTTAAATTTTCATCTTACAAATCTCCTCCTTTGGCTATTCCGGTGCAAAACCCAAATAAAAACAAAATTGACCCCTTAGACTAATACAACTAATGCCCTTCTAAACCAAGAAACAAAAATTCATAAACATATAAGTCTTCAACTAAAAGGTCTTCATATTTTGTGGTCTACGAAATCATAATCAAGGGAGAATGACACATAAGACAAAAGAAATACCGTGGTGCGTACGAGTTCAAAGAAAAAAAATAAACTTTCCATCTATTTTTTCTCCCCTTTTTTATTTGTAATAAACAAAGAGTCAGAAACTAATCATGAATCATAAGCATAACATAAATCCAAATGAAATAACATCACAAAGACAAGAAATTAAGTACATATAATTAGATTACAAATAAACATAAGCGACTATGAAAAAGAAGCAACCCAAAGTTGGTATGCCTTCTGGAAATTTTTAACATTTAAAAAATTTACAGTATAAAAATGAGTACATGTATAAAAAGAAGATATGGTACAAATACATCAAACCATGGAATAACACTAAATTATCGAAATCATGGAAGTGGAATGTAATTGTGTGAAAACATTTCACTGATGAATCAATATATGCATTCATAACATAGGTGCGCGAAGTCGATGGGATATTTCGAAAGAAAGTACTTAATCTTATCCTTAGTTGTAAGAAAGTTAAACAAAATGAAATTGACTCGACTTATGCAACATGCCATGAATTTAAATGATTCTCAAATCAATAATACCAAACTTTAATGATTTTCAAGAGAGTCCGTTGTGCAAACTCGTTATTCTTTTACATTAATACTCCCTCAAAATCTCACATTTTTAATAATTCACTTTCAAATTTTTGAAATCATAATGTTCATATGTAGTGAAGCATCAATGAAAAATAAATTGGCCTTGACACTTCTACTTTTGTGTGTCTTTAATATTTTAGGCTCTTTTTGAAAATTATGGCTTTTAACTCAAAGAGAATTTGCTCTTCCATAGCCTCTTTCCATTGCTTAACATATAACAAATTTTTTTGAGAACAAAATTCGAGCAGTGGTTCTTACAAGCACAATTTATCTCTAGTATATTTGATTCGTTATTAAATACTATTGAGAAGAGAACACCGTATTCGACATATGACAAGTAAGTACAATGCTCAAAAAGTCCGTGCATGTGTGCAATAAAAGAAATAAAAAGTCTACAATGAAGAAAGAAATCATCAATGAACAACAAAATTCTAGCCACTTATAATTAAGCACACTAAACAAATGAAGCCATGTCTCAAAACACCCTTAAAAAGTCACATGAATGGATGCAATGTAGGGGCGATATGAATATCTTAAATGCACATCCATATATGGTGAAAAATCAAAGTACAAAAATATTTTTGTCTTTTTAAATTTTTTTATCAAAAATAAAATCTTTTTAAATTTTTTATACTTTTTCTTAAAAATCGAAAATCCTTTTTGATTGTTCAAGACATATCAACAGGCATAAACATGTATAACAATAGAAGTCCAGCCTAGCAAAATGTACCAATGATATGAACATGATAATTACCCTATAGTAGATAAAGTATCGAAACTCAATCATATTGGTTTGGGAGGTGTTGTCAACAAGAATAGGCATCCCTTGAAATTCCTCCAAACTTTGCGAGGTTTTGACTAAAAACTCTTATTGGTCTCGAAAACTCTCAAAATCCCTATGATCGTGTGTGAGCGCATGAGTAGGAACATGTGTGGGAGTGCATACAGGAACATGTTTGTGAAATCATGTGGGAGCATATTGGGGAACACGTGTGTAAGAAACTCTCCATCACTTAAAACAAAATTGTATACGGTTAACTCTTAGTTTGCAATGGGAATAAACATAAATAGTCTTGGGTCTACCTTGATCAAAACGTCTAGGACACGCTCTTCTTGGTGGGTACAATATCCTTAGTGGGTTAGGTCGAGGCCCATAAGGATCCATCATAATTCTGGGAACCGTTTTTTATGCAGCGTTAGAAATGGATGCGTTGTTGTAACCTATTCCTTACCTAGCATTGAGATCTAAAGCAGGACCGAGGAACATCTTCCCAACCTTATTAGAATTTTACCTAAAGTGACCTGACCTCCCGGGCACATTTGATATCTTTCTCGAGTTGGGATACACGGGCATCAAGTTTCTCATAAATCTCTAATGATGCTAGAAGATCTTTCGTAAGAGTAGCCACAATGTTAGTAAAATCGGTCTTCTCATTACTGTAAGGACATTATCCATCACAATTAATTATGTCATGTACCGCTACAAGTTGATAAAAGTCATCAAAGGATTAAAAAGATTACATCTAAAAAGACGAATCTGAATTTCTAGAAGACTTGAACATTCAAGCCTAACAAGGATGATTTTGGTAAAATGCGTTTAAGTTCCATTTACAGTTTACATTAAAAGTGTTGGGATATTTTTATGAAAGATAAAATATTTTTCTATTTATGAAAAATGATTTTTTGAAATGTTTTTAATTTTTCAAAAAATATTTTATCATAAAAGTTTTTTTGGATAAATGTTTCTGATCTCGTGAATAGTTTTAAGTTTTAAGGTTTCCAAAATATTAAAAAGACTGAAGCTTTCTGAGTTATGTGTATGATGTCGTTCGAACGACATCATACCTGGTTCAAACGAGATCAAATCTCGCTCAAAGGACATCGTGTCGTTCGAACGAGAGGTGTTTTTTTTCTGACACATCACCGCCTTAAATTTTATGGTAAATAGGGTATAAGACTTCTTGATTTTTGTGTGGAGAAAAACTGGTTTTCATAGAATACATTTTTATATATTTGACTTTTGTGTTACAATTCACAATCCCAATTTCTTTTGTGTGAGTTGCTTTATGGAACCCAAAACATAGTTTCCTATTGTTAATATTTTGTGGGGAGATATCTTCAACCGAGGGTTGTATGCTATTGTGGAGTGAATTTCTACGGATTTTTATGACTACGTGTCACTAAGGGAGTGCTATGGTGTTCCTGGGTTGAAAACTGGACTACGATTCATGTAGGTTCGCTATGTGTGAAATTATTGCAGACGAAATCGACCGACGCCTGAAGGTATTCGAGTGTCAAACTGTATTTCATTGTAACCGTGTAAGTTGTGATTTACAATTATAGTGAAATAATAAGGTTTTTCCCTAAGGGGATTTTTCCTGAATTTTGTGTTGCATATCTTATTTATGCTGGTTTGAAACTGCACGCACGTTGCTATTTAAGTTTAAGGGCTAAATTGATTTGATTCATAAATTGACACTAATTAAATAAGTTTGTGATTGGAATTTGCGCAACTATTAAATCGGTATCATAAACATAAAGCTTTATATAATTGGTATCAGAGCGAGTTAAGCTAACTTATGGCATGATCCTGATTTTTGCACGCATTTTTGTGTCAAAGCCTGTTGCACTAAGTTATTGTGTTTGATTCTATTTTTCTTAAAAATGGCTTTGATGGTTTTGATGATTTTCAATGTCAACATTTTGAAAAGTCTAATTGGAAAATTCACACTAACTTTTGTTTTAAATCTTCTATTGAAAATGATTCTGAAAGGTGTTCGGGTTGTGAGGGTGTTGGTCACACGATAGACGAGTGTCCAACAAATTTAAGGAAGAAATTGAATAAACCGATATCTCATGTTTCTACCCTTATTTATTCGGAAGAAGAAGTTTTTTATGCTGAAGATTTGAAAATATATGAAGAAAATTTAAAATTGAAAGCTCAATTGAATGAGCGTGCCTTAAAAAATGATAATGATGTTTTGGTTGAAGAACTTAGGGCATGAGAGAAAATTTTAAGAGAGAAGCTTGGATATGTCAAGGGTGAGAGAGATGATCTTCGAGGAATGATGGATGCTATGAAAAATGAGCTTCTTGAGTTTGAGGATTCTAGACGTTTACTTGAGTCGAGGATATGTGAGCTTGAGACGAATTTGAGATAATCAAGCAAGGTAAAATTTGATTTGGAGTCTCAGTCAGAAAAATTAGATGAAATTTTAGGGAATGTCCAAATTAAGGAGGATAAGGGTGGTATAGGATTCGATGAGAGTATCGTACCCATTCACAAAGATAACCCCATACGTGTGATAGAGCCTCATAGGGTTGTTAGGAGAGTGGCACCTAGGGTTATTAAGAGAGAGACACTGAGGGTTGTCAAGAGAGAGCCAAGTAGGAACATCATGTGAGAGGAACCTAGGAATTTGAGGTGAGCGCCACAAAGGAATTTGAGGAGAGAGCCACCGTTAGGTAACATTCACCACCCGATTTACACTTGCACACATTGAGGTACACAAGGTCATCTTAGGCGTTTCAGTTACAAACTTTTAAATGCACCTAGGAAGGTTAATAAAAGAATAAATTCGATTCCTCAAACCCCCACACCTTGTTAGACATCGATTTGGATTAGGAAATCGGATTTAGAAGCTTATGGTCTAATTGTTCACGACTCTCGTTTGCTTTCGCGTGATTCAGCCTATGTGAGATCGTTTCTGAGTTACGTGTATGATGTCGTTCGAATAACATCATACTTGGTTCAAATGAGATCAAATCTCGCTTAAATGACATTGTGTCGTTCGAACGAGAGGTGTTTTGTTCTGACACATCACCGCCTTAAATTTTATTATATATAAGGTTTCAGACATCTTGATTTTCGTGTGGAGAAAAACTAGTTTTCACAGAATACATTTTTATACTATTTTCCAACCATTTGATGGTTGATAACTTTTGATTTACAATTCACAATCCCAATTGCTTTTGTGTGAGTTGTTTTGTGGAACCCAAAACATAGTTTGCTATTGTTTATACTTTTTGAGGAGATCTCTACAATCGAGGGCTATGTGCTATTGTGGAGTGATTTTTTATGGAGTTTTATGACTGCGTGTCACTAAGGGAGTGTTGCGGTGTTCCTGGGTTGAAGACTGGACTGTGGTTAATGTAGGTTCACTGCGTGTGGACTTATTTATGACGACATCGACTGACGCCAAGGGGTATTCGAGTGTCGAATTGTATTTCATTGTAACTGTGTAAGTTATGATTTATAATTATAGCGAAATAAAAAGGTTTTGCCCTAAGGGGATTTTTCCTAAATTTTGTATCCCATATTTTATTTATGTTGGTTTAACACTGCACACACATTGCTATTTGAGTTTACGGGTTGAATTGATTTGATTCATAAATTCACACTAATTAAATAAGTAGGTGATTAAAATTTTCACAACTATTAAATATGTATCATACACCTAAGGTCTTTCACTTACGAACCATAATCAATTGCTCATACAAAGAAACTTTTAACTTCTTAATTTGACTCACCGATGCCTCACACTCTCTCAAAAATTTCACTTCCTTCTTCAAATCTAACACCCAAAGAATCAAACTCTTATTTTTATTTTCGGTTCTCAAACACTACTTGTAGACTTCACTATAGGGGTATTAAAGTGCACCTTCTCCCTCTTTTAAATTCCCCTCATCACTCTCATTATCTCCAAAATGATTCACCAATGTGTCGTGGATATCACGTTTAGATGTGTCCTCATAGGCGTAGTATGAACTCGAATTACTAACGTGACTGGGCATGAACTAAACACATGGTTCATGTGGTGATTCATCTCCGGAATCCACCAACTTGATGTCACTATCACTAAGAGTGACTTTGTTTGTAACTTTTCTTTTAACTTGTCTCTTTTGCCAAGTGGGATGTTCATGGGCTTTCTGTCCTTCCCCTTCACATTCAAAACATCTCACTTGATCATTCTTAGAAAATTTTTTTCCCTTATTGACGTTTTTATTTTCCTGAAAATTTTTGTTTTCTTTGGAAGAATTTTTTTTGTTAAATTTGAGATTTATTTTTTTATTTTTTCGCATACATGGAAAGATCATCAAGACCAAAATCAAACTAGAAGTTAGAGTCAAAAACCTTTTCCTTTTTCTTTTTACACCAGACTTTCAAAGCAATCCTTACTTCCTTTTTCTTTTTAGGTTTAAGGAACATATCAATTTCGTAAGTTTGAAGGTTCCCGACGAGTTCTTTTAACCTAAATAGTGAAGTTAAAGGGTTTTTCTTAAATAATTAAATTTTACTTTCTCCCCTCCCTTTAACTCCTTGATTCGGTGTGGGTTAACCCAACGGTAACCCAAACCTGGGTCAGGGCTTTACTCTACCCTCTTGAGTGAGTTGGATAGTATCCAATACTTCCTTAGATGTGGTGCATCTCATGATGAGGCAGAACTCATCAGGGGTGACGGATGTAGAAATTGCACTTAAGCCACATGAGTTAAAATTACTCCACTTAAAATCATCCTCTGTCTGGGCAGTGACATGTTTAAGACTTTCAATATTGTCGTTAGTCATAGTGGGCAATGTCCACCCTCTTTTATAAATAAGTCAGACTTTCTCGTCAATCGACTTCAGTGATGACCACATTCGAGCTTTTAAATATGCATAATTTGACCCATAAAAAATAGGTAGCCTACTCTACAAATTATCCATGCAATCCCAAATTTAAAGATCACACAATAAATTAGTGTAACCAACTCTGATAGTAGTTTGAAAAATTGGTATAAAAAAATGCATAAAAAAAGTAGGATCACAAGATAAATTAGTGCACCCTGCTCTCATACCAATTTGAAAAATTGGTATCCAAAAGGAACTTAAAAAGATCAGATTCACACAAAAATTTAGTGCAACCAGCTCTAATACCAATTTGAGAAAGCATGTGCGGGGGATTTATACAGATTTACTTATATCTTAGGGCAAACATATATATTCACTTTTTACCAAATTTTATCTTGATTAAATTGAAGTGAACATGCAAGATAAATTGTGAAGACAAATTCCAAACAAAAAAGAAGGAAGAAGACATAGAGGAAAAATTCCTTTCGAACAAAACCTTTTATTCAGCACTATTTAAGACTCAACAGACCATGACAGACCTACAGACAGCTTAGCACTCCACTAAGTTTAAAGCAATAGTGTCTTCGAATCTTTAATAGAAAATGATGTTGTCTAGCATCGTCCACAACAAACAAATCTTGCCTCGGTATCCACTGATTAGCTTCAGGAATATTCAATTCCATTTTTCTTTAGTAGTCAATCCTCAACTCCACAAATTAAAACTAGAGAAACTCTCTACGAGGGTTTCAGAACATTCATTGAGTTCTTCTTGATTTGGAAAAGTGATCTTTAAAGACCTAAGGGGTTTGGATGAAAAAATTATAGATTTTGATAACAAAAGGAACTCTAAAAAGGCTTGTCCAAAAGTTTAATCCCACATATCTATTTATAAGGAAAGTTGTTGCAATAAAAATATAAAACATGCGTACTCATTAGAATGAACTGCCATCTCGTTCGACCAATGCACCTGATCTCGTTTGAACGGTTTCCAAAGACATTCCAGAGCGAACCCAAACGACGACATTTTAGATCTCTTTTGAATGTGGGAACCTTATTCCAACGACCTTATGCAACTCGTTCGAACTACATTTCAATCTCATTCTAACGAATTCGCAAGTTTTTCAAAAATTCCTTAAAAGATCATTTTAAAAATATTTGAAATTTTTTAAATGAAAATTCTTTTAGAACAACCCCTGGATATTTAAAGCTTTACCAAACTACCTCATAACTATTCTCACGTAAAGTTTTGACTAACAATCTTCAATCTAGAAAATGTCACCAATGATTCCGCTATTCAAAGACTTGAGAACGGTCATGTAGGTGCAGTGGGGTGTAACGAGATAAGCTAAATAAAGTAAAATGAGAAATTATGAATTTTTCTCTTACAAAACCACCATACCATAGACAAGAAACTATTAATCCATTGTGAGTTCCATAATATCAACCTCAATTAACCTAGCTATAATCATGGTAAGAGTTGGAATTAAAGGAAAAAATAAGGAAAATAATAAATCAAATAAAGAAACTAATTAACAATGCTTGAAACTAACAATGAAAGCTTATATAAATGATTAAAAAATGAATATTATCCTTATATAAAAAATGAAAGGAAACCGTAGGAGAGTGAACGAAAAGAGATCTCGAAGCCAAAACCAATTAAAAAGTAATTAGAACTATATATATCTAAAGAAAAACCTAGCTTACTCTTTGTAGTAAGTGGGATTAGTGGCTATAGTAAGGTGTCGTGTGTGGAACCTCACCAATATGTGCAGTGCTGATAGTTTAAACGGGCGAACTGGCTATAGTAAGGGGAATGTGTGGTGTAGAACAACGGGAGTACCGCAACCTAACAAAAAAAATGAGATAAATATTCATATTAATAATATGAAAATTAATATTAATTAGGTTATTTAATTAAATAGTTGGGCTATGACTTTAAGGTGGTTTAGTTCATGCAGGTAGCTTGTGTTATTTAATTATTAGCATCCTTAAATATTATCTCGTTAAATTAAAATATTTTATTGTGATATTTATCATGTATAATTCTACTGTCTGGGTTCATGGATCCTAATTGATTAGAGTAGTGTGCATTAATGCTTGGGGTTTTGACCTCGTACGTTGACTAACTTTTTCAGGAATAGGTTTAGAGAAGCTGTATATGATTATTTGGAGACTTTCTAGGAGGTGCAGTTGGAGTTATTTACTTTATGCGTATTAGTTTAATTTAGTTTCCTTTCCTTCATATTTACATTGAGACTCAGTTTATGATTTTGTTGGTGCATTCGGTTCGAAAGTTGTTATGGGTTTTATTCATATATTTCATTATGGATTCAGTTGGAGTTTGTTTAGTTTTATATTATTGGAGATTAGCTTATTCTTTGGAGTTTAGCATGGTGATGGATCTTTTATCGCGAAGTTGGTTATTATCATTTGGGATTAATTAAATTATGTGTCTTGTGGATTGATTTTCAAATGTCTTATATTTGTCATATGCTAATAATGGTATTTTATTTACTCTCACCCAACTTAATTTTGGTGACGGCCGATGCCAGGATTTAGTAGGGTGTGACAGATGGTATCAGAGACAGGTTCTTAGGTCTCATAGGTTATGAGTCCATTCAGCTTTCGTGTTACCGATCTTTGATCCCATTTGTTGATTCGTACTCCTTAAGGTATTGGGTATAGCATACGTGTTAGATGTGTTTCTTGGAAACAGGGGGTTTTGTGTTAAGGATGTAGTAGGCATTGAGGTTAGAAGTAGTAATCATGATGTGAGGATCCTTGGAGTTGATTTTGGAGACGATATTCATTTGGAAGATCATTATTATAACTTTTGGGTAAATCTAGTATTGATGCAGTGATGTGATTTGATTTGAGGATTTATGCGCTGCGATGACTTTTATCGAGTTGTGATCCGTGGGAGAGCGTGCTACGTAGTTATTTTCTAGATATGCATATATTTATAGTTAGGACGTATATCGTATCTTTGTTCGTTGGGTAGGCGCATGTAGGATTGAGTGTATGGGCTCCCAATCATGGCATTCTATAGGTCTGTGTATGTGGGACTTATTTTATTTTGCACATTTACGCTTCGTCGAATTTCGAGGATGAAATTCCTATGCTAGTGGGGAGTATGTAGCACCTCGTAATTTTTTAGCAAAAAAATCTTTGATAAATTAAAATTTTCAGAAAAATAAAATTATTGCAATCTATTTAATTTTGGTATATAAAATTGTTGGTTTATATATATAAAAATATGGTTTTAAGTGGAATTTAAATTGGGATTAAAATTTGAAAATTATAACATTTTGTACAAAAATAAGGGGAGGATCCAAGATTTGTCAAGATAAATCGGGTTTTCTCAAGACGATTCAAGAAGGACACTTTGCTAATTTTTCAAGACGAATCCAATCGTCAAATCTGAATTTCTTCAACTAAATCACATGCATGAATATTCCATTCTCTTTCTTTAGTATTATGCGTCTTACGTGCCGCCTAAACCTTTAATCATGTATTTTTGGTAAAAAAATAAATAAATTAGTCTATTGATTAAGAAAAGTGGACACTAATTTTTGGACTGTTTTTATGAAACTTTTAAATATGAATTAATTTTTGAAACCATTGGTTATGTATGTTAGATTATTGGGTTGTTATGATTTTGGGGTGTAGGTTCGCATGTAGAAGTTTATGGGGTTATTTAAATGATAAATGGGACGCGTATACAATTATAAAATTGTGCGACGTATAAAAGACAATGATTATGACGTATTGAATATTTTTTTCATGTTAACTAATTTAAAATTATTGAATGAAAATAATTATGTTGAAAATGACGACAATGTTATTCATTGAATCGAATTAAATTAAATTCGGACCTTTATGATTAAATTGTTATGTTGTTCATATGAATTGTGAATTTGTGTGATTTGTTTTATTCACATTTTCCATCGTGGGGATGAGGGGCTTTTGGGTAGTATATTACTCACCTTTATTACATGATGCATACTAGGTATGGGACTAGTGGGTAGGCTTTGGTTATGATTAATGCTTTCTTGGTATGAGACTAGTTAGTGTAGATTTGTACGGATTTTATGTTCCAGGGTGGGGCTAATTTTTATATTTTATCTTCGTTACGCTAGTCTAGGTATGAGACTAGGACGAGATTATTGTTAGAAATTCATCCTATACGTAGGATAGGACGTATGTGTACTTTGCGGACCCTTAGGTATGGGATTAAGGGATATTTGAGGATCTCACATCGATAATAAGGGTGTGGTTATTTTAATTAATTAAAAAGATGAGTTGAGAAAATGGGAATTAATGCCTAAGATGATAATGAGTATTAAAATGGATTGGCGTCGCCAATATGTGCAGTGCTGACAGTAGAAATGGGCGAACTCGCTATAGCGACGTGTGTGTGTGATGTTACCAATATGTGCAGGGTTGATAGTTTAAATGGGTGAACTGGCTATATTAACGTGTCGTGTGTGAAAACTCGCCAATATTTTTAGTGATAACAATTAAAACGAGCGAACTGCCTATAGTGAGGGGAATGTGTGTGTGTAGAACAACAGGAGTACCACAACCAAATGAATAAAATGATATAAAGATTTATATTAATCATGAGGACATTAATATTAATCAGGTTATTTAATTAAATAGTTAGGCTATGACTTTAGGGTGGTTTAGTGTAACACCCTCGACTTTTGGAGACTGAGAAATTTAATTTTGGGAAATTAAATTTAATTGAATTGGAGAATTTTAAAATTTGGAAATTTAAGTCCAAAAACAGAGGACGTTTCAAAGTATTCCGGATGATATTTTTGAGGGTACCATCGATCCCGGAAGGGTCGAGATAGTCAAAATGACTGTCATTGGGTCTTATTTCGGCTCCGGAATGTTTTTAAGTTGTTTTGACTTGAATTAGAGTAAACGAGTCATTTAAAGTGTGTATTAACATTTAAAACTGGGATTTTGTTTTAAAAGGTTGGAGGCTTACGGATGAAGCCATTTCTCATTTGAGAGAAAGAGAGAAAAGCCCTAGAGAGAGAAGAAGAAGGGAAAGAAGAAGAAAGGGAGAGATAGAGGAATAAATCTTGGAGATTCCCAGCCCAACCACGACATCGAGGACGATCCAACCTCTACAAACCAGAGGAAAGTGTTTAATCTTGCTAAATAGCTATTTGTGTATTTCATTTCATAAATTGTGGGGTAAAGAAATGGATTTTTGGGTATTAACATCAAAGCCTAGATTTTTTAGGTTTAATCTTGAAATCAATGTTTGAATTGAGATTTAATGACATAGAAATGATTGGGATCAACTTTGGGTTGGTTAATGGGCTTAAAATCATGATTTGATGAAGGTTTGGGGGTTGGAATGAGAAATTTAGGGTTTAGAATTCGTCGTTTTTGAAGAAACAGAAGAACCCTTCAAAAAATTGCAGGTCCGAATCGATTCGCCCCCTCAAGCGAATCGATTCGGTTTGGTAAAATTGGCAGGTCTGCATTGACCGAATCGATTCGGACCCCAAGCCGAATCGATTCGGCCTATTGCAGAAGCCCAGGTCTTTGGGACCCGAATCGATTCGCCTTGAAGGCCGAATCGATTCGCTAGTCCGAATCGATTCGGAACATGGCCGAATCGATTCGGAAACATGGCATTTTGAGGTATTTTCTCCATAGTGAATTCAAACCCTTTTTGGTTGGGTTTATTGATTTGGGGCCTTCTCTTATGATGTAAGAGATATGTTCTTGGAGACACATAAGGATTTTCTCACACATTAGGGTTTTGTGGACTCCTTAGGGTAATTTGGGGAGAAATGTATCCATGTATGTATTTGGAGTTATGTATAGAGATTTTGGGGAAACCCTTTGGGATTGGGAATCCTAATTGTAGATTAAAAGTAGGTGTAGATGTGATGTGAGGCTAGGAACCCTTAGAGAGATCTCAGACTAGGGTATTCACAAAAGTGATCGAACCATAATCGAAAACGAGGGAAATGAGATTATTTGATGATTGAAAGAATGAGCTTGAGGCTGATAGACTATTAGTTATATGCATACCGATAGTCAAAATGATTACTAGATTCTTTAATGTACTCGGAGATATAGATGATATGTGTAGTGAAAGATTCCTACACAAACTCTTGGGTGATAGCCCTAATGTTGAATATATATAGGTATAGATATATACATATGGTTTTGGGAGACTATTCATCATAGGAAAATGATCGAATATGTTTCAAGTATGGGATTATATTCACGTATCGAGGTAAAGTTAATGGAAATGGTAGTGACGGCTTGCATATCGAGGACTATGTATACTTATAGCCAGGTATATATATCTTATACATATGAACGAGAATTAGTTTATATATATAGATAAGGATATGTGAATATGTGTTGATATATATATATATATATCTATATGTATATATATATATATATATCTATATGTATATAGATATATGGATATCTTTATGTTGTGGACATACATGGTATGTATACTTAAACCGTATATGGTGGTTTATTATTTGATCCTATAATTGGATCATATGGATGTATATATATTGTGCATGTGAATAATACATATACTTGATTGGTTAAGCATACCCCGCTCATGCTATCATTGGGAAGTTGCGCGCGTAGAGGGTGAGCATCCTGGCTTATAATGTAGGGTGTGGATATTCCCCAGGTCATAGTCGTCCCTTGTGATTATTATACATATAGATATATATTTTTGGGATGAGACGTGGTGGGTATGTTTCGTCTCATTGCCGGTTGAAACTATGACCGCTTCCCGGGACGTCGTGTGCGTGTGTTTACCACGAGATGGGTGTCGTTTAGTCCCACAACGGTGGCCCCAGTATTGCTACGTGAGCCGGGCACTGGGAAGATGATAGCACTGATGCAGTTTATCGGCGATATATATAGCCGGGTATATTATGTGCATGGCCTTGTACATCATATGTAGTATGTACACTTGGCTATTGGATTGATGATGATATATATATATGGTTAGAAATAAATACCTATATATATATATATATATATATATAATTATATATATATCCTATAGATGAAAGGATATGGACTTTTATGAAGTACATCTTGGATGATAATGGTGTACTAGACTGATGGGGGTTGATGTATCGCACATAAGGTATTATTTCGGTTACATCATCCCAAGGATATTATTGGAGGTTCTTTTATTTTATTTTATTTGTTTTCTTTTTTCTTTTCTTCTTTCTTTCTTTAGTTGTTATAGTTAGTAGTAAAGGTAGTATTATATAGTATGTTAAGGATTATGGATCTCTAGGATCGACATTGCCCAGGAGTAGTGTAACGAGGGGGTTCCTTGTTTGGATTTCGCTTTGCGAGACGCCTCACGCACGAAACGCAGTGCCATGTCGAGAGTTGAGAGAAGTAATTCTATTTGTGGCATCTCGGATCTCTGGTCTTGACCTTGTCAGGAGTAGTGTAACGGGGCGGTTCCTTGTTTGGATTTCGCTTTGCGAGACTCCCCACGCACGAAACGTAGTACAATGTTGGGATTAGAGAGAAGTCTTGCCAATATTCCATGTGCATGTTATTAAGTATATTAATTCTTACGTTTTTAGCCTATTTATGTATATATATATTTATGTACATGTATAGGGGTAATGTTTTAGGAATTATGATAATTCTAATTCATGAGATCATTAATCGGAATTCATTAAGCCTTTTATTGCATAACTGTTGTAGTCATAATCTAATAGGATTAGAAATGGGTGGATCCTTAGATTATGACGGGAAGGTAGCTCTCGTGGTTATAGGCTAGGCCTGATAAGTTAGGTTGTCCTAAAATCAATGGGGGTAATTTAACTAAAATTTGAGGACGCGAATAGGTGCGCGCCTTTAGATGAGAGGTGAGTTGGGATTCCACGAGAGTGCGGTCTCACTTATTATGAAATTAAGTACACCGGTATTTATTATGCACGGTTAACACACTTGCTAAATATTTTACACATTCGGGGCTCTGACCCGTTTACTTCTCCCTCCTTCTTGTATATACATATATATTTCCACAGGTATCCTACCGCATGGATGCGGATGACCTTCTATCCAGAGTCTTGGGCCTTGACAGGTGCGGACTGTTGCGGGATTATTTCATGTAGCCGCTTCCTACTTCTTTAAAATTCTAGGTAGGATTCATGTTGTATATCGGGTTTGAATCATAGGGATATTTATATACATGTTTATATTTATTCCATTTCAGTTATTGTATTTGCTGTGACCCGACAACTTATTCGGGTTCATTTATTTATGGCATATTCATGTTAGTGATTTCTTTCATTTCTTATAGTTCTTTCTTGCATCTCTCTTATTTATTGGAAATTTTGTAGTGTTGGGTTGTGTTATGTTGCATGTTTTAATTTTTATAACATCTCGCTTATATGATTTTGGGTAGTTAGTCCTATATTATATAGGACCGTTAGTTGATGTTGAGACTGGACCATCTGGAATTCCTGATTTAATGTAGTATAGGGTTGGCCACCCGTTATTATTTTAAGCGGGGTGTTACAGATGGTATCAGAGCATCAGGTTCTAGAGTCCTTAGTATCTGTGCGCGTTCTGCATTCTTCCGTTAACGTTCTTGACATAAAGCCCTAAAAATAGGACTGTTGCGTTCACCGCGTTATTTTCTTCTGTGAAGTATATTCACTTGATTGGCGTTCTGATAACAGTTGCTCTTGTTTCATTTCAGACGTCGCCTAGATGTTGTCGTCTAGGAAAGAATAGGTTTAGAAGTACGGAACCCATAGCATATTTTGGGTACGCTTTGATCGGGGGTAGTTGTTTTCCCCGATTCTGGAGGAGATATTGAGGAGATTTCTAGCTTTGGTGTGAGGTGACTTATCGGCAGTTGAGTAATAAAGGAAAATTTAATCGAATGACAAATCTTGGACTTAGTAAAGTAAGTCTGAGGAGAGGTTAGTGTAGTCCTTGGGAGGTTTAGATTGAGAATCTGTTAACCTTAGTTAGGAAACCTGGTTTTGGTGACTCTTACCGATGTGAGGTAGGTGGAGTTGTCCCAATATTAGGAGTATCGCCTTCTAAGATGAGGGAGAATGCATTTGGAGACTAAGTTTCGTTGTGTAGAACTGAAGGAGTTTCCGACAGTCGCAATCGCGCCTTGCCCTTCAAAATGGTTAGGAAGGATTTTGAGGAAGATGTTGCTCTCGTGAAGTAGTAGGCTTAGGGATAATGATTTTCCTGGAAGGAGTTGAGGACCCTGAGTTGAGACTTTAGGGAGAGGGGAAACCATTAGGTTATGGAATTGTAAGGTAGAATACCTTTCTTTGAGTTTAAGTTACGCTTTGTTCGATAGTGGGAACGTCGCGTGTGAGGTATGATGAGTAGCTAGCCGCTATACCGCTAGGGGGTATGGAACTTTTCCTAGAGAAGGAAGTGAGCAAGTGTGGCCTTGGTATGGCATCTTGGGAGAAGATACACCTCTTCATAACTGAGAGGTTCAGAGTTTGGTAGATTCGTGAGGAACGGAAAGTTTAGCTCATAGTTGTGCTAGTTTTGAGAACTAGATATTGACTAGAGTATTGTATTTGTTGAGACCTTGTGTCTTAAACATAAGGTGTTTGTTTGGCGTGTCGAAAGACGCGGAATATATTTATATTGTATTATTGTATAGGCCCTCGGGCAATATCTAAAATATGGAAATCTTTTTTTTTATATAAACCTTAACCCTGGTTCGACTAATCTCAATCCCCGACCTAGCTACACAGTAGTGTATTGGGAGGGTTCCTTGTTTGGATTTCGCTTGCGAGACCTCCCCCGCACGAAGGTGGCTAGCATCAGGAATTGAGGAGAGTTCAACCAGTGGAAATTTTCAAACTTTTATATATTTAGTATATTGTTATAGATTGTGTTACCGAGGGTTATCTTACAATTTGAGGCTAATGGAGCCTGATTAAAATTTTACGAGTGGAGATCAGGTACGGGGTGTATGGGCGCCCTGAGTAGTTAGTTTGTTTTAAAGGCTATATGGTTCGACGTGAGAACTAGAAAGGATCGGCATAGTGATCTTGAGGATTGATGTAAGGACTAGATGATATTGAGGTCCTAGGCATATCTTAAATTTCACGGACGAAATTCTTGTAAGGGGGGAAGATTGTAACACCCTCGACTTTTGGAGACAGAGAAATTTAATTTTGGAAAATTAAATTTAATTAAATTGGAGAATTTTAAAATTTGGAAATTTAAGTCCAAAAATAGAGGACGTTTCAAAGTATTCCGGATGATATTTTTGAGGGTACCATCGATCCCGGAGGGTCGAGATAGTCAAAATGACTGTCATTGGGTCTTATTTCGGCTCTGGAATGTTTTTAAGTTGTTTTGACTTGAATTAGAGTAAACGAGTCATTTAAAGTGTGTATTAACATTTAAAACTGGGATTTTGTTTTAAAAGGTTGGAGGCTTACGGATGAAGCCATTTCTCATTTGAGAGAAAGAGAGAAAAGCCCTTGAGAGAGAAGAAGAAGGGAAAGAAGAAGAAAGGGAGAGAGAGAGGAAGAAATCTTGGAGATTCCCGGCCCAACCGCGACATCGAGGATGATCCAACCTCTACAAACTAGAGGCAAGTGTTTAATCTTGCTAAATAGCTATTTGTGTATTTCATTTCATAAATTGTGGGGTAAAGAAATGGATTCTTGGGTATTAACATCAAAGCCTAGATTTTTTAGGTTTAATCTTGAAATCAATGTTTGAATTGAGATTTAATGACATAGAAATGATTGGGATCAACTTTGGGTTGGTTAATGGGCTTAAAATCATGATTTGATGAAGGTTTGGGGGTTGGAATGAGAAATTAAGGGTTTAGAATTCGTGGGTTTTGAAGAAACAGAAGAACCCTTTAAAAAATTGCAGGTCCGAATCGATTCGCCCCCTCAAGCGAATCGATTCGGTTTGGTAAAATTGGCAGGTCTGCATTGACCGAATCGATTCGGACCCCAAGCCGAATCGATTCGGCCTATTGCAGAAGCCCAGGTCTTTGGACCCGAATCGATTCGCCTTGAAGGCCGAATCGATTCTCTAGTCCGAATCGATTCGGAACAGGGCCGAATCGATTCGGAAACAGGGCATTTTGAGGTATTTTCTCCATAGTGAATTCAAACCCTTTTTGGTTGGGTTTATTGATTTGGGCCCTTCTCTTATGATGTAAGAGATATGTTCTTGGAGACACATAAGGAGTTTCTCACACATTAGGGTTTTGGGGACTCCTTAGGGTAATTTGGGGAGAAATGTATCCATGTATGTATTTGGAGTTATGTATAGAGATTTTGGGGAAACCCTTTGGTATTGGGAATCCTAATTGTAGATTAAAAGTAGGTGCAGATGTGATGTGAGGCTAGGAACCCTTAGAGAGATCTCAGACTAGGGTATTCACAAAAGTGATCGAACCATAATCGAAATCGAGGGAAATGAGATTATTTGATGATTGAAAGAATGAGCTTGAGGCTGATAGACTATTAGTTATATGTATACCGATAGTCAAAATGATTACTAGATTCTTTAATGTACTCGGAGATATAGATGATATGTGTAGTGAAAGATTCCTACACAAACTCTTGGGTGATAGCCCTAATGTTGAATATATATAGGTATAGATATATACATATGGTTTTGGGAGACTATTCATCATAGGAAAATGATCGAATATGTTTCAAGTATGGGATTATATTCACGTATCGAGGTAAAGTTAATGGAAATGGTAGTGACGGCTTGCATATCGAGGACTATGTATACTTATAGCCAGGTATATATATCTTATACATATGAACGAGAATTAGTTTATATATATAGATAAGGATATGTGAATATGTGTTGATATATATATATATATATATATGTATATAGATATATGGATATCTTTATGTTGTGGACATACATGGTATGTATACTTAAACCGTATATGGTGGTTTATTATTTGATCCTATAATTGGATCATATGGATGTATATATATTGTGCATGTGAATAATACATATACTTGATTGGTTAAGCATACCCCGCTCATGCTATCATTGGGAAGTTGGGCGCGTAGAGGGTGAGCATCATGGCTTATAATGCAGGGTGTGGATATTCCCCAGGTCATAGTCGTCCCTTGTGATTATTATACATATAGATATATATTTTTGGGATGAGACGTGGTGGGTATGTTTCGTCTCATTGCCGGTTGGAACTATGACCGCTTCCCGGGACGTCGTGTGCGTGTGTTTACCACGAGATGGGTGTCGTTTAGTCCCACAACGGTGGCCCCAGTATTGCTACGTGAGCCGGGCACTGGGAAGATGATAGCACTGATGGAGTTTATCGGCGATATATATAGCCGGGTATATAATGTGCATGGCCTTGTACATCAGATGTAGTATGTACACTTGGCTATTGGATTGATGATGATATATATATATGGTTAGAAATAAATACCTATATATATATATATAATTATATATATATCCTATAGATGAAAGGATATGGACTTTTATGAAGTACATCTTGGATGATAATGGTGTACTAGACTGATGGGGGTTGATGTATCGCACATAAGGTATTATTTCGGTTACATCATCCCAAGGATATTATTGGAGGTTCTTTTATTTTATTTTATTTATTTTCTTTTTTCTTTTCTTCTTTCTTTCTTTAGTTGTTATAGTTAGTAGTAAAGGTAGTATTATATAGTATGTTAAGGATTATGGATCTCTAGGATCGACATTGCCCAGGAGTAGTGTAACGAGGGGGTTCCTTGTTTGGATTTCGCTTTGCGAGACGCCTCAAGCATGAAACGCAGTGCCATGTCGAGAGTTGAGAGAAGTAATTCTATTTGTGGCATCTCGGATCTCTGGTCTTGACCTTGTCAGGAGTAGTGTAACGGGGCGGTTCCTTGTTTGGATTTCGCTTTGCGAGAATCCCCACGCACGAAACGTAGTACAATGTTGGGATTAGAGAGAAGTCTTGCCAATATTCCATGTGCATGTTATTAAGTATATTAATTCTTACGTTTTTAGCCTATTTATGTATATATATATTTACGTACATGTATAGGGGTAATGTTTTAGGAATTATGATAATTATAATTCATGAGATCATTAATCGGAATTCATTAAGCCTTTTATGGCATAACTGTTGTAGTCATAATCTAATAGGATTAGAAATGGGTGGATCCTTAGATTATGACGGGAAGGTAGCTCTCGTGGTTATAGGCTAGGCCTGATAAGTTAGGTTTTCCTAAAATCAATGGGGGTAATTTAACTAAAATTTGAGGACGCGAATAGGTGCGCGCCTTTAGATGAGAGGTGAGTTGGGATTCCACGAGAGTGCGGTCTCACTTATTATGAAATTAAGTACACCGGTATTTATTATGCACGGTTAACACACTTGCTAAATATTTTACACATTCGGGGCTCTGACCCGTTTACTTCTCCCTCCTTCTTGTATATACATATATATTTCCACAGGTATCCTACCGCATGGATGCCGGATGACCTTCTATCCAGAGTCTTGGGCCGTGACAGGTGCGGACTGTTGCGGGATTGTTTCATGTAGCCGCTTCCTACTTCTTTAAAATTCTAGGTAGGATTCATGTTGTATATCGGGTTTGAATCATAGGGATATTTATATACATGTTTATATTTATTCCATTTCAGTTATTGTATTTGCTGTGACCCGACAGCTTATTCGGGTTCATTTATTTATGGCATATTCATGTTAGTGATTTCTTTCATTTCTTATAGTTCTTTCTTGCATCTCTCTTATTTATTGGAAATTTTGTAGTGTTGGGTTGTGTTATGTTGCATGTTTTAATGTTTATAACATCTCGCTTATATGATTTCGGGTAGTTAGTCCTATATTATATAGGACCGTTAGTTGATGTTGAGACTGGACCATCTGGAATTCCTGATTTAATGTAGTATAGGGCTGGCCACCCGTTATTATTTTAAGAGGGGTGTTACATTTAGCTCATGCATATAGCTTATGTTGTTTATTTATTAGCATCTTTAATTATTATCTCATTAAATTGAAATAATGTTTTTTGTGATATTTATCCTGTATAATTCTACTGTCTGGTTCATGGATCCTAATTGAGGAGAGTAGTGTGCATTCATGCTTTGGGCTTTGACCTCGTGCGTTGACTAACCTTTTCAGGAATAAGTTTAGAGAACCTGCATAGGATTATTTGGAGACTTTCTTAGAGGTGCAGTTGGAGTTATTTACTTTATGCGTATTAGTTTAATATAGTTTTCTTTCCTTCATATTTACATTGAGACAAAGTTTATGGTTTTCTTGGGCCATTCGGTTCGAGAGTTGTTATGTGTTTTATTCATATATTTCATTATGGATTTAGTTGGAGTTTATTCAGTTTTATATTATTGGAAATTAGTTTATTATTTGGAGTTTAACATGGTGATGGATGTTTTATCGCACATTTGGTTATTATCATTTGGGATTGATTAAATTATATATCTTGTTGATTAATTTTTAAATGTCTTATATTTGTCACATGCTAAGAATGGTATTTTATTTACTCGCACCCGACTTAGTTTTGGTGGTGGCCGATACCAGGATTTAGCAGGGTGTGATAATGATATGCCTCCTGAGGTTTTAAATTTCACTTAAGCACCTATTTTTTGCACACTATTTTCGATCAAGAGTTTAAAATGATATGCATTATGATTTTTTTACTTCAAATCTAAGGTTTTATGAATGTGGGTTTGAACTTGTCATTTTATTCTCATAATTAACCATCTTTATTAGCAACAATGGTTATACAAATGGTTGGATGTTCTTGGTTGTAGAGACTATTAGTACGCATGTAACCATCAACCCAAAATACAATCAACGTAGAGACTATTGGTACATAATGTTTAGGAATCTGGTGCATAAATTTAAAAAATTGTGGAAAATAGTTAAGTGGCTTTACACATGGTGCAACTAAAATGGTAGAATCTAGTAGAATTGAATTTCCCAATGTCTGACTTTACTGAGATGGTTGCCCAAGCCTCAAATCAATATTCGAGGAAAAAACAATTCTACTGAGATGGTTGGCATGATATCCAAAGGCTAGTGTAATTTACTGGAGTAAAAATAGAGGTAAACTATGAAGTTCTTTCTTTTTGCTAAGTTTTAAAGCTTTTGTTATATGGTTATGAACTTTGTAGCTCATCTTTGTTCATGTGTTAATGATCGGGAAACTCTTATTTACATGTGAACTGACTTTAACATGATACACTTTTTTCTTTTCTATTTTTTCCACTTCAATATGGATTTGGAATCATAAGTTTGCAACTTAGATCTCTGTCTTAATTTAGAATTTGGTTGACGTAAGCTAAATTTGTAAGTTTATTAGTCTGCCTTATTTTCGTTTTAAATTTAAGATTGGCTAATGTTAATTATTCTCTCAACATGAATCAATTAATTGTTGATCATATAATTTCACACACAGACACAATCATATAATTGTAGAGGTATTTTTAAATTGTTTGAGGTATCTAGAAAATTATTACATTTTATTAAATCATAGGTTAGTAGTGTGTTTTTATAATTATGTGAGAAAAACCAACTGGGTATTTGAATTGTTTGTGTACTTTATATGTAAGATTAAAGACATATTTTATTAGAAGATTAAGGGAGTTAATTATGATTCAGGATCATGTGGAATTCATTGCAAGTTACAAAGTTAACTGACTTTAAAATTATAGAAGTTTTGTTTGGGTTTTGAAAATCAACTAATATTTGTTGGTTTGTTATTTTTTATCTGGTAAATAATGGTGGGTGGAGGGTTGTAAAATGTGGTGATTGTGGTGGATTTTGGGGATAAAATGCTTTCAAGGTAGAGTTCATACTTTTTGTTTGTAATAACACGCCCTTCTAGATATGATTAAATTCCATAATTAAGTATAATTTGGAATTTGGAGAATTTCTAGAAATAGTAATTTTTGGGATTTTCGAGGATTTAATGATTTTCGAATGGTGTTATAAATTATTTTGGGACTATATAGGTCAAAGTAATTTAATTATAAGTCGCTGTGGAATATTGCGACAAAAGAGGTAAGATTTTGAGTAGAAGACCGCATTTATTTATTATGGGTTAGAATAGTGATTTGCGGTCAAGTACCTCGGATGGAAATTTCGACTGCACCATGAGTCTCGGAATGTCCGAGATAGTCGGAAAAGAGTGTCCGATTGTCGAAATTGAGTTCCGGGTAATTTTAGAGTTAAATATGCTCGTAATTGAGTAAACGAGTCATTTTGGGGGTATTAAGGGGATTTAACCCTTTTCTCCTTATAAAAGGAGGGAGAGGGGGAGAAAAGAGAAGAGAAAGAAGAACGAAGAGAGGGGAGAGAGAGAGAGGGAAGAAAAGAGGAAAAAGGGGGAGATTCCGGCCAGCGTCCGCGGGATTCAGTTCGAGGACGTCGGATTTTATCCACGAGGCAAGTGTTTACTTGCTTTATTTATTTTTAAGCATAAATATCTCATATCATTGTTGGTATAACAAACCCTAATGGTTTTGGGTTGGGTATTCGTGGATAAAACGGGTTTTTGGGAGTTAAAACGAATAAACCCCTAAAAATGGTAAATTGGAGAAACTTAGGTTTTACTTGAAATTAATTGGTGATTCCGGGTTCTTTGATGTTTAGAACGCATATTATAAGTGTATTTGTAGTTGTTTGAGGTTGTAGGATGTTGGGTGAGGTGACAAAAGATTGGGAGAAGCTTTAATGGCCAAAATCGTCTCGGAGAAAATGATGAATAGTAACCCGTCACTTTAGGGGGCCTTTTTGGCCAATAAAAGAATTGATTTAGCTTTCGGCCAAAACACGAAAGTTGTAGATTTTTTCGATACGGTCGTGTCGGAGCTGACCATGTATTTTTCTGATTTTTTTATGATTTGATATGATTTTTATAAGGTGACAGCTCCGGGTTAAAATTTCCAACTCGGAAATCAAATCGGAAATTGAAAAAATTACGGCTAGAATTAATCGTGTAGATGTGTGCGATTATTTTTGGTGTAGTTTAGAAACCCCGTTAATGAATTTGGGTGGTTGGATTAAGGAATTGAGGAATTTTAATTTGGGAGACCTGGTGTGACCGGTCAACTGCGCCCCTATGGCCGGTCGACCGCGTCAAGGAGAAAGGGCCTACTGTTTTGTTTCGTAGGCTTATTTACAACCCGCGATCGTCTAGGGGTCTAGGACCGGTCAACCGGTGCCCTATTTTCAGCGCAAGATTTTGGAGATTATTATTATTTCTCCTCTTTGAGATTAAAATCTAAGGGCCTTCTAAATTAAAGTATATTAGAGGGTTATGTCCTAAGGGACTTGTGGATTTGGGAACATATATATATATATATATACATATATATATATATATATATATATATATATATATATATATATATATATATATATATGTATATTCACTTAAAGTGAATTAGTATTGTTGATACCAAATTTAATCTGCTGACGTGGACCAATAATAAGAAGACATGTGTCAATCTACATGGCACAACAACAACGAGGAAGTTTATTTCCCCCGACCAAGTCATGTTCGCTCCGAGCAACAAGGATACCCCGAGGAACTACAACACTCCGAGGAACTCCAGCGCTCCGATGAACTCCTGAACGACGAGCAACTAAGGCGGTTCGAGCTGCATCTCGACCACAGCATTGATTGCCAGATAACCAACAGTTCAAAACTGTTCATTGACTGCTTATCATCTTGACGCACACGCTTGAAGAACATTAAATGAGTTACCCTTTCATATGTATATCATTTAATGTATCACCCTTTCAGATGATAGCCTCAAGGACCTTTCATATGTATATCATTTAATGCACCACCCTTTCATATGTAAGCCTCAGGGCTATAAATACATTGTATCTCCCTCATTCAAAGGGACCGAAATTTCTTGAAAGAACTTGTAATCAAGAATTCCACAAACACTCAGCAATAACATAACAGTGGACGTAGGCTTTATTCCTAGCCGAACCACTTTAAAAATCTTTGTCTTATTTATTTATCTGTGATTGAATAATTAGAGCGATCTAGTTTTTTACATCAACAGATTGGCGCCGTCTGTGGGAACGTGTTACAAGCATTGTTCTCCACCAAAAGCTAAGTTTTTATTTTCTCTACGTATAATCAATTATACATACATCTTTTGATTGAATCGTGATTTTTATGTGTATATACATAAATTAATTGTCCAATTTTTATCTGCAAAATGTTGCATATCATGATTTTTAAATCATAACTGTTAGATTAATTCTTATTTAGAAATCTGAAAAATAGTAGATTTCATAAATCATAATTCTTTGCTTGATTCTCAAGTTTTAATTTTATATTATGGAATAAATATTTTAAATGATTACATATGCCAATATATACGACGATGATAAGATTTGATCATTTTCATTGTTGATTTTGAAATAAATTTTGTAAGATATTTGATGTCTATTCAAATTCCTATCATATTTTTAATAAAAGAATGGGAAAAGGTTAAAGACAATGAAAAGTCTTCTCATGGAAATCATGACCCATATATATTCTCTCTCTCTCTTTAAGTTTGAGTCTCTTTGCATTCGCTTTTATGAATTATATAATTAATTTGGTTCATCTTCCATCTATGTCAATGAAGTCAAATTGATTGATTTTTTATATAAATTTGGTAATAATTTCGATCATTCACCATATTTTTCTCTCTCCAAATTGGGAATAGGAAGGGATCAATATAAAAAAAAAAAAATTCTCTCACCTGAAAAATCATTACCCACCTCTTGTAAAAGAGGATCAGTAAAATAATCATGACCATATCAAGACTCTGGGAACAAATTTGATATGTTGGCCCCTCGTTCATCACATCACAAGGTTTCTTTGACGAAATCACACGATCTAGTGGGTTATATATTTATTCATTTAATTAACAGTCTCAAGGCTTAAATTTTACATTGAATGTTATTTTTGATCTAAAGATTCGATATATTCTGGTCATCCAACCATATATTCTATAATTTGAGATATCCTTAAATGTTGGTCGGCAACATCCATGTCGTTTGTCGGCAGCAGTAGAATCTTGGGGCATTAAAAAATGCGAAGCACCCCTGATATTTCTTTAAACACGAGTTCGGCTTGGGGACAAGCAGGGGGCTTAAGTCTTTTTAACTTAGATCACCCCAAAAATATTTTTAAACAGCAACTAATACCTGATTGGTTGTTGGAGATTAAATAAATTTACAAAAAACTTTACGTCTTATTTATGATGCATATTTGATAATAATTTGTCCATCTCACACACATTTGGCATAAAACATATTATTTCATATTTTGAATTTTTTATGCTGATACATATCATATATTGATTGGATGAGTAAATTATTCTCATGACTAATCAATTCAGCCTACACATATGGTAGAGCAAATTATTAATTTTTACAGGCACAAGATTCAATGCCGACGAATGCTGAAGCACAAATTATTCTATATCCGTTCGGATTCATATTTTATATTTATCTCAGCATGGAGCTCGAAAAAATTTCTTCTCTCTATATATATTCGGCTCCGAGGAAAAGCTACAACAGTTATTATATTTCACCCCCAACGGATAGTTGGTCGGGGTAATTCTTATTTATATTCAGGCCCAGATATCTGCTCCAGCACAAATGATTCTATATATCCATTGGGATTCATATTCTATATTCATCTCAACATGGAGCTCGGCGAGATACTTATTATCATATTCAGCTTTGAGGAAAACTATAACATTTATTATATTTCACCCCCAACGGATAGTTGGTCGGGGTAATTCTTATTTATATGCAGGCCCAACAAAGTTCTCGGCCATATTCTTATGTTCTGGAAAATATTATTCTTATTCGGCATTCTGCAATTATGCCTCGACAAGATACTTATTCAGCTTTAAGGAGAATTACAACATTCGTTCAGATAATTCTTATTTATATTCAGGCCTGACAACGTTCTCGGCCATATTCTTATGTTCTGAAAGATCTTATTCTTGTTCGGCATTATATGATTCTACCTCGACGGATCGGCGAGGCACTTTATTATTTTTAATTATTCTTTATATCTATTTGGATGCATATTCTATTCTCATTTCATCAAGGAAGTCTCTAGCATTTATTATATCTTATTCAGCTCCAAGGATATCTCCGGAATTTATTATATCTTATTCCCAGCAATCTGTTGGTCATCGCCGAGGAGGTATCCTGCATTTATATTATATTTTATTCCCAACAATCTGTTGGTCATCACCGAGGAGGTATCCTGCATTTATATTATCTTATTCCCAACAATCTGTTGGTCATCGCCGAGGAGGTATCCTGCATTTATATTATATCTTATTCCCAACAATCTGTTGGTCATCGCCGAGGAGGTATCCTGCATTTATATTATCTTATTCGCAACAAATCTGTTGGTCAGCGCCGAGGAGGTCTCCAGCATTTATATTATCTTATTCCCAACAATCTGTTGGTCAGCTCCGAGGAAGTCTTCATCATTTATTATCAATTACCACCAACTCCGATTGGTAGATAAAATCCAACTCCGGTTGGTAGACAAAATCCAACTCCGGTTGGTAGATAAAATCCAACTCCGGTTGGTATTGGTCGATAAATCTCATTCAAAGTTCACATTCCACAGTTGGGGGCTTCTATTACAGATATATTTGTTCATTTGGTGGCACATTCTTATAACATCATGCAATCGAGCATCAAATTTAACTCCACAAACTCACATGGTCAGGGCCCCGACTAATCATTCAGGAGGAATATTGAAGTTCAGGAGGTATATTGAAGTTCAGGAGGTATATTGAAGTTCAGGAGGAATATTGAAGTTCAGGAGGTATATCGAAATTCAAGAGGTGTATTCAGAAGTATCAGGACATGATGAAAGAAAGCGAAAAGTATTCCACCGAGGAACTCTGTCAGACCAGAAATTAGAAGACAAGTTGCCTATATGGAGGCTATATGTAGATGGATCATCTTTCACTACAGGCTGTGGGGCAGGGATCGTTTTGAAAAGCCCAGATGAGGTCGACAGGGAATACGCCCTACGTTTCTAATTCAAAGCTTCTAATAATGAGGTTGAGTATGAGGACATGATAGCAGGTCTTAATTTATCAAATACTATGGAGGCACAGCAGGTTATTGTCTTCAGTGATTCTCAATTGATCGTAAACCAAATGTTGGGAATATATGCAGCCAAAGGAGAATTGATGATCAAGTATCAAGCAAAGGTGATGGAGTTAGTATCAGAGTTTGTTGCTGTTTAACTGGTAAGAATATCAAGAATGGAGAATGTGAGAGCATACGCCTTGGCCCGATTAGCATCAGCTACTCGTACCGAGCTGCGAAGAACGATACCAATTGAAGTATTAGAAAGTCGGAGCATAGATGAAGACCTGACGATGAATATTATTACCCTTGATGGATCCCATCGGAGCATATATTGAGGTGGAACAATTACCGGAGGATAAGCTCGCTGCAAAGAAATGGAAGTTTAAAGCTGCTCGGTATGTACTAATTAATGGTATTTTGTATAGACGAGGAATTATGGCAGGTTTGCAAAGATGTGTACATCCCTCCGAGATGAAAGAATTGATTAAAGAGATCCATGAAAGGTCCTGTGGAGCCCATGTAGCAGGTCGGACACTTTTGTAAAAGGTGATGACGCAGAGATACTACTGGCCGACGATGAGAGCTGATTGTATAGCTTATGCCAAAAAATGTGACAAGTGCCAACGCTTTTCCTCCATCCGAAGAACTCCACAAACATTGTTGACACCCATCGATTCTCCTTGGCCATTTGCCATATGGGAACTGATTTGGTTGGACCACTGTCGACGACCCGAGGAAGATTCAAATACCTCGTCATGCCTTCATCACAGACCATGGAACACAATTTGATAACGAGGAGTTTGCCGCTTATTGTCATCAGTCAAACATTTTGAAGGTTCATTCAGCACCAGGTCATCCTCAGAATAATGGACAAACTGAAACATTTTGAAGGTTCATTCAGCACCAGGTCATCCTCAGAATAATGGACAAACTGAAGTGACAAGCAGAACATTACTAAATAATTTGAAAAAGTGCTCTAAGGAGCCAAAACGTGCTCTAAGGAGCCAAAAGCTCTAAGGAGCCAAAAAGTGCTCTAAGGAGCCAAAAGCTCTAAGGAGCCAAAAAGTGCTTTAAGGAGCCAAAAAGTGCTCTAAGGAGCCAAAAGCTCTAAGGAGCCAAAAAGTGCTCTAAGGAGCCAAAAGTGCTCTAAGGAGCCAAAAATTGCTCTAAGGAGCCAAAAGCTCTAAGGAGCCAAAAAGTGCTCTAAGGACCCAAAAGCTCTAAGGAGCCAAAAAATACTCCTTTGGTTAGGAGGCGCTCTAAGGAGCCAAAAGCTCGAATGAGCCAAAAAGTTAGAAAGAACCACTACTACTCCTTTGGTTAGGAGGTGTACACCAGCATGATCAACTACGATTGGTAAGATAAGAATATACTCTCACATTAAAACTTATGTTGGTCGGGAGGTAAGATTATTACAAAAAGTTCTTTGAAGAACAAAATATTCCAAAATACACCAAGTATAGTTGGTCGGGGATAAAGACCCACTAACTGTAGTTGGTCGACGAGGAGAATTTATCGACCTTGGTTGGTCGGACACATTTTATGAAAAAGACAAAAATTTACCAAGTATGGTTAGTCGAGGATAAACTCTCACTAACCATAATTGCTCGATGAGCATAATTTAACAACCTTGGTTGGTTGGAAAAATTTTAATCATTTTTATACTCATTACTCTATTATTAAGTGATCGAGCAACATTATTGATACTTGTAACTTTTTATTACTAAGTTGGTCGATGAACAACACAATATTGTTATCTTTTTAACTTATACATAAGCGCAGATGTAAAGTATTTTACAAGACAATATCAATTAAGATTGCGAATAAAAATGAAAGTCTTTCATCCAAAAAAACAAAATACATTGAGAATGAAAATGTATACTAACTATTACATTGAGATTCCTATTCTATTGGTTTCTTTTCCTTATACTTTTGAAACAGGTTCCTCGCCAGCAGGAGGATCATCTAAAATATAAGGGGAGTTTATGAAGTTAAGATCTTTCAACATTCTGATATTCATCACAGATGATCTATCCGAGAAGCATTAGCTCATTCGCGAGAAGCACTTGGTCGTCCCTGAGAATCACTTGTTCGTCCCTGAGAAACTCTTGCTCGTCCTCGAACAGAGGTAGAAGTCAAAATCAGCATCTATAGCACTGAGATCTTTGCTAATACTGTCTCGACCAGTAATGAAGAAGAATTTATGTGAAAATGTTTCGAAGTCCACCACTAGCTTGGTACTAATCAGATTGAAGAGTTGGGTTCAAAAGCTATATGTTACTCGACAAAGTAGTCAGATAAGCATAAATTAGAAAAATCAAGCACGTGAAGTTAGCACTCAGTTGCTCGACACAGGAAGCAGTTGGTCGGATGGCAAACCAATCAACATACTTGAAGATTATGACAAGCTACAAATTTCATACTATGGCATGGCTGCATCCAAATTCCCAGGGGTGATACATAGCACACGGAGTTCCTCTAAAGAAAGATTAGCAACCATCGATCAGCCTGCATCATACTTCGTCCACGAGATAGTGAACTTTATGTTGAACAAATCAAGAAGGTAGATCAAGAATTTCACGAGCACCGAGCAACATTGCAGAATAAATACTCCATCCTTTCAAGTAATCCATCAAGCATGAAGCATTGGGGGCTTCTGTTGATACCAAATTTAATCTGCTGAAGTGGACCAATAATAAGAAGACATGTGTCAATCTACATGGCACAACAACAACGAGGAAGTTTATTTCCCCCGACCAAGTCATGTTCGCTCCGAGCAACAAGGATACCCTGAGGAACTACAACACTCCGAGGAACTCCAGCGCTCCGATGAACTCCTGAACGACGAGCAACTAAGGCGGTTCGAGCTGCATCTCGACCACAGCATTGATTGCCAGATAACCAACAGTTCAAAACTGTTCATTGACTGCTTATCATCTTGACGCACACGCTTGAAGAACATTAAATGAGTTACCCTTTCATATGTATATCATTTAATGTATCACCCTTTCAGATGATAGCCTCAAGGACCTTTCATATGTATATCATTTAATGCACCACCCTTTCATATGTAAGCCTCAGGGCTATAAATACATTGTATCTCCCTCAGTCAAAGGGACCGGAATTTCTTGAAAGAACTTGTAATCAAGAATTCCAAAAACACTCAGCAATAACATAACAGTGGACGTAGGCTTTATTCCTAGCCGAACCACTTTAAAAATCTTTGTCTTATTTATTTATCTGTGATTGAATAATTAGAGCGATCTAGTTTTTTACATCAACAAGTATAGTTGGAGATATCCAATAAATCCTTAAGAGATGATTAAGGTAATTATTTGTCGAAGTAAGGAAATACTTTGGATTTAGAATCATGCTAATATGAATGCATGATTATAATTCCTCGAGGGAATCTTTGGGATTATTGGTCATCGCTAGATGCTATAGGCCATTATGGCCGTTTATATATATTCTAGGAAGAATATATAAGATATGTATATACAGTGTGATTCAGGTATATATATGTTATGATGGAAATGATTTTGAAAATATAAAAATGAATATTTTCAAAATGGTAAATAAATGATTTTAATAATTGATAAAATATGGATTACACACCTCTCTAAATCGCTATCATAAGGGAAGTTGCGTACGTATGGTGAAGCCCCCTGGCTAATGAATGCAGGGTGGATATAGTCCTATAGGCCATGTGAGCGTTTGTTGATATATATTTTTCTGCGCTGGTTAGGAGATTCCGGGTGTGGTCTTGAATATCCCGCAGGCACATGGACGCTTCCCGACGTCTTGCGATGTAGTATCCCAGGTTGTCTTGATGATAGGCCCTGGAAGATGATAGCCATTTAGGGGCGCACACAGTGGGGAAATCCGAACGGGCGGTCTTAGAACGCGTTATATCAAAGCAATTCATTATAATGGATTGGCTTTAATTACATTTCCTAGATATAGGAAGGGAAATGGGTTATATGTTTAGCTTCGGTAACACTCCCGGATGGAAGAAGGGATGTGAAAGCATATGATATGGTAAAAGCATTTTTATGATAATAAAAATGTCTTTTAATTACATTTCCTGAGTATAAAAAGGGAAATGGGATAATTGAAAAAGGAAAAGCATTTTTATATTAATAAAATTGGCTTTTAAAAAGATATATGTTTTGGTATAGCAATTCATGCTAATGAATTGGCTTTTAAATACATTTCCTGGATATGAGAAGGGAAATGGAAAGTTTTGAAATAAAAATGATAAATACTTTGTGTATCGATTACACCCGAGTCCGGGAGGTAGATCCGGATGTGTATTATAAAGATATAATTAAATTGGTAAACCTCAGCCCGGGAGATATTATCCGGACGTATATTGTAAATGTACACATATATATATTTATACATTTGTGTGTGCTACGGGCCTAATGGATCTCTACCATTAACCCTGCCAAGTAGTAGTGTATCGGGGGGGGGGGGGGGGGTTCCTTGTTTGGATTTCGCTTTGCGAGACACCCCACACACGAACTTAGTGCAGTGTTGAGAATGGAGGGAAGTTTAGCCCTTAGCACTTGGACTATCTAGGGTAGATACTAAATAGGTTATTAGACTAGTTAGGCGGGGTAGCTTGACTAAGAGGTGTTGTTAGGATGCGTTAGGTGTGCACTACTAGAGGAGAGGTGAGGGGTATCTCATGGGAGTGCGATACCAATTTAAATATGAGATAAAACTATTTTTCTAAAAAAAAAATATAAAGCATTTATGCACTTGCAAAATATTTTCAAAATTCGGGCTCTGACCCGCATATCTACTTTTCCTCTCTTGTTGTATATATATATATATATATATGTTATATAGGTGTCCAGACACAAGGACGCCTGGATGGAAATTCTTTCGAGTCAGACGTCTACTGCAGCAGCTGCAGATGCTTGCGGGTTATCGGTAGACGCTTCTTTCCTTGTACTCTAGATAGGAGGTATTGTACAAGCATTCGGGCCAATGGTCCAACTGATTTTATTTATTCTTTGCACGATATTCGATAGGGTTGTATAATTTCGACCGAGTGTTCGGTTATTTTAATTTATTTCATTTTCATTTCAGTTCATTTATGCATTTAATTGTGGATGTTTTATTTTAATCATTAAAAAGAGTAGTTAGGTAAAAGTTTTTAACGCTCGCCTAATAGGATATTAGTAATTAAATGGATTTTCGACAGTGATGCTAAAAATGATCCATATGTAACTCCTGTTATAATTTGATATAGGAGTGATCGCCCGGTATCCCATTAGGCGGGTTGTTACAGATGGTATCAGAGCCTCAGGTTCTAGTGTCCTTAGGAATCTGTGCGGAAGTACTACGCTTTCAGCGTTGCTGTCGATTTGTTATAGAGCCCCAGGATTAGGATTGTTGATTTCTCTTGTGAGATTTCGTTCTCCTGCCCTGCTATAAGATTATAAAAATAATTTACACGCTCGTTGAGAATCGTGTGCGGAGCTCGGAGGGCAGCAGGAGTTGGAGCTTAGCTGGGGAAGCTGGTAGAAGTTGGGGACGAGGACCTTAGTAGAGGCCACTCTCCTTGTGGCAAATGCTAAGGATTGTTGCAACGACTACTAAAGTATAGTAGTTATGAGCAACCAAGTACTACTGTGGTAGAAAGTGGTACTCAAATTGAATTACCCCGTGCAGATAAGGATTCTAAAGGGATCTTACGAATAGTTTTAACCATGAGTCCCCATGATTCTGCAGGAAGGAGAAGAATTCCGTTTCGTAATTATTCACATAAGGGTCGGCCAAAGACCGACAGTGAATAAAGAACATTATGGAGAAGTGAGCTTTGTACCGAGGTGAGGAAGGTACAATGAATAATGAGCCCTTTCCAGGAAGGATAGGCTCACTAGAGAAGTGTTGTTAACACGTACGGAGAATGTGGGTGTGTTCAGGTTCCCCTAAGGGGACATCCACATGGGGAGATCTAATGACAGAGGATTCTTGGAACTGGTGGTGAAGCTTCCTTTTAACGAAGAAGTTAAGAGGATGAATAAGGTGATTGTAAGGAGCGAGGTTATAGAGTCAGATGGTGTTGACAACTCCATTATGGTCAGGAAGACCAGTGATGTAAATGGTATTGTGGAGTGCGGAGCCACACGGTTAGTCCTTTTTCCGATAAGAATAAAGGACAAGGTTAGGGTTCCCAGATGGGGCCTAGGGTTAAGAAATTCTAGTAAGAGGTGTGGCTAGATGAAGTTGTTGTGTTCGATAGCCCTAGACTCGTGTGTGTAATTTGAGCTTTGTATTCGGTCTCGATAACATAATAATGTTGGCCTATGTGTTTTTCGCGATAGCGGAATTTTGTTTTCCTTCACTCGCCATAGAGGCGGGTGATTATATTTTGTATATATACGTATGAGGTATATGGTATATCGGAGCGATATCAGGCTAATGATGGCAAGACTATCGTGTCCATGATTCCTGGAGGGAACATATTGTGGTTGTGGTGTCTCACCTGGATACAGGTTGAGTACACCTTTGTTATTATGGATTGATGGAACCTCGATGAGCAGAGGCTTCATTATTTTGATGTGAATGTGTGGCAACCTTATATATATAATTTAAGGCCCACAGGATTCTTGTTGAGCTATAAGATTAAACTCAGTGCTGATTTGCGCAAGGACTTAGAATTAGTGAGAGCGTTGGGTGGTGTGACTCTTAGTTGGAGATAGGAGTTCAGACCACCTTTCGATGATAAGGAATAGGATTATCCCGGTTACATATCTGAAATAACGGGACTCCGTGACCGAAGAAGTCAAGTGTTAATGTGTGGAGGGGTTCCTTGTTTGGATTTCGCTTTGCGAGACACTCCACATATGATTCTTAACGGCGCCGGGCTTGGAGAGCTGTTATGGGATGCAAGGATGTGGGTTAGTCTTATAGTGTGGATGAACCTTTATAGACTACGAGCCCTCTGATGATGGTACGTTTATGGAAATATTGTGCGATGGAAAAGCACTAAAGTGGTCCTCTCGCCACAAGTAGTTGGGTGGAGTAGGACTTAGAGAAATTGATTTGAGGATGATATCCATGCCTTAATAAGAAGGCAAATTTGGAGGAAATCTGTGATCGGTGTGATATAAGAAGTGTTCCTACAGAGAGTAGGCACTTTGATTAGTTAGGTTTCCTTTCGTATGGGCGGAAGGATAAGATAGTAGGAATGCATTTGTAGGTTAGTTTAGTAAGATTTATGACGTCCCGCTGGTGTGCCTTAGGTCATTATATCTCGATAACCGACAACGCGAGGGAGTAGTGTAATGGGAGGGTTCCTTGTCTGGATTTCGCTTTGGCGAGACGTCTCACGCACGAAACCAAGCAAATGTCGGGAATTAAGAGAGGCCTTGGGCACTAGGGATATAATTAGGATACTCGTTTCGCTTAGATAGGGTAACGCATAGATAGTAGCATTGTAGGATGTAGGCTCGATAGAGTTAGTGATGCCGAGGTTAGGAGTTTGGACTTCCCGGGTCGGGAGGACCCATAGATGAGTATTACACTGAGGAAAGAAGACCCTTATTGGGAGAGAGTGTTACGTGTCAGACGTTCACTACGGATGTGCAGATGTGCACAAGTTGAAAAGGTGTATGGGCACCTTGGTAAGATAGTCTTATGTACCGCCCGAAATAGGATGGGCGTAGTATATAAGGTTGAAATTCATGCCAAGAGGCAATTTAGAGGATGGGTATTAAGTGATGTATTAGAGTCACTTTATGATCGCGGTAGCCGCATAATACTTAGTTGGGAACCATTGGGTTAGTGTCGTTCCCCTTGAGGTTTAGGATTTATAGTGATCCTAGATATATCTGAATTTTGATGACGAAATTCTGTTGTAAGGGGGGGGGGGGGGGGAGTATGTAATAACCCGCCCTTCTGGAGATGATTAAATTCCATAATTAAGTATAATTTGGAATTTGGAGAATTTCTCGAAATAGTAATTTTTGAGATTTTCGAGGATTTAATGATTTTCGAAGGGTGTTATAAATTATTTTGGGACTATATAGGTCGAAGTAATTTAATTATAAGTCGTCGTGGAATATTGCAACAAAAGAGGTAAGATTTTGAGTAGAAGACCGCATTTATTTATTATGGGTTAGAATAGTAATTTGTTAAGTACCTCGAATGGAAATTTCGACTGCACCATGAGTCTCGGAATGTCCGAGATAGTCGGAAAAGAGTGTCTGATTGTCGAAATTGAGTTCCAGGTAATTTTAGAGGTAAATATGCTCGTAATTGAGTAAACGAGTCGTTTTGGGGGTATTAAGGGGATTTAACCCTTTTCTCCTTATAAAGGGAGGGAGAGGGGGAGAAAAGATAAGAGAAAGAAGAAAGAATAGAGGGAAGAGAGAGAGAGGGAAGAAAAGAGGAAAAAAGGGGGAGATTACGGCCAGCCTCCGCGGGATTCGGCTCGAGGACGTCGGATTTTATCCACGAGGCAAGTGTTTATTGATTTATTTATTTTCAAGAATAAATATCTCATATCATTGTTGGTATAACAAACCCTAATGATTTTGGGTTGGGTATTCGTGGATAAAACGGGTTTTTGGGAGTTAAAACGAATAAACCCCTAAAAATGGTAAATTGGAGAAACTTAGGTTTTACTTGAAATTAATTGGTGATTCCGGGTTCTAGGATGTTTAGAACCCGTATTATAAGTGTATTTTTAGTTGGTTGAGGTTGTAGGACGTTGGGTGAGGCAACAAAAGCTTGGGAGAAGCTTTAATGGCCGAAATCGTCTCGGAGAAGACGATGAATAGTAACCCGTCACTTTAGGGGGCCTTTTTGGCCAAGAAAAGAATTGATTTAGCTTTCGGCCAAAACACGAAAGTTGTAGATCTTTTCGATACGGTCACGTGGGAACTGACACCGTATTTTTCTGATTTTTCTACGATTTGATATGATTTTTACAAGATGACAACTCCGGGTTGAAATTTCCAACTCGGAAATCAAATCGGAAATTGGAAAAATTACGGCTAGAATTAATCGTGTAGATGTGTGCGATTATTTTTGGTGTAGTTTAGAAACCCCGTTAATGAATTTGGATGGTTGGATTAAGGAATTGAGGAATTTTAATTTGGGAGACCTGGTGTGACCGGTCGACCGCGCCCCTATGGCCGGTCGATCGCGTCAAGGAGAAAGGGCCTACTGCTTTGTTTCGTAGGCTTATTTACAACCCGCGGTCGACCGGGGGTCTAGGACCGGTCGACCGGTGCCCTGTTTTCAGCCCAAGATTTTGAAGATTATTATTATTTCTCCTCTTTGAGACTAAAATCTAAGGGCCTTCTAAATTAAAGTATATTAGAGGGTTATGTCTTAAGGGACTTGTGGATTTGGGAACATATATATATATATATATATATATATATGTATATTCACTTAAAGTGAATTAGCATAGTTGGAGATATACAATAAATCCTTAAGAGATGATTAAGGTAATTATTTGTCGAAGTAAGGAAATACTTTGGATTTAGAATCATGCTAATATGATTGCATGATTATGATTCCTGGAGGGAATCTTTGGGATTATTGGTCATCGCTAGATGCTATAGGCCACTATGTCTGTTTATATATATTCTAGGAAGAATATATAAGATATGTATATACTGTGTGATTTAGGTATATATATATTATGATGGAAATGATTTTGAAAATATAAAAATGAATATTTTCAAAATGGTAAATAAATGATTTTCATAATGGATAAAATATGGATTACACACCTCTCTAAATCTCTATCATAAGGGAAGTTGCGTACGTATGGTGAAGCCCCCTGGCTAATGAATGCAGGGTGGATATAGTCCTATAGGCCATGTGAGCGTTTGTTGATATATATTATTCTGCGCTGGTTAGGAGATTTCGGGGGTGGTCTTGACTATCCCGCAGGCACATGGCCGCTTCCCGACGGCTTGCGATGCAGGATCCCAGGTTGTCTTGATGATAGGCCCTGGAAGATGATAGCCATTTAGGGGCGCACACAGTGGCGAAACTAGGACGGGCGGTCTTAGAACGTGTTATATCAAAGCAATTCATGATAATGGATTGGCTTTAATTACATTTCCTGGATATAGGAAGGGAAATGGGTTATTTGTTTAGCTTCGGTAACACTCTCGGATGGAAGAAGGGATGTGGAAGCATATGATATGGTAAAAGAATTTTCATGATAATAAAAATGGCTTTTAATTACATTTCCTGAGTATAAAAAGGGAAATGGGATAATTGAAAAAGGAAAAGCATTTTTATATTAATAAAATTGGCTTTTAAAAAGATATATGTTTTGGTATAGCAATTCATGCTAATGAATTGTCTTTTAAATACATTTCCTGGATATGATAAGGGAAATGGAAAGTTTTGAAATAAAAATGATAAATACTTTGTGTATCGAATACACCTCAGTCTGGGAGGTAGATCCGGATGTGTATTACAAAGATATAATTAAATTGGTAAACCTCAGTCCAGGAGTTATTATCCGGACGTATATTGTAAATGTACACGTATATATATTTATACATTTGTGTGTGCTACGGGCCTAATGGATCTATACCATTAACCCTGCCAAGTAGTAGTGTATCGCGGGGGTTCCTTGTTTGGATTTCGCGTTGCTAGACACCCCACGCGCGAACTTAGTGTAGTGTTGAGAATGGAGGGAAGTTTAGCCCTTAGCACTTGGACTATCTAGGGTAGATAGTAAATAGGTTATTAGACTAGTTAGGCGGGGTAGCTTGACTAGGAGGTGTTGTTAGGATGCGTTAGGTGTGCACTACTAGAGGAGAGGTGAGGGGTATCTCATGGGAGTGCGATACCAATTTAAATATGAGATAAAACTATTTTTCTAAAAAAAAAAATATAAAGCATTTATGCACTTGCAAAATATTTTCAAAATTCGTGCTCTGACCCGCATATCTACTTTTCCTCTCTTGTTGTATATATATATATATATATATATATATATATATATATATATATATATATATATATATAGGTGTCCAGACACAGGGACGCCTGGATGGAAATTCTTTCGAGTCAGACGTCTGCTGCAGCAGCTGAGGGATGCTTGCGGGTTATCGGTAGATGCTTCTTTCCTTGTACTCTAGATAGGAGGTATTGTACAAACATTCGGGCCAATGGTCCAACTGTTTTATTTATTCTTTGCACGATATTCGATATGGTTGTATAATTTGGACCGAGTGTTCGGTTATTTTAATTTATTTCATTTTCATTTCAGTTCATTTACGCATTTAATTGTGGATGTTTTATTTTAATCGTTAAAAAGAGTAGTTAGGTAAAAGTTTTTAACGCTCGCCTAATAGGATATTAGTAATTAAATGGATTTTCGACAGTGATGCTAAGAATGATCCATATGTAACTCCTGTTATAATTTGATATAGGAGTGATCGCCCGGTATCCCATTAGGCGGGTTGTTACATTGTTGTGACAGAGTTTGTCGGATAGTGCAATAGTTTTAGTTTTACCATTTTGATAGATATGCAGGATTTATTCATTTATTTTTTATTTGTATATGCGTTTCCTTATTAGGTCCAAATGTTATCGAGAGTTTTTATAATCTCCGATCTTTCCCCGTTAAAAAACTCTACTATTGAGTTCATTGTAATGAATCAAGACGCTTTCCAGTATATTACTCGTAATACTACCCTTTTTAAAACTAAATAAAACTACTATTTTTTTTAGTTCAAATGTTAATATATCTCTTACTGTTAAAAAGTTAATATATCTCTTTATTTATCTTTGATTATATTACCTCCTCTATCCTGTAATACTACAGATGAAACTTACTTATGGGCATGGCTTCTTTATACTTCTATAGATTAAGCATTGGATTATTGCACTTTGTTATCTAATGGACATCACGAATCAAGTATATCCTATTTATATTAATGAATTTTATCGATTGTGTTATTAAGTGGAATCCATTTATTTGAGTTCTGCATTTTTTTACAAAAGCATTTATAACGTTTGATCATTGTAGATTTGTAATTCAAGCGTTCATATCTTTGCAACCTAATATTCTTTTATGGTTCAAGATTTTAGTTGTAATTTTTTTTACTATCCTTAATGTTCTCGTTTTTTTGAGGAGAGGTAATTGAAGTCAAGATCCCTTTTCTTTCTTGTGGATGCAATTGAAATAAATTATGGCAAAAAAACATTATGCATTGCTAGAACAACAAAAACTAATTGAGAATGCATATTTATTCCCGGGGTTGATGTTTTGAAACTTTCTGTTTATAATTTGAAATTTTGTTTAGTTTTTTGAACGTGGATATTGGCACACTATAAGTTGTTGTTTTGTTTTTAGTTATGGCTTAAATGGAGATGGGTCCTAATATTCACCGGTTATTTTTTTGTACTATTCTCACATGAAAAATAAAGACGGAAGACTTAACTCCTTTAGGAAATGTTGATTCCCGTGAAGGTATACTATTAGTTTAAGATCATTTTCATCATTTCTTAATTTTCATTCTTGATTGTATTGATTTTTGACTTTTATATTGTAGTTTTAGACATTGTTTGTTCTTCTTATGTTGTGCGCAACTTCAAGACTCTTGGTTTAGTTTTATTTTTAGACATATCTCTTATTCACGTGTGAAAAATGAGGGTCGTTTGTTGTGATATTTGTATTAGTTTATGGTGGTGTCATGTACCAATGAGTAGTAAATGATACAATTTGCGCTTGGCTTGGTTTTGTTTGGGCTTGTTTTAACACTTTATCTTTGATTTATTGTTAATATGTTTGCACAGTCTCTCGAGTAGTAACCAATACAATTTGTGGGATTAAAAATTTTTGGTTTTTCAAATATTGGTCACTCAATGTACTTGCAAAGATATTGCAAACTATTTCATAATCCTTAAACCACAATTTTATTGTTTGTTGACACTACTTATTTGACAAAATTTTTGAGTGGTTTTCCTTTAACAATCGATGTTACACCACCCATAAATAGATTTTTTTGTAAATTTTAGAGCTCATTTCAAGTTTAATGTTTAACATTTTGGAGCTCCTCTCTTGAGTTCAATCTTTAATGTTTATAGATGAAACGTCTCAACTTCTATGAAACCAGTACCTCTATATGAAACTAGTACCGCATTATAGATGAAACGTCTAAACTTATAGATAACCAAGTAAAGAAATCAGTACATGGAATGCTATATACTTAACCATGTTACGATTAATGTTATTTACTTATAGATGAAACCAACAATTATATTTACTTATAAAATCTTTTTTTAATTTTATTTCTTCATAAATGTCTTTAGCTCCTTAGGGGACCTAATTGATAAATATGAAGATTTATCTTCACATTTTCTCTTTTCTTAGGATCATTCCTTCACATTTGTTGTATTTCATCCCATTTGATTAACTTGTTATTTTATTTCCTAACCTAGCCACCCGTGACGCTCTAATTGAGCCTAGAGTTGAAGTTTTATACTCACTTAAGTTTAACTATGTTTGAATCTTTATACTCTCTTAGTCGCTTGATATGTGTATGATAAAATGTCCAAGTTAGTGTTTTACTTTAGTGTTGATTTTTTAATGTAGATTCACTACGTGACAAGAGAGTTTCATATTGGCAAAGAGTTGGTTTGGGATTTCTTGTTTAACAACAATTGGGGGGTTGCTATGGGGGTCGGGGTTTTTCCATTTAGATTTATACTTAATTCACTCCTCAATGTTAAGATTATCTTATCTCTCTCAGCTTTAAATACATTTTTTTAATTTTATTATATTCAATTTTTTGTCATTTTGCAATTCTACTTAGTCACATATGGCTATATACTTTTTTTTCACCTTCGTTGCATTTGTTCTTAATATAACTTTTCGGATGTGAGAAATCCAACGCCTCTTTGTCTCTGAGCAACACCATTTGACTGACTCAATGATGTTGTGTAAGTGAACTAATCAGTCAAATCATGTGTCATGTGGATCCCTCGACATTCGCTGTATTTTGATGCCATTGGCTATATTTTGTGTTTTATTGAACCGAAGAAAACTTTTAATTGTTCATCACCTTCTCCATTAGTTTTGATGGTTGTTGACCGGAACATCTTCCGATTGGTAATAGTTAGATACTCTATTTTTTTGTGATTTCTAAAGTTGATTTGTTGGTTAGTTATTTTTTATTTTTATTTATGATCTATGGAGTTGTATGTATATTGGTAACTATTTGTATATTTTCTTCCTTTTATTTGACATTTGGATATTATTGGAATTCGTTACACATTTGACTGGCAAATGTAACATCTCAACATATATACAATGATTAGTTATCTCCTGGACATCATCTTTACAAGTTATAAATGTATTCTCTAATTCAATTTAATGAACTATATAGGTTATTTATTGAACTTTATATGTACTAATGTTTTGAATATACTAGTTCATAAGAAAATGTATCGTTAAAGATATTTTGGTTTGTAACGGACTTGAGTACGTAATGCTTAGTTTAATAGTTCATATACTTTTTTGGTTCAACAATAAACGCACTTGATTGTTGTTATATGTTCAAGTTTATTAATATAATGCTAATTAGTTAAAAATGGATTTACCTTATGATTAACATTTCACTTACTTTCTTGAGTTTTCGTTTCTAAAGGAAACAAAATGAAAATATTGTTTTTGGTTCAGCCCTATGTTGATAACTTAAGTATTTTCAGCTCAATGTACTTAATGTATATCGTATATGTTTTATTATTTCATACCCTAATCATTGAACATTAATTAATAGCAGCCAAAAAACTTTATGACCTAAATTTTCTAATTTTCCATTTGTTTGCCTCGGAGATGTTTCAAAAAATATCGCGTCGGATTAGGAAACATGAAGAGCCACTTCAGAGCGTTGAATTGGACCCATAACAAATTTATATAAGTATAACAAATTTATATATATGAAAAAACAATTTGTATATCTATAACCAACTGGTTTATAAGATTATTATCATTGTTGTTTGAGTATTTTTTATTTCTTAAACAGGGCGAAATTTTCTTAAACAGCCAAAATTTTTTATTTCTTAAACAGCCAAAATTTTCTTAAATGTTTTACACATTGGTGTTGTAAAAACAACTTTCAAAGTTGAATCAGTATTTGGTGGATATGATGTTGTTTATGCAAGGTCTAAGACCCTATTAGTATTTTTGTTGTGGACTATTATTTTTAAGTAGGTTGAATCGTCCTATAAGCAAAGGGGACTTTGTCTAAATTTTTTAAATTGTTTACACATTTTGACCTGATTATACAAGATTCAATAATTTGGAATTTTTTCTAAGTGCCTTCAGGCACGGACATTCCGCTAGTCTCTCTTTCTCTCTCTCTCTCTCTCTCTATATATATATATATATATATATATATATATATATATATATATATATAACTTCTTTTGTACGTACCTGTTCGTATTTCAAGAGTGCGAACCAGACATGTGTCACCTTATGGTGAGCCTAAAAATTATCAGCACACTCTCTTTTCTGGGCTCACAGCCAGGTGACACATGTTTGGCCTGAACTCTTAAAATGTGGACTGGTTCGAACAAGAGCAGTACTGTGTGTGTATATATATATATATATATCAAAAACAAAGGTTAACTAATATTTAAAGCATACAATTGTGCTATAATGCATATGAATAAAGTGTAGTAATATGCAATATTTGTGACTAATCAACCTCCATTATATATTTTGGTTGTCTCACGACATTATGTATTATAACATTATTTCACCAAAGCACCAATCCCCAAAACCCCCTTCACGCTCAATGTAATAGATAATGTGCATTCTAGCTCTTCCTAAAATTCTTTCCAATGTAAATATGCTATACTTTTTCTCCATCAATAAGGCGATCTAGGGACGATAAGAGGAAATAAGATCCTTAAATATTTTAAAGGTGCAATTCACTCGATTACCTCACAATTTCAAGATATAATTAATACCAGTTATGTGGTTATTTTAAGTCAACCACTACAACCCGTTTAGATTTCTACAAAAAGTTATTACATAAACTGTTTCCATCATCATTGATGCCAATGATAATCATAGGGACCTCATACATGGATTGGAATACTTCCTCATTGAAACAAACTTGAGTGACTCTCTTTGTCGACAATTTTTTACTATTTTAATGGTTGCCTTTTTTGCTGAGAGTCCTTTTGTCTTGTAGTTTGAGGGCGGACTTGTGCAGTATGCTAGTTGATTCGTTTTTAGATGATGTGTGGATTGGAACATCATTCTATCATCTCCTTTTGTTTTAAGAGAAAGTTTCTCAAGCTTGGGTGCCAATATTTTTTAAGAGTAATTCTACAGCGACGCACGAATCTGACTCATTTTGTGCGACGCACTGACGTGTTGCATCCATATTGTTTCATTTTTGGGGTCCGCATGAACAAATGTAGACACGACACATTAGTGAGTCACACAAAATGAGTCGGATTCATGAGTCAGCCTAAAATTAATGGTTTTTTAATAGTGGGATCACTGGAGGTATTGATATTTGGCTAAGTTCATCAAATTACTCTATTTTTGTAATAAATAGTGATTCCATATGTCACGTATTCATGATGAACACAAATAAGGACATGACACATGTGCACATTTACAATTTTGTCTATGTAATGGAAAACATGTAGGACACGTATTACATATGTATCTTATCCTTATTTGTATTGAGCACGAACATGTGATGCTCTCGACACGTGTTATTATTTCTCAAGATTTCGGATTGGATTTCTTGAGGGAAGCGCATACATGGTTAGGTTAAAAATGGATGATTGGGTTAATATTTCACTGGGTTCAGTTACATAATAATAAGGGATTTTGTTAATTGGGTTCTCTATTGATGGGTTTGACATTTTCATGGATCGTTTGGGTTGGGTATATAGTGAGGTATTTATTTTAAGGGAATTCGGAGCTTTACGTTGAATGTTTCCACACATCAATACCTCTAGGTGTTATGTATCCTTAACTGTCAAATATTCAATCTCCAAGGGTCTGATACCACTATAATATGAGTGGAATTTCATCATTACTGCCGAATTTGTGCATTCAGATATGTTATCCACTATATGTACTCAACAATATGAGCATTGTTTTCCACGTGATGTCTCTATACTATTGCCACACTGTTCCATATCTTCATTCTCCCTAATTATCTTTGTTAGGGAGCTACCTGCCCACGACTTGTTTTTTGTAATCCATATTATAGAATCTTATTCTAGAACTATCTTATATTAAATATTGCCCAAAACCATCCCAGTCACTACCCTCCTTAAACTAAAAACTAGATTCCACCCTCATGACCAATCTACAATGGAATATATCCTAATGGCATGATAATCACCGACGTTAAGTAAAGAAAGAGTCAACATATGTCAGTATAATGAGTCAATGTTAGTTTCTTAAATTGAATAAGAATAAGTATAAGCATTATTTCTTTCATCAGTACATGATGTTTAGTGGGTTAGTGCATGATATTAATGGGGTAGTTATGTTAGTAGGTTTGTTTTATGTTTAATCTTTAGAGAACTTATTACTTTGGCAAGTTGTTACTTTTGATCTCTATAAAATGAGATAATGACCAATTACTGAGGCAAGTAATTTCACCCAATAACTAGATATTCTTTCTCTCAATTTCTCTACTGTCACACACTCTATCTATTCTACTGAATCTTAACATTGTTATCAGAGATGACTATCCTATGGATACTCGAGGAAAAAACCAACATTGAGTTTTACAACAAATTTAGTAAAATCTTATCCCACCATGAGTCTAGTTTTGACCATCTACTTACCACCCTACAAAATGTCCTAATCAAGAATCAAGATCTAAGAGCCTCTCACAATCACACCCAAGTTCTCGATTTAGGCAATGTTTACCCCTTTGTCGTCGGTGAAACATCCCAACCAACAAACCAATTGTAATACCTGTATTTTTGTGGATTTTTATTTTAATTACGGAATTTGGATAAATTGGTTTAAATGGAGAAAATTTAATTTATAATTAATTCGGATTTAATTGTAATAATTACTAGCGTGACGAGAGTTAGTATTTATCATAAATAATTACGTTGAATATTACTTAGCGAGTAAAGTAATATATGAATATGACAATATTATTTTGGCCGGGAGTGAAATATACGACGGTTACAATACACTTAGTAGGGACGCGCGTACACGCCAGTGTGAACTAAATGGTCGAAATAGTCAGAAAACACTAGTCGAGTGTGTAAGGACACAAATTTCCAATTGAGTCCATGTATAGTATTGGCTCAATTCCGGACAAAAACATTTATTCATAGGATAGTATGTAATTGTAATACTCTCAAGCCTATGAAGTGTTTGTTGAAGACATAGCGGCAAAGAGTATAAAGCTTCATCAATATGCCGGTTTGCGTGCCTCGTTTCTACGTCATCAACTTGTAATACCCCGTATTTTCATGCTATATTAATTTGGGGACTTATTAAATTTAATGTGAGTTAATTATTTAATAAAAATCCAGAAATTAATTATGTTATAATTATTAACGTGACGAGAGTTAGTAATTATTTGAAATTTGTTGAGTATTACTTATGAGCAAAGTAATATATTATATTGAATGTCATGAGTGAATTAAATGATAATTTCGGAAATTTAAGTCGGGACGTGCTCGTGTCGCGTCGGGACTAAATTTTGATAAATAAAAAGTGAATATTTTATAAGTTGTCCGTATGGTTGTTTTGAGTGCGCCAACGCGTTCGGAAGGATCGAGATAGTCAGAAAAGTGTAACCGGGGGTTTAGTTTGGGTCTCGGGGTGTTTTTAGGCCTAATTAGTAACCCAGGAGGGCATTTTGGTCATTTTACATTTTTGGGTAATTAAACCCACGAAAATTAGAGGGGTTATATCAGATATTGAGGTTATCACCTAGGGTTAGAATACCTAAAACCTTGAACGGCCATTGGAGAAGAGAGGAGAGAGCTCTCAAGGGATTCCAAGGCTCAAAACTCAACGGTTTGCACCGCCGCCACCACAACGCGTAGATCGCGAGACGGGGAACGCAACCACACCGATTTCAGCACCAAACCAGACCTCTGAAAATCCCAGGCAAGTGTTTATCTTGCATATTTCGTTGATGCATCTTTCATATTAGTTTAGGAGTAATTAGGATGAGTTTTAATGGAAGAAAACCCGATTTATGATAGGAAAATCCATGTAGTATTGGTCTAATTGATAATTGTGGAAACCCTTGCCATGTAGAGGAATTTAACCACAAAATTATGATGATTATAAGAAGGAATTTTTGGAGAAAATTTGTTAGAAACCTGTTTAAGAAATTTCTAGGGTTTTTGATAATTGTATAGATCTTGGGCTGTTAATCCATGATTAAATGACAGAAATCCGCATGCTTTACGTTGAAAATACCTAATATGATGATACAGGGTTAGTAGTATCAATTATGGGATGATTGGGATTAGAAAATATGGAATTTGTTGATGTTAGTAGAGGAAACCCGTAATTGCAATTCTGTAGTTTTCGCAGACCTGTTTGATCGATCGATCGAGCCTAGAGCTTTGATCGATCGAAGGTTCGATCGATCGAGCCCCAGACCTCGATCGATCGACCCCTCCTGGCAGACTCCTATTTCCCTTATTAAATTAATTAAATTCAATTTATCATGAAATAATTCTTGGGCATTCTTAATAAAATGTTTTGGGAGATATGGAAGACCAGTAGGGCATATGAGTAATCTTTGGGGCCCTTAATATGAGATGAGAATTGTACTTTTGGAGTAATTACTTAAGGATCGAGGAATTGATGTATTAAAGGGAGAGGTGCGTAAGAGAGTTACGTTGGGACTTAAAAAGGACACCTACTGAATTCTATACTTGGGAGGTTAGAGTCCACGAGTGTCACGTAATGAGTTGGAGAAACCCTTCGAGTTAAGGTTAGTGACGAACCCTTATAAGAAATACTTAATGTGAAAATTAAGGATAAATATTGTAATTATGGGTGATGAGAGAAACCTATATTGATATAATAACAAGTGGTATATTTATATGGTTGTGTATGCATATATTATAAACGTGTGAAAAACGTACCCGCGCTACTTGCTATCCCCGAGGTTACCGCGCTGGGAGGATCTTATCCTGTGGTGCCTTATGGGAGATATTGACTCGTACCCTAGGAGATATATGTCCTTGGTACAGGCTATCGGAATGATAGTTCAGACGGTCCTAAGAGACGTGAGGGTATGTACTGACCTCTTAGAGACTTGGAATCTATGCTTCGCCTCAAATCTTGTTTGTATATATGTTGGTACTGTTCGAGAGTGAGTCCAAACTTGTATTTCCCTTAGTGTGAGCGATACGGGGATTGGATAGCAGAGTATGCCCGCACCATAGTTTTATTCGGGGTGCTGTTGTAAAATATATATATATATATATATATATATATATATATATATATATATATATATATATATATATATATATATATATATATATATATATATATATATATATATTATGCGAGTAGTTAGTATATATATAATTATGAAAATTCTGAAATTTGGAACTGCCTATTGTGATTTGATAAGTAGGATACGATGGATAGCTCAGATTGTAAATACTTGTTTTGAGAAAGTATACTATGACACTGGAAACACTTTAGCGATTAATAAAGTTATAATGAGAACCTTGATTTCAAATTGAAATCTTAATTTGTAAACAATTATATTGTTCGGACTTGAAATCTTACGAGTAACCTAAGATAAGTTAAATCGTTGAAAGGTATTTGTTCGATAGATGATAGAAAATCCGTTGGGAAGGGTAGTATGATAGGCGTGCACATTAGAAGAGAGGCGAGAATTTCTCAAGAGAGTGTTGCTCTAATATGTTGTTTCATTGGCCTGTATCAATTTAAATACTTTCTAAACGAATTTTAAATCACACACACTATCGGGCTCTGACCCGTTTCTATTTCTCTTTTCTCTTTTGTATATATATGTATATATTACAGGTGCCCAGCCACAGGGGCGTCTTGCTTAGGATCCCTTGAAAGGAACGTGTTGCAGCTTAGGTGGGAGTTGCAGGCCACTTGCGTAGACGGCTTCATTTATTGATTCCACTTCTATGATTCTCATTTATTGGGCATGTGTCGCCCCTTCCATTATTGATCTGTTTTATTTGGGACATTTGTATTTCAGTTATTTTTAGTACTTCTATCGTGTGGATTTATTTCAGTGTGGATGTTTTACTTTAAGTTTTAATTACTGGGATTAGATTGTTGAATGTCTTAAAATAATTAGTTATGTTGCGGAATTATTGTGGTGTGATTCTTATTTATTGAATGTTTTTAATAAATAAATAAATAATTTTTCTTTGAATAAAATTTGGAAAGAATATTTTAAAAATGGATTTTGACACTTAGCTTAATTAATTAGGGTGTTAAATTGGAAATTTTATTTTTCGACAGTGATGCTGAGAATGAACCAACTGTTCACCTTCAACTAATTTAATAAAGGAGTGATCACCCGGTATTTAATTAGGCGGGGTGTCACGGGTGGTATTAGAGCATCAGGTTCTAGTGTCCATAGGATCTGTACGGCTTATTTCGCTTTCAGCTTAATGTTTTTGCTATAGAGCCCTATTTTTAGGATTTTTGTACTCTTGCTTTTACTTTTAAGTCTTCAGCTATTTGAGATTTGATAATAACTATAGACTAATAAACTTTTTCACGTTCCAGATGACTCCGAGACGTGCTCCGAAGGATAGGCGTGCCCAGGCCGAGCAGCCAGCAGCTCCGGCACAGGGTACAATGAATGCCAATGAGGTAGCCTCCATTGTTGCTCAGGCGGTGAATGCCGCGCTAGCGGTAGTTCAGCAGGCTCCACCCCAGGTTCAGGCAGTGGCGCCAGTACCAGCACAGCTTCCATCTACATGGGAGAGGGTTAGGGATGCTTTTCAGAAAGCGCATCCCCCTGAGTTCTCTGGTAGCTCCGATATTGTCACAGTTAGCCAATGGAAGAAAGATATCCACTGGCATCTCTGTAAGTATGAGTGTACTTATGTGAAGACACAGTTGTTAGCTTCCTTTAAGCTGGTGGGAGCCACTTTGCAGTGGTGGGAGTCCACTACCACTTTGGAAGAGAGGGACACGATCCCTATTCAGTCGTTGTGGGAGCAATTTGACCTCAAGTACTTTCCAACTGCAGTGCAGACTGAGATGAGGCAGAAATTACTGAATCTGAAATAAGAGAATTCTACCGTAGCGGAGTATGAGGAGGAGTTCACGAGACTTCTCACCATCGTGCCAGATGAGGCACCCACTGAGAGCAAGGGGATTATGTTGTTTGTCGACGGGTTAGTTTGGAGGATCCGTCAGCACCTTATTGGGAATTTATCCCTGAATACTTTCACTGATGTACTCAATGCTGCATTACTACATTGCCAGGATCACCGCTTTCATCTTCAGGGAAGCAAGAGAGTAGGAGAGTCCAGCCAGTAGGGCAGGACCGGGGGTAATAGTGCCAGTGGGGCACCATCTTATGGACAGACTCGTCAGCACGAGCAGAGTTCCCATCAGGGGGACCCTGCTAAGCGATTCCGTTCAGGTGATTCTAGGCAGGGATTTGGGGGTTATAGGCAGGGTCAGCAGGGCCAACCTAATCAGCAGGGCCAGCAAGGCCAACACCGACAGCAGGTTCAGCAGCAGGGCCAGCAGGGCCAACAGGCCAGTGGCGGGGAGGTAATGGCCAGCAGGGCCGTGGTTCGCAGGGACAGAGGGGAGGTAACTTCAGAGGCCGATGTTTTGGGTGTGGTAAGCATGCCCATAGACGCCAGGATTGTCCGGAGGGTGATAGGGCCCCACAGTAGCAGGGTGCCCGTAATGAGCCACAGAGACCACTTTTTCCACCTTCCCTCCCAGCTCCAGCCCAGGTGCCAGCCCTACCAGCCATTCCAGCAGCTCCAGTACAACAGGGGCAATTACAGTATGGACATGTTTATAATGTCCACCAGGCAGCAGCTCCACGGGCACCACCCGCGATTGAGGGTATGCTTCCTATCCATGGTACTACGGGTCGAGTTTTGTTTGATACTAGGGCAACGCATTATTTTATAGCTACGCATTTTGCGAAGGCCTTAGGGTTGTTAGCCACAATAGAGAGCACAGTGACGTGTGTAGACTCACACCACTGGGGAGTGAATACCTTATTTTCTTTATATGCTGGGGAGTGGGGGTAGAGATTTGTAGCTTGGTATTACCTGCAGACATGTTAGTCTTAGACATGCACGAGCATGATGTGATTATTGGTATGGATTGGCTCGCAGCTTATAGAGCCATGATTGATTGCTTTGGTGGGAGCATTGTTTTTGCCATTCCGGGGCAAGAGATGTTTGTAGTGGCGATGCCTCGCCCAGAGGGAGGTTCGACCACTCATTTGTATTACATAGATGATGATACCTCTAAGGAGGTTGTGATTCCCTTAGATTCGATCCCAGTTGTCAGGGAGTATTTCGATGTGTTTCAGGAGATACCAAGCCTACCCCCCAGTCGTGAGATAGACTTTGTCATAGATTTATTGCCAGATACGAGACCTATAGCACGCGCACCGTACCGTATGGCTCCGGCAAAGATGTGGGAGCTACGAGATCAGATAGAGCAGCTGTTAGGTTAGGGCTTCATTCGCAGGAGTACCTCACCTTGGGGCGCTCCAGTCTTGTTTGTGAAGAAGAGAGATGGTTCACTGAGATTGTGTGTGGACTACCGGTAGTTGAACAAGGTCTCGATACGGAATAAGTATTCGTTGCCTCGAATCGATGATCTGTTCGACCAGCTGAGGGGAGCAACTTTCTTTTCGAAGATAGATCTGAGGTCGGGGTACCATCAGTTGCGTATTAGAGAGCAGGATGTTTCAAAGACTGCCTTCTTGACGAGATACGGGTCCTATGAGTTCAGGGTGATGCCGTTCGAACTAACAAATGCTCCAACCATTTTCATGGACTTGATGAACCCAATATTCAAAGAATTCTTGGATCAGTTTGTCATCATTTTCATAGATGACATTTTGATATATTCACACTCCGAGGAGGAACATGCCGAAAACTTGAGGCAGGTTCTTCAGACTCTACGAGAGCATCAGTTGTATGCTAAGTACGAGAAGTGCGGATTCTGGTTGCGAGAAGTACAGTTCTTGGGGCATGTTGTTTCTGAGCAGGGGATAGCAGTTGACCCGAGTAAAGTGTCAGCGGTGAGGGAGTGGGGACAGCCCAAGACACCGACGGAAGTGCGAATGTTTCTTGGGGTTAGCTGGTTACTACAGGAGATTTATTCGGGGATTCTCCAAAATAGCGGGTCCACTGACGAATCTGACTCGCAAAGGGGTACCGTATGTTTGGGATGATGCTTGTCAGTTGTCTTTTGACGAGCTGAAAGACAAGCTTACTTCAGCACCAGTCCTTGCGTTACCGAAGCCGGGTGTGGAGTACCTGGTTTACACCGATGCATCTTTACGGGGACTTGGGGGAGTACTTCAGCAGGAGGAGAAGGCTATAGATTTTGCCTCCCGCAAGCTTAAGCCGCATGAGAAGAATTACCCTACCCATGACCTGGAGTTAACAGCAGTCATCTTTGTATTGAGGATATGGAGACACTATTTATTGGGGGAGAAATTCCATTTGTTCACAGACCACAAGTCATTGCAGTACCTGTTCACTCAGCGAGAGCTGAATATGCGTCAGCGCAGATGGATAGAGTTTGTGAAGGACTACCAGTTCGATATACAGTATCATCCGGGGAAGGCCAACGTAGTTGCTGATGCATTGAGTCGTAGACCGGTAAACGAGGTAGCGGACGTCTAGAAAGCAAAGTGGAAGGAGTTGGGTCACCAGGACGCAGTAGCCCGTTCTTTCATATCCGTTATATCAGTCACACCCAAGATTGTTACGAGGGTGATACAGGCACAGACCACAGACCCATTTTGCCAGGAGCAGATTGAACGACTTTTAGTCGAGGGTGCTGAGTCCTATTCTGTTAGTTCTGATGGGGTTTGAGATTTAATAGGAGTTTGGTAGTTCCAGAAGGGGCTGAATTACGTCATGCAGTGATGACCCAATCTCACGGGTCCCGATTTGCGGTGCATCCTGGAGGGGATAAGATGTACCAGGATATGAGGAGACAATATTGGTGGAGTGGGATGAAGAAGGACATTGCTGAGTTCGTGTCCAAGTGTTCTACCTGCAAGTTGGTGAAGGTGGACCATCAGAAACCTTCAGGGTTGCTTCAGCCATTGGAAGTACCCGCGTGGAAGTGGGAGAGTATTTCAATGGATTTTATTACGGGGTTGCCTACATCATAGCGGGACCACGACTCTATCCGGGTGATTGTAGACTGTCTAACCAAAGTGGCTCATTTTCTATCGGTGCGAAAAGATTATACAACGGGTCAGTATGCTCAGTTGTTTATTGCTGAGATTGTCAGATTACACGGGGTGCCCCGGAATATTGTGTCAGATAGAGACAAGATTTTTGTGTCATATTTTTGGGAAAGCTTTTAGGAGGCTATGGGTACTGAGTTGAGATTGAGTTCAGCTTATCACCCACAGATAGATGGACAGACAGAGCGTACTAATCAGATATTGGAGGATATGCTACGCATGTGTGTTCTTGACTTTGGAGGAGGTTGGGAGCCACACCTTCCACTGGTAAAGTTTTCTTATAATAACTCGTATCAGTTCACGATTGGCATGGCTCCATTTGAGGCTTTGTATGGCAGGCCTTGTCGTTCCCCAGCTTGTTGGCTCGAAGTGGGGGATAATAAGTTGCTAGGACCAGAAGTCATTCAGGAGACCTCCGCAAGGATTGAGATGATCAGGAGTCGCATTCGGGTAGCCCAGGATAGGCAGAAGAGCTACGCCGATGCGAAACGGTTCTTCTGAGAGTTTAGTGTGGGGGACCAAGTGTTATTGCGTGTATCTCCTATGAAGGGAGTTATGAGGTTCGGGAAGAAGGGGAAGTTGGCTCCGAGGTACGTGGGACCATTTCCCATCATCGAGAGGATTGGGCCGGTTGCATACAGGTTAGGACTTCCAGAGCATTTACATCGCATCCACGATGTATTCCACATCTCATCGTTGAGACGATATCTTCGGGATGATATGGCCCATACTCACATCGCGATAGATGAGATAGATTTACAGCCTGATAGCTCTTACGAGGAGAGACCGGTGGCTATCCTAGACTTTAGTGAAAGGAGATTGAGGTCGAAGATAGTTCCACTTGTGCGGGTCCAGTGGGAGCACCATAATGTGGAGGAATCCACTTGGGAGCGCGAGGCAGATATGCGCGAGAGATATCCATATTTGTTCTTACCAGGTATGCCTTATTTTCTGAATTTCGGGACGAAATTCCGTTATTAGGGGGGAAGTATGTAATACCCTGTATTTTCATGCTCTATTAATTTGAGGACTTATTAAATTTAATGTGAGTTAATTATTTAATAAAAATCCGGAAATTAATTATGTTATAATTATTAACATGACGAGAGTTAGTAATTATGTGAAATTTGTTGAATATTACTTATGAGCAAAGTAATATATTATATTGGTTATATTGAATGTCATGAGTGAATTAAATGACAATTTCGGAAATTTAAGTCGGGACGTGCTCGTGTCGCGTCGGGACTAAATTTTGATAAATAAAAAGTGAATATTTTATAAGTTGTCCGTATGGTCGTTTTGAGTGCGACAACGTGTTCGGAAGGGTCGAGATAGTCATAAAAGTGTAACTGGGGGTTTAGTTTGGATCTCGGGGCGTTTTTAGGCCTAATTAGTAACCCAAGAGGGCATTTTTGGTCATTTTACATTTTTGGGTAATTAAACCAACGAAAATTAGAGGGGTTATATCAGATATTGAGGTTGTCACGTAGGGTTAGAATACCCAAAACCTAGAACGGCCATTGGAGAAGAGAGGAGAGAGCTCTCAAGGGATTCCAAGGCTCAAAACTCAACGGTTTGCACCGCCGCCACCACCAACGCGTAGATCGCGAGACGGGGAACGCAACCACACCAATTTCGACACCAAACCAGACCTCTGAAAATCCTAGGCAAGTGTTTATCTTGCATATTTCGTTGATGCATCTTTTCATATCAGTTTAGGAGTAATTAGGATGAGTTTTAATGGAAGAAAACCCGATTTATGGTAGGAAAATCCATGTAGTATTGGTCTAATTGATAATTGTGGAAACCCTTGCCATGTAGAGGAATTTAACCACGAAATTATGATGATTATAAGAAGGAATTTCTGGAGAAAATTTGTTAGAAACCTGTTTAAGAAATTTCTAGGGTTCTTGATAATTGTATAGATCTTGGGCTGTTAATCCATGATTAAATGACAGAAATCCACATGCTTTACGTTGAAAATACCTAATATGATGATATAGGGTTAGTAGTATCAATTATGGGAAGATAGGGATTAGAAAATATGGAATTTGTTGATGTTTGTAGAGGAAACCCGTAGCTGCAATTCTGCAGTTTTCGCAGACCTGTTTGATCGATCGATCGAGCCCAGAGCTTCGATCGATCGAAGGTTCGATCGATCGATCCCCAGACCTCGATCGATCGACCCCTCCTGGCAGACTCCTATTTCCCTTGTTAAATTGATTAAATTCAATTTATCGTGAAATAATTCTTGGGCATTCTTAATAAAATGTTTTGGGAGATATGGAAGACCAGTAGGGCATATGAGTAATCTTTGGGGCCCTTAATATGAGACGAGAATTGTACTTTTGGAGTAATTACTTAAGGATCGAGGAATTGATGTATTAAAGGGAGAGGTGCATAAGAGAGTTACGTTGGGACTTAAAAAGGACACCTACTTAATTTTATACTTGGGAGGTTAGAGTCCACGAGTGTCACGTAATGAGTTGGAGAAACCCTTCGAGTTAAGGTTAGTGACGAACCCTTATAAGAAATACTTAATGTGAAAATTAAGGATAAATACTGTTATTATGGGTGATGAGAGAAACCTATATTGATATGATAACAAGTGATATATTTATATGGTTGTGTATGCATATATTGTATACATGTGAAAAACGTACCCGCGCTACTTGCTATCCCTGAGGTTACCGCGCTGGGACGATCTTATCCTGTGTTGCCTTATGGGAGATATTGACTCGTACCCTAGGAGATAGATGTCCTTGGTACAGGCTATCGGAATGATAGTTCAGACGGTCCTAAGAGACGTGAGGGTATGTACTGACCTCTTAGAGACTTGGAATCTATGCTTCGCCTCAAATCTTGTTTGTATATATGTTGGTACAGTTCGAGAGTGAGTCCGAACTTGTATTTCCCTTAGTGTGAGCGATACGGGGATTGGATAGCAGAGTATGCCCGCACCATAGTTTTATTTGGGGTGCTGTTGTAAAATATATATATATTATACGAGTAGTTAGTATATATATAACTATGAAAATTCTGAAATTTAGAACTGCCTACTGTGATTTGATAAGTAGGATACGATGGATGGCACAGATTGTAAATACTTGTTTTGAGAAAGTATACTATGACACTGGAAACACTTTAGCGATTAATAAAGTTATAATGAGAACCTTGATTTCAAATTGAAATCTTACTTTGTAAACAATTATATTGTTCGGCCTTGAAATCTTACGAGTAACCTAAGATAAGTAAAATCGTTGAAAGGGATTTGTTCGATAGATGATAGAAAATTCGTTGGGAAGGGTAGTAAGATAGGCATGCACATTAGAAGAGAGGCGAGAATTTTTCAAGAGAGTGCTGCTCTAATATGTTGTTGCATTGGCCTGTATCAATTTAAATACTTGCTAAACGAATTTTTAATCACACACACTATCGGGCTCTGACCCGTTTCTATTTCTCTTTTCTCTTTTGTATATATATGTATATATTACAAGTGCCCAGCCACAGGGGCGTCTTGCTTAGGATCCCTTGAAAGGAACGTGTTGCAGCTTAGGTGGGAGTTGCAGGCCACTTGCGTAGACAGCTTCATTTATTGATTCCACTTCTATGATTCTCATTTATTGGGCATGTGTCGCCCCTTCCATTATTGATCTGTTTTATTTGGGACATTTGTATTTCAGTTATTTTTAGTACTGCTATCGTGGGATTTATTTCAGTGTGGATGTTTTACTTTAAGTTTTAATTACTGGGATTAGATTGTTGAATGTCTTAAAATAATTAGTTATGTTGCAGAATGATTGTGGTGTGATTCTTATTTATTGAATGTTGTTAATAAATAAATAAATAATTTTTCTTTGAATAAAATTTGTAAAGAATGTTTTAAAAATGGATTTTGACACTTAGCTTAATTAATTAGGGTGTTAAATTGGAAAATTTATTTTTTCGACAGTGATGCTGAGAATGAACCAACTGTTCACCTTGAATTAATTTAATAAAGGAGTGATCGCCCGGTTTTTAATTAGGCGGGGTGTCACACAACTATGGTTCCATGCTCTAAAGGTATGAATGCAATATTATATATATAGGAGCTTGGAACAAGTTTTATTGGGTGTTAGGTTTAATAAAAACTGTGTTTTATTTTCAAAAAGAGTTAATTAGAACTTTAAAATAAGTTTATAAAGTTTTTCTGGTCTAAAATCGAATTTTCCAAAATTCTGGAAGTTCGTTCGATATGTCGTTCGAACGAGATTTTCGTTCGAACCAGATGTCGTTCGAATGAGTTTGCCAACGAGGTTCTAGTATAGGCCTGTGAAATGTCGTTGGATATGTCGTTCGAACAAACCTTCTGTTCGAACGTGGTATCCAACGAGATTCTAACAAGTTCAATCTGGAACTACGTTAGAAGTCTCGTTCGAACGAGATGCCAGGCGGGAACAGTTTTTTGCAATTTTTTTGCAGTTTTTCACCCACTTCCCCACTTAGTTTTTAACCAACTTTTTCAGACTTTATCTTGTGCGGGAAGAACATTTTCCAACTTAACTTTTCCATTCCATTTTCATCTCTTACAGAGAGTTTGAGAGCAAAAATTGTTTAGGAAAATGTTCATGTTTTGAGTGAGATTTTTTAGAGAAAAATTTCCATCACTCTAGTGTTTACACCCAAATGAGTTTATTCCAAGTTCTTATATACATATCAATTGCTTGGAGTTTGGCACCGGTTTTCTCTACACCGAATGGAAAAGAAGTTTGTTTTATTTTACCCGTTTGGAGAAAGGCTTCATGTTCGGGTGACGGTGACCATATAAAGTCCTATCGGTGGATTCCGAGACCGCGGTGGAATTCGAAGGTTATTCGCTAGGAAGGGGTATATACAAGAAGAAGCGTCAAGTCTTGAGAGGGATCGAATCGTGTGTTGTAAGTCTATTTGTCTTGTACTTGTAAATCCGTATCTAGTGAATTTGTGGCTAGGGCCGTCCGAGGTTGTTTCCCGTCTTGGGTTTTTCCTCGTACATCTCGGCGTAGTGTGATTGATTTATTTTATCTTGCTTAAATAATTTAGAACGCATGCTTAGGATAATTCAAGATAAAATTCGGTTTAAATTATCATACTCAATTTAATTTAAACTGAAATTAAATATTGGGTAAAGTTGTTTAATTCAAGTCATTTGCTAAAATTGGTTTGGCCTAACTTCGAAATATTGATAATCACGACATAGGCAAATTCTAGGACTTGGATTAATTAACATTGGTTTAAGTGAAATTTAACATTTGTGTGTTTAAGTTAATTTCACTCGTTTTAATTGTATTTTATTTAAGAAAATTAAAATTTGATTTTTGTTTGTTTTAGTTGAACCATACCATCCTAACGCTTCCGCATCTCGTGTTTCATACTAGGAAATTATTAGTTTGATTTTAATTGATAAAATTAAATAATCAAAATTCCGAGGTTAACAGATTGGTATCAGAGCTTTGATTTAGAAAAGCTTTGCACTTTCAGATTGGTATCAGAGCCAAAGCGATAAATTATTTCGTTAAAGATCCTTAAATAATTTTTGGCTAAAATGGAATTTTCCCCATTTTCAAAATTTCCTATTTTTGATGGTTCTAACTATGCGTATTGGAAAGCGCGAATGAAATCGGCACTAAAATCTATCGATGAGAGAGTTTGGATGTCTGTTGTTAATGTGTGGTCCCCACCAACTTATTTAGTTGAAAATGAACGTGTTTCCAAACCCACCGATAGATGGATTGAAAATGAGTTTAAACTTGCTAATTTCAATTCCCGTGGTTCAAATGCCTTGTTTAGCGCTGTCACACCGGATGAATTCCGACGTATTATGACGTGTGAAACCGCTAAAGAAGCTTGGGATATTTTACAATTAACTCATGAAGGAACTAGTGTCGTTAAAGCCTCAAAACTCCAAAACCTCACCACTCAATTTGAAACTATCAAAATGAATGAAAAAGAAACTTTTGATGAATTTTATGCTAGACTTTCTGATATTGTTAATTCTTCTTTTAACTTGGGAGAGAAAATACCTGACAATCGTGTTGTAAAGAAAATTTGAAGGTCCCTACCCAATAGATTTATTCCAAAAGTGACCGTTTTAAATTCTTTACCAACTTTAGCCTCTATGAAATTAGAAGAGCTTGTAGGTGATTTACAAACCTATGAACTAGATATGTTTCCCTCTAAAACTGAAAAGAAAATCGAAAAGGGCGTTGCTTTAAAAGCCCGAAAAGAGGTCAAACAAGTAGTAGAGAGCGAGAGTGATAGTGACTCGGAAGACATGGCTTTGTTTGCTCGTAAATTTAGAAAATTTCTTAAAATTAACAAAGATAAACTTAAAAATGATTTTAAGAAATATGATACTTCTAAACATGATGAAGGTGAGAAGATTCCTAAAGCCGAAAACTTCCCTAAACCTAGTAATGAAAATTTAGATAGGGATGAGTCTAATAAGTGTTTTGGTTGTGAAGGATATGGCCATAGGGCATTTGAGTGCCCCACTAGACTAAGGAAAGAGGGTAAGCGACCCATTTCATATAATGCGACCCTTTGTGATAGTGATAAGGAAGAGAGGCCCGATTCCCCCACTAAGAAAAAATTTGTGGCTTTTATGGCTAGTCATGTGAGTGATAGTGAGAACTCATCGATTGATGAAACTTTAACACATGACACTCCCAAGGTCATTGTTTATGATTCTCTTGTTTCTGATGATAGTGAGAGTGGAGAAGAAAGAGAGAGTGAAAATGAAGAAGAGGTTAATGTGACTGAACTTCAAAATGCTTTTCAAGAGCTTTATAAAGAATCTATTAAATCGAAAAGAGCTAATTTGAAGTTAGAAACTAGTTTAAGAGAGAGTGTCAAGGTCGTTGATGAAAATGCTTTAATAGAAGACCTTAGGACACGTGAGAGGACTCTTCAAGATAAGCTTGAATATGTAGAAGGCGAAAGAGATAGCTTTAGGGGTTTAATGGAATCCTTGAAAAAGGAGCTTATTTCTTTTGAAGAGCGAAACATTTTATTAGAGTCTAACATTTTAGAATTGCAAAATAAATTAAAAGACTCTAGTAATGTCAAATTTAATTTGGAGTGTCGTTCCGAAAAATTAGATAAAATATTAGGAACGGTCCAAATTAAAAATGACAGGTGTGGTTTAGGCTTCAATACTTGTAATGAATCTACTCATAAAGCCAAGACCAACATTTTAGGAGAATCTACTAGGAATGCATTTAAATATCACTCCGTAGGTAAATCTTTTCGACGTGCTTTTACTTGTACTCATTGTGGTCGAAAAGGTCATCTTAGGAAATTTTGTTTTGATCTTAAACGAATTCCTAGAAAATCCCATAGTAAAGTAACCACGGTAGTTAACGTTCCAACACCCCAAGATAGTCATTCTTCATTAATTTGGGTTAGGAAATCCGACTTGGTTGCCTTGCAAAATAGGGTTTTGATTCTCATTTACTTTCACATGCTTCCTCCCCTGCTAAATCTAAAGGATGAATGTGTTAGTGTTTGCATACTTTAGCGTTTGTACTTCATGCTATATTCACATGCTAAATGTATGCTTGTTTAATCATTTTCTAGTCTATGCTCTATGCTTATCACATGCTAGAATTATGACTGTTGTTTATCTTTTGTATTATATTTCCTTCATTTTGTCTGCATTAAATGAAAAATACAAAAAGATTTTTGTTTATCATTTGGATTTTATCCCTTAGTAATTTAAGTTTAATGAAAAATTCAAATGATTTTTGTTTGCCTTTTGAGTATATATATTTTTGGGTAAAATATTCAGAAACTCTAAAAGATTTTTGTTGTGTGTATTTTGGTTTGACACACTTTAAGTGGCATATAGTTGTGTTTGAATCCCTCCTTTAACGCTCCCACGTGGCTAGAACTTTTGGTTTAGATTATCAATCCTTAAAATGTTCTTTACCATATTTTTATGGAGTAGTTGGATTTTGTATTGATTAAATGGATTCTAGTTATATATGCCTCTATTCACACATGCACGAGCTCTTTTGTAATTTTAACTTCATATGTATATTTGAGCTTTGTGAGGTATTCTCCTTCCAATCCTATCATCTACATATTTGTGACTTAGGAGGACTAGTGCATGTCAAAATCCGTTGCATGTGAGATGTGTATGAAAAAACGAAAACATGATAAATATAAATGTGCATGGGGAAGGGCTCCGAAAGGACTAAGTGATCCTTTGCGATTGTAAGCCACCGTTTTGAATGGACCTAAAAGAAATACGTGGTCCAAAGGCCTAAAAACAGAATATATGGCATTAAAAAGAAAAATAAATTGCCAAGGCCTATGTTTGATTGATATATTCATTCAAAACTAATATAAATGCTTATTGAGGGAGATTGGATTGTATATCAAAGGTTTGCACAATGTCCGTTTAACCTAGTTGCGTATGTCATGTCATGACTCTATTGGTTTGTAGAATCATCAATATGTCAGGCTTCTATGCATTGTGTATGTTTGTTCATTGAGTTGAATCTATATTGTCACATGAGGTTATATTTAAATGTGATGAAGTTTAAAATCAAATGAGAACTCCATCAACATTTATTAAGTGTTTGGGTCTAAATTTATTTGTTGCTAGTTCACACCCCTACACTTCCGTTTCCATATGACACATTTTTGCCATACGAGTGTGCAAACTTATTGTATTTTGTGTCATGTGAGTGTTTATATCTATATATATATGTGCGTGTGCCTTATTGATATATTTCTAGTACATATATATATATGATATTGTGTTTTGCCTTTACCATGCTTTTGTTGCCCATATGCTTTCATGTCTTATCACTTTAAGATTCAATATGCTTTTATGTTTTGATTCTTTAGCCGTTGTCTATTCCTGAACAAAAAGGGGGAGAAAATGATAGGGGGAGAAATGGTCTCTAATCCTATTATTATCGTATCTTAGTTTGGGGGAGATTTATCTTAGGGGGAGACGTCTTTTTAAGTATGTCATTTGTTTGATAAAGGGGAGAATTAATTTAGGGGGAGTAATTATTTAATTGCATTTAATATTGAGATATTCCCTATGCGTTTGATAGTTTCCTTAAGTGTGCAGGATTTATTCTAAAGCGGCATTTTTCATGGCAAAGCGTTTGATCCTTGGGTTGAGTCAAGTTTGGGTGGGTTATGTTTTGAGTCTAGTAGATCTTGACGGCCCTTTAGGAATTTTGTTTGGTTTTTGTCCCGGAATAGCCAAAGGGGGAGATTTGTAAGGACACAAATTTCCAATTGAGTCCATGTATAGTGTTGGCTCAATTCCGGACAAAAACATTTATTCATAGGATAGTATGTAATTGTAATACTCTCAAGCCTATGAAGTGTTTGTTGAAGACGTAGAGGCAAAGAGTATAAAGCTTCATCAATATGCTGGTTTGCGTGCCTCGTTTCTACGTCATCAACTATGGTTCCATGCTCCCAAGGTATGAATGCAATATTATATATATAAGGAGCTTGGAACAAGTTTTATTGGGTGTTAGGTTTAATAAAAACTTAGTTTTATTTTCAGAAAGAATTAATTAGAACTTTAAAATAAGTTTATAAAGTTTTTCTGGGCTAAAATCGAATTTTCCAAAATTCTGGAAGTTCGTTCGATATGTCGTTCGAACGAGATTTTCGTTCGAACCAGATGTCGTTCGAACGAGTTTGCCAACGAGGTTCTAGTATAGGCCTGTGAAATGTCGTTTGACATGTCGTTCGAACGAACCTTCTGTTCGATTAAGGTATCCAACGAGATTCTAACGAGTTCAATCTGGAACTACGTTAGAAGTCTCTTTCGAACGAGATTTTGTTCGAACGAGATGCCAGGGGGGAACAGTTTTTGGTAATTTTTTGGCAGTTTTTCACCCACTTCCCCACTTAGTTTTTAACCAACTTTTTCAGACTTTATCTTGTGCGGGAAGAACAATTTCCAATTTAACTTTTCCATTCCATTTTCATCTCTTAGAGAGAGTTTGAGAGCAAAAATTGTTTAGGAAAATGTTCATGTTTTGAGTGAGATTTTTTAGAGAAAAATTTCCATCACTCTAGTGTTTACACCCAAATGAGTTTATTCCAAGTTCTTATATACATATCAATTGCTTGGAGTTTGGCACTGGTTTTCTCTACACCGAATTGAAGAGAAGTTTGTTTTATTTTACCCGTTTGGGGAAAGGCTTCATGTTCAGGTGACAGTGACCGTATAAAGTCCTATCGGTGGATTCCGAGACCGCGGTGGAATTCCAAGGTTATTCGCTAGGAAGAGGTATCTACAAGAAGAAGCGTCAAGGCTTGATAGGGATCGAGTCGTGTGTTGTAAGTCTATCTGTCTTGTACTTGTAAATCCGTATCTAGTGAATTTGTGGCTAGGGCCGTCCGAGGTTGTTTCCCATCTTGGGTTTTTCCTCGTACATCGTGGCGTAGTGTGATTGATTTATTTTATCTTGCTTAAATAATTTAGAACGCATGCTTAGGATAATTCAAGATAAAATTCGGTTTAAATTATCACACTCAATTTAATTTGGACTTAAATTAAATATTGGGTAAAGTTGTTTAATTCAAGTCATTTGCTAAAATTGGTTTGGCCTAACTTCAAAATATTGATAATCACGACTTAGGCAAATTCTAGGACTTGGATTAATTAACATTGGTTTAAGTGAAATTTAACATTTGTGTGTTTAAGTTAATTTCACTCGTTTTAATTGTATTTTATTTAAGAAAATGAAAATTTGGTTCTTGTTTGTTTTAGTTGAACCATACCATCCTAACGCTTCCGCATCTCGTGTTTCATACAAGGAAATTATTAGTTTGATTTTAATTGATAAAATTAAATAATCAAAATTCCGGGGTTAACAGATTGGTATCAGATCTTTGATTTAGAAAAGCTTTGCACTTTCAGAGTGTTTCATTTGGATTCCGAGGCATTTTAGCCCAAAACGACATCCCGGAGGGGATTTGGTCTTTTAAAATTTTTGGGATTTATAATGGACAAAAATTAGGAATGAAATAAGGGTTTTATGTGGATTAGAAGAATTTATCAGTTTCCAACTTACGTGAGAAAGAAGGAGAGAACTAAAAAGGGAGAAGAAAACATAGGTGATTTGGGCCAAAGATTGAAGTTCTTCTAGCGAAAATAACACCAATGCGTAGATCGCAAAGAGAGGAGCACCTACATACCAATTTCGTTCAACAATTCAGAGGATCATAAAAAGGCAAGTGTTTATTTTGCTAAAATTCTTATCGTATACGATTCATGTTAACCCTAGTTTATGAGATAACTATTGATGCTATGAATTTGAGACCGAATCAACAATAAATTGCGAAATTGGAAGATAGGTTTGCATGTAGATGATTAAATCTATAATTAAAGTTAAATATGGAAATTTTACGTTATAATCACGAAACTAATTGGGGTTTTTGAATGATTATTCATGCTGGGTTTATTATTAATGGACTTTTAGAGATGGAAGACATTAGTTTAGATTCCCTATGATTATGTGAGGACTTGTCATTTAAATTATGTTAGAAAGTACCCTATTATGATTAGGAATAGATTAGAATCATTCATTAGGTGTTGGGATGAATTTTAGACAAATTTGGATAAGGAAAAAGATTGGAAAAATGAACTTTGGATGAAGAGGGGAACCCTCGAAATTTTCGTTCAAAGACCTTCCCAGGTCGTTCGAACGACCTCGTTCGAACGAGAATTCCAACAAGATTTTGAGTTCATTCAAAGTGCGTAGTTCGTTCGAACGTTCTCATTCGAATGAGAATCCTAGACTTCTAACGAGATTCCAGAATGCTCATTTTTGGCCCGAACAAGTTAGAATCTTCCTAGGTTGGTCCAAGTGAGAGAAGTTAACTTGCGCTATCATTGAATGATTTGAATTCCTAGATAGTAGTGAGTTGAGAGCATGATTGTTCAAGGGGATATAGCGGGATGATAGTGCCTTAGAGAGAATGTACTTATTAGAGAGATAAGTTGTATGGTTGAAACATTGTGAGTAGTAGAGACGTTAATTCTACATCTAAACTCGGGGATTTGGGTTACGTGTAATTCCTATTCTATATAATAAGTTATGTGTATACTTATTGATGAACTATTATGTGTATAACATACCTACACTGCTTTCTATCGATCAGAGGTTGCGCGTTGTGGACAATAATGCCTTGAGGAGCCTTCGGGTGGGATATTTAATCGTATCACTAGAGAATATGTTCTCCTTCAATATATGTTTTTTGTTTTGATGTTTTGCGAGGGACTGAACCTTTTTTCCTCTATGCAAATGAGCGATGCAACATGACATGATAGCAGAGCATGCAGGCACCGCAGTTATGTCTCGGGGTGAAATATTGTGTCTATGTGTATATATATATATATGTGTGTGTGTGTGTGTGTGTGTGTGTGGGTACCCGAAATTAAGATAATGGTCCTGGACGAGTAGCCCAATTCTGGCAGCCCAAAGTCTAGACCCCTATCTCTTATATGATTGTGATCCGATCTCTTTCCATGATCCCATTAAGGGAGGTTCTAGGGAGATATGGAAGACGTGGGGGAATCCAACACCCCCACTTACCAAAATGTACATATATATTGAATCCTAGGTCCGGGGCAAAAGGACAAGTTGTATTCTCTGTAACCACTCCCCAGAGTATATAGAAATAACACCGACTGCACCATCGTGGACGTAGGCACATCTTTGCTGAACCACGTGCATCCTTTGTTGTGTGATTGTCATTTTATCTTTCTTGTTCTTACTTGGTGTTTGCATTTTTCCTATTTGTTTGTGTTTCATAATAATTGTCACCGTAATTGGCGTCGTCTGTGGGAAACGTTCATCTTCCCTGAGAAAAGCCCACACCAAGAAAGGAGTTTAAAATGTCTGGTCACAGTAGCAATGCTACCCAACCAGGGGATATTCAAGAACCACCTGTTCCTCGCAGGATTAGATCTGAAGTTCGACGTTCAGATCAGAGAGCTCGCCTAGAAAGGCCAGCCTTAGAAGAAAGCCAAGGACCAGTGAGGTCCACGCTGATATCCAGACTGATTCATGCATATGAGGCAAGGCTCCACAAGCAGAGGGAGTCTTCTTGCAGACACGAGGCTGAGAATGCTCGTTTGAAAAGAAGGTTGGAAAGACTAGAGAGAGAGCTCCATCATGATAACCGAAGACGTCCATACCGCACTCCTAGCCATCAGGCGAGAAACTCTCGCAGCCGAGGAAGGAGCCTATGCGAGGATCCCAAAAGGTTGAGGGAGACGAATCATATGATGACCTCCACGAGCAGTTGTGAAAAGCTCATCGTTACCAGAGCCCTACTCGTAGCAATGAGAACATACGAAATATGGTCCGCAGGGAGATGGACCAACATCCTGCCCACCACGGTACCAGATCGACCCGAGAACTCACTAGGTGAGCTTTCAAAACCCAGATGAAGTCACCTTTCACGAAAGGAAATTAAAGAAGAAGAAGAAGAAGCCCCCAAGAAATTTGCCATTCCAAGGTTCAAGATTTATGACGGTAAGACTGATCCCATGATCACGTCAGGCAGTACCGATAGGCCATGACTCTCTGGAACCATTGGGACGTGATGATGTGCCGCATTTTGTCCCTCAGGCCTACATGACGTAGCAGAGAAATGGTTCGAAAGTCTCCCCCACCAGTCAATCAGGAGTTTCAAATCCTTGGCCGAGCTTTTTACGGCCCGATTCATTACTAGTAGCTCCCGTCCCAAAAGGATGGATGCTTTGATGATAATAAAGAAAACGCCTCAAGAGACCCTCCGAGACTACGCGAAGAGGTACTGGGGGTTATTCAACGAGGTCGAGGATTGCTCGGAGCAAGTGGCAGTGGCCTCTTTCAAAATTGGGCTACCCAGTTCTTCCCTTCTATACCAGTCCCTGACGAAGAAGGAGGCTATGACTATTGACGACCTAATGGCTCGCATCGAGAAGTACGCTAAGGTGGAAGATGTCACCCGCCTCTGTACAGGAGAAAACAGTCGACCTAAACTCACTACCAAAGGCAGTGACAAAGCTGAGAACCAGAAGAAAGGAGGAAAGAAGGGGGGAAAAATGGCTCCAGGAATGGAGGTAACAATGATGCGTCAAAAGCATTTCAATCGGTCAACACCATCTTCAAAGAACCAATTTACAAAATTCTCGCGAAAATCAAAGATGAGCCATTCATCAAGTGGCCCAGGAAGATGGGAGGAGATCCTTCAAAAAGGAACAATGCGCTAAGATGCGCTTTTTACAAAGAGGGAGGACATAAGACTGAGAATTGCAAAGCTCTTAAGTCTCACCTCGAGGAGTTAGCCCAGTCCGGGCATTTGAACGAGTTTGTGGAGAAAAAGGCAGAGAAGGTGGCTGCCAATATAGAGGCGAGACCTGACAATGTGCTCGAAGATGACGCTGGACCTGAGTTCGCGGTAATTTACAGGGCATATGATGTCAAGAAGATCCAAGGAAATTCAGCTCGAATGAAGATGAAGAAACTTACAGCGGTAATGCATGCTTTCCAGATAGATCCAGCAAAGTCACAGTCAGGAAAGCATCGACGAGCAGATGACGTCAACTATAACAAGCATATTGTTTTCACAGATGAAGATCTGGTGGGAGTGAGAACCCCACATCATGATGCTCTGATCATTACCCTCAGGATAACTAACTTTGACGTCGACAAGTTGCTCGTCGACCAAGGAATCTCGTCCGATGTAATGTATATCGACTTATTAAAAAAATTGAAGCTAAGCGTCGCCGACCTAAAGTAAGCTACTGTCCCTTTAGTTGGCTTCGCTGGAAAAATAACTATGCCCCTGGGAAACATTGTACTGCCAGTACGTGAAGGAAACGTCTCCAAGATGATTGAGTTTTTGGTGGTGGACATCGACTCGCCATACCAAGCCATCCTCGACAAGAGATGGCTCCACTCAATGAAGGCAGTCTCCTTAACCTACCATCAGAAACTCAAGTACATAACCGAGCGAGGTGTAATGGAGATCCACGACGATCAAGCGATGGCGAGAAGGTGCTTCATAGCCGCCATCCAACCAAAGCCAGAGAAGAAGGCCGATCAGCCCAGCGAGAAAGTTGAAGAAGGTCTGACACCTTCTAAATAACAATTAAAGTACGGAAGACCTAGAGTAGAGGAGACCAGGCTCTTCCCTTCTGAGCGGGTCATCGAGGACCTGGTAGAAGTTATGGTTGGAGATGGCGATAGTAATAGAGTCTTATTGATTGGAGCATCTCTCACTGACCAAGAACAGAAGGAATTGACAGCTCTAGTGAGATGCAACGTAGATGTTTTTGCATGGGAATCGTATGAGCTGCCTAGAATCGATCCTAGCATGTTCTGTCACAAGCTGCACGTCGATCCCACCTTCAAACCAATCACGCAGAAGGCACGACGAACTGCACCCGAGAAGGCAAAAGCGGTAGAAAAAGAAGTTGAAAAACTACTGGATGAAGGATCCATACGGGAAGTACAATTCCCCAAGTGGTTATCCAACCCATTGGTAGTTTTAAAAAGCAACGGGAAGTGGAGAGTTTGCATCGACTTCACTGACCTCAACAAAGCGTGCCCTAAAGATAGTTTCCCCCTCCCAAAAATAGACCAACTAGTAGACGCCACTACAGCTCATGAGCGAATGAGTTTTCTGGACGCATATTCAGGGTATCATCAGATCCCCTTGTATGCCCCAGACGAGGACAAAACAACGTTCATCACGATAGTTGGATTATACTGCTACAAGGTCATGCCCTTTGGGCTCAAGAATGTAGGGGAAACCTATCAGCGGATGGTCACCAAAATATTCAAAGACCAGATGGGAAACACCATGGAGGCCTACATCGATGACATGCTTGTCAAAATCAAGAATAAAGAAAACCACCTCTCAGACCTGTCAAAAACCTTCAAAATCCTCAGGAAGTACCGAATGAAACATAATGCGAGCAAGTGTTCCTTCGGTGTCCAGTCAGGAAAATTTCTTGGGTACTTGGTCAGTAAGAGAGGCATAGAGGCTAACCCAGACCAGATCAATGCAATTAATAGGGTACAACCTTCTCGAACAATTCGGGACATACAAAACGTCACAGGTATGCTCGCCGCCTTGAATCGCTTCATCTCTAAATCCTCCGAGAAATGCAAGCCTTCCTTCCAAATTATAAAGGGGAACAAAATGGTAGAATGGAGGCCAGATTGCTCGCAGGCATTGGTTGAGCTCAAAGCTTACTTAAGCTCTCCACCACTGCTCGTCATACCACATCAAACGCATCCTTTGTACCTGTACCTCTCCGTTTCTAACCACACTGTCAGTTCCGCATTAATGTACGAGGTTATAAGAATCCAGTACCGAGTTTACTACGTGAGCAAGACCCTACTAGACGCTGAGCAGAGATACCTACCACTGGAGAAGCTTTCCTTTGCGTTAGTAATAGCTTCGAGGAAGCTAAATCACTACTTCGAAGCCCATACTATAATTATCCTTACATTGCACCCCCTTAAAGCAATCCTGAGGAGAGAAGATTTATCGGGCAGACTGTCTAAATGGTCAGTTGAGGTCGGGCGATTTGACATCCAATTTCAACCAAGGAACGCAATCAAAGGGCAAATACTTGCTGATTTCATAGCCGAATTCACAGGCGAACATCCTTCCCCATAACTTCAACCAGCAAATAAAAAAGAGAACCATGCGACAGAAGAAACCTGGAAACTATTTGTTGATGGAGCCCCCAACTCAAAGGGGGAAGGGTAGGCATTGTCCTCGTTACTCCAGAGAACATAATCCTTGAACAAGGAATCAGGCTTGGATTTGCAGCCTCCAACAATGATGCAGAATACAAAGCCTTAATAGCCGGCCTCCAGAAGGCACACACTTTGGGAGAAAAGCATATACAAGTGTTCAGCGATTCTCAATTAGTCTCTAATCAGATAAGTGGAGACTACAATGAAAAAGATGAGAGAATGGCAGCTTACCTCACCTTAGTAAAAAAACTAATTGAGAAATTCGAAGAGATCAATGTCCTGCAGTTCCCTAGAGGGCAGAATAGCCATGCTGATGCCCTAGCAGCCCTGAGTTCAGCAGTCGACTCTGACCTAAAAATAATAATCCCCATCGACTTCCTCACTCATCCGAGCATTAATCGTGACAACAAGTCACCAGACATGGAACAGGAACTCCAGGTAGGATCATCTCCCAGCTGGATGGACCTCTTAAGGGACTATTTGAAGGGTGGCACTGACTCGCTCAGAAAATTGTATAGCGCAAGTGTACGCTAATCGCGAGAGTAATAAAAGCCCGGTAAGACCGGGGTCGATTTCCGCAGGGAATTATATGAAGTACCGAGGATATTCTTTCAGTTAAAAATCAATAAACAAGAATACAAGATAAAAGAAAAGATGATTTAGGTTAAATGTGTTGTAATGAACCAAAGCGAATCAAGATAAATGGAACGCTACACAAAATAGAAACAAGACAAGCGAGATTTATAAACAGGATTATGAAATGATTCTTTAACAAAAGGTTAAGGAGCATTTCCCCACCTTGGTTGCGCACAACTCAACGGGTTCTTCCGATTAAATCACAATCAAATGGGAATAAGATATCTATATCAACAATCCTACATGAAGGATGTCAACCCAACAATATAAGATGAAGGTAACGATATATTATCGTACAAATGCGTTGATGTTGGAGTTAAGTCTTAAAATACAACCCTTACATGATAAGAGAAGATAAAATCCTATGAAACTCTAATCTGAACCCACACACCCATTTATTGGATTTAATCATTGAACCAAGCCAAGAACTGAACTCTCCAAGGTGGGTTTATGCTCCCAACCTAGGGAGATTAGCTACTCATGACACCAACCATATCAACACACATCATTAAACTAATAGTAAGTGTAATAACCATAATGAGAATAAGCATTCAATGCACAATCACAACATTAATTGCACCACATTGTACCAAGGATCAACAAGAAACAATAAAGGAGGAAATTTACTTGCAATAAATGAAGTTGATGATGAAAATGACAAGCAAATTTTCGAGCCCTAGGAGAGAGAGAAACCAACAAAATCTCCCTGTTTATCTATTTCTTTGCACACGAATGTAATCAGGTGTGTTTTACAAAATAAACCACTACAAATATATACTAAGTGGAAGAAAACCACAAAACAAGGGTGGTAAGACCAAACCAAAACCGCGGGGGTTTTGCAAAAAATGAAGTACCGATCGACCGCTGGTCAGGTACCGGTTGACCTCTGATCCAGGAGATGGCACACTGTCTCAATTCGAAGGCAAAATGTAAAACCCCGGTCGACCGCTGTTTTGGGACCGGTCGACCGCTCCTACAAAATCAGCACTCTCCCCTCTTTTGATACACAACAAAGGGGCTCGGGAAAACGCCCATAACTTGGTCATCATGAACCGGATTGACAAACCGTCAGGGGCTACGCGAAGTTGGAAAGAAGAACTATAACATCCGTGAAGGGTTCGGGCACAGAGCTCGAATGTAGGAATGACAGAATTACCCCTGAAGTTGCGTAAAGCACTGAACGTTCCCGGATGACGCACACTTGCACCATTTAGCATTCCAATCCCTAGAAAAGCTCAAATAAACCTCGCAAAGCATATATATATGGAAACCAAAGGTTATACAGTACAAGAGCTTAAATACGTGAAATAACGGTCGCAAGCGTGCGTGCATGCATAATTAACGGGTGCAAGAAATACAATATTTGCGACTAATCAGGCACTCTCCCAGACGATAAGAAGACCACCCATCAGATAAGAGTCAAAGCTGCCCGCTTTCACTTATCTTCAGAGGGCAACTTGTATAAGAGATCCTTCTCCGGTCCCTACCTTCAATGCATTCACCGAGGGAATATCGAGCAAGTTATCTTCAATGCATTCCCATGGTCCCTACCTCCAATGGCGAATATTGGGAATAGGTCAGTCGCTGAATTTAGGAAGTTTTATAACATCCCCGAGTGGGTAGATATTGAGTGTTGTGATTCCCCCCTAGAAATGTTAGAGAGATAGAGGATACCCCTTGGATCCATGTTTTGCTGCTTTCTCAAGGGGGACTCACTTTTCCGCCCAACGATTTATTCTTGCACTTCTTTGGTTACTTTAGTATTGTTCCTGCACAGTGTTCGCCCAATGTGTGGAATATAATTAATGGCGTCCATAGAATAAATCAGTTATATGGTACTAGGTTAGGGCATGCTGAGGTCTGTTTTTTCTATTCTTTCTCTCGAACTAGTTCTGGCGTCCTCTACCTAAAGGCCTGGAGTCCTGACAGGGTATTGGTGGTGAACCTACCTGATTCCCATAAGGACTACTGGCAGGAAGGTTTTCTTGCTAGAAACTGGCAGTTTTCTCCCCAGTTTGAGGGGTCGAGGTTTGATAGGTTCTCTGTTCCCTTTCATGGGAAGAATACATAGGTAGATTTCGGTCTGCTCCTCTAATTTTTATTGATTTTTTATCTTTCTGATTTTTCCCTACTTGTTTTCTACAGCGAGGTCGAAGAATTCGGAACCTGCTCTCAGTGAGGTTCGTCTCTCTGAACTTGTTAAGGCTTGGAATATCAGGGAGCCTTTGGGTGACGATGAGCATCCCAAGTCTGCTGCTTTTCTGCTTTAGTACAAGAATGTTGGCTCCAGTTTTATATCAAGGTCTGTGGATAGTATCCCTGAGTTTGATACCTCTGAAGAGACTGCTATGGATCCCATCGAGTTGGACGAGGAGGAAAGCAGTTCTGAAAGCGATATCGCATGTGCTGTAAGCAATTTGGGTGGAGAGAGCTCCAGTAGTAGCAGTTCTTCTGATCGTGGGGAGGTTTCTGAAGCTCGAGAGTCGTCGAGCACATCTAGTAGTTCGAGCGAGGAAATTGCTCCTCCAAGGAATAATTTAATTCGGGATGCTGATGATGAAGACCACATGCTTCTCGCACAAAGGTTGAAGAAGCAGAAGTCTAGTTCTGGGGCTGTGGCTACTAGTTCTCAGTCTTCTGCTCAGGAGCAGGAGAAGAAGAGGAAAGAAGAAGAGCAAGTAAGGGAGAGAGAGAGAAAAAAGGATGAGGAGAGAAAGAAGGTGGAGGAGAAGAAAAATATAGAGGAGAGGAGAATAATGGAGAGGGAGAAAGAGCAAGAGAGGAGGAAGATGGAGGCTAGAACGGAGGCTGGGCAAGCCTTAGTTCCGGTGTCTGCCCTGCTCGAGGGAGCTTCAGTCACAATTTCCCCTTAGTTGGCCCCCGCACTGCTCGAGAGAGCAATTCTTCCTGCTGATCGCCAAAGGGCACTAGGGTTTGAGAAATTGGCCCTTCAGACTAGCCAGAGGCTAGCTCTGGTAAGATTTTTCCTTTTCTCCCATGTTTTTATGAATTCCATCATTTCCTTCTTCTAATTTCTTATTTTTTCTCCAGTTTGTGACTGACTTCGCCGTGCTATATCGTTCTCGCGATGAGCTGATGAAGAAAAATAGCGAGCTGGAGAAAGAGAATGTTGCCTTGAGGCTGAAGGGTATAGAGCTTGAGGCTGGTTTTAAAGCTGTTGATGCTGCTCGGATATCATCCGACCTGGATCTTGCTACAGCTAACCGGGAGAAGGATGCAGCAGTTAAAGTTTTAAAAGAGCTGCGACAAGCCTACGACCTGGTTTGCACGAGCAAGCTGGCTGTCGTGGAAGAGAACAAAGTTCTTTCCGAGGAGCTAAAGAAGAAGGAGTCTGAGGTTGTCACTGCCAAGGAAAACTCATATAATTCTGGTTGGGCTGCAGCATATGAGGATGTTGAGGTTCAAATAAGCTATATTAGTCGTCTGAACTTCAAGAAGGGATGGAATAAGGCCCTATTGGCTGTCGGTGTTGATATCGACTGTTCTCTGTTCGACGAGCACGACCCGGGTCCGAAGGCGATCGTGAATGAAGCCCCTGACCCCACTATTGAAGCTGCTGACTCTATCTCCCAGATAATCTCTACTGATGTTCCTCTTGCTGTATCGACAGAGGTTACCCCTGCTGAGGGTGGTGTCCCTGCTGATGCCGACAAAGGGAAGCAGCCATCGACTTCTGGGCGACCTGAGGTTGCTTAGTTAGTTTTTACTTCTAGGATTACCCTGTATTTTTGCTTTTTCTGTTTGTAAATTTTCTTTTTTCGGCGCGATGTACTCTCAACCCTTATTAATGAAAAGGTTTCTTTTTCTCAGTGCACTGATTTGTCTTTTTCTCTCCCTTGTCCTTTTACTGCTTGTAGTTGATTGATGTTGATGATTATATTCCTTCCACTTCTCAATTGGGAAGGATGCTGGGGCCCAACATAAGCTTCGAAGTTCGTCATACTTTTATGAGGATCTGCAAGTCTCTACGACTGAGGAACAAGCGCTTTATAGAGAAAATTGAGCTCGTTGCCAAGCTGAAGGACAGGCTTGTAGCAATGGAGGATATTGCTGCCTTAGTCCAAGAGGAAGTTAATACACTAAGAGAGAAACTATTAGAGGCTTCTGAGATCAATCAGGTCGGGGAAGTGCTTCAGCAAGAAAATGAAGCCTTAAGGAGAGAGTTCTCGCGTCTTAGGGAGCATGCACCGAGTACCGCTCCTGCAGTATTGCAAGGCTCATCTTCATCGCGAGAAAGAGCTGGTCAGAGTGATGTGCCTCCTGTATTGCAGGGTTCTTCTCTTCCAGTCATTCTGCGAGCTCGCAGGAACACCAGAGGTTCAACTAGAGAAATGGAGGAGCTTCGTGATAGGGAAATGCAAGAGCTTCGCGGTGATGTCCAACGAGCATATATGATCACTGCTAGGCTTCAAAGGGATGTTACTCGACTGCGGCACCTGTTTAAAAAAGGTCCTCGGCGAGTGTGGGCTGACGGCTACGACCAGGGTTGGTTAGATGCTCCAACAAGGTTGTCAGAGTTCGAAGAGATTTCTTTTATCAGGGGGTGGCTGAGTGCCTTGAAGGAGCTGCAAGTCCTGAGGAACTCGATGCTCTGGTATCGCCATTATATTTCTCCCTCTACCCTGATGCCTAACCCTTTTCGGAGGGATGATCGATGGATCCCCATCGATGCCATCCCTAGGCAATTATTGGAGTCGGATGCGAATGAGGTCAAGGAAGAGTTAGCTCCTGCTCCCGATGATGGACGAAGAGCTTGAGTGGTTGATTATCTCGTTCAGAGGCCTCACCCCCATTTAGATTTTTCCAGTTATTACTTGGTCTATTTTTGGTAGTGTAAATGCTTTGGGCGAGCTCACCGACTAAACATGTATCACCATTGTTGTAAATATGATGAATTAATATAAAATTTGTTTTGGGCGCATTTGTCGACTAAACAATTGTGTTATATTTTTCATATTCTTGTTGCTTTATGATCTTCTAAGTTTGTGTTTTTACGCAAGTGTCCTCCCAGTCCAGTATAATATCAATATACCATTGTGCACCACTTTACCTTTTAGGTCGTGTCGTCACACTCCTTAGGCCTAAGTGTGGTAATTGGCGAAGACACACCTGATGTTGGACACTTTATCCGATCAGGATTTTATTCAACCAAAGAAGGTTTGATGACCAGGTGAAATTTGGCCATATTGCCTAAGGATTCCCTTTAGGGCTTCACATATTTCCAGAGGCAATGCTAAGAGGTCCTTCGTGTTTCATAACGACGACTTGAGGAGGGACAATCCCTTGCTATGGCGTAATGATCAATGTGCCTATCATTTGGAAAAGATGTGCGATAAATCTTATATAGATGTTACTTATCAGAATGCAACCGTTTAAATAACTTTCATTAATGACAAGAAAAATGAACTTCCAATTTCATAACAAAAGAATAAAAGAAAGATCTAAAAATAGAATCTCTTGAGATTGGTCGCGTTCCATGCTCGTGGTATCTCTCTGCCTTCCATAGTTTCCAAGTAATAGGCGCCCTACAGATTGTCTCTTGTTATCTTGAAGGGTCCTTCCCAGTTTGGCCCTAGCTTGCCTTCTGTTGGTTTCACCGCGCTGCCCACGACTTTCCTTAGGACGTAGTCCCCAACTCGGAATGTCCTTGGGTTGAACCTCTTGTTGTAACGCCTTGCGAGCTGTTGCTGATAGATCCCTAGTTTTACTAGGGCTAGCTCTCGGCGCTCGTCGGCTAGGTCGAGCTCAGCGAGCAATGCACCATCATTATGGCCCTGGTCGACAAGGTTGGACCTCATTATCGACAAACCTACTTCTAGTGGGAAGAGTGCGTCCATCCCATATGTCAGCGAAAATGAGGTTTCTCTTGTTTCTTGTCGTGGAGTGGTTCGGTACGCCCATAGAACATGTGGTAATTCATTTTCCCATTCAGCTTTATCTCGCTCCAATCGCTTCTTTATCCCGTCGATCACAGTTTTGTTGGAAGCCTCGGCTTGGCCATTGCTCTAAGGATAGGCCACTGAACTGAAATGGTGTCTAATCCCATGCTCGTCGTAGAAACTCTGAAAGGAGCCGCTCTCGAACTACGTTCCATTGTCGGTGATGATGGTTCTGAGGATGCCAAAACGAGTGATTATATTTCTCCATATGAACCTTATCATACCTGCATCTCGGATGTTTTCTAGGGGTTCCGCCTCGATCCATTTGGTAAAGTAGTCAGTTGCGGCCAACAATATATATATATATATATATATATATATATATATGAGATAGAGTGAATGTATGTATATACTTGTGAATTTAGTAGGTAACATTTGTAATGAAACCCGAAATGAATTAAGTAGCGAACACTTAATTGTAGTAAACTAAAAGTGTTTATTTATTATACGGTAGGATTGATTATATGTATTATACAATGGGAGGGAAATAATTGAGGATAGTATCGGACTATGATGGGTTATAAGATAGGAAGAACTAGTTAGTATGGGAATATAATGAGCGGGATTTGAATATTCGCTAGGCGTGCACACTAGATGAGAGGTGACCATTCCCAAATGAGTTCGATAATTTAACATGATAAATATATGTGCTAATAAATCATTTTAAGAACTTGCTGATTTTTAAATTATTTTCAACTCGATCTCTGACCCGTTTTCTGCAAATCTCTTTTCTTGTCAAATTATTTTAGGTGCTCAGCCACAGGGACACCAAGCTTCGAAGTTCCATTCATTCTGTTGCGGAAGCTACAGGACTTTGGTAGTAGATGCCTTGGAGTCTATTATTCCTTACTTTTGAGTATTTACATCAGTTGTACATGTTGTCCCTTCTTATTTACATATTTAGAGATTTGAGATTTAGGTCATTACTCTTCTCAGTTGTTGGTTTTATTTTGTTGGATTACTATATTTGACTTTTTTCTGGATGTGTTTACTCCAGCTCCTTTATATTATGTCAGATATTTCATTTCTCATAAGTTGGATTGAATGGTGAATGTTTAGTTTTCCTTAAATGGTTTATCTTAATTGATAAGATTAAATTTTGACATCAACAATTTTAAATATTAGGTGGTTAGTTTTATTAATATAATTTTCAGCACTGATGCATAATATGAACCAACTGGATATTCTGATTTAATTAATAATGCACTCATCACCCAGTATTAAATTAGGCGGGGTGTCACAGGTGGTATCATAGCATTAGGTTCTAGAGTCCCATAGATATCGTTGAAGTAGAGCCCTATATTTAGGATCGTTGCATTCATTTTTCGCGCATTTTTTGCCGTTAGCTATTTGAGATATTTATTGTGGACTTATAAAGATTATTTCTTACTTGAGATGACTGCTAGACGTGCATAGCGAGCCAATAAGTATGCCCAACCCGAGCCCTAGAAAGATCCAGCCCAGGTAATGATGAACGCTATGGAAGTTGATACTATTGTTGCACAGTCAGTTAACCCAACATTAGCTATAGTACAACAGGCTCCACCACAGGCACCAGTAGTGGCTCCAGCACCAGTTCATGCTCTCCCTTATGCATGGGAGAGCGTCAGGGATGCCTTTTAGAAGGCACACCCTCCAGAATTCGCGGGGAGTTCAGGTGTGGTAAAGGAGAGCCAGTGGCAGAAAGATATACGGAGGCATTTAAGGATGTATGAGTGCACCGAGGTGTAAAAGTAGATTCTGGCTACCTTTAAGTTGGTAGGAGCAGCATTACAGTGGTGGGAGTCCATCACCACTATGGAGGAGATAGACAACTTAACTATCAATGATTTCTAGGTGCGATTTGACAGCAAGTACTTCCCTTCTTCCATGCAGACCGAGATGAGGCGGAAGATACTGAACCTCAAGCAGGAAGGAAATATAGGTGCTGAGCATGAAGAGGAGTTTACAGACCTTTTGAATCTAGTTCCATATGAGATACCGATATAGGAGAAGAAGATTTAGATATTCATGGATAGTTTGACTTGGAAGATTCGCCAGCACTTGTTAGGGAATCTTTCATTGGCCACTTACTCTGATGTGCTTAATCCTGCCCTACTACATTGTTAGGACCACCACTTCCACCAGCAGGGAAGCAAATAAGTTAGGGAGTCCAGCCAGCAGGGCCAGACAGGAGGTAGTAGTACCGGTGGGATACCCACAGCTCAGGGACAGGCCCGTCAGGGTGAGCAGGGTTTCCATTAGGGAGATCCTGCTAAGCGATTCTATTATGGAGATTTCGAACAGGGACACGGAGGTTTTAAGCAGGCCCATTCGGGTCAGCAGGGCCAGCAGGGATTTCAGTAGGGCCAAGAGAGGGGAGGTAACGACCATCAGGGTTGAGGGTACCCATGACATAGGGGAGGAAAATTCCCAGGGAGGTGTTTTACTTGTTGAAATACTTGCCACAAACGCCAGGACTGTCCTTAGAGGGCTAGATCCCCGCAGCAGTAGCAGCAGTAGCAGGGTGCTCATCAGAAGCCCCATTGACTATTATTTTCAGCCGCCCTCCCAGCACCACCCCAGGTTCCAACCTTTCTAGCTATTCTAGCAGCTCCGGTATAGAAGGGTCAGTTGCAGTATGGGCGTGTCTATAATGTCCATCAGGACCTAGTTCATCCGGCACCACCCGCTGTTGAGGGTACGTTTCCTATCCATGGTCCTATGGGGCGCATTTTCATTATACGGGGGCATCACACTGCTTCATAACTACTAGTTTTGAACGGGCCATAGGGTTATTAGACACAACAGAGATTACAGTTACTTACGTAGACTCACCTCTAGGAAACGGGTCATTGATCTTCTTTATATTCCCGGGAGTAGGTATAGAGATTGGGAATTCGACTTTGCCAGCAGATATGCTAGTCTTACATATGCACGATCATGACACTATTATTTGCATGGATTGGCTTGCTTCTTATAGAGCCATGATAGACTATTTTAGTAGGATTATCATCTCTGCTATACCAGGACAGGAGATATTCCTAGTGGCGATGCCTCGTCCTGAAGGAGGATCATCCATCCATTTATATTACATAGAAGAGGATACCTCTAGAGACATAGTGATCCCCATTAATTCGATTCCCATATTTGCTTATTTTCCTATGTGTTCCAGGATATACCAGGACTACCGCCTAGCTGAGAGATAGATTTTGTCATAAACTAGATGTCGGGCACTCGGTCGATTGCTCGAGCACCCTACGGTATGGCTCCAATTGAGATGAGAGAGTTACGAGACCATATTGAGCAATTGTTAGGATAGGGCTTCATCTGTAGGAGTACCTCGCCTTGGGGTGCTCCTGTATTATTTGTAAAGAAGAGAGATGGTTCGTTGAAGTTGTGCGTGGACTATCGAGAGTTGAATAAATTCATGATATGGAATAAGTATCAGTTGCCCCGAATCGATGACTTGTTCGACCAACTGAGATGGGATGCTTTCTTCTCAAATATAGATTTGAGGTCGGGCTATCACTAGCTAGGGATCCGAGAGTAGGACGTATCAAAGACCACATTCCGTACGAGCTTTGGGTCTTATGAATTTTGGGTGATGCCATTCGGACTGACGAATGCCCCGGCTACTTTCATGGATTTAATGAATAGGGTGTTCATAGAGTTCCTAGATCAATTTATCATCATCTTCATTGATGACATCTTGATTTATTCACAAACTGAGGAGGAGCATGCCGAGGATTTGAGGATGATTTTACAGACACTGTGTGAGCATGAGTTGTATGCAAAGCATGAAAAGTGCTGATTCTGGCTAAAGGGGTTCAGTTCTTAGGTCACATAATCTCTAAGGAAGTGATATCGGTAGATCCAGGAGAGTTGTCAGTGGTGAGGGAGTGGGGGCATCCCACGACACCAATTGAGGTACGTAGTTTCTTATGGCTATCATGATACTACATGATTTTTATTCGGGGATTATCGAAGATAGTGGGTCCGTTGACAAACTTGACTCGCAAAGGGGTGCCATTTATATAGGATGATGCCTGTCAGTTCGCCTTTGACGAGCTGAAGGACAAGCTGACTTCGGCACCAGTTCTAGAACTACCTAAGCCCGGGTTGGAGTACCCGGTCTACACTGATGCGTACTTATCACGACTTGGGGTTGTGCTTCAATAAGCGGATAAGGCAATTGCTTATGGTTCCCGTAAGCTTAAGCCTCATGAGAGGAATTACCCCACCCACACCTTGGAGTTAGCGACAGTCGTGTTTGCATTGTGAATATGGAGGCATTATCTCTTGGGGGAGAAATTTTGCATTTTCACGGATCACAAATCCCTATAGTATCTGTTCACAGAGCGGGAGCTGAATATGCGTCAGCGGAGGTGGCTGGAATTTATAAAGGACTACTAGTTCGACATCCATTACCACCCGAGAAAGGCTAATGTGGTAGTAGACGCGTTGAGCCGTAGGCCAACAGATGAGGTGGCCGAGGTGTGGAAGGCGAAATGGATAGAACTTGGGCATCAGGATGAAGTTGACCGCTCTTTCATAGCGGTGATGAAACTTACACCCGAGATAGTTACTAAGGTGATAGAGTCTTAGGTAGCGAATTCCTTTTATCAGGATCGAATTATCCATCTTTTAGTCGATGGAGCATATACCTTCTCCGTTAGTTCAGATGGGGGTTTATGCTTTAATAACAGACTAGTAGTCCTAGAGGGGGAGGAGTTGTGGCATGCCGTGGTGACAGAGTGGAACGATTCATAATTTGTGGTACATCCCGGAGGGGATAAGATGTACCAAGATATGAGGCGACATTATTGGTGGAGCGGAATGAAGAAGGAAATTCCCGAGTTTATTTCGAGGTGTGACACTTGCCAATTGCTAAAGACAGACCATCAAAGATCGGGAGGACTACTACATCCATTATAGATCCCTATGTGGAAATGGGAGAGCATTTCTATGGATTTCATTACAGGGCTACGTATATCGCAGAGAGGTCACGATTCCATATGGGTAATTGTGGATCGGTTGACCAAGGTCTCTCATTTTTTGCCAGTTTCGACAGACTATACTATGGGGTAGTATGCTCATATTTTCAGTGTCGAGATAGTAAGACTCCATGGGGTTCCCCTTGATATTGTGTCCGATCGGGACAAGATTTTTATGTCCATATTTTGGGAGAGTTTTCAGTAGGCCATGGGCATGGAGTTACGATTGAGTTCGGCCTATCTCCTGCACACAGACGGGCAGACAAAGCGGACAAATAAGATTTTGGAGGACATGTTGTGGATGTGTGTCCTGGATTTTGGAGGGGGATGGGAACAGTATCTTCCATTGGTGGAGTTTGCTTATAAATTAATCATACCAGTTTATGATTGTCATGGATTCTTTTGAGGCATTGTATGGTAGACGCTGCCCTTCTCCAATAAGTTGGCTTGAAGTGGGGGACAATAAGTTACTTGGGCCGGAGATGATTCAGGACAACTCGGCTAAGGTGGAGTTGATACGGAGTCCCATTCGGGTTGCTCAGGATCGACAGAAGAGATACACAGATGCCAAAATATTTTTCAGAGAGTTCAGTATTGGGGATCAGGTGCTGTTGCAAGTATCTGCTATGAAGGGGATAATACAGTTCGAGAATAAAGGGAAGTTAGTGCCTCGGTATGTGGGGCCATTCCCTATTATTGAGTGGATTGGGCCATTAGCTTATTGACTTGGATTACCAAAGCACTTGCATAGCATTCATGAAGTGTTCCATATTTCATCACTGAGGAGATATCTTCGGGATGATTTGGCCCACACCCATATTTCCTTAAAAGAAATTAATCTACAGCCCAATAGTTCCTATGAGGAGGGACCAGTTTCCATTCTGGACTGTAGTGAGAGGAATCTGATGTCAAAGATAGTGATATTAGTACGAGTGTAGTGGCGGCATCATAATGTAGAGGAGTCTACCTGGGAGCACGAGGATGACATGCATGAAAAGTATCCAGAGTTGTTTCCACCAGGTATACCCTGATTTAGCCTTTTTTCAAATTTCTGGATGAAATTCTGTTACTAGGGGGGAAGTAGGTAATACGTCGTATTTTTCTGGAATTTTATTTTAATTATGGAATTTGGATTAATTGATTTAAATGGAGAAAATTTAATTTATAATTAATTCGGATTTAATTGTAATAATTACTAGCATGGCAAGAGATAGTATTTATAAAAAATAATTACGTGGAATATTACTTAGCGAGAAAAGTACTATATGAATATGAGAAGATTATTTTGGTCAGGAGTGAAATATACGACAGTTACAATACACTTACTTGGGACGCGCATGCGAGTTGCGTGTGAGTCGTGTCAGTATTACGTTATTGAGCTAAAAAGGAAAAATTATTTTTAAGTAACTCGTATGGTCATTTTGAGCACGCCAGTGTGTCCGGAAGGGTATAAATAGTCAGAAAACACTACTCAGGTGTTTCATTTGGATTCCGGGGCATTTTAGCCCAAAACGACACCTCGGAGGGGTATTCTTCTCTTTTGGAATTTTTGGGGATTATAATGGACTAAAATTTGGAATTAAATAAGTGTTGTATGTGGGTTAGAAGAAGTTATTAGTTTCCAACTTACGTGAGAGAGAAGGACAAAACCAAAAAGGGAGAAGAACACATAGGTGATTTGGGCCAAAGATTCAAGTTCTTCCACCGGAAATCACACCAACGCGTAGATCGCGAAGAGAGGAGCACCTACATACCATTTTTTTTAACAATTAAGAGGAACACAAGAAGGAAAGTGTTTATCCTGCCAAAAGTTTGAGCATATATGATTCATGCTAACCCTGGTTTATGAGATAACCATTAATGCTATGAATTTGAGACTGAATCACCATTAAATTATGAAATTGGAAGATATATTTGCATGTAGATGATTAACTCTATGATTTAAAGTTAAATCTGGAAAGCTTACTTTATAATAACGAAAATAATTTTGGGTTTTGAATGATTGTTCATGGTGGGCTTATTATTAATGGACTTTCAGAGATGGAAGACCTTAGTTTAGATTCCCTATGGTTATGTAAGGATTTATCATTTAAATTATGTTCGAAAGTACCCTATTATGATTAGGAATAGTTTATAATCATTGATTGGGTGTTGGGATGAATTTTAGATGAATTTGGATGAAGAAAATATTGGAAAAATTACCTTTGGATGAATAAGGGAACCCTCGGAATTTTCGTTCAAAGACCTGCACAGGTCATTTGAATGACCTCATTCGAACGAGAATTCCAATGAGATTTTGAGTTTTTTCGAACAACCTCATTCGAATGAGAATCCTAGACTTCTAACGATATTCCAGAATGCTCATTTTTGGCCCGAACAAGTTATAATCTTTCTAGGTTGGTCAAAGTGAGAGAAGTTAACCTGCGCTATCATTGAATGATTTGAATTCCTAGTCAGTAGTGAGTTGAGAGCATGATTATTCAAGGGGATATAGAGGGATGATAGTGCCTTAAAGAGAATGTACTTATTAGAGAGATAAGTTGTATGGTTGAAACATTGTGAGTAGTAGAGACGTTAATGCTACATCAAAACTCGGGGATTTTGGTTACGTGTAATTCCTATTCTATATAATAAGTTGTGTGTATACTTATTAATGAACTATTATGTGTATAACATACCTACGCTGCTTGCTATCGAGCGGAGGTTGCGTGTTGTGGACAATCATGCCTCGAGGAGCCTTCGGGTGGGATATTGATTGGTATCACTAGAGCATAGAACCTAGGTATGGACTATCTGTGAGGACGATAATGATGACGGTCGTATGGGTGCGTTGGTATATGCGTAGCCCATCGGATTAAGACTATGTTTTCCTCCAATATATGTGTTTTGTTTTGATGGTTCGCAAGAGACTAAACCTCTATTCCTTTATGCAATTGAGCGATGCAACACGACATGATATCAGAGTATGCAGGCACCGCCTATGTGTCTCAGGGTGCAATATATATATATATATATATATATATATATATATATATATATATATATATATATATATATATATATGAGATAGAGTGAATGTATGTATATACTTGTGTTGATATCTACTATGTGAATTTAGTAGGTAAGATTTATAATGAAACCCGAAATGAATTAAGTAGCGAACACATAATTGTAGTAAACTAAAAGTGTCTATTTATGCTAAGGTGGGATTGATTATATGTATTATACAATGCGAGGGAAATAATCGGGGATAGTATCGGACTATTATGGGTTATTAGATAGGAAGAACTAGTTAGTATGGGAATATAATGAGCGGGATTAGAATATTCTCTAGGCGTGCACACTAGATGAAAGGTGACCATTCCCAAGTGAGTTTGATAATTTAACATGATAAATATATGTGCTAATAAATCATTTTATGCACTTGCTGATTTTTAAATTGTTTTCAACTCGGGCTCTCACCCGTTTTCGGCAAATCTCTTTTACTGTCAAATTATTTTAGGTGCTTAGCCACATGGACACCAGGCTTCGGAGTTCCATTCATTCGACGAGTTATAGCTGTTGTGGAAGCTACAAGACCTTGGTAGTAGACGCCTTGGAGTCTATTATTCCTTACTTTTGAGTATTTACATCAGCTGTACATGTTACCCCTTCTTATTTACATATTCAGAGATTTGAGATATAGGTCATTACTCTTCTCAGTTGTTGGTTTTATTTAGTTGGATTACTATATTTGACTTTTTTCTGGATGTGTTTACTCCGGCTCCTTTATATTATGTCAGATATTCCATTTCTCATAAGTTGGATTGAATGGTGAATGTTTAGTTTTCCTTAAAGTGTTTATATTAATTAATAAGATAAAATTTTGACAGCAACCTTTTTAAATATTAGGTGGTTAATTTTATAAATATAATTTTCGGCACTGATGCATAATCTGAACCAACTGGATATTCTGATTTAATTAATAAAGGACTGATCACCCGATATCTAATTAGGTGGGGTGTCACACCAATCTCAAATTAGCCATGGAAACGACTCGAATTGTGTCTAACACACCTCAAGTCCTTGCCCCAAGTTTGAACTTCATGATCTACTTTCCAAAAATTTGTCGATGAACCCAACCAGGTGGATCTCTCGAGATAGACAATATTTTTAGCTCCAAAATATTTTCCCACATAAATGTACACAACTCATATCCTTTCATCCAAAAGGGATTTACTTACAATGGCATCATTGGTTGACCAAATTCAAAGGATTACTTTCATGGTAAGATTTCAAGAAATACCCCATTATCTTAGAGGATTAGTTAATTAATAATAATTTAATTAATCATAAAGACCCTTGTGACACCCCGCTTAAATTAAGAACGGGTAACCAGCCCTATACTAAGATAACACAAGAATCTCAAGTGGATCATCGTCAGCATCACTGCCGAATCTAAACAAAATATCACTAACCACCCAATACTAAAATAAACAGATGCCAAAAAAAAAATTTAAATACAACATACAAGAACTAGAAACCAACATTAAAGCTAGCTAAAAAACATGATAATATAAAAACGAGAACAATAAAAGATATACCTGAATATGCTGTCAGGTCACAGATAATACAACATCGAGAAGATAAATTCATATAAGTGGTACAAATATACAACCCTTGGGTACACATAACCGATATAAAAAATGGATCTTAAACTAGATGTACACAAATAGGAAGGGTCTATAATAAAATCTTGTGACATCCCACATCTACTACAGCTCCAGGGACTGTGGATAGAATAGGCATCACTGGTGCCGTTGCGGAGGGACACCTAAAATAATACAATATATGTATAGCCAGAGAAAAGATATAAAAGGGTTAGTTCCCAAGGCTTGAAAATAATTTTATCAAGTGAATTAAAATGCATAATAATTATGAATGCACGATTTCATAATTAAAGTTCGTCGAAAGGAGGTCTTCACATTAGATAGTTAGATTTAAGTGTTTACATACTCCTCAACCTTTAACTTATTCTTGAGGTTGTCCAAATCCTTGCTTTGGGTGACGAGATGGCCCTTCAAGGTGTTATTAGATTTCATTAGCTGACCGTTATTCTTTCGGTAGAGATCAACCCGACCTGTGAGTTCCTGAGCAACTTGCATACTCTGCACAGGAAAGATGAAAAGAGTTAAAAATAAAATTAGGCAAAAAAATAAAAATAAAAAGGTATGTGATTTACCAGGATACTGTGCTGTAAACCTTCCTTATGAACCCTGGCCAAAGTGAAGCCCTTCAAATTAATCATATCAGACGGCATCATCGATGCCTAAGTAACGGAGTACACAACCTTGAAATCCCTATGGGTCGAATCGGCCTCAATTACTATCTCTTTTCCTTTGAGAAAAGAGGTCTCCCTAGGTTTAGACTCATTCCCTCTAGGGGAGGAGTTCGTTCCTTTTTACCGCTATTGAGGTTTATTGATTGTTACACATTTTCTGGGAATGGTAATTGGGGTAGGCAAATCACCTGGCTAGTTATTTTTTGTGCTCATTTTCTTAGTTCGTTCGGCCTCTTGGCACTGACACTCCAGCTCTTGAGCCTCTTTTTCCTAGAGGGTAAGTCATTTTTTCTCTCTCTTCACAACATTTTGTTCAGTCTGGCTAATACTGGATGCGTATTTTTTTAGATTATCTTTCGAATCTCCGATATCAACCTGGGTCTAATGTCTACTAGACATGACTTTTAGATCACATGGGACTAAAGGGAATGAGAAGTCTTATGCGTAGAGGTTTTCTTCTACTTCAATTTCCTCCTAATGATGACCAGAGATGCTGAAGTCGTATGTAAATAGAGGGTCAAGGTCTTTAACTTCCTCTTCGTGGTCATAACTGGATTTGGTTGAAAGGACATATGTGGAAGATTAACCATAGTAAACACAAATCGCAGTCTCAATAGGGATGGTGGTGGCTATTGGAATGGAGTCAATGCTAACCATAAAATAATCGACGACCAAAATTTCAGGAACGGTTGTGAAATTTTTAAACGATTGAGCATTCAAGTTACAACCGAGTAAAATATTGGTCGTCCTAGAATGTTAACAAACACCCTCTTGGTTTTGACGCTTCCAAACCTTCTCTAAATATTCAAGATTAACTTGGTAGTCAGACATCTTTATATTTAGAAAATGATCTGCATAAAAATCAAGTTGGTCAGTAAAAAAAAAATTAAGTACTTAGGAAGAATGAAAACAGCTAGATCACCTACAAGGTGCCCCCTTTGTGGCAGATATCCTGAGACCATCGTAGTTTTTGCCATATATTTCCCAAGAGAGCATAAGGATATTCCTATCATTATCCTTTTATGACCGGGGTAAATGTATAACTTAGTCACGGGACCTTTTCTAACCTAGAAATGGTATAGATCTGATTTTAGGGAAAACCTCAAGTCATAGCAATACATAACATCCTTAAGACCTAGGTTTGTCTCATAAATCTAGTTGATGGCTATTGTACCTATCAAAATTCGATATAATCTACAATCTACTTGGGATGGGAGTATTCGATAATAGTTAAGTACTCTCACCGACAATGGGTGAAGGGGGAAATGAACCCCCTTCTAATATGGCAAATGACATAAAAGATACCTAACGAGAGGGAAGATCCATGGCATCTTCTTCTTCTAGGGAAAAACCTTATTTGACATTATAAGGGATTCCATATGTTTCATTAAATTCCCAAAAATTATCACTTATGAACAACTCATACCTTCTACCACATCTAGACATGAAATTAAGAGGAAGAAGAAGAAGAAGAAAAAGAAGAGGAAGAAGAGGAAGAAGAAGAAGAAGAAGAAGAAGAAGAAGAAGAAGTAGAAGAAGGAAAGGAAAAATAATTTTGGGTGCTAAAACCTCTAGAGAGAGTAAGGGCAAGAATACCTCTGTAGAGATTGGAATGATAAGGTATAAGGCTTTGGGTCCTTATATTTTTTACCTTAAGTCAAATCGGTCTCCGTTTGTTAGTTGGGACAGGTAACCACTCACTCACGCACCATCATTACTTTGGGAAGTGATGCAGGGTCACATGGCTCAAGGTTGAAGTTTGCGCGGAATGATTCCCAAAATAATGATTGAAACCGCATTGTGTGTCCTAACATATAAGCTTATGGAATATGTACAAATAATTATGTTAATAACACATAACCAGTAACTAAAAAAAACTTTCTTCGAATAGTATGTTAGCCAATCACCCCGACCATAGGGGAAATTGAAGGGATAATATCTGAATCTGTGTCACATTGATATCATGTGACTTATATTAGAAGATCATGAATATATAAGGTAAATAATTCCAAATCTTAGAATATCACACTAGCGGGCTGGAAGACAAGTCCTTGTAGGACTCAATCTTATTATTAGGCTGAACATGAAGAGACCGAGAAGAATAAGATCCTTAAGCTTATTAATAAGGGTGACTTCACCCATTACGATGGTATTTATTGTAAGTTGCACATGGTGACTTGGATTTTGAGCTAATAACCCTAACACTTCAATCGCTACTGTTCTTTATAATTAATAAACATGTCTCCCTCTCTTCCCCATGGGCATAGGCAAATCTCTTTTTCCTGAACCGCATACATAACATATTCTTTCTGTTACATTGCATTCATAATTGCTTAGGGTCCTCTTAAATTACTTCATTTATTATGGGTCAATATCCCGTACACAATATATATATATATATATATATATATATATATATATATATATATATATATATATATATATATATATATATATATATATATATATATGAGGAGAGATATTTTATCTCCCCTAGTAACGGCTCAGATTAAAAGATGAGTTTTATACATGATGCCTATAAATACTTCAAGTTAAAAATGCAGTACAAGGATCATTCACATGCACAAGGCTCAAGATAAAGTTAGTATTATCTGAAACACTCCCATCTATTTAAGGCTCAAGAATTTTTGGTATTATCCTATGAAGTACGTGTGTAGAGGAAGGTTGGTTTGTGAGAGTTAATAACCATTTAAATCCCTGCTGCTACAATCTATCCCTCTCTTCCATCAAATTTCTCTCTCTCTCTCTCTCTCTCTCTCTCTCTCTCTCTCCACACACGCACACACACACACACACACACATATATATATATATATACAGAAAGTCTCCTATAAGGACTTCTTATGGAGCAGACCTCGGTACATACCATTTTTCATGAATTTTTTGATGAAACTTCATGCATATGATCTCCACTGTTAGATGATCATCTCCAATTTTTTCATCAAAAAATTCAATAAAAACACCGTGGAGATGAGGTGATATGTAAAAAAATGGTATGAATATTCATTTTCAACCGTTGAAATGTTATTCTCACCATGGCGATCATATCCATGATGTTTCGCCCAAAATTCTTTTTTTTTTATTATTTTAAAAAATTGGTATGTACCGAGGTCTACACCATAAGAAGTCCTTACAGTAAGGGGCCTCTCTCTCCCCCTTTCTCTCTCTCTCTCTCTCTCTCTCTCTCTCTATATATATATATATATATATATATATGTATGTATGTATACGTAATTGATGTGTGTATCCATGATAGAGTTACACATGTATGTATGTATGTATGTATGTATGTATGTATACGTAATTGATGTGTGCATCCATGTTAGAGTTACATGTGTGCTGCTTTAACCCCTACAAGGATAATTTTTTAAGTTACCACAACTAGTTTACAAATCAAGCATGTAAAATGGAATTCCAATAGCCATGGAACAAGAAGAGTTCTATTCCAAACGTATTGAACCTTTTTGCAAAGAAAAGAAGGAAACAAAAAACCTTTAGAAGTATTTGGTACTCTCTCTCTCTCGAATTTGGGTGTCATTTCTTTACTTTTTTCCAAAGATTAAGGTGTTGAATTTATGGATTTCTTGGTAATTTTTTATGAATTGTAGATGTTTTGGGTATATGGATTTCATGGTATTGTATCTATTTTTATCACTATTTTACCAATGTTTGTCTCACCCTCCCTTTCTTTACCCTTTTTGTTTCTGTGATTTTTTAGGACTAAAATGGATCGCGGAGAAGGTATTTCTTCTCTCCCAGATTACCCCAATTTTTCATTCTTTCAAGGACTTTTTTTCTCAAACCTTTGCTTCTACCACCATAGGTACTAATTTCCATGCTTACCTACATATATATATATCTGAATTTGGTGATATTGTTTAATGGGTCCATTCAAATGAAGTTTTAATTGATATTGTGTATCAGAAGAGTCGTGGAATTATGGGTTCTTCCATGGCACAAAACCTCTTAAAAGTAAGGTATTATCTAATCCAATATCTTTACTTTGAATTGAGTTGAGTTCATAAAGTCTTTCTGTCTATTATTTAGGATAACTCCATATGTTCAAAATTAGCTTTAAACTTAAGTCTTTTTACATATTATTGAGTTATAAGAAAATAGAAAAAAAGAGGAAACATTTTTGTGGAATTATTTTTGGACCAAAATGGCTAAAATTTTTAGTTTCAAAATATTTCAAACTTATTTTGACTCAGCACCAAAACTCATTTTACCCAATATCTTGGGAATAATATTATAATCCCCTCAACCATTCTGTACTTTGATAAATTATGGGTCTAAACTGTGTATTTGAACACATTTGTTGCATTGGAGTGTTTATAAAGTGAAAAAAGAAGAGAGTATTCTGTTGATTTTATATTATGTTATTCCATAGGAGAAATATGTTTTCCCCGGTAATGAATCTGAGCAATTTTGGGATTTTTTTTCTTGACATTGTAGGTGTGACGTAATGGTTTGGAGTATGATAAAAAGAAAATGTAATTTGGGGAGTTTTAATTTATTGTTTGGATGTTGTAGGTGCAATTTTTAACACAATTTTGTAATTTTTTTCCCGAAAAATATATTTTTTTAGTGTGACTTCAACACCAAAGATGCTGCATAACTGGACCCCGTTTGTTGAATTCAACACCAAAATTGCGTCATAAGTGGATCAGATGAGTTTGGTCCATTCAAACTATTTCAGATTCTAAGCTTAATAATTATTTTTATTTATTTTACAATAGTGTAAGATTTTTATTTGGTTTATGTACCTCTTCTGCTAAAAATTATATACTATGAATATTTTGTATAGCTAACTCATTGAATTTGCAATGGGAACATTGAAAATCCCTATAACTACGGCCAGGCAACGCGTGGCCTAGAACCAAGTTAATTATATTTTTCCTATCAATTTTCGTGAAGCTTTAAAATAGAGATTGACATAAATTTTTCATAAAAACTCTCCAACCATTTAAACTTCTCTCTCTTTAAATCAACCGAGGAAGCACTACCAGCGGCTAAAATGGAATATATTAAATTCCACCTTAAAATCTACATTAGTCATGGTTTGGTTTTTGAATTTTTACTGCTTGCAACTTTATATTTATGGTGTAAAAGGGTTTTGGGTTGCGATTCATAATGCTATTTACAAGTTCGCTTTGTTTGATACATGATTGATAAAATGCACATATGTGTATTCTACCTTGTTCAATGTTTTTCCTTCTAGATTTATTGCTACTGTGCATTTTCATTGTTAGATATTAAATCATAATTTTTATTATTAACAATAAAGAACTTTGTTAAGTAGTGGTTCCATCTTATAAAAATATCATCAGTATAAGATGATGAGATATAAGAGTTTCACTCGAAGTAACTATGTTGAAGACGGCCTAATCAATATAAAAGTAATAATAATGGAGGTATGGTTCGTTTTATTCTTATGTTCTAAAACATATATTTTTTTTCTTTTTTTTGGCTTTACTATAATGACATGTGTTATTTATTTTGACTAATTATAATAATTATATTACAAAATTGAGTTATATATATATATATATATATATATATATATATATATATATATATCATAAATTTTTTGTAAAGTTATAATCTTCATGACATTATCAAACATGGGACTGAAAATATAAAAATGTGCTAACATGATAAATATTTAGTCTCATATGTTCATTTTCAATATTATGTTAATAACAACTTCACATTTGTATTGTATCTATTAGGTTAGGGAAGAATTTTATTCATACCAAATGCATATGTACTTTGATGAATTGGATTTTAGGAACAATATAATGAAAATAAATATAGATGATATCCTTATTTAACTTTTTAGTATGGCTTAAACATTATGCCCAGTCGATATGTTTAAATTTAGTTGTTACCTTTAATATTAAATGTTTGATTTTTAAGAAAAACTATTAGTCTTACCATGAAGGTTGTAATTACTATAAAATTTTGTAGTTTTTATTTGAGAGGCTAGGTATAGATATATATAAGGTAATGACATATTTGCAGTAGTTCCATATGAAAAAGGTCCCAAGTCATTTTAAAATAGTTAGCAGCACCCAAACCCAACCAACAGTCAAAGAAGAAAGAAAAAGATGTAAATATTGTTCATGGAAAGAAAAGTAAGTCACAAAGGCTTGTAATCTTGTGTTGGGAGATCATAGTTGTTTGTAACACCCTATAATTTTAATGATTTTTATTTTGGGATTAATTAAATTAAAATGGGAAAATAATCTTGGTTAAAATAAATATTAATTAGTGAGACAAGGGTTAATATTTATTTATATTGAATATTACTTCGTGAATGAGTAATAAACTGATAATAAAGTATTATGATTGTCGTGAGTGAGAAATATGAAAATTATGGTAAAATTATCCGGGATACGCATGTTACTCGTGCTGGTACTTAAATTTGTGGGATAAAATAAAATTTAATTTTGGGTCATTTCAAATGCGCCAATGTGTCTGGAAGGGTCGGAATAGTAAAAAAACTATACTTGGGGTTCAGTTTGGGTCTCGGTGTGTTTTAGGACAAATCAACACCCCACAGGGGTATTTTTGTCTTTTGGATTTTTGGGGAAATGAGACCTATGAATTTTATAGGTTATATCATCAATTTCATTGAATAGATTAGGGTTAGAAGTTAGCAAAAATAAATAAATATCATTAGAGGAGGAAGAGAAGGAGCTTCAAGGGTCCCCGCGCTAATTCTTGCACCACCAGCACAACCACCTTTGTGTAGATCGGGTGGAGAGGAAGCAATTCCCCCATTATTATACAAAAATTCAGACCTAATAATTGAGGCAAGTATTTATCTTGATAATATTGAGCATATATACCATCCATGCTAGTGTAGGATGAATAATCTAATGAATATATAAATGTTGGGTTTGATTTGGAAGACTAAATTCATGTTTTTGGGTAGAAATCTTGATGAATATGCTGAATTGACATATGTAATGAGAAATTAAGGATTGGAACATTAAAATTTGGAAGATATCTGAGTCGTTGATATTCTCAAAGAAAAAGAATAACATAGGGCTTTGGGGTTAAATGGAGGATTCATTTGAATTAAATGATCTTATTTGATGTTTTGATTATGTTAGAAATCCTTTATACATGGTAGTATAGGGATTAGTATACTTTGTTAGGAGTGTGGGATTGAATTTTGGTGGTTTGGAGGGTTAAAATTAAATCATAACTAGAAAAATGTAGAAAACGAGACCTGTTATCGCGAATCGATTCGCCCCTCGGTCGGATCGATTAGGATTATGGATGAATTTATTCGGTTTCCATGTATTTGACTACTTTCCCTATTTTAGACTTGAACTTGAAATCGATGAATGGTGAAAATTTTGGGATACCTTTAAAGCATTGTGTCAGATATTTTAGGTTGCCAGTGGGCTAATAGTAGGATTGGGACTACATGTGCAATAGGATTAAGGATAAGACTTATCGGTGTAATATTGTGATGTAATAAATTCAGGGAATGAGAATAAGTCATGGTGAAGATGAGCGAACCTACGACTTAGAATAGTAGGGTATTGGTAAATTACCTACTGAAATAATTTAAAGAATAATCGGCACACTTCCTGTAGTGGGGAATACTGGGGAATATATAAAGAGAGTGTAATTGGTAATTTAATAAGGATATTCATGAGTTATATATACTATGTAATGGACATATATTATAAGTTTCATTTATGACTATATTGATGCTATAAATATATAGGTTGTGTGAATACTTATTGTGTAAATTCTTATGTGTGAACATACCTTGGCTACCTGCTATCACGGGAGGTCACGCATCATGGACAATCTTATCCTGATGAGCCCATTGGGAGGATTTTGACTCGTACCTCAAAACATTGAACTTGAAGATTGAGCATGACTTGTATGAATGAGAGTGTGACCGTTGATTTGGGTGCGTTAGGTGTCTGCGTACCCCAAAGTCTTAGGACTATGTTTGCCTCTAAATTGTATGAATTGTGAATGTATGGTTCGAGAGTGATTCCAAACCCGATGTCCTTTTCTTACTACATGATGTACCAGGACTTCATAACAGAGTATGCCGACATCGCAGGTCTCCACCTCAGGATACTGTATTCTTATATAGTACAAGTGCGGTGTTTATCTATATACATGTGATTTATTCTACTACGTGTGCAATAGTAGATAAGATGTATAATGATATCTAAAGTAATCTAGGTATGTGGGAACTTAATAATTAATTGTTAACTTATAATGGATAAAAGGAATTGGAAATTTAGTAATGTGTTTTATAGGAAATATGGGTTGGCATTTTGAATTATTATAGGGGACGAGACTTATTTAAAACTAGTAAAGCGGGATAGCATAACTAGGTTAGTTTAGAAGTATACATTAGGCGTGTACAATATTTGAGAGGTGGGGATCTTAAGTGAGAGCTCGATAAGCTAACATGTATATAATATCTAGTTTTAGTGCATTTTAAATACTTGCTAAATATTTTCAAACTGTTTTACTTGGGCTCTGACCCATTTCGAATCCATTTTTATAAAAACATTTTAGGTGCCCAGCCATAGGGATGCCAGGCTTAGGAGTTCCTTCATATTCGATGTGCTGCAGCTATTGTGGACATTGTAGGACCTTGGTAGTAGGTTCCTCTAAATTTATCAGCTCCTATTTATCACTTATTTATCTTGGTCGGGCATGTCGCCCATCTATAGCTAGTGGTTATTTTTAGAGGCATTGACTTTATTTTATTCCCAATATTGGATTTCGATTTATATTATGGATGGTTATTTTTGGATTTTCATCTGGAGTGATATTCCAAGCATATTTATTCATCTCGTTTGGTTATCATTTATTATTATTACTGGAATGGTGAATATTAATAATTCATTGAAATTAATTACATGTTAGCCACATAATAAAAATTTTGACACCGAGCCATTAGGGTATTAATAATATAAATTGGATTTCGCCAGTGATGATAAGAATGAAACCATTAATTATTCATGTTTAATTAATATTGGCCTAGGGGTGTCATATATGGTATCATATCATCCGGTTCTAGTGTCCTTAGGATCTGTGTGAACATATTACATTTCCAGCATAGCGTTCTTTGATATAGAGCCCTACTATTAGGATTGTCGTATACATGATTACACATTTACATCTTCAACTATTTTAAGATATATTGAATTGAAGACTTATAGAAATTATTTTTCATTTCAGATGCAACTTCGATGTGCACGACGAGCCACCCAAGATGCACAGCCATAGCCCTAGCCAGCTCAGGTACTAGGGACTATGCATGTTGTTGAGTATGTCACCATTGTGGCACTAGCGGTTAATGCGGCTTTGACTACTTTTGCTCAGCATGCACCACATGTACCACCTGAGCCTCAGATTTTGGCTCCAGATCATGCACACTCGTTTCATTCTTCCTAGGAGCGAGTTCGAGATGCCTTTCAGATGGTTTATCCTCCCGAATTTTAGGGGATCTCCGATATAGTTGCAGCCTGCTAATTGAAGAAGGATATGTAGAGGAATTTACGGATTTATGAGTGCACTGATGTACAGAGACAAATACTAGCTAACTTTAATCTCGTAGGGGAAGCCTTGCACTGGTGGGAGTCCATTACTGCCGAACAGGAGAGAGACACCATGATGATTCAGGAGTTCTGGGAGCGTTTCGACGACAAATATTTCAATCCACCATTTAGATAGAGATGTGGCAGAAATTCTTAGATAGTTCTCAGGAAGGGAGGACAGTCGAAGAGTGTGAGGAGGAATTTACTAGGTTGACAAATTTTGTTCTCAAGGAGGTGAGCAGGGAGGAGAAAAGGATACAACTGTTTATGGATGGTCTAACCTAGAGAATCCGATAACATTTATTGGGTAATCCCACTTTGAAGACATATAAGGATGTGCTGAATGTTGCTTTATTACACTATCAGGACCACCGCTTTCACGTGCAAGGAAGTAAGCGCTTAGGAGAGTCCAAATAGCAGGGCAGGATAGGGGTAGCAGTGCCAGTGGGGCACAATTGACTCAAACTCAGATGAGACAGGATGAGTAGGGGTCCCATCAAGGGGATGCTCCTAAGCGCTTCCAATTTGGAGATTTTAGCAGGGGAAGGGTGGATTCAGGCATGACCATTAGTGTCATCAGGGTCAATAACATTTTTAGTAGGGACAACGGAGAGGAAATTTCATGGGTAGATATTTCATATGTGGTAAGAATGGCCACAAGCATCTGGATTGCCCTGTTAAGGGCAGAGTTTTGCAACAGTAAGGTGCTCTCCAACAGCCCTAGAGGCCAATTTTTCCCACCACCCTCCCAGCACCAGCACCAATTGCAGCATTGCCTGCATTACAAGTCGCTCCAGTAACCCCACCTCTGCACAAGAAATTATAGAACGGTTGTGTGTATAACGTCCACTAGGCCACAGTTCTACAAGCTCCACCCGTAGTTGAGGGTATGTTTCTTATACATAGGACTTCAGGGCACATTTTATTTGACACTGAGGATTCACACTCATTTATAGCCACTAGATTTGCACGAGTCACAGGATTGTTAGACACGAACGATAGTATAGTTACGTTTGTACATTCACCATTAGGTAGCGGGAAACTTTTCTTCTTTATTTATTGGGCTGTAGTATCGATATTGGGACACTTGTTTTTCCCTCCTATATGCTCGTGTTAGATATATCAGAGTATAACGTCATTATTAGTATGGATTGGCTATCAGTGTTACTGTAGGAGCATTATGTTTGTGATTCCTGTCCTTAGAGGTGATGCCTCGTCCTGAAGGAGGATCATCCACTCACTTGTATTATATAGAGGAGGAGACCTTTTAGGGGATAGTTATTTTTCTAGATTCGATACTAGGAGATACCAGGATTATCGCATAGCCTAAAGATAGATTTTGTTATTAATTTAGCATCGGGCACTCGATCGATAGCCCGAGAGCCTTATCATATGTCTCTTATAGAAATGAGTGAGCTAATGGACCAGATCGAGCAACTTTTGGGGTAGGGATTTTTTCATAGAATTACTCGCCTTGGGGTAACCTAGTACTGTTCGTGAAAAATAATGATGGACCTTTATGTCTGTGTGTGGATTATCGGGAGTTGAATAAAGTCATGATACATAATAAGTATCCGTTGCCCAAAATTGATGACTTATTTGACCAGTTGAGAGGAGCCACCTACTTGTCTAAAATATACTTGAGCTCAGAATATCAACAGTTGAGCATTTAGGACCAAGATGTATTTAAGACTACCTTTCAGACGAGATATGGGTCTTACGAGTTTCGAGTTGTGCAATTTGGGCTAGCCAATGTGCCAGCTCTATTCATGGACTCGATGAATAGGGTGTTCATAGATTTCTTGGATGAGTTTGTCATTATCTTTATTAATGACATCCTTGTTTATTCTTATACTGAGGAGGATCATGTCGAGCATCTGCGTCGGATTTAAAGACATTGCGAGAGCACCAGTTGTACGTTAAGTTTGAGAAATGTAGATTTTGGTAACGTGAGGTACAATTTTTGTGTCATATCGTATCTTCCAGGGGGATATTAGTGGATCCAAGTAAGGTGTTAGTGGTGAGGGAGTGGGGATAATCTATGACACTGACGAAGGTGCGTAGTTTTTTGAGATTACTCGGGCACTACAGATAGTTCATTCAGGGATTTTCGAAGATTGCGAGTTTATTGACCAATTTGAATCGCAAAGGGGTACCATTTATCTATGATGACACTTTTCGATTATATTTCGATGAGATTAAGGACATGTTGACTTTACCACCTGTACTTTCACTTCCCAGGGAAGGAGTTGAGTGTTTTATTTTTACTTACATGTCTTTATAGGGACTTAGGGTGTGCTATAACAGGAGGATTAGGCTATAGCTTATGCTTCCTGCATGATTCAGCCTCATGAGATAAGTTACTTCCCCCACGACCTGGAGTTAGTGACATTTGTGTTTGCGCTACGGATTTGGAGACATTACCTTTTGGGGGAGAGATTTTGCATATTCATATATCATAAGTCACTGTAGTACTTATTCACTCAGAGAGAGCTAAATATGAATCCGCGTAGGTGGCTGGAATTTGTGAATGATTATCAGTTTGACATCTAGAATCACTCGGGGAAGGTTGACGTGGTGGTAGATTCATTGAGCCGCAGGACAGTGGGGGATGAAGATGATGTTTGGAAGGAAAAATGGAAGGAGTTGGAACATCGGGATTCAGCTACCAGATCATTTATGTCGATTATGACCGTCATCCCCCAGATTGTCACGAGGGCGGTACAGGATCAAGAAGCGAATTCATTTTATCATGATCGGATTCATGAGCTTTTAACTGAGGGAGCATAGTCATACTCCGTGAGTTCAAAGGGAGGCTTACCCTTCAACGGGAGGTTTATTGTCTCGGAGGGGGAGGACTTGCAACACACGATGTTGGAAAAGTCGTACGAGTCATGGTTTACGGTACATCTTGGAGGGGATAAGATGTACCAAGATATTAGACAGCAGTATTGGTGGAGTGGGATGAAGAGAAACATTGTAGAGTTTGTCTCGAGGTGTCCCACTTATCAGCTGGTGAAGGTGGACCATCAGAAGCCAGCATGGGTTCTGCAACGATTAGATATTCTGATGTGGAAATGGGAGAGCATTTCCATGTATTTTATTACTGGGTTGCCTACTTTGCATAGGGGTCATGATTTCATTTGGGTGATAGTGGATTGATTGACCAAGGTAGCCCACTTTCTATCAATTCATATGGATTACACTACGGGATAGTATACCCAAATTTTTATCCCTGAGATAGTGACATTGCATGGGGTGCCACTTGATATTGTGTTTGACAGGGACAAGGTCTTTGTGTCTCATTTTTGGTAGAGTTTTCAGGAGGCCATGGGTACTGAGTTGCGACTAACTACAACCTATCACCCGCGGACGAATGGGCTGACATAAAGGAGGAATCAGATGTTGGAAGATATGTTACAAATGTGTATTATTGAATTTAGAGGAGGTTGGGATTAGTATCTTCCACTAAGGGTGGCCACAGGCTTGAGGCCCGCCAAGCTCGCCCAGCTCGCCCGAAAAAAAGGGCTTGGGTAAGGTGAATAGGACCGCGAAGCGGTTCTGGAAATATTTTATAGGCTTGATTATTTTTTTGGGTGGGCTTGGGCGTGAATTTTCAAACCCGATGAGGCCTGGCCCGGCCTGAGGCCCGAGAATAATATTAATATAAATATATATTTATATATGAGTGTATATTAGTTTAGTATTAAAGTTTAAGACAACAAAACTATAAATAAATATATAAAGTGGGAACTTTTATAAATATAAAAACTTTACCATGTTTTAACTTTTAAAAACACATGATCATTTCATTTTCGAAACCCTAGTGTTAGCCGACCTCTCTCTCTCTCTCTCTCCATGAGAACCCAGAGACATTTCTTCACATGGCAGTAACCAAAAATCCAAATCCTACACTCCAATACCTTAAGCCAACCACCTGTGATCTCTTCCCCCACCGGTGACCCGAAGCCCTTATCGCGAGCTGACCCATCGACCCCTGCTGATCCATTGCAGACCCGCTAATAGAAGACCAGAACCCATACCCACTAACCACTTCTGGAACCCTGACCTGCTCCAAAAAAAAATCTGACGAAATCTTGACCCAACTCCGCCTACCATATTTGGCCAACTCACCCCCTGTACCCATGAACCCCAAATCCAAACCTCACTACCCGAACGATTGCCAGCTCTGGCAACCTCCTAAGTCGGGCATACCCGACTAGACAAATATGGTCAGTTATTTTTTAAAACACTTGACTGTGAGATTATTTTATTAGAATGTACTGAATTTTATTTGATACAATATGCTGAATTTTTTATGCTATTAATACAACATGTTGTTTATATATTTTTGGTGACTTTTTGGTGAATAACAGGTGTTTGGTTAAAAAAAAAGGTATTTGATTAAAAAAAAATAGAATAACAGATTTTTGATTAAAAGTATTGTATTTGATGAATAAAAAAACAATTTTTTTTATTAAAAAAATTAGTATTCGGGCTTGGGCAACGGGCCTGGGTAAAAAGCTTTCCAATATGGGCGGGATTGGGATGACATAATAAGGCCCGATTCGAGCTCGAGAGGGTTTGGGATAACTTGAAGTCTTATAAGCTCGGCCCGAGCCCGACCGGGCCTGCCCAGGCCCGGCCCATGGCCACCCCTATCTTCCACTGGTGGACTTTGCGTATTATAACTCCTAACAGTTGAAGATTGCTATGGCACCAATTGAGGTGTTGTAGGGTAGACCTTATCATTCGCATTCTTGTTTGTTGCAGGTGGGGAACAACAAGATATTCAGACTAGAGTTGATTCGGGATTCTTTGGCCAAAATCGAGTTGATTCAGAGTCATATACGAATAGCTCAGGATAGACAGAAAAGTTATGTTAATGCCAAGCGGTTCTTACTGGAGTTTAATGTGGGGGACTAGCTGGTACTACGTGGATATCCTATAAAGGGGATAATGAGGTTCATGAAGAAAGGGAAGTTAGAACCAAAGTATGTGGGGCCATTCCCTATCATTGACCAGATTGGACCAGTTGCATATAGACTCAAGTTGTCGGAGCACTTACATCGGATTCATGGTGTATTTCACATTTGATCGATGAGGCAATATGTTTGGGATGAGCTAGCTCACACTCACATTTCATTGAAGGATATTGATTTGTATCCCGATATTTCATACGAGGAGAGGACAATTTCTATCCTAGACCATAATGAGAGGAGGTTAAGGTCGAAGGTAGTTCCACTTTTATGTGTTCAGTCATGGAATCATAAAACTAATGAGTCTAATTGGGAGCGCAAGGATGAGATGCCCGATAAATATTCAGAGGGGATGAAATTTCACGTGCATATGTTTCATATATGGCAAGAATGGCAACAAACATCAGGATTTCCTTGATAAGGGAAGAGTTTCACTGTAGTAGGACACTCTCCATTAGCCTAGAGGCTTATTTTCCCCCTGTCGTGCCAGCACCAGCACCAGTACCAGCATTGCATGCAATACCACTCGCTCCAGCAGCCCCACCTCAGAAGGGGAAGTTAAAGTACGGGTGTGTGTCTAACGTCCATTAGGCCACAGTTCCATAGGCTCCACCCACAATTGAGAGTACATTTTTTATACATGGGATTTTGGGGAGCATTTTATTTGATAATGGGGATTCACACTCATTTATAGCCACTAGATTTGCACGAGCCGTAGGATTATTAGACTTGGCCGATTGTACAATTACGTGTGTAGACTTACCACTAGTTAGCGGGACACTTATCTTCTTTACTTATCGGTGTGTGAGTATCGATATCGGTAGAGTTATTTTGCCCTCCGATATTCTCGTGTTAGATATGTCAGAATATAACGCCATTATTGGTATGGATTGGCTAACCTTAGAGGGCCATGGCTGATTGTTATAGTAGGAGCATTGTGTTTGCGATACCTATCTAGGATATGTTCTTAGTAGCGATTTCTCATCCCGAAGGAAGATCGTCCACTCACTTGTATTATATAGAGGAATAGATCTCTTAGGGAATAGTTTTTTCTCTAAATTCAATACCAGTTATGTGTGAGTTCGCCAACATATTTCAGGAGATACCGGGATTTCCACCTAGATGAGATATAATTTTTTTTTATTAATTTAGCATCGGACACTCGGTCGATTGCTCGGGTGCCGTATCATATGGATCCTATAGAATTGAGGGAGCTATAGGACCAGATCGAGCATATTTTGGGGTAGGGTTTTATTCGTAGAAGTACCTCGCCTTGGGGAGCCTTAGTACTGTTCGTGAAGAAGAAAGATGGATCTCTACGTCTGTGTATGGATTATCGGGACTTAAATGAAGTCATGATATGGAGTAAGTATCCATTGTCCAGAATCGATGACTTATTTGATCATTTTATAGGATTCACCTACTTCTATGAGATAAACTTGAGGTCGGGATATCACTAGTTGCGCATTCAGGAGTAGGATGCATCTAAGACTACCATTCTGAGCAGATATGGGTCTTATGAGTTTTGGTTTATGCCATTTGGGCTAGTCAACGTGCCAGTTGTGTTCATGGACTTGATGAATAGGGTGCTCAGAGAGTTCTTCTATAAATTTTTCATTATCTTTATTGATGACATCCTAGTTTATTCTCAAACTGAGGAGGAGCATGTTGGGCATCTGCGTAGAGTTTTATAGATATTGCATGAGCACCAGTTATACGCTAAGTTTAAGAAATGAAGAATTTGGTTGCGTAAGGTATAGTTTTTTGGTCATATCATATCTTTCAAGGGGATATCAGTGGATCTGACTAATTTGTCAGCGGTGATGGAGTGGGCACAGCCCACGACACCGATCGAGGTGTGTAGTATCCTGAGATTAGTCGGGTACTACAAATGGTTCATTCGAGAATTTTTGAAAATTGTGGGTCTGTTGACCAATTTCACTCGCAAAGGGGTATCGTTTATCTAGGATGCCTCTTTTTGGTTGTCTTTCGATGTGCTAATGGTGTAAGAGGGTAGTTAAGATTAGATGGAGGCGTAACCCCTTTTGAGTATGGTAATGAAGAGTTAGCAAGCAAAACTACTTATCTACTATAGGGCACGCAAACACAACTTAGTGAAGATAGAATTAGTTTAAACTCACAAATCTCTCATGTATAAAGGATACTAATGAACTCAGAAGTAACTTTTTTAGACGGAGGGAGAAGTAAGCACCGTACATACACCTTGGCAGGCAGCCAAACACACCAACCACCCTCAAGAATCTGTGTCAAGTATTAAAAGCTTCGTAACAAATAACAATGGTGGGTGAGTAAAAACTCTGGTTCTGTAATAATCTCTCTTTATTAATAACTTATGAACTCTCAAAAGGAACATCCTCTCCCCAGTGGTGGTGGGGTTCCTTAAATAGCCCCCTAACCACCCCCGAGGCAACTCAGTCATTAATGCCCGTGAAAGACATCCCTCATACTTTACGTCACAAACATTAAATACCTGATTCCGTAGTCACCTCCACATCATAAACATTAAATGCCAAGATATGTCTTTTGCCTTACCACTGTGTGTCAGGTGGCTATCGTCACAAAAGTGGCTCACCAACTATCTCACAGCCCTAAATACCACGGTGGTTTACGCAAGTGCAGATTTGATATTGTCTAGTTGGATAGTGACATCACCTATAGTAGATATGACATTAAGTAGAGGGTTGTTTGGTTCACAACTCAATGCCCGATGGAACTCAAAGCTTCTCCACTCGAGGTGTATCTACGATGGTCAGGACAATCCCCAACGGTGCCTCACTTCTCAATCCTCCAAAACAAGTCCCCCCCAAAGTTCCCATGACCAGGTCGTTCGATAGAGCATTAAATCTCTCCCAGGCCCTGCCAAGCCTGGTCGCTCACGAGTACCGTTCGACTTCACACATAATCATTATGCTCGTTACATCATTACAATTGTTATAGCTCATATTCAGTAAAAAAAAAGATACAATAGGACTAAGTAACACAACAAGCTAAAATATTAGTTGCCACGCTAAGCTGCCTCACTGAGATGCCACACTGAGCTCCCTTGCTGAGTTGCCACACTGAGTTCCCACGCTTCCTTAACTCCAGACACTGTTTTAAATAGGGGGATTATCCCTAATATCAGGATTACCTTCAAGCCCTCTCCACATTTTCCCCTTCGTGGAGAGATTTATTGTGGGAACATGAAATGTTTGCACGAAAACTTCTCAATTCGATGAACCTTCTTTGTGTGATTTTTTTGGCATATTTCCCTTCATTACAACAACTACGTTACTGCCTATAGGAAAAAGTAAAATTCTCCCCGATGTACCTGAGTCAAAGTGCTGCGGCTTATTGGTGCTTTGGCGAGGGGATATCGTAACCTTTTCCTTCCGCTGAGCTTCAATCGTTCTGGCTTTGCCTCATTGGCTAATTTGGCAATCTCCCGTTTCTGCTGTTGTGGAGTATAGGTGTGGGCAGTGAGTTTTTACTTTAGGATTGCCCCTATCGTTGTGACTTGTGAAATTATCCCTTGTAACATTTCAGTATGTTCGAAAAAGAAAAAATTCTCCCCAATGTAGCTGAGTCATAATTACACAACATTTAGACTTGTGGCGAGGGGACATCATAGCTTTTTTGAATTGTTGGGGTACTACCTTCCTTGGGAGTATTGGATATGTCTGACAAAAATTCTGGCACCAAAATTCAAACTTTATTAAGAAGTCAACTCCTTTATATCCCCCAAATGTCACTTCGTTAATGATGTGGAGCTGTCTTTTTAACTGTCAAGACACTTCCCGAAGTGCCACGTGTCCATTTGAAATGATTATAGGCGGCCTTGCACGTGTGGTGGTGGGAAACTCAACAGACGGGTTCCTTAAAAGGTTTCAAACGTTTATTTTTTCAAAAACCCTTATCTTTCATTTGTCTTCTTTAATCTCCCATCTTTTTTAAAGAGAGAAGTTTGTGTAAAAACTCCATTGTTACCAAGCTCTTACCTAGCTTCTTCCTCCTCTCATCTTTTGCACCACCACCTGTGGTTGTGCTCCTCCATTTTCGTTCCCAACCCTTATTTACCAAGATTTTTTTGTACCTTATTTTTGTCTTCAATGGCCTCATCAAGTAATCCTACCATGTCTGCCATCAGTGCCCCACCTGCTACCCCTGTTGCCACCACCTCTTCTGCCACCTCTTTGACTGTCGCCCGTTAGGACCAGCTGCGTTTCTACCGTCGGTCCCCTATTTTCGGTAAGGGTGATGATTTTTCTGGGTTTTGAAAAAATTGATTTTTCAATGCTAAGTATGATGCTCTGACACTTGGTGATGAAGACGAAAGTGCTACTGACTGGGGCTTCTCCCCCAAGGGTGGACTCTTTGATTTCATCTTTAGCGAGAGGACTTCCCGTGGTCCCATATTGACTTCGAAAGGCCTGGGGGCTCTCATGCTCATTTATCTACCTGGAAATACCACATATAGAGTTCCCACGCTGATACCCTCACCAAAATTAGGCTTCATCGAGATAAATGGTTTGGTGAGTTTATTGTGTCCAAGAACAACGATGCACTTCCCGTACGGGTATCTCGTTGGAACGTTACCACTCATACTTTCATTGCTGCGTGTGGAAAGTTTACAATAACGTTGGAAGATGTGTGTGAGCTTCTGGGCCTTGAGTCAAGAGGCCATGAGTCCTATTCAGATGAGACCTTAGATGCCCAGGAGGCTGGTGATCGTTTGGAGCAGGACCGTATATGTCAAAGGTGCATCGATTCTTCGAAGAAAGCCACTTTCACTCCGCTTATCAACTCTTTCTTCAAGGATCCTTTTGAAATTAGTTCCTCTGAGGCTTCCCCTGGTCAAGGTACATCGCTATTTACTGCCTACATCCTTGTCATTCTTTCTCGTTTTCTTTTAACGGGAAAACCCAATGACTAACCTCGAAGGGACCTCATCAACATATCCCTCCATTTGTCCTGGGGTATCAAGCTTCCTCTAAATGCAATCATCCTGCGATCCCTCTACACGTGGATTAATAGAACCCTTTACGACATGGAACGATCTCTCGGTCATTATAACCTGCCCAACTTTACAATTTGTGTCCTCCTGACAGACTTCCTTTATGTTTGTTTCCCCATCGTAGCAGCCAATACCATTTGCCCTCCTTCGGGGGAAACTATTCTTCCCCCACGCTCCTTTTTTTATCACAAGAGACAAAGAGGAAAGGAGTTGACCTCTATTATTGTGATGAGGCATTACGAAGAGGATATCTTCCTCCACACTTGCAGTTTTTTCAAACATGAAGCAAGGGTGGTCCCGACAACTACCTTAAACCTTATTATTGAAGACCATTTGCTAGATGTGGTCCTTTTATTTTCTCCGGGGTACCTGCCTTCCTACACTGAGTGGGGATACACTATCAAGCACTACAATCCCAACCGATGTATTCGTTAGTTTGGTTTCGATCAGGGGGCTCCTCGCCCATTTTTTTAAGTGTCTAACCCTAAAGTCTCTTTTAGCGAGGCATGTTCCCTATTTTCATCAACTGCTATATGGGGAGTAAGTTTTATCATGGTTGGGTGAGTCACTATTCCAAGCATCACCAGGCAAGGGGACATGACCCCTCTATTTGCAATGAAGTACTGGCCGAGGCAACTGGCCCAAATTTTTGAGTTCATCGAAGGGGATCCCGTGTATCCTCTAGTTCTTTCATTTTTTGCCCTGGGGATGGGGTTAAAAGGTAATTTTGTTCTTAGGATTGAGTTCCCTCTAAGCAAAACCCCCCAAGGCACCTCCCACTAACCTTCCTCTACATTGCTCCATGATCCCCACTGCCACGCCCAAACCGAAAACCACTGCACCCCTAAATAGCTTATCCCTCGACCGAAGTAGCTTCTAACGAAGGGCCTTCCCATCCACCAGCCAAAAAAATCTAGGAAGGCCAAAAGTGGTACATCCTTAAAATTCAAGTCCCAAACCCCTTTGGAGGCATTCCCCATAGCCTCTGTTCCTCCTACCATGTCTGTAGAAATAGCCGAGGAGTTGAGAAGAAAGTTCAGGTTGAGGTAGAATAAATAAATACTGAATTTCAACAATGCACCCCTATCGTCCCTCCCTTTGTTTCCATCCCCGTGATCCTGGTTGATCCAACTAAGCCGATGGCAAAGAGGAGAAAGATTTTGAAGGTTCCTCAAGGTGCTGGTGCTGCGGGTACGAGGAAGAAGACTCTGGGCACCAAGTCCCAGGGGAAATGGACTCTGGAGAAACATCTCTCCCCAGCTCCCTCTGTTGCTGCCTCTTATCCTCCTTCGCCAGTGGTTATATTCTCCCACTCTCCCTCTGAATCTGAGGTATGTGTGCGTGTTGTTGTTCTTATTCACATTTTCTAAAGGCAAGTTGCATCTATTTAACTCTTAATAACTTTGGTGCAGGGAGTTGAATAAGAAAGACCCAGCCCCCCCCCCCCCGTAAGCCCTTTCGTGGGGGATGTTTCGGTTCCTCCCAGGCCGATATGACTCCTCCCCGTTCCCCTATGATCGATCTTACTTACTCCCACCGTTCGACCTCTCTGTGCACGAGGGATGCTACTGTGGGGGGTGGTTCCATTGAATCTAAGGGCGTCTTTTCTCAACCAGAGACGACTACCCTAGCCCCTTCTGAATTATTATCTCAACAAGAGGTTACTCTTCCCCTTGTTCCAGTTGCGGAAAGTGCTCCTGAGGTAACATATAATATTTTACTTCTCAGGTCTCACATATTTTTTCTTTTGCCATCCCTTTGCTTATCATGCTGAATTTTAATATGTTGGGACGCCTTAGGTTGAAATGGCGTCTTTGTTAGCTGACCTTATGCTTTCCACCATGCTGACGAGATCTATATCTGTGGTTTTCCTTTTTGATGCCATAACAGAGCTAAGTAACACTTAGATGCATTTCTCCCTTTTTCCTCCACTTGCTCCTCGTGTCTAACACTTGGCTTCAAGTTTGCAGCTTTTTCCAAGTCTTACCCTACCCTTTTCTCTTAGTGGTCTTCCTCTTTCTAAGGCCAAAATTGATTCTTCTGCCCCGCGTGGTGGTTCTTCGAGACCCACCCATGTTGGGACATCTTCAGAAACTCGTGTGTTGGCGTTGTAATTTTCGTTGGCGAGGGAGCTTTACCGGCCGTTGAGACTTCTTTAGTTGGAAGTGCCATTGAAGTTTCTGAAGAAATAAGCCAACCCCCAACAGATCCCACTGTTATGGCCTTCGTGGTGACTACCATTCTTGCTCCCACTACTGTTGAGGTACTTCGCTAGTTTCTCTTCATTTCTCTTTGTCTGTCTTTTATTCTTGACAATGTACAATCTGAAAGAGTCATTTCTCAACCTTTCAAACATCACCTATATTGGTGAATTAACCATGAAAACACTTGTTAATAATTTCCATAAACTCTACCTTCAACGGTGACTTAACAACGAAAACGCTTGTTAAGATTTTTCACAAACTCCACCTATAATGGTGACTTAATAATGAAAATACTTGTTAAGATTTTTCATAAACTCCACCTATATTGGTGACTTAATAATGAAAACACTTGTTAATATTTTTCACAAACTCCACCTATAATGGTGACTTAACAATGAAAACACTTGTTAAGATATTTTCACAAACTCCACCTATAACGGTGACTTAACAAAGAAAATACCTGTTAAGATTTTTCGTAAACAACACCTATATCAGTGACTTAACAACGAAAACACTTGTTGAGATTTTTTTAACTCATTATTTCTTTTGCCTGTTTTCAGGTTGCCCGAGAGAACTCTCCACCAGCTCCTTCACCCGTCGCTTCACCCCGTCAGGAACCCGTTGTCTCAGAAGATTCTAGTCACAACGACCAAGGTTCCACGACTGGCGCTGCTGCTGATAGCGAGTTTGGATGTGAGCTCCCTCTGCCTGACTTAGCTCCTCATGACTTTTGCCTCATGGTGCTTTGGCATTGTCCTCAAATGCCTGCCATCCATCGCTTGGTAATTTAGCATCTTGTAAGCAACCATCTTGAGACATTTACCGTGGACTGCCTGCGTTCCAACATCTCTATGATGAGCTACAGGCTTTAGGGCATGGCGATCGTTGTTACTGATATCATCAACACTCCTAGTCCAAACGTTACCATAGCCCTCCTCAACCAAGTCTTGGTCTATCTGAGGGAGTTAGGTGGTGATGACTTCCGTTTTTACTGGCTTATTATGCACTTAAAAACATTGAAGAGCAAGCGAATGGACAACCAGAGGGAACTGCTCCAGCAACATCAGGAGGATCAATGGGTTGAGGAATCTAACTTGGATGAATTAGCACCTCTTCTTGAAGATGTTGACAAAGATGTGGGGGACATCGAAGAAGCTCTGCATCTGGAAAAGCTTAAGTGAGAGAAGCTCCTCATCGAGCCTACACAAGAACAAACGAGGCTAGAGGTTTCTATAAATGCCCAACAGTCTTACCTAGCAACTTCTTCGGGCCTTCCTGGAGATTTTTTCTTTGCTCCACATCTTTGGTTCCTCCTAGGTCAATGATTTATTGTAAATATTTTCCTTTTCTTCTTTTTATGTAATTCTTGGGTAGTAGCTCCCAATTTTGTAATGCCCCAAAGTTTATGACTGAATGAGAAAGATGTATGTTTCTCCATGTCCTTTCTTTGTGTTATAACTATTTGCATATATTATGAAGTTCTACCATTATTTCATCTCCACTCAAACTATATATATATATATATATATATATATATATATATATATTCATAACAATAGCAAGCTACATCAGTGGTCCAAACCTAATCGCTTACACATGATGGACTTTTAACCATTTATTATTAATCTTGAATGGCTTGTCTTCTTCCATCTTATAAATAAAGTAATAACCTGAATCATGAGCATCTTTTACAATAAAAGGTCCCTCCCAATTCACTGCAATTTAGGTAGGGGAATCCTCCTGATGTGCTTCACTTTTTCCTTCAAAACGAGGTCTCCCTTCACGAACTTTCTTGGTCTCACTAAGTTATCATATGCCCTGGAGATCTGTTTTGTATACATTTAAAAATTCCGCATCGCATTATCTCTGTGTTCATCCAATGCTTCCAACTGCACATGTCTATTCTGAGGGAGCATGCTACTTCGCAAGGCATATAGAGTAGAGGGAACTTATAACTCCACGGGAAGGATCGCTTCAGCCCCATAGATAAGGGAGAACGGAGTATACCCTGTAGGGTTCCTTTTAGATATTCTATAAGCCCGTAATACAGCTGATATCTTATCATCCCACGATCCTAGGAAATCCTCCATCATTTTAGCTAAAATATTAACCAAGGTTTTATTGGTTGCTTCAGCTTGCCTGTTTCCCTTTGGGTATGCCACCGTTGAAGTATGATGAACGATAAAGTACTTGTCTGTGAGCATCATTACCTCTGAATTGTCAAAAGGGGTTCCGTTATCTGAGAGGATAACCTTTGGAATCCCAAAACGACAGATGATGTATTCTACGATGAAGTTGTTCACCACGCTTGTTGTTTCCCTTCTTAGTGGTATTGCGTCATCCCACTTTGTAAAGAATTATGTTGCTACTAATATCCATATCTTCCCTCTCGAAGAAGGATATATTGTCCCTACTAGGTTGAATGCCCAAGTGTGAAAGGGATAAGGCGTTGCCAGGGAGTGTAGGTCCACCAATGGGGCATGGATCATATTTCGATGAAGTTGTCAAGCCTTACATTTTCGAACGAGCTCAGTAGAGTCCTTCTCCATCGTTGGCCTATAATACCCCAATATCATCAACTGGTCATACAATTTGGCTCCTCCTACGTCCGCTAGCTCATGCGTATGTTTAAGGACCTCAACTTCTTCTTCTTTTGTGATGCAACGCAATGGCCTATTGAAGTAGCCCCTTTGATAAAGCTGTCCCTCCTGAACGAAGAACCTCAGGGCCCTTCGCTTAAGTCCCATCGCATCAATATTTTCTATTCGGACAACTCCATCTTTAATAAAGTTAATATAGGGTTATCTCCAATTAGGTTGAGCTTCCATGAAATAACATTCAGCTACCTCAAAGAATAACAGGCATTTATCGCACTTCTATTGTAGCTCTACTACGTCCTGTTTCATTCTAGGCCAAAAATATCCTTCTCTTTGAATTCTTTGATAAAGAGGTATCTCAGTTGTTTCGTAGTGCTCTTCATGTAGTTTCTTCAATCTACGCTCTGATTCTTCTGGGTCAATGCATCTTGACAACCATCCTCCTGCATTTATGAAGTAAAGGTTTCCTTGGTTTGTAAAGTATTGGGCTGATTCCCTTAGCTCCATCGCTCCTTCCATAGATTCTAGTTGCTTTCTAATTTCTCCCCTCTAGTCAGTGTCCTCCTCTATCGGTAGGATTTCCTGAACTATCGAGGGAGATGTTCTTTATTGAATCACGACTGTAGTTGTATCGCTCCTCATGACCATCTTGTGAGCAATGGTGGCATAGGCGTCTGGGTGGCGGTTCATCGTTCGGGGATATCTCTTGATCTTGGTCCGATGGAAGTGGCTGAGAAGCCTCTGAATGTTTGTTCTGTATGGTGCCAGACTTAGATGTTTCAATGCGTATTCTCCATTCACTTGCTAAATCACCAAGTTCGAATCACCCTTGATGCAAAGTGAATGAATTCCCCTTCAAAGATCCTCCAATAATCCCAGTACCAATTCTTCATATTCTCCTTTGTTGTTAGAGCAAGGGAAATCTAACTTGTAGGAAAGACAAATCTCCTCCGTTACCTTCGAAAGAATAACCCCTGCTCCTCCTTTCTTTTTCTCCAAGGATCCATCAAACTGCATTGTCCACTCTTCATCACTTGCATCTAAGTAATTGGCCTGCAAGTCATCTCCTGGAATACTTTCTTTAGGTAGCTCAAACGTTTCGGAGGGGAAGATTGCTAATAGGTCAGCATACGCCTAGCTCTTGATTGCGAGAGGAACCATGCACTTCAAGTCATATTCTGAGAGGATGAGGAACCACCTAGCTGCCCTACCAATCAATATGGTTATTGTCAATAAATACTTAATAGGGTCACATTTGGTTATAATATGGATTGTAAAAGATAACATGTAATGTCTAAGTTTATGTGCTACAAAGTCTAAGGCTAAACAATGCCTTTCCAAGCTACTATACCTGACCTCTGGCCCATGTATGATTCTAATGAGATAGTAGACCGACCGTTCTTCCACGTCAATCTTTTATGCCAACAAAGCTCCCACGGACCTCATGGTAGATGTGAGGTATAGCTGCAATGGTATTCCTGCCTGAGGAGGAACCATGATTTATGATAAAACGAGCATCTTCTTCAGCCCAGCGAGAAAATCCCGGTGAACCTCCTCCCACTCGAATTGTGTGTTCTCTCGTAACAGTTGTATCAACAGGAGTGTTATCTCGGCTAATCCAGACACAAATCTCCTAAGATAGGAGACTTTACCGAGGAAACTCTTTAGTTCCTTCGCCATTCTTTGACTTGGCATCTCCAAGATCGCTCGCTGCTTATCCTGGTCCATCTATACCCCTTATCGATCAACCACGAAGCCTAGAAATTTTCCACTTCTTACTCCTAAGACACGCTTAAGTGGGTTTATTTTTAATTTATATTTCCTGCATCGGGCAAACACCTTCCTCAGATCGCTCAGATGGGACTCCTCCTTCCTCGATTTGATGAACAAATCATCTACATAGAATTCCATAAATTTGTGAAAGAAGTCATAAAAAATGGCCATCATTGTTCTCTGCTAAGTATCCCCAGCATTCTTGAGTCCAAATGACATTACTCTGTACATAAAATTGCCCAACGGGGTTCTAAATGCCATTTTCTCTGCATCCATAGGGTCCATCTTGATCTGGTTGTACCCTACATACCCATCCATGAAGCTATACATCTCATGACCAGCCGTTACGTCTATCAAGCTGTCGATAGACGGTAGAGGGAACTCATCCTTGGGGCAAGCCCTATTCAAATCTGTGAAATCCACACAGATTCTTATTTGGGTTTTGTCTTTCTTTCCCACTAGGACAGTGCTAGACAGCCAAAGTGGGTGCTTTATCATTTTGATGAACCCTGCTACTAATAAGCATTGGACCTCTTCATTTATCTTTAAGTCTAGCTCATGCTTATGTGTTCTCATTGCTTGTTTCAGTGGAATGGCTGAAGGCATCACGTTCAACTTTTGGCAGTTGACTCCCTCATCCAGTACTTCCATCTCTATGTATTTCCACACAAAAATATCTATGAACTCCCGAATTAACTCAACCAAGGCCTCTCATTTCTCCTTACTAATATCTTTCGAGATGAAAATAGGCCTTGGATCCTCCCCTTATTTCTCCAGGTTAAACTACTCCAACTCTTGCGCTTATGGCTTCTGTTGATTTGCCATGTAATCTGGTTCTTCGGTAACATCTTCCATGAAATATTGTATATTGGAGCTGTTTATCACTATACATTTCCCCCATTGATCCACTAAAAAGTGCTCATATATATTGGGTCAGCCTTATTATCCTCTTGTTCGGCCGCCCATTCACACCATTATAATTGATATTCCACTTTTCCATCTTCGGTAATGACCTTCTTGCACTGCCTACTGGGGGCTGCAACTGTCGTCCTCTTCTTCTCTCTAGAAGCCTCAGTAACTCTTCTTCCTGAAAATCAGGTCAGCACACTTTTTTGTTGGACCTCATGCTATATCGGATCCACTCTAGGCCTCATCCTGTCTTTTAACTACTTTAAGATGTTTTGGGGCCGAGGGACCACCTGGTGGGCTTCTTCTGCCACCACTCCCTTGCTGCTTGCAACCTACTTATTCTTCTCATTCAAAGGCCCCATCCTTTTTCTGATCGAGGGGATCCATGCCCCCTTCATTCTTCTTGTTATGACCCTGGCGTCTTCCTCTAGTTCCATGTAAAAGGCTACGTCTACCAGGTGAGCTTCTTCGACATCAAAGGGTCTCTTCGTAGCTCTAATGGTCACCTCTGTCCCCTTGACATTCACCTTGGTGCATTGGTGATACGTCGAAGGGACTAGCCCTTGGTTATGGATCCACACCCTTCCTATGAGCAGGTGGTAGGAATTTGCACTCTCTATTACATGGAATTTGATGTGGGAACTCAGATTTCCCATCACAATCCCAACGTTTACATAACTGATGGACTTGGAAGAATGGTTATCATAACCCGAAATCACCAAAGACATGGGGACCAACCTTTCTTCTAGAATATTGGTTGTGTGGACAGATTTGATTGGCATAATATTGATGGAATCTCCCCCATCCATAAGAGCCCTTACAAAGCTAACCCCGTTAATGCTGGCAGTCACATATAATGGCCTATTAAGAGGGAATATTATAGCCCAATCTACATCGCTGAAGGTTATCTCTGACAGAAATCTCTTTACCAACCTGGACATAGGTCCCTTCCATCTCAGCGAAGGAACTGCATTCTTTCTTGTAATATCGAGGATCGCCTGGGTTATCTCCAATCTACTCTCTTTTGGTATCCCTATCTGGTCGAAGAACCAGGCAACATTTGGGGATCTTAAAACTGCACAGTATTATACGGCCTGATCCACCTCCTCACCTTCAACGCTATATGCATCCTCCATAGCTTTAGCACTCGCTTCATTATAAGCTAACACTACATTAGCCACTCCCCTAGTGCAATCTTTAAAAGATTCTTCAAACTCTTCCTGATCCATCGTTAGTTTCCCTCCTTCTCTCTTTGCCTCCTCATCGTAGGACACTACCAAATTGGCCACATGTGCAGGGAGTGTGTTATTGTTAACATTATGGGGAGGGATTTTCAACGTTCCTGCCTTCATATACATATCGATTATTCCCCTTAATGTGAAATAACTCTTTGTTGGATGTTGGATCTTTTGATGAATTTGGCAGTATTTGGGATCCGCCCTAGTTGCAGCGCCAGGTTCCCCAACGGGGATGCCCTTTGGTTCGTACATCATTCCTCCTTGGACCATTGCATTATAACATTTAACATCCTCTTCTACTATACAAGGTAATGGTGGTGGGTCTTCCCTATCTCTTCCCAACTTCCTCTTATTATCCCTATTCGTTACTTTGCCCCCGTTTGCTCCTTCGGTGTATCCCACCCGTGGGGGTTGAGAGCTCCCTCCTATGGGTTGTATCGACTGTCTAAACATCATGGGCACCACCACTAGATTTATTCGCACAACTAACAAGATATTCCTTGCTACTTTTAGGAATGCCGTAAAAGTCCCATCGCGCGTCTCCTTAATAAGATGGCAGATGTACTCAGGAAGCAGCCCTTTCGCACATATATGCAGTAGTTTGGATTCTCTAGCCTCCTCCCTCACATTGAGAGACATTTACCCGAACCTTTGAATGTATGCCACTACGTCTTCCCCTGGTCGTTGCTTCTCCCTTTCCAATTGGGTTAAAGTAAACTCATCTTTTTCCAGAAAGAACTTCTAGATGAAAAAAACATGCATCTCCTCCCCCGTAGAAACGCTCTTGGGAGCTAAATGGGAATACCAGGTATACGCTTTATCGATTAAGGATTTAGAAAATTCCCTCAACCTAAGTTTCTTATTATTGTAATGCGCCCTCAAGTGTTTAATGAAGCGTTTATTATGATCCTTCGGGTTTGCCCCCCTCCCTATGTATTTTTCAAAGATAGGAGGAATATAATCTTTTAGATAGGGCTCATCGTTGTATTCATGGGGGTAAGGCATTCGAAAGTCATCATAGACCAAAGCTACCTCACCCGTAGATTATGAGAACGCTTGCATGACATTTAGCATCTCTTTTTACATCTCCTTCCCCATCTCCTCCATGGGTGATGCCACTGGAGCAACAACCAACGGGACCATAGGCTGAGTGCCCGTTGTAGCTGGAGAAATCATCAAAATTGGAGCCGTTGATAATCCTGAGGTTCCCACTACTGGAGTCACAATAGAGGGTATGCATACTGGGACTGTTCCCGTTACGCCTGCACTTGGTGGGACCATTGGGGATGCCCCTGGTGTCACGAAGGAGTTTGCTTCAAATCCTCCCAATACCGTTGAAGCTATGGGAGTTTGCAAAAACTCATAAAATTTCTTTATGAGGAGTAACACTTAGGATGATCCTAACCCAGCGCTCGTGGAAGCTTGTGTTACTCCTGGAATGCCTGTTACCATCTGAACTACAGGTACCTTTATTCGACGAGCCCCGTCCTTAAATCCTCCAGCTCTCTCGCCGCCTGTTCTTCATTGTGTTGAATGTCATAAAAGTTAAGCCTTCGATTAACATTATCCTGCGCCACACTCCTTGTTTAGAAGAATACCTCCCCAACAGAGTCGCCAAATGTAAGAGGGTAGCTTAGATTAGATGGTGGCGTAACCCCTTTTAAGTACGGTAATGATGAGTTAATAAGCAAAACTACTGATTAACTACAGGACACGCAAGCACAACTTAGTGAAGATAGACTCAGTTTAAACTCATAAATCTCTCATGTATAAAAGATAATAATGAACTCATAAGTAACACGTTTAGAGGGAGAGATTAGTAAGCACCCTAGATACACCTTGGCAGGCAGCCAAACACACCAACCACCCTTAAGAATCTCTGTCAAGTATTAAAAGCTTCGTAATAAATGACAATGGTGGGTGAGTAAAAACTCTAGTTCTGTAATAATCTCTCTCTAGTAATAACTTCTTAACTCTCAAAAGAAACATCCTCTCCCCAGAGGTGGTTGGGGTCCTTAAATATCCCCCCCACCACCCCCGAGGAAACTCAGTCATTAATGCCCATGAAAGACATCCCTCATACTTTATGTCACAAACATTAAATACCAGATTCACTAGTTACCTCCACATCATAAACATTAAATGCTAAGATATTCCTTTTACCTAACCATTGTGTGTCAGGTGGCTATCGTCACAGAGGTGGCTCACCAATTGTCTGACAGCCCCAAATACCATGGTGGTTTACTTAAGTGCAGATTTAACATTGTCTAGCCGACTAGTGACATCACCTATAGTAGATATGAAATTAAGTAGAGGTATATTTGGTTCACAACTCAATGCCCGATGGAACTCAAAGCTCCTCCGCCCGAGGTTCCACAGTAAAGGTCCTTCGATGTTTTACCAGGTGTATCTACGATGGTCAGGACAAGCCCTAATGGTGACTCACGTATCAATACTCCAAACCAAGTCCCGTCAAAGTTCCCATGGCGAGGTCATTCGATAGGGCATGAAATCTCTCCCAGGCCCTACCAAGCCTGGTCTCTCGCAAGTATTGTTCGACCTCACACATAATCATTATGCTCGTTACATCATTCAAATCGGTATAGCTTATAGTCAGTACAAACAAAAGATACAATATGTATATGTAACATAACAAGCTAAAATATGAGTTTCCACGCTAAGTTGCCTCGCTCAGATTCCGCGCTGAGCTACCTTGCTGAGTTGCCATGTTGCCTTAACTTCAAACACTGTTGTAAATAGGGGGATTATCCCTAATCTCAGGATTACCTTCAAGTCCCCTCTACAGATGGACATATTGACTTTTGCACCTATACTTTCACTTCCTAAGACAGGAGTGGAGTACTTTGTTTTTATTAAAACATCCTTACAGGGACTTAGGGGGTACAACAATAGGAGGATCAGGTTATAGCTTATGCTTCCCGCAAGCTTAAGACTTATGATAGAAGTTACCCTACCCACAACATGGAGCTAGTGTCAATCGTGTTTGGGCTATGAATTTGGAGACACTACCTTTTGGGGGAGATATTTCTCCTATTCGTAGATCATTAGTCATTATAGTACTTGTTCCTTCAGAGAGAGCTGAATATGCATCATCATAGGTGGCCAGAATTTGTGAGAGATTATCAGTGCGACATCCAGTATCAATCGGGGAAGGCTAACATAGTGGAAGATGTGTTGAGTCTCATGCTAATGGGGGATGAAGATGAAGTTTGGAAGGAAAAATGAAAGGATCTAGGACATCAGGATTCAGTTGCCACGTCATTTATGTCAGTTATGACCGTCACCCCCCAGATTGTCACGAAGGTGGTATAGGCCCAGGCAGTGAATTTATTTTGTCAAGATCAGATTCGACAACTTTTAGCTTCATGAATAGAGTTGTACTTTATGATTTTAGAGGGATTCTTACACTTCAACGAGAGGTTGATTGTCCTGGAGGGGGAGGGCTTGTGATGCGGTGATGGAAGAGTCGTATGGGTCACGGTTTGTAGTACATCCTGGAGAGAATAAGATGTACTAAGATATGAGATGACAATATGGATGGAGTGGGATAAAGAGAGATATTGCAGAGTTTTTATCGAGGTATACCACTTGTTAGATGGTGAAGGTGGACTATCAGAAGCTAGCATGGGTTCTATAGCCATTGTAGATTCTGATGTGGAAATGGGAGAGAATTTCCATACATTTTATTACTGGTTTGCCTACTTCACAGAGGGATCATGATTCCTTTTGGGTGATAGTGGATCGATTGACCAAGGTATCCCACTTTCTACCAGTCCGGATGGATTACACTATAAGACAGTGTGGCCGTATTTTCATCATTCTTATAGTGAGATTGTATGGGATGCCACTTGATATTGTATCCGACAGGGAAAAGATCTTCGGGTCTCATTTTTAGGAGGGGTACTGAGTTGTGATTGAGTATGTCCTATCACCTAAAGATGGATGGGCAGATAGACATGACAAATCAGGTGTAGGAAGATATTCTACGAATGTGTATTCTTTATTTTAAAGGAGGTTTTGAGTAGTATCTTCCACTAGTGGAGTTTGCGTATAATAACTACTATCAGTTTACGATTGGTATGGAACCATTTGAGGCATTGTACGGTAGACCTGTTCGTTCACCTACTTGTTGGTTGAAGGTGGGTGACAATAAGCTACTATGCCCAGAGTTGATGCAGGATACTTCGGCCAAAATCTGTTGATTCGGAATCGTATACAGATAGCTCAGGATAAACAAAAAAATTATGTTGATGCCAAGCGGTTCTTCTTAGAGTTTAATGTGGGGTACCAGGTGTTACTACATGTATCTCATATAATGGGGATAATAAGGTTCGGGAAGAAAGGGAAGTTGGAACCGCGGTGTGTGCGGCCATTCCCTATCATTGATCGGATTGGGCGAGTTTCATATAGACACGGGTTGACGGAGCACTTACATTGAATTCATAATGTATTTTACACTTCTCCGCTGAGGTGATATCTTCAGGACGAGTTATCTCACACTCACATTGAATTGGAGGAGAGTGATTTGTAGCCTAATATTTCATATGAGGAAAGGCCAGTCACTATCCTAAACCATAGTGAGAAGAGGTTGAGATTGAAGGTACTTCAACTTGACGTGTTTACTGGTGGCATCATAATGCTGATGAGTCAACTTGGGAGTGTGAGGATGAGATGCACAACAAATATCCAAGTTATTTCTACTAGGTACTCTTTTCTTTTTGAATTTCAGGACAAAATTCCATTATTAGGGGGGATGTATGTAACATCCCGCAATTTTAATGATTTTTATTTTTGGATTAATTAAAATAAAATGGGAGAATAATCTGGGTTAAAATAAATATTAATTAGTGAGACAAGGGTTAATATTTATTTGTATCGAATATTACTTAGTGAATGAGTAATAAACTAATAAGAAAGTTATATGATTATCGTGAGTGAGAAATATGATAGTTACGGTAAAGTTAGCTGGGACGCGCGTATCAGTCCTCTCGGGACTTAAATTTGTGAGATAAAATGTAATTCAATTTTGGGTCATCCAAATAGTCATTTTGAATGTTCCAATGTGTCCGGAAGGGTCAAAATATTCAGAAAAAGTGTACTCAGGGGTTCGGTTCTGGTCCCGAGGTGTTTTTAGGTCAAACCAGCACCGCTAAGGGGTATTTTTGCCTTTTGGATTCGTGGGGAAAAGATACCTATGAATTTTAGAGGTTATATCATCAGTTACATTGAAGAGGTTACGGTTATAAGTTAAAAAAATACAAAGAGATGATTAAAGGAGGAAGAGAAGGAGTTTCAAGGGTTCCCACATCAATTCTTGCACCATAACCACCACTGTTGTGTAGATTGGGAGGAAAGGAAGCAATCCCACCATTATTCCGTAGAAATTTAGACATACTAATTGAGGCAAGTATTTATCTTGCTAATGTTGAGCATATATACCATTCATGTTAGTGTAGGATGAATAGTCTCATGAATATATAAATTTTAGTGTTGATTTGGAAGACTAAATTCATGTTTTTGGGTAGAAATTTTGATGGATATGTTTAATTCAGTTTTGTTACCCGAAATTTAGGATTTGATCATTAAAACTTGGAAGAAATCTGAGACGTTACTGATATTATTGAAGAAAAATAATAACCTAGGGTTTGGGGGGTTAAATTGAGTCTTAATGTGAATTAAATAATCCTCTTTAATATTTTGATGTTTTAATTATGTTAGAAATCCTTCATACATAGTAGTATAGGGATTAGTATACTTGGTTGGGAGTTTTTGGATTGAATTATGCTGGTTTGGAGGGTTAAAATTCGTAAAATCGGCAACTGGAAAAATGGAAAAAACGAGACATGTTGTCCCGAATCGATTTGCCCCTTGGCCGAATCGATTCGGATGGAGAATAGATTAGGGATAAGGCTGAATCGATTCGATTTCCCTGAATTTGAATATTTTTCCTATTTTATCCTTGAACATGATATTGATGAACAGTGGAACTTTTGGTATACCTTTAAAACATTATGAGAGATATTTTGGGTTACTAGTTGGCTAATGGTAGGTTTGGGACTTCATCATAAATGAGATGAATTAAGGCTAAGACTTATCGATGTAATTTTGTGATGTAATAAATTTGGGGAATTAGAATAAGTCACATTGAAGATGAAAGAACCTATGACTTAGACCAGTGGGGTTTGGGTGAATTACCTACTGAAATAATTTAAAGAATAATTGGCACACTTCAAGTAGTGAGGGATACTCGGGAATAAAAGAAGACAAGTGTAATTGGTAATTTAATAATACGTAGGATATTTGGGAGTTATACATTCTATGTACGGGGCATATATTATAGGTATGCCTATATTAATGCTATAAATATATAGGTGTTGTGAATACCTACTATGTAAATTTTTATGTGTCAACATACCCAGGCTACTTATTATCACGGGAGGTCCCGCATCGTGAACAGTCTTATCCTGATGATCTAATTGGGGGGGGGGGGGGGGGATTTTGACTTGTGCCAAAGAACATAGAACTTAGGTATGAGGAACTAATTGAGTGAGTTAGAGTGTGACCGATCATTTGGGTGCGTTAGGTGTGTGCGTAATCCGAAGGATTAGGACTATGTTCGCCTCCTGAATTGTGAATGTTTATGTGACACCTCGCTTACTAAAATATTGGATGGCCAACCCATGATAAAAAAAAAATGTTAGTTACACATGGCTCATTCTTAGCATCGCTATCGAAAACTGTTTAAAATTACAAACCACGTAGTAATTTAATTAAAATGCTGCCAAATTTCATCTTTCATTAATTAACAATATGCAGAAAATAAAAAATGATTAAACCATCAACATAAACCATTAACTGAATCCAATGCAGATGAATATTATGAATAAAGACGACCGAATCAACTATCAGTTCAACAATAAAAATCCATAATAAATTAAATAATACCCTTGATATACAAGGTCAAATAAAAGAACTGAATACTAACTCTGAGGGCTACATGCCCAAATTAAAACTGAAATAAAGATCCTACACTAGGAATAAATGAACGAAACGTGTATAGCAAAGTCCTACAACTTCCACATGAGCTGTAGCTGCGCATTCCTAGATAGAAACCTCAAACCGGGCATCCTTATGTCTAGACACTTAAAAGGTTTTGGAAAAGATTTTGACACGGGCCAGAGCCCAAGTAAAATATTTTGAAAATATTTTGCAAGCAGTTCAATTGCAATAATTAAATATGCATGCACACTCTTCATATTTAAGCTAGTGTTGCACTCTCTTGAGGTATAACTCACCCCTCATCTAATGTGCACGCCTAATGCTCGCCTTCTAACCTTCCTAGTTAAGATACCCCATCTAACTAGCCGTATCACACCCCTTTCTACCAAACTACTCTAACCCGAGTACTCTTACTTTGATTATTAAGTCATATACTCATTAACTTATTAATCGGTTCAACTATATTAAATCATATAACGTTTACACTAGTTATATTGGAAACTCTTTTTTAATAATATAACTTTCACACTAGTTACGTAAGAAAACTCTTTATAAAACATATAACTTGAACATGAGTTATATAATAAATACATTCACAATTATGTATTAATCCCATATATAATTATCTACTCACTTTATATACGTACTAGTATACTACAATATTCACACACATGTCATGTATAATAACCATCCATTCCTGAGTAAAAACTCACCGGATGATTTCTCTAAAATGCTATCAGGTCCTAGGCATGCTCACTTTAACCATACCACCTCAAGTCGAACTATCTCACATTGAACTTGGGCAAAAATATCGCCAACGTAGTGGAGGCAGTCATATTCCCCCCGAAAGTGAGACCAAATCATACCCAAAGCATCTCACCTTGGAAAATAAATCACGCAATAAAATAGTAGGCGATGTGACCTGGGGACTATACTCTCCTTGCTCCTCAAGCAAGGGGATTCACCCACATCGCACAACCTCCTATGATAGCACTACAGGGGTATGCTTTTACATAAATATCATTCACACCGATATTTATAAAGGACACAAATATAGATATACTATCACACTAAGCATATACAAATATTTAATAAAGTCCGGTTGATCTGTGTCTAACACTCGTAGCACCAACCTAAAACATTCCCAAGTCTATATCCTGACTCGTAATTTAGTTAATCTTACATTAATTATTTTATTATTAAAGTAGTTTCACCCAACTATAATACCCAGACTCACTCATTCGATCCGTATCTTCACCATATACATTTTTTTACATGAATTCCCACCGTTAAGTTTAACACCCTCATTAAATTTAATATTCGATAATTTATTATATATCTCTATAATAAATTAAACCAGTTACTCTATGCGTAACTTCCATCGCAGTAGCCTAGAAATATTCGAGTCAAAACCCCGGCCCTTATTTAATAAATTTCACCTCAATTAATTTTTATCCAAGTGGTGGCACTCATCCATAATGATCGAGCTCCCTAACTTGCTTTGTATTTTAACCTTTTAGAATTTATCACACAAATTCGAGTAAATAAGTTTGATACACTTTTCAAATTTATTATTCCTTAATACTAATCTCCGAATATCCTAGGTATTAACCTTCATTTAATTCCTCTCTAATTAAATACTTAAAAGAAAAGTACCAAAAGAAATGTAGGAAAAAAGACGAAACTGTCGGCATTTCCCCTCGTCGTTTGAACGCTCTCACTATCATTTGAATGACATGCAAGGTCGTCTTAACGACATGTAATGTCGTATGATGTTGCATTCTGTAGCTTCATCTTCTTCCCCACTCACTACTTTCGACCATTAACAAACTTCCAAGCTTTATTTCGAACCCATAATTTAACCCAACCATTTCCAACAATAATTCCTCTCTTAAACATATTCAAATCATTGATTTAGCCCCTAACCACCATCGATTTATAACACTCACAGAAAATATCTTAGTTGTTTTTCATGATTTTGTCCTACACTCATTTCCTCAAATTTGATTCCAAACTCCAAACTTAAACAACATGGATTATTTGTCTACTAATATAAGTCAGATGTCAACCCTTTTGATTCATAACACACTTTTAATTGCACCTTTAATCTACGTAGACTGACCAATTCATATACATCTGTTTTCTATGCGAGAGCCCACCCCAAAATAAACATGATTTACACCCAGCATGATATGAATCGAAATAGTGTAAATTAAATGAAAGAAAGTTTAACTACTTTCATGAATAAATTTGTAGGGTCTGATTTCCTTTGATGTAGACGATTTGACGAACAACACACCCTTTTTCTCTTGGTTTGTCTCCCAAAAGCTCTCCTAATTTCTCCCTCTTTTCTCCTTTGGAAAATTGGGATTTCTTATTGAGTTGTGTCTGCCACAAACTCCGTAATGTAGGTTTTATATTTCTAATCCCGAAATTAAGCCTATGGGCCAAGATAAAATGACCCAAACACCCTCGTGTGAGCTCGGTTATGCTTAATAATGCCCCGAGACTCAATTACTACCCTCGAGTACTCTTTTTAGACTATCTCGACCTATTCGGAATCAATCGAGCACTTAGAATCTTCATATGAGTTACTTTACTAAAATCTCCAACCTCGTCTTCAAATTACGACACATGTGAATTTTAAAAATAACCCAAATTAACTAATTCTTAATTCACTAATTTAATTAAATCCTCCAAATTAATTAAATCCTAGCTCACCAAATGAATTAAATTCTATATCCTAAAAAATATAGGATTTTACATACTCCCCCCTTACAAAAGAATTTCGTCCTCAAAATTAAGACGAGTTTAGTACTCCAAGCCTCGAATACTTCCTTAGTCACATGCCCTTAAAATCTCTACACATCTCTCTGCCCCTTTTAATCGCGAATTATATTAAAAAATTAATTTAATTATCTAGGGATCCAATACACCATATATTCATGTTTATCCGCACAAATGTTATCCGACTCCACTAGCCTTAAATCGTAATATAACTTTAAACTCACAGTTATTACAACATTTATGTATAATAACCAATGTACGAACCCATGTACTACTAAACAAATATCTCCCCACTTCTAACGCTACGCTAAGTTTAATGCATGGAACATCTCGCAAAGAGAAATACAAACAAGGAACCCCCCGATACACTTGTACCTAACATTGTCAGTCGTTGAGATCCACTAGGCCCTCAGTCCATAGCACGTACCCCTAAACTCCCATCTCCTGACATTAAAGTATACTCGTCCACTCTCATGTTACAAGAGAAAACATACAATATGGTTCTCCTTACTATTACAAGTTTCTTAGAGGAATTCAATCACGAGCCATATATCCCCGCTTGATAAAAAGCCTATCCACCCTGAATCCTATCAGTAACGTCCTTACTCCCCGGGGTTAAATATAACAATACAAAAAAATTTCCTATAAGTCTATTATGCAACACACCATAACATATGTACACATATATATAGACCTTACCATCTTTCAGGTGATAACTAGCACATATAAATCATCCCTTGGAATAGTGAACACAAAGTCTCACCATACTATCTATTTGAGGCCAAACATCCCAGCATAATTCTCACTAACATCTCGTACATAACATACCTATCTCAAGCTCAGCTCTGCACTTTCGGTGTGGCTATATCATACAGGTATTCTTGATTACCCATTGCGATTTAATTATTCTTGATATTTCCCCACCCATTAACTTGTGGTACATAAGTTTCCTCGGTGCTTCCTTCACGGAACTCCCTGGCTCCACTGGCCATATATATTGTAATAGCTCTCACCTTAAAGTGTTTGTTCAACATGTTCAATAATTTAATATTAAAACCAATGCACTAGCATCCAACAACGTCTCAGTACTCCCAACGTTTATTATGGTCCATGCGTGTAACATCCCGTAACAAAGCTCAAAAGAACTTTCCTTAATGCACTATCCCCTAGCATTGTCGATTATCAAACTCCGTGGGTCCAAAGCACTGTAACACCCCGTAATTTTATTGATTTTGATATTAGGAATTAATTGGGATTTATTAAATTACATTTGAAAATTAATCCAAAAAATATTAATTAGTGCGATAAGGGTTAATATTTATTTATATTGAATATTACTTAGTCAATGAGTAATAATAATGATGAGGATATATTAAAATTATAGTGAGTGAGAAATACGATAATTATAGTAATTTAGTCGGGACACGCGTGCCTGTCGTGTCAGGACTCAATTTAATGAAATAAAAATTAAGATATTAATAATCCAACCATATGATCATTTCGAGTGCGCTAATGGGTTCGGAAGAGTAGAAATAGTCAAAAAAGTATACTTGGGGCTTTAGTTTGGGTCCCGAGGAATTTTAGGCCAATCTGACACCCCGGGAAGGTATTTTGGTCATTTGCATTTTTGAAGAAAATTGACCTATGAATTTTAGCGGTTTATATCACCAAGTATGATGAGTGAGTTAGGGTTAGAATCTACATAATCATAGAGAGGCCATAGGTGGAAGAAGAGAGGATGTCCCAATGCTAGTTTACACAGTTCTTGCACCACAAACACCACAATCGTATAGATCGGGAGAAGAGGATCACAACCATACCATTTTTCTACATAGGATTAGACCTTCAAACAGAGGCAAGTATTTATCTTTCTTAAATTATGAAAGATATAGCATCCATGTTAGAGTAGGTTGATTAATCTATGAACTTTATGTATTTTGGGATAATTTGGAAGACATAAAATATGTTCTTGTTAAAATTGAGATATGATAAATCCCTTGATGTATGTAGGAAGAAATCCATAGATTAATGTTAAAATTTTGTGAAAAAATCTGGAATCTTTGTTTTAATTTTTAACAAATATGATAATCTAAGGTTTTAAAGAATTTTTTTGAATAAATTCAATTGAATGATGCTTCTTGATGATTTGATGATTCTACCACATTAGAAATCATGTATATATGTTAATATAATGTTTAGAATGTTTGGTTGGGATTTTAGGTTCATGTAATGAAGGATTAATTGAGTGAAAATGGTGAAACCCGTAACTTTTTAAGGAAGATGATGTAGACCTGTAGTAGGCAAATTGATTCGGCTGCCTAGATTTTGACAAAATTTTCCCATTTTGCTTAATACGCGTGGGAAATGATCAGGTTAACTTTTGAAGTAATTTTTAAATATATTGGGCATCATTTTAAATACTAGTAGGCCAAAGATTACTTGGATACTTAATCACATGAGGAAAATTTAGGGTTAAATTTAATTGAACATAATTGTGTGTTGAGATTTAAATTCGGGGAACCTTATCATGACACGAGGATTCCTAGGGAACCAGTTACTTAGACCAATAGATTATGAGTGAGATAGATACTAATTTACTTGAGGGAGGTATATTAATGGTACGTAGACTAGCCGATAGTATAGAAACTATGTGCAAGATATATTGTAGGGCACGTGCTTACCTTTTCTAAACTTACATACATAAGTCATATGAATACCTAATGTGTGAATTATTATGTGTAAATGCGTAAATTATTATGTGTATGACATACCTATGCTACTTTCTATCGCGGGAGGTTTACAAAGGGGACAGTCTTATCATGATGAGCTATCTTGGGGGATTTTAGACTTGTACCTCAGAACATAGAACTTAGGGATGACCACTGAGGGTGTGCCCATTCATTTGGATGCATAGGTATGTGCATATCCCAAAGTCCTAGAACTATATTCGCCTCCAATTATGTGTGAATTGTATATTGAGGTTCCAGAGTGATTTTGAATCGATAGTCCTTTATTTAGTACATGATATATGGGGACTTGAGAGTAGAGTATTCATGTGCCGCAGATCTCAGCCTAGGGGTGTTGTATTAGTGTGTCTATGTGTGTGAGTGTATATATATATATGTTGTTTATCCTATTGTGCGCTTAGTAGATGAGCAAGATAGTGATATCTAAAATAACCTAATAATGTGGAAACGTAACATCTATTTGGTGAATTCTTAATTGATTTAATGATATGATAAAAAAAAAATCAATACCGTATTTTATGGGTAATACGGGTTGGCACCACGAGTAAGTATAAGTAGTAGGATAATGGATTTAAACTAGTTAGGCAGGGTAGCGTAATTAGGACAGGTTGGTAGAATACATTAGGGGTTCATAATAGTTGAGGGGTGAGGTCCTTAAGTGAGAGCACGTGATACTAAAATGTATATAATATCTGTTGATTATGCATTTTAAATACTTGCAAACATTTTAAAACTTTCTTACATGGGATATGACCCTTTTTTTAAATCTATTTTGTAAAAACCATTTTAGGTGCCCAACCACTGGGATGCCCAACTTAGGAGTTCATTCTCCTTTAACGCACTGCAGTTGCTGTGGAGGATTGCAGGACCTGGGTAGTAGACACCTCCATTCCTTTCATATCATATGCATCATTTTATCTACCTAAGTTGGGCATGTTGCCCCGACTTTTACTAGTAGTTATTTCCAAAGACATTGTACTTTATTTATCTTCAGTTGTTGGATTTAGTTTTAGATACGGATTATTGTATTGGAGTTTTAGGCTAGAGTATTCATTCCATTCATATCTTATTTGATTAAGTTATTTTGCTATTTATGATGTTGGTCAATTGAAATGTTGAATGTGGTTTGTTTATATATTTAGTTATATTCAGGTTTTCTTGTTAATTTAAAAAATTTAAAATTTGGCAGCAACTTAATTAACTAATGTAGATGATTAGTAATTAACAGCTTTTGACATTGGTGCTAAGAATGAACCAAGTGGATATTCGATTTTAATTTAATAAAGGACTTACCACCCGGTATTTAATTGGGCGGGGTGTTACAGGTGGAATCAGAGCATCAGATTCTAGTGTCTTTAGGATCTGTGCGACTTACTATGATTTTCAGCGTAGTATTCTTTGATATAGAGACCTATTCTTAGGATTGTTATATTGTTTATCACACATTTATGTCTTCAGATAAATGAAGACATATTGAATAGTGGACTGACGAAAATTTATCTTTCGTTTTAGATGCCTCCCCAACGTGCACCACTAGTTACTGTAGAGGCACCGCCAGAACCTCAGCCAACTCCATCCTAGGGTACCAAGAATGCTGAAGAGGTTGCTGTTATAGTTGCATAGGCGGTTTATACAGCATTGTCTATAGTTTCATAAAAGGCACCACCCTAGGAACAAGTCATGGCACCAGCTCAGATGCAGGCATTCCCTTATGCTTGGGAGCAAGTTAGAGATGTCTTCCAGAAGGCACACCCTTACGAGTTATAGGGGAGTTCAGATTTAGTGGTTGCTAGCTAATGGAAGAAAGACATCCAGAGGTATTTGAGTATGTCTGAGTGAGGGGGCATTCAGAGGCACAGTCTAGCTCGATTTAAGATAGTTAGGGAAGCATTACATTGGTACCATAGTGGGGGAGAGAGATATTATGTCAATAAATGAATTCTGGTAGTGGTTTGACCACAAATATTTCCCATCTACCATCCAGACTGAGATGAGGGGGAAACTATTAGATCTGAACCTGGAAGGGAAGACCATGGTTGAGTATGAGGAAGAATTCATGAGGCTAGATAACTTCGTTCTAGGATAGGTACCTACAGAGGAGAAGAGGATACAGTTATTCATGGATGGTCGTACTTGGAGGTTCCAATAGCATCTTTTAGGGAATCCTGCTTTGAAGACATACACTTAGGTGCTAAATGATTCTTTATTACATTATCAGGATCACTGCCTCCATGTTAATGGAAGAAAATGAGTAGGGGAGTCCATTCAGCAGGGCAAGACATAAGGTGGAAGTGCCAGTGGGGCACAAGCATCTCAGACTCAGTCTAGGAAGGGTGAGCAGGGTTTTTACCTGGGATATCCTTCAAATCAATTCAGATCTAGAGACTTTAGGCAGGGGTGGGGAGGTTTCAGGCAAGGTCAGTAGGCCCAGTAGAGTAAGCAGGGCTAACAACACTCTTAACAGGGCTAATAGAGGGGCAGTAATTGCCAACAGGGTTGCGGACAGCTGGGTCAGAGGGGAGGAAATTTTACTAAGAGATGTTTCATTTGTGGTAAGAATGAAAACAAGCGTCAAGATTCCCTCGATAAGGGCACGACCCCAGTAGCAATAGGGTTCTCATCAAGAACAACAGAGGCCTATATCTCCAGCCGCCCTTCATCACTAGCATAGATTCCAGCCTCCCTTCCATCACTAGCACAGATTCCATCCTTGCCTGCCATACTAGTTGTTCCCGTAACCCCACCTCAGTAGGGGTAGTTGCAGTATGGGCTTATATATAATGTCCACGAGGTAGCGGTACCTCAGGAACCACTCACAGTGGAGGGTATGTTTCTCATCCATAACACTTTGGGGTGTATTTTATTTGATACTGGGGCTTCACACTCATTCTTATCCGCTAGATTTTCTCGAGCCACTGGGTTGTTAGATATGGAATATAGTGCAGTCACATGTGTAGGTTCACCATTGGGTAATATGACATTGATATTCTTTATCTATCGGGGAATGGGTATAATATTGGTATAATGATTTTTCCCTCTGATATGATTATGTTAGATATGTTGGAGTATGACACCATTATTTTCATGGATTAGTTAGCCACTTATAGAACCATGATTGATTGTTACAGCAGTAGTATTATGTTCTTTATACCGGGCCAGGAGATGTTTTTGGTGGCGATGCCTCGTCCTAAAGGAGGCTCGTCCACCCACTTATATTGCATAGAGGAGGATACCTCTAAGGGGTGGTGACTCCCCTAAACTCGATTTCCATTGTTAATGAGTTCACCAATGTGTTCCAGGAGGTACTGGGATTACCACCTAGTAGAGAGATAGAGTTTGTGATAAACTTAGCGTCGAGTACTCGGCCGATAGCACGTGCACCTTATTATATGGCTACTATGGAAATAAGGGAACTCTTTTATCAAATCGAGTAGCTTTTGGGATAGGGATTCATTCGTTTGAGTACCTCACCTTGGGGTGCTACAGTGATGTTTGTGAAAAAGATAGTGTGTCGATTACCGGGAGTTGAATAAAGTCACGATATGGAATAAGTATTCATTGCCCCAAATCGATGACTTATTGAAAGGAGATGCCTACTTCTCTAAGATAAATTTGAGATCTGGTTATCATAAACTACGTATATGAGAGCAGGACTTGTATAAGACTGCCTTATTAATGAGATATGGGTCCTACGAGTTTTGGGTTATGGAATTTGGGCTAACCAATGCACCAACCGTATTTATGGATTGAATGAATAGGGTGTTCAGAGAGTTCTTATATCATCTTATTATCATCTTCATTGATGAGATTCTGATTTATTCTCGGACCTAGGAGGAGCATGCCGAGCATTTACGTCGGGTCTTACAAACAATATGTGAGTAACAATTGTATGAAAAGTTTGAAAAATACGAGTTCTAGATACGTTAAGTATAGTTTCTTGGGCATATCCTTTCTGAGTTGGGAATATCGATGGACCCAAGTAATGTATCAGCGGTGAGGGAGTGGGGAAAACCCATGACACTGAGGGAGGTGTGCAGTTTCTTAGGGTTAGTCGAGTACTACAGACAGTTTATTAGGGGATTGTCGAAGATATCGGGTCCATTTTCTAATTTGACTCATAAAGGTGTACTATTTGTTTAGGATGATGCCTGTTAGTTGGCTATTGATGAGCTGAAGAATAAGTTGACTTCATCACCTGTACTCGCACTTCCTAGGGTAAGATTAGAGTAAATTATTTTCACTAATGCGTCCCTAAAGAGACTTGGGGGTGTGCTACAGCAAGAGGATCAGGCTATAGCGTATGCTTCCTACAAGATTAAGCCTCATGTGAGGAATTACCCCACCAACGGTTCGGAGTTAGCGGAAGTCGTGTTTTCATTGCAGATTTGGAGACACTATCTACTGGGAGAGACGTTTTGCCTATTCACAATTCATAAGTCACTACAATACTTGTTCACTCAGAGGGATTTGAATATGTATCTATGTAGGTGGCTTGAATTTATGAAGGATTATCAGTTCGATATCCAGTATCACCTAGGAAAGGCTAACATGGTGGAAAACACATTGAGCCATAGGCCAGTAGGTGAGGTAGATGAGGTGTGCAAGGCAAAATAGAATGGGTTGGGACATCAGGATTCAGTTGCCCGGTCATTTATGTCGGTTATAACCATCACCCACTAGATGGTCATGATGGTAGTACAAGCACAGGAAAAGATTCTTTTTGTTATGAGAGAATCAGACATCTCTTAGCAGGGGGAGAAGAGTATTACTCAGTTAGTTCAGTGGGAGGCTTACGCTTTAACGGAAGACTAATTATTCCAGAAGGAGAGGACTTGCAACACACGGTGATGTCAGAGTCACATGAATATCGATTTGCGGTAACTCCTAGTGGAGATTAGATGTACCAGTACATAAGACAGAAGTACTAGTGGAGTGGGATGAAGCGAGATATCGCCGAATTTATTTCGAAGTGTGCCACTTGTCATCTAGTAAAAGTGGACCATAAAAAACAAGCAGGGTTTCTATAGCTTTAGAAAATCCCTATGTGGAAATGGGAGAGCATTTTCGTGGATTTTATTACTGGGTTGCCTACTTCACATAGAGGTCACGATTACATATGGGTGATAGTGTACCGGTTGACTAAGGTAGCTCAGTTTCTGCAAGTTCAAACTGATTATACTACAACACAGTATGCCCATACTTTTATTGCTGAGATAGTGAGATTGCATGGGGTGCCATTATACATTGTGTTCAACATGGACAAGATTTTTGTGTCCCGATTTTAGGAGAGTTTCAAGGAGGCTATGGGTACCGAGTTGCGGTTGAGTACGTCTTATCTCCCACAGAGGGATTGACAGACGGAGAGGACGAATCAGATGTTAGAAGATATGCTACGGATGTGTATCTATGAATTTAGGGGAGGTTAAGAGTAGTATCTTCCATTGGTATAGTTCGCGTATAATAAATCCTACCAGTTCACTATTCGCATGGATCCATTTGAGTCATTATACGGTAGGCCTTGTCGTCGCCCACTTCTTGGCTAGAGGTGTCGGATAAAAAGCTTCTTGGGATATAGTTGATTCAGGATACTTTGGCCAAGATCAAGATTATTTGGATTCGTACATGGGTAGCTCAGGACAGACAAAAGAGTTACGTTGATGCCAAGCAATTCTTTTGTGAGGGACCAGGTGATACTACGTGTATCTCCTATGAAGGGGATAATATGGTTCAGGAAGAAAGGGAAGTTGACAGCAAGATATATGGGGCCATTCCCTATTATTGAGCGGGTTGGTCTAGTTGCATACAAACTTGGGTTATCGGAGCACTTACATTAGAATCATAATATCTTTCATATTTATTCGCTGAGGCAATATCTCCGGGATGATTTGTCTCACACTCACATCACTTTGAAAGAGATTGATTGGTAGACCGATATTTCATACAAAGAGAGGATGACTACTATCTTAGACCATAACGAGAGGAGAATCAGGTCGAAGGTGGTTCCACTTGTACGAGTTTAGTGGGGGCATCATAATGCTGACGAATCCACTTGGGAGCGCAAGTACGAGATGTGCAAAAAGTATCCAGAGTTGTTCATACCAGGTATTTCCTTTTTCTAAATTTCGAGACGAAATTCCGTTATTGGGGGAAGTACGTAACACACTTTAATTTTATTGATTTTTATATCGGGATTTAATTGGGATTTATAAAATTACATTTGGAAATTAATTCGATAAAATACATATTAATTAGCAATATAAGGGTTAATATACATTTATATTTAATAATACTTAGTGAATGAGTAATAATAATGATCAGGATATATTAAAATTGTTGTGAGTGAGAAATACGACAATTATGGTAATTTAGTCGGGATGCACGTGTCAGTCGTGTCGGGACTCAATTTAATGAAGTAAAAAGTAATATATTAATAAGTCATCCATATGAATATTTTGAGTGCGCCAATGTGTCTGTAAGGATTGAAATAGTCTGAAAAGTATACTCGAGGGTTTAGTTTGGGTCCCAGGGCAATTTTAGGCCAAACCGACACCCCAGGAGGGTATTTTGGTCATTTGCATTTTTGGAGAAAATGAACGTACGAATTTTATAGGTTTATACCAGCATGTAAGATAAGAGAGTTAGGGTTAGAATCTGCATAATTATAGACAAACCGTAGGAGGAAGAAGAGAGGATGGCCCAAGGTCAATTTACACCGTTCTTACACCACAAACACCACCATCACGTAGATCGGGAGGAGAGAATCACAACCATACCATTTTTCTATAAAGGATCAGACCTTCAAACAGAGGCAAGTATTTATCTTTCTTTTATGAAAAATATACCATCCATGTTAAAGTAGGAAGATTAATCTATGAACTTCATCTATTTTGGGATAATTTGGAAGACATAAAACATGTTCTTGGGTTGAAATTGAGATATGATAAATCTCTTTATGTATGTAGGATTAAATCCATAGAATATGGTTAAAATTTGGTGAAGAAATATGGAATCTTTGTTGGAATTTTAAACAAATATGATAATATAGATTTTTTAAATAATTTTGTTGAATTAATTCAATTTGTTTCATGATGATTTGATGATTCTACCACGTTAGAAATCATATACATATGTTAATATAATTTTTAGAATGTTTGGGTAGGAGATTGGGTTCATGCAATGAAGGTTTGGTTGAGTGAAAATGGTGAAACCCGTAACTGTTTAAGGTAGAAGATGAAGACTTATAGCAGGTGAATCAATTCGGATCCCTCGTTGAATCGATTCGGCAGGCGAAGAGATTCGGTTCAAGGCCGAATCGATTCGACTGCCTAGATTTTGACAATTTTGTCTAATTTTCCTTAGGACGCATGGGAAACGATTGGGTTAACTTTTGAACTAATTTTTAAATATAATCGGAGTTATGTTAAATACCAGTGCGCCAAGGATTATTTGGAGACTTAATCACTTGAGGAGAATTTAGGGTTAAAGTCAATTGAACATAATTGTGTGTTGAAATATAAATTTGGGGAACCTTATCATGACACGAGGATTCCTAGGGAACCAATGACTTTGACCAGTAGGGTATGAGTGAGATAGCTACTGAATTTACTTAAATGAGGTATATTAATGGTACGTAGGCTAGTCGATAGTATATAGACTATGTGCAGGATATATTGTATGGTACGTGCTTACCTTTATTGAACTTATCTACATAAGTGATGTGAATACCTAACGTGTAAATTATTACATGTATGCCATACCTACGTTTCTTGCTATGGTGGGAGGTTTACAAAGAGAACCGTATTATTTTCATGAGACATCTTGCGGGATTTTAGACTTGTACCTCATAACTTAGGTATGTCCACTGCTTGTGTGATTGAGGGTGTGCCTGGACATTTGGGGGTGTATGTATGTGTGGATCCCAAATGCCAAGAACTACATCCGCCTCCAATTATGTGTGAATTGTATATTGAGGTTTGAGAGTGATTTCGAACCGATAGTCCTTTATTTAGTACGTGATATAGCGGGACTTGATAGCAGAGTATGCATGCACCGCAGGTCTCAGCCTAGGGGTGCCACTACAAGAAAAAACATCATTTATGTTAGTTTAAAAATTGACATTATGTCAGAAAATGTAAATTGACATAAATGATATTTATTTATGTCAATTTGGCTTTAAAGGTACATTTTTATTTCAATTTAAGTAAAATTGAGATAAAAAAAAAACAAACCATTTATCTCATTTTTATATATAAATGGCACAAATATAATGTTAATTATTTTAGCCATTGAGTCAAAACTGATATAAATGGAAAAAGGAGCGGGGTCTTTTTTTCGCACTACCGCTCCAAAATTTGTTCCTCAAAATTATTTCACAGGTCTCTCATTTAGGGCTCTCTCGTACAACTCTCTCTCTCTCTCTCTCTCTCTCTCTCTCGCACGTATAGATCTCTAGATCACCTCCGGCGCCAGTGAGGCTCCATCACGCAGGTATAAAAATCTCACGATTTTTTTATTCGATTTGTGTTTGTGTGTGTGCGGTTTGTGTATATGCAATTTGTTCTTGATTTTTGTGTGTATATTTCTTTTTGAAAGCCTTCTACTGCCTTAGATTTTTTAGTTTATATATATGTGTTTACCTTACTAGAGACCATCTGAGTGGATGAGACTAAGACGGAGATTAATGATAGGTTGGAATTGTGGAGAAAAACTTTAGAATCAAGAGGATTTAAAATAAGCAGAACTAAAACAGAATATGTGGAGTGCAATTTTAGTAGTAATAAGAGGACAAATGGAGATGTGGTGAAATTGGAGGGTCAAGAAATACCTAGAAATGATCATTTTCGTTATTTAGGGTCGATTATTAAAAAAGATGGAGATATTAGTGATGATGTTACTCATAGGATTAGAGCAGGCTGGGTTAAGTGGAGAAGTGCTACCGGCATTTTGTGTGATAGGTGTATACCTTTGAAGTTAAAAGGTAAATTTTATAGGACGACCATTAGACCTGCCATGTTATATGGGACAGAGTGTTGGGCAACCAAGAAATAATATGTGCAGAAAATGAGTGTGGCGGAGATGTGAATGCTAAGATGGATTTGTGATAAAACTCTAAAGAATAAAATTAAAAATGAACAAATTCGTGAAATGGTAAAAGTAGCTCCGATAGAAGATAAATTGAGAGAAAATCGACTTAGATGGTTTGGACACGTCAAGCATAGACCAATGGATGTTCCTATAAGGAAGAGTGATTTAGTTAGTATTGATGGTAACACAAGGGGTAAAGGTAGGCCTAAATTGACTTGGTGGGATATTATAAAAAATGACATGATGACATGTGGTTTAACCTAAGATATTGCACTGGACAGAATGGAATGGAAAAATAGGATTCATGTATCTGACCCTAAATAATTAGGAAAAGGCTTTGTTGTATATATATATATATATATATATATATATATATATATATATATATATATATATATATATATACACATAGCAGGCCTATATATATGTTTAGGTTAAATGTCCCTTTTTCGAATACAAGTGCTAGAGAATCACCATTTATAAATTTAAAATATGTCTTTATTATGTGTTGCCATTCAATGTCCCTTTTTTGGAATACTCGATGTAGTCTCGATAGTCCACAAGTTCGACGCATTTCTTATATGAACTTGACTGCCGTTGATTCAACCAATTCATTATGTTCTTCGGTGAATATATCCCCATGAGAGGAATCAACATCCTAAATTTTATGCATTAATACATTCCACAATTGATTCTAAACCCAAGGTATGTTATGTTTTTAGGCATTAAAAGATATTAGTTTGTAAATATGTTCTTATTTCATCATGACACAATATATAAGTATTTAGGTACTCATATTCCTTCTATTGATGTTATGTAACTTGATGCTATGTTTTCTTTTTCAATGTTCTAATTGAGGATGTTTGAAGATGATATGTTCAGTTCCAATATAAATTGCAAGTTACTGAGCTGAGGTATTCAAAACACTATGTAACTGTATGCTGCTGCATTTTGTTTATTAACAGATAAAACTAATGTTGTGTATTATAAAATGTTTACTAACAATTTTGATGCGATTTTGTAGTCATCCTCCATTTGATATGTATAGGTAAAGGACAATAGTATTGCAAGAGGTCGAGTTGTTTTCCTCAATTGCGTGCTTAGAAGAAGAGTTTGTAACTAAGATCTTTTAAGAATCCGTCTTTGAAGCTTCAGTGCAAGGCATCACTATCTGAGGTATTCATTTATTTTGTGTAGTATTTAAATGGCTCTAATCGTCTCAATAACCCTGGAGTAAAAGATTTAAAAACATAAGAAACAAAAATCATAAATCCAAAGAAAAATTAAGTCCCAAGGGCTTTAACAAATGACTAAGGCAATAACTAACTATAGGCTCTAAAACAACAAAAATAAAAGGACTACCAGATCTAGCTCTAAAGGACTACCAAATCCAAAAGTTCTAAATGATGAGTATAAAATTTCTAAACTGTGAAGATTTCTTTTCTAAATGTCTATAATTTCAAATTTGTGATGTATCATGTTGGATGTTACATGAACACTAATAGCTTACAAAGGGAAACTTTATGACTATTATTGTGTGGCAGCCAAGTCTGCAGGGCTGCCCTATCCGGACTACAAATGCGTGCGCGAGGGATTTAAATTTGTATAAACATACATGTATAGAAAACATCCATGTTTTGGTCATGAAGATAATATGCCCAACATTATATGGTGGAAGACAGGTACAAAAGAATTTTAATGAGTTCTTAACAGAGTTATCAATCACGTGTCACGTATATCTGACACAACACATACGTATCATAGACACGTTATGCTTTTATGTTTAAGTTCATGAATTTTAGGGTTATTTTAAATAACATAATGTAGCTCTAAATTTTATTTTTGTTGAATAGTTAAATGTACTTATGTTTATTGAGCATGCGATGTTGAGTCATTATTTTGTCGAGCTTGGTATTTGTCCCTTTCTTTCGATATGGTCCTTACCATATCTTCCAATACTGATTCCATTTTTAATGTTGTAAATGTAGTTGTGAATAAAGGGTGAGACGGGCCGAAGATAAGAGTGCAAAGCATCAATGTAGAAATTCATAAAAATAATGCACAGGATCCGGGATTCAATGCTTAGTTGATCCCACAGTCACTTCAAGAAGCGTACGACACAAAAGTAAAGTTACAATTGGTAAGGTTTTAATTATATAGAAGTGGTTACATTACATTACATTTCATCAATCCGTACTCTATTTTGAAAATAGATTCTTTGACATGTATTAGAAGCATATTGGATTATTATACAAAGTATTTATATATCTACTTATGTTAATTTCTATTATAATGGTATAATTGTTATGAGCAGGTTAGTTTGATTCAGTATTATGGGTTCTCTTCTATATACAATTTTGCTATAAATTTATGGAGAGAGATGATATGGAGAGAAATGAAATGGAGAGAATGGAATGATATGAGGTTAAAGAGGAAACGCTAGGAAATTGAAATGAATACGGAGAGAACATATTTTCAATTTTTTTTCAAAAAACATTATATATGAATTATGAGAATACAGCGATTTTTATTTGCTTTTTATTGATAAACTGTCTTTTTGAATATTGTTGGGTAGTTTTTATTTCTTAAACAGAGTGGTTAGTCCTATAAATAGAGGAAATTCTGCCCAATTTTTTAAAATTGTTTACAATTATTTATGTTATATAGTAAATATTTTCAGCTTAAGTATTGGTTTTATTCTCACGAATTGGCTTCAATTGATGATTTTGTTTATACGATGTTTAGGACGGATTATTAGTATTGTTATTGGAGTATTTCTTTCTTTCTTAATAGGGTGGGTAGTTTATAAACAAAGAAAAATCTCCAAATTATTTCAATTGTGTAACACAATATGTATTATATATAAAACTTTATAACTTACATTATATACGATTTAACACTTCATTTTGTTGGGCGAACGATATTTTTTATGCTTTGCAACTCCATACTTTCAAAAATTTTGTCGTTTTGCGATTACACGCTTTCGAAATTTTCTTTGTGCCTTCAGGCACGGGCATTCCGCTGGTGTGTGTGTGCGTGTGTGTGTGTATATATAACAGAGTTTTGTTCTTATTCGGATGGATCATCACAATCATCCTTTTGTATTGTTTCTATAACTTTGCCTTTTTGACAAATGGGTCTAATCAAGGAACTGAATAAAAATTGACTTCTCCATTAATTTTTATCAGAGAAGATGTATAAATTTCAAATGTAGCCACCATTTGAGATATACTCTCCACTTCACGGAAAAGTGTTTGGGCCTTTACAACATTATTCTTTTCGGTTGCAAAAAGATTCTTAGCATTATCCTTATATTTAAGAGTCCCCTAAATCAGTTGAAGTCTAAATTTAAAGGCCACAGTGTTTGCATTATCCTTATATTTAGTGCATATTTGATTACACCACTTTACATCTACCTAGGCATATTTGATTTCATATTTGAGGCATATATCTACCTTCATTCTAAGCAGAGGTTCATAGAGGCTCTGAATGAGGCAAACATTATGCAACCTTAATTCAAATTGAGGCATACAATGTGTAGCCTTCATTCTAATCTTAATGGTTTACAAATGGATTACACACTGTACACAATGTTTGTTCTTTCCAATAACACATTCTATGCTCTTTCCAATTGCAAAGTGTATTCTCTATTAATTAAAGAATACCTGTTCAAGGTTAAACTTTTAATTACACAGTTTTTGGATCATGCTTTCATCAACACCATCATATATACTCTCGGTTACCCTCTTTTACTTTTAAATGCATAGTTTATGTATTCATCTTCTAATGATTACTTATATGTTTGATTTTTTCCCAGGTAAGGACTCTGTAGTTTGTGTATTCCATTTTACCCATTTTTTTACTTGTTCGATTTTTACCAGCTAAAGATCAACCAGATAACAAATGGGGCAGAATGAACCAGCAACCCAATGACTGAAATCAGACCAGTAGCAGGAAAACCAAGAACTACCAAGTGAAACTAAACGGACCAAGAACTGCCAAGTGAAAATTGACCTAGCACTAGCAAGTGAAAAGGGACCAAGCACTCCCAAGTGCTGATTCAAAGATGGCCACAACTACCTTCTATAGGAGAATTCTTAAAAGGTTTCCCTGTATTTGAATTTTACATTTTATTGTATTGGTTGTTACCCCTTGGGTGGATAGTCCAATAAACAAATGAGACTTTGATCATTTTTTTTTAAATTGACACTTTGTTTATTTGAGGCACAATGTAATTTTCTTTAATGAATATTGTATATTTCAAGTTATATGTTTATTTGTTTGATGAAATATAGACTATTTGAATGTTGTCCGTCTATTTATTATCTATTTACAAGGGTCGGTTTAACCTTTAATAATAGTTGTCTATTGATGGAGTAATGATTTTTTTCTAATTTTTATATCAACATTTATTTCAGTTACTCTCATAAAAATTACTAAAACTGACATAAATGTGATGTTATTTATGTCAGTTTTGCGTGAAAATATGATTGAAAACATGGTGAATACCGTCGTTTTTATGTGTGTTCTAAAAAATTGAGATAAATGTGATCTTATTTATGGTAGTTTTACGAACATTAATGTCACGGCTTTATATGTCAGTTTTAAAAATTCTAAAACTGACATAAATGGTCATTTATGTCAGTTTTTTACTGACATAAATGATCATTTTTCTTATAGAGTGTTGTATTAGTGGGTGTCTCTGTATGTGTGTGTGTGTGTGTGTGTGTGTGTGTGTGTGTGTGTGTGTGTGTGTGTATACTTGTGGTTTATCCCAGTGTGTGTGTTTAGTAGATGAGAAAGATAGTGATATCCAAAATAACCTAATAATACGGAAATGTAACATCTATTTGGTGAATTCTTAATTAATTTAAATGATATGAGAAAACAAATCAATAATGTATTGTATGGGTAAGACGGGTGGGAACCACAAGTAAGTATGTGTAGTAAGATAATGGATTCGAACTAGTTAGGCGGGGTAGCATAATTAGGATGGGTTAGTAGAATACGTTAGGCGTGCACAATAGTTGAGGGGTGAGGACTGTAAGTGAGAGCTCGTGAAACTAACATATATATAATATATGTTGATTATGCATTTTAAATACTTGAAAATATTTTTGAACTGTTTTACTTGGGCTCTGACCCGTTTTCCAAATCTATTTTGTATAAACCATTTTAGGTCCCCATCCGCAGAGACACCCAACTTAGGAGTTCACTCTCATTTGACATGCGACAGTTGTATGGACGATTGTAAGACCTTAGTAATAGACGCATCCATTCCATTCAGATCATATGCATCATTTTATCTATCTCAGTTGGGCATGTTGCCCCATCTTCTTCTAGTAGTTATTTCCAGAGACACTATACTTCTTTTATTTTTAGTTGTTTGATTCAGTTTAAGATATGGATTATTGTATTCGAGTTTTAGGCTGGAGTGTTTATTCGAGTCATATCTTATTTGATTCAGTTATTTTGTTAATTATAATGTTGGTAAATTGAAATGTTGAATGTGGTTTATTTATTTATTTTGTTAGATTCAGGTCTGCATGTTAATTTAAAGGATTTAAAATTTGGCACCAGCTTAATTAACTAATGTAAGTGATTAGTAATTAACAGCTTTTGACAGTGATGCTAAGAATGAACCAACTTGATAATCTGTTTTAATTTAATAAAGAACTGATCACCCGGTATTTAATTAGGCGGGGTGTCACAAGCACCTAACTAAAATACCACAAATTTTGTCTCCCACCACATAAATCAAATCGTCTATGCCCATGGCTCTCAAGGCTCCACATGATACGGTGCTCCCACTACCACTAAGTTCTCAGCACGTAACGACAATGAGCTAAAAACTCACCGCTCAATAGTGAATCCGATATACCCTTGATCACATCAATGAAAGTCCCTATGACCCGGGATCTAATGTTAACAGACAACTATAATCTACGAAGTCTACTTCATAAAAATATCGATGCGATCTCGACCTTATTTCAAGTGAGACATCGCAAAAATATACATCCTTTGCCAGAGCAACAACCACGATAGTCTTGGTTTAACCACCCACCATCGCTTAATAGTCCGTACCTAGGATAAAACCATACCTCGAATATTACCTCTCAAAATGAGCTATCCTCATAAAATATATCCTCTCAGCGTCCATACCTTCTCCCCTGCAAATGGAACTAAAGAGAGCCCTATTAACTCAACGAAAAATATACACATGCTATAGTGATATTAATGATACCTCTAATAAACCAATTTCTCATGCGAATCTAGTACTAACAAATTATCGTGACTCGCTTGTGTCACACAAAATAGACCCCTAACATCCCAGGATAAAACTCATACTTTCAATTGTCAATAGCACTCGTGATTCAAATGGTTCCTCGACATAACTCCCCCATCCCTACTGAACCAAAAACTTCTTATAACTATTGCCCATACTGGGCTTCCCGCTCTTGTCCCCCAATTCACTACGGATAATATCCACACATGTGTTCCTACTCTTTACCCATAATACACCTCTCTGTGTCATTCCCCTTTCTTTGGCCCCACTGGCCATGTCGGGGTTATCCTTTTCACGAACCTAGTAGACTTGAACCTGATTACTACCCCTAGTGTTCCTTTGGCTCCGCTAGCCCTATGGGACTCCTTGCTAGCCCTGATGGACCTAATTGAATCCACTGCCACCTGGTAGGAATTTTGTTGATATCAATCATAAAAATGGATTCTTTATTGGGTATACCCTCCTATGGTTCCTCAATAGCACTATTAAATCCAATATAACCCTTTGGTTAGATTCTCCAACTCTCTTAGCTCTCTTCACATGGAAGCACTGATATAAATTTGTAAATGTTCGACATTGACTACAATGGTACCAGTCGTTCTAGCCAAATTTCCCAATCCATGCTTGTATATTCTACCCATGAGTTCATTATTAACTTACAGACCTTTTTCATTGTCCGTATCCACCTCGTCAATTATGAAGTGTGCTAAAGACATTAACTTTCCTTCATGACCGACCATCGTATGACCCTTTTAAAAGAATTCTTGAAATCTCCTTTGCCTCTCTATTGAAATAGCTTATGAGAGTATTTGCGGTCAAATCGTGCCCCAAATTCCTCGTTATTCATGGCGTCTCTCTATGGTTGTGGTGAATGACTTCAATAACTACAACGCCATTCCTATAAGACAAATTTGTTCCTGAAATTAAGTCATGGGTGCCACTGCACTCCTCCCTACACAATTGCCTTTGGGTTATCTCCTTCCATTGACCCATCACAGTCCCTCTCTTTCATGAATCCTTATGGATGGCTCTTCGAAAGAGTTCCCCCAATTTCCCCACCCCTTTACCAACTACGCTAGGTGAGTCTAAATTTTGCACCACTCCTTTCTACTATGGTGCTTAGGGAAACTTTTGCACCCTAGTGATTATCCAAACTCCATTTTCTTGAACAATAACTATGGTGACTTCTATCGCGGCCACCACTCCTAGAATATTCCATGGCTTCTATTGAGCCTCTCCCCCAGGAGTCCTTCCAATGGCCCTCGTTGGTTGTCCAATGTTGTTCGGTGTACGAAGCCCAATAGAACTCGGATATGAATCGCATCAACTATAATTAATAGAAGGAGAATATAAGGCGCATACGTAGAGGAATAAAACAATCCTGTAATAAGGATCCATATCAAAGAACACTAGGGTCAAACGTAATAAGCCCCACAAATCCTATGGACTCTAGAACCTGATGCTCTGATACCATCAGCGACACCCCGCCTACTAAAATACTAGGTGGCCATACTGTGATCAAAATAAAATGTTCGTCCTATATGGATCATTCTTAGCATCACTATAATTTTTTAATTTTACTAACCACCTAATAATTTAATTAGACTAGTGCCAAATTTTATCTTTCATTAATTAACAACATGAAAAAAATAAATAATGATTAAACCATCCACATAAATCGATAACTGAATACAACACAACACAGATGAAAAATATGAATAGAGAAGACCGAATCAATTATCGGTTCAATAATAAAAATCCATAATAAACTGAAAGAATACCCTGTATACACAAGGTCAAATAAATAAACTGAATACTAAATCTGAGGGCGACATGCCCAAATGAAAAATGAAATAAAGATCCTACACTATGAATAGATGAGTGAATCATCTATAGCAAAGTCCTGCAACTTCCACATGATCTGCAACTGCGCATTCCTAGATAGAATCCTCAAACTGGGCAGCCCTATGGATGGATACCTAAAAGGTTTTGGAAAATATTTTGACACGGGTTAGAGCCCAAGTAAAACATTTTGAAATTATTTAGCAAGCAGTTAAATTGAAATAATTAAATATGCATGCACATTCTTCATATTGAAGTTAGTGTCGCAATCTCTTAAGGTATAACTCACACCTCATCTAATGTGCATGCTTAACTATTTCCTTCTAACCTTCCTAGTTATGCTACCCCATCTAACTATCCGTATCACACCTCTTTCTACCACACTACTCTAACCTGAGTACTCTTACTTTGATTATTAAGTCATATACTCATTAACTTGTTAATCGGTTCAACTATATTAAATCATATAACGTTTACACTGGTTATATAGGAAACCCCTTTTTAATCATATAACTTTCACACTAGTTACGTAAGAAACCCCTTTATAAAACATATAACTTGCACCCAGTTATTAAGAAATACGTTCATAACTATGTATTAATCTCGTATATAATTATCTACTCATTTTATGTACCTACTAGTATACTACAACATTCACACACATGTCGGGTATAATAACCATCCATTCCTGAGTAATAACTCTCCGAATGTTTTCTCTAATATGCTATCAGGTCCTAGTAATGCTCAGTCCATCCATACGACCTCAAGTCGGACTATCTCACCCCGAACTTGGGCAAAAATATCGCCAACATAGTGGAGGTAGTCATATTCCCCCCAAAAGTGAGACCAAATCATACCCAAACATCTCACCATGGAAAATAAATCAGACAATAAAATAGCAGGCGATATGACCTGGGGTGTATACTCTCCCTGCTCCTCAAGCCAGGGGATTCACTCACATCGTGCAACCTCCTATGATAGCACTATAGGGGTATGCTTTCACATAAATACCATTCACATCGATATTTATAAAGCACACAAATATATATATATATATACACTATCACACTAATCGTATACAAATATTTAATAAACTCCGGCTGATCCATGCCTAACACTCGTAGCACCAGCGTAAAAAATACCCAAATCTATATCCCAACTCGTAATTTAGTTAATCTTGCATTAATTATTTTCTTATTAAAGTAGTGCAACCAACTACAATACCGAGACTCACTCATTTGGTCCGTATCTTCACCCTTTACAATTTGTTACATGAATTCCCACTATTAAGTTTAACGACCTCATTAAATTTAGTATTTGATAAGTTATTATATATCCCTATAATAAATTAAACCAGTTACTCCATGCCTAACTCCCGTCGCACTAGCCTGAAAATATCCGAGTCAAATCCCCGACCCTTATTTAATAAATTTTACCACAATTTATTTGTATCCAAGTGGTGTCACTCATCCATAATGCCCGAAATTCCTAACTTGGTCCGTATTTTAACCTTTTAGAATTTATCACACAAATTCCCGTAAATAAATTTGATACACTTTTCAAATTTAATATTCTTTAGTACCCATCTCCTAATATCCTAGGTATTAACCTCCATTTAATTATTCTCTAATTAAATCCTTAAAAGGAAAGTCCTAAAAGAAATCCAGGAAAAAGGACGGAACTGCCAGCATTCCCCCTGTCATTCGAATGACTTTCACTGTTGTTCAAACAACTTGCAATATTATTTAATGTTGCGTTTAGCAGCAGCTTCTTCTTCCACACTCACCGGCTTCGTCCATTAACAAACTTTCAAGATTTATTTTGAACCCTAAATTTAACCCCACCATTTCCAACAATAGTTCCTCTCTTAAACAGATTCAAATCATGGATTTAGCCCCTAACCACCATCGATTTATAACATTAATAGTAAACATCTTAGTTGGGTGTTCACGATTTTCTTCCTACACCTCGTTTCCTCAAAATTTGATCCAAACTCCAAATTTAAATGATGTGGATTATTGGTCTACTAATATAATCCAGATGTCAACCCTTTTGATTCATAACACACTATTAATTTCACCTTTGATCTACGTAGATTGACCAATTCATACACACCCGTTTTCTATGCGATAGCCCCCCCAAAAACAAACATGATTTACAACCACCATGATATGAATCGTAATACTACAAATTAAATTAAAGAAAGTTTAAGTACTTGCTTGAATAAATTTGTAGGGTCTGATTTCTTTTGATGTAGACGAAGATTTGACCAAGAACACACCCTTCTTCTCGTCATTGGGCTACCCAAAGCTCTCCCAATTTATCCCTCTTTTCTCTTTTGTAAAACTAGGGTTTTATTAATCAAGTGTGTCTACCACAAACCTCCTAATGTAGCTTTTATATTTCTAATCCCTAAATTAAGCCTACTGGCCAAGCCCAAATGACTTGAACACCCCTGTGCGAGCCCGATTTTGCCTAAAAATGCCCCGAGACCCAATTGCTACCCCCGGGTACTCTTTTCTGAATATCTCGACCTATTCAGAATCACACGTGCACTCAGAATCATCATTCGAGTTACTTTACTAAAATCTCCAACCTCATCCTCAAATTACGACACATATGAATTTTAAAAATAACCCGAATTAACTAATTCTTAATTCATTAATTTAATGAAATCCACTAGATTAATTAAATCCTATCTCACCAAATTAATTAAATTTTATATTGTCGAAAATATAGGGTATTACAGTATGGTTTGATAGTGATTCTGAACCCGATATCCATTCCTTAGTACATGATGTACTAGGACTTGATAGCCGAGTATGCCTGTATCGCAGGTCTCCACCTCGGGATGTCGTATTCGTATATATTATGAGTATGGTGTTTATATATATACTTGTAATTTATTCTAGTACGTGTGCAATAATAGATAAGATGGATAGTGATATCTAAAGTAATATAAGTATGTGGGAAGTTAATAATTAATTGGTAACTTCTAATGGATAAAAGGACATGGAGATTTTATTGTATTGTATGGTCAATATAGGTGGGCATGATGAATTATTAAACGGATGAGTCTTATTTAAAACTAGTTAGGCGGGGTAATATAACTAGGTTTGTTTAGAAGTATAAGTTAGGCGTGCATAATAATTGAGAGGTGGGGATCTCAAGTGAGAGTACGAGAAGCTAACATGTATATAATATGTACTTTTAATGCATTGTAAATAATTGCTAAACACTTTCAAACTGTTTTACTTGGGCTCTGACCCATTTTAAATCCATTTTTATAAAAACATTTTAGGTGCCCGACCACAGGGATGTCAGGCTTAGGAGTTCCTTCATATTCGACATATTGCATCTACTGTGGACGTTGTAGGACCTTGGTAGTAGACGCCTCCACATTTATCTGCTCTTGTTTAGCACTTCTTTATCTCGGTCGGGCATGCCTCCCATCTCTACCTAGTGGTTATTTTCAGAGGCATTACACTTTATTTTATTTCCAGTATTGACTTTGGATTTATATTGTGGGTGGGTGTATTTAGATTTTCATCTGGAGTGCTATTCCAGGCCTATTTATTCATCTCGTTGTGTTATCATTTATTATTATATTTACCATAATGGTGAATGTGTATTATTCGTTTAAATTAATTGCATGTTAACCACAAGATTAAAATTTTGACACCGGGCCATTAAGGTATTTGTAATATAAATTGGATTTCGACAGTGATGCTAAGAATGAAACCGTTAATGATTCCTATTTAATTTAATAATGGACTGATCACTCAGTATTAGAATAGGTGGGGTGTCATATTCTCATAATATGAACTTTATAACTCAAACTATAAAGGGCCAAACCTACAGGGCAAAGACCTAGTAAACCTAAAATATTTTGTAGTATATTAACAGAAAAAAATTCATTTACAGTTAGCTTTAGGTATGGTAACATGTATATTTAATTCATGAAGTGTTGTAAGGAAAATTAGTCTAGAGTGCATGGGTGAGTCGTATGAGTGATGAATGTTTGGTTGATGCAAATTCTATTTCTAGACTGCATGCAAAATTATCCTAGGTGAACGAATGTGTCTGGTGTATCTACAATGCATGGTTATGTCGTACTAGTTCTAAATGTTTGGGTGATGCAAAATTATTCTATGGACAAATGTGTCGGGAGTGTGCACTGGTATGCCTTACAATTCATTATTAAAATGTGTATTAATTTATTAACACACACACACACACACAGAGTCCCATACATACCAAGTATACATACTACTACCACAATCCTTGTTTTAAATAGTAAAAAAAATTATTTTTCCGCTGAATTTTTTATATGCTGTTTAAACATATCAGCAGACCCATATAATAAAAATCAGCTCAAAATAACTTGTTTTGCTACTTTAAAAAAAATGGGTCAATCTTTAGGAACTTTTAAGGTGCTTAAAAACTTGTAAAAGATTAACCAATTTTTTTTAAATGGCAAAACAAGTCATTTCGAGCTGATTTTTTTATATGGGTCCCATTAAATGTTTAAACATCATATGTAAAAATTTAGCAAAAAAATATTTTTTTACTATTTAAAAAAAAAATCAGTATGTGTACTTGGTATGTATTGGAGCCTGTTTTTTTTATGTGTGTGTGTGTGTGTTTATAGTTTATGAAGCGATGAAATAAGAAAACATAGAGGTTAGGGTTTGATTAGGGTTTGGGTATATTAAACCCATAACTATTGGGGATTTGGACTCGCATTAGGTATACTATTATTATGTGATATCATATGTTAGCACTATGTTATGTATGATTTTGTATTATAAATTATGAGGTTTAGTTATTCGGTGGGACCTTACCATTGAGGTCGGGTGTGATACCACACGCATTGGCTTACATTTCTATACGTAGATATTAAGGTATAATTAATAGAATATGAGTTTAGTAACAAGAGTGTATCTCTCTCTCTCTCTCTCTCTCTCTCTCTCTATATATATATATATATATATATCTGTGTGTGTGTGTGTGTGTGTGCGCGCGCGCGGATGTTTAGTTCGGTTGTAAGTTAAAAGTAAGTATGACAACTAACAATGCATACATGTTTAGTATTGGGGGAGGTTTAACATTTGGACTTGTGTGCTTACATGGTTATGAATATATTGGTATATTACACTTATATACGCGTATAGGTTTACACGGGACTCAGTTACGGATATGGGACTAATTTGGAAATACATCGGTATAATACCATGTGGTTAATTGGATGATACAAGAACCATGTTAGTACTATATGGTATTAGATATTATACTATTTGAGATTATGGGTATTTCCCTAGAGAGTCTCTTACCATTTTCTTTAGCAATCAATTCAGTCAGTAAAAATGTATTAGAGGGGTTTCTTATTTGGATTTCGTTCACAAGAAATCCCACGCATGGAGTATTTTTCGATCGGGAGTTGGGAGAATTTTGGTATGAGATCCTTAGGACCTACCTGATGATGGATAATTTATTTTTTATGTGATTTTATAGTGATACGTTAAGTCTTGGGCCAACGGATCCTAACGAGTGACTAAGTTAAGAGGAAGTGCACTTTGGGGGTTCCTCATTTTAATGTCATTTATGATAAATACCACACACATAGCTAAGAATAGTTGGGAGTTAAGATATGGTTGGGACTCTGAGTCTTGGTTTTTACTTCATGTTTTTCTTCTGTGGAAAGGTGCCCTTAGTACGGTAAGGTCTGCATTGGGTATGATTAATTAGAATTGTATTAGGTTAGAGGAGACGTGAGGTATCGTTTGTATGGGTGTCGACGGGTGATATCATAGGACATAAATGGGTCACATTTAAATTATTGAGTAATATAGGTCAAAATACATTTTGTAGGTATTTTTAAAAAATCCACAAAAACTGCTAAAAATACATTATTTATAAGGGTCTGCGCCAGCAGTTTTTGTGGATCTTTTAAAAATAGCTACAAAATGTATTTTGACCTAATTTTTAGCATATAAGTTGATTGTAAGGTTAATTTGAAGGGAAAAAATATAAAATTTGAAAAAAAAGTTTTCTAGGGCCTATAATTAGGTGTGATGTACAGTGTGATGTATAGTGCATGATGTAGGTGAGCCTTCCTCTCTCTCTCTTTCTCTCTCTCTCTCTCTCTCTCTCTATATATATATATATATATATATATATATATATATATATATTTCTTATAACTTTCAGGCTCTGACCCAAATCTATAAAACATTTTTCCCCAGGTATTATTATTGTTATACATGAGTAGTAGTAGGACTGAACAATCAAACTTATTTTTATTAGAGATCAAATTCATCTTCCTTAGAGTAGGTGTTACTATTTTATTTTAGTTGGCATTCTTGTTTTTATATTCAGGAGTTTTTTATTAACAAATCTGGTTCCAGTTCAGTTACTTTTCAATTTGAGAATTTTATGTAATGGGGACTTAATATAGTGGTGGATTTAGTTTTAATGGAGAGTTTTATTTTATCGCAACTTCGGTATTTATATTGTTGTCCATTATTACTATTATATCATGGATAGTTTTTATTTACTGCCATTTCTAATTATCTTTAATGCTGAGAATGATATAAATTGCATAGGGTGCCCTATCTTCAGCGTGTCATCTTGATCAATTGGATGTGGAAAATGGGAGTGCTATAATTGGTATTAGATCATCCCAGATTCTAGTGTCCTTAGGATCTATGTTGCGCTCGTTGGATTTTTCGTGTTGCGTTCTTTGATATTAGAGCCCTGGGTGATTTTGATTCATTATTAGTGATCAATATCTTATATGAATCACCTTGTTTTCATTCAAATGTCGAGAGAGGATGAATAACTTCTACTAGGACTGCCATCTGAGAGACTGAGCCAGATCATCATCCACCATAGCAGGCACCAAAAGCAAAACTAGTTGACATGGATGCCATCATTTATGAGGCACTCACAACTAGGATACCATCCATTTTCCAGCACTTTAACACACCCAGTAACCACAGTGGTAATTGTTTGTGCTTACCCAACTACAATTGTCTTCCTGGGACAGGGCACATGGTTTTTTTCTAAAGGTCACCCGCCAGAGTTTTTGGGGACCACGGATGTTTCAGTGGCTTACCAATGGAGGAAACATATTCATAGGTACTTGAGGATGAGAAAGTGCACAGAGATTTATAGGCAGATGATTTCCATCTTTAACTTAGCGGGGGAGACATTACAGTTGTGACGACCCGGATATAATTATGATAAACCATGTTTAAATTATGCTTACCGTATGGGATGGGGATAATGTGTTATTATTTTTAGTCTAATTCTACCTTTATAACTTATGAAATACTGAATTAGTCACAAACACAAATTTGTGAATTCTTTGGTAGGAATGTTCAAGTTCGGGACTAGTTTTGGCCACTATAATATGATAATTGACTCGACGTGAAAACTAGATAGTTGTAGATATATGAGTTAAGTTTGAACACAACAAATGATGTGTAAAACAAAGGTCCGAGGAAGGAGTTATGCTGAAATTACGAATAGGGGTAAAGTAGTCATTTAGCTTTAAAGGATATTTTGTCTTATATGGTGACACATGTCATATTTTGATTGGACCAAGGGGAAATGATTTATGCCGACTTTAAAACCTTGAAATAACCTCCTCCTTCAGCCAAAATCAGGAAGGAGAGAGTTTGGCTTGAGGAGAGAGAATCGGGAAGCTCGGGAAGTAGAAAGTGAGGAGAAAAATTGAGAAAAATCCGTAGGAAATTACGAAAAAGTCCCTAAGGGAAGAAGAACTGGTGGAACAAGTGCCAAACAAAGGCATGGGAAAAACACATGAAGTGGCAAAGGTGAGTGTACTCACTGGAAAGAGATGTATTATACATGGTTATGGAGATTATTTGAATATCATTCACGGGTAAGATGTATTACACATGGTTATGGACATTATCTGAATATCACTCACGTGTAAGATGTATTACATATGGTTATGGATACGATCTGAATATCACTCATTGGTAAGATGTATTAGACATGGTTATGGATATGATCTGGATATCACGCATTGGTAAGATGTATTATAAATGGTTACAGATATAATCAATAATATTGAATATTAATTTGTTCATTTCAGTTTACCGAAATGGGAGGTTAGACCCCGACCCGGAATGGGGGAGATTTTTCTATTAAAGAAAAGGGGTTACCCCTCGACCACGAATGGGGGAGAATTTTATTATTGCAGACAGGATATGTGAGTCATGATTCGGATAAATTGGTCACTCTTTATGAATGAGCTGGATAAGAATATGATTGGTCATTCTTTATGAATGAGCCGGATAAGTATATAATTGGTAATTCCTTATGAATGAGCCGAATAAGTATATAATTGGTAATTCTTTATGAATGGGACGGATATATATATAATTGGTAATTCTTATGAATGGGTCGGATAAGTATGCATATATCATCACGGGGATATGATTTATTGCAGTTAATTTTATGCAATAGTGTAATAGTGATATATTTGCTGAGCTATTTTGCTCATGGGTCCTATGTTTATATTTTTCAGGTATTGTGATATCACTGCCAACATGAGTGAGATATTTGGTCGGATGGCACAACTTGGTATGCCACAACGTCAGTGAGCTGTTGAGTAGAAACGAATGGTTTGTTTTCCGTGGGTGAACTACTTAAAGGAATTGACATTTGTGATTGTCACAACACTGTTGATTTTCCACAATGTAAGTTAGTGTAATGAAATTATGGCTTTGGTTTTGGTATGTTTGGTTGGGAGATTTTGTAAGCTATTTGGTACCATGCTCAAATGGTAGGCTACGAGTATATACAAAGCTTTTTTATTTGGACTATTCGTCTAACATATGAGTTTTTATTCAGTGTTGAGATCTAGGCTCCAACAACATATCATTTGTTTGCTTTTCTTTGTGATATGAGATGGGACCTGGGCCATTTTTGAGAATGAAATTCCATTATTAGGGGGAAGAATTTAATACAATGTATTTTTAGGGAATTAAATAAATAATTATTTGTTAATTTATGAATATTTACTCAACTGAATTAACGGGTAATTTATTGAATTTAAATGATTTGGGAGACTTCATAAGATATTGGGTCCAACGCTTAAACAGTAGGCTACAAGTATATATGGATTTTTTTTGTTTAGATTATTCGTCTGACGTATGAGTTTCTATGGAGTTTTGGGATCCGGGGTCAAACAGCTTATCGCTTCTCTACTTTTTGTTTGTGATATGCGATAGGAATTGGGCAAATTTTAAGAACACAATTCCATTATTAGGGGAGAGAATATAATACCTTGTATTTTTTTAGAATTAAATAAATGATTATTTATTTAATTATGAATATTTACTCGAGTGAATTAATGGGTAATTTACTGGATTTAAATGATTTACATTATTAACGAAAATTTTAAAATGATATTTAAAAAAAATATGCAAACAACCGACAAATTAGATTAACACGATTGTAATTAATTTAATTTTGTGTGTTGATTTGGTTGGGCTAGGATAAAAGGAGTAAAGCGGCTCGAAATAGTATTTTTAATGTAGCAAATTAGGTCACACGGGTAGGTACATATTTGGCCCAAGTTTTAAGAGTATTGGTTTAGGTTTTCGGCTTGTTTAGGGGTCCAAAAGTGGGTCATCATGAACCTTCAGGATTAGGGTTATAAATAGGTCATTAGATATCATAATATATAATAAGATAAAAATCGAGCAATAAAGCGTAACTTTGGGAGAAGGGGAAGAACACACAAAAAGGCTTTATCAAAGATCAATCCTCAGTAATTTCAAAAAATATTATGTTGCTTATCGTGTTTATGTGATCTACTTATGATTTCATCATTGAATATGATTCAATTGGGTAGCATCATGCTTTAGGATTAAAATTTAATATTGATTAATACGAATTAAAGATGATGTTTTTGTAATTAAGGTGGAATATAAAATTGAGGATTTAAAATATTGACATAAATTTGAACCCCTAATTGTGTTAGAATCATTTTAATTCTTATAGAAATATGTTAGAAACATTAGTCATTAATATGTATGGAGGAAGGGTCTTGGTTGTTATTTAGAGGGTGTAGGGTGATTTTTGGGTCGTACAGCTGCCATTGATGAACTGCGGATACCAAACTCAAAGGTTGATCCGACCTAAGATCAGATCGATCTGGTTTGGAGGAGGATCGATCCGGCCTGGTAGACTTTGCGATTTTCAGTCATTTGAGGAATTTTTAAAGTTGTTTACATGATATCCTATGTGTTCACTATGTTATGTATTATACATTATGAGGTTTGGTTATTCAATGAGACCCTACAATTGAGGTCAGGTTAATACAAGTATGATTTTTAGTATACTGTTCGGTCGGGTAATTACACGCATTGTCTTATCTTTATGTAACTATATATTGGAGTATAATTATTAGAATATGGGTTTAGTTATATATATATATATATATATATATATATATATATATATATATATATATATATATATATATATATCAACTAGGCTACAGTGTGGCCCACACTTAAGGTCCAAAGTTGTGGACCAATTATGAAAAAATAGTAAAACAATATTTTTGACTTAATTTTATGTGTGCGGTACTAAATCATTTCATGGAACCCTTCTAAAAATATCATCACAAAATGAATTTCTTTTCTACATTAAAATAATCGGTCAAGTTCCCTGAAATGTTTAAATACCACACAAACAAATAGAGTCGATTTTTTTTTACTATTTTTTCAAAATTAGTCCCCAAGTTTGGACCTCACAGGAGCCTAATGATATATATATATATATATGTGTGTGTGTGTGTGTGTGTGTGTGTGTGTGTCTTAAGTTCGTCTGTGTGGACAATGTAAGTATGATAATGTTAAATGCCAAGGTGTTAAGTATCAATGGGCGGTTTAACATTTGGGCTTGTGTGCTTTGATGGTTACGTATATAATGGTACATTTTACTTGTATACTCATATATGTATACATGTAAATTGGTTACGGCTATGAGGATAACTTTTAAATACGTTTATATATGTAAAATATAATTAGGGAGGTGTACATATTAAGTTTTTTTTTTAAATGCACCATTAATGGGTTAATCTTAATTAATGAATAATGATTAAGAATATATATTTTTAGCATATTTTGTATGTTTAAAGGTGGGGTCTGATTTAGTGTATCACTAGGCCATATGATGGTTATGGTTTGGTCTATCTGCGTGAATGATAGGACGATATGAGTTGAGTACATACTCTTTGTTTGGTCGGTCCAAGGTTAGTTGATTACTTTGGGATGTCATAATATATGTATATTGTATTATGGACATGTTCATTGGATTGTGTACCGTGTGGTATAGGGTATTTATTGTGACAACCAGCGATCCGAGATAAGGGGTGGCCAGTCCGATACTCAAACATAACAGGAATCATGGATGGATATCATTCTCAGCGTCAATAAAATAGACTGAGTATACGGGAAAACCACCCAATAAATCAGAAAACGAGTTGCCAAAAAGTTTAGAAATTTAAAACCAGTTAAGAAAATTAAATTTAAACAACCCAATCAGATAAGCAAGTGGAATTCGATAAGAACATATATATAATACACTAAAACGAATGTATATAAAAGGACCGAATAGGCTGTCGGTCCACATCTACATACAACGAAGTACAACAATTTAATATCTTATGTAAAGATTCATTAAACAAGTACAAATGTTTGGGCCACACGCCCGAGTGAAAAGACCTGATCATATGTAGAATAACAAGAAGAAAACGTCTAATTCAAGGTCCTGTAATAACCCGCATAATCTTATAGTTTGTTGAACGCAAAGGAATGGGAACATCAAAACGGGCATCCTTGCGGGGGAGCACCTGAGCGGATACAATCATATATCCAACAAGGAAAGTAAACCGGTCAGGGTCGGGTTCTATATGATCACCAGAAGAAATAAAAAGCATGATAGAAATGAACAGTTACGCATAAATGATAAGGATGATAATATGGCATGAAATCTAGCATGTTAAACTTACATTACAATTTAAGGAAATTTAACTAAATGATGAAATGAAATGTCATTTACATAAAAGGAAGAAAAGTAAATAACTTAAATTTAAGACCTTTCTTCATTTATCCAATTTCCATTATCTTTAATATTCCTTAATAGGAATAAAACCATTTATTAACTTCCATAGTTAATTATCTTTCCATTCCTTAATAGGAATATCATTAATATCAAGTGCTCTTTATGGCACATTAATCTCAATCCCGTGCACTTTATGGCACGTATCCATGCTCTTTATGTCATATACCCATCAAGTCCCACTTGATGCAGAAAAGTTATATTCTCATACATATAATAATTCTAAGACCGCCCCTCCGAGTTTCCCCAGTGGGCGCGCCCCTAAAGGACCATCATCTCCCATAGCCTATCTATACAAGACAACCTGGGCACCTATCGATACGTTGGGAAGCGACCATATGCCTGCGGGAGAGTCAGGAACACACCCAGAATCCCCTCACCAGCGTAAAAACCATATAAAAACCCCGTATATGGCCTAGGACTATATCCACCCTGCATTCATTAGCCAGGGGGCATCACCAAGCGCGCGAACTTCCCTTATGATGTCATTTAGAGAGGTGTGTATCAGTAAATTAACATTTACATATTAAATCTCATTTTCATTTTCAATTACCATACCAAAATTCCATTTCCATTATCCATGTGTTTGGTTCTCTTTTATTCGAACCTATCATCATTAAACAACTGGGTTGATTTTTATTTGAACCGATCATCTTTAACACAGTGTAGGTTCATTTTAGTTGAACCTATCCTCATTAACATTTGGGTTCATTTTATTCGAACCTATTCTCATCGAATATCGACATTAATATTCCTCAAATTACAAGACCCGACTAAATCTCCAAATGATCATTATGATCCTACAAATCCCCAAGGTTCATAAAATTTTGATAAGCCCTTAAGTCTCCAACTTATCATTTGGAATTTTGACTAACTACACCCTCCAACTTATCATTTGGAATTTTTATAACTCATTTTACTTATGGTTTCATATTAAACCAAAATGTCATTTTATATCTTATTACACCATAAATCACCACATGGATATTTTTACCTACTCATCAGGTAATCATACAACCTTTCAGTAAATATTAACCTTTTTCATATTAAATTAGTATTTACTCAACATCCATCATTTTAAAATTAATTACTACATATAGTAAAGAAATATAAAATATGTTATCAAACGTGAGGGTTGTTACATTTATGAGTTGGGTTATTACTCCTTCGTACTTAATGTAAATATATAAGTTACGTTAACATTCCGTGATTAATCAAATTATACATGAGTTACGGTTGTGGTCTATGGTATCGCATACGATGTTATTTGAGTTTATTATTATTTTCCTAGGGATTCTATTACCGGTGTCTCGGCCAAGTGATTCGACTAGACAAAAATACATTGGGAAGTTACTTGTTTAGATTTCATTCGCGAGATGTCCCAGACATGGATTCTAGTTCGGACGGGAGCTTTTGGTGTGATATCTTTATGACCTACCTTGGTGATAGATCATTGGTTTATGATATGATTATTATAGTGATATATTAAGTCTTTGGCCAATGGATTTTAACGTGTGACTGATATAAGTAGAAGTTTATGGAAGGTTCATTTTTTAGTTTAATTTATGAGACATTACATTCAAGGAGCTTAGTAAGGTTGGGGGTTGAGAGACGGTGGGGCACTAGGACTCCTGGTTTTTACTTTATGTTTTACTTACGTGGAAAAGTATTTTTAGTATGGTAAGGTATGAATTGTGTATAATTAGTTAGAACATTATCAGATTAGAGGAAAGGTGAGGTATGGTTTGCATGAGTGCCAACGGATGACGACTTAGGGTATAAATTTGTCACACTTAATACCGTTATTCATCGTATATATTTCTTGCAATTTTCATTCTTTGACCTAAATCAATTTAAAAAACAAATCAACCCAGGTATTATTATTGATATATAGGAGCAACAAGGTTGAGTTGTTGGAAATTTAGTGATTGGAGATCCAATTATTCTTCCTTATAGTGGGAGTTATTATTTCATTTCAGTTGGCATTCTAGTTTTTGTATTCAAGAGTCTATTTCTGAACCGAGGTGGTTCGAGTTCAGTTACTATTCAATTTGAGACTTTTGTATTATGGAGACTAATTGTAGTGATGTATTCAGTTTATTGGAGAGGTTTATTTTATCGCAACTCAGTTATTTATATTACTGTTCATTATTATTGTTATGATTTCATAGATGTTTTTAGTTAGAGTCATTTTTATTTATCATTGATGTTGAATACGATACAAATTGCATACCATGCCCTATATTCGGCATGTTAGCTTGATAAACTACACGTGGAAAATATGCGTGCTACAAAAGTACAAGTTTTAAGGATTTAAAATATTTTAATTAGGAGATTTGAATAACAAGTAGATCCATAACTTAGAAGGAGTGAGATATTTTTTACCAATCATGTTGTGTGTTTTACCCATGTCTACTTCGAAGAATGCAAATGAAATAGGCACATTGTTGTATAAATAAAAAGTTGCCTTTGTTAAACATTCCATTTTGCCTCCACATTAAAGCCACGACCATGCCATTGCTCTATAAATAATGTAAAACCTTATCACTATCCTAATTATAAAAATACAAATATGGATAAAATGGTGAAAGAACTACTCATCTCAGCATGAATTCAGCCAAGCACCATTCTCATATCCTTGTCGGTGTTGCTAGTTTGAAAGTCAAATTGTGGATGGAAATTTAATGGTGAGTAGAGAGATATAAACAACATTAAAGTGAAATATAATGGTTTTATTCCCATTATTGATGACTTATATGCAATGTTTTGAATCGCGGTTGCGCAGGGTTTCGCGTTCTGGCTCCGAAGTAGCGTCGCGCAAGTAATTCATGCATTCCCTCTTTTTAATTAAAAAACTTATAAATAAAAAAATAACATTTTAAAATGAAATTTGTAAGAAAGTACCATTTTAAACTAAAATTGGCAAAAAAAGTTATAATTGAAATTGATTTTTTTATTTTTTTCTAAAGTTACTTTTTAAATTGATGATTAAAAAAATAATAATAATAACATTTTAAATAGAATTCTGAAAATAAGTAACATTCAAAGCTAAAAATAATAAAATAAATAAAATTCTAATATGAAATTTGTAAAATAAGTAAAGTTTAAACTTAAAATTATAATATAATAACATTTTAAACATAAATTTATAAAACAAGTAGTATTTTAAATTGAAAAATATAATAATAATAATAATAATAATAATAATAATAATAATAATAATAATAATAATAATAATAATAATAATAATAATAATAATAATAATAATAATAATAATAATAATAATAATAATAATAATAATAACAACAACAACATTTTAAACACAAATTGGAAAAATAAGTAACATTTAAAGTTGAAAATTATATACTAAATGACAATTTAAATAGATATTTATGACACATGTAGCATTTTAAACTGACAATTATTATTAAAAAATATATTTTGAACTGAGATTTGAAAAATTAGTAACATTTAAAACTGAAAATTATAAAATAAAAAACATTATTCACTGAAAAATGTAAAATAAGTAAACCGAGATTTTGGAATAGAAAATATTAAATAAATGTAACCTTTTAAGCTAAACTTTTTAAAATAAGTAAATAACATCATTCAGACCTTCGTAAATAAGTAAATTGAGGGTTTGGAACAAAACATATCTCACCCAAACAAAGTCCGTATGTGAAATAGGGTAACACTTTTTCCCCCTCTTTAATTAAACTGAGATTTTAAAAAACATGAATAGCGTTCCTGTTGCGCCAAATAGCGTACAATAGCGCACAATAGCGCACGCTTTTTGAGCATCCCTTAATACATTGACCGAAATGTTGCGTTTTTAGCCCGCAAAACGCAATAGCACGCTTTTTAAAACATTGCTTATATGGTGCTAAGTTTTTCTCAAAGCTTGATTTGTGCTTGGGTCACCACCATATTCGAGTTAAACAAGATGATATTCACAAGACAACATTTTGTACTCACAAATTTCTTGTTATTCCAATCAGCTTCAACAATACACCTTCAACTTTTTAGAGTCCCATAAACAACTTTTTTCGACCACATCTCGGGGAATTTATTTTGGTCCTTTTCGACGATATCTTAATTTATAGCCAAAGTTAGGAGGAGGACCTGCGACATTTACAAATTGTCTTGGAAATTTTATTTACTAATAAACTTTTTTTTAAATAATAAAAAAATGTCAATTTTGATTTTTGCAGGTTGATTACATTGGGCATTTAATTTTAGAGGATGGAGTTGCTATTGATCCATCCAAAATAAAAAGAATAATGGAATGGTCCATCCCGTAACCACTCAAATCCTTGCATGGATTCCTCATATGGAAATATATAACCTAAAAATCATCTACGGGTCTGGAAACTTTGTTGTACCTTTAACTCGTCTTCTTACAAAAGATAGGTTTCATTGGGCCTCAGAAGCATATTCAAGACTTGGAGAGTTCTTTTATAAACCAACCTCTAAAAAACTAGCACACACCCCTATATGGTTTTAAATAAGATAATCCACCTTTGTCCAGTATCCAGTACTAACATCTTGCTAACTACTCTTCTCCACAACCACTTCATATAATCACCAGGGATGTGCCAAACTCTCCCAGCTGACTGAGAGGGACGGGTCGACGAACGTCGATTCTCCCATAAAGAGCCAAGCCATGTGCGTAGATGCTCTGTCAAATCTTCTATCGGAAAGAAGTCTAGTGTCTGAGGTGGCACGATCTTCTCCCAGCCAAATTAATACAGAAGGTGCCAAGGGAAATAAAAATAGGTCTGTTTGAGACCAACCAACCGAACATATGGGTATTCCCCCAGTTCCAGAATAGGCAGCAGTTGTCCCCACCAAGGTACTGACCAGTACAGATTTAGAGCCCCATACTCCATGATGCAGTTATCACGGCTCTCAATATCCAGACCAACACTCATGAAATGGCATGAAAAAAAGTTGGGTACAGCCGATAAAGGGTATTCCGGAGGAGTCACCAGGCGGAATCTTTTAGACAACCACATAAACAGCTTCACAGGGCTACCCCTCAGAAAGTCAAAACGACCTTATCGCCAGGCATCTAATCCATTCAAAGTCTCCTCCAGTATCACCACCGCAGGATTACGATGGTAGGACATCCATGAAGTAATAGCTGCAAGTTGTGGGTCCACCATCAGCTCCCCGATCACCAGTAGTAATTTTGAAACTAAGCCTAGAACGACATCTTCGGCATATCCAGCATCACCAACCTCCTGCAAATGCACGGACCGCAACACCACCGAAAGAGAAATCATACCTCCAACCACTAGTGATCTGTCCATCGAGGATGAAACACAAAGAAGTCCGAACAACAACTCCCGGGGAGAACGAGAAAACTCAGGCAGAGCCACAACAACGCCGGCAATTATCCCCAACATGGTAGAAAATTCCTCGTAGGTCAGACAGACTTCTTCCAAGCCAAAGCGGAATACATCGTATTCGGGGTACTAGAATTGTACCGCATCCATCAGCATGTTCCATTATATGGGCCGATTACGCCGTAAAGAAACTTGATGCTTATTGTAGGCATCGTAGTCAACGTTATAGGAGCACATCGCCTCCAAAGTCTAGAGGTAGTTGGCAAACACAACACTACCAGGGAGAGCCATCTCACAGAATAAGAAAGTAGGAATGTGAAGGTGTGAGGAAAACACTCCACCCTTAACCCTCTTTTATACTTAAAACCCCCCACAAAAGACATAACCCCTGTAGAAATTCGAGGAAATCCTGCCCCACAAGGTACCATAGGCTGAAGAGGGTACCAATCAAAGCTTTGAATTAATGGGACTGGACTGACTTGCCGATAGGCCGAACAAAGTGCTCACCGATCGACAAACTCCTACTTTTGGAAATTTCCCGTTTTCATCTTTTGTCAAAATTCATAAAACTCAACAAAAATAAATTGATATTCTCAACAGAATTTCAAAAATTCCCCTTTCCAGCTTTATATAAATTCTCATAAAACTTTCCTTCAAATCCCAAAAATATTTCTTTTTACGGTCTAAGTAGCAAAGTAAAAAGCGCATGCGCGTCATTCATTGATCATCAATAGAAGATAATAAGAAACTTCATTACATTGCATAGATATTTTTTCTGCATTACATCAATTTTGAAGGAAAATAAAGAAAAGAAAAAAAAACGGGACTCAGCCCGAACCCACATTATCTCTCTCTCACTTGCCCTTTCACCTCTCTCTCCTAAGAGCTTCCACCCATGCAACACGCTCTCTTTACCTACGACGAGATGACGCACCACTGTTACCTGAACCAGACTCCTCCCCGTATGAGGCAGACGGCACCAAGTAAGAAAAAACAGGAACTACATATCGAATATGGGCAGTTGCTGAAGATATCCAGTCACTAATATCCCTCAGCGAAGTGGTGGACACTCCGACGTGCTACAAGAAAAGGCAGAATCAGTGTCAAGCAGAAAAGATCAAAAGAAACCAAAGGAGAAGAACATAAAAGATACACCTTGGGACGAAGAACCTCCTGGTTCTAGCCCAACTCCTCCGAGTCCATCGCATGAGGACGATGAAACATAGGCACCATCCCTCCATCAGCCCGCCGGATATTGTATGAAGGATTATGCAACCTCACAAAGGGAACCTCCGAAGTCGCCCCCGCCGGAGATGTCGACGGACCGCCACCGTTGTGGGAGGACCCCACCGGTCGACTCGAACCCGTAGGAGGGAAGGGCAGTGCATCATATATGCTGGGTGCCATCAGCCAGCTCATCATAAAGTACATATAATCATATGGCACAGCCGTATTGGTGTATTGCACGTAGGACTCACCAATCATAACTGTGATCCTCGCATCCTCTGACAGCAGCCGCTCCCGACTCATAGGCATAAGGGGCCTCACATGTGGCACCAGCACCTCCTCCTCAGCAATCTGTCGTACCACCCTCTCCCCAAGATAACAAGAGTGGCCAAAATCATGCGCCAGCAAATGCCGCATCAGCGCATTCACCCCAGCCAACCCCGTGTCCTGAACGGTCGTCCCCCAGCGATAAAAAGTCACCTAAAAAATCCCTAGCAGATATGAGTCAAAAACAGAGTCGAAGCACAAATAAACTAGGACTGAAGAAGAAAAAAGTCCTACCCTATCACTTGTCAGGCCATTCAAGACCTGACGCACCGTCTCTAGAGAGAGAGACCTCCTCGACTGCCGATTGGCCTTGCGCCATCGATACAACCGGCAAAAGTCCCCAACAGTCTCGTCCTTCAAAGCGATCAGCTGGGTATTACGCCCAATCACCTCATAGAACCAGGTATACCAAAGAAAAGAAATCCACAATCAAAAGAGGTGCATAAGGAAAATGCGAATGCATGAAAGGAAAATCCTCAAATTCATGAATACCACAAGAAAATACATGGCTCCATTGAAAGTTGTGACAACCCGCCTAATAAAATTTCGGGCGATCACTCCTATATTAAATTAAAATAGGAGTCGCCTGTGGATCATTCTCAGCATCACTGTCAAAAACCAATTTAATTACTAATAACCTATTAGGCTTGCGTCAAAATTTTACTTAACTACTCTTTTTAAACAACTACACAATTATAACATCCACACAGTTTATATAAATGAAATTGGAAAGAGATAAAATAATCGAACACTCGGTTCAAATATGATACAACCAAATCGAAGCCGCATAAAAGGCGGTAAAAGAATAAATAGCAACAGTTGGGTTATCAGCCCGAATGTATATACAACACCTCCTATCTATATTACAAGGATAGAAGCATCTATTGAAAACCTGCATGCATTCACAGCTGCTGCAGCAGACACCTAACTCGAAAGTATCATCATCCAAGCGTCCCTGTGTCTGGACACCTATATATATATAATATATAACAAGAGAGGAAAAATATGGAAACGGGTCAGAGCACGAGTTGTGAAAATATTTATCAAGTGCATAAATGCTTTATTTAGAAAAAAAGTTTTTTATCTCATATTTAAATTGGTATCGCACTCCAATGAGATACCCCTCACCCTTCTTCTAATAGTGCACGCCTAACGCACTCATCTAAAACATCCTAGTTAAGCTACCCTCCAAACTAATCTAATCCATCACCTCAAGCTATAGAAATCCTAAACACGCCAAGTACTAAGGGCTCAACTTCTCCCTAATCTCAACGCTATGCCACATTCGTGCGTGGGGTGTCTCGCAAAGCGAAATCCAAACAAGGAACCCCCCCGATACACTACTACTTGGCAAGGTCGATCGTCAAGATCCATTAGACCCTTAGCACAAAATGAATATATAAATATACTTATTTAATAATATACATATTATACTCGTTCTCATATACATCTTACAATATACATCCGAATAATATCTCCCGGACTGAGGTTTACTCTATATTTATTTTTATAATGCACATCCGGATATAATCTCCTGGATTGAGAATCTATCCTTTTTCATTTTTATCTCTTTACTCTATAGAGATATATATTAACTTGTTTTCATACACAAGTAATATACTATACACAAAAGTATAATAACCATCCCACCAAGTTATCACTCGAGGATGCGGTCTCTCAATGCTATCATCTTCTAGAGCCCGACTCACGTAGCATACTGGGGACCACCGGTAGGACTAAATGACACCTACTTCTTGGTCAAAAATATCACATTGTCGGTCATAGTTCCTAATCGACAATGAGACAAAACATTCCCAACACGTCTCATCCCAAAAATGTATATCACATAATGTTACAATAGACGACTATGACCTGGGGAATATCCGCACTCTGCTCCTCGAGCCAGGGTGCTCACCCTCATCGCGCAACTTCCCAATGATAGCATTAGAGGGGGTATGCTTCACATATATATATATATATACCATCACATATAGATATATATCTATACATATCCGTATCATATAATATATATACTTTATTCACATAGTATATATATAATCCACATAATTTCTTAAACAAATATAAATGGCCATAAATGCCAATCACACATCGGATGACCCTCAATCCCAAATATTCTCACCAATAATAGCATTTAAGTATTCGCACACTCACGATACTAAACCCAAAATTATTCACTCACGGGATAATTAACTTGTACGCTATTCGCGCTTAAGGATTTTCACACATCTAATCCCAAAGATATAAATCCCTAGAAATCGCGTCCTAGGATTTACTCAGATGTATTCAGCTCACATACATTCAAATATTTAAATACCTATGCTCGAAGGTTAAAGAACTCTTTCTCTCAAAAGGTGTTCGTTCTGAACTTTGACTATGTCCGTTCCCCAGATTATGCCCTACACAAATCCAAGGCATTCTCTTTCATCTAAAGGTTTACTTACCCTTAAAACCATCATTTAGGTGTCTCAATATCATAACTAGGATCCCCCATATAAAACCCTAAATTGTAATTTAACTCCCCATACTCTTAAGGGAAGAAAACTTCTGAATATGACCAAAGCGAATCGATTCGCCCTAATTGCGAATTGATTTGGGTAGGCGAATCGATTCGGCCACCAATCCAAGTCGACTCGGAAAGTGTTCTGCAAGAAGGTCCTTAATGGACAATCGATTTGGTCTAAATTTGAATTGATTCGGCCCAAGGCAGCCTTAAAGATCCCCTTAGGTGAATTGATTCGGCATGTTCGAGGGGCACTGTTTGGGCGACTTCTCAATCTCCAAAATTCCCAAATATCAACTCAACCTCCATTTGTGTGGTTTATAATCTCAACCAACAACTCTGTAATCATCCTAACACTGATTTCTTTTCTCCTAATGTCAAATTTGATTTCTAAATAAAGATTTCGATCTTGGGCTGCCTTCCGTAGAAAAATCATCAAAAATCCAAAAAAAATTAGAAAAATACGCGGTCGACACCCACGTAACCGTATCAAAAAGATCTACAAATTTTATGTTTTTTCCGAGAGCCGAATCAATTTGCATCAGGGACGAATCGATTCTAAAAGACCCTTGCCTTACTATTCATCATCATTTCCAAGAATCCCAAACCTCCATTAATACACTTCTAAGCTATTTATCTCTTCTCCCACCAACATATAACTACACCTAACTATATATACACAAAGAAAATAGGTTCTAATTATCCTACAATCAATAATCAACAACTAAATTCATGTAATTCCTAAGTTTCTCCAATTTGATATTTTTCGGGGTTTACCACTTAAACTTTCGCCCGTTTGACCCACGAAAACCCAACCCAAAATCTTTAGGGTTTTTTATTACCATATATGATATGAGATTTATGCTCAAAATTAAATAAAGCAAGTAAACACGTGCCTCGTGGATAAAATCCAACGATCCCGAGTCGAATCCCACGGAGGTTGGCTGGAATCTCCCTTTTTCTTCTCCCTTTCTTCCTCTCTCTCTTCTCCTATTTCCTTTCTCTCTTTTCCTTCTTTTTGTTTCCCCCTCCCATGCCTTATATAGTGAGAAATGAGGGTTTATCCCTTTAAACCCAAAAGTGACTCGTTTACTCAATTATGAGTTCCTAATAGCCCAAAAATTCCAGAAACTCAATTTCGACACCCGGACACTCAATTCTGACTATCTCGACCATTCTGAGACTCATTGCGCACTCAAAATCTCCATCCGAGGCACTTGGCCACAACTCACTAATTTAACCCAATACATCTCAATGCGGGTGTTCCCATTAAAACATTATCCTCTACCGCTTTACCCAGCGGCGACATATTATTAAAATTCTCCAGTTCATTTAATTAATCCCAAATGTAAATATAACACCCATCGAAAATCATTAAATCCTTGAAAACCTCAAAAATTACAATTCACGATAATTTCTTAAATTCCCAATTTGCGGTTAATTATTAAATTTAATTCTCCATAAAAGTGCAGGTTATTACATACTTCCCCCCTTACAACAGAATTTCATCCTCGAAATTTAGATATAACCAGTACTACCAACATTAACCTAGGATCGTGAATCACTCCACATCCTAATAGCTCAAAGTGGAATGGTACTACCTAACAACTCTTAACCGTGCTCAATAAGCACTCACCTCTAACAATGTTTATACTATACTATACTACCATCTCGGCATACTCTTAAACTCTATATACTACGCCACTTCTATATCAGGAGGTATATAAAACCAAATCATTATGGTGCCCATACACCCGTGCCTCTCCGCACAACTATCACCAACGTCTGACACGTACATACTTTCTAAACAATAGTCCTTATTTCCTCGGCGTAATACTCATACATGGGTTTTCCCAACCCGCGAAATTCAATTCTTCTTAAGGTTAATGAACCAATCTTTCTATATCGGCGCCACTAACTCCACTGGATTCACTGCCCAAAAATTCTAAGATCGAAGCGTTCCGAACTATGTAAAATAGTACTATCCTAAATTATGTCCCTGGTGCCCAAGACATTTCTCAACTCCCGACGTTTGCTCGGTTTCATGCGTGGGACATCTCGCAAAGCAAAATCCAGACAAGGAACCCTCATGTTACACTATTCTCTCGCATCGTTGGTCATCGAGATATAATGGCCTAAGGCACACCAGCGGGACGTCCTAAATCTTACCTTGCTAACCTATTAACACATTTCTACTATTCTAACCTTCCACCTATACGAAAATTAAATCTAACTAACCGAGGCGCCAACTCTCTGCAAAAGAGTTACAAACATCATACCCAAAACATATTTCCTCCAAAATTTGATTTTTCATTAAGGCCTAGCTATAATCCTCAAATCAATTTCTCTAAGTCCTACTTCACCCACCCACTTGTGGAGAGAGGACCATTTTAGTGCTTTTCCATATAATAATATTTCCATAAGCATACCATCATTGTACGGCTCACAATCTATAGTGTTTCCTCCACACTATGTGACTTATCGACAAAACCAACATCCTTACATCTTATAACATCTGTCCACTCCCGACGTCGTTAAGGTTCATGCGTGGAGCGTCTCGCAAGAGAAATTCAAACAAGGAACCCCTCCAATACACTACTACTTAACTTTGTCAGTCGTGGAGGTCCGTTAACTCCAAATATGCAACCGGGATACCCTATCCCCTCTTTCAACAAAATGTGGTCTGAACTCCTATTTCTAAACAGGAGCCACACCACTAAGTGCTCGCACTACACTCAGTCCTTGCGTAATCAATATTGAGCTTAAACTCACAGCTCAACAATTAACCCAGCATACCTTAAATCACATTTATAAGGTCGCCACGTACTCAAATCATGTTAATGAAACATCTACTCACCGAAGTTCCATCCATACACGTAATAAAGGCGAAATCAGCCTGTATACATGTGAGATATCGCAACAACAACCTGTTCCACCTTGGAACCGCGAACACGATAGTCTTGCCATCATTGGCTTGCTATTGCTCCGAACCTCAAATATCATATTCTACACAAAATAACACCACACTAGTATAACACACACATAACTAGTACTACCGATCTACTGTAAACTTAAAATACTAACACCCTCTCTTCTCAGCGAATGAAAGAAAATAGATTCCCATTATCGCGAAAAATCACATAAACGTATAATGCATAATGTTATCGATACTATTTATAAAATCACATCAAACACGAATTTAGGGCTAATAAAAAACTGTGACTCAATCTCGTCACACATAACAAGCCTTCTTTAACTGAGGTGAAACTCATAACAACCACTTCGCCTATCACCCTAGTGACTCCAAAAGTTTCTTAGACTTAATACACTTGTCGTAACTAAACCAAAAATTTCTTTAATCAACGCCTCATCTAGTCACCCTACCCTTGCCCCTTAACTCTCACTGGGCAATGACTAATCATAAGGTTCAACACTCCACATTACAACATTCCCCGACCCTTTTAAGGTTATTAGTATCTTGGACTCCATAGTCGCGATCCTTACAATCCCTTTACTGGTCTCCCCTTAACTTCTTCATGAAAAGGAAACTCCACCACCCCCTGCCTACTGTTGCCCTCATCACAGCCATCCTCGATTATCACACGAATCTCGAAAGAGCGTTCAAAGGATTTACTATAATTTGATACTATGGCAGGAGAACGAAATCTCACAAGAGAAATAAACAATCCTAATCCCGAGGCTCTATATCAAATCGAGAGAAACGTTGAAAGCGTAGTACATCCGCACAGATTCCTAAGGACACTAGAACCTGATGCTCTGATACCATCTGTGACAACCCGCCTAATAAAATATCGGGCGATCACTCCAATATTAAATTAAAACAGGAGTCGCATATGGATCATTCTCAGCATCACTGTCGAAAACCAATTTAATTACTAATAACCTATTAGGCTGGCGTCAAAATTTTACTTAACTACTCTTTTTAAACAACTACACAATTAAAACATCCACACAGTTTATATAAATGAAACTGGAAAGAGATAAAATAACCGAACACTCGGTTCAAATATGATACAACCAAATTGAAGCCGCATAAAAGGCGGTAAAAGAATAAATAACAACAGTTGGGTTATTATCCCGAATGTATATACAATACCTCATATATAGATTACAAGGATAGAAGCATCTCTCGAAAACCTGCATGCATCCATAGCTGCTGCAGCAGATGTCTGACTCGAAAGGATCATCATCCAGACGTCCCTATATCTGGACACCAATATATATATAATATATAGCAAGAGAGGAAAAGTATAGAAACGGGTCAGAGCCCGAGTTGTGAAAATATTTAGCAAGTGCATAAATGCTTTATTTAGAAAAAAAGTGTTTTCTCTCATATTTAAATTGGTATCGTACTCCCATGAGATACCCCTCACCCCTCTTCTAATAGTGCACGCCTAACGCACTCATCTAAAACATCCTAGTTAAGCAACCCGCCTAACTAATATAATCCATCACCCCCAAGCAATAGAAATCCTAAACACCCCAAGTACTAAGGGCTCAACTTCTCCCTAATCTCAACGTTATGCCACATTCGTGCGTGGGGTGTCTCGCGAAGCGAAATCCAAACAAGGAACCCCCCCGATACACTACTACTTGGCAAGGTCGATTGTCGAGATCCATTAGATCCTTAGCACAAAATGAATATATAAATATACTTATATAATAATATACATATTATAATCGTTCTCATATACATTCGGATAATATCTCCCGGACTGAGGTTTACTCTATATTCATTTTTATAATGCACATCCGGATATAATCTCCCGGACTAAGAATCTATCCTTTTTCATTTTTATCTCTTTACTCTTTAGAGATATATATTACCTTGTTTTCAGACACAAGTAATATGCTATACACACAAGTATAATAACCATCCCACCGAGTTATCACTCGAGGATGCAGTCTCTCAATACTATCATCTTCTAGAGCCCGACTCACGTAGCATACTGGGGACCACCGGTAGGACTAAATGACACCTACTTCGTGATAAAAAAATATCACATCGTCTGTGAAGCAGTCATTGTTCCTAACCGGCAATGAAAAGAAACACACCCACCACGTCTCATCCCAAAAATGTATATCACATAATGTCATAATGGACGACTATGACCCGAGGAATATTCGCACTCTACTCCTCGAGCCAGGGTGCTCACCCTCATCGCGCAACTTCCCAATGATAACATTAGAGGGGGTATGCTTCACATATATATATACGCATATATATATATATATATATATAGAGGGAGGCTCCTGTGCACACTAAGTTTGCACACTAAGTTTGCACATTACCTTTTAAAAGTGTGCAAACTTAGTGCTGGCGCACACCAATTTTTTTATGTGATATTTTAACATTTCAAGGAACCCATATAAAAAAAATCAGCTCAAAAAAACTTTTTTTACTATTTTTAAAAAATCGGTCAAACTTTCGCAGTTTTTAAAGGGCTTAAAAACTGCGAAAGTTTGACCGATTTTTTAAAAATAGCAAAAAAAGTTTTTTTGAGCTGATTTTTTTATATGGGTTCCTTGAAATGTTTAAATATCACACAAAAAAAATTAACTCAAAAATATTTTTTTTACTATATATAAAAGGTAATGTGCAAACTTAGTGTGCAAACTTAGTGTGCACAGGAGCCTGCCTCTCTCTCTCTCTCTCTCTCTCTCTCTCTCTCTCTCTATATATATATATATATATATATATATATATATATATCTGTATCATATAATATATATACTTTATTCACATAGTATATATATAATCCACATAATTTCGTAATATTCGCACTCTGCTCCTCGAGCCAGGGTGCTCACCCTCATCGCGCAACTTCCCAATGATAGCATTAGAGGGGGTATGCTTCACATATATATATATATATACACATATCCGTATCATATAATATATATACTTTATTCACATAGTGTATATATATAATCCACATAATTTCGTACACAAATATAAATGGCATAAATCCCAATCACACATAGCGATGACCCTCAATCCCAAAATTATTCACATACTCACGATACTAAACCCAAAATTATTCCCTCACGGGATAATTAACTTGTACGCTATTTGCGCTTAAGGATTTTCACGCATCTAATCCCAAAGATATAAATCCCTAGAAATCATGTCCTAGGATTTACTCAGATGTATTCAACTCACATACATTCAAATACGTAAATACCTATGCTCGAAGGTAGAAGAACTCTTTCTCTCAAAGGGTGTTCGTCCCTAACTTTAACTATGTCCGTTACCCGGATTATGCCCTACACTAATCCAAGGAATTCTCTTTCATCTAAAGGTTTACATACCATCAAAAAAATCATTTAGGTGTCTCAATATCATAACTAGTATCCCCCATATAAAACCCCAAATTTTAATTTTACTCCCCATACTCTTAAGGGAAGAAAACTGACGATTCTGACCAAAGCGAATCAATTTGTCCTAATTGTGAATCGATTCGGGTAGGCGAGTCGATTAGGCCCCCAATCCCAATCGATTCGAAAACTGTTCTGCAAGCAGGTCCTTATTGGCGAATCTATTCGGTCTAAATCCGAATCGATTCGGCCCAAGGCAACCTTACAGATCCCCTTAGGCGAATCGATTCGGCCTGTTCAAGGGGCACTATTTGGGCGACTTCTCAATCTCCAAAATACCCAAATATCAACTCAACCTCCATTTGTGTGGGTTCTAATCTCAACCAAAAACTCTTTAATCATCCTAACACTGATTTCTTTTCTCCCAATGTCAAATTTGATTTCTAAATAACGATTTCGATCTCGGATAGCCGTCAGTAGAAAAATCATTAAAAATCCAAAAAAAATCAAAAAAATACGCGGTTGGTGCCCACGCGACCGTATTGAAAGTATATACAAATTTTATTTTTTGACGAAGAGCCGAATCGATTCGCATCAGGGCCAAATCGATTCGGAAAGGCCGCTACCTTACTATTTATCATCATCTCCAAGAATCCCAAACCTCCATTAATACAAATCCAATCTTTCTATCTATTCTCCCACCAACATATAACTACAACTAACTATATATACACAAAGTAAATAAGTTCTAATCATCCTATAACCAAGAATCAACAACTAAATTCAAGTAATTCCTAAGTTTCTCCAATTTGATATTTTTCGGGGTTTGCCCGTTAAACTTTCGAGCAAAACTCGTTTGACCCATGAAAACCCAACCCAAAATATTTAGTGTTTGTTATTACAAACTATGATATGAGATTTATGCTCAAAATTAAATAAAGCAAGTAAACACATGCCTCATGGATAAAATTCGATGATCCCGAGTCGAATCCCGCGGTGGTTGGCCAGAATCTCCCTTTTTCTTCTCCCTTTCTTCATCTCTCTCTTTTCCTCTTTCCTTTCTCTCTTTTCTTTCTTTTCTTTCCCCCTCCCATGCCTTATATAGGAAGAAACGAGGGTTTATCCCTTTAAACCCAAAAGTGACTAGTTTACTCAATTACGAGTTCCTAATAGCCCAAAAATTCTGGAAACTCAATTTCGACACCCGGACACTCAATTCTAACTATCTCGACCATTCCGAGACTCATCGCCCACTCGAAATATCCATTCGAGGAACTTGGTCGCAACCCACTAATTTAACCCACTACATCTCAATGCGGGTTTTCCCATTAAAACATTATCCTTAGTCGCTTTACCCAGCGGCGACATATTGTTAAAATACACCAATTGATTTAATTAATCCCAAAAGTAAATATAACACCCATCGAAAATCATTAAATCCTTGAAAACCACAACAATTACTATTCACAATAATTTCTTAAATTCCCAATTGGTGCTTAATTATTAAATTTAATTTTCCGTAAAAGTGCGGGTTATTACAAAAGTCTGCCGGCAGCATCGCCTAAATGAATCCAAGGAAAAATAAATGGTCGCCAAAGTTAGGCTCCCCGAGTCATAGAGAAGGATGTTCGAAAACATCCTCAGATATGGTAAAAACCATAAGTGGATAACGTCGCCGCTCATCACCACCAGAAATCCCCCCAGCACCAGCAAAATGAACAACCAGGCCATTTGTCTCACCTGCAACCCATCCTCCACATCGATCACCCTGCCTAATAAAACATCCTTCAGAAGCGACAGACGGATGGAGTCCCCAGACACTATCCTCCTCACATCACCAAGTGCCGAATGCACCACCTCTGACCTCACTCGCAGAGAGCAATCCACCTCTATATGCTCCCCATCGCAATCCAGCCCCAGCAGCTGATGCACATCTATGGGAGTCACAGTGATCTCCCCAAAGCCAAAATGAAAGGTGAGGGTAGTGTCCCACCACCTATCCCCCAGAGCGCATAAGACCGCCGTTGAACGAGGCATCTCATCCAGCACAGACTCAAACCTCCCAAAGCCTTCTGAGGATACCACCCAACGTACCACATGTGGAAGATGCTACCAGACATCCTTAAGCCCCGTCATCCCGTGGGCACACATAGTCGACAAAGACACATCCGACTGCCAAAAGAAAAATCCTTGTCAAAATCCAAGAAAAAAGGAAAACCACCAAAAAAGAATGCCAAGAGTCATTTTACTTACATAACCACAAGGGTTCACCACCCTAGAAGAGCGATGAAGTGTGTAATACCCCGTATTTTTATGGATTTTAAATTTAGGGATTTATTAAACTTAATTGAGATAGATTAATTTAATGTTAATTCGGAAATTCATTTTAATATTTACTATCATGACAAGAGTCAGTATTTATTGGAATTTTTTTTAATATTACTAGATGAGTAAAGTAATATATAAGATTGATTTTATTAAAATTGTAACGAGTCAATAAAATGGCAATTATGGAAATTAAGTCGGGACGCACCTGTGTCGTGTCAGGACTAAATTATTATTACTATTAAAAGAGAATAAATTATAAGTTTCCTATATGGTCTTTTCGAGTGCGGCAATGTGTCCGGGAGGATCGAGATAGTCAAAATAATGTACTCGAGGGTTTAGTTCGGGTCTCGGGGCATTTTTAAACCTAATTGGCATCCCGGGAGGGTATTATAGACATTTTACATTTTTGGGCAATTAAACCCACGAATTTCCAAAGGATATATTAGCCTTTAGGAGTTGTCTTCTAGGGTTACAAAACTTAAAATCAAAGAACGGCCATTAGAGAAGGGGTTGGAGAGCTTTCCAAGTAACTCAAGGCAAAAGACTCACCCATTTGCACCGCCACCACCACCAAAGCGTAGATCGTGCGACGAGGAACGCAACCATACCCCTTTCGTCCACAAATCAGAAACTCAAATTTCTGGCAAGTATCTATCTTTCTTTATTTTAGTTAATGTTTCAATCATTTTAGTCTAGGGTTAATTAGAACATGATTCATGGAAGAAATTAATATTTTTTAGACTTAAAATCATATGTTGTAGAGAAAGTAGACATATTCTCGACATCTAAATCGCATGTAGATGATAAGCCATGAATTTGTATGGATTTAGAAGCAAGTAATCTAGAAAATAAAAATTAGGGTTCTTGAAGTTTATGTAAATTTTATGAATTCAAACATATTTTACCGAGAAAATCATGTAGTTAGGTATATAGTACTTGTAGTAATGTTGTTTGCGAGTTTGGGGATCGTTAATGGAGATTTGGTTATGGTTGGAGAGGAAAACACGTAACTAGACAATGGCAGGTTTTGTCATAACTGCTTGATCGATCGATTGATCAAGAACATCGATCGATCGACCCCCTTTCCTCGATCGATTGATATCTCTTGGAAAACGGCGTATTTTTCTTCTGTTTGTTTAAACCGGTTAAAATTCGTAGGAACCCTAGAGTACTATTTTTAGAACATAATGGGATATAGAGAAGACCAGTAGGGCCTAGGTAGACCCAGTTGAGTGAAATTTAATGTAGGATAAGATTATGGGTTAACGAAGATTTATTGATACGTATAAGAAATCATCTGTGCATTTAAGAAAAGATCAAGACCGTAAGGGAGTTAGAACAGAAGGTAAGTGAGAGTATGTCTGCTGAAATTATACTTAGGAAGGTATAATACTTCGAGAAATGAGGAGTAAGTATCAATTAAATTATATATGAGAATAAAAGTGACAAAATCGCTATGCGAGATAATCGAATAAAACATACTAAGAATGACTAATTATAATTATGGGTCGTGGGCACACCTAATTTAGAAATGTGAATATTTATATATATATGACTTTGTGATTGTGCATATATTATATATCCGTGTAAAAATCATACCCGGTCTACTTGCTATCACAGGCGTTTTGACGTCGGGACAGTCTTATCTCGATTGGACCTTTATGCGGGATATTGACTCGTACCCTAGAAGATAATATCCTTGATACAAGCTATCTGAGTGATAGTCAGATGGTACTAAGAGACATGAGGGTATATGTTGACCTCTTAGTGACTGAGAACTATGCTTCGACTTCATTTGTTTGTGTTCTGTGTTAATACAGTTCGAGAGTGATTCCGAACTAGTATTTCCCTTAGTATGAGTGATACGGGGACTTGATAGCAGAGTATGTAGCACCATAGTTATTATGTGGGGTGCCATTAGTATGTATATTATATGTGCGAGTAATATATATACGCATATGTATATGGGAACTTTCTACTGTGCGTATAAGTAGATAAGTAATGAATAAATGCTTGAACTTTATAGTGTTCGGGAACTTTATAACGGTAATGAGTTGTTCTAAATAACGTTACAAATCTTGAAGAGAATGATGTCCTAAAGTAAATATCATAACCTTGCTTTTCACGTGATAAAACCTTATCGAGAATAAGTTATAGAAACTAATGAGATTTATTAGTACCGTAGGCGTGCACACTAGATAAGAGGTGAGAATTCTCAAGGGAGTGTCTCATACTAACATGGTTGTTGCATTAGCCGGTAAGCATTTTAAATACTTGCTAAAATATTTTTAAAACTGTTTTACACTCGGGCTCTGACCCTTTTTCGGTCTTTTCTCTCTTGTATAGATATATGCATCTGTGTTACAGGTGCCCAGCCACAAGGGCGTCATGCATAGGTTCTTTGGATTGGACGTGTTGCAGCTGGTGTGGGAGTTGAAGGTCGTTGCCTTAAAAGACCTCTTCATTGACTATATTCTTGTTTTAGTTCAGCTTAGCTAGGGCATGTGTCACCCGTTTACCTATTCAGTTTGGATTTGTCAGATATTTACATTTGTTTATATTTCCAGTATTCAATATTCCTTGGGAGTTAACTTTTGTCAGGATGATTTCATGTTTGGTTATTTGACTTGGTTTGGTTAATCTAGATGGATTAATTATTTTGTCTTGATTGCTATATGTAGAACTTATGTGATCCTTAAATTGTTGATTATTTAAAAAGGTTTTCAAGTTCAAATTAAAAAATGGAAATAAGGCTTTAAATTGTTTTGGCGCTTTGCTTAATTATTTAGGGTGTTTAAATTGGAAATTTTATTTTACGACAGTTATGCTAAGAATGAACCAACCGTTCACCTTGATTTTAATTTAATAAAGGACTGATCACCAGGTATTTAATTAGGCAGGGTGTCACAGGTGGTATCAGAGCTTCAATTTCTAGTGCCCGTTAAGATCTATGCGACTGATTATGCTTCCAGCGTTGCTTTGTTTGATATAAAGCCCTATGTTTAGGATTGTTGATATCTAAGGTGAGATTCCATTCTCCTGGTATAACGTATGTACATTAGAGAATTCTAATTGCGTTCAGATGTGTGCGTGTGCCGAGCGATCAAGGATGTCATACGAGGGACGTTAGGCGGACAGCAGGAGGCAAGGCTTAATTGAGGTTATAGAGTATATTCGAGGATGATGACCATCGTTAAGGTCACCCCTATTATGGCACGACAATCCAGGACTTTGAAGATGTCTAGGGCACAACCTATGATTTCCAAATGCTTCTATAGTCAGAAGAGGTGCAAGAGTAGACTCACCCAACGTGGTACGAGTGGGAAAAAGTCAGACGAGACATTAAAGAGAACTGTCAGTGGAAATTCTAGAAATGCGCAGATTGTGTGTGTTAGCCAAAAGAGGTAAAATATCCAAAGGTTTGGACATATAACGGAGTGTGGCTAACTGGAAGTGAAAATTTGGAGTAAAATTTTTTCTTGGCTTGTCGGAACAAAGTTTTAATGGTGGGAGTCAGCCACCACTTTTAGAAGAGGAATGTTATGTCTATAGAAGGATCTTGGGTACAGTTTGACCGCATGTTCCTTCATCGGATGTTCAGGATAAAATGTGAATGTTGTTTTGAACTTATCACAGGAGGACCCGACAGAGGTCCATTTGTAATTATGAATCTAAAATGTTAGCGAATCTTGTATCGGAGGATGTAGATACAAATGGAGGAGAGGACTCCAAGTGGGAGAATGACTCGTAATAATAGTTAATAACACTTAAAAAGGGAATTCTGTTGGACGATCGATTCAGAGGTTCATATTGTCGTGCTTTGTCAAAGGATATGATAATGCTTCTTTGTGTGGGAAGCAAAAAGAATCGAAGAATTTTGTCAAGAATAAGACTGGATGCAACAGTGGTAGTGTAGCACCACAAGGGGGTGTGGATACACATCAGGGGACTCATTTAAATGATCCAAATAGCTGAATTCTTACCAAGCAATGGTGAATTCAGTAAGGACTATTGTAACTAATAGCATGTTCTTTGGGACCAACAAGGCTAAGGGAACAATGGGGGTAGACATCAGGAATCGAGCCTACCAGTGTCCGAGAGAAGGACAATCCTAATATGGTTAGTATGACAGGTGATAAGTGGATTATGTGTAGAGGTATTTTGTTGAGAGTGAAATCACATGCGTTAATGTTTTCCTGAAGTGAGTAAAGGGACAAGAGTAGGATGCCTAGTGAAGGACAACTACTAAAGTAGTTTTTGGTTTGGTTTGGACAGGCGTATTACGTCCGGGGACCATTTATGCAGTCAAGATGATTGGCAAGGTGGAAGTATGAATTTTATCCTCGGAGGACGAGGCGTATTTTATGTAACACGAGCGAGACACTATATTTTATTCATTGTTAGATTAGCATGTGAGACGAGTTTAGTGTGTATAACTATAAACGTTATTATTATGTTAATACTTTCCCTAGTGTAGCGGAATTATACTTAGTGCTATCCGCGGAGGATGAATGGATGTAAAAATAGTGTCATATACTTTATTGAGATTACTCGTTTTAGTGATGTGATATACGAGTATGATATTGTCTTGGTTACAACCTTATAGTAATGGTTAATATGATATTAGGCAGTTATTGCAAGGCTATCGGAGTGGTTGCCTTAGTGCAACGAGTTTTGTTCTGGCGAGGCCTCACCTGCGAGAGGGTCGTACTCGCACTTATATTATCTATTTTAGAGACTTCATAGAGGATAGTGGGCTCAAGATATTAGATCTCGGTGTGTGTAGGGACTTTGTTGTTATGATTCAGAATGTATTGAGTTTATTATTGAGCGAAAAGATTTAACTCATTATTGTGTTTAATGCTCAGGAGTTGGTGATAGGAAGATTGCATTGATCTATCTATCCTTTAGAGATGTGAGAGTTAAGATTTACACCCATATGTTTGGGGACAGGATTTCGATAACTCGGATTGTATGTATTCGAGGTTTATGGAATGGGAATACCACCAATACTGAACAATTGTACAATTGGCGAAATGTTCTTTGTTAAATGTAATTACGGGAGGAGATGTAACTTTTCTGTCAAGAGACAGAATAAAGGGGTACATGTTATGGATGGAGGGCCTAATGGATTTCGATAACTGACAATGCTAGGTAGTAGTGTATCGAGGGGGTCTTTGTTTGGATTTTTCTTTGCGAGACACCCCACGCATGAAACTTAGCATAAGGTTAAAAATAGGGAGATGTTTGGTCATTAGTCTGTGAGTTTGGTACCTTGGTCATAATAGGAGCAGGTAATTATATCTGTAAGTTGGAAGTTGAATTATGATTTAAGGCCAGTGGGCCCGATTGTGCGGTAAGAAAGCATTGAAAGTTTTATTTTATCACCATGAATTAAGGGGTGGAACGATGATAAGGAGGATTTCAAATTTCAATTTCTATTGTAAAAATTTCAATTTCTATGGTAATTGAGAGTACCCAAGTGTTGTAATCACATTGTGAGCATAAAGAAAAAGAAAGAATTGGGTGTTAGGTATGAAGCGTATGTGATACTTACCCTAGTATGCACGATTTATGGGGTGTGTGGACATCCTGGTTAGTTGATGTTAGAATTGTCTGAGTTGTAGGGATGTGGGAATAGACGTGTGAAATATATGTTTGTGGGTCTTACATAACGAGGTGGAAGTGTCAGAGTGGATTAAGTGTCGCATGAAGAACGATAATCTATATATACGTGTGCGATTAGAGTAGCACAACCGAATTTGGTTGGAAGGCTGCGGGAAGCCATTTAAAAAGGGGTATTCCTTGAGAAGGGTAGAATTTAATTTTTATGGAGAACACTCAGAGCGAAGTTGTAATTAGTCAAATGTTTAGAGCGACTGACGCATAAAATGAGTGAAGATGTTAGTATTGTATAAAAGGTCCGGAAGTGCACATCGTGGAGAAAAGTGCATGGGTCGGAACTTTCAGTATACACAAAGTAAAGAAAGGGAGTATTAAGTGTCACTTATTGTGAGACATTACAAGTAGAAGTTGATGTCGAGCGGGACACAGTGAGTAGTCCCCGCGGGCACTACTCATAAATAGAAATCGATTGGAACAGGAGGATCAACCCGAGAATTTTGTGGCTATCAAAAATTCCTATAATGGAAGAGGCCGGTAATGTCGGTAAAGTTTCTTAGATGAGTTGAAAATATCAAGGTAAGATCAAGAGTTTGTTCGAACATGGGATCAAGATGCCCAAGAAGGAGGTGATTGACATTCTTTTAGGGTGATTTGCAATATTAACTAGTGTGCCCCAGTCTTCCTTTGAAACAGAGGATCGCGTCGGTACGTGGTCCTACTTGGCATTTTTCTGAATTAGGATGAGATTTTTGAATCCCATCTTCAATATGGGATTTCAGGAAGCAGCGGGGATAACATTTCATTTTTAGAAGGTTATGTCGCCCTTAATCCGGGGAGTAGGCGAGCTGTGATTAACCATTAGTGGAGCAGTGTGAAAATAATTTTGGATTCATTGTGATCGTTTCATTTCCACAACGATTATATCTATCAAGTGGAGTATAGTACGGTAATTGGGGGAAGATATTACCTAAAGGTAGGGTTCCTTGGGAGCACTCGTACCTGCTTATTGTGAACAAGATGCTTATTGAGGTTTTTGTGTGGAAAAACCTTGACTTTTCTCAATCTGAATGTTAAGAGATGGGCGGATAATCAGAATTTTGGATTGGTCGAGTTAGAGTCTAATGACTATGGTGGAATTACCACAGATGTTTTAGGCGAACAAGAGTGGTTAGATGTTCATATGATTTCTCTTAGAATGGGAGTTTTCTGTTTAGATAAATTCGAGTAGTTGTCATGTAGTGAAGTGCGGCCCCCCAATGATATTAAAATAATGGAAATTAATATTGTATAGGCGTGTCTTATATGAATGTTGTCGGATAGGAGCACAATGTGAAGTGTATTTAATGAGAGTGTTAAACAAGCTTGCTGTGAGGCGGGGGCTATAGTGATTAAGCGCCTTACTATGTAGATAGTTTGTGTACTGATAAGGTATCCAAAATTGTTTTACCAGGTAGGCCTTATTTTCCATATTTCGGGATGAAATTCCGTTATTAGGGGGGAAGTATGTAATACCCCATATTTTATGGCTTTTAAATTTAGAGATTTATTAAACTTAATTGCGATAGATTAATTTAATATTAATCCAAAAATTATTTTAATATTTACTAGTGTGACGAGAGTTAGTAATTATTGGAAATTTGTTGAATATTACTAGATGAGTAAAGTAATATATAAGATTGATTTTATTAAAATTATCACGAGTGAATAAAATGGAAATTATGTATGTTAAGTCAGGATGCGCCTGTGTCGTGTCAGGACTAAATTATTATTATTATTAAAAGTGAACAAACTATAAGTTGCCCGTAAGGTCTTTTTGAGTGCGCCAACGTGTATGGAAGGGTCGTGATAGTCAAAATAATGTACCCGGGGGTTTAGTTCGGGTCTCAGGGCATTTTTAAGCCTAATTGGCATCCCGGGAGGGTATTATAGACATTTTACATTTTTGGGCAATTAAACCTACGAATTTCCTAAGGATACATCAGCCTGTAGGATTTATCTTCTAGGATTAACAAACATAATACCAAATAATGGTCATTAGAGAAGGAGTTGGAGAGCTTTCCAAGCAACTCAAGGCGAAAGACTCACCCGTTTGCACTGCCACCACCACCAAAGCGTAGATCGCGCGACGAGGAACGCAACCATACCCCTTTCGTCCACAAATCAGAAACTCAAATTCCAGGAAAGTATCTATCTTGCTTTATTTTAGTTAATGTTTCAATCATGTTAGTCTAGGGTTGTTTAGAACATGCTTCATGGAAGAAATTAATATTTTTGAGACTTAAAATCATATGTTGTAGAGGAAGTAGATATATTCTAGACATCTAAATCACATATAGAGGATAAGCCACGAATTTGTATGGATTTAGAAGCAAGTAATCTAGAAAAGAATTGGAGGAATGGAAATTAAAAGAAAAATTAGGGTTCTTGAAGTTTATGTAGGTATATAGTAATTGTAGTAATGTTGTTTGGGAGTTTGGGGATCGTTAATGGAGATTTGGTTGTGGTTGGAGAGGAAAACCAGTGACTGGACAATAGCAGGTTTCGTCATAACTGCTTGATCGATCGATCAATCAAGAACATCGATCCATTGATGATCGATCGATCGACCCCCTTTCCTCGTTCGATCGATACCTCCTGGAAAACGGCATATTTTTCTTCTGTTTGTTTAATCCGATTAAAATGCGTAGGAACCCTTTAGTACTATTTTTAGAACATAATGGGATATAGAGAAGACCAGTAGGGCCTAGTAGACCCCGTTGAGTGAAATTTAATGTAGGATGAGATTATGGGTTAACGAAGAGTTATTCATACGTGTAAGAAATCATCCATGCTGAGATCGTAAGGGAGTTAGACCAGAAGGTAAGTGATAGTATGTCTATTGAAAGTATACTTAGGAAGGTAGAATACTTCGAGAAATGAGGAGTAAGTATGAATTAAATTATATATGAGAATAAAAGTGACAAAATCGCTATGCGAGATAACCGAGTAAAATATACTAAGAACGACTAATTATAATTATGGGTCGTGGGCGCACCTAATTTAGAAATATGAATATTTATATATATGACTGTGTGATTGTGCATATATTATATATCTGAGTAAAAATCATACCCGGGCTACCTGCTCTCACGGGGGTTTCCATGCTGGGATAGTCTTATCTCGATTGGACCTTTATGGGGGATATTGACTCGTACCCTAGAAGATAGTATCCCTGATACAAGCTATCTGAGTGATAGTCAGATGGTCCTAAGAGACGTGAGGGTATGTGCTAAACTCTTAGTGACTAGGAACTATGATTTGCCTCCATTTGTTTGTGTTTTGTGTTAATAGAGTTCGAGAGTGATTCTGAACTATATTTCCCTTAGTTTGAGTGATACGGGGACTTGATAGCAGAGTATTCCAGCACCATAGATATTATGTGGGGTGCCGTTAGTATGTATATTATATGTGTGAGTAATATATATACACATATCTATATGGGAACTTTCTATTGTGCGTATAAGTAAATAAGTAATGAATAAATGCTTCAACTTTGTTATAAGTGTTCAGGAACTTTATAATGGTAATGAGTTGTTCTAAATAACATAAGAAATCTTGAAGAGTATGATTTCCTAAAGTAAATATTATAACCTTGCTTTTCACGTGATAAAATCTTATGGAGAATAAGTTATATAAATTTATGATATTAATTAGTATGGTAGGAATGCACACTAGATGAGAGGTGAGAATTGTCAAGGGAGTGTCGCATACTAACATGGTTGTTTCATTGACTGGTAAGCATTTTAAATATTTGCTAAACTATTTTTAAAACTGTTTTACACTCGGGCTCTGACCCATTTTCTGTCTTTTCTCTCTTGTATATATATATATATATATATATATATATTACTGGTGCCCAGCCACAGGGGCGTCATGCATAGGTTCTTTGGATTAGACTTGTTGCAGATGATGTGGGAGTTGCAGGTTGTTGCCTTATACGACCTCTTCATTGATTATATTCTTGTTTTAGTTCAGCTTAGCTAGGGAATGTGTCGCCCGTTTCCCTATTCAGTTTGGATTTGTCAGTGATTTACGTTTGTTTATATTTCCAGTATTCAGTATTCCTTGGGAGTTAAATTTTGTCTGGATGATTTCATATATGGTTATTTGACTTGGTTTGGTTAATCTAGATGGATTAATTCTTTTATGTTGATTGCTATTCGTATCACTCATGTGATCCTTAAATTGTTAATTATTTAAAAAGGTTTGCAAGTTGAAATTTAAAAATGGAAATAAGGCTTTAAATTGTTTTGATACTTAGCTTAATTCTTTAGGGTGTTTAAATTGGAAATTTTATTTTCCGACAGTGATGCTAAGAATGAACCAACCGTTCACCTTGATTTTAATCTAATAAAGGACTGATCACCCGGTATTTAATTAGGCAGGGTGTCACAACGCGACGGCTCCTACAGTAAGGTCCTGTCATCCGCAACCGGCTCGAATGCGTCAAAAGATTTCTCACTCCCAAAAGTAAGAGGTTCCCTGGCCCTTCACTCCATGTTCGCCAAGTCGTCAACAACCAACCATTCCCTGTGTACTGTAGTGATCACAAAAGAAACCATTTTTTAGATTGTGAAATGCTAGAACGATTCGTAGAAGAAAATTGCCGAAAGAGAGAAGGCAAGAAGTTGTGAAAATTGAGTGGAATTCACCCCCTTTTTATAGGATGCCAAGGGTCATGACGATCGGCATTGCACCCCCACATACCGATCAGCACTGACCCTTTGCCTTTTTGAGGAAGCTCAAAAGTCTGTGCTACTGCCGAATGGCACCCTACACACCATGCCGACTAGCACCCCCCTTAAATTTTCGTACAAAAATTCCCAAAAAACCCTGACAAATCCTCATAAAATTCCTAAAAATCGCGAAAAGGATTTATAACACTTTCACCAAGAAAATTTTGCACTCCCTCAAATGGAATCTCTATTTCCCTAGCAGAACTCTCAAAAGCCAAGTGAATCTCCCTCCGATAACTTCCCCAGAGGACCCCTAAGGTATCCCAAAATTCCCCAAAGGTCTTAAATTTTCTCGAGAAATACGTCCAAACCCTGGACCATCTAATCACTTTCCCAGCATCAAAATTGGTTGTTTCCCAGGTAAAGTCTCCAAAAAAATGAGGATTTCCCCAGCAATCATCTCCCTATCTCAAATTAAAATCATGAGGTAATTTTCTCGGCAGAGTTACTCGAGAACATTTCAACTTAAGCCCACAGAATTGGCTTCGACCCGCAGAATTGGTCATTTCAACTTAAGCCCCCAGAATTCACCTCGACCCATATAATTGGTCATTTCAAACTTAAGCTCGCAGAATTGGCTTCGTCCTGCAGAATTGGTCATTTCAAACTTAAGCCCACAGAATTGACTTCGACCCGCATAATTGGTCATTTCAACTTAAGACCGTATAATTGGCTTCGACCCGTAGAATTGGTCATTTCAACTTAAGCCCATAGAATTGTCTTCGACCCACTGAATTGGTCATTTAAACTTAAGACCGCAGAATTGGCTTCGACCCAAAGAATTGGTCATCTCAAATTTAAGCCCATAGAATTGGCTTCGACCCGCAGAATTGGTCATCTCAATTCAAGCCCGCAGAATTGTGTTCGACTCGTAGAATCAGCCACCCTCAAGCCCTCAGAATTGCCTTCGACTCGCATAATTGGCCACCCTCAACTTAATCTCTCAGAATTGGCTTCGACTCATAGAATCAATCACCCTCGCCCTTAAGCCCTCAGAATTGGATTTGACCCATAGAATCGGTCACCCTCATATTCAAGCCCTCAAAAATGGCTTCGATCCACAGAATCGGTCACCCTCATCTCTAAGCCCTTAGAATTGGCTTCAACCCACAAAATCGGTCACCCTCATCCTCAAGCCCTCAGAATTGGCTTTGACCCATAGAATCAGTCATCCTCATCCCCAAGTCCTCAGAAACGGCCTCGACCCTCTAAATTGGTCATCCTCTTTCAAAGGAATCATGTGGTGTCTATTCGATGGTTATCGTTTGTTCCAAACTCACCCGTCGAGGGGCTCTGTAGACACCCCATTCTAACACCCCCTAACCTTTTCGTAGATCCCCTATCACCTCCCCTCACCGCTACAAACCTAAGTCATACCCCAGGTATTGACCTAAAGGCCACCGGGCACTCCCAGGCTCCATTGGCCCAAAATTTAAACTTTTTAGCTCGACCGAGACTGAATGAATCTTTGAAGGGAACTGAAACTCCTTTCCAATGGTCCACCCCGTGCGTAATTCTGACTTACGGTGCAGACGAAAGACCCATTTTCCCCCGAGACTCGAACAGGAGGTCACCGGAAGCTCCCAGGATTCGTTTGACTAAAGTTAACTCTTCAGCTCAACCGAGACTAAATGAATCTTCAAAGGGCACTAAAACTCCTTTCCAATGGTCCACCCCATGCGCGATTCTGAATTACAGTAAGGACCAACGATCCGTTTTACTCCGAAAGGTCACCGAGAGCTTACAGGCCTCGGTTGACCAAATTCAACTCTCCAAACAGAGTCAATCTCTTTGTAATGTCGAAGTACATCTCTTAACCTTTTCAACGGTCTGCCCCGTGCGCAATTCTGACTTACCATGTGAACGAATGATCTGTTTACGTCCGACGGTCCCCCGTCCAAAGGACCAATGAACATTTTGGAGCCACATTTGACCCAAAGTCAACTTGTGGACCTAGGATCAGTCTGAATACTTTCAAAGGTCTCTAATTTACCTTTCCAGCGGTTCACCCCGTGCACGATTCGAATCAATGGGTTTCTCTCTACGATCGATTTTATGAAGGAACCTAAAAGAAACTACCAAACGACAGGTTCCAAACCCTGCCTATCGGCAGTGGGCCTAAACACACCTGTTGATTGGCAGGACCATGGCTATGCCGATTGTCAATGCCCTAGGCTTATATAAATGAGGGACTGACATCATTCTAAAGGGAGAAGGGAAGAGATCTATCACTCTCAGCGAGCTCAAAAAACCCCTCTCGAAGTCAGCGTGATTTCCATATTCAAATCTCTTTACAACCTTCACCTTTCATCACCTTTTTCATCAAACTTGGTGAAATAAGTACCCTTCATCACCCAAGTGCAAGGGCTTCTCTCCAACATCTATGATCAAGCTCAAGATCTTCATGAAGGTCCAACTTTCTCAACTCTCTCTTTAAATTATCCTAAATTCGCATTAATTTATTTTATTACTTAGCACTTTTATTCTCTCATCTCATATATTCTAATATACTTTTTATTTAGTATTATTGCGCATAGCTTATTTTTATATAAATAAAATCCAGAAAACAAGAAAAAAAGGATTTGCTCATAAATTCCAAACGGGAATTCTCACACTTTTCTCACAACTAAAACACGTTTTTACACACACACACACACACACATATATATATATATATATATATATACATATATATATATAAGAGAAGTCCCCAATTGGGTTTATGGGATAAATCCCACCCCCTCATTTTGTATAGGAACTACCTGGACTTTGATGCCTCTATAGGCTACGTAGGCATCTCGGGGTAAACCCCAAGACTCGAGTACTTTTCCTACTTTTTTCCTATTTTTTTCTATATTCTTTAAACTTAACTCTCTCAGACTCTCTCTCTATATATTTTTTTCTTGATGGCATATAATTCCGTATGCGTTATCGTTCCCTTATAATGATCAACGCTAGGATAATCGCGTAAATCCTATTTTCTAATATTATTTTTAAGAACATTCCTAGGGAAGACTCGCTTTATCTCTTCCATGATATAACTCGATGATTCCTATCTCCACTACATATACACATGCACACATATCACGGGGAAATAAAGGAAAATAGCAATAACCCATGAGAGACCGTAAGGGTAGAATGGGTGCCTAACACCTTCCTGTTCCGTAACATAGCCTCTGAACCCTTTTCGAATCATTTTGGTTTTGTATGTATTAGTATGTCTTTCGATGCTGTCCTTCGGGATGGATTCCTTTTTTCTTTTGTCTGTTTTCAGTAAAATAGGTTAGTGACTCTATCTCTATATATTTTCACCTCATTACTGACGTCGGCCAAAGCTCTCCCAAGAGGGATACGTGGGACCAAGATCCTCCTGAGACGAAGGGGAGACATCCCTCTCTTCTTCGCCTTTCCCTCCATGAGGATCGGAAGGGGATGGCCACAGGTTGTACATAATATCAACTCGGTACCTATTGCCTCTTGATAACTCTCCCAGAAAGGAGACACGAAGACCTTGTCCCTATCAGACACAATATCAAGTGGCACCCCATGCAATCTCATTATATAAGCGATAAAAATCTGGGAATATTATTCCGTATTATAATCCATCCGGATTGGTAGAAAGTGGGCTATCTTGGTCAACCGATCCACTATCACCCAAATGGAATCGTGACCCGTCTCTGAAGTAGGCAACCTAGAAATAAAATCCATGGAAATGTTCTCCCATTTTCACATCGAAATCTCTAATGGCTGTAGAACCCATGCTGCCTTCTAATGGTACACCTTCACCAACTAACAAGTGGTAAACTTCCAAACAAACTCGAAAATGTCTCTCCTCATCCCACTCCATCAATACTACCTTCTCATATTTTGGTACATCTTTTCCCCTTCCGGATGTATCACGAATCGTTACTCGTGCGACCTTGCCATCACCACTTGTCATAAGTACTCCCCTTCTGGGACAACCAACATTTTGTTAAAGAGTAAGCCTCCCTCTGAACTCACGAAGTACAACTCGGCTCCTCCTAATAAAAGATGTCTTATCCCAACCTAACAAAATGAATCTGCTACCTATGCCTTTGCCACCTTCTTGACAATCTGGGGAGTAACGATCATAATTGACATAATTGATCTGGCAACTGAATCTTGATGTACCAACTCCTTTCTTTTATCCTTCCAAACTTCAGCTATATCCCCTATTGTCTTGCGGCTCAACGCGTCTACCACCACATTAGCCTTTCCCAGGTTATAATGAATGTTAAAATGATAATCTATTACAAATTTCAGCCACCTACGCTGACGCATATTCAACTCTCTTTGAGTGAACAAGTACTGTAGTGACTTATGATCTGTGATTAGGAAAAATCTCTCTCCCCAACAGATAATGCCTCCAAATCAACAATGCAAACACGACTGTCGCTAACTCCAAGTCACTGGTGGGGTAATTCCTCTCATAAGGCTTAATCTTAAGGTAAATATAATCTATAGCCTTATCCTCCTGCTGTAACACACCACCAAGTCCCTATAAAGACATGTCTGTAAAAATAATATACTCCACTCCTACCCTGGGAAGTGCGAGTACGAGTGTTAAAGTCAACTTGTCCTTCAGCTCATCAAATACTAACTGATAAGCATCATCCCAGATAAACGCTACCCCTTTGCGAGTCAAGTTGGTCAACGAACCCGCAATCTTTGAAAATCCCCGAATACACTTCTTGTATTACCCAGTTAACCCTAAGAAATTGCACACCTCTGTCGATATCGTGGGCTATCCACACTCCTTCACCGATGAAACTTTACTAGGATCCAATGATATCCCCTGGAAGATATGATATGACCGCAAAACTAAACCTCATGCATCCAGAACCCGTATTTCTCCAATTTAGCATATAACCGGTGTTCGTGCAAAGTCTATAAAGCACGATGTTGATTCTCTACATGATCCTTCTTAGTCTGAGAATAAACCAAGATGTTATTAATAAAGGAAATGATAAACTTATTCGAGAACTCTCTGAACACCCTATTAATCATGTCCATTAACACAGGTGGAACGTTGGTTAGCCCAAATGATATAACTCGAAACTCATAAACCCATATCTCGTCAAAAAGGTTGTCTTTGGTTCATCTTTCTCTCGAATGCGCAACGAGTGATATCCCGACCTCAAGTCTATCATAGAGAAGTATGAACTCCCATCAACTGGTAAAATAATTCATTGATTCTAGGCAACGGATACTTATTCCGTATCGTGACTTTATTCAACTCCTAATAATCCACACACAATCGTAAAGATCCATTTTTTTCTTCATAAATAGCACTGGGGCACCCCATGGAGAAGTACTCCGATGGATAAAGATCTTGTCCTAATAACTTCTCAATATGATCCCATAAATCCCTCATCTCCATAGGAGACATACGATAAGGTGCTCGAGCTATCGGTCGAGTGCTCGGTGCTAAGTCAATAACAAACTCTATCTCTCTTCTAGGCAAAAATCTCGGTATCTCTTGAAACACGTCGATGAACTCACACATAACTCGGATCGAATATAGGGAAATCACTATACCCTGAGAGGTATCCTCCTCTATATAATACCAGTGAGTCAACGATCATCCTTTGGGATGAAGCATCTCCATTAAAAACATCTCCTAGCGAGGATTCTCAAGCACTATGCTCCTTCTATAATAGTCAATCATGTCCCTATGCGCTGCTAGCCAATCCATACCAATAATGGCATCAAACTCCGATAAATCTAACACGAGAATATCGACAGGTAAAACTAGTTTCCCAATATCTATAGTCACACCCCGATAGATAAAGAATATAAGTGTCTCGCTACCCAGTGGTCCGTCTACACACATGAGTGTAATATCGGTCATGTCTAACAGCCCTGCAGCACATGCAAATCTAGTGCCTGTGAACGAGTGTGAAGCCCCAGTGTTAAATAAAATGTACCACAAATTCCCATGTATAGGAAATATACCCTCAATTGCGGGTGGAGCTGCATCCTAGTGGACGTTATACACACGCCATACTGTAACTGCCCCTGTTGGGGAGGGTCTGCTAGAACAACTACTATTATAGGCAATATTGGCATGGGTGCTGATGCTGGGAGGGCGACGGGGAAAATAGGGCTCTGGGCTTATGATAAGTGCCCTTCTACTGCTGAACTCTGCCCTTATCAGGGTAATCTTGACGCTTGTGGATATTCTTTCCATATATGAAACACATGCGTATGAAATTTCCTCCCCTTTGGCCCTACTGACCACTACCACCTCTCCCTCGGCCCTGCTGAAAATGCTATTGGCCCGGTTGGCCCTATTTAACCTCATGCCCATGCATAAATCCATCCTGTCCCTGCCAGTAATCTCCTGAGCAGAATCTCTTACCAGCATCCCCTCGGTAGGAACCCTGTTCATTCTTCCTTATCTGACTTTGAGTAGATTGTGCCCCACTAACACCACTACCCCCTATCGTACCATGTTGGATAGACACTCCTAAGCATTTGCTTCCCTTAACATGGAAGTGGTGGTCATGAAATTCTAGTAAAGAATCATTTAACACATTTGTATATGTCTTCAAAGCAGGATTACCCAACAAATGTTGTCCGATTCTCCATGTAAGACCATCCACAAACAGTTATACCCTCTTTTCCTTCGTACTCACCTCCTCAGGAACAAAGTTTTCCAACTTAGTAAATTCTTCCTCATACTCCACTGCTTTCCTCCCATTTTATGAAATGTCTAAGAATTTCCTCCTCACCTCAGTCTGAATGGGGGATGGAAAGTATTTGCGGTCGAACTGCTCCCAGAACTCCAGAATGGTCAAAGTGTTTGTATCCCATATGTAGTGGTAACGGACTCTGATAATATACAAATATTACGTATTTCATCTCTCGAACCTATGAATTTTAGCCCCCTTGGGTGCCTTAATCTCTTTATTTAAGACTGTTAACAGACAACCTCAGTTTATATTGTTAACATCCTATATGAGGTATAATTGGGCTTTTGTAGGTATTTAGGTACTAAGAATGGAGTTCAGATGCATTTCGCTCAAGTTTCGGACGTAATCGCACGTTCAAGGGAAATTTGGTCAATTCACAATTTGGGTACCTGGCCCAACATCTCATGTAATTTGTAGCCCTCCTCGCAAGCTTCGCTTGGTCGCGAATGCTGCGCGATTCCGGGTCCGAACGAAGAAGTTACGGCATTTTTAGCGGAAGAGAAATCCAGACATACCAAAACAGGAGGAAGATTATGCAGCCCTGATTGATTGATCGATCGATCAAAACGATCGATAGATCGATCCTTCACATTTTGGCCATCGTGGGGAGATAATGGGCTTGATTTTTCACCATCGATCGATTGATCAAAGGGATCGATCAATTGATCCCCTATTTTTTTAAGATATTTTCCTAGGGGCTTTTGTGTAAATATCAGATATATTCAGTTTTCTTTAATTTTAGGCTAGGGTTTGGTTTTGAGAGCTCATCTTCTTTTCTTCTTGGGGTGACATCCATTTGGTTTTGTAAGATTGAATTATTCATTATCATCTCCTTTAATAAAGTTTTGTTCTTTACTTTCCTTGCTTTGTAAATTAGTTTCATGCTTCGTTAATTAGTTTAATTGTTTTATTTATTGTTTTCCTAGTTTAATTAGTTGTAATTTAGTTTAATTATGTTGTGCCCTTAGATAAATAGGGTCGGGATTTCGTTTCGCCATTAACGGGCCCCGAGCTCCAAAAATTAGGTTTTGTACAGAATTGCGTTTAATTGAACCCGCACGTATTAAAGTCGGATTATTACGCATTTAACTTTCTTTGTCATGCATCGTTAGTGTTTATAGCGATAATTCGAGTTTAATCCGCGTGTGACCAATTTTCGATTAAATGTTTATTCATGCAACTTTGGCTTAAATTCCTTATTGCGTGAAGTTTATGATTAATTGATAATGCTCGATTAAATTGCTCTTGAGCCGGAATTCTGACTAATAGTTGTTTCGATCCGTATGATTAGATGATACCCCGATCCTCGCTTTAATTTTGTGTAAAATTAACTTATTCTTTTCTTTTATTTACAACCAACCATCACCTTTTTCAATTTTATTCCTGAATTAATAAACCGATTACGAGATATACTAACACTCCCTCTGGATTCGATACCCTACTTACAGCTACACTTGTATCGCAAGTGTAGTCGTAACTTAGGTTTGTTTGTATCAACGCGGTGAAACGAAAACAATGATTGTGTCCTTAGACGAAAACATCTTTCACTCGTGATCAGACTCCCACCACTACAAGGCAGCCCCTACTAGCTTAATGGTATCTAGTACCTGTCTATGTACATCAGTGCACTCATACATCTGCAAATGTCTCTATATAACCTTCTTCCATTAGCACGTCGTAACTACATTGGAGATCCCTTGAAACTAGGGAGGATGAGACTTATGAAAGGCATATCTGACTCTCTCCCAGGCAGAAGGAAATGAGTTTGCATGGTGTGGAGATAGAACTTACGGATGGGGTGGTGCCTGAGGTGCCTACTGGAAAAAAGTAGTTAAGGCCACATTAATCGCTTATACCACACTGGTGGCAACCTCGAAAGTATTCATAGACCCTGGTGCCTAATCTGGCTATGGATCGAGATGTGCTTATGGGGTGGCTTATAGTGCATGTCAGGGGGCATCTAAAACGAAAAATAATCTTCCATTAGTACACAATTCAGTTTGTCTTAAAATAGCTGAAGACATAAATGCATAATTATGAGTACAACAATCCTAACAATAGGTCTATCTATCAAAGAATGTTATGCTGGAAATGTAATAAGTCCATATAGATCCTATGTGACACCCTGCTTATTCTAATCATGTGTGATCAATCCATTAATAATTTAAACATAAATCATTAATGGTTTTATTCTTAGCATCACTGTTGGAATCCAATTATTTTAATAATAAACTAATGGCCCGATGTCAAAATTTTAATTCTTGTTACTAACGTGTAAATAATTTAAACTAAATAATTCACATTCACCATTCGAGTCAACATAGTAATAATGATAAAGAAACAAGATGAATAAATAGGCTTGGAAGAACACTTCAGACAAAATCCAAAAATAATCACCCAAAATAAGACCAAATGCAACACGGAAATAAAATGGAAGTACAATGTCTTTGTAATAATAACCAACTATGAATTGGAAACATCCCCGAATAAATTAGAAAAAAGGATAAATACGAACTCATATATGTGGAGGCATTTATTACCAGGGTCCTACAACTTTCACAGTAGCTGCAGCTCGTCAAAGATAAAAGAACTCCTAAGCTTTGCATCACTGTGGCTAGGAACCTAATTTTTTTTTTACAAAAATGGATTTGAAATGGGTTAGAGACCAACCAAAAAAATTAGAAATATAAATTATTTAAAATGCATTAAAGAGTACAAATTATATACATTTTATCTTCACGTGCTCTTACTAGAGATCTTCACCTCTCAACCATTGTGCATTCCTAACGTACTCTTCTAAACTCACCTAGTTACGCTACCCCGCCTAACTAGTTTTGATTTAAGCCTTTCTCGTATTTTAATTTATTGTTCCCACCCGTATTTCCCATACAATACGTTACTAAATTTCCACTCCCTTTTATTTATTAACAGTCAACAGTTAATGATTAATTTCTTATACACTTCGAGTAATTTAGATATCACTATCTACCTTATCTATTATTACACCCGTAGTAGAATCAATCACACACATATATTTTTACATCACTACTTATAATATATATGGATACGGCATCCCTTGGTGGAGACATGCGATCTGGGCTTACTCTGCTATCAAGTCCCAATACATTACATACTAAGAAATGACATCGGGTTCAGAATCACTCTCAAACCGTACATTCAAAAATTCACATGAATTTGGAGGCGAACATAATTATAAGCCTTTGGGTTACGAACACACCTAACGCATCCAAATGACCAGTCACCCCCTTATTCACACAAGTGGTGCTCATTCCCTAAGTTCTATGTTCTCAGGTACAAGACAAAATCCCCTCAATGGACTTATGAGGATAAGACTGTCCACGATGCGAAACCTGCCGTGATAGCGAGTAGCCTAATTATGTTTATACATTCAAATTCACATAATGGGTAATCACGCATCCTATAAGTCCTGTACATAGTATATATAAAACTCACGAATATCCTATGAATTATTAAATTTTTATTATAATTCTCATCGTATATTACTGAGTATCCCTCACTACTCAAAGGGTCCTAACTGCTCATTTAATTATGCCAGTAATTATAATATCCCTCTATTATTTTCCCGGTATGTGGTTCGCTCTCATTTCCCGTGATCCATTTTAATTCTTGAGAAATTATTTAATATCAAACTATGTCCAGTAATTTCTAGTATTAATTCCCATCATTAGTGAAAGGTTCGAATCCTATCCTTTAAAAAAAGTAAGACAACCATGGTCAGGACTAACGGGTCATCAAAATCAGTTTGAGGTGTACACCAAACCGATTTGAGGGACATGCCGAACCGGTTCGGGGTACCTGGTATTTCATCTTCTCCACTACTACAGGTTTCACCATTTTTAAATCCCAAAACATCCATTACACAATCCCAAACTCCCAACCAAGTGTACTAAACGTAATACCAACACATATACATGATTTCCAACGTAATAGAATCATCAAATTGCCAAAGAACACCTCTAAATAAAATTAATTCGAGATTAATCCAAAAAACCTTAGTTTATCATTTTTTTTCAAGATCCTCAATAAAACACATATTTCTTCACATGTTAACGTTACTAATTCATGAAATTTATTCTAAATGCATAAAGATATATAACCTATCATGATTCCTACCCAAGAACATTAATTAAACCTTCCCAATTAACACCAATATTTATGTTTTCATGAATTTGTTCATCCTACAATAACATAGATGGTTTATATGCTCAGAATTTAGCAACATAAATACTTGCCTCATGTTTTAGGTCCGAACTTCTGCAGATTAGTGGTAGGGTGGTGTTCATCTCCTTCCGATCTACATAACAGTGGTCGTGGTGGTGGAGCAAGAATAGTGTGGAATGTCCATGCAACTCCTTTTCTTCCTCCTCCAGTGGCCTTTGTATATGGTTTTGTAACTTCTACCCAAGTTCCCTCGACATAACTGCAGATATAAACTCTAAAATTTGTAGGTGTCTTTTTCATAAAATTTTAAAAGACTAAAATACCCCTCCGGTGCGCCGGTTTGACCTAAAAATGTCCCGGGACCCGAGTACACTCAAAATGACCAATTGAATTATCGAAAATGAAATTACCTTTTATATCATAAAATTAAGTCCCGACATAACTGACATGTGTGTCTGACTAAATTTATCGTAATTGTCGTATTTCTCATTCACGACAATCATAGTACTTTCTTGTTAACTTATTAGTCATTCACTAAGTAATATTCAATATAAATAAACACTAACCCTTGTCTCTCTAATTAATATTTATTTTAATATAGAATAACTTCCCATTTTAAATTTAATTAATCCCATTATAAAATATTAAAATTATCGGATGTTACATATAAAGACTATACGATGAAATCAGGGAGAAATTTCATCGTATAGTCTTTGGTACGGTAGGCTATATGAATTATGGGTAGGCATTATGATTTATTCCACGATCATGATGTGGTCTTAGTTGTGGGATGGCCTTAGATTATAACTAGTATGTGTGACTGATCCCCGAAGGTAATATGGATAGGCCTTCATTATGTAAGGGCATTCCAGTAGCTCATTTATTTGTAGTTGTTAGTGATTCTATCCATTTATGGATGTTAGATTTAGAGATTGTCTTTATCCTACCATATGAAATTTTGTGGTCATACTAGAGATAGTATTACCATCTTATATGATTTACTAGAGATGTTTTTGACTTGTATTAGGGATGTCAACCTACATAATTATGACTTGAGTTTGTGTATTACTTATACTAGAGACGTGTATATTGCATCATTGACATGAGATTTCCTAGTATGGATAAATTTGAGATATAAGACTATTATTGGTACTATAATGACATGTACCTTACATGTGAGACCATGATACAATACATTATTCATACTAAAATAGATTAATTTGATATTGTAACGATAAAGATTAAAGAATGAAGAAGTAAAACTTTAATCACACGGGCTACATATGGGTTCAAGGTTTAAACCCGCATGTTATTTTAGGTTGTTGGGATGGGTAACTAATACCTTAAAATATATTAAATGGTGATAGGAAGATGTATAGCTATAATGTGGCCCAGATTCATTTATAATCTTATTCCTCATGAGCTTGTTATTTACGTTTTTGTAAATCTACATGTTTCACATGTTTTAGGTTATGATGGTTGCTGTAGACGGGGTTCGTTGGAGGATAATCTCTAGCGACGCTCCATTCACTACTCCTATGCTCTAGAAGTTGAGCAAGTGTATCTCATCTTCTTGTTGTACTGTTTAGTTTAAGTTAGCTTGAATATGTGGTGCTTATATTTAGAGTTGAACATTTTTATGAGATACATTTTATATTTCAGTGATGGTTTATTTGTATTGGCAGTGATTTGTATCAGAGGATGTCGTGTGTTATTCAGTTTTTCGTTATCTTGTTATTACATGTTCGATTTTAATTATTCCATTATGCTAAGGATGTTACCAAATGTTTTTTTATTCTCATGATTTTTATATTAGACTTGATCGGTCTATGTATCGATTTTAATTACTTGTTCAAGTTTTTGAGTCTTTACGTCCAAGATTTACTACAAGTATGAGGTACATAGATTTTATCTTCGAGCTTTATGTATATGTGTTTACCCCAGAAGGTAGGGGTGCTTTTCGTCATGACTATAGAGACGTGCTAGTTTGTTTAGTCGACTTAGTTTTCGGTCACTTTATTGATTTTGAGATGAGGGATCATCATGATATCAGTAATCTTGTGTGTATAACTATGTTTTATGTGTATATCGACTACCGGGGGTATGATTTTATGTGGCATTTTTCGACAGGATTTTCTTTGGGGGGGTAGTGCTTAGGTTGGGTAGTGGGTTTGGCACACCTATTTATGTATGGACATGAGTATATTAGAGGGGATTACAATTACATAGAGGTGTCACCGATAGCTTGAGGTTATTATAGTTTTAGTTATTTGGAGTGTTGAGTTATCACCTATGTAACGGTTTAAATTTGCTTTAAAGTTGGCATTAGCATTGAATCCTTCGTAAGGGAATTTTATTGGACTAACTTCTCCAGGGATGATTGAGGTGTCATGGGAGAAGACACTACACTATTTTATCTTATTGAGTATTCAGGGATGACATCATTGTGTGGAAGCTTCCAGAAGAGGGATGGTTCACTAAGTGGATATGTGGACCACCAAAAGCAGGATGCAGTTGAAATACGTAACACGGGTTTGTTGTCATAAATGACCCATTGCAATAGTTAAGGACAGTGTTTTCTCCCAACAAGTGAAATATGTGCGAGTTATCATCAATGGTGAAATTAGGAGGAGAATATCCTGAAGGCTGCTTTCTAGCACAATATGGAGCGAGCACATCATTTGTGGATTTTTGACCGTGCGAAGGGGTAGATTGTTTTGATTTGTCATGATATCGTGTTGAAAGGGGAATGGTGTAGTAGTGGTGTCCGTTATAGCCAAATTCATGATCAGGGGTAGTTTATACCTCAACATAGAAGCTTATCAAGAGTGGGTATCCAAATAGTATTGGGAATAGTCTCATTCTCCGTTTGATGATAGGAGATGGCTACATTTTTCAAGGAAATATTTTTGTCAGGGAGGAGTAAACTACAAGAATAGTTTTGACCGAGGCACATGTTTCGTAAATTTTTTACACATTTTAAACGTGATTTGGGGGAGTCCGTATGGTTGGTACTATGAAGTTATTATTATAATGGTTTGTGTCAAGATGGCGTTCCTGCTAGTCGATACAAAAGAACACTAGAGACATTTACGGAGGTGTCATGTTTCAAACCCAATGTAAAAGTGGGAGAGTAAACCAATTGGTACTAATAGGAATCGGGTGTTTCAAAGAGGGTATGGGACCATTTGTGGTCATTTAGTTAGTTTGACCAAACAAATTATAAGTATGAGTACGAAGCTATTTCTGTTAGTCCATGTTCGGAACAACATGAAGATAAGGTGTTCATAGTAGAAAGTGAACTTTAGCGGGACAAGCTAAGGAATTTGAGGACGAGTAGAACCATCAATTAGATCTTCAAGTGATATCAGGCATTGTTAATGATATCTCCAGTGTGGAAATTACAGAGTTCGAGTTCCAATAGGGAGTAGACAGCCTGCCGGGAAGTTCATCTTAGAAGTCTTAGATGTAGAGAGGCCGATGTTGTTTGACCTCACCTTATCACTGAGAGTGTGCACTATATTTTTCACTAGTACAGAACAGAGGGAGTCCTTGAGTTAAAAAAATATGTTTAATGATTAGACTATTTTGGTTTGGAGTCTAGCCGAATGCGATTTACAATGTTAGAGGACATAGGATATGCTAAGTCATGGACTGAGTAGATTTTTTCGGTAGTCAGAGGATTCTACGGGTGAGATATTATTAAACTTTCGACTAATATTATAACGAATTCAAATTTTGAAGACGGAATTTCTTATTTAAGGGGGAAGAATACAATACCTTATATTTTTTGTGAATTATTCAACTAAAGAAAATTAATTACGTGTGCCTGATTGTGACGTGTGATGTCACTATTTACATTTTTTATGTTGGTAATTTGTATTTGAAATCATATCTAAAGAACAATAATTCATTAATCAATATTTGGACTTGTATTACTTAATTACTAAATAACTGAGTTGTTATTTATTTATTTTTTTATATATTTGGTATTTGACTTTTGGGATGCGTAAAAGGTCCATTTTTAGTTTAAAACGGTGGATTATAGGCCTATTTGGTTAGTCTATGACCTAAGTGGGTTTCTAGATCATTTAGAGACTATTTTGGACCATATTTCAGGATCCCAATGTAGGCCCAAGCCTAATTTCAAAAATTAAAGGGCTTAACAAAACCTTAAGAGCTTCATCATTCTTAAAACATAATTTGGGGAAGCTACTTAAGGGAGGGAGAAGGCACTTGAAGGTAAGATAATGAAATTGTGGATTTTGGCTTGATTTCTATGCAAATCAAATGATGCAAGTTTATACAGAATTTGATTATGATTGCATGTGTCTACAATTATATCTATTCATTGAAATCTAAATCAAGTTATATTATAAATTGGATTTTACATGATTAGATAGTTAATTTTAGTTAATCTATCTAGATGTTAATTAGGTTCATTTCCCCTTTGTATTGATTGATTTCTTCATGAACTTGGATTAAAACTAGTAGGGAATTATTTGAACCTATTTTATATTGTGAAACTTATAAAAGATCTATGTTTAATTGAATCGATCCATGAAAATCATTAGTTAGTTGTAGACATTGATAGATAAAGAGTTCTTGGACTACAAATTGGGTTTTCTTTGAATCTTGAGGTATATTTAGAATTTGATGTTAAAAATAGCTTCCAATTGTGCATATGATATTGTTTTATTGATTATATGTTGGTTGGGGGCTTGCAGGAAGCTTTTGAGTTCATCAATGGAGGTTAGAGAGAGAAAAATGAGGTTTGAAGGGGAGGAATCCCATTACAAGTGAAGAGTTAGATTTTTTCAGATGATCGATCAATCGACCCCAAGTCGTCGATTGAACGATGGTTTCAAGTTAATCCTAGTTTGGGATTTTGTTTATTTAGATGGATATTTGTTTTTGGGGCCTAGTGTTAGGATTTATTAGCCTATAACTTTCATATACTCATACAATAGAGATAGATTAATATGAATTGAGTTGATTAAGATTAGCATTTGGGGTATTTAGATATTAGGGAAAATTATTGATTTAAATGGGTTAATTTGAATACTGGGCGTTTGTTTATAAACTCGCGTGTAGGATAGGTTTGTTGATTGGGAATTTGGATGTTAGAGGATTGGGATAGTTGATCGAAATTAGTTGAATCATTTTGATGGGCTATAGGTTGTATATTTTTTGGTGAGATTAGAATTGTATTAAAAAACCTAAAGTAGAGTAGTTAACCTATATGATGGGCTAACATAAAATTAGGGTGGGTTGATACCTAAACACGATGCCTTGAGAGATTAGACTAAGGTTAATTAAGATTGAATTTAGTGGATTAGGAGCACTTTTAGTATAGGGTAGCACAAGACTATATGTAGATTCAAAAACACGAGGGAGTTAGGTTTTATGTATTATGGGTGGAATATAAGGTTAAAGATGTGTTATTCCTTTTAATAATAGCGATGCTAGTATGAACAGGTAGCATATGGTCAATATGTGTATGTGATTAACCGTAACCAGTTAGTAAGGGTTTATGTATGTTTTTGCTTTAGCTTGTTAGTGAGGGTTGATATTGTTAACGTGCTTATATCTAATAGATACCATTTGTAAATGATCCCAATGACGTACTAGGAGGGATTCAATTATACGACACATACGATGCGGACTGTGATGGTGTCTTAGTGAGTAGATTTGTATTCTATTGTCATTTTACCCCAGGATCCTACATCTAGGTATCTATGGACTGAGAGGGTTCACGGATAGATTTCATTATATGGTTTTTGGTATGGTATTCCATATGAATGATGGGTAGGCGTAGTAATTTTTTCCTTGACGGTGATGAGGCTTTAGGTTTTGGCCAGCCTCAGATTATACCTAGTATGTGTGAGTGATCTCTAAAGGCAATAGGGATAGGATTTCATTATGTACGGGATCAAAGGAAATTCTCCATGCATCGAACGTGTAGATTATCGAATCAGTTGCAACATAGATGTGAATGCATTCTACAAAAGATTGGGTGGAGTATGATAGATCAACCATCTACTAAATCTCCTTGTACGAGTCCAAAATCACTACATGAGATGAACCTTGGTTCGGTGAATTAAAGTTATCCATAGGTGTAATAGGAATCCCAGTTAATACATGTATTAGAATGACATGCGAGAAGCCCATTTAATTTTACTTGGGCGGGACTTCATCTATATATGGTTGTTAAACGTAGAGATTGTCTTTATCCTTCATTATGATATTATGTAGTGGTACTATAGATAGTTTTACCGTTTATGTAATTTACTAGAGATGTATCCGACTTATAGTAGGGATGCCTACCTACATACTTACGACTCGGGTTTGTGTATTACTTATACTAGAGACGTGCATATTTCATTATTCGCATGAGATAGCCTAGTATGGATAGACTTGAGCTATAAGACTGTTATTGGTACCAAAATGAGACTTACCTTAGGTGTGAGACCTTAATACAATACTTGATTCATAATGATTAACTTGATATTGTAATTATAAATATTAAACAACAAAGAAGTAAACATTCAATCATATAGGCTACATATGCGTTCAGGGTTTTAGAACCGCAAGCTATTTTAGGTTATTGGGTTGTTTAACTAATAACTGAAAATCTATTAAAAGACGGGATGAAGATGTGTAGCTATAATGTGGCCCAGATTCGGTTATAATCTTATTATGTATGAACTTGTTATTTACGTTGTTGCATATCTATGTTTTTTACAGGTCTTAGGTTTAGGTGGTTCCTGTAGACCAAGTTCGTTGGAGGAGCATCTTTAGTCACATTCCATTTATTACTCCTAGGTTATAGGAGTCGACCAACTGTAGCTCATCTTGTTCTTGTACCTTTTAGTTTCAATTAGCATTTATATGTAGTACTTATATTAAGAGATGGGAATTTATATGAGATACATTCCATGGGAGACCATTTAAAATGGTCCATGAAAGTAGTAGACCATCCTAAAAGGATTTGCACGTTGCCCAGACCAAATCATGACTTGATTTCCACACGAGCATTTTAGTTTTACAAGGACACCTGCCGATATGGTTAAAACAAATTCCAAGAATCTTAGATGAGATATTTTGGTATCTCTTGGAATATCCACGTATTATTTTGAGTTCCTTAAATAACTCAAACTCTATCATAACGTATCTACAAATTTTACACCATGACCTGGGGCAAAGGGATGGCAAGTTGAGATTTTAAGAACAACAACCTCTCCGTGGATGTAGGTGGGCTGCCGAACAACATATATTATTGTGTTATGATCTTTACTTTCTGCCTTTGTGATTATTTTTGTGGATTTATTTATTGTGATATTATCTATACTCATAATTGGCACCGTCTGTGGGAAATAACTTTTATTCCTGTGAAAACATTCATTAACAGAAAGTTGGTGATGTCTTACCACATCAGCAACATTTCCCAAGCTAGTGATATCTAAGAAGACCCAGTCCCTCTTAATGTCATATATGAGATTGGCCAGCATACAACCCTTTGGAGATAGCAAGGGGCCACCTAGGTTTACCCAGATTTCTAGATTTGTTGAAGCTTAAGAAGCCAAGATTCATGAACAAGAGGAGGTTACACGCCTCAAAGCAAAAAAAAATGCTCGCCTAGAGAGACGACTCGAAATAATGGAGAGAGATATCCAAAGGCATATTGAAAAACGTCGAACTACGACTCCTAGTCCTTAGGTGTGTAGCACTCGCAGTCGAAGAAGGAGTTCCAGGCGTGACTAGGGAAAAACTGAATGTGACAGCTCAGAGTGTGGACTGTCAGATCATGGCTAGCCAAAAAGGCATGGTAGCAATGACCGATAAAATGAAAACATAAGGATTTTAGTCCGTAAGGAGATGGACAAACTTCCAACCCACCATGGAACCAGATCCACTAGAGAGGTATATAGGATAGCTCTTAACACTTAGATGAATTCCCCATTTTTAAGGATAATCTAGGAGGATGAGCCCCCAAAGAAGTTCACTATCCCTAGGTTCAAGGTTTACAATGGGAAAACAGATCCCATAGACAATGTCAGGAAATATCAGTAAGCAATGGCTTTATGAATCCACAGAGACACACTCATGTGCGGGATTTTCCCTTCTAGCCTACATGATGTAGCGCATAAGTGGTTTGCGAGGCTGCCTCAAAGGTTGACCAAATATTTCATAGCTCTGGTGGAGGCCTTCACAGTGTTATTCATAACCAGTTAGCTTCCATCCCAAATGGATGGATGCACTGCTCACAATGAAGAAAAAGCAAGAGGATAACCTCCAAGAGTACGCCAAAAGGTATTAGGAAGATTTCAATGAGATTGAGGGTTGCTCGGAGAAGGATGTCATAACATCCTTAAGAATCGGTTTTTCGACCACCTCTTTGCTACACCAGTACCATTCTAAGGAGGCCAACACCATCAATGATCTTATGGCCTGTAGCGATAAGTACGCCAAGGTGGAGGACATGGTTCATCCTAATGGAGGGGATAACAGTCGAGAAAAGACGAATAAGGGAACATAAAAGAATGATACCTATAAGCAAAATAAGAATGGGGTCAAGAATGACTCCAAGAATGGAAATAAGGGTGATCCCTCCAAGGCATGACACGCTATTAACACAGTCTTCAAGGAACCCATTTATAAAATTCTAAGCAAAATCAAAGATGAGCCATTTATTAAATGGCCCAAAAGGATGGGAAACGACCCAACCAAAAGAAACAACCTGCTGAGATGCGCATTACATAAGGAGGTAGGCCATATAATAAAAAAATGCAAGTTTTTCAAGTCACATCTGGAGGAGTTAGCTCAAGTAGGGCATCATAATGAGTACATCGAGAAACAAATTAACAAAGTCACAGCCAATGGTGACCAGAAACTAGATAACTTCCTCGATGAGGATACATGGCATGAGTCTGCAGTCATCCATGGGGCACTAAACCTCAAACAGATCCAAAGGATTGTCATTCAGATGGAACTCAATAAGGTCACTACCATTATGTAGAATTTTCATATCGATCCAGATAAAACACATGTTGGTAAACATCGGGGACCGGAGGACGTCGACTACACCAAGCATATCGTGTTTATTGAGGAAAATTTGATCGGGGTGAGAACCTCACAGCATGAAAACTTCAGGATCACACTCTGAATAACCATTTGGAATGTTAATAAGCTTCTTATGGATCATGGTATTTTATCATAAGTGATGTACTTGGAATTGTTCCATAAACTGAAGTTGAACATCATCGACCTCAAAGAGGCCACAGTACCGCTGGGCTTTGCGGGATGGATAACAATGCCACTGGGGAAGATAATTCTCCCAGTCAGAGAAGGAAACATATAAAAAAACATTGAGTTTTTGGTAGTGTACATGGAGTCCCCATATCACTCCATTTTGGACAGATGTAGGATCCATGCCATGAGGTTCGTACATTCCACATACCACCAGAAGTTAAAATGTGTTACTATTTGAGGCGTGGTCAAAATCCATGGCGACCAGGGTAGTTCTTTATTGAAGATATATTTCCGAAAAAGGAAAAGAATAAGGAGCCAGATCTTTCTCAGGATGGAGCATAGGAGGGGGATATGCCCTCCAAATAGAAACTATGTTACAACTAACCAGGGGTGGAGGAGATCAGGGTCCACCCCATAGACAGGGTCGTTGATGACCTAGAAGAAGTTGTAAACAATGAGAACTCAATAGAAGGAATTTTTTTATCGAATCCACACTTAACGAGGGAAAGAAAAAAGAGTTGATTGCATTCCTCAAAAGCATTTTGGACATTTTTGCTTGGGGACCGTATGATTTGATGGTGATTTATCCCAATGTACCTTTCCACCTCCTTTATATCGATTCGGTCTTCAAACTGATCGCTCAGAAAGCCCTCTGAATAGCCCTAACAAGGATAAAGTGGTGGAGAATGAAGTAGGGACGCTACTGGATGCAGGATCCATCGGGGAGGCATAGTTTCCCAAGTGGTTGTTCAACACAGTAATAGTGCAAAAAAGCAAATGTCATTAGAGGGTTTGTATCTAATTTATATAACTCAACAAGTCTTTCCCCAAGGAAAGCTTCCCACTTCCCAAAATAGATGAGTTGGTCAACTCTATAACAATGCATGAAAGGATGAGCTTCCTAGACAGTTATTCGGACTATCATCGCCTTCAAGTTGGTCACTAAGATGTTCAACAAATAAATAGGAGACATGATGGAGGTATACTTCGATGATATTCTAGTCAAAAGTAAGAAAAAAAGTGACCACCACGCAAACTTAACTGTTAGATTTAAGATCCTCAAGAAATATCGGATGAAGCTTAATGAAAATAAGTGTTCATTCGGTGTCCAGTCAAGAAAATTCTTCAGATATCTACCTAGTAAAAGAGGAATCGAAGCCAATCTGGATATCAAATTTTCATGATATCACAAGATTCAAGCCTCCTTATACATTGAGAGATGTCCATAATGTCACCTATATGCTCATCTCACTTAATCACTTCATCTCTAAGTCTTAGGATCACAGTCAACAGTTCTTCCAATTATTGAAAAAGGACAAGGGCCTCACATGGAATGATGACTGTTCGTAAGATTTGGAAATGATCAAATCCTACTTTAGCGAGGCACCCATGTTAGTGACTCTAAATAATGGAGATCCATTATTCATTTACTCGAAGTTTCCAACCACGCAGTAAGATCCGCCCTGGTATGAGAGAAATAAGGAAGTCAACATCGAGTTTACTATACCAGCAATACACTCATGGATGCATAACAATAACAATTGCCTCTGGAAAAACTTGATTATGCACTAGTAGTTTCCTCAAGGAAGCTGAAGAATTACTTTGAGGCTCATTCAATAACCATAATCACTTCCTACCCCGTCAAAGCCGTTCTGCAAAAGGCTGACCTCTCTGGATGACTCTTAAAGTGGTTGGTGGAACTCGGGAGAATTGGTATCCATTTATATCCCAAAATACCGATTAAGGGACATGTCTCAACAGACTTCATTATTGAATTCACAGGAGACTAGTCGATAGACCAACTAGGCAATGAGAAGTCAGTGACATAGTGTGACACCCCGCCTAATTAAATACCGGGCGATCACTCCTTTATAAATTAATTCAAGGTGAACAGTTGGTTCATTCTCAGCATCACTGTCGAAAATAACTTTTCCAATTTAAACACCCTAATTAATTAAGCTAAGTGTCAAAACCATTTTTATAATATTACTTCCCAAATTTGATATAAAAAAATTTGTTTATTTAATTAACAACATTTCAATAAGTAAGAATCACACCACAATAATCCTGGAACATAGTCCAATTAATTTAGAACATTAAACATCCAAAATCCCAACATTTAAAACTTAAAGTAAAGCATCCACACTGAATAAATCCCAAAGTAACAGTACTAGAAATAACTGAAATACAAATGTCCAAGTAACAACTGAATAATGGAAAGGGCTACACATGACCAACTAAATAAATGTGCTAGGAGTGGATTAAAATGAATGAAGTCGTCTAATAAAGAGGCATGTAACTCCCACATAAGCTACAGCACGTTCCTTCCAAGGGATCCTAAGCAAGACGCCCCTGTGGCTGGGCACCTGTAATATATACATATACATACAAGAGAAAAGAGAAATAGAAACGGGTCAGATCCCGATAGTGTGTATGATTTAAAATTCGTTTAGCAAGTATTTAAATTGATTACAGGCCAATGCAACAACATATTAGTGCGGCACTCTCTTGAAAAATTCTCACCTCTCTTCTAATGTGCACACCTATCGCACTAACCTTCCCAACGGTTTATCTTATCATTTATCGCACTAATCTTCCCAATGATTTAACTTATCTTAGATTACTCGTAAGATTTTTAAAACCGAATAATATAATTGTTTCAAAGGATGAATTTATTTAGTAACAAAACTCTCGTTTTAACTTTATTGATTAATAAAGTTTCCCAGGGCCACATTATACTTTCCCAAAACAGGTATTTACAATTTGAGTCATCAACCATGTCCTACTTATCAAATCACAGTAGACAGTTCTAAATTTTAGAATTTCATATATATATATTAATTACTCGTATAATATATATATATATATATATATATATTATAACAGCACCCCAAATAAAAACTATGGTGCGGGCATACTCTGCAATCCAATCCCCGTAACGCTCACACTAAGGGAAATATAGGTTCGGAAGCACTCTCGAACTGTATCAACATATACACAAACAAGATTTTGAGGCGAAGCATAGATTCCAAGTCTCTAAGAGGTCAGTACATACCCCACGCCTCTTAGGACCGTCTGAACTATCGATTTGATAGCCTGTACCAAGGATATCTATCTCCTAGGGTACGAATCATTATCCCCCATAAGGCAACACAAGATCAGATCGTCCCAGCGCGATAACCTCAGGGATAGCAAGTAGCGCGGGCATAATTTTCACACATAGATAGTATATGTATACACACAATCATATAACTATACTATTGTCACCGTATCAATTTAGGTACATCTCAAGTCCCATTATTACGACATTTGTATTTATTTCTCATTATTTAGTTATCATCTACAACCATTCACATCTTACTTAAATTTTGAGGAACTTTTCCACTTAATACATAACGCTCATGGATTTTATCCTCCCAAGTATAAAATTCAGTAGGTATACATATTTATCCCAAAGTAACTCTCTTACGTATCACTCCCCTTTAATATATACTTACATTGTCGCTTATGTAAAGTATCTCAAAACATAGATTTCACCCTACTTCAAAGGTCTCTTATTCACTAATGAATCCTACAGGTCATCATTATCTCCCAAATTATTTTAACCAGGATGTCTAAGGAGTTTTCTTCATTATGAATCAATTCAACAATTTAAAAAGGGGAAATTTAAGTATTCCAGGAGGGGTCGATCGATCGAGGTCTGGGGCTCGATCGATCGAACCTTCGATCGATCGAAGCTTTGGGCTCGATCGATCGATCAAACAGGTATTTCGATTTCTGCAGTTTTGCAGTTACGGGTTCTAACACCTATCTTCATCCAAATTCAAATTTTACATTCCCAAAAGTCCAAATATTTATACTACTAACATTATATCATCATACTAGGTATTTCCAACGTAAAGCATGTGGATTTCTATCATTAAACAGGGATTAACAGCCCAAAAATTTATATAATTATCAAGAACCCTAGAAATCTCTTAAACATGGTTCTAATCTGATTTTTTTCCCCAGAATTTGCTTCTTATAAACATCATAATTTCGTGGCTAAATCCTCTACATGACAAGGGTTTCCAGAATTTTCATTTAAACCATAACTATATGAATTTTCCTATCTCAAATTGGGTCTTTCTTCCCTATAATTCATTCTTAATCATTCCTAAACTAATATGAAAGATGCATCAATTAAATAAGAAAGATAAACACTTGCCTGGGATTTTTATAAGTCTTGTTTTGTGCCGAATTTGGTGTGGTTGCGTTTCATGTCTCGCGATCTACGCGTCGGCGGTGGCGGCGGTGCAAACGGGTGAGTTTTGAGCCTTGGAATGCCTTGAGAGCTCTCTCCTCTCTTCTCCAATGGCCGTTCAAAGGTTTTGAGTTTTCTAACCCTAAGAGATAACCTAAACATATGATATAACCCCTTTAATTTTCGTGGGTTTAATTACCTAAAAATACAAAATGACTAAAATGCCCTCCCGGGTTACTAATTAGGCCTAAAAACGCTCCGAGACCCAAACTAAACCCCCGAGTACACTTTTCTGACTATTTCGACCCTTTCGGACGCGTTGGATCATTCAAAACGACCACACGAACAACTTATAAAATATTCACTTTTATTTTTCAATATTTAGTCCCGACGCGACACGGGGGCATCCCGACTCAAATTTTCAAAATTGTCATTTTATTCACTTGTGACATTCAATATAACCAATATAATATATTACTTTGCTCATTAGTAATATTTAACAAATTTCATATAATTACTAACTCTCGTCACGTTAATAATTATAACATAATTAATTTCTGGATTTTTATTAAACAATTATTTCACAATAAATTTAATAAATCCCCAAATTAATATAGCAGAAAAATACGAGGTATTACATACTTCCCCCCTAATAACGGAATTTCGTCCCGAAATTCGAAAAATAAGGTATACCTGGTAAGAACAAATCTGGATATCTCTTGCGCATATCTGCCTCGCGCTCCCAAGTGGATTCCTCCACATTATGATGCTCCCACTGGACCCATACAAGTGGAACTATCTTCGACCTCAGTCTCCTCTGACTATAGTCTAGGATATCCATCGGTCTCTCCTCGTAAGAGCTGTCAGGCTATAAGTCTATCTCATCTATCGCGATGTGAGTATGGGCCATATCATCTCGAAGGTATCATCTCAACGACGAGATGTGGAATACATCGTGGATGCAATGTAAATGCTCTGGCAGTCCCAATCTGTATGCTACCGGCCCAATCCTCTCGATAATGGGAAATGGTCCCACGTACCTCGGGGCCAATGTCCCTTTATTCTCGAACCTCATCACTCCTTTCACAGGAGACACACGTAGTAACACTTGGTCCCCCACATTAAACTCTCGGAAGAACAGTTTCGCATCGGCGTAGCTCTTCTGCCTGTCCTGGGCTACCCGAATGCGACTCCTGATCATCTCAATCCTCGCGGAGGTCTCCTGAATCACCTCTGGTCCTAGCAACTTGTTATCCCCAACCTCGATCCAACAAGACGGGGAACGACAAGGCCTGCCATACAAAGCCTCAAATGGAGCCATGCCAATTGTGAACTGATAAGAGTTATTATAAGAAAACTCTACCAGTGGAAGGTGTGGCTCCCAACCTCCTCCAAAATCAAGAACACACATGCGTAGCATATCCTCCAACATCTGATTAGTACGCTTTGTCTGTCCATCTGTCTGTGGATGATAAGCTGAACTCACCCTCAACTCAGTACCCATAGCCTCCTGAAGCTTTCCCAAAAACGTGACACAAAAATCTTATCTCTATCTGACACAATATTCAGGGGCACCCCGTGTAATCTAACAATCTCAGCAATGAACAACTGAGCATACTGACCCGTGGTATAATCTGTCCGCACCGGCAGAAAATGAGCCACCTTGGTCAAACGGTCTACAATCACCCAAATAGAGTCGTGGCCCCACTATGATGTAGGCAACCCCGTAATAAAATCCATGGAAATACTCTCCCACTTCCACGCGGGTACTTCCAATGGTTGAAGCAACCCTGACAGTTTCTGATGGTCCACCTTTACCAGCTGGCAGGTAGAACACTTGGACATGAACTCAGCGATGTCCTTCTTCATCCCACTCCACCAGTATTGTCGCCTCATATCCTGGTACATCTTATCTCCTCCAGGATGTACTGCAAATTGGGACCCGTGAGACTGGGCCATCACTGCATGACATAATTATGCTTCTTCTGGAACCACCAATCTCCCATTAAACCTCAAACCCCCATCAGAACTAACAGAATAGGACTCAGCACCCTCGGCTAAGAGTCGTACAATCTTCTCCTGGCAAAACGGGTCTGTGGTTTGTGCCTGTATCACCCTCGTAACTATCTAAGGTGTGACTGACATAACAGATATGAAAGAACGGGCTACTACGTCCTGGTGACCCAACTCCTTCCACTTTGCTTTCCAGACGTCCGCTACCTTGTCTACCGGTCTATGACTCAACGCATTAGCAACTACGTTGGCCTTCCCCGGATGATACTGTATATCTAACTGGTAGTCTTTCACAAACTCTAACCATCTGCGCTGGCGCATATTCAGCTCTCGCTGAGTGAACAGGTACTGCAGTGATTTATGGTCCGTGAACAAACGAAATTTCTCCCCCAATAAATAGTGTCTGCATATCCTTAATGAAAAAACGACCGCTACTAACTCCAGGTCGTGGGTGGGGTAATTCTTCTCATGCGGCTTAAGCTTGCGGGAGGCAAAAGCTATAGCCTTCTCCTCCTGCTGAAGCACTCCCCCAAGTCCCCGTAAGGATGCATCAGTGTAAACCATATACTCCACACCCGGCTTCGGTAAAGAAAGGACTGGTGCTGAAGTAAGCTTGTCTTTTAGTTCGTCGAAAGCCAACTGACAAGCATCATCCCAAACATATGGTACCCCCTTGCGAGTCAGATTCGTCAATGGACCCGCTATTTTGGAGAATCCCCGAATAAATCTCCTGTAGTATCCGGCTAATCCCAAGAAACTACGCACTTCCGTCGGTGTCATGGGATGTCCCCACTCCCTCACCATTGAGACTTTACTCGGGTCAACTGCTATCCCCTGCTCAGAAACAACATGGCCCAAGAACTGTACTTCTCGCAACCAGAACCCTCACTTCTCGTACTTAGCATACAACCGATGCTCTCATAGAGTCTGAAGAACCTGCCTCAAGTTCTCAACATGCTCCTCCTCGGAATGTGAATATATCAAAATGTCATCTATGAAGACAATGACAAACTGATCCAAGAACTCTCTGAACACTCGGTTCATTAAGTCCAGGAACACGGCTGGAGCATTTGTGAGGCCGAATGGCATCACTCTGAACTCGTAAGACCCATATCTAGTCAAGAAGGCAGTCTTTGAAACATCCTGATCCCTAATACGTAGCTGATGGTACCCCGACCTCAGATCTATCTTTGAAAAGAAATTTGCTCCCCTGAGCTGGTCAAACAGATCATCGATTCGAGGCAACGGATACTTATTCTGTATCGTGACCTTGTTCAACTCCCGGTAGTCCACACATAACCTCAGTGAACCATCTCTCTTCTTCACAAATAAAACTGGAGCGTCCCAAGGTGAGGTACTCTTGCGAATGAAGCCCTAACCTAACAGCTGCTCTATCTGATCTCGTAACTCTCGCATCTCTGCCGGAGCCATACGGTAGGGTATGCGTGCTATAGGTCTCGTATCTGGCAATAAATCTATGACAAAGTCTATCTCTCGACTGGGGGATAGGCCTGGTATCTCGCGAAACACATCGGAGTACTCACTGACAACTGGGATCGAGTCTAACGGGATCACAGCCTCCTTAGAGGTATCCTCCTCTATATAATACAAATGAGAAATCGAATCTCCCTCTGGGCGAGGCATCGCCACTACAAACATCTCTTGCCCCAGAATGGCAAAAACAATGCTCCCACCGAAGCAATCAATCATGGCTCTATATGCCACGAGCCAATCCATACCGATAATAACAGAGTGCTCATGCATATCTAAGACTGACATGTTTGCAGGTAATACCAAACTACCAATCTCTACCCCCACTCCCCGGCATATAAATAAAATAAGCGACCCACTCCCCAGTGGTGAGTCTACACACGTCACTGTGCTCTCGGCGGTGGCTAACAATCCTAAGGCCTTCGCAAAATGCGTAGCTATAAAATAATGCGTCGCCCCAGTATCAAACAAAACCCGACCCATAGTACCATGGATAGGAAACATACCCATAATCGTGGGTGGTGCCTGTGGAGCTGCTGCCTGGTGGATGTTATAGACACGTCCATACTGTAACTGCCCCTGCTGCACTGGAGCTGCTGGAATGGTTGGTAGGGCTGGCACCTGGGCTGGAGCTTGGAGGGCAGGTGGAAAAAGTGGCCTCTCTGGCTCATTACGGGCTCCCTGCTATTGTGGGAACATGTCTCCCTGTGGACAATCCTGGCGCCTATGGCCATGTTTACCGCACCCAAAACATCGACCTCTGAAGTTACCTCCCCTCTGACCCTGCTGACCACGACCCTGCTAGCTGTTACCTCCCCACTACTGGCCCTGTTGGCCCTGATGATTACGTTGTTGGCCCTGTTGTTGACCCTGTTGTCGGTGTTGGCCTTGCTGGCCCTGCTGATTAGGCTGGCCCTGCCTAAAACCCCCAAATCCCTGCCTGGAATCACCTGAATGGAATCGCTTAGCAGGGTCCCCCTGATGGGAACTCTGCTCGTGCTGACGAGTCTGTCCATGAGATGGTGCCCCACTAGCACTACTACCCCCGGTCCTGCCCTGCTGGCTAGACTCTCCGGCTCTCTTGCTTCCCTGCAGATGGAAGCGGTGATCCTGACAATGTAGTAAGGCAGCATTGAGTACGTCAGTGAAGGTACTCAGAGATAGATTCCCTATAAGATGCAGACGGATCCTCCAAGCTAACCTGTCTACAAACAGCATTATCTTCTTGACCTCAATAGGTGCCTCATCTAGCACGATGGTGAGAAGTCTTGTGAACTCCTCCTCATACTCGTCTACGGTCGAATTCTCCTGTTTCAAATTCATTAATTTCCGCCTCATCTCAGTCTGCACGGCGGGGGGAAAGTACTTGCGGTCAAACCGCTCCCAGAACGGCTGAATAGGGATCGTGTCCCTCTCCTCCAAGGTGGTAGTGGACTCCCACCAGTGCAAAGCGGCCCCCGCCATCTTAAAGGAAGCCAATAACTGCTTTTGCACGTCGGTGCACTCATACATACGAAGATGCCGCTGGATGTCTTTCTTCCATTGGCTGAATGTAATGATATCTGAGCTACCAGGGAACTCTGGGGGATGCGCCTTCTGAAAAGCATCCCTAACTCTCTCCCATGCAGATGGAAGTTGTGCTGGTACTGGCGCCACTGCCTGAATCTGGGGTGGAGCCTACTGAACTACCGTTATCGCGGCATTCACTGCCTGAGCAACAATGGCGGATACTTCATTAGCATTCATAATGCCTTATGCCGGAGCTGCTGGCTGCTCGGCTTAGGCACGCCTATCCTTCGGTGCACGTCTCGAAGGCATCTGAAACATGAAGAAGTTTATTAGTCTACAGTTATTATCAAATCTCAAATAGCTGAAGACATACACGTAAAAGCAGGAATACAACAATCCTAAAAAAAGGGCTCTATAGCAAAAACATTAAGCTGAAAGCGAAATAAGCCGTACAGATCCTATGGACACTAGAACCTGATGCTCTGATACCACCTGTGACACCCCGCCTAATTAAATACCGGGCGATCACTCCTTTATTAAATTAATTCAAGGTGAACAGTTGGTTCATTCTCAGCATCACTGTCGAAAATAACTTTTCCAATTTAAACACACTAATTAATTAAGCTAAGTGTCAAAACCATTTTTATAATATTACTTCCCAAATTTGATATAAAAAAATTTGTTTATTTAATTAACAACATTTCAATAAGTAAGAATCACACCATAATAATCCTGAAACATAATCCAATTAATTTAAAACATTAAACATCCAAAATCCCAACATTTAAAACTTAAAGTAAAGCATCCACACTAAATAAATCCCAAAGTAACAGTACTAGAAATAACTGAAATACAAATGTCCAAGTAACAACTGAATAATGGAAAGGGCTACACATGCCCAACTAAATAAATGTGCTAGGACTGGATTAAAATGAATGAAGTCATCTAATAAAGAGACCTGCAACTCCCACATAAGCTACAGCATGTTCCTTCCAACGGATCCTAAGCAAGACGCCCCTGTGGCTGGGCACTTGTAATATATACATATACATACAAGAGAAAAGAGAAATAGAAACGGGTCAGAGCCCGATAGTGTGTATGATTTAAAATTCGTTTAGCAAGTATTTAAATTGATTACAGGCCAATGCAACAACATATTAGTGCGGCACTCTCTTGAGAAATTCTCACCTCTCTTCTAATGTGCACACCTATCGCACTAACCTTCCCAACGGTTTATCTTATCATTTATCGCACTAATCTTCCCAATGATTTAACTTATCTTAGATTACTCGTAAGATTTTTAAAACCGAATAATATAATTGTTTCAAATGATGAATTTATTTAGTAACAAAACTCTCGTTTTAACTTTATAGATTAATAAAGTTTCCCAGTGCCACATTATACTTTCCCAAAACATGTATTTACAATTTGAGTCATCAACCATGTCCTACTTATCAAATCACAGTAGACAGTTCTAAATTTCAAAATTTCATATATATATTAACTACTCGTATAATATATATATTTTAACAGCACCCCAAATAAAAACTATGGTGCGGGCATACTCTGCTATCCAATACCCATATCGGTCACACTAAGGGAAATACAGGTTCGGAAGCACTCTCGAACTGTATCAACATATACACAAACAAGATTTTGAGGCGAAGCATAGATTCCAAGTCTCTAAGAGGTCAGTACATACCCCACGCCTCTTAGGACCGTCTGAACTATCGATTCGATAGCCTGTACCAAGGATATCTATCTCCTAGGGTATAAATCAATATCCCCCATAAGGCAACACAGGATAAGATCGTCCCAGCGCGGTAACCTCAGGGATAGCAAGTAGCGCGGGCATGATTTTCACACGTAGATAGTATATGTATACACACAGTCAAATAACTATACTATTGTCACCGTATCAATTTAGGTACATCTTAAGTCCCATTACTGAGACATTTGTATTTATTTCTCATTATTTAGTTATCACGTACAACCATTCACATCTTACTTAAATTTTGAGGAACTTTTCCACTTACTACATAACTCTCATGGATTCTATCCTCCCAAGTATAAAATTCAGTAGGTATACATATTTGTCCCAAAGTAAATCTATTATGTGTCACTCCCCTTTAATATATACTTACATTGTCGCTTATGTAAAGTATCCCAAAACATAGATTTCGCCCTACTTCAAAGGTCTCTTATTCATTAATGAATCCTACTAGTCATCATTATCTCCCAAATTATTTTAACAAGGATGTCTAAGGAGTTTTCTTCATTATGAATCAATTCAACAATTGAAAAAGGGGAAATTTAAGTATGCCAGGAGGGGTCGATCGATCGAGGTCTGGGGCTCGATCGATCGAACCTTCGATCAATCGAAGCTTTGGGCTCGATCGATCGACCAAACAGGTATTTCGATTTCTGCAGTTTTGCAGTTACGGGTTCTAACACCTATCTTCATCCAAATTCAAGTTTTACATTCCCAAACGTCCAAAGATTTATACTACTAACATTATATCATCATACTAGGTATTTCCAACGTAAAGCATGTGGATTTCTATCATTAAACATGGATTAACAGCCCAAAAATTTATATAATTATCAAGAACCCTAGAAATCTCTTAAACATGGTTCTAATCTGATTTTTTTTCCCAGAATTTTCTTCTTATAAACATCATAATTTCGTGGCTAAATCCTCTACATGACAAGGGTTTCCAGAATTTTCATTTAAACCATAACTACATGAATTTTCCTATCTCAAATTGGGTTTTCTTCCCCATAATTCATTCTTAATCATTCCTAAACTAATATGAAATATGCATCAACGAAATAAGCAAGATAAACACTTGCATGGGATTTTCAGTAGTCTGGTTTGGTGCCAAATTTGGTGTGGTTGTGTTTCCCGTCTCGCGATCTACGCTTCGGCGGTGGCGGCGGTGCAAACGGGTGAGTTTTGAGCCTTGGAATGCCTTGAGAGCTCTCTCCTCTCTTCTCCAATGGCCGTTCAAAGGTTTTGAGTTTTCTAACCCTAAGAGATAACCTAAACATCTGATATAACCCCTTTAATTTTCGTGGGTTTAATTACCCAAAAATACAAAATGACTAAAATGCCCTCTCGGGTTACTAATTAGGCCTAAAAACGCTCCAAGACCTAAACTAAACCCTCGGGGTACACTTTTCTGACTATTTCGACCCTTCCGGATGCGTTGATGCATTCAAAACGACCATACGAACAACTTATAAAATATTCACTTTTATTTATCAATATTTAATCCCGACGTGACACGGGCGCGTCCCGACTCAAATTTCCAAAATTGTCATTTTATTCACTCGTGACATTCCATATAACCAATATTATATATTACTTTGCTCATTAGTAATATTTAACAAATTTCATATAATTACTAACTCTCATCACGTTAATAATTATAACATAATTAATTTCCGGATTTTTATTAAACAATTATTTCACAATAAATTTAATTAATCCCCAAATTAATATAGCATAAAAATATGGGGTATTACACATAGGAAGGATTGTCTAAGGACTGGACCTTATACATTGATGGAGCCTCGAATTCTAATAGGGAAATAGTAGGGATCATATTAATCACCCCCAAAGACCATATGATTGATCAAGGAATCAAATTGGGAATTGATGCCTCCAATAATGAAGCGGAGTACTAAGCAATGATAACTGCTTTGAAAAAAGCCAAACTACTGGGGGCTAGGCGCCTCCATGTATTCGGCGATTCCAAACTGGTCTCCAAGAAGGTAAGTGGGGACTTCAACGCCAAAGATGATCGAATGGCAGCTTGCCTCGATGTAGTAATAGGTCTTATGGAAGACTTTGAAAAGGTATAAATTCAATAGTTCCATAAGGGGCGAATAATCAACCTGATGCCTTAGCAACCCTTAGTTCAGCAATTGACTCTAACCTAATGATGAATTTCCAAATAGATTTCCTCGCATAACTACGTATTCATCATAAAACGAGAGCCGAGAAATTCCTCCTCTCAGGAAAAGCCCCTAGCTGGATGGATTATGTAATTAGTTACCTGCGAAGCGACATACTGCCATATGATAAGACTCGATACCCAACTTTTAAATGTCCACCAAACCAAGTTGTGAAAAACCCATCAGGTTAGGGTCAAAGATCCTCGTTTTAACCTTACCCTTGGGATAAATGTTTACAAGAAGTCATTTACAGGGCCCTATCTCCAGTGCTGAAGAGTGCCCAATATGTGTGTTTTAAACAAAACCAATTTTTCTCTGAAAAAGATCCAACTTTTAAATGTCCACCAAACCAAGTTGTGAAAAACCCAATTCTTACTTTAAACTAATTTTATCTTGATTAATCCTAAACATGCATCTAGTTATTAAAGAAAGTAAAGTAAAGTAAATAATACTCATAATGCCGGATGTACAAGGAAAAAACCCAAAACCGGAAAACAACCTCGGACGGCCCAAGCCAGACAATCACTATGAATAATGGTTTTATAAAAACAGATTAGCCTTACACTAAGACTCGATCCCCACGGGTCTTAACATTCCTTCTGATCTTCAACCGTTCTTCAATAGTGCCCATGCAGAAATTTCGTCTTCCACGATACCTGTCCACAACACACGCGTCCACGTATGTCTCGGTGTCCACCGAATGGCTTTGATTCGTCTACGATGTCGAACAAGAAGTCCTTCTATTTTCTTCACCGCAAAACCCTTTGATGTTCAATGTGTAGAACAAACAACTTTGGTGCATTAAGGTCACTTAAACATATAAGAATGATAACTCGGATATTTGCAAACTCTAAAGATGTGTTTAAGACTTTTAAACCTTAGAAAACATGTGCAAAACAAGTTTCTGGTCGAATATTGTTTTCCAGAATGCACACTTACAAAATTATGATGCACACACTGTTTGAATAGGATTTAAATGACGGCTAGAAAAACATGTCGTTCGAATGACTTGACAAAATCGTTCGAGCGACATCCCATCTCGTTCGAACGAGATTGGATGTCGTTTGAACGACAACGCGAAAGTTTGACTTTTGACTTTTTGTTTAAAATGTCTCTTCTAATGAGAGATCCAAAAATGTCAAACTATTTTACGAGCTTATCATCATAAAACGTAGTGTAAACATTGAAAACACTTTTAAAACATTTAAAACCATTTTTCTTTATAAAAATTACATCCTTATCTTTCATAAAATAATTTTGAGCACCATTAATTATATGCATTCATACCTGAGTGATCTCATAATGAAATTAACTTTGAAGACGATTAAACTTGCACCAATTAAACTTCAGCATGATTTAATTCTTTGAAGCTTTGCCGCAACATCTTCAATTTTTTCAATACATCATAGACCAAGTGGGATCGTGACAAAATAAAATTCTCCCTATGACATATTACAAACACAATTTTGTTCAGGGAATTAAGTCAAAACAATATAGGGACTCAATTGGAAATTTATGTCCTTACAAATCTCTCCCTCTGACTATTGCGGGACAAAACTAAACCAGTGAAATGTCTAACCGGGCCGTCAAGCCGTATGACACCTAAATACTATCCCATAAACCCAAAATCAAAAATACAGGACACGGACTAGAATATGTAGCACCGGCAAGCATGAACTATCTGAATGTGATGTAGACTTGAAATCTCGAATCGCTAAAGCATACCTACACACATGAAATAGACAAACAAATACACAGTGAAGTATGGAGGAACAAATGATACCAATTTATATTTCTAATAAGAACAAATCATTTGAAGCATGTGAGCAATTATTTGATACCAATTTGAAACAAATATAATCAAACAATATGTAAATCGAGATATTAATAGTAGCGCTCAACAAATCTCCCCCTACATCACATACATCTCTCCCCCTTTTTGTCTCGAATAGACAATCCAGTGAAATGATAAACCAATATGAAATATCTAGCATGATAATATGAAACCAATTTGAATCAAGTTGATACCAATTTGAGAATTGAAAAAAGCTAGATAATCATGAAACAACTAGCTCGATATGATCAAGCAATGATAAATCAGTAGCTAGTAAACCAAGGAATCACACAAAGAATATCGCAAAATAATCAGGTGTGATAAACGGACTCATATGAAAAATACCAATTTGGAACATAAAAGAACCAGCATATACACCAAACAGTCCATAAATGCTTCCCGCACTACCAAAAATATATCAGATTAAACCAGTGGACTGCAAACCAATCAAAAGACATTTTTCAGCCTGTCGTTCGAATGAGCCAGGGACATCGCTCAAACGAGATGAGGATGTCGCTCGAACGAAGTATAGACGTCTTTCGCGCGAGATGAGTTTTCGTTTGAATGACTTCGCGTGGCCTGCCAAAATTTCCCAGTTTCCCAGAAATATTATAAATTATTGACGAGTGAAAAAATTTCCACAAAAAATTTCCAGGAAGGGCTTAACAGATGAAAAATAGTGCTAAAACAGTAGACTTTTTGCACAAAATGCTAAAACTCATCAAAACTAAAAATGCGAGTTACATGCAAACATAGTACCAATGTGCTCAAACATGGACATTGAATGAATGGGCGTGAATTTAAAACAAATGAGTCACAATTCCAACACATCAAAATCATCAAGAAGCTCTAATTGATAGCGATAAATCATCAAACTTTATCATATCCATATGAAAATTAAAGAGTGATCTTAATGAACTAAACATACTACATGCACACAAATCCAGAATTTTGACGTTTCTACAAATAATAGCGTCAAATTGCAATGTTTCAACATTAAGACTAGTTGTGCAAACCCGTTTAAAATTTTAAACCGTCCAAACTCCATCAATAATATCATATTTTCTTTGGAATGAACTAAACAAATCTGGCCCTTTTCTTAACATATTGCATTTTCTTTTGGGGCTCTTTTAAACGGTGGCTTTCACGACGAATTAATTTTGAACTCTCGAAGCCCTTTCTCGTGAATCACTCATCATTTTTTCAATTTAAATCCTCATGGTAAACAGTTATTACATGCACACTTCTCCTTAAGTCTACTTATGCATAGATGACAAGATTGAGATAAGAACGCCTCACCAAATTCAAATATGCAAGAGAAGTCAAACATCCATACAAACTTGTGCATGTGTGCAATGTTGGCATATATACAAAGTCGAATCAAAATGCATATCCACTTCGAAACAACCCCATAAAAATAATGGTTAAGATCATTCTAAGCATCGATAATAATGACCAAATGTCCTAGCCACATGGATAATGAAACGATGGGGGGGGGGGGGGGGGGGGGGGGCAAGAACACCAATATGCCACATCAAACATGTAAACTCAAAAACAAAAACCTAAAATCTTTTTCGCTTTTCAAACATATTTTGACTCAAAGAAAAGAAAAATCTTTTTGGATTTCAAAAGTTTTCTTAAAAAAAAAATCTTTTTGTATTATTCAAATAGGACTCAAATAAGTGAAAAATAAAATACAAAGAGATAAACATGTCGTAACACTAGAAAATAATATCTCATGATGCCGGGGATAGCATATGACAAAACATGCAAGATACTATACATAAGAAATAGCAAGAGATGAATCATGTGCATGAAAGTGAGAATCAACCAACGAAGCATTTATCAGCTCCAAAACGGATTTCCTAACTCAAACTGGTGTATACATAACAAAACGGGTTTCTCGAACCAATGGGACACTACGTTTAATCTTCCTGGGGTCTTTTCTAAGATTAAAATAGAAACTCCTAAGGTGACCTTTCCTACCACAATGGGAACATGTGAAAACACGACGAGGAACGAGACCCTTAGGTTGAAATTTTCTAATACCCTCGGATGTGGTTGACGCTCTAAAACAAACTATGGTTTTGGATTTTACAATCGAACCACTAGAACAAGATAAGCCGCTACCATCACTACTCGAGTCATTTAAATCATTTTTTAACTTCAAAACTTTTTACTCAAGCAAACGATTAGACTCCTCGAACTTTCGGGACTCCTTCTTTAAACTTTCAATTACCCCTAGAAGGTTATCTCGCTCCCCCTCAATCTGAGCAAACTTATCCCTAAGAGCCTTTTCTCGTGCCACAAAATCATTAATCGAAATATTTTCCTCAATGGCACAAACACTAGAATTTCACAAATCCTCTAACTCTTTTTCTAAAATGAGGACTCTATCATCACTATCATTTTTGCCCAATTTTAATATATTAAAATCTTTAAATGAGGAACTAAAATGCTCACGACAAATATCTCTTTGAATTTGAAACGTTTGCAAATATTCACTTTTATTGTTAAAACCAGAATTTTCTTTTTCCAAAACTTCAATACGTTTTGCAAACTTTAAATTCAAACGATGTAAATCGTCAAATCTTAGAGAATCCATCAAGAGAAAACAAACAAAGGAGAGATAAACAAACGCACGGGATCACAAAACAAATAAAATATGTTTTCTAGCTCTTATACCAATTTGAAGAGTGCCCAATATGTGTGTTTTAAACGAAACCAATTTTTCTCTGAAAAAGATCCAACTTTTAAATGTGCACCAAACCGAGTTGTGAAAAACCCAATTCTTACTTTAAACCAATTTTATCTTGATTAATCCTAATCATGCATCTAGTGATTAAAGAAAGTAAAGTAAAGTAAAGAATACTCAAAACGCCAGATGTACGAGGAAAAAACCCAAAACGGGAAAACAACCTCGGACGGCCTAAACCACATAATCACTATGAACAATGGTGTTACAAAGACATATTAGCCTTACACTAAGACTCGATACCCATGAGTCTTGACGCTACTTCTGATCTTCAACCGGTCTTCAATAGTGCCCACGCAGAAATTTCGCCTTCCACGATACCTGTCCACAACACACGCGTCCACATATGTCTCGATGTCCACTGAATGGCTTTGATTCATCTACGATGTCGAATAAGAAGTCCTTCTCTTTTCTTCACTGCAAAACCCTTTGACGTTCAATGTGTAGAACAAACAACTTTGGTGCAGCAAGATCACTTAAACATATAAGAATGATAACTCTGATCTTTGCAAACTCTAAGGATGTGTTTAAGACTTTCAAACCTTAGAAAACATGTGCAAAACAAGTTTCTGGTCGAATACTATTTTCTAGAATGCACACTTACGAAATTATGATGCATACACTATTCAAATAGGATTTAAATGCCGCCTCGAAAAATGTGTCATTCGAACGACTTGAGGAACTCGTTCAAGCGACGTACTATCTCGTTCAAACGAGATTGGACGTCGTTTGAACGACAGCGTAAAAGTTTGACTTTTTGTTTAAAACGTCTCTTCTAATGAGAGATCCAAAAATGTCAAACTCTTTTACGAGACTATCATCATAAAACGTAGTGTAAACCTTTAAAACACTTTTAAAACATTTAAAAATATTTTTCTTTATAAAAATTACATCCTTATCTTTCATAAAATAATTCCGAGCACCATTAATTATACGCATTCATACCTGAGTGATCTCGGAATGAAATTAACTTTGAAGACGATTAAACTTGCACCAATTAAACTTCGGCATGATTTAATTCTTTGAAGCTTTACCGTAACGTCTTCAATTTCTTCAATACGTCATAGACCAAGTGGGATCGTGAAAAAATAAAATTCTCCCTATGACATATTACAAACACAGTTTTGTTCATAGAATTAAGTCAAAACAATACAGGGACTCAATTGGAAATTTATGTCCTTACAAGTGCATTCACCCACAAGATGCCGAGATAGTTATTGAGAGCTCCATGAAAGCAATTGTGGGAGTCACACAGGTGGGAGATCGTTGGCCTTTCAAGCAATCAAGGAAGGATACTAGTGGCCTCATATGTAAAGGGATGCAGGTGCCTACGTTCCCAAATGCAAAAAGTGTCAGAAGCACTCCCCCATGGTCCATTGGCGTCGTTGAGGCCAAAATCCTTAATTATCCCCTGACCCTTCACTCAATAGCAATTATATCTAGTGGGACCACTACCTATCGCAATGGGAATCATAAGTATTTACTGGTCGACACAGACTACTTCACCAAATGGGTAGAGGCAGAACCACTGGAAAAAAAATTTGAGATTCGAATATGACAATGTTCATCTAGAGGAATATTATTGTAATACACCATATTTCTACATATTTATGATTTATTTAATTGAGAAATTAATTGGGAAAATACGTTTTAGTTGAATTGCATGTGTGATGTGATTTAATGTGATTAAATAATAAATGTGATGATTAAATATTATTCAAGAGACAGAGACTGATTAATATTATATTATGTGATTTACTATATGTGTGAATACTAAATATTGATAGTAAATTTGATATACGTCATAGCAAGTGATATAGGCGTATTTGTTATTGTCTCACCAGGAGTCACGTGTACACTATTTTGAGGTGAGAAATAAGAAATATATTTTAGTCACTCAAATGATAATTTATAAGTCACAGATGAGTCCGTAAGGGTCAAAATAGTCAAAATGGTATACCCGTAGGTACTAGTCAGGTACCGGGGCATTTTTGGGCTAAATCGGGACCATACGGGGGCGTTTTAGTCTTTTAGCATAGGCGGGTGAGGAGACCTAGAAATTTACAAACTCTAAATCAGATTATAAGAGTTGGAGGGTAGGGCTAGAGGAGAAAAAAATACGCAAAATCCATTACAGAGAAAAGATAAATAATTCTCAAGGCCCAATGAAGAATTGGTGTAGGATTCAAAGGGATCTTGCACCGCAAACTAGTTGGAAAGGAAGATTGGAGGAGAAAGACAATCAATCACCAACAACAATCACGAAATCATATCATCTCTGAATAAGGAAAGTGGTTATTTGCAAATTAAATTAAGTTATAATATCCATGTGTAGGATTTATGAATAATATGATTTGATGAATATTCTTGGAGAAAAAGAATTGAATAAAATGCATCATGGATAGGGATTTTCCTGTAGAATGATTTAGACCTGTTGAGGATTTGAAATCATACAAGACTTGATGATTAAAATGAATTTAATCGGGATTTATGATTTTAAATATGGGAAGAACATATTTTTAGGGTTCTTGAATAATTAGAAGACTTGAATTATTCTGGACTAAATTGTGAAGATTTATGATGTGTAAATCATTGGAAATCCTCCTAGAGTATGTAGGAATGGTTTGGTATTAATGGTTTCCAGTTTGATGGATTATCATGTGCATTAGATAATTGAATATGGTGTAAAATGCATGAAGAAGAAAAAGAACTACATATGTCACTTCTCGATCAATCGTTCGACCCTTGAATGTCGATCGATCGATGGAGTCATTTATTGGTCACAGGCTGATTTTGAGTTCTTTTATTGATTGAGCTCTATTCGATTGTCGACGCTTCAGGGGAACCTTAGTGATGATATTATACCTATGTAGGGACTTTGATAGTACCAGTAGGTGTATAATTGGGGGGCCGTTATAATTGTAAGGACATTTTTCTCATGTCCGAAATGTTTCATTTATTTATGTCGTACGCCGCTACATTTGGCACGTCACCTCACGATCTCACATGACGGCCTCTATCCGAATTCTGGGAATCAAGCATACATTATCTCCACTAATGTATCCCTCATCTGCATCAACGACTTCACGTTCCTTGATTCTAGGCTTGTAATGCAAGTGGAACGCAAGAGAAGTCAAATCAGTGAAACAAGGCTTGATAGGGATGTTCAAGGGCAAATTGGTAATTTTACAGCCACCGTCCGGAGGACCGGTCAACTGGAAAGTTGAAGAGCTTGCCGCAACAAAGATACTGGAAGAAACGACACCTCAATCCGAGCTATGGTGAACAAGTTATGGCCCGTTGAAAATGGAGATATGTTCATTGAAAAGTCTGGAAATTTTTGTAAGTGTTTAAGCACCAATTCCCAGCACACTTTCCCGAACCCAGACCCAAACCGGTTCGGAGGGGCGAACCGGTTCGCAGGGGTACCCGAACCGGTTCGGGGTACCTGTACGCTGGATAGAATTTTAGCAGTTTAAAATCGTGGGTCTCTTCATGTATTTCCCTATAAATACCAACTTCGGGAGAGTTGTTTTGCAAGACTTTAGGAGACGAATTTGAGAGTCCAAATACACCTAGTCTTCATATTTTTGAGTCCCAAGACTCATTTTTTGATTCACACATCCTTTCCATATCTTTGTGAATCCTTTTGCAACCCAAGAACACAACTTTGGTTTGTTCAACCCTTGTGGAGGAGACCGTTCTTCTTCTTCATTGCAGCCCTACTGGAAAGGGATAATTCCAGCCGCGACTACAGAATCCAATACCCGAGGGTAATTCTTAGTCAACTTGTATTTTCATTGTAATCCGATTGTAAGCCGTTTTCTTACAAATTATAGTGAAAATAAATGGTTTTGCCCCTGAGGGGGATTTTTCCTTACTTGCATGTGTTTGAATGTTCTTGCGTAGATTATCAATTTATTCAATCACATACTGCTGTATGTTTAGGGTTTGTTTGTGTTAAAAGGGTTTTATATATAACTTGATCATTTGAACGCGAGCACACACGTTCTTCAAATTGGTATCAGAGCAGGTTACGCTAATCTATCGTGTATTCCTATTTTCCACAAAATTTTTCTAAGATATCAATTTTCTGAAAAAATTGATATTTGAAAAAGTGCGTGTTCAAATGGAGAAGTCATATTATAAAATGCCTATTTTTGACGGGACAAATTATGCTTATTGGAAAGCCCGTATGAGGTCGGCTTTAAAATCCATTGATGAACGTGTCTGGATTTTGGTTGAACGAGGGTGGACTCCTCCCACCGAGACTGTTAATAATGTGACCAACTTGAAACCTGACACTTCTTGGACTGATGAAGAATTTTAATTCTAAGGGTCTAAGTGCTATTTCTGGGTCTGTCACACCTGATGAGTTCAAACGCATAATAACGTGCACCACGTCAAAGGAGGCATGTGATGTTTTGCAACTTACCCATGAGGGTACGAACGCGGTTAAAGAATCTAAATTACAAAATTTGGCCACCCAATTTGAGACTATCACCATGTCTGAGTCCGAATGCTTTGATGAGTTTTTTGCACGCTTGTCGGACATTGTTAACACTAGTTTTAATTTGGGTGAGGTAATTGATAACACGCGTGTCGTTAAAAAGATTTTGAGATCTCTCCCAAAACGCTTTATTCCTAAAGTCACTGTTTTGAACTCTTTGGGAAATTTGAAATCACTTAAGTTGGAAGAACTTGTAGGAGATCTTCAAACCTATGAGATTGACATGTTTCCCAAAACCATTAAGGCTAAGGATAATGGCATTTCTTTAAAGACTCATTTTAAGAAAAAGAAAGAAAAAGTTTGTGAGTCCGATTCTGAGGGAGATTTTGATTTTAATGATATGGCCCTATTTGCGAAAAAATTTAAAAAATTTCTCAACATGAACAAAAATAATTCTTCCAATAAAAAGAATTTTTTTGAGAAAAATAAAAAGAAAGGAAAGGCCAAAGAAAGTGGTGAGAGAGAAAAAGAGAATGACTCCGATGAGGAGTGTGAGGAAGATTTTGAGAACGTCACTTGTTTTGAATGTGGGGGTAAGAGACATAAGTCATTTGAGTGTCCTACGTGGCTTAGAAAGAAAGGAAAGAAAGTAGCCATGCCTGCCACACTTAGTGATAGTGAGGGTGATGAGACTAGTGGTGAGAAGTTTGTAGCTTTTTCTAGTCGTGTGAGCACACCCACCTTGTCCCTCAATAGTGCCCACGAATGTGATAGTGATGGTTTGAGCGCTTCAAGTGAGGGAGAAAGTTAGAGTGAAAGTGGAGATGAAAGTGAGCTCCAAAAAGCTTTTAGAGATTTGTACACCGAGACCTTGAAAACAAAGAAGTATAATAGGGATTTAGGTCATCGGGTTTTTGATTTGGAGAAAGAGAAGGAGGTTTTGAGAAAGGAGAAGTGTGATTTGACCGACACGTTGTCTACTCTGACGACACGTGTATCCCAACTCAAGAGTGATCTCGAACGTGCCAGGGTGGTCAAAGTCAAGTTTGAGAACGCACCTAAGAAGATTGAAAAGGTGGCTCTTAAGGGTAAAGGTGAGAAGTTAGGAATAAGTCATGGCGGTGCTTCTGCTTCCCGATTAGCACCCGAGCCGATTCCCACTTTAGTGACAGTTTCACATGTGTCTCACCCTAACCCACCTAGGCGTCCCATTCCTATTAGGAAAGTGCGTCCTAGAGTTTTTGAGAGAGGTGTTCCTAGACCTATTTATGTTTGTTCACATTGCAAGAGGAGAGGACACCTTAGGGAATTTTGCTTTAAGTTGGGGTATGTGTCACGTTTTGCTTCTACACGTGTTTATGGCACACATGCACCCACACATGATACTTTACATGCTCCCGGAGAATACATGAGAGAGTTTACACATTTAGGTGAGCAAGTTAAGTTTTTAGTCAATACTTCACAAGAATTGATGGAGGTTTTTCATAAGCTGTCACCACCTTTGGAAAACCCATCCGCACCTAATGATTGAGGTTTGACTTGTTTACTAGCATAGGGTGATTTTCATGATGTCATTGTTTGCCTATTGCTAGTATGTATCATTTTTGTATATATTCTTGTTTTGAAAATTTTTGAGAAAAAGCACAAAAAGATTTTATTTTGATAATATTTTTTGAAAAAAGCCAAAAATTTTTTTCTATTTTTGCACCTTTTATGGATGAGCATTTAAGTTAGCCAAGTCACAACTTCATTTCATATATCCATGGGACTGTTTGATAGAGGTTTGAGAGGCTACGTCATTTCATCCATGTGCTTTACATTGATTGGAGTCTTTGAGATGTAATTAGTGATATATTCCTACATGTTTGACTCCTATATCCTTTATTGCACACATGCACGGCTATATTTGATTATTGCACTTATCTATCTCATGTTGTCTTGCGTGTTTTCATCTCAATCATGTCTATACAATGTACAATATTTGATAAAACTTGACAAGATTGGAATGCATGTAAAAACCGTTTTGGTGAGACTGTGTGTTTTTGTATAACGGGGAGGGGCTGCGAAAGGTAATCATCTATCCTTTGCGCAAAAGCCACCGTTAAAAAGGACCTAAAAGATGGAGGAATTTTAATATCCGAGGTCCAAAGAGGTTAAAAGAGCCCGAAAAAATTTACAGGCAATAAAAAGCAATTCATGCCAAATATGGGCCACTTAGGTTTCACCATCAATTCTCCAAAGTTTGAGAATTTAGAATGCCTCTATTCAAAATTATATCTGAGGGAGTTTGGTTGGAGAACTTTAAACGGGTTTTCACTTCCTTGAAAGTCCTGAAAAAGCATAAAATCATTTTGGACGTTATTGGTGTGAAAATCATTTTGAGCTTTGATTTGTTGATTTGATTGAGTCAATATCTTATATTGTCATTTTTTTTTCACCAAAGGAAGCATTTGAGTTCATTCGCTAGGAATATCCAATATTCATCGTGCACATATGTCATGTTTGTATGCATTGATTTTCCTATCGAATTTGATCACACCACTTCATTTACGCTATCATTGACTTGGTTGTTTTGTGTCTATTCATGGTGTGATTTTATCCTGTGACACCCCGCTGTTGCTTATTTGATTTATTTCTCTCATTTGTCTATTTGGGGACATTATAAAAAGGGGGAGAATGAATTATCTTATTATGGGGGAGTTTTTGAAATTTGAGTTTGCTCATAAATTGATATATATATGTTTATCTCATCATTTCAAACTCGATATGTCACTTGGTATTTTGCTTTATCTCATGTGTGTAGGTACTACATTGATGACCTTTGAATTGCACACCCTGATGAGAAAAGATCTGTGATTCCTGAAAAATTGAAGAACAAACGATGAAGACTATTCATTTGTACCTTTTCCAGTTTTGGGTTCATGGGAGGGTAGATTTGTATAGGCAATTTCATATTTGATAATTCGGATTTTTTATGTATGTACCGGCATAGACATAGGGGTAGATTTGTAAGGACATTTTTCTCATGTCCGAAATGTTTCATTTATTTATGTCGTACGCCGCTATATTTGCCACGTCACCTCACGATCTCACATGACGGCCTCTATCCGAATTCCGGAATCAAGCATACATTATCTCCACTAATGTATCCCTCATCTGCATCAATGACTTCACGTTCCTTGATTCTAGGCTCGTAATGCAAGTGGAACGCAAGAGAAGTCAAATCAGTGAAACAAGGCTTGATAGGGATGTTCAAGGGAAAATTGGTAATTTTACAGCCACCGTCCGGAGGACTGGTCAACTGGAAAGTTGAAGAGCTTTCCGCAAGAAAGATACTGGAAGAAACGTCACCTCAATCCGAGCTACGGTGAACAAGTTATGGCCCGTTGAAAATGGAGATATGTTCATTGAAAAGTCTGGAAATTTTTGTAAGTGTTTAAGCACCAATTCCCAGCACACTTTCCCGAACCCAGACCCAAACCGGTTCGGAGGGGCGAACCGGTTCGCAGGGGTACCTGAACCGGTTTGGGGTACCTGTACGCTGGATAGAATTTCAGCAGTTTAAAATCATGGGTCTCTTCATGTATTTCCCTATAAATGCCAACTTCGGGAGAGTTGTTTTGCAAGACTTTAGGAGACGAATTTGAGAGTCCAAATACACCTAGTCTTCATATTTTTGAGTCCCAAGACTCATGTTTTGATTCACACATCCTTGCCATATCTTTGTGAATCATTTTGCAACACAAGAACACAACTTTGGTTTGTTTAACCCTTGTGGAGGAGACCGTTCTTCTTCTTCATTGCAGCCCTACTGGAAAGGGATAATTCCAGCCACGACTACAGAATCCGATACCCGAGGGTAATTCTTAGTCAACTTGTATTTTCATTGTAATCCGATTGTAAGCCGTTTTCTTACAAATTATAGTGAAAATAAATGGTTTTGCCCCTGAGGGGGATTTTTCCTTAATTGCATGTGTTTGAATGTTCTTGCGTAGATTATCAATTTATTCAATCACATACTGCTGCATGTTTAGGGTTTGTTTGTGTTAAAAGGGTTTTATATATAAATTGATCATTTGAACGCGAGCACACACGTTCTTCAATAATCATTGAGTGCAAGATTTGAAGAGATGGACCGAAGAGGATAAATCGATCGAGTAGTGCATCGAGAATTTGTGATTTGAGTTACGGAGAGAGTAAACATCATTCAAAGGAGTATACCAGTAGGTTAGAGATAGCCTAGATACTGAAATTAATGGATGGGTAACTAGGGACCTAAGAGTTGTGTGAATACTCAATTAAAATGCGATAGTGAGATGAATCATAAATTAATAAGTATGGTGAATATCCAAGAGAAATATTACGTACGAGCATGATTATTAGGTTTTGTATATACCTACTGAATTATAAAAATACTTAGGTGGAGTGAATACCTAAAGTACATTTGACTATACTAGGGTCGAGGTAGGATTCCGAACTAGTATGTGAAAATAATGTAATCTAAAGAGTACGGTGAATATCCGAGATAAATATTATGTATGAGCATGACTATTAGGTTGTGTGCATACCTATTGAATTATACCGATACCTAGGTGGAGAGAACACCTAAAGTATATTTGCCTATATTAGGGTCGAGGTAGGATTCCGAACTAATATATGGAAATAATTATTTGGGTCGTGATGAAATAGTTTCGAACCAATACATGTATAAAATTCCATGAGTGGGGTAGAGGTGCTTTTCCGAACCACTACATGAAATAAACTTGGGGTCAAGGTGACATTCTGAACCAATCCTTTTACTTGGTGTCGATGGACCACCATTCCGAACCAAGAGTCCTTGATGTGTGTTATGAGGACATATTAGTGTTGAATGAATTTATAAGTATATATTGTGTGTGAAATGTATACTGTACGATAATCTACTTATATGGGATAGTAGAAAATTAGATGACGTGCATACATCTAAAAGTAAATTAATCTACTTAGATAGAATAATTTTTTTGGGTTAATGAAAGATAAAATTTGACACCGGTTTAATTTCACTTAGGTGATTAGTAATTAAAAAAAATTCAATAGTGATGATAAGAATGAACTAACTGAGAAACTTGTTTTAATTCAATTTAGGACTGATCACCCGTAAATTTAATTAGGTGGGGTGTCATAGATGGTATCAGAGCATCAGGTTCTAGTGTCCTTAGGAATCTGTGCGGACGTACTACATTTTTAGCGTTGCTTTCTATTTTATGTAGAGCCTTATGTTTAGGATTGTTGATTCCTATTGTGAGAATGTGTTCTCTTCCTATAATGTATTATTGTAGTAAATCTTATGCACGTTCTAGTGTGCTACGTAAGTTAAATAATGAAGGATAACCAGTGAAGTCCATTGGGTGGACAGTAGGAAGCGGGGCTCAGTGGGAACTATAGATTATAATGGTAATGATGACCGTAGTCGAGGTCACCCCTAATGATGCTTTGGCAGTTGATATTGCAATGACTGCTAGGGTACAACAAAATTTCCCAGTACCGTTATGGCAGAAAGTGGTACCAAAGTAGACTCACCCAGCGTAGTTAAAATGGAACAGATTTAGATGGTCCTTAAAGAGGACCAGTCTCTAGAGTTTTCTAAGTGCGGATGTTGTATGGGTCAACCAATGGTAAAGTAAATCCATGGCCATTGACTTACAATCCGGTGTGGTAATGCCCAAAAGTGAAAATTTGGGAAAATTTTCTAAACTTATCACATGAGGAGCGGGTAAAGGCCAAGTGTGCGGAAGAAATTATTTGTTTGATGAACTATGTACCCGGTGAGGTAGGTACAATATATAAAAGATTCCTCAAGATTGAATAATGAACTCACGAGTAGGAGTTCCCAACATTTATGGGAATTTTTTTTGCTTGGACGACCTATGTTTATTGATAATACTGATGCTTCTATATTACCGAAGCTAAAAAGAATTGAAGAATTTAGTCAGGAGGTTAATATTGAATGTAATGGTGCTAGTAAAACACCATAGGGGGGACCCAAGAGGGGACCCATTTAAATGAATTAGATAATGGAATTCTTACCGAGTGATGGTGGATTCAGTCAGAACTGTTAAGACCACCAATATGTTGCCTTAGGACCAACAGAGCTAAGTGAACAATGAGGGTATCCATCAGGGTTTAAACTACTAAAGTTCGAGAGATGGACAACCCTAATACGCTCTGTGTGGCCCTGAATAGGGGTTTCTGTAGAGAGATATTTTTATATGGAGAGTATGACCACATGCATTGATCTTGGCTGAAGCAATAAAAAAGGACAAGAGCATGATGCCTAGTATGGGCAGTGCGGTTAGCAAGGTGGAGGTATGAGCTTTATCCTTGAATGAATGAGGTATATTTTATGTGAGATGAGCGAGTCATGGTATTTTTTTAGCACTAGATTCTCGTGTGAGATGAGTTTAGTGGTTATATCGATAACATTATTATGTGTATATATTTTTCCGTTGGGTAGCGAGGTTATCTTTAGTTTGATCCGCAAGGGAGCAGGTGTTGACAACGGAGATATACTTCATAGGAATTACTCGTTCTTATGATGTGGTATACGAGTATGATAGTATCCCATGTATGGACTAGTTAGCGATGGTTGGTACAATAGTGGGTTGTTAGTACAAGGCTATCGTGTTTGCTGTTCCTGGACAGGATCTGTTGTTTTAGAAATACCTCACTGGAAAGAGGGTCGAGCTATTATTTTTATGATATTATGATGGAGGTTTCAGAGAGTATAGTTATCTCGAGATATTTGATCCTTGTGTTTAGGTACTTCAGTGATATGGTTCAGGATATATTGGGTTTATTATCATGTGGGGAGATTAAACTTGTTATTGTGATTAGCGTGAATAACTAGTGATAGTGAGAGCGCGGTGTAATATGACTCCTTTAGAGACGTGGCAGTTGAGAGTTATATTTAAATGTTTAGGGATATGATTTTGAGTGTCCTAGTTATGTGCTTTAGGCTTATAGAACTCGATCTTTGACAATGCTAGTGATGATGCATTGGGAGGGGAAGTTCCTTGTTTAGGTGTCATTGCGAGATGAGATACGGATGGACCTTAATGAATGTCGGCAGTAGAGAGACGTTGATGGATGCTAGGGGCATAGTTTTCAAATGTTAATCATTATATGTGTGAAGAAAGAAACTAGTTTGAGCTGAGAGATATTATACGAGTAAGGCCAGTAAATCCGGTAGTACTCTAGAGAGGCACTAAAATTTTTTATCACTATGAGTTGAAGGGTGGGATAATGTAGAGAAGAATTCATTTATAGGTTATAGGATGATTGAGAAGACCCATCTGCTAAAACCAGGTCGAGAATGTGAGGCCAATTTTGAGAAAAGTTATTATGTATGACACGTTAGTAATGTTTGTGCATAAATGCACGGGTCATAGGGCGTATGGGAGCCCTGGCTAGTGGTTTTAAAGTCGTCCAAGATTGAAGGGCATGGAAAGGAAAGTGTGGAAAATATGCATGAGCGGCAGTTGTAAATAGACTTAAAATCGTGTGATGGATTGAAAATCAATGAGAAAGATGATAATCCAAGTATATATATGTTTAACAATAGATAGCACACCCGAGATGGGTTAAAAGACTGTGGAAAGCCATTTGAAAGGATATCTCTTGATAAAGAGGATACCAAATTGTTGTGAGAAAGTAGAGCCGAGCCTTACTCAAACGAGTGTTGAAGAGTGGCTTGCACATGACTATAATGTTAGTATATTCTAAGGAAAGAAGGGGTGCATGTAGTACCACTTAATGTGAGATATTATAAGTGGTAAATGATGATGGGTGAGTTATAGTAAGGTTGTCTCCGGTGCACCACTCGTAAATAGGAATAAAAATTTTGTCAAGCTAAAAATTCCAGTGACGGAATGGGCAGACAGGTTGGTAGAGTTCATTGATGGGTTGCCAACATCAGGACAAGGTCAAGAATTCCTTCACGTGTGTGGAATAGATTGATCAAGACGAAGTGATTATTATTTTTCTTTCAAAAGAAGGATTGCACCGGTGTGGGGTGCCGCCCAATATAATGGTAAGTGAGGATGATATCCTTAAATTCCACCTCTAATGAGGATTTTCAGGAAATAGTGGGGATGTCATTTTATTTTCGGCATGTTCGTTCACCTATAGCCGATGAGTACGGGAGGTGATTTGTAATGTTGATTAAAGCGAATGGTGAGCATTATGAACTGTAAGGTAATTAGGAAGAGAAATTACCGATAGGTAGAGTTGTGTATAGACACTCGTACCTGTTTGTAAAGTATTGGCTACCTTTTTGAAGTTTTTGCGTGGTAGGCCTTATCGTTTACCCTATGGGTTATCCAAAGTGAGAGGATAACAAGACTTTTGATCGAATGTGATTTAGAGTCCGTTGGCAAAAGCGGAGTAACACCAAACTGTCTTAGATAACTTCTGAATGTCATAAGACTTATGTGGACATGAACCGATCTATCGAGGACGGACATGAGTGGTTAGATGTCCTTGTGGTTTCCCTCGGGATGGGAGCTGTGTTTTGGGGTGGATACGGGAACCTGTCACCTAGTGATGTGCAGACTTCCATTAGTATTGAAGCAATAGGACTAGTGAGGTGTAGGCTCATCTTATTAGAATGTCGTGGTAGAAGCACAATGTGTGATGTGCCATTTTTGAGGTAAGACCTTATGACTAGTAGAGTATATCAATATGAAGAGATTTGAACCAGATTATAGATAGGCTGAGGCTGTGGTGTTTAAACCTTTAGATGGATGGGTACCACTATCGGGTGAATAGTGGACTTATGTTATTATGATTTGATAGTGGTTACTAGAGGATGACACGTGGTGAAAGATCCTAAGTTTTAGTACCAGTCTTGTCCTAATTTCGAGGACGAAATACCTTTGTAAGGGAGGAAGATGTAATACCCCATATTTCTACAAATTTTTTATTTGTTTAAATGAGAAAATAATTGGGAAAATACGTTTTAGTTAAATTACACGTGTGACGTAATTTAATGTGATGATTAAATATTAATCAAGAGACATAGACTGATTAATATTATATTATGATATTTACTATGCATGTGAATAGTAAATATTGATAGTAAATTTGATATACATCATAGCGAGTGATATGGGCGTATTTGTTATTGTCTCACAGGGAGTTGCGTGTAGCCTATTTTCAGGTGAGAAATGAAAAATATATTTTAGTGACTCAAATGATAACTTAGAGATTATGGATGAGTCCGTAAGGGTCGAAATAGTCAAAATGAGATACCCGAGGGTTTTTTGGGCTAAACTGGGACCATACGGGGGCATTTTAGTCATTTGGCAATGGCGGGTGAGGAGACCTACGAATTTACAAACTCTAAATCAGATTATAAGAGTTGAAGGCGAGGGCTATAGGAGATAAAAACACACAAAATCCATTAGAGAGAAGAGAGAAACAATTCTCAAAGCTTAAGGAATATTTGGTGAAGGATTCAAAGGGTTCTTGCACCACAAATTACTTGGTAAGGAAGATTGGAGGAGAAAGACAATCAATCACCAACAACAATCACGAAATCACATCATCTCTGAATAAGGAAACTAGTTATTTGAAAATTAAATTGAGTTATAATATCCATGTGTAGGATTTATGAATAATATGATTCGATGATTATTCTTGGAGAAAAAGAATTGAATAAAATGCATCATGGTTAGGGATTTGCGTGTAGAATGATTTAGACCTGTTGAGGATTTGAAATAATAGAAGACTTGATGATTAAAACAAATTTAATCTGGATTTATGATTTAAAATATAGGAAGAACATATTTTTATGGTTCTTGAATAATTAGAAGTCTTCAATTATTGTGGACTAAATTGTGAAGATTTATTATGTTTAAATCATTGGAAATCCTCGTAGAGTATGCAGGAATGGTTTTGTATCAATGGTTGCAAGTTTGATGGATTATCATGTGAGTTAGATAATTGAATATGGTGTAAAACACATGAAGAAGAAGAAGAAGAACTGTATCTTTGACTGCTCGATCGATCGATCGACCCTTGAATGTCGATCGATCGATGGAGTCGATTGATTGATGCTGATGGTCGATCGATCAACCCAAGCTAATTTTGGGTTCTTCTATTGATTGAGCTCTATTTGATTGAGCTCTAATTCAATTTAGGACTAATCACTCGAGATTTAATTAGGCGGGTTGTCACAATTATTACATGCTTTGGGGTACCAAGGACAGTTATCATTTACAGTAGTAGGCAATTTCAAAGTGGATTTTTTCAAGGCTTTTATGACGAGCATGGTATCAAGCACCACTTCAGTTCATTGGTGTATCCCCAAATCAATGGGAGGGCAAAACTCTCTAACAAAAACCATGCTCAAGAGGTGAAAAATGACTAAAAAGAGCCAAAGGTGCCTATGTAGATGAACTCCCTCACGTTCTGTGGGCTTACCGTACCACCCCCTAGGAGACCAACTGGGGAAACACCCTTAGCGCTCACTTACGGAATGGAAATTATCATCCCTTTGGAAGCAGATCTCCTTACTATGAAAACCACCCTAGTCCAAGTGGTCTTCCCACCACCAACAATTGGACAAGCAATACAATTAGAGGCTCAACCCGAGGAAGTTTTTTATTGGGGACTATGTCCTCATGAAAGTCCTCATCAATGCTATAAAATCATCTAACGATAAATTGGGACCAAACCGGGAAGGGACCTTCAGGGTAATCAGAGAGGAATTTTAAGGAGCATAACCCCTGGAAACACTGGAGGGCAGGGAGATACCAAGAGCATGGAATGCATCCAACCTCGAGAAGTTTTACTTTTAAATTGTCTTTACCTTTACTAGAACATTTAGTTTATGCAAATTTTTATTTTCAAACTCATGATTGCTAAGATAGTATTCAATGAATAAAGGTCGGATTGTCCCCTTCAATTTCATATTTTTGCATTGGCTGCTTAACTCTTATTGGTAACATCTCATTAATACGCACCCTTTCCAAATGATATCTCCTTTGCGCATGGATAAACTCATGAGATTACGATAAGTTGTTAACATTTTTTCAAATTGGAGAACTTAAGATTCCAAGTAGGTTTCATAGCAATTATAGCAAGTCAGTAGACTCATTTTAATTACTACATCCCTTGGGTTCTTGTTACAAACACAATGGAACACATAGGTTGCCCCGTCTACCAAAAAATCCCTATAGGGGATCCTTAGAAAGAAAATCCAAGTTAGGTTGGTCACAAACTTTATTGGTCGTAAAAACTTGCTCGAGCAGATGGCCCAATCGCCAGTGCATTCTTTCCATCATCTTACTTAGGCCTAAGGAAGTGTGACAACATAACATAAAAGGTAAATTAAGTCAAATAACACTGCTAAGGCATATTGGAGTGTAAGAATGTTCAATCATAAACCAACCTATGGCTAACATTATCTTTTGAATACCATTTCATCCGCTAGAAAGTTCAAAATGATAAAATCAAAAACAAAAAAGAACCCAAGTAGTCAATTAAATATCACATAACTGAATCAGTATTCTTTGGACTACGAAGTATGCATGTTTAATCAGCAAAGGCTCAAAACAACAAAAACTGATAAAGAACTCTTTTTCATTTAGTTACATTTAGAGCAAGGGACAGAAATACACAAAAGACTTAAGACGACTCGGGATGGCAATCAAGGTATTCAGCAACAATTACTTTTTGACCATCATCGCATTAGGGAGCTAGATATTCCACATCACTATCTAAGTCGTGCTCCAGGAGGTGGGGTGGAATGGTATCCTTTGGAATCCATTGGTGATCTTTCGATAAGGGATTATGACAGTAAGCAGGACACTCGACTTGGTAGTTATACCATAACCCATAATCCTTGGGCGTCTTATCCTCCATCAGAGCACTCAGCTACATACAAGAGAAAGCTACATCCCCAACCTCCTTTAACTTTGTTAGGGAATATGCCCAACTTGTATTATAACCCTCCGACCAGGCCTCATGAGGTCCTATCTTGAAGGCATTCCTCAACTTCTGAATGTGCTCCTCGAGCCTAGCAGCATTAAACCTTATCCTGCCACTTGACTTACCTATGTGTTCTCTTGGAGGTTAGACCTTAAGAGATGTAACATTTCTTGAACAGAATCGACAATCTCCCTCGTCTCTTGGATATTGTCTTTTAGTTTGCCAGCCAATTCAAATTAGTCCTCATATTATTGATTTGTTTCCCTCAAAGATTTACAAATCTTCAAAAAGGACTTGCGAACCTTGAAATTGGTATCTGGCCTAAAGATTTTTCCAAGTAGGGAGTTTGCATGGATATATTCATCTAGATTAATGGTCTAGAATCATCAAAATGAGTAAAAGTCATCAAGTATAAACAAAGACACAAGTGGATACAAAATAAGAACATTTTCTTCAATCACTTAAAAAGGGATGGCCTGGGCCATTACAACAGGATCCAAGGGAAAGTTATAGTCTACCAAAAGTAAAAAAAAAAAGGAAAAACTTGTACAAGGATGGAAATCAAACTCCTAGTCTATGAGTCTTTCCATGTCACTTGTTGTTCTTCCACCAGAGCCTTCCCCTTATCAGTTGCTCCAGAGTTTTGGCCAGCTTCAACACTACCTTCAGCGGGGATAATTATTGTGCAAGCAGGATGACCATCTTCACCTTCCCTTTCTTACTCATATGGATCATGGCCATGGGAGTGGAGGTTAAAGAGATTAGATTCAGTATGGGTTCTAGTTGCCTTCAAGTCTTAGTCCTAACCCTTTTTAAAGGAAACTTTACGCCCATAAACAAGTTGCCCCTCTATTTCATCATAGGCTTTGTTAAAGCCCCATTGGTAGCTGTCGCTTTTTTCCTGAATGAGATCACCCTCTAGCTTGGAAACCTTAGCCGAAAAGCTCTAATTCTCATCGACGAGCTTGTCCTTCTCGGTAACAACCTTATTTTTGGATCCATCGATCTCGACAAAGGCCTTGGACATTTTCCACTTCATTTTCTCCTAGGTCTAGCGAGATTCAGCAAATGCTTCCTTCTCAACCTTCAGAGCATTTTTCCGCTCCTGCTTCTTTCTGGACTTGTCATATGATTGCCCAGGAGAGTTATAAAATTAGACACAAACAGCACAAAGAGAAATAGAATCACAAGAATTGGCTCTAGGAAAGTAAAAATAAAAGAAAAAGTAAAATGTTTAAACATAGAGGCTTACTAGGGCCATCCCCGTAGAAGTATTTAGGAGAAGTTTGGATGACCCCAACCTTGAACAATGCTCGTAGTCAATAGTGATCACTGCCCTCTTCAACAATTCAGGGGCAGGGTGGGGGAATCTCCCACGATAACCCCCTCAGTGGAAGAAATGGGATATCTTTAACCTTCTCTTAGCTTCCTCCTCTCTTCTTCTCTTTTTCTCTCCTCCTCTTTCTCTCTCTTCTTCTCTTCCATATCCTTTATCTTCTCCTTCTATTTCTCCTTTTCTTTACCCCTATCAGATGGGATAAAACCAGTAGCCCCGGGGGATCTAGAAGTAGTTGTCTTTAAAGTCTTCAATCTGTTAGATAAGGTGGTTTAATCTTCATCATCATGAACAGGAAGCTTCAACTTCCTCCTCTTTAATAATGGGGCCATATCCCATCCTTATTATTTTTCTTCCTCTTCTTCTCCGTCCTCCTCTTCTTCCCATTCTCCATTTGTTCCTTTTTTCTCTCTTCTTCCTGTATCACTGTGGGATCAAAGGAGCCTACCTCAAAAGCTTTTAAAATTGGGATCATATTAATCAGGAAAGTAATAAAACTAGTGCATCAATTCTTGTACTCCAATAGAAAGGCCGTTGAACTCGCATGCTCATCATCTGTCAACCTTTCTGTAATGCTCCAAGCCTTCAAAATCTCATCATCATCAACCTCACTCATATTAGGTTCTTGATTTTTGGTACGAGCTATAAAAATAGGGGAAAAGCTTATCAGCCAAATGAATAGTGGAAAAAGAATAAGAAGTCAACAGGAAAGAACGAAAATAAAAGAAGAAGCGACCTATTTCGACTTCTCCATAATCAAAATTCATGGGTACTCGTTATGTCTCACCCCAAGAAGTAGGAGGACACTACCAGTTCCTAGCAAAGAAATCCTGTTCCCAATAATCCTTATGAGAATTAAGAAGATTTACCAATAGGACTCGCTCAGCCTTTCTGGTTTTCAAATACAAGAAACCTTCTTTAGTCCACAACCACATGTAGCAGTAGCTTATCTCAGCAAGACCTAATTTTGTTTCGTAAAGGGTATCTATTCTATGGACTCCATTTACGATATTCCCAACATTGGGGGCACACTTTGCGAGTACAATATCAAAATATCTAAAGAATCTAAGAAACAACTTATTTGGGGGGAACGTTAAACCCTCTTGAGTTACCAGGGTGATGTGAATCCAGTGTCCCCTTCAATGTCATGAACATTATGAGGAAGAGGGGCACAGTCGATAATCTATTAGTTAAGGAAATTATATTGGCACCAAAATTCATCTACTGAATTATTATCTAGCGTTACCATGATTGCATAAACAAGAAAGGAAAAACCTAGCTACAATAACAAGCTACGTCAGAGAAGTTGAACTAAAAAGATGAAGACTAGAACTTACAAGCAATTGAGAAGCTTTGGGAAAACACAGAAGAAGGATGACTCTTGATTTTTGAATTAGAAAATGATAAGAGAAACTTAGAGATAAAGGACGCGCAGGAACGAGCAGGATCGGTGAACTGATGGTTGAGTGTGCACATAATCTGGTCTCAAGAACCTCTAATGATGGGTCATGTTTTCCCATAAATATTTTATCTCTTCAATCTCCATTTGGTTCAAGCATAACCCCTTAAACTATTACAATTACAATTATGCCATGCCGGTTTTGAACACTATTTCAGGCCTAGGGCTTTCGACTCAATTAAATCTATTAGCCCGTAACTATTATGCCAAAGATTTTAGGGGAAATTGTGGGAGCCCATTTAATATGGTCCATGAAAGTATTCGACCAGCCTAGAAGGATTTGCACACTGCCCAGCTCAAATAATCACTTGATTTCCACACGAGTATTTTAGTTTTACAAGGACACTTACAGATATGGTAAAAACAAATACCAAGAATATCGGATGAGATATTCAGGTTTCTCTTGGCATATCCACGCGTTATTTGAGTTCCTTAAATAACTCAAACTCTCTCATTACGTATCTATAAATTGTACACCCTGACCCGGGGCAAAGGGATGGTAACTTGAGATTTTAAGAGATACTTAATAAGAACGGTAAACTCTCCGTGGACGTAGGCAAGTTGCTGAACCACGTACATTATTGTGTCGCGATCTTTACTTTCTGTCCTTGTGATTATTTTCGTGGATTTCTGTATTGTGATATTTTCCATACTCACACATTGTATATTACAATATTGACAAAGATTGGTATCAGAGTTAGTTTTGTGTTGTTCCTTTTTTCATTACCTTATTATTAGTTGTTCAGTTTTAGTTACTTCGTTATGCAAAGATCTTTAACAATTATTTTTATTCCCATGATTTTTATATTAGACCTTATCAATCTATATATTCATTTTGTAGGGTGTCACACTTCCTCCCCCAAACACGTTGTCATATGTTATAGGAACTACAAATATTCAAATTGTCGATGAACACTTAAAATATCGTGAAGAATTCATAAGGGAATTTTTCGAGAATGTCAGAATTTCCCAAATATGTACGAAGTCGAAGGCGGATAAAAAAATAAGTGAAGTTGAGTTCGAGGTAGGCAGCATGGTTTTTCAAAAACTTCATCTCTATCACCAATTTAAAGTGGCATTCCATAATTCATTAAATATTGCTCCACATTTTTTCAATCCATATAATGTTTTGGAGTGTATTGGTGTTGTTTCCTATAAGTTACAATTTCCTACTGAATCACAAATCCATGACATCTTCCATGTCACCCATCTCACAAAAAATTTAGGATCGATTTCTCCAATTCTTTAAGCTCTCTCACCCATTTCAGACAATTTTTAAATCCCTCCTTAACTTGAAGCTATTCTTTACACTTGGGTAATTTATAAGGGAAACTATCTCCTGAAGACGCAGATATTAGTGAAGTATGGCGCCAAAAGAGGATGCTACTTGAAAGAATAAGTGGTGTTTCTCAAAGACATATCCATGCTTTATACTAGAGGATAAGGATGTTCCGAATATGAATTAATGATACATGTTGTAGCCTAATGGTATGAAAAGAACCGCAATAAGTCAAGAAAGAGTCAACCTAAATTAGTATAATATGAGTCAATGTTTGTTTGTTAAATTGCATATGAATAAGTAGCAACATTGAAGTTTGCATTAGTACATGATGTTAGTGGGTTAGTTGCATGCTTAATCTCTAAAGAACTTATTACTTTGGCATGTTGTTACATCTTAGCACTATAAAAGGAGACAATAAGTAATGAATGAGGCGAGTAATATTTCTATACTAAAACGAAGTGCCACATTAAATTTCCCAAGCCATCTTTGAAGCCACGTCAAACTCATTTATTTTGGATTCTCTTTCTTATATGAAATTAAATGATGCTTCAGGCCATTTCTGTAATACCCTGCCTTAGAAAAATAAGTATTTAACGATAATCGAAGTATTTTATTCAAAGGAAAATTTGAGGAATAAATATATACAGAAGTTATGCCCAGTGGCACGAAAAGTGACACATTACGAAGAGGTTTAAGGAGAAAAATTTCCATGTCGCATGGTTCGTATGGATGCATATTTAAGTTCTAATGGTCCTAGTAAAGTTTGTTGGTTATGTTTGACCCAAAAATACCAAGGATTGATTATGACACAGTCATGGTTGATAAAGCGTCAATTTGGGTGGTACGCGACGCGCATGATAGGTAACTTTGGGCAATTTTTGTTGGATGCATCGCTGTCACAAATTCCAAAATGACCATTATTATAGGTTCCAAAAAATATATAGAAAAATACCAAGGGGTCAAAAGTCAAAAAATAGATAAAAAAATTATTTTTCATCAAAATATGAAAGTGCTTAGAAAAATCTCAAAATTAACCAAAAGATGTAGAATTTAAATCTGAGCAACTTTCTTTTCTTCGATGTCTTCGAAAAAATTATTTAGAGACATTTTAGAAAGATTTTTGTCAGCACGCGCAGTAGGATGCGAACTTGCACGATTTTTGTTGGACAATTGGAGAGAAATAAAAATAGTATGACCACATATTTGGAGACCTAAAAATATAAGGAAAAATACCATGTATAGGAAACATACGAAAAATATATGAAAGTGAATTTAGCACTTATTGATGATACGCGACACTACAAAAATTCAACTTTGCGCGAATTGTTTTGGACTATTAGATTGTTAAAAAAATAAAATAACCATATATATGAGACCCTAAAAATACATAGAAAAATGTCATGTAAATAAAAAATGAAAAAATAAATAAATTTTAAGGTCTTGGAAGGTATGGGTATAAAAGAGGTAGAGCAGAGGGCCTAGGGCTGATATGTTTTTTCATCACATTGTGACTCCCTCCCTCTCTCTCTCTCTAGACTTCCAATATCTTCCATGGAGAAGGGCAATTTGCCCAAGGTATTCCCACACATTCTCACCGATATATCTCACCTAGAACCACCATTAAAAAGCCTAGAACCATCTTATACCAGCATAGAAGACAAAGTGGGTATAAATGAGTTGAAGAAGATGAAGCTCTTGGAGTTGTTTGAGTATTTTGTAGAGGGTTTCTTGTATCTTAAAGAAGCAGTTTCATAGAGATTGATGGGGCACCCATTGGATTCTTGAAAGAGGAGCTATTGTGACTACCTTTAAGGTCACCATGGGAGGTGGGGGACTCACCCATATTCTCTACTTCCTCCCCCATTTTGAAGACATTTAGGTGGAATTTTCTAGCCTTAAATTAAGTTTAGAAGAGTTGTAATTTTTAGCATGGCATTCTACTTATTTTAGATGTAAATTGTCTAGAATAGAAGTGATTATGTATCCATGAGTTAATTGGTGTTCATCCTATCATTTTGTACAGAAATGGGTATTAAAGTATGATTTCAAATGGGTTTTGAAAGAAGATAAATTTCATAATACTTATTTACATATATTGGATATAATATGTGTAGGATAACAATTATATTGCATTAATGGGTTTATTAATTGCAATATCAATGTTTTGAATAAAAATGAGCATTTAAAAGAAGGTTTTAAATGAGTTTTAAAAGTATTAGGAATTCGTAATACTATTAATAAGCATTCTATGAAATAAAATGTGTTAAATGTGTCTTTTAATAAAGATAATGTGAATTCAATGAAAAGTGATGTTTTAAGCTTATTAATGCCATTTTGTAAAATGAATATATGTCGTCCACGTTAAATATAGAGTTTTATATGAAAACGATTTTTTTCACTTTAAATGGGTATTTTAAAGTGTGTAGACTCGTAATAAGAAAATAGTATGAGTTAATATGTAAATATTGGTAAAATGTGTGCTAAGATGTAAAAAAAAATAAAAAAAAAGTATGTTTATCAAATATGTTAAAATCGAGGTTTTAACACGTAAAATGTATAGATTTATATATTAAAGGTGTATAAAGTATAAAATGTAAAAGTTGAGTAAATTGTGATAATGACCAGGTGATTTTGTTTTTGTTAAATGTGTTTAATTGTTTAATTGGAAACTTAAACTACTTTTTGGAAAATGACACTTGTTAAAGGTCCAAATGGCATGTTTTAGTAAATAAAGGATAAATTGGTAATTCACTTAAAGTGAAATATTTTTAGAATAACGTTGATGAATGTTTTCACACTTGTGTGGATGAAAATTAACTAAGTCCTAAAACGTGAATAATTTTTGGTATAAAATGAACGTGTGTGTGAATAAAGAACTTAAAAGAGAAATAACAATTTTCCAAGTGTTAATGAAGCAATGGATGGTTAAGTCCGGACTTCTGGCTTCGTCCCATAAATGTGCATTAATATGAACATTGGAATAATGTTGAACACATTGAGAAGATAATGGAAGATTCGGATGATGCCGAAAAGTAAATAAGTAGGGCATGACGTCCCTAGTGGTGAAAGACCCCAAAGTAACTGCAGTACCATATGGCGGAGGAGATCGGTGGTGAGAGGCCATGAAGTTCGTGATTAGTGGCTTAATCCCAAAGATAATGTTATAATCAGGAACATGATAAGAAATGAGTTGTAAGATAGAAATAGCCTAACTTGTGTAAGTGATTAATGTTCCGATTAATATATGTGGACAAGTAAATTGATAATAATGACTAATGTCCATGAGAAAAGTGAAATGGTTGTGCAAGGTGACTTAATGGGTAATTAAGATACCTAAGGAGGTTTAAATCCATAATATCTCAAGTGTGTGTGTTGTATAAGGATTTCAAGCTAAATAAATATTTTGTAACACGATGTGTCCTTGTGTTGAAAGAAAGTCTTAAGTAATGGTTAAGCAACTCTAGTGTGAGTCAATGAACGTTGAGTAATAAACGAACTGAAGGTAATCAAAAGGTTTTTCCAACAATCGAAAATTATTAAACTATGTGAGTTGATGAGTGCATTATTTTGTATATTTTATATCCAAATCTATACATTGTTAGTCCCACTTTATGTTATTTAATTAGTTCTTTGGACTATTTTATTAAAAAGAGAAAAAAAATGCTAGGATGATTGAATTAAGATTCAAAATGGAAATTTTAAGCCAAAAATTGGCACTTCGATAATTTTATAATACTCTTATACTAATTTGTGAAAAACGTTGCCTAGTTAAAATTTTATAGGTAACAATGGAATTTGGTGCAAATTGATGGTCAACTGAAAAAAGGCCCAAAAAAGATGATTTTTACGGTTGTTCGAAAAAAGTTGTTTTCGAGTCGGGAATTTTTATACTCCGATTTCGATGAAACTTGACAAGCGTGTTTAGCAAGAAAAGATAAGAGTTTTCAAGTGGGGAGAAATTAGGTCACTTATCCCGATCCAATGATTAAAGAGGTGGATAGATAGCTTCCAACACTATTCGGCCAATCAAGAAGAATCCCACCATAACTCAAAAACCTCACCACTGGTCCTATAAAAATGACCCTTTGGCTCATAATTTAGGAAGACGACTTTTAGGGAGTGATTTTTTAGAGATTGTATTCAATTTGAGGGCCAAGTTTTTATCATATTTTAGAGGATTAAAGATTGTTGTGAGAGAACTATTTGTAAGTTTGATTTATTAATGAAAATCTCCACTTATTCTTGCAATTTATCTTTCAATATGATAGCTTGATTATTCTATTAGGATTAGGGTGAAGTTTATCATAGTTAGATAATATTGTCACGTTAATTTGATTTTTATCTATTTCCTACTTGTTTAATTTGTTATTAAAGATTAGGTATTCATTTTAAAATGACATGAGAGTTTGTTTTAAAACCTTCAAAAAAAATTTTGTCAAATCAAGTTTTGAGATTTAAAAATAGTATATTTTTTTAATGGATTATGCTGGCAGATTGATTATTTTGATAGTCCATGCTTAAATACATTTGCGAATTTTAAAACTTGTATTTTCTAAGGGAATATGGATTTTTGACGTCTATTAAAGATATTAAAAATATTTCGAACATAACTTTCATACTTTCCGAATTAAACGTGACGAGAGTCTGTTTAATTTGAGTTATAAAAGGGAATGACAATATCAAATTAGTGTGAAAGATTAGTTACGTGATAAATGGATCCCGAATCCTAATTATTTACAAATCTCTTGTGTTACTCTCATTTATCGTAGTTGCTTTTATTTAGTGTGGTTTATAATTTTTCTCTACCCCATTTGATCTAGTTGGACAGTCGTAATTCTTTTAAAAGTTAAAATTGACAAATCTCTATGGGTTCAACTAGTACTAACACTCGCTATTCTATAATAGCTCGTGCACTTGCATTATTTTATAAAATTGACAACAAGTTTTTGGCGTCGTTGCTGGGGATTTGTTCGATTTTCTTTTTAAGAATTGTGACTTTCGGACTAGTTTTTTTTACTTTTTGCACTAGTTTATCCTCAAATACAAAAAAAATGGAAAAAACCCGAAAAACAAAAATAGCTTTTTTTTGGAAATTTCCAGAATCATTTTTTTAGTAGGTAGTCTGTAAAAAAAGAGAAAAAGTGAAGAAAAATTGGGACAAAGTGTGCAATAGTGGGGGTACATAAAGAATACATGTGCAATCTTGCCACGAGCACAAGGACCTCTCGGGGACGACTAAAACATTGACGAATTTTTTCTCCGATCGACGTCAACTTAAACTTTGGCCCGACGTAAATAAGTGACCGTAAAATGTCCACGTCGGAGGTACGTTTTTGTGTGCTCCTACATGGTTTAATTTCACACTTACTTTAGCACGTTGCATAAATTGGCTTAAGGGAAAAACTCTTAACGAGGTTAGAATTAAAAGCTGCTCCAATGAGAAATTATCAAATCGATTTTGTTTTACCTTGTCTAGCATTGGTGGTTTTTAATGAGTCTTCATACTGACCACTTACCTGGAGGAAAATGCGGGATTTGAGGCGATAACCGTAGTTGAATGTCTTTTAAATTCTCCCTTGTGAAAGAGTATGGGTTGTCTAATTAGATTTTGAGACAATTTTAATTACTTTTGCATTTAAAAAAAATGTTCATTGTAAATTACAACGTGTGATCCTCATATTGTTATCCTGTCATCTTTCTCATATTCCTCAATTGATCATGTGGACGTGTTTTTACAAAATACTAAAAATTTAGATGACTATGTATATCAATTTGAGTCAGATGGCTCAGTAGTCATTTTAAATATTAAAGAAGGTATGGATGAGAATCCAACCCCTGTAATTACTATTTGTCCACCAAAGTGTATCAATTGGAAAGAGGTAAACAAACAGTATAATGATGCTATTTATAAAATAATCATGAATTAAATGGGGATAATGAATTTTGTGAGGAGAAAAAAATTGACAATCTTAACACATGTAATACTTGTGATTAATTGGATGTGGATTTTTGTCAAGATTTTTCTCCTAATTTCATTGAGAAAATTGCTTCTTCCTTTTATATGTGGAAAAATTTACGTAAGGAGTCTTCATCCGATTTTAGTGACGCTTCAAGTATTTATGATGGTGCTCCTAATTTTGATGAATAAAACGTATCCCTCTATGATACCTCATCTTTCCGCGCTTTTCATAAAGTCACACATTTAGGAGTGGAGCATGCATCCCTAATTTTACATGATTATTTTCAAAAAAAGGATAGTAAATATTTGGATCCTTATTGCAATTCAGTACCCCCATGTGATGTATCGACATCTAATTTGTGTGAGTCAATTTTTTTTATTATTGATGATGTCGGTGCGCACTTTTATGACCATGAATTTATGGTTGAAATTTTTGTTGTGAGGTCATGCTCTCAAATTTACAATGTTTTGGAACTTTGTGATATGAAGTATATTGATTGGAATGACCCACAACTCTTTCGATTAGTAATTTATGGTGATGATGGTAATTGTCATGTGTTTGTATAATATTAGTGTAATTTTTCCTAAATAAAAAAAATTGTGTTAACATGCATTTGTTAACTTTGGATGTATCATCGTGTTACTTCTTTACTTTATTTTCTTTGTCCATATTTTTATTTGAGCATACATTGAGGACAATGTAAAATTTAGGTTTGGGGGTAAGGATGATATTTTTGAAAAAAAAAATCATAAAATTTTCAAAAATCGAAAAAGATTTTTAATATAATTGAGTTTTGAAATGATTTATTAATATAGAATTAATTCATGGATCTCTCAACTTATGAAATTTTGTTTACACGTTAGCCGTATAATATGATCAAAAATGGATATTTAGGCGGATGTTAATGCTTAACAAATAAATGTGGAGAGTTTAAACCAGTGAGATTTTGTGCCATTCATCATTCCGGGAGATTTAAATCAATCCGAGTTAAAATAACTCAAACTTTTCTTCAGTGATAAATTTGTTGATGATCTCAAATTCTTTGTTTTGTTCGATTACTGAAAATAAAAATCTAAAATGTGAATCTTAAAGCACTAGAAGTCTTATTAAGTCATCTTGAGGCACAAATCAACTTAACAAAACTTGAGAAATGAGATTAGGCGATCGTTTGAAAGCCCGAAAGTTAGGCCTAAACCGCCCTTTTTACATTAATCCATTGCAAGCCCGTTTGATCCAAAAAGAAAATAAGCCTTTTGTTGAAACCCCATTGTCCTACCCAACTCCAACTGGGAGTTTGCCCATAGAAAGAAGTCATACCCATTTTCTAAGAATACTGGGGTAAAGTTACGGTTTGGAAAAGGCCACAAAGAAAAAAATATTGCAAAAGAAAGAAAGAAAGAAAAAGATGAAAAAATGTGAGTTGAAAAGAAAAAAAGAAAAAGAGAAAAGAAAAATGGAGGTTAAAAGAAAAAGGGCCTAAAAGTCAAAATACCGAGAAACCTCTATATTCTCAGAATTTTTGAACTCCAAAATCCATTCTTTCTAGCCCAAATCCTAGCGTACAATACAACCAAAGAAAGTCCTAATTGATCTCAAGTGAAGTTAATTATAGTGTGGAGAGAAGATGAATAGGATCAATTGTGCGATTCAACGTTTTCAATAAATAATCGATTTTCGATTTATGAGATCATATTCATCCATTATAAAAATGCATTTTTGATCATGTATATGTGATAGTTGTTTATGTAAACTTACTCTTTTATTCACATATACCGAGAGAAAATAACCCATTTCTGAGTGTTCGATTGAGAGTGCATCCGTGAGATTTTGAAATCAAAATGAACTTTCGAATAAGAAATGTGACGATAAAATCTTATGAAATGGATGATTATATTGTCTATGCACACACACATAATAAGTTAAGATTGAAAAATGAAGTTATGTTATATTTATGAAGTTTGCATCCAAACTTGGTTATATTACTTTTGAGTCTTTTGTATTGAGTCAAGATTTTGAATTTTGTGGGTATATTCGCTGCAAACCCTCACGAGACAAAACTCTTCCACTATGGTAACCTAGGGGTTTAACGGCTTGTTGCACATGCTAAGTGCAATCGTGATTCCTACGAAAGTGAGTTAGATTCTAAAATTTTAGTCTTGCTTAAGGACTAGTAAAGTTTAGGTTTGGGGGTATTTCATGAGTGCATTATTTTTTATATTTTATACCCAAATTTATACCTTGTTAGTCCCACTTTATGTTATTTAATTAGTTCTTAGGACTATTTCATTAAAAAGAGAAAAAAATGCAAGAATAATTGAATTTGGATTAAAAATGGCAATTTTAAGCCGAAAATGGGCACTTTGATAATTTTATAATATTCTTATGCTAATTTGTTAAAAAATTTGCCTAGTGAAAATTTTGTAGGTAATGATGGAATTCGATGCAAATTGATGGTCAACTCGAAAAAGGCGCAAAAAAGATGATTTTTTCGGTCGTTCGAAAAAAGCTGTTTTTACACTCCGATTTGGATGAAACTCGGCAAGCGTGTTTAGCAAGAAAAGATAAGAGTTTTCGAGTGGGGGTAAATTCGGTCACTTACACCGATCCAAATATTAAAGAGGTGGAGAGATAGCTTCCATCACTATTCGGCCAATCAGAAAGAGGCCCACCATAACTCAAATACCTCACCACTTATCCTATAAAAAGGAACCTTCAGCTCATAATTTAGGAGGGGGATTTTCAGGGAGTGATTTTTGAGAGATTGTATTCAATTTGAGGGCCATGTTTTATCATTTTTTAAAGGATTGAAGATTGTTATGAGAGAATTATTTGTAAGTTTGATTTATTAATGAAAATCTCCACTTATTCTTGCAATTTCTGTTTCATTATGATAGCTTGATTATTCTATTAGGATTAGGGTGAAGTTTTTCATAGTTAGATAATATTTTCAAGTTAATTTAATTGTTGTCTATTCCGTACTTATTTTAATTGTTATTAAAGATTCGGTATTCATTTTAAAATGACACGAGAGTGTGTTTTAAAATCTTTAAAATTGTTTTGTCAAATAAAGTTTTGAGATTTAAAAATAGTATTTTTTTTATGGATTATGCTTGCAGTTTGATTGTTTTGATAGTCCATACTTAAATACATTTGCGAATTTTAAAACCTGTATTTTCTAAGGGAATAAGGATTTTTTACGTCTATTAGAGACATTAAAAATATTTCGAACATAACTTTCATATTTTCTGAATTAAACGCGATGAGAGTCGGTTTAATTTGAGTTAGGGAATGACAATATCAAATTAGTGTGCAATATTAGTTACGTGATAAATGGATCCCGAATCCTAATTATTTACTAATTGTTTACAAATCTCTTGTGTTACTCTCATTTATCATAGTTCCTTTTATTTAGTGTAGTTTATAATTATTCTCTACCCCATTTAATGTAGTTGGACAGTTGCAATTCTTTTAAAAGTTAAAATTGAAAAATCTCTATGGGTACGACCCGTACTTACACTCGCTATTCTATAATAGCCGGTGCACTTGCGGTATTTTATAAAATTAATAACAAGTTTTTGTGAGTTAATGGGAAGAATATGCTAGCTTCAAGCATAAAATACAAAATGATTATTTTGTAAAGACAAGAAGAATAAATGGTGTCAAATAACATTTTAGAATAAACGCTTTAATACATTAGGACAAGTATTTTCAAAGGTATATACGTAGATATATACATATTTTTACATGCATGTAGTTGTAGTGTGTGAGTGTTCTTTCAGTCATTCGTTTATATATTGTATTTGTATAAGCTCCCACTAAGCATTCAGCTCCCTCCCTCCTTTTGTTAGGGAAGGTTTTATATTGTCCCGTATTTTGAGAGAGTTGTGCACGTAAGTAATTATTTGCATTTGTGATTAGTATCTTTGTTTACTTGGACTTGGGGGCACTTCCCTTGGATCCTATCACGTAGTTGATGAAAATTGGAATCACATGTTAACAAGTGTAACGTTAAACAATAATAATATTAGATTAGAAACATTATTTACGTTGTTCCATTGCACTTCACAATTAACGCGCGAGTTGAATCGAGTTGATCTTTTATTAATCCTTAAATTCGGATTGGGGAGTTACAACTTGGTACCAGAGCTTTAGATTAAATGTTGTAACACGGCGTCATTTTATTAATTTTTATTTGGGAATTAATTGGGATTAATTAAATTACATTTGGAAATTAATTTGGTAAAATAAATATTAATTAATGAGATAAGGGTTAATATTTATTTATATTGAATATCAATTAGTGAATGAGTAATAATAATGATAAGGAAAAATTATAATTAACATGAGTGAAAAATACGGCAGTAACGGTAAATTTAGTCGGGACTCGCGTGTGAGTCGTGTCGAGACTTAATTTGAGAAATAAAATATAATTTCACTTCTTATTTTCATATGGTCATTTTTATTGCGCCAGTGTGTCGGGAAGGTTGAGATAGTTAGAAAAGCTTACTCGGGGGTTTAGTTTGGGTCCCACGACACTTTTACGCCAAACCGACCCCCAGGAGGGTATTTTAGTCATTTGAATTTTTAGAGAAAATATAAGTACGAATTTTATAGTTTTATATCATCAGGTAGGATGAGGGAGTTAGGGTTAGTATCTACAAAATCACAGAGAGGCCGTAGGAGGAAAAAGAAAGGAGGTCCCAATGCCAAATTTCACCATTCTTGCACCATAAACATGACCATCACGTAGATCGGGAGGAGAGGGTCACAATCATACCATTCTTCTACAAGGAATCAGACCTTTAAAAAGAGCCAAGTGTTTAATCTTGATTAACTATGGATTTGATATATCATCCATGTTAGAATAGGGTGATAATCTAGTGAAATTCGTGAAATTTTGCTTTATAATTTGAGATAAAAATCATGTTATTGGGCAAGATTGGTGTTATATTTGATCCCTTACACATGTAGACTGAAATTGATAAGTTACATCACGAAATTTGGGAGAAAATCTGGAAAAGCATTGAAGTTCTTGAACATGAATGATAAACTAGGGTTTTAAATGTTTAATCTTGAAATTAATTGAATTTAAGGGTGTTATTTTATGATTTAATGATTCCAATACATTACAAATCATGTATATTTGATGGTATAATGTTTAGTATGCTTGATTTGGAGATTCAGAATGTATCATGGAGGTTTTAAGGTTAAAAATGGCTAATCCCATAACTACTATAGTGGAGAAGACGAGACATGTAGTACGCGAATCGATTCGGACCAAGGCCTAATTGATTCTCTTTCCCAGATTTGCATAGTTTTTCCCCATTTCACTTAGAACTCATGGGAAATTATTGGGTTGACCTTGAATTAATTGTAAGAACCTATTAAGGGATATTCTAATTACCAGTAGGCGAAAGTTGGGTTTGAGAATAATCGTACAAGGACAGTTTAAGACTAAAATTGGTTTCGCGTAACGGGTAATAAAAGCTTATTCGGATATTTATTTCTTATTATGGAAAAATTAAGGGAATGTAGGACCAAGACCAGCAGGCTTTGAGTGGGATTTCCTACTAAATTTACTTAAGGGACACTTTGCAAACCATTTAGGCATTAAGTAACACTCGAGAATTTACTATGAGATGCATTATGTTATGTAGAACATTCGAGAGACATTATACTACGTACGGGGCATATTATATAGGTTACATGTATACCTATAATGATAGTATACATATATATGGGTGGTGTGTATACCTATTGTTTGATATGTATGTATAATCATGCCTAAGATACTTTCTATCATGGGATGTTTCACATCGTGGATAGTTTTATTCTGATGAGCCCATATGGGGGGATATTGACTTGTACCTTAAGTCATAGACCTAAGGAATTGAGCACCACTTATGTAAATGGGGGTGTAACTGGTCATTTAGGTGCGTTAGGTATGAGAGTATCCCAAAGGGTTAGAGATATGTTCGCCTCCAATATTGTGTGATTTAATTTATGGTTCGAGGTAGACTATCCGAGCCAGTGTCCTTATATAGTACGTGATGTATCGGGACTTGATAGAAGACTATTCCCACACCATAAGTCTCCACCTAGGGGTATTGTATACGCTTATATTATAAGAGAGAATGTATATATGTACGTGTGATGGATTCTTCTATGAGTATGTTAGTAAATAAGATAGGTTGTGATATCTAAATTATTCAACTCTATGAGAACTAAATCTGTAACAGATAGATAGTGGTATCTAAACTAGCTAAAGTATACGAGAACTAAATCATGAGGTAGAGATTACTAAAGAGTAAAAAAAAATTAGTAAAATGTTTTAATGTATTGTACGGGCAATACAAGGGGGAACTATAATGGATTACATGCGGAGAGATGTAAGTCAAACTAGTTAGGCAGGAATCATAACTAGGCTAGTTAGACTAGTACGTTAGGCGTGCACAATAGTTGAGGGATGAGGATCTCATGGGAGGGCAATGTATTTTAAACACTTTCTAAACTTTTTCAACCGTTTTACTTAGGCTCTGAATTGTTTCAAATCTTTTTTGTAATCGCCATTTTAGGTGCCCAGCCATAGTGACGCCAGGCCTAGGAGTTCTCACATTTGATGTGTTGCAGTTGACGTGAAGGTTGAAGGCCCTTGCTATTAGACACTTCCATATTTATTTTAGTTCTGATGCATCCTTATTTACCTCATTCGGGCATGTCACTCATTCTTAGTTGGACACTATTTCCAGAGACTTTGTATTCCAATTCATTTCCAGCATTTACATAGATATTTATTATGGATGGCAGTATTTATATTTTCTCTGAAGTTTTTCTCCTATACTCAGTTATTTTCTTATGTCGTTATCTTCTTATTCATTATTATGTGCATGGAAAATGTGAATGACATATTTATTCTGATTTATTTAGTGCATGTTAATAATTAAGATTAAAATTTTGATGCCCGGGCTATTAGGGTATTAGTAATTAAATTGGAATTCGATAATGATGCTAAGAATGACTCCATTAATGATTCTTATTTAATTTATCAATGGACTGATCACCCAGGATTAGAATCGGCGGGGTGTCACAAATGGTATCACAGCATCTTGCCCTAGTGTTATTAGGATCTATGCGACTTACTACGATTTTAAGCAAGCGTTCTTTGATATAGAGACCTATTATTAGGACTGTTGCATTCTTTATTATGCATTTATGTATTCAGCTATGTTAAGACATATTCAATTGTGGACTGATGGAAAATTCTTTCTCGTTTCAGAAGCCTCCTCGACGTGTACCATGAGTCACCCCAGAGGCACAACCATAGCCTCAGCCAGGTCTAGCCTAGGGTACCATGGATGCTACAGAGGTTGTCGCTATAATTCCACACGGGATTAATGTATCATTGGCTATAGTTGCACAATAGGCACCACCCTAGGCACGTGTCATGGAGCCATCTCGGATGCATGCATTTTGTTCTGCTTGGGAGTGAATTGGAAACATTAGGATTATCGGAAGGGACAGGGTGAATTCAGGAAAGGCCAGCAAGGTCAGCCGGGCTAGCAACTATTTTATTAGGGCCAGTAGGGCCCAGGTAGGGGTGGTAATGACAGTAAGGTCGAGGCCAACAGGGCTAGAGGGGAGATAATTTTATGGGAAGGTGTTTCATTTGTGGCAAGACTCTCCACAAGTGATAGGATTTCCCTATTAAGGGAAGGGTCCAGCAGCAGCAGGGAGCCCGCCAGGAGCCACAAAGATCTATTTTCCCCACTACTCTCCTAGCACAAGCACCCGTACCAGCATTACCTATAGTGCCAATTGTTCTAGCATCCCCACCTCAGTGGGGACAATTACAGTATGGGCGCGTGTATCACGTCCACCAGGCTACAACTCCACAATCTCCACCCACTATGAGGGTATGAATCTTATCCATGGTACTTTGGGGTGAATTTTATTTGACACTGGGGCTTCACACTCGTTCATAGATACTAGATTTTCATGGTCCACAAGGTTATTAGATACGGCAGGCAACACAATTACATGTGTAGATTCTCGATTGGGTAATTCGACGTTGATATTCTTTACCTGTCGGGGAGTGAGTATAAATATTGGGAGATTAGTTTTTCCTGTTGATATGCTTGTATTAGATATGTCAGAGTACGAAGACATCATAGGCATGGATTAGCTAGCTGAGTATACGGTCATGATTGACTGCTATAGTATGAGTATAGTTTTTGTGATCTCAGGCCAGGAGGTGTTCTTAGTGGCAATGCCTTGTCGAGAGAGAGGAGAGTCCACTCATTTTTAATACATCGAGGAGGAGACCTCTCAGGGGGTGGTTATTTCCCTTGATTTTATCCCAGTTATATGTGAGTTTGCCAATGTGTTTTAGGAGATACAGGGACTGCCCCCTAGTAGAAAAATTGAGTCCATCATTGATTTAGTACCAGGAACTCGGACAATAGCTCATGCACCATATCGTATGGCTTCTATGAAGATGAGGGATCTACAAGATCAGATTGAGCAACTGCTGGGGAAGGGTGTTATACGTCGTAGTACATCGCCTCGGGGTGCCTCAGTATTGTTTGTTAATAAGAGAGATAGGTCTTTACGCTTGTCTATGGATTATCGGGCGTTGAATAAGGTCACGATAAGAAATAAGTAAACATTTACCCGAATCGAGACATATTCGGTTAGTTAAGAGGAGTTGCCTACTTTTCTAAGAGAGATTCGAGATCTGAGTATCACCAGTTACGCATCTGAGAGAAGGATGTGTTTAAAACTGCCCTCCTAACGAGATATAGGTCCTACAAGTTTCAACTTATGCCATTTGGGATAAATAATGTGCCAGTCGTATTTAAGGACTTGATGCATAGGGTGTTAAGAAAGTTCTTGGATTAGTTTGTTATCGTCTTCATTGATGACAATCTAATTTATTCCCCGGCTGAGGAGGGGCATGCCGAGCATTTGTGTCGGGTCTTACAAACACTGCATGATTATCAATTGTATGCAAAGTTTGAGAAGTGCGGGTTCTAATTACATGAGGTACAATTTTTGGGGCATATCATTTATGAGTTGGGCATATCGGTGGACTCGAGTAATATGTCAGCGGTGAGGGAGTGGGGATAACCCACAACACCAAAAAAGGTGTGTAGTTTGTTGGGGTTAGCCGAGTACTAAAGAAAGTTTTCTAGGGAATTCTAGAAGATTGCAGGTCAATTGACTAATTTGGCTCACAAAGTTGTACCATTTTTTTGGGATAACGCTTGTCAGTTGGATTTTGATGAGCTGAAGAACAAGTTGACTTCAGCACCCATACTCGCACTTCTCAAGGCAGGAGTAGAGTATCTTGTTTTCACTGACACATCCCTATAGGAACATGCGGGTGTGTTACAACATGAGGATCGGGCTATAGCGTATGATTCCTTCAGGATTAAGCCTCATGAGAGGAATTACCCCACCCACGACTTGGAGTTAGCAAACGTTGGGTTTGCATTGTGGATTTAGAGACACTATTCGCTAGGGGAGATATTTTGCCTGTTCACAGATCATAAGTCACTACAGTACTTGTTCACCCAGAGAAAACTAAATATGCGTCAGCGCAAGTGGCTTGAATTTGTGAAAGATTATCAGTTTGACATCCAGTATCACTCGAGAAATGCTAACGTAGTGGCAGATGCATTGAGCATCAAGCCAGTAGGGGATGTAGTTGAAGGTTGGAAGGCAAAATAGAAGGAGTTGGGACATCAGGATTCGGTTGCTTAATCTTTTATGTCAGCCATGATCATCACCCCTAAATTGTCATGATAGTGGTACAAGCCAGGAAATAGATTCATTTTGTCAGGAGCGGATCAGGCATCTCTAACCTGGGGGAGCAGAGTCATATTCTGTGAATTCGGAGAGAGGATTATGATTCAACGGGAGATTGGTTATCCTAGAGGGGGAGTATTTATGGCATGCAGTTATGGAAGAGTCACACGGGTCCTAGTTTGCAGTCTTCATGGAGGGGATAAAATGTACCAAGACATGAGATGACAGTATTGGTGGAGTGGGATAAAGAGAGACATCGCCGAGTTTTTTTCGAGGTGTACCACTTGTCAGTTGGTGAAAATGGACCGTGAGAATCTAACAGGGGTTTACAACCATTAGAGATCCCAATGTGAAAATGGGAGATAATTTCCATTGATTTTATTACTAGGTTACCTACTTCACGGCGAGGTCGCGATTCCATATGGATGATAGTGGATCGGTTGACTAAGGTAGCTCACTTTTTACCAGTTCAGACCGATTATACCACGGGGCAATATGCCTAGATTTTTATTTCTGATATAGAGTGATTACCAGGGGTGCCATTAGATTTTGTGTCCGATAGGGACAAGATTTTTGTGTCTCGATTTTAGGACAGTTTCCAGGAGGATATGGATATTAAGTTGCGGTTGAGTACGGCTTATTAGCTTTAGATAGATGGACAGATGGAGAGAACTAATCAGACGTTAGAAGATATGATAGGGATGCGTATCCTTGACTTTGGGGGAAGTTGGGAGCACTATCTTCCAGTGGTGGAGTTTGCGTATAATAACTCCTACCAGTTCATGATTGGCATGGCACCATTTGAGATGTTGTATGATAGACCTTGTCGTTCTACCACTTGTTAGTTAGATGTGTGGTACAACAAGCTTCTAGAGACAGAGTCGATTCAGGATACATCGATCAAGATTGAATTGATTCGGATCCGTATACAGATAAACCAGGACCAACAAAAGAATTATGAGGATGCTAAACAGTACTACATGGAGTTTAATGTGGGAGATTAGGTGCTGATACGTGTATCCCCTATGAAGGGGATAATGAGGTTTGGTAAGAAAGGGAAGTTTTCACCAAGATACGTGGGGCCATTCCCTATCATTTAGCAGATTGGGCCAGTTGCATACATGCTTGGGTTATCGGAGCATTTGCATCGGATTCACGATGTATTTCATATTGCTTACCTGAGGCGGTATCTTTGGGATGAGTTGTCTCACATTCACATTACTTTGGAGGTAATCAATTTTCTTCTCGATATTTCATATAAGGAGGGGCTGGTCACTATCTTAGACTACATCGAGAGGAGACTCGGGTCGAAGGTAGTTCAACTTGTACAGGTTCAATGGGGGCATCATAAAGCCGATGAGTCCACTTGGGAGGGCGAGAATGAGATGCACGAAAAGTATCCATATTTATTCATACCAGGTATTTCTTTTTTTGAATTTCGGGATGAAATTCCGTTATTAGGGGGAACTATGTAACACCCCATAATTTTATTGATTTTTATATTGGGAATCAATTGGGATTAATTAAATTATATTTGGAAATTAATCACGAGATAAGGGTGAGCATTTATTTATATTGAATATTACTTAGTGAATGAGTAATAATAATGATAGGGGAAAATTATAATTATCGTGAGTGAAAAATATGACAGTTATGATAAATTTAGTTGGGATGTGCCTGTTAGACGTGTCGGGATTTAATTTGAGAAATAAGATATAATTTCACTTTTTATTTACCATATGGTCATTTTGAGTGCGCCAGTGTGTTCAGAAGGGTCAAGATACTCAAAAAGTTCTACCCGATGGTTTACTTGGGTCCCAGGGCACTTTTCGACCAAATCGATACCACGGGAGGGTATTTTGGTCATTTGCATTTTTTGAGAAAAGATACCTATGAATTTTATAGGTTTATATCATCAGTTAGGATGAGAGATTTTGGGTTAGTATTTGTCAAGTCATAAAGACCATATGAGGAAAAATATATCATGGCCCAAGGCCAAATTGCACCATTCTTGCACTACAAAAACCACCATCGCGTAGATCGGGATGTGAGGACCACAACCATACCATTCTTCTAGGAATCAGACCTTCAAACAGAGGCAAGTGTTTAATCTTACTAAACTATGATTTGATATATCAATCATGTTAGAATAGGGACATAATCTTGTGAAATTCATGGGATTTGGCTTTATAATTTTATATAAAAATCTTGTTCTTGGCTAGGATTAGCATTACATTTGATCCCTTACGCATGTAGAGTGATATTGATGAGAAACATCACAAAATTTGGTAGGAATTATGTAAAAACATTGAAGTTCTTGAACGTGAATGATGAATAAGGGTTTTAAATGTTTAATCTTGAATTAATTGAATTTAAGTGTGTTTTTTAATGATTTGATAATTCTAATACGATAGAAATCATGTATATGGGATGGTATAATGTTTAGTATGCTTGGTTTGGATATTGGGAATGAATCAAGGACGTTTTAAGGTTAAAAATGGTGAATCCCATAACTTCTATAAGTTGAGAAGACGAGACCCGTAGCGGGCAAATTGATTTGGCTCCTTGGCTGAATTAATTTGAAAAGTGAATCTATTCGATTTTCCAGAATTGCATAGTTTTTTCCCTTTTCACATAGAACTCATGGGAAATGTTTGGGTTGACCTTGAATTAATTGGAACAACCTATTAAGGGATATTCTAATTACCACTAGGATAAAGTTGGGTTTGAGAATAGTCGCACGAGGAGAGTTTAAGACTAAAATTGGTTTCACGTTACGGGTAATAAAATCTTATTCGGATATTGATTTCTTATTATGGAAAAATTAAGGGAATGTAGGACCAAGACCAGCAGGCCTTGAGTGGGATTGCCTAGTGAATTTACTTACACTTGGCAGCCATTTGGGTATTGAGTAACTCTCGGGAATTTACTATGAGAAGTATTATGTTACGTAGAACATTAGAGAGATATTATACTACGTACGGGGCATATGATATTGGTTATGTGTATACCTGATATGATGTTATACATATATATGGGTGGTGTGTATACCTATTATTTGATTTGTATGTGTAATCATACATAGTCTACTTGCTATCATGGGAGGTTTAACATTCTGAACAATGTTATTCTGATGATCCCATTTGGGGGGATATTGACTTGTACCTCAGGACATAGACCTTAGGGATTGAACTCCACTTATGTGAATGAGGGTGTGATCGGTTGTGCGTACCTTCTTTGTCTTTTAGGCCCATGAGAGTAGCCGGACAAAACCCAACTAAAAATAAAAGATGTCCAACCCAAATTATGGGATGCTCTAAATAACAGTGAGAATTAAGGATTTGACCCATTCTATCCCCAAAAATCTCGGAGGAGATATTTAGGGGATAGTGGGCTAGTGGGGTAGTTATCAACGACCCTCTCTCTTTTATGGAATACATATTGTACCCCTGGTTCGGGACAAAGGGCATATAGAAAATCTTCTCTAGAGAGACACTTAATATAATAGTAGACCTCTCCATGGATGTAGGAAATTTGTAGAACCACATACATCTTTGTATTTTGTGATTGTGATCTTTGTTGTTTTTATTTTCCTGGTGATTATCTTTCATTATTATTTGTGTTGAGATATTTTTCACCACAATTGGTGTCGTCTGTGGGTAACGGTTGTTTTTCCTTTAAGAATGCCTTCACCAACAGGGACCTGTAATGTCCGATCACAGCAAGAATGCCCCTTAAGTGGGGGATATTCAAGAGCACCCTATCCCTCCTAGGGTAAGGTCCTAAATCGATCATTAAATCCAGAGGTTCTTCCTAGAAAGGTAGCTCTCTGAAGAGATCCAGGGGCCAGTTAGATCCACACAGATTTCTCAGTTAATAGATGCCTACGAGGCCAGGCTCCAAGAATAGGAGGAGGCTACTTTGGAAAAGGTTGCTGAAAATGCTCACCTCAAAAGGAGACAAGAGAATATGGAAAAGGATCGCCATCATAACATGAGGCAACTCTATTATCGGACTCCTATCCCTCAGGCGAGTAAACCTCTCACCTGAGGGAGGAGCCCAGGGCATGGGTTGTAAAGGTCTGAGAAAAACAGTTCAAATGACGACAAGTCCGATCAATAACAACCAACTCACCAATACAAGAGCCCTAACTAAAGGAACGATGATATACGAAACTTGGTTCGGAGAGAAATGGACCAACACCTAGCTCATCGGGGTTTCATATCAACAAGAGAGCCAACCAAACGAGTTCTCAGAACTCAGTGAAGTCCCTTTTTTAGGGGGACTGAGGAAGAAGAAACCCCGAAGAAGTTCACGGTGCCCAAATTTAAGATTTACGATGGTTAGACAGATCCCATCGATTATATCAGATAATATAGGCAATCCATGTCCTTATGGAACCATAAAAATGCACTCATGTGCTGGATTTTCCCATCAATCCTGCACAATGTCACCCAAAAATGTCTTGAGAATATCCCTCACAGATCCATCAGTAACTTCAAGTCCCTAGCTGAGTTGTTCACAACTCGCTTCATTACAAGCATCTATCATCCGAAGAGGATGGACGCTTTGCTGGCAATGAAGAAAAAACCGCAGGAGAACCTTAGAGACTATGCGAAGAGATACTGGGAGGTGTTTAGCGAAGTTGAGGATTGCTCAAAGCAGGTCACTATAACATCCTAGAAGATTGTCTTGCCTCACTCCTGTCTCCTACACCAGTCCCTCACTAGTAAGGAGGCCACGACCGTCGACGACTTGATGGCTCGTATCGAGAAATATGCTAAAGTCAAAGATGTGACCCATCCTATCATAGGAGAAAATGGTGGCACCAAGGTTGCCGGCAAGGGGGGCGAAAAAATTGACACTCAAAAGAAAGGAAATAAAAAGGGGGCAAGAATGGGAACAAAGGCAACGCCTCGTAGGAATTCCAAGCCGTAAATACAGTATTCAGAGAACCGATTTATAAGATCCTTCAAAAAATCAAAGACGAACCATTTATTAAGTGGACCAAGAAGATGGGTGGAGACCCTCCAAGTAGAATAACACATTGAGATGTCCATTTCACAAGGAAGTCGGGCATAAAACCGAGCACGGCAAGGCCCTCAAGTCCCACCTCGAAGAGCTATCTCAAGATGGACACTTAAATGAATTCGTAGACAAGAAGGCAGAGAAGATAGCTACAAATGGCAATAAGAAACTCGATAATGTTCTCGAAGAGGATGTCGGCCACGAGTTTGCAGTAATTCATAGGGTTTCTGACCTCAATCCGATTCAAGGGAATGCAACGCGAATGGAAGTGAAGAAGTTGATAGCAGTGATGAAAGATTTTTCAAGTTGATCCAGCCAAAACCCATGCTGGGAAGTGATATACAGGTTTTTTTTGCGGTGTCGCATTCCTGAGGTCAGTCGTTTATTATATTCGGCTCACCAACTCTATACAAAAAACCTAAACTACGACTACACTATTTTAAGGGAATAGAGCGACCAGTCCGGATATCGAATCCGCAAAGACGAGATGCTAGAATTTAATTGGTTTAATACTTCTAAAATAAAAAGTGTAAAAGATAATTATAAACAAAAAAGGAAAAAATGCATAAAGGGAAAGGTTATACTAGGCGAGGGTAAATTAAACAAAATTAATAAAGAGAATAAAAATTATAGGTTGCGTTGAATATCCCTCACCCGAATTAATTAGTATAAAATGGTTACATGGGTCGACGAGTTAATCAAGAGTCGTCACACCCCTAAATTCGTATAAAAGTCTAATAAGATTTTAGCGTCAACAAATACCCCGAAAATTATGCACGCAAGGTCGTAAAAATGGAAAATACATGATATCCCCCTTAAATCTCCTAGGCATAATAACTAGGACAACCCACTTGAAATAGACCCATAAAACTCCATCACCAAAGCAAAACAACCTGTCAACCCAAAGGTTAGTTCAAACCAACACAACCTAGACTAAATTAACTAGAAAACATGGTAAATGATATGAATTAAAAGAAAGAAAGTAAACCTAATTATGAAAGCAATGAAAAACAAGAAATGAATATTAACTAGGCATGAAAATGAAAGAAGCAAAAAAAGAAAAAAATAAATAAATGAAAGAAACAATAAAAAGTAAACTTACATACATAAAAATGGGGAAATCCCAAAGGAAAATGGAGAAGGGCCAAATCCCCTTACAAACCCTAAACCTAATGTAAAATGTAAGATCCTTACAAAAGATAACAAAGGTTCTCTTATATAGTAAGTTGGAAACAAAAATAGAAAAGGAAAGGAAAAAGAAAAAAAAAAGAACAAGTTACCAAATAGTTGCTGCTACCGGTCGACCGCGACTAGGGGGCTGGTCGACCGGTCCCGTAAGTTGATGTCCACTGGTTCCCTCGCAAGGCAAAAATTCAATATGCGGTCGACAGCCCCCTGGGCGCAATCGACCGGGACTTTGTTTTCTAGTGCTCTTTGGTCTTCACATGGGAGAAAGGTTCATAACGGAAATGGCCAAAACTTCTTCCTCCGAACTCGAAACGACGCGTCGTTTGGGGCCACACGATGCTAACTCAATGAACTACGTATCTGTGAAAATTCCCTGAGTCGAAGATAAAGTGTAAATTGACTAAAATTCCCTTGAAATAGCATCCGGTGATAAAACTTCTCCGAAATGCAACTGATCCTCACTTTTAGCGTTGTAACCCCTGCAAAACATATATAGTCCAAATCCGAGGTTGAATGGTTAACGAGAATAAATATAGGTATTAAGAACGTAAAAGTGCTAGAATGCACAAAGATAAAGGGTGAAAATATGCAATATTCGTGACGTACCCCTAACTATGACATTGGTAGTCCCTAGTGATGAAACAAACAAAACCAGGCCATAAAAGGTGATAGAAAATGTATATATGCATCGAAGTATAAATTCCACTTTCATAGGGAACAAGATGGCATTTAGCATATGCAATAAGCAGTTAAACCCCTAGGATACCCTAGTGGACGAGTGTTGTCTCATGAAGGTTTTCAGGGCTGAAACTCACAAACATCATATGGTTTCCTCAAAATATGCCCAACCAATATGCGACAAGCCCAACAATACGAACAAGATTTTATAAACATTATTAGCAGAGTGAATGAATTCATACAAAAGTCCATATTATTAACATTATAGAATGCACCTCATCGAATTGAAGCATTAAAATGTGGGAGGGGAGTGAGCACATGCAAATAATGACTTGGAAAAAACCTAAATAAATCGGATAAAAAGTAAAGCAAGAATATATTCAATCCTCATGGGCATTACACTCATCAAATGAATTCACTCGAAATAGGGAGTTAACACACGGAACATGCGGGCATAAAGAGTAATTGTAAATGGAAACTAGGTCGCGTACATGTCACAAATGAAGGACGCTATATATAAAAAATGAAAAATTATAATCTCAATGAAAGATACCGCACATTAAAGGAGGCGAAATATATTTTCACAGATTATCAAAACTATTATGATTTTTAAAATTAAATTCATCCTAATATCACATAGGACTTTATAGGTTGGTAATGTTGGTTAGGCTAAGGTACGAAATGAAACGAATGTATGTACTGATTCAAAGTGTTCGGATGAAAACTCGGGATAATGGAAAAATGCGGGCAATAATAAAAATTGGAAAATACAATCCAAAAAAGTCATTGAATATAACAATGGGGAGAGTAATCAAAGCTCATTGAACACTATACACAACATATAAAAACTTCCTCTTTCTTTTCTGTTCTTTTTTTCTCATGTTTTCTTTTCTTTTTTTTCTTTTTGGTGTTTTCTTTTCTTTTTCAGTACTTTATTTTCTTTACTTTTCACACTCTCACATGCCTAAATTGAAAACACAAGACAATAACTCATTCAATCCTAAGTAATATTCCAAACAAAGGTACAGAATGTAATGTGCATGGGTCATAACTCCAATATGGAGTTGTTTATGAGATTTTGGGTTATGAAACGAAAGGCTATATTTAGGCTCAAAGGGGGTTAACGAGGGAAAACATTTAAGGTGAGGTCAAGGTCAATATGGGTGATATAACAAAGATGGCGTACGATCATTTCCTAAAGTTTACGCAATTCTCGAGTCAAAACAAACTTTGAAAATCATGCTCAAGTAACACATTTCAAGATATAAACTCAATTAATGAACGATCAATGAAAGAATAGCAAGATTACAGATGAATTCAATGTTTTCAAAGAGGAAAGAATAGTGTATACACTCACAAATGATGAAATGTACAAAGCTCACTCGGTGTAAGTATATACAATGAAACAAAAGATTACCGAGTTATAAAAATCTTAAACCAAATCAATAAAGCAAGAAAAGTGCATGTGCTCATGGGATTAAACTTTAATTCATGAAGTTTTTCATAATATCAATAATTGAGGACTAAAGTCTATTAACTTCTAAAATTGAGAACATGCATCATTGAGTTGTCTATTGGATCAGGCAATTATTGAAATTTATCATCGGGAACAAAGGCAAAATGCCCAACAAAGGAAAAAAGAAAGAAAATATTTTTGAAAATTTTCAATTTTTTGTAAGAAAGCATACTTAGTAATTAATATGTGATCAAATCAAACAAACTACCAATGAATGGATAGAATATCCCACACCCCGTAACTTAAAACCTGAGATTGTCCTTAATGTGCATTAAGAACCAAGCTAAATATAGGAAAGGAGTTATATTAGCCAAAAAAGAGAAATCTCGTGAAAGTACAAGTCCAATGATTCTACAAAACATGTTAGTACCTAGTATATCAAAAAACAATAACAAAATCTTGACTAAATACACTATACTATAAGTAAAAATAAGAAATACAAAACTAACTATTTACAACCTACAATTTTAACTTCTAACTAATTATACACTAGAAGTTGAAATTTTTTAGGGTCCACCCAAAACACGATTTGACTTTGGAGGATAATCGGTGTACCCTCACTTGCAAGCATGCCTTCCAAAAAATAAGAATTCCGTTTGAACAACGGAAGGCGTGTGTAAGGCATAAGAAAGGAACCATCACCAATTAAACGTTTTTGGGGGATGATGGGGGATTTGGATAAAACGGGTGACAAATACACATGGGGGCCAAGAAAAAATGAATCATCTCCCGAGTATTTTGAAATTGGAATGGGAGGGGGCAAACAAGGAGGCAAAGATTCCTTCATGGAAAACAACTCAAGCAAGTACTCCTTATCGATGAAAGGGTTGAACGTTTTAAAGTTCGGCACCAATTCATCGGGCACTTGTGACGGTGCGATATAATGAAAAGGGGGAGATATGATCATTTCCAATGAAAATTTCTTCTTTGGGATCCAAAGATGAAATCATTTCATTGCAAATGGATACTACATCCATTTCATCCTCACTTTCATTCTCTATTAAACCATGGGCCAAGTCAAGAATGATTTCTTTCAAAGTAGGCAAAAAATCCTCATTTGGTTCAAAACATTCCTCGATTGGAAAAGATTCGGAAGAAAAATCATCGTCAGATTCAAATAATATATCAAATTTATGTTCCCACAAACTATTTTCTTCCCAATAATTGTCTTCATACCTCTAATTCTCAAGATGAGAAAACCCTCAACAAATGTCATAGGTCGAGGCGCGAATTCTTGCAAATGAGAAGTTTGAGAACTATACTCAAACTCATTATTATAAAAATTTTGAAACTATTGAATTTTATTTTAAAATTACTATTATAAGGAATTAGAGGCCCAAAATCGTTATCATCATCCTCAAAATACACGCACTCCAAAGCTTAACTTTTTTAATACTCACCCAAAGTCATTTTTGAATTTACAATTTTTTAGGACTCTAAGTATTGACCAAAAGACATAGGTTTATGGGGATTTTGAGAATTATCATATCGATTACAGAAAGGATTGGAATAAGACATGCTTACCCCAAAGATGACTCAAAGTGGCAAAATCCACAAAGTGATGGGCTCGCGAAAAATTCAAGTGGTTCTTGGCACTCAAATGTGGAAGTCCTGCAAAAATTTTTAACAACAAATACAAATAGAAAAAAAAATATTACGAAATACTAAGTCCAATACATTATAAAACATCAGGTCCCCAGAAACGGCACCATTTGATAGATAGGGTTTTATCACGGTGTCACGTCACCGATGACGGTCATTTTTTATATTCGGCTCACGAACTCTATACAAAAATTCTAAACTACGACTACACTCTTTCAAGGGAGTATAACGGCCAGTCCGGGTATCGAATCCACAAAGATGAGATGCTAGAATTTAATTGGTTTAATACTTTTAAAATAAAAATGTAAAAGATAATTATAAAAAAGGAAAAAATGCAAAAAGGGAAAGATAAAACTAGGTGAGTGTAAATTAAACTAAATTAATAAAGAGAATAAAAACTCTAGGTTGCGTCGAATATCCCTCACCCCGAGTTAATTAGTATAAAATGGTTACATCGATGAATTATTATGATTGAGTCTCATTTCGACAGTTAATTAAATCAAGAGTTGTCATACCCCTAAATTCTCATAAAAGTATAATAAGTTTTTGGCGTCAACAAATACCCCCAAAATTACACACGCAAGGTCGTAAAAATAGAGAATACATAATATACCCTGTTAAATCTCCTAGGCATAATAACTAGGACAACACACTCGAAATTGACCCGTAAAACACCATCACCAAAGGAAAGCAACCCGTCAACCCAAAGGCGAGTTCAATCCAACACAACCTAGACTAAATTAACTAGAAAGCATGGTAAATGACATGAATAAAAAGCAAGAAAGTAAACCTAATTATGAAAGAAATGAAAAACAAGAAATGAATATTAACTAGGCATGGAAATGAATGGAAGCAAGACAAGAAATCAATAAACAAATGAAAGAAACAATAAAAAGTAAACTTATATACAAAAAAAAGGGGAAATCCGATAGGAAAATGGAGAAGGGCCAACTATCCTTTCAAACCCTAAACCAAATGTAAAAAGTAAGATCCGTACAAAAGAGAACAAAGGTTATCTTATATAGTAAGATGGAAACAAACATAGAAAAGAAAAAAGAAAAGAAAAGAAAAGAAAAGAAAAGAAAAGGAACAAGTTGCCAAATATTTGCTGCTATCGGTCGACCGCAGCCAGGGGGCTGGTCGGTCGGTCCCTTAAGTTGATTCCCAATGGTTCCCTCGCAAGGCAAAAATCTAATATGCGGTCGACTGCCCCCCCCCCCCTGGTGCAGTTGACCGTTACATTGTTTTCTGGTGCTCTTTTGGTCTTCACATGGAAGAAAAGGTTCATAACATAAATGTCCACAACTTCTTCGTTCGAACTCGAAACGACGCACCGTTTGCAACCACGTGATGCTAACACAATGAACTACGCATCCATGGAAATTACATGAGCCATAGATAAAGTGTGAATTGACTAAAATGCCCTTGAAGTAGCGTTCAATTATGACACTTCTCTGAAATGCAATCGATCCTCACTTTTAGCGTTCTAATACCTACAAAAGAACAATTAACCCCTCCAAAACATATATATGTCCAAATACGAGGTTGTCTAGTTAATGAGCATAAATATAGGCATTAAAAACATAAAAGTTCTAGAATGCACAAAGATAAAGGGCGCAAATATGCAATATTTGTGATGTATTAGGAAGCGTCGACGTCTAGAGGAAATCAACTACAACAAGCATCTCGTGTTTACAGATGAGGATTTGGTGGGAGTGAGAACTCCACACCATGACGCATTGCTCATTACACTCAGGATAGTTAGCTTTGACATCGACAGGTTACTCATAGACCAAGGCAGATCATCCAAAGTAATGTACCTCGAGCTGTTCAGAAAGTTGAAGTTAAGCATTACCGACCTAAGAGAGGCCACTATTCCTTTGGTTGGCTTTGCCAAAAAGATAACCATCCCCTTGGGAAAGATAATCCTAATGATTGAATTTCTTGTAGTTAATATTGATTCACCATACCAATCTATCCTTGGAAGAGGATGGTTGCATGTGATGAAGGTCGGCTCATCAACCTATCATCAGAAGTTGAAATCTGTGACAAAGCAAGGAGTAGTTGAAATTCGTGGAGATAAAGAAATGGCAAGAAAGTGCCTCATAGTATCCATACGCCCTAAATAAGATCAAAAAGTGGAGGAAGCGAGAAATAAAGATGAAGAATAGGATAGGATGATGCCCTCCAAATAGCAGTTAAGATATAGTAGACCATGAGTGGAGGAAACCAAGCTCCTTCCCTCTGAGAAGGTCACCAAGGACTTGGAAAAAGTCACAGACGGGAGTTGTTTGACTGAGAGAACATTTTTTATTATAACCTCCTTTACTGATCATGGGAAGAAAGAATTGGTCACCCTCATTCGGAGAAATTTGAACGTCTTTGCATGGGAGCCCTATGAGGTGCCCGGAATCGATCCCAGCATTACTTACCACCGATTACAGATGGATCTAGCCTTCAAGCCAGTTATACAGAAGGCTCATTGGACATCTACAGAGAAAGCCAAGGCAGTGGAGAAGGAAGTGGAGAAGTTACTGAATACAGGGTCCATACGAGAAGTTCAGTTCCCCAAATGGCTATCCAACCCAGTAGTAGTCCCTAAGAGCAACGGTAAGTGGAAAGTCTATATCGACTTCACCAATATCAATAGGGATTTCCTCAAGTATAGCTTCCCCCTTCAAAAGATCGACCAATTGTGGATGCCACAATAGCCCATGAGAGAATGAGCTTCTTAGACGCATATTCAGGATATCACTAGATCCCTCTGCACGACACGAATCAAGATAAGACTGCCTTCATCACCACTGTTGGCTTATTTTGGTACAAAGTTATGCCTTTCAGACTTAAGAAAATAGGAGAAACTTATCAGTGGTTGTCTACCAAGATGTTTAAAGACCAAATGGGAGACACCATGGAAGTCTATATTGATGATATGTTCATCAAGATCAAGCTCAAAGATGACCACCTCTACGACCTAGCAAGGACCTTTGAAATCCTCAAGAAGTAACGAATCAAACTTAACGCAAGTGTTCTTTTGGCATCCAATCAGGAACATTCCTTGGAGACTTGATCAACGAGAGAGTTATAAAGGTTAATTTTGACAAAATCAATGCTATTAATAGTGGCCAGTCCCTTCGAATTGTGAGAGATGTAAAAAAGCTTAAATGAATGCTCACTGCCCTAAACTGATTCATCTCTAAATCTTCAAAAAAATTCCAGTCCTTCTTCTAGTTTCTAAAGAAAACTAATAGCGTGGTGTGGAATGAGGTTTGCTTGAGGGCCCTAGAAGAACTTAAGGCCTACCTCAGTAAGCCCACTTTGCTCGTAATCCCTAGAGAAAATGAGCCCTTATATCTCTACCTTGTAGTATTAAATCACATTGTAAGCTCCACCTTGGTATGCGAGAAAGAGGGGATCCAGCATCTTGTCTATTATGCAAGCAGGACTCTCTTAGATGTCGAGTAGTGGTACCTGCCATTAGAGAAGCTCACCTTTACACTGGTGGTAGCCTCGAGAAGACTAAAGAACTATTGTGAGTCCTACTCTATCTTCGTATTTACTTCACACCCCCTAAAAGTTGTATTGAGGAAAGTAGACCCCTCAGGACAACTGTCGAAATAGTCAATCAATCTCAAAATATTTGACATTCATTTTCAGCCAAGGACTACTATCAAGGGGAAGGTCCTCGTTGATTTCATTATTGAGTTCACAGGATAACAACCCTGAGATCAACCCGAGACCAATCATCCAAGAGAAGTCCCACAAGAATCTGGCATTTGTATGTTGTATGTTGATGGAGCCTCTAATTACAGGGGGGGAAAGTAGGCATCGAGCTAGTTACCCCTGAGAACACAGTGCTCGAGCAAGGAATCAGGCTTAGATTTAAAGCCTCCAATAAGAAGGCAGAGTATAAGGCACTGATCGCGGGTCTACAAAAGGCACAGTTGCTTGGAGCGAGGGATCTTCAAGTTTTTAGCGATTCACAACTGGTATCGAACCAAATAAGTGGCGATTTCAATGCAAACGGAGAAAGGATGGTAGCATACCTCACCACTGTGAAGGGATTAATGGCCGACTTCGATTACGTTAGCGTTTAGCAATTCCCCAGGGGATAAAATAGCCATATCGATGCCTTGGCATCTCTAAGTTCAGTAATTGACTCTGACGTGAGGAGAACAATTCAAATCGATTTCCTTGCACAACCAAGCATCAACTAGAGAACTGAATCGCCAAACCTCGAGCATGTTCTCCATACAGAGAAAGCTCTCAGCTGGATGGACCCTATAGTAGATTACTTGTAAAGTGACATACTACTAAGTGATAAGAATACCGCCCATCAGATAAGAGTCAAAGCTTCTCGCTTTCACTTATCTTCTAAGGGAAAACTATACAAATGATCTTTCACGGTCCCATACCTCCAGTTTGTTCATCCACAGGATGTCGAGCAAGTCCTACACGAGCTCCATGAAGGAATTTACAAAAGTCACATAGAAGGAAGGTTGATAGCCTTTCGAGAAATGAAGGAAGGACACTGGTGGCCATTTAGGCAAAAGGATTCTGGAGTCTACGCTTGAAAGTGTGAGAAATACCAAATGCACGCACCTATGGTCCACCAGCCTGCTAGTGACCTAAAGTCACTTACCAGCACGTGGCCCTTCGCCCAGTGGGGTCTGGACATCATAGACCCTCTGCCAATTGCTGCCGGAAATCAAAAGTATTTGTAGGTTGCCACATACTACCTCACCAAGTGGATAGAGGAAGAACCATTGGTGAAAATCAGACATGCAGATGTGATGAGGTTCATATGAAAAAATATTATTACTCGCTTCAGGATACCCAGGACAATCATCACTGATAACAGAACCTAATTCGAGAGTGGCCTCTTCCAAATCTTTTGCAGCGACCATGGAATTAGGCACCACTTCAGCTCTGTGGAATACCCTCAAATCAATGGTCAATCTAAGGCTTCCAAAAAAATAGTGATCCATGGACTAAAGAAGCACCTAAAATGAGCCAAGGGAACATGGGTAAATGAACTACCCCACATCCTCTGGGCCTATCGCACCACCCCGAGGCAAGCAACTGGAGTGACACTGTTTACACTCACATATGGAATGGAAGAAATTATTCCATTGAAAGCTGGTCTCCCTACCATGAGGACCACAATGATTGACCAAGGCCAGCATGATGGAGCCTTGCTCGTTGAACTTGACTTAGCCGATAAATGATGAGAATTGGCTCTAGTGAAACTGGTAGCCTACCACTAACAGCTAGCCAAGTAATATAATAGAAAATTCAATCCAAGGACATTTCAGGTTGGTGACTATGTTCTAAGGAAAGTCCTTGGCAGTGCTGTGAAGCCATCAAATGGCAAGCTAGGACCAAACTGGGAGGGACCATTCAAGGTGATAAGGGACGACCTACAAGGAGCCTATCATTTGGAAATGTTGGAGGGAAGGGAGATACCAAGAGCTTGGAATGCGACCAACTTGAAGAAATTCTACTTCTAGATTTCTCTTTTCGTGCACCATTAATTTAGGAAAACTTTTATCTTACAAATTTAATGTTTCTCTCTGTTCGTGACTCTGATGAATAAAATTTGATTGGCCTTGGAATCCTATGAGTATTGGTTTTCTCAGATATATTTTAGTATATTCATCCTTTTCAAGTTATAGGCTTCATTCTTAAGAGGTATAATAAAGATCGCCGGTTACAGTAAGTTGGTCAACTTACTCCAGCCAAACAATCCTATATCTAACCCCTACCATTACACCACATTGGTTAAAGCATTAACAGGTTTAACATATAAGAACCCTCTTCGGGACTTGGTTATGAACACAATTGGCCTCCTAGTTTTCCCCTAATAATAAATAAATCCCTATAGGGGATCCTTAGGCAATTTGGCCAACCCAGGATTGGTTGCCAACACAGTTTGGCTCGAAAATCCTGCTCGGATGGTGGGGGTGTAGGGGGGCTTGAAGGTAATCTTGAGATCAGAGATAATCCCCCCATTAACAATAGTGTTAGGAATTAAGACAACGAGGTAGCTTAGGGTGAGGGCTCAGTGTGGCATCTCATCCTTTAACTTTGTTGTGTTACTTAGTCATGTTGTATCTTTTGTTAATATTTACCATGAGCTATAATGATTGTAATGATGTAACGATTATAATGGCCTTCAGTGAGAGGTCAAAATGGTACTCGCGAGAGACTAGGCTTGGAAGGGCCTGGGAGAGATTTCATGCTCTATCGAATGACCTCTCTGTGGGAACTTCAGAGGGACTTAGTTTGGAGGATTGAGAAGTGAGGTACTGTTGGGGTTGTCCTGACCATCTTAGATACACCTGGGAAAACACCAAAAGACCTTTTATCGTGGAAGCTCAGGCAGAGCAGCCTTGAGGTCCATCGGACGTTGAGTTGTGAACCAAATAACCCTCTACTTAATTGTCACGTCTACTTTATGTGATGTCACTAGCCGGCTATGCAATGTCAAATCCGCACTTGAGTAAACCACCATGGTATTTGGGGTTGTCAGACAGTTGGTGAGACACCTCTCTGACGATGGCCCCCTGACACCCGCTGGTTAGGCAAAAGGCATGACTTGGCATTTAATGTTTATGACGTGGAACTAACTAGTGCATCAGGCATTTAATGTTTGTGAGATAAAGTATGGGGGATATCTTTCATAGTTATTGATAACTAAGTTATTTCAGGAGTGGTGTGGGGGCTATTTAAGGTCCTCAACCACCTCTGAGGAAGAGAGGTTCCTTTTTGAGTTCAGAAGTTATTTCTAGAGAATAATATACATCAGAGAGAAAGATTTATTACAAACCAGAGTTCACTCACCCACCATTGTCATTTATTACGTAGCTTTGAACACTTGACAGTGATCTTTGAGGGTGGCTGGTGTGTTTGGTTGCCTGCCAAGGTGTATCTAGGATGCTTACTCACTAAACCAAAAAAAGTAATTTGGCACACCCTGATGTTAAAAATATGGCACAGTTTTAAACTGTGCCAGATTCTGGCACGGTTTAATGACAATCTGGCACACTTTAAAATACTGCTAAAATTTAGCACGGTTTAAAAATGTGCCAAAATTGACCTCACCTAATTAAAATATAAATAACCTAAAAAAATACTACTATTTCTCTTTTGTTGTCCCGCTCTTTCCCCTCTCTCATTCTCTTTTGTTTCCCTCTCGGAGTTCTCCCTCACCAATCACTACCACCAGTTGGATACTCTAAAATCTGCCAAAGGTTCTCTCTTCTTCTCCGAACCTCCCTTTAATGCTTTGTTTTATCTCTCTTTTGAAATTTGGTATTTCAATCCTTAACCTCTACTCTTTGTGAGAATCTGATCCAAAAATCCCATACATACCATAGTACGCCATTATACTTGGAGAATCTACATTTTTCGTTCTCAAATCCATTATTAGGGTTTTATATATACCCTTTAAACATATTTATTGTGTTTTTTGAATGTATTATTAGGGTTTTACAAATTGAATGTACATAGCATCTTAATCCATGTGCTCTCTGGATTTTATTAGTTTATACATAATCTTAATCCATGTGCTCTCTGGATTTTATTTGTTTTTAGTTTATACATGGTTAGTAGTGTTCATAAAATTCCACTTACAAATTGAATTTACTTAGCATCATGGGATTTTAAGTATTTGTTTGCTTAAGCTTTATATTATGATTTATGCAGGGCCAGGTGCACCTAAGTTTACAGCAAATTCAGAGGGGCCTTTCATTGTAAACGAGGCTCATGATTCAGGTTTTTACTTAATTTCTAAGATGGAAGAAGACAAACCATTTAAGATTAACAGTAAATGGCTGAAAGTCTATCATGTATAAGCAATTAAATTTAGATCATCATTGTATCCAGTTTTTTTATTATGAGTATATAAATATTTTCTTTCTAAAGAGATGTCTTTTGTTGCAACTTGAGTGAAATGAAAGATTGCATAGTATGTATTTTATGCAAGTAGTTAAAGCACAAAGAAGTGGCATGGAAAAACATATAACCTTTCTTTCATTCATAAATTTTGAGGCATTATAAAATTAGGAACTATTGCCCGAGAATTACATAAGAGGAAAAAGGAAAATGTATACAAGTGTGAAAAAAGATTATCGCCCTAAGAGGAACCACAAGTCTGGAGAAGAGAACAAATCTCCAAGATGGCTAGAAGAAGTTGCTGGCATGATTGTTGGGCATTAATAGAAACCTCCAACCTTGTTTGAACTTGTGCACACTCAATAAGGAGTTTCTCCCATTTTACCTTCGCCAGACCCAAAGCTTCTTCAATATCCACTACCTCCTTATTGTCAGCATCAAGAAGAGGTGCTAGCTCATCCATCCTAGCTTCCTCAGTTCATTGACCCTCCCGGTGCTTCTGCAGTAGTTCCCTCTATCTTACCAATTTATGGCTCTTCAAAGTCTTTAAGTGCTCAATCAACTAGTTAAATCAAAAAACATATATGCCTAACTCCTTTAGATAACCCAGAAACTGATTAAGAAGGGTCTTGGTAACATTTGTAGTTGGATTACTGACGAGATCACTGATAATAATGGCCATGCCTTGAAGCATGTAGCTCATCACCATAATGTTTGTACAAAGACAATCGATAGTGAAAGTCTCAAGCTGATGGTTTGCAATCTACTCAATTACCAAATGATGGCTGGCAGGCATTTGGGGAGATTATTGAAGGACCATGAGATAAAATTCATGAGGAGACAGGTTAGTCAAAGGAATCTCACAACTAGATTCGCTATCGGTTGTAGCACCTATCATGGAACCTTTATCATTGTTACTAGATTCTTCTGAAATAGCCTGTTCATGATGGGGAGACGCTATGGGCGAAGGGACTAGTGGAGGTTTCTTTCTAACTGGAAGGGATGCACTATCAACCTGAGACCAGGTAGAAGAAGTACTGAGTGCAAGAAAAAAAATCTTAATAAGTGTTTATCATTGTTAAGTCACCATTATTGTTAGAGTTTGACAAAAATCTTAACAAGTGTTTTCATCATTAAGTCATCATTGCTGGTGGAGTTTGACCAAAAATCTTAACAAGTGTTTTCATTGTTAAGTCACCATTACTGGTGGATTTTGACCAAAAAAATCTTAACAAGTGTTTTCATTGTTAAGTCACCGTTACTTGTGGAGTTTAACCAAAAAATCTTAACAAGTGTTTATCATTGTTAAGTCACCGTTTCTGGTGGAGTTTTAAAAAAATCTTAACAAGTGTTGTCATTATTAAGTCACCGTTATTGGTGGTGTTTGACAAACAAATCTTAACAAGTGTTTTCATTATTAAGTCACCGTTACTAGTGGAGTTTGAATGTTTGAAAAAAGAAACTCTTCTAGATTGTACATTGGCAAGAATAAAGGACAAACAATAAGAAATGAAGAGAAACTAGCGAAATACCTCGGCTATGGCTGGAGCAAGAATAGGAGTCACCAAGAGGCTACAATGGTGGGAACTTCTCGAGGCAGGTTCATCTCCTGACAAGCCTCAACAGTTATTGGTTGGACCACCCTTGTCTCACTTCTGAAAAAATCACAAGTATGGAGGAAAACTTCCTCTCCATAAGGCCGCATCACAAAACGGTCCAGTTTGTCAATAACAGAGACTAACTCCTCTCGACTTTGCCTCTTGTGATAAACGTAAGAACGAGGAGGTAGAATTATTTCTCCTAAAGGAATATGGTTGGTTTTAGCTGCTACATCGGGGAAACAAACATACAGGAAGCCCATCAGAAGTAAGCTGTTGGCAAAAGTTGGATAGGTTATAACGGCCAAGAGAGTGTTCCATGTCAAGGTGGGTTCTATCAAGCCATGTATAGAGTTGTCCCAGGGAAATTGTAGCTAGAGGAAGCTTAATACCCCAGTCCAAACGAAGGGATATATTGATGAGGTCCTTTAGGGTTTGGTCGTTAGGTTTTCCCAGTAAAAGGAAATGACAAAGAATGACAAAGATGTAAGCAGGTAGTTCTAATTATGTACCTTGACCAGGGGCAGCCTCAGAAGATCTATCATTAAAAGGATGTCAAAAGAAATAATTGATAAGGGGAGTGAAGGTGGCTTTGTTTGAAGAACTTTTGCACCTTCGACATATACGGTCTAGCTCTGAACGGTAACCACCCTCTTGGGGGTCCAAAGCTTCATCAGAATAGGGCTCATGGCATGTGGCCTCAGGGCCCAGAAGTTCACAAACGTCTTCCAACATTACGGTGAACTCACCCCATGCGATAATGAAAGTGAGAGTGGTAACGTTCCAGTGAGACACCAGGATGGGGAGGGAAGAATTGTTCTTTGATAGAGTAAATTCATCGAACCACTTGGCTCGATGAAGCATAAGTTTTACAAGGATGGCTGATTAGGCATAAATTCTTCACGTTTATCCCCTTAATTTTGGTATTTTTACGATTTCGTGCAGTGTAAATAGCTTGAATTTATCTCATATTTATGCTACTAACCCTTTTTGGCAATTATTTCAAATTTTGTGTATCTATTATGTGTTTTACAGGTATTTTATTCAAGAAAGATGGAAAAGATAACTCAAAATAGTGAAAGAAACCAAGAAATGTGGAGTTGAAGGGCATTTTCATAATTTTTTAGCCTTAGTCCGGAGGTAGGGACAACTGGAAAGTTGAAGAGCTTTCAATTACAAGAACACTGGAAAAACGGCACCCCAATCCGAGCTAAGATGAAGAAATTATGCCCATTTGAAGATTGAGACAGAAAATCAAAAAATCCAAATGAAAAAGAGGAGACCAAGGCTTGACCATTCTGGAAATCAAAATCGGTTCAAATAGAACTCGAACCGGTCCGCCAATTTTTCTCGCACCGGATTCGTTAATAAATTAGTCACGCTTTCAAAGTGTGACAAAATTGCCAAATATGGGATTTTTATTTTGTCCTTATCTTTTAGCCAAAAGTGTTTTATGTTTTAGGGACTCTTCTAAACAACCTCTAGCCTATATATTTAGTCATTAGGACTCTTTTAATTCAGATTTCATTCATATAAATTCTCTTAATCAAGGAGGAACATCTAGGAGAAGAATTTACATATTTTGCATCTTTAATTCAAGAGCTTTTCTAGTTTTTCTTCAACCTTTGATTTCTTCTCGCATGGTCTTATTATTCAATCTTGGTAACCTTTATTTTCAGTACCTTTATTATCATTATTTCTCATGTTTAATCTCTCTTTCCACACAATTATGAGTTCACGCAACGTAGATAACGTAGTTTTCACTAATTTCACCATGTTAGGCTAGATTTTTAAGGGTTGGGATGCATGAACCCAACCCGATGTGGTTTGCATGGGTATTAAATGAGTTCTCTAAATTTAACAATTGATTAGATCATGTAGTATGGTGATCACAACAGTTGTAGGACTTTTGATCTCGTTTTCCCTAGGTAACTGGGATGCTTAAGAGTGCAACGAACGCGTAGCTAATACGGCACTGCTTTACTCATCTCTTGATTATGTATGATGCGGGCATGAACCTCATATATGTAATGCCTGGGAGTACTAGAGACCGGGTTTGGTCAATTAATTAATTTACGACTAGTTTTGTATTGGGAAACACACTAGGGTTTGGGGGATTGAATTCCGAACCTATTTTTCCTTAGTCATATTAATTCATTCTCAGATAGTTAATTTTTCTCACTTAGTTAATTTAGTAGTTTAATCTACTTTGCATTTAGTTAGTAGATTTAATCCCATAATCACATAATCATCTTTTCTTACCTTTTTAAAGTCAACTTTAGGATTAATTAACATACCTTCTGCATCAAAACGAGATCGTCCTTTTTCCCTATGGATTCGATAACCAGACTCGCCGTTATACTCCAGAAGAGTGTAGTTAAAGTTTAGGTTTTTGTATTGCGGTTAGAAGCCGATAATAACGACTAGCATATTTACACGAATGCTCAGTTTCCACCTCAACCAAAATGCATTTTGATCGAGGTGGATTGTTCGGGTGTAGGGAGTGGGACCCAGAATTGAGGGTCGCGAGGAGTGTGGGGGCTTTCAGAGTTATACTCAATAATGGGATTTGTGTAGTTTCGATTCGGAGTATTTAGAGGAGTTTGAGTGTGTTGAGAATTTTTTATTAAAAGGTTTTGGGAGATGATATTTCTTTTTCGAATTTTTTTATTTTTATTCTTGTTTATTTTATTTTTTTATTATTTTATTTTTTATTGAAATTTTGGTCAAATTTCTAGATTGAACGGTCAGTAGCCTCCTGGGCGTCCAAAGCTTCATCAGAATAGGGCTCATGGCCTATGGCCTCAAGTCCCGAAAGTTCACAAACTCCTTCCAACGTTACTGTGAACTCACCCCATGCAACAATGAAAGTGTGAGTGGTAACATTCTAGTGAGACACCATGATGGGGAAGGCAGCATTGTTCTTTGATAGAGTAAATTCACCGAACCACTTGGCACGATGAAGCCCAATTTTTACAAGGATGGCTGATTAGGCATAAAGTCTTCACATTTATTCCCTTAATTTCGGTATTTTTACGATCCCATGCGGTGTAAATAGCTTGGATGTATCTCATATTTATGCTACTAACCCTTTTTGGCAAGTATTTCGTATTTTGTATATCACTTATGTGTTTTACAGGAATTTCATGCAAGAAATATGGAAAAGAGAACTCAAGATAGAGAAAGAAACTAAGAAACGGGGAGTTGAAGGGCATTTTCATAACTTTTCAACCTTAGTTCGGAGGTGGGGCAAACTGGAAAGTTGAAGAGCTTTCAATTACAAGAACACTAGAAAAATTGGCACCCCAATCCGAGCTACGGTGAAGAAGTTATGTCCATCCCCTTTTTCCCATACACCACCCCCAACCTTTCCCTCCAAATCCTTCTCCTCTCACCCTCTTTCCCTCTAAATTTTTCCCTCCAATTCCCCCCCATCCCTCCTATAAATACACACCTTTCACTCCCATTTTTGGAGAAAGGATGGAGGTGTGAGAGGAATGGGGGTGAAGGGTGTGTATTTATAGGTGGGGTGGGGGGAATTGGACGAAAGAATTTGGAGGTAAAGAGGGTGAGGGGAGAAGGATTTGGAGGGAAAGGTTGGGGTGGTGTATGGGAAAAAGGGGATGAGAATAACTTCATAACTGTACCTCGGATTGGGATGTCGTTTTTTCTAGTGTTCTTATAATTGAAAGATCTTCAACTTTACAGTTGGCCCCACCCTCGGACTAAGGCTAAAAAATTATGAAAATGCCCTTCAGCTCCCCATTTCTTGGTTTCTTTCACAATTTTGAGTTCTCTTTTTCATTTCTCTTGCATGAAATACCTGTAAAACACATAAGAGATACACAAAATACGAAATACCTGCCAAAAAGGGTTAGTAGCATGAATATGAGATACATCCAAGCTATTTACACCGCACGGGATCGTTAAAATACCGAAATTAAGGGGATAAATGTGAAGAATTTATGCCTAATCACCCATCCTTGTAAAAATTGGGCTCCATCGGGCCAATTGGTTCGATGAATTTACTCTATCAAAGAACAATGCTGCCCTCCCCATCCTGGTGTCTCGCTGGAACGTTACCACTCACACTTTCATTGCTGCATGGGGTGAGTTCACAGTAACATTGGAGGACGTTTGTGAACTTCTGGGACTTGAGGCCACAGGCCATGAGCCCTATTCTGATTAAGCTTTGGACGCCCAAGAGGCTGCTGACCGTTCAAACTAGAACTTTGACCAAAATCCAAAAAAATAAAAAAAAAATTAATAAAAAAGAATAAAATAAAATAAAAAAGAAATATCATCTATCAAAAGCCTTTTAATGCAAAATCCTGAACACACTCAAACTCCTCAAAATACTCCGAATAGAATCTACAAAAATTCCACTGTTGAGTATAACTCCAAAAGCCCACACACTCCTCGCAGTACTCAATTCAGGGTCCCACTCCCTACACCTGAACAATCCACCTCTATCAAAATGCATTTTGATCGTGGTGGAAATCGAGCGTCCGTGTAAATACGCTAGTCATTGTTATCGGCTTCCAACCATAATACAAAATCCTAAACTTTAACTACACTCTTATGGAGTATAGCGGTGAATCTGGGTATCGAATCCACAGGAAAAAAGTACGATCTCATTTTAACGACAGAAGGTAGGTTAATTAATCCTAAATTCGACTTTAAAAAGGTAAGAAAAGATTATTATCGGATTGTGGGATTAAATCTACTAACTAAATGAAAACTAGATTAAACTACTAAATTAACTACGTGAGCAAAATTAACTAACTAAGAATTAATTAATATGACTAAGGAAAAATAGGTTAGGAATTCAATCCCCCAAACCCTAGTTTGTTGCCCAGTACAAAACTAGTCGTAAATAAATTAATTGATCAAACCCGATCTTTAGTACTCCCAAGCGTTACATATATGAGGTTCAAGCCCGGATCATACATAATCAAGAGATGAGTATAGCAGTGTCGTATTAGCTACACGCGTGTTGCACTCTTAAGCATCCCGGTTACCTAGGGCAAACGAGATTAAAAGTCTTACAACGATTGTGATCACCATGCTACACAATCTAATCAATTATTAAATTTAGAGTACTAATTTTATACCCATGCAAACCACATCGGGTTTCGTTCATGCATCCCAACCCTTAAAAATCTAGCCTAGCATGGTGAAATTAGTAAAAAATACGTTATCTGCATTGCATGAACATATAACTATGTGTAAAAAGAGATTAAACATGGGAAATAATTATAATAAAGGTACTGGAAATAAAGGTTACCAAGATTGAAGAACAAGGCCATGCAAGAAGAAATCAAAGGTTGAAGAAAAACTGGAAAAGCTCTTGAATTAAAGGTCCAAAATATGTAAATTCTTCTCCTAGATGTTCCTCCTTGATTAGGAGAATTTACATGAATGAAATCTGAATAAAAAGATTCCTAATGACTAAATATATAGGCTAGAGGTCCTTTAGAAGAGTCACCAAAACATAAAACTCTTTTGGCTAAAAGATAAGGATAAAATAAAATCTCGTATCTGGCAATTTTGTCACACTTTGAAAGCGTGACTAATTTTATAACGAATCTGGTGCGTGATAAATTAGTGAACTGATTCAGGTTCTATGTGAACCGGTTCGGATTTCCAGAATGGTCAAGCCTTGGTCGCCTCGTTTTCATATGGATTTTTGGATTTTCTGTCTCAATCTTCAAATGGGCATAACTTCTTCACCGTAGCTCGAATTGGGGTACCATTTTTTCAGTGTTCTTGTAATTGAAAGATCTTCAACTTTCCAGTTGATCACACCTCCGGGCTAAGGTTGAAAAATTATGAAAATGCCCTTTAACTCCCCGTTTCTTGGTTTCTTTCACTATTTTGAGTTCTCTTTTCCATCTTTATTGCATGAAATACCTGTAAAACACATAAGAGATACACAAAATATGAAATACTTGCCAAAAAGGGTTAGTAGCATAAATATGAGATAAATCCAAGCTATTTACACCGCACGGGATCGTAAATATAATAAAATTGATGGTATAAATGTGAAGAATTTATACCTTATCAAACCCCCCTAACATCGAACTTTGTGTGTACCGAGAAATGTAAAAGCAAAAGAGTATGAGTTAAGGACCCTTCAAAAACTTTAGTCAGATAGAATACCTTTTTCGCGGGAAAGCGATTGCATTTAGTGTATGAAACAAGACTTTAAACCCCTAGGTTACCCTAGTAGGATGAGTTGTGTCTCGTGAGGGTTTGCCGTGAATATACCCACAAAATTCGTTATTGACTCAAAAAAAATCAAAATACTTAAAAATTGTACAATTTAAACTCCCCAATAATGGTCACCGCAAATTCATATTCAAGAGTCTCAAATCCTAGTGTGTGTGTGTGTGTGTGTGTGATGCCAAAAATTAAACCTCCAATTTCCACCGATTGATCATTACGTTACTTTTTCGAAAATTCGTTTTGATTCAATTTTCCACGGATTCACTCATAAATGAACCACTCGGATTGGGTCTATTTCTCTCAGTATGCATGATATAAAGAGTAAATATAATGGACGCAAATTCACACATACAAAATTGAAAAGACGAAAATATATGGTGAATAGATCATCATCGGAATACGGTTATTGGAAAATGGGAAACATCGCCTCTTATACACACCAGTTAATCTATCATATTATCTTTTGATATTTTATCTCTTCACGCGGTAATTGATTTGGTAATTCGGACTCAGTTAGGTCTTTTTTAGGTTATTTGGTGTGTTGGGTAAAATTGGCAAACGCTATGAATTTCAGAATTGGAAAATTTTGCTTATGATGTCCGTTAGTGCTTTTTCAGGCTCTTGCTCATTTTTCTCTCCTTTTTCTATTTTTTTTCTTTTCTTATTTTTCTATTTCTTGCTATTTTGTTGAGCATTCTTTTTTTTTCTTGCCCCTTCTTATGCACTTTTCGAACTTTATTTTATGAATATTCAATTTTTACAATTTAGGGCTAATTAGGTTTTTCGGGTTATGAAACGAAAAGGAAAAAATTTATTAAACTCAAATTTGGTTGAAAAGGGATGAATTTTTCTCGACTTTTATGGTAATATTTTTGGCTTAATAAACGAGGGCCTTACTTCATTGTCCGATTTACAAATTAATTTACTATATGCATCTCGAGATTAATTTAGTTTAGAGATATTTTAGTTCTCATTATTCAAGACAATATCTCACACATTTCCCATAATCGATCAAAACAATAAAATAGAGATCATCAACGACTTTTGTAAATGCTAAATAGAACTTTGAGTTAACAATTCACTCGGATTGATTTATAAACTCACAAAATGATAGGCTCGAAATCTCACCGGGTTTGTTAATCTCCACACTTATTCGTTAAGTCGTCAATTTTCGCTCAATTTCCATCTTTGGTTAATTTTGGCTTTGTGCATTTTGAATTTTACAATTTGAGACAGAAAAATGTGACATTTTTGAAGCTTTTAAATTCCAAATTTTTTTTTTTAAGAAAAATATTTTTGGCTTTTTCATTTTTTTTGGAAATTTTTGAAATTTTCTAACAAAAACACACTTGAAAAGAACATGTGATCAAATCAATGAATCTAAACAATAAACGGGAAAAATATACCACACCCCCTAACTTAAATGTTCCATTGTCCTCAATACGAATCAAGAACACAACATAAAGAGAGGAAAAGAAAGATATTACCCAAAATGGAGCGATCCCTGATAAGTACGAGTCCATTGAATCTACAAAACATGTTAGAACCAAACATAGAAAAAAGAACAAGCATAGCAAAAGGAATAAAAAAAACTCTAAACTAAAGGGAAAAAAAATAAGGTAACTATTGTACAACCTATGATTTGAAATTCTAATAACTCATATACTAGAAGTCAAAAAATTTGAGGGTACACCTAAAACACAATTTGACTTTGAGGGATAATCGGTGTATCCTCATTTTCATGTACGCCTGCCGGAAGATAAGAATTCCGTTTGAACAACGGAAGACATGTGTAAAGTGGAAGAAATGGACCATTACCAAATTTTTAAAGGGATGGTGAGGGATTTGGATGTCAAGGGGGACAAGTACAATTGGGATCCAAGAAAAATAGAATCCCCTCCCAAAGTTTTTTCAAGTAGTATGGGAAGTGGGGCACACAAAAAGGAATATTCCATCTTGGAAAACAATTTAAGCAAAGGGACCTTGTCCTCAAAATCCTCTCCTCCAAAATTTTCAATTGTACTTAGAGGTGTGGCGCGTGTAAGTGAATAGCCCATAAGATGAAGCATCTCAAACCCACATTCCCGTTAAAGAATCGGGTCAACGTCCTCAAGACTTTCATATGACTCTTGTGATAGCTTCAATGGTTGGATAAAAGTGGGGACACAAGGAAAAGAAGGATCTTCAACCTCAATAGATTTCGAAATATTTATAAGAGATTGAAATTCAAAAGTACTTGGATCACTCTCAATGCTTTCGCCCCTCAATTTTTTTAGGTGAAATGCAAATCTCTCCCTCCCTTAAGGTTTCGAGATAAGCATAAATATCCTTACTAGTTTCCCTAATTTTTAACTCTATAGAAGTAACGTCATCAAAATGATTTTTACTAATAAGCAAGGGTTCTTCCAAAATAGGCTTCCTTAGCTCTAGAACCTCGGATTCCTCATTTGGTGGAAAATATTCTTCAACTTCAAAAATATCGGATGAAAAATCCTCATTGGGTTCAAATAATGCATCCAAGTCTTGCTCCCAATAATGATTTTTTTCCTGATACTCTTTTTCAAGTCTTTCGTCTTCAAGCCTTTCATTTTGATAAATTTGGACGGCCATAGCACTAGGCTTGTATTTATGAGACTCAGTTTTAGTGATATTGATCCAATGTTCATAAATCTTGAGCGCCTCCTCCTCACTATTATCATAACAATTAAAGCCACCAAAAGAGTTAAAGTATGACATTTCAAATTGGGCAATTAAAAAATGTGACACCCATATTTTTTTATTTTATTTTTTCAATTTTCTATTTTTATTTTTTTATTTTAAGGTCAAATTCGGGATTAACCAACCTAACCTAAAGTTTACCTAATTCCCCGGCAATGGCGCCATTTTGATCGAGGTGGAAACCGAGCGTCCGTGTAAATACGTTAGTCGTTGTTATCGGTTTCCAACCTCAATATGAAAGCCTAAACTTTCACTACACTTTATGGAGTATAGCGGTGAGTCTGGGTATCAAATCCACAGGGAAAAAGGACGATCTCGTTTTGACGATAGAAGGTAGGTTAATTAATCCTAAAGTTGACTTTAAAAATTTAGGAAAAGATGATTATGTGATTATGGTATTAGATCTACTAACTAAATACAATCTAGATTAAACTACTAAATTAACTATGTGAGTAAAATTAACTAACTAAGAATTAATTAATATGACTAAGGAAAAATAGGTTAGGAATTCAATCCCCCAAATCCTAGTGTGTTGCCCAGTACAAAACTAGTCGTAAATTAATTAATTGATCAAACTCGGTCATTAGTACTGCCAAGAATTACATATATGAGGTTCAAGCCCGCATCATACATAATCAAGAGATGAGTAAAGAAGTTTAATGTATTAGCTACATGCGCGTTGCAATCTTAATCATCCCATCTACCTAGGAAAAACGAGATCAAAAGTACTACAGCGGTTGTGATCACCATACTACATGATCTAATCAATTATTAAATTTAAAGAACTAATTTTATACCCATGCAAACCACATCGGGTTGGGTTCATGCATCCTAACCCTTAAAAATCTAGCCTAACGTGGTGAAATTTGTGAAAACTACGCTATTTACGTTGCATGAACTCATAATTGTGTGGAAAGAGAGATTAAACATGAGAAGAAAAAAAAAAAAAAAAAAATAATAATAATAATAATAATAATAAAGGTACTGGAAATAAAGGTTACCAATATTGAAGAACAAGACCATGCGAGAAGAAATCAAAGGTTGAGAAAAACTGGAAAAACTCTTATATTAAAGGTGCAAAATATGTAAATTCTTCTCCAAGATGTTCCTCCTTGATTAAGAGCTTTTACATGAATGAAATCTGAATAAAAAGAGTCCTAATGACTAAATATATAAGCTAGAGGTTGTTTAGAAGAGTCCCCAAAGCATAAAACTCTTTTGGCTAAAAGATAAGGACAAAATAAAAATCTCATATCTAGAAATTTTGTCACACTTTGAAAGCGTGACTAATTTTGTAACGGATCTGGTGCGTGATAAATTGGTGATCCGGTTCAGGTTCTATTTAAACCGGTTCGGATTTCCAGAAGGGTCAAGCCTTGGTCGACTCTTTTTCATTTGGATTTTTGAATTTTCTGTCTCAATCCTCAAATGGGCATAACTTCTTCACCATAGCTCAGATTAGGGTGCCGTGTTTTCCCGTGTTCTTGTACTTGAAATATCTTCAATTTTCCAGTTGACCCCACCTCCAGACTAAGGCTGAAAAATTACAAAAATGCCCTTCAACTCTCCATTTCTTGGTTTCTTTCACTATTTTGAGTTCTCTTTTCCATCTTTCTTGCATGAAATACCTATAAAATACATAAGAGAAACACAAAATACGAAATACTTTCCAAAAAGGGTTAGGAGCATAAATACGAGGTGAATCCAAGCTATTTACATTGCATGGGATTGTAAAAATACCAAAATTAAGGGGACAAATGTGAAGAATTTATGCCTGATCATTGGCAGTGTGGGAACTCCCCATGTGAGCACTCCAGGTAGCAAAGTGATCAGGAGAATCCCCAGGCCCGTCGAAGTCAGTATGGGACCATGGGAAGTCCCCTTGCTCAAGGCAAAATCGAAGAGCCCCTCTGGGGGGAAGAAAGCCCCAATTAGCAATATTTTCGTCCTCATCACCAAGTACCATGGCATCGCACTTGATGTAAAAAATACAAGTCTTGCAAAACCCATAAAAATCATCACCATCAGTGGTAAAAATGCAGTTGCTCTTGACAAGCGGCAGTCAAAGAGGTAGCGCCCTCAATAACAGTGGTGGCAGCAGGGGTGGCAGGTGGAGTGTTGGTGGCAGATGCACCAGGGTTGCTTGAAGAAGCCATTGCAGATGAAATCGAGGTATAGAAAACTTTAAAGAACTACCAGATGAGTAACAGTGGATTAATCAAATGTTGTAGATGATTAAAAAGGAAAGAGATGACGAAAACCTGGACAACAATGGAGTTTTTGCAGACTTTCTCTCTCTAAAGTATGCCTGGAGTCTGAAAAAGATGAAGAAAATAGTTAAGTGTTTTGAAAAATAGACATTCGAATTCTTTCAACCCGTCTTTCGAGTTTCCCACCAACACACATGCAAGGCCGCCAATAATCATTCCAAATGGACACGTGGCATTTTGGGGAGCGTCGTGGCAGTTGAAAAGATAACACTACGTCATTATTGAAGTGACGCATGGGGAAGGGAAAGGCTTTTCTTCCTAGAAAAGTTTGAGTTTTGGTGCCCGAATTTTTGTCAGACATATGGCTCACAACGGATAGGATGTTCCAACGGTTCCAAAAAAAGCTACGATGTCCCCTCCCACAAGACCCAGCGATGTTTAAGAGCGACTCAACTACATCAGGGAAATTTTTTCCATTTTTTGAAAAGGAAGAAACGATGGTCCATCACAGTCCAAATGGATAAGTACCCTAAGAAATGGGAGAATTTCCTTAGGAGAAGTTTATAAGGGAGAAAATTTATAACCCAAGAGTCTAGACAAAAAATTAAGAAAGCCATCAGGTGTCTCGAGAGAATTTTAAATAATCAAGCCAGAATGGTTGAAGCTCAGTGATAGGAAAAAATTGTGATGTCCATTCGCCAAAGTGCCAATAAGCTACAGCGTTTCATCTCAGGTACATCGAGGAGAATTTTTCTTTTTCCTGGAGGCGTTAACCGCAGTGGTTGTAAAGAAGGAAAAGATGCCATAATTTTTTCACGCAGAGAAGGTTCATCGGATTGAGAAGTTTTCGTCCAGACATTTTTTGTTCCCACAATAAATCTCTACATGAAGGGGAAAATATAGGGGGCCTGAAGGTAATCTTGAAATTAGAGATAATCCCCCCATTAACAATAGTGTTTGGGATTAAGACAGCAAGACAGCTCAAGCGAGGCAGCCAACGTGGCAGCTCAAGCGAGGCATCTTAACGTGATGGCTCAGCGTGGCATTTCATACTTTAGCTTTATTGTGTTTTCATCATATTGTATCTTTTGTTTATATTGACCATGAGCTAAAACGATTGTAATGATGTAATGATTATAATGGCATTCAGTGAGAGGTCAAAATGGTACTCGTGAGAGACTAGGCTTGGCAGGGCCTGAGAGAGCTTTCATGCTCTATCGAATGACCTCTCTGTGGGAACTTCAGAGGGACTTGGTTTGGAGGATTGATAAGTGAGTCACCCTTGGGGCTTGTCCTGACCATCTTAGATACACCTGATAAAACACTGAAAGACCTTTTATCGTGGAAGATTAGGCAGAGCAACCTTGAGCTCCATCGGGCATTGAGTTGTGAACCAAACAACCCTCTACTCAAATGTCACGTCTAAATTATGTGATGTCACTAGCCAGCTAGGCAATGTCAAATTTGCACTTGAGTAAACCACCATCGTATTTGAGGCTGTCAGACAATTGGTGAGCCACCTCTGTGACGACAGCCCCCTGACACATGGTGGTTAGTCAAAAGGAATGTCTTGGCATTTAATGTTTATGACGTGGAACTAACTAGTGCATGAGGCATTTAATGTTTGTAACATAAAGTATAGGGGATGTCTTTCATAGTTATAGATAACTGAGTTATCTCGGGAATGATGTGGGGCCTATTTAAGGTTCTCAACAACCTCTGAGGAAGATAAGTTCCTTTTTTAGATTTCAGAAGTTATTGCTAGAGAATAATATACATCAGAGAGAGATTTATTACAAGCTAGAGTTCACTCACCCACCATTATCATTTATTACGAAGCTTTTAACACTTGACAGAGATCTTTGAGGGTGGTTGGTGTGTTTGGCTTCCTGCCAAGGTGTATCTAGGATGCTTACTTCTCTCTCCCTCTAAATGAGTTACTTCTGAGTTCATTATTATAGTTTACATTATACACGAGAGATTTGTAAGATCAAACTGAGTTCATCTCTATAGATTTTTGATTGTGTGTTTTACTTAGTGAAAGGTGTTTCTTGATTAACTTATCATTACTGTACTCCAAAAGGGGTTACACCTCCGTCTTAACTAAACTACCCTCTTATAGATGGATTGTCCGTTTACCAGGTGTACCCTTGTCATTACTCTACTTAGGCCTAAGGCAGTGTGACAACACGACCTAAAAGGTAAAGTCAGGTAGAATGGTATGACTAAAGTGTACTGAACTGGGGGATATTCATTTGACAAATTGGCTCTATTTGAGTCATATCTAGTCGGTTAAAAAAGCCCAAGATAATTAGAATTGAGATCAATGAAGTAAAAAAGACAACACATGTTTAGTCGGTAATTACCCAAAACATAAATATTTTATTACATCATTGCATGTACAAACGGTTACATGTACCGAAATAAATCGAACCCTAAAGAGGACCAAGTCGCTGGGTAAGGTAATTAGCTACCCACACTCTTCGACCATCATTTGGGTGAGGGATAAATTATTCCTCGATATCATTTGATCTCGTCTCTAGTAGCCATCATGGGATTGCGTCTATTGAGATCCAGTGATCATCCCCTATGAATGGATTTTGTATCAAAGATGAGGGCATAATCTTGTGCCGATACTAAAGGAAGGAGTTCCTGGTCATTTTGACTCCCTAAGGGCACTCAGCCACCCTTTGATAAAGGATAGATCCTCAACCTCCTTTAACCTTGTGGGAGCGTTTGTCCAGCCCTGGTCGTACCCATCTACCCACACCTGTCGAGGACCTTTTTTGAACAAGTTCCTCATAAGTGTGACATCCATTTGAAGCCCAGCGGCTATCACATACGCCCTATGAACATCTCCCCGCAATTCGGCAATTTCCCTAGCTAAATAACTGTCATTAGGCCTAGCTCGCTGACTAGTCGACGAAGAATAACCTCGTATTCCTTGAGGGGCAACGCTCAGCGCATTCTCCCTGAGGCGTGAGACTTGCCTCCTTAAAGCGTCGTTCTCCTCTTACAAAATTTCTCCAACCTAATTGATCTCAGAGGCATCCAAGATCTTAGCCTTTAGAGCATCCATTTCTTCTTAACCATAGGCCCCGACCTCCTCCATCTCCTCAAGTCTATCTTTCATCTTGGCAACCAGCTCAGACTGGTCTTTGTAGTCTTGGTTCCTTGATCTGAGAGACTTTCAAATTTTTATAAAAGAACGACAAACTTGGTCGCTCACGTTGGTACCAAGAATTTGTCCTAGGCGAGAGGTAGCAGAAATATACTCATCAAGGTCAACAAACTACAAATCATAAAATAACAAAGAGTAAACATATCAGCAGGTGCAAAAATCAAAATTTCTTCATTTCATTAGGATCGACACAAGTCAGGTACAAGTATATTGATCAGAAAGAAGAAAAGACAAGAACACAAAAATATAAGGGAAATCCTAGGAGACTAGTTGGCAACCTCAACTTGCTCAAAGGAGGTTGGCTCTTTTCCTTTATCAATAGTGGACTCACTCATCCTAGTTCCACTTATACCTTCCTCGACTAGAGCAAGGCCGACTCCTTGATCAACACGAGCATCAGCAGCAACGGGGCCTTCTCCAATTCGAGCAGATGGAATTGCTTGCTCAACAACAGGAGCAGTCACATCTTTTATAATTGGTTTGGGACCTGGATTGTTCTTGTCAAAAAGAGGAGAATCAGAAGCCACCTTGGTAGCAATCAGAGCCCTATCCCCACCCTTTTTGAAGTTAGAATGGCTAATGTAACCAATTTGAACTTCGGCATCATCGTATGTCGTCGCCCATCCATCATTGTAAGCACTCTCCTTGATAGAGGAAGCCTCGAACTTCAATTTTTTCACCTCCTCAACGAGCACCTTATTCTCTTCGGTGACTGCCAGTTTGCTCGTCACAATTAGGCCATAAGACTCCCATAGCTCCCGAAGTTCCTTGGGTGATTCTTATTTCTTCTTATCAAAAGAGGTCTTATCCTCTATAAGGGCATGCTCAGAGGACTTCTGAGCCTCACTGGAAACTTTCAAGCTTACCTCGAGCTCAGAATTCCTCCTTGCTAGCTCGCCACGGCTGCGGTCGAGAACGGTGTAGTTAGACAAGAACTCCAGAGAAAGATGGAATATGAGTAAAAAGAATATAATAGGAACTACAACAAATAGGGGAAAGAATGAATAGACTTACCAATGCAAGCCACTGACTTACCTTCAGGGATAACTGGCCAAGTCCTGTTTTTTATGACTGCACACGGTCCATTGGCATAACTTCCCTCTCAATCATTGCAGGAGCGAGTTGAGGGGTCAAAGACACAGAGGCTCCCTCAATTGAGACAGACATAGGGACCAGAACAACCTGTGTTATTTTCATCCTTACCTCCTCTCTTCCCCTCTCTCCTTCTTCTCTGCCTCCCTTCTCTTTCTCTCTTCTTCTCTTTTTCTCCCATTCTCTCTCCTTAACTCACCATCTTTCTTCTTCCTCTCTTTTTCGTGTGATGCGATTTGAGAACCATTGGCAGTGTCCCCAGACCCAGGCTTTTGTATCTTTAACCCGCGTGACAATAGAACATCATCATCATCATCAATGATTAGATTTTTCCTCCTTGAGGGATTCATATCCTCCCTACTTGAGCTCTTTGAACCTGATTTTGGGCTAGAGGTTCCCTCGACTGACCTTCTACCACCTGAAGCCTCCTCACTAGACTCCCCCTCACTAGATCCTACCTCACCACTACTTCTAGTAGCACCAGACTCCGATCTACTGTCCTCCTCTTTATTTAGGTTGATAGGTTGAAGATCATTTTCTTCCTTCTCTTCTTCCTCTGAGATGTCCAGCTAAGGTATAGAGTCAACTGGGCGAGAGAAGAAGCTGTAGGTAGTGTTCTTACATTCCAATAAGAAGGAAGCCGATCTCGAATGTTCGCCTTCCATAATGGAGTCTCGCGTATTCCAAGCCTTAAGTAACTTAGCAGCACGAATCTCTTGGAGAGTAGGCTCTTGATTCTTGGACTTTGCTGTAAATAAAAAAGGAAGACATTAAAGAAAAAACACATTATAGCAGCAATGAAAAGACAAAGAGATTGAATAGCAACCTATATATTCCTCCCCATATGTAGGAATTCGATGTCCCGTGTACCTCGCACCTCCTATCTATGAATCCTTCTGTCCAATCATCTTTATGGGAATCGGGTAGATTAACTTCCAACACCTTATCCGGACTCCTCTCTTTCAAAAAAGAAGACATGAATTGGTACGAAAAAATGAGTAACAAAAACAAATTTAACCCAATCCTAACCTAGTTCCATAGAGTTGGTTTATTCTATGAAAACTATTGACAATCTTCTAAACGTTTGGAGAGCATTGGGCTAGGACTATATTGAAATATTAAAAGAAATGTAAGAAGAGACGATTTGGGGGAAAAGATAAACCCCCCCAAGACAGCAAAAGAACGTGAATCCAGTGCCCATCCTCAATGTCTCGAACGTTACGAGGAATGGGGGCACACTCAATATCCACCCAGTTGGGAATATTGTAGCATTTCCTAAATTTAGCTAGAGACTTGTTGTCTATGTTCACCATAGACAAACCCTAATTACAGTAGAAAAGAAAGAAAGGAAGAAAAAGAAGAGAATTGGAAACTTACACAACAAAGGTTAGCCTGAGACGATGCAAGGCCACAAGTAAATGAAGATTCGGGATAGAAAATATCTTAAATACGATGAAGAACAAGCCTAAGGACAAGAAGAATCTTGGAAGAGCAAGGGACGATTTGAGATGGAAAGAGTTTCAAGCGATGTTGATGATCGTCCAACTCAATAGTTTAAACCTTCCAATGATGGTGCACTTTGATCGAAGAGTATTTTCCACCTAAATCTCCTGTAAAGATACGTTTCGCACCCCAAATCTTTTATAATTCACAATAATGCCATCTGTAAGGAACCAGAATCAATGTTTAAAAAAAATTTAGCCCAATTTAAGTGGAATTTTGGATACCTTCTTTGTCTTTTAGGCCCATGAGAGTAGTCAGACAAAGCCAAACTAAAAATAAAAGATGTCTGAACCAAATTATGGGATGCTCTAAATAACAGTTAGAATTGAGTATTTGACCCATTCTATCCCCAAAAATCTCGGAGGAGATAATCAAGGGATAGTGGGCTAGCGGGGTAGTTATCAGTGTCCCTCTCTCTTTTATGGAATATATATTGTACCCCTGGCCTAAGAAAAAGGGCATGTAGAAAAACTTCTCTAGAGATACTTAATATAATAGTAGACCTCTCCGTGGACATAGGTAATATATCGAACCATGTACATCTTTGTGTTGAGTGGGTGTGATCTTTGTTGTTCTTCTTTTCCTAGTGATTGTCTTTCATTATTATTTGTGTTGAGATATTTGTCACCACACAGGTCATTTGGGTGCGTTAGGTATGAGTGTATCCCAAAGGCTTAGAGCTATGTTCACCTCTAATATTGTGTGATTTGATTTATGATTAGAGGGAGAATATCCGAGCTAGTGTCCTTATATGGTACGTGATGTACCGGGACTTGATAAGAGTGATGCCCACATCGCTGGTCTCCACCTAAGGGTGTTGTATACGTATATATGATAAGAGTTATGTATATATGTACGTGTGATTTATTCTTCTATGAGTATGTTACTAGACAAGATAGATTGTGATATCTAAACTATTCAACTATGTGAGAACTAAATCCATAACTGATAAATAGTTATATCTAAACTAACTAAAGTATACGAGAACTAGATCATGTAGTAGATATTACTAATGAGCATAAATAATTGGGAAAATGTAGAAATGTGTTGTATGGGAAATATAGGGGGACACTATAATGGATTAGATACGAAGATATGTAAGTCAGACTAGTTAGGCGGGTAATATAACTATGTGGGTTAGAGTAGCACGTTAGGCGTGCACAATGGTTGATGGTGAGGATATCAAGCGAGGGGCACAGGGTACTAACATGTATTTAATATCTTATCATGTCACAATTTAAACACTTGCCAAACTTTTTCAACTGTTTTACTTGATCTCTAACCCATTTCAAATCCTTTTTATTAAAACCATTTTTGGTGCCTAATCGCGGGGATGCTAGGCCTAGGAGCTCCCACATTTGATGTGTTGCAGATGATGTGGAGGTTGTAGGACCTTGCTATTACAAGCTTTCATATTTATTTCAGTATTGCTGCATCCTTATTTATCTCAGTCGAGCATGTCGCTCATTCTTAGTTGGACATTATTCTTAGAGACTTTGTATTCCAGTTCATTTCCATCATTTACTTAAGCATTTCTTATGGATGACTCTATTTATATTTTCTCTGGAGTGTTACTCCCAGCCTCAGTTATTTACTTATGGTTAATGATATATTTATTCCGATTTATTTATTGCATTCTAATAATTAAGATTAAAATTTTAACACCTGGACAACTAGGGTATTTGTAATTAAATTGAAATTCGATAGTGATGTATCCTACCAAAATTAAATTGAAATTCGACAGTGATGTATCCTACCAAAATTGAAATTCCAACTAGGGCAATAACCGACATCATGTATCCTACCAAAATATATAGCTATGTTATCTTGTATATTAGCACATAGTATGATGTTTACATAGCGAAGAAATTTAGTTTTTGTGGATGAACACTCATTAAGGATTAATAAGTGGTCTAGTGAATTTGGTTTTAGGTTTAGCCATTAGGATAGGCATATGAATCTATATTAATCCTACTTTGTACATGTGTATTAAGGTTTAACTAATGATATGTTAATGCGAGTGACAAGCATTTGTAGTTGTAAATTTGAGGTTTTGTAGCATAGATCACGTTATGACTTGTGATTTCTCGAGATAGATGTGTAAGCTGTTTAGAGAGATGATTGAGTTTCATGTCATCCCCTATGAAGCAATTGGGAATTATTGTTGCATTGAAGCTTACATAGTAATGATATATCATTAATAATTGTAGTGTGGTTAAGTCATGTGGACTTGTGGCCGAGCCTCTGAGCTAGTCCCATGATTTGGTTTGTGATGATTACCCATGATATGACCTTTGAGGATAATGACAAAAATATGTCGATAAGTGATAGGCTATGCACCTGGGATACTTAAAGCACAATGATGTTTATCATGGTTTAAAGATAGCACTTAGAATGGGGTGTTAGGCTTGATTATAGAACATGTGTCTGCTACCCGTATGGTTTAGTATGACTCTAGTGATGAGAATCATTAGGTCTTAGGAATGGATAATGCTTGAAAGTTTGAGACTCCAATAGTATAGTTATGATTTGGGATCATGTAGGATGTTTATAAGAGTCGTAGAAGTGTTTCGTGATTCGAATGTCCAAAACTATGTGAGTGTCGTGTTTCGCATAATGAAAGAGATCTCGAAAATTTTGTTTAGCTATCGCGTGTTGGAATTGCAAAGACCTGTGTATGATAAGTCAGTGGCTAATGATAAGGATTGAAAGAATGTATTTTTATTTGGTTTAGATGGTTGTTATTATGAATGATGGAAAGGTGGAAAGATTCTTAAGGAGGGAAGCCTAACATTTCATCTCCCCCCCCCCCCAAAAAAAAAGGGGGGGGGGGGGGTTCGTACTTCGTTCATTCTGCAAGGATGGATTACTCATGGTATAAACCCGTAAGGGTTAAGTGATACGCCAGGGTATGTGGAAAGGGTAAGACTTTAGCATATATCGGTAAGAGTGTAGATTTCAAGTGTATGTTATGGGCTCGTACTTCTTGTGGCACGATTCATTGTCGGTATTTTATTATTTTCTTTGGCATGGTAGTTGCCTTAACCATTGCTTTCCTTGTGTCTTCTTGATCCCGGTAGTGGGAAGTTTTTGTTCAGTTGCGATTCAAGTGTAGCGCTGCATAAGCTCAGTAGTGATGTGGTATAGGTTGGGCTGAGGTTGATGCGTCACTGTATATGAGTACGCTCTTCTTCGGAGGCACCTTTTGTCTACGCTAATTTGTGTGTACACGTGGTCTCGCGTAGTTTGCATGTGTTATTTGGTTGCTTTAGGTTAACAAATTTCGTTAGTTAACCGGTATAACTAGTTACGACTTGGTCGTGGATTTTGAGGTTGTGACTCGAGGATATTGTGAGTATTAAAACCTGATAAAATTACATACATTAATGTTGTAAATTGTTTGGAATTGTGCAAACTGAGGATGTGATGGCTTGTGCATATTTGTGTTATGATAGATCTCGTAAAAGATATCGATCGAGTATACCAATGGGATTAGATGACCAACTCATCATTGATGATGTGATGGCTAGTGATATTGAGGTTGTATCATCCTAGGCTAGGCGTATCCAATATTGTTCAAGGAAACTTAGGTTAAGAATCCTAATGTAGCAATGATCCATGATAATGAGTTCATTGGTGTTAGTACGATATTTCGGGAGTATCGATGATCTCGAGGTTTTGTTTATATGTACATGTTAGTCATGCTTGGGATTAGTAGTAAGACCTTAGGGTTCGCCATGATTGGGTTATCAATGTAATTGATGAAAATAAAATCTTTAGGTTATAGACCATAGTGTTTAGGATGCCCTAGGATTGCAAATTGGTTGTAGGAAACAAGATTCTAAGGTTGATGACCATGAATTTCAAGGATGAAATTTCCTAAAGAGGGAAGAATGTAATACCCCTCCCTAAAAAAATAAGTATTTAATGATAATCGAAGTATTTTTATTCAAAGAAAAATTTGAGGAATAAATATATACAGAAGTTACGCCAAATGGTACGCCAAATGGCACGAAAAGTGACGCATTACGAAGAGTAATTAAGGAGAAAAATTTCCATGATACATGGTTCGTATGGATGCATACTTAAGTTCTAATATTCCTACTAGTATGTTGGTTAAGTTTGAAGCGAAAATACCAAGGAATGATTGTGACACGATAATGGTTAATAAAATAGTAATTTGGGCAGTACGTGGCGCGCAGAATAGGTAACTTTGCGCGATTTTTGTAGAATGCATCGTGGTCCCAAATATCAAAATGACGACTTTTATAGGGTCCAAAAAATACATATAAAAATACCATGGGATCAAAAGTAAAAAATTCATAAAAAATTAGTTTTCGTCAAAATATGAAATTGCTTAGAAAAATATAAAAATCAATCAAAAGATGTAAAATTTAATTCTGAAAAACTTTCCCTTCTTCGACGTCTCAGGAAAAGATCATATACATTCATTTTAAGAAGATTTTTGTCAGCACGTGTCATGTAGGACGTGAACTTGCGCGATTTTTGTAGGACAATTCGAGAGGGATACAAATAATGTGACCACATATTTGGAGCCCTAAAAATATAAGGAAAAATACCATGTAAAGAAAAAATAAAAATCTCTCTCTCTCTCTCTCTCTCTCTCTCTCTCTCTCTCTCTATATATATATATATATATATATATATATATATATATATATATATATATATATATATATATATATATATATATATATATATATAAGTTAATTTAGCACTTTTTGACGGTAGGCGGGAGTGTGAAAATCCAATTTTGCGCGAATTGTTTAAGGCTATTGGAATATCAAAAAAAAAATAACCATATATGAGACCCTAATAATACACATAGAAATGTCATGTAAAGAATAAAATGAAAAACATGGTATTTTTCCAACTTATCTTCTTGACAGAAAAAATGTCCTTAACACACCAGTTATATTCTTTACACAATGGTTCCACATTTACATATCAGATTTGTATTTTATCTCTTGGACTAACAATCTTTTTGCAGAAAATATATGGGTCACCTACCTAGCCACTTTCAATCACATATGTTTTCAGAATACTATTTCCATGCTACATCAGCTATATTTTTATGGAGAAGATAAAAGATGAACATCTGCATATCAGATTTTGAGATTATTTTCAGCTACTTCATCTCAGCAAAATCAGGAGCATTAAATGCTCAAAATGCATGTGTCTAATAGCTAGTTTTTGGAAGACACATTTAAAGCTTTGAAGAGCTGCATTGAAGACAATAGACTTGAATGAGTATATGATCAAGACTTGAAATATTATTGAGAGCATTTTTATTTACTACTCAGCTACACATTCAAGAGAGCAATAAATTTTATCATCTGCTCAATAATTGAAGAAGAAGACTTGTGCCTACTTCAACATCATTTATTGAAGTCTCATTAAAGAAGGAGAAACTCAGATTACAAATTGTATTTTAAGGAGTTTCAGTATTTTACCGTGTACTACAAAAATTCAGATTTGTTGTGAAGCTTTGTTGAAGCTTCGGTTTGTACCGGTAATTGGTTCTTACCCGTAAGTGGGCCATGGGGTTAGAAGCTTGGAGTTAGCTTGCAAACAGTTATACGCGGTGGTTTGATCCTACCCGCAAGTGGATCAGGTTTAGTGAAGCGCAAAGGAGACAGGGGCTCTAGGCGCGTGGACGTAGGCCGGGATTTGGCCGAACCACGTTAAATTTCGGTGTCATTTATTTTCCGCACTTATATTTATTTATTTGCATATGCTTGCTTGAGTTAATATTTTCAGCACTCTATCCTGCAAATAAATTAATTCCGAAATTTGACTTAATTAATTTTTAAGGTTAAAATAATTTTTTTTTTTAAATTAAATAATTAATTTCAGAATATCACTTAAATATTAAATACGAAAATTAATTTAATATTCCTAGAGTGTTAAAATCAGTAATTCTAGTTGCTTAAATTAGTTGGTTGCATTTATTTGATTTTGTAAACTTATTCTTTACAGTTTTATTAATCTGAAATTTGTCTAAGTGATTTAAATTTAATATTTTGCTAAAATCTTAATTTGACTTAAAGTTTGTAAAAACTCAATTCACCCCCCTTCTTGAGTATAATCTGGGCAATGCAATATAGAATTGAACGGAAGAAATAAGACTCTAACATGTTATGTCTATGTTGGCATACAACTTATCATATATATATATATATATATACTTGCATGCATGAAATCGTTTTTATTCCAAAAACGTTAATTACCCCGCTTAATTCACCTTAATCCTGTAAAAAAATTATTTTTTTCTTTTCTTGACATTTATTCCTTAATTTAAGACGTACGGTTAAATACTCAAACAAATACATCTTTTTTTTAAAAAGAAAAATCACTTTTTTCCCAAAATTTTTCCTTTATTTATACCAATTCACATTAGTATTTTCAATGAAACACACCCTTTTAAGACACACAAACACCGTGTTAGAAAATACTCATTTTTCCTTTAAAAATCTTTCATAAACACACCCTTGTTTTAATTATGGGCTAAACCTCTTAGGTTGCTTAACGACCCATTTAACCACTATGCTTTACCTTTCCTTTACATTATGGACATTAGTCAATTTTCACATTTCTTGTTCATTTTTCCTTTACCGGAATATTTATTAATTCTTCAAGTCAGGCTGTCTTTACACATTTTTACCACATAACCCATTTCTTGACATACTCCATACTCCATTATCTTTTCTCATAATCTTTCCATAACCGCATACTTTAACATGCGCCACACCGCCGACTATGCGCACCATATGCCCTGGTCAGTGATTTTGAGTCTTTCACTCTAGGGCTCTAGGCCTTCCTTAATTATTTCGGTGTCATCCGAGTCCTTATTAATTTGTTTTAACATTTTGCAAATGTCCAAATTATTCCACTTTTCCTTTTATTTTTAAGCCGAAGCCAAAACTCAGGATTCCACTCCAACTAGTGTTACACTTTAAAAATCATATTTTATTATCCCTTTTACTCTAAAATTGATTTTATTCCAAGATCATGTTCATTTAGGACCCTTTTGTGTATCACCTTTCCAATATTTTTTTTTCATAAAAAATATTCAATTTTACATAAAATTACTATTTTACCCATGCAATACCCCTTACTTTTATGAATATTTAAATTACATAAGTGGGTGTAATTTAATAATTTAAGAATTTTAAGTGAAGAAAATCTGAAATGTGGATTAAATATTAATTGGCGAGTGATGGATTGATATTGATGTGCGCTATGTTTACTTACAGGAATAAGTAAATGAAGTTGAATTATTTTATATTATATCGCAGTTGGGCAACGTGATAAGTAATAATATTTTATTTGAAAAAAATACGTGCGAAGTTATATTGGATTGAAAATGGTGAATTGTTTTTTATAAGTGACTTGGATGGGAATTTCGAGTGCACGGCTGGTTTTGAAAGGGCTGAAATAGTCAGAATAGAGCACCCGAGGGTAGTGTTTGGGTTCCAGGGACTTTTTGGATCAGTAAGGACTCGCATTTATGTATACGAGTCAATTTTGAATTTAATAAGGAAATAACCCTTATTTCTATCTTATAGGGAACGAGAGAAAGAGAGAAGGAAAGAAAATAAAGAAAATGGAAAATAAGAGGAGATTTTCGGCCAAGCTCCGACAGATCCCGACACGAGGTCATCGGATTTATCCACCGAGATAAGTATTTAACTTGCTTTAATTATTTATGTGTGTTTATTATTCATATTATAGTTAGTGAAAATAATATAAATTTTGGGTTTGGGATTCTTGAATCAAAATGGATTTTTGGAAATGATTTCATGTAAATTGAGGTGATAATAACTTCATATGAAATCTGGGTTAAAATCCATGTTAATGGTGTAATTTTTTGTGAGAAATTGAAAGGGTTGAACAAAATCTAGGGTTTAATTAAAATAGGGTTTAAATCTTAATTAACTTGATGAATCCCAAAAATAAATTACCGTGCTGGGTATATCTAAGTGTGTAGATGTTTATAGTAATGGTTGTAGAGGGTAAAAACCATAAATTTCGGAGTTGAAAGAGAAGATGAACTCCCGAACTGATCAAAACGTCGGACCGGTTTATTTCGGGGCAATTGGTTTGGTTCATTTATTTCAGAACCGGATTGGTTCATTTTATGGCCATAGGTTCAGTTCGGTTATGGCAGTTAATTTTAGGATATTTTTCTTGGATTAAAAAGGAATGGAGAAAAATTCCTTTTGGAGATAAATGATAGAGGACCCTAAATAGAGGGTGAGGGACCCTAAAAGATTTAATGAGAGTTATATAAACCTCGGGTTAGTGGAGTATAAGATTCGGGTTATAAATTTTAAGTGTGTTTGGGACGAGCGACACTTGGATAATTTATTCGGCGGGATATATACTTACGCGTGTAGAATATATATGCACCAATTATATATGTGAGTGATGTCCAAATGTGCGAGTAGGATAAATTACAATACTAGCTGCTATTCGGGATTAGTTAATGAAATAATCGTACCGCAAGTGAGTGTATTCATGGGATTAAAAATATAAGTGATTTATACTTATGAATTATTACAAATTAGTATATTCAGGATTTACAAGCTAATGCCATAAGTGATAGGCATGATAGCCGGATTTGATATTACATATATACGGGTATAGAGACAGTATATATATATATATTATGATTATGAATGTATATGTGTATATGAATGATATATTTATGTGAAGCATACCCCTCTAGTACTATCATGGGAAGTTGCGCGATGTGGGTCTGGCCCTTGACTTGAGAAGCAGGGAGCGTATAGTCCCCTGCTCATAGCGTCCATTATTTATATTTTTTAACATTTATCAGGGGTAAGACGTCTTGGGTATGATTCGTCTTATTTCCATTGAGGAACTATGACTGCTTCCCATATGTTGTGATTTGAATTTTTACCAGGGTGGTGTGAGATTCCGCCCATGAATTGAGTTATAGCTCTCAGGGGTGGTTATTATACTTATATAGTGTGTGATATATAAGTATGAATATACTTGATGTGTATAGTATAGTTTATGTATGTGAAGATGTGAAAAGATATATATATATATATATATATATATATATATATATATATATATATATATATATATATATATATATATATATATAAAGAAAAAGTGAGAAATAATTGGTTACATCCGTTAAAATAAAATCCGGAATTAAATGTGAGTTATGTATATAAAGATGAGAATATTATATACGAGACTAATAACACTAGATTGTGAATAGTGTAATATAACTAGTAAAAGTTATTTAATATGAACGCATAAATTATAAGTGAGAATTTATAATATATATAACATCGGGCGAAAGCTTAGATTTTATATACGCGGGGTATGAGATAGCGTATCGATATTTAGAAGTTTGGAGATGCTAGTTAGGTTGGGTAGCGTAACTATGGTGTTTAAAATACATGCGTCAGGTGTGCACTATTAGATGAGAGGTTAGGGGTATCTCAGATGAGTGCGACACCAAATTAAATATGAAGAATATCATATTTAATATGTTAAGGCATCTTAAACACTTGCTAAAATATTTTTTTAAAACTCGGTCTCTGACCCTCTTATATATATTATTTTATTTTCTCCGAAACCCTTTTGAGATTTTCATATATAGGGATGCCTTGATGATTATTCCTTCGAGTCAGACGATGCTGCAGATGCTTGCATGGATTGCTTAGACGCTTCTATCCTTGAAATCTAGATAGGAGGTACATTGAGGTGTATTCGGGCCTATGCCCAACTGTTGTCATTTATTTTATTTTTAGCTTTTCCGTTTACGCATAATCGATTTGGTTGTAATAATACTTTGCTGAGAGTTATCGTTTATTATTTTATTTAATTCAAATCATGTGTACATATTATTGCGTGAATGGTTTTATTGTGCGTTTAAGTTAGAAAGGTTAGAAAAATTTAAATTTGACTTCGGGCCTAATAGGTTTTTAGTAATTAAATGGTTTCCGACAGTGATGTTGAGAATGAACCATATGAGAATCATGTTTTATTTTGATAAAGGATTGATCAACTATGATTAAAATAACCAAGGTGTAACAACCCATTTGTTTCCAATCTTGTTTTATCCTCCATTTTCACAAGTGTTGATTCCCAAAACACCATTAAGTTACCCACACTAACTTATTAAGTGCTTTTAACGCATTAACATGTTTTTAACATTTTGGAATAACATTTTTCTCAATTGAAAACATCTTTATTTCATTACTTTCATTTTCAAGAAAACATTAACTTCTAAGACTACTTTGTAATAATATACCATTTTCTTTACTGACACTTATAGTCTTGAAATCTTACATTTTTATCACATTTCAACACCCATTTTACACACATTGAGTGCTGAATTTTATGATCCACTCATTTCATGTTTAAACCCAAATAAACCCTCATTAAGCTTGCTTATTTGTTCATCCTCAAAATACTACAAGTTTATATGCATGAGAAGATGAATTTTAAGTTCAAAAATCCTATCAAATGCGTCTAACATGTGATTTACTCTAGAAATTTCGTAATAATTGAAAATACTTTTTTTAAAGACTAAAGGACGTTTTTATTCTTCAAAACATTAACAATGTCCAATTTTATAAAATTCTCATTTTTGCAAGAAACACTAAAATATTTTTTTGTAATACCCCGTAATTTTAGGGATATTTAAATTACATGAGTGAGTGTAATTTAATAATTTGAGAATTATAAGTAAATGAGATGGACGATTTTTGTTTCATGTCGCAGGTGAATATAAGCGACATGTGATGCTATTCTATTCAAAAAACACGTGTGGTGATGTGTTGGGTTTAAGACGTGAATTTTTTATAAGTGACTCAGATGGAAATTTCGAGTGCACGATTGGTCTCGGAAGGGCCAACATAGTCCGAATAGAGTACCCAGAGATAGTGTTTGGGTTTCGGGGACTTTTTGGATTAATAGGGACTCACATTTGTGTATACGAGTCAATTTTGGGTTTAATAAGTGGATAACCGTTAGTTTCTCTCTTATAAGACAAAAGTGAAAGAGAGAAATGTAAAGGAAAGAAAGAAAACAAGAAAGAAGAGAAAGAAAGAAAAGGGGAGAAAGAGGAGATTTCTGGCCAAGCTCCGACGGATTCTGGCACGAGATCGTCGAATTTATCTAACTAGACAAGTGTTTAACTTTCTTTAATGATTTAAGTGTGTTTATTTTTCGTATTGTAGTTGGTGATGAAAACTATAAGATTTTGGGTTTAGGATTCTTGCACAAAATGGATTTTTGGGAGATGATTTCATACGATTTTGATGTCATAATAATCCTATATGAAATCTAAGTTAAAAATCCATGTTAATGGTGTAAATTATGGTGAGAAATCACTACAAAAAAAAAGTTGCTTTTAAGACCCTATTTTTTTAGACAGACAAAATATAGTCTTTAAAACATACTTTTTTCGACGAGTAAAATTAGCTGTCTCAAAAACTATTATTTTTTTAGACTGTTAATTATATCCATCTCAAAAGAGGTCGCTTTTTGAGACGGTTAATTATCTCCATCTTATAAAGTAAATCAAATAAGACTGCAAAATATTTGTTGTCTCATAAGATATACTAAATAAGACGGCTAAAAAAAACCTATGTTCCCACCGTAAACACTTTTCGTCTCCCGCCTTACTTTACCCTCAAAAAAATAGAAAGACAAAAACAAGTACTCACCATCTATCACAAATCCCCCCCCTTCTCCTCTCACAAACCCAATCGGCCAAGCCCCCACACCATATCTCTCGTCACTTTGAGACTGGTCGGAGGCCACTCCATCTCGGTAATCTCTCTCTCTCTCTCTATCTATCTATCTATCTATCTATCTATCTCTCTATCTATCTATCTATCTATCTATCTATCTATCTATCTATCTATCTATCTCCCACACACACAGAGACACACACACGCACCCACACACACGAACAAAGTGACACACCCATGCGCACACAGTGACACACACACATATACACTTGAACACAAATCTTCAAATTTAGTGTTTGCAATTTAATTTTGTGTTCGGTGTTTATAGGGACTAATACAATGTTCAAATTTAGGGTTTCTATTTTAATTTTTAATTTAATTTTTTATCATGTATTCACCCTCACTTTGAAAAATTCGATTATTGATATAATTATTAGAAAAATGTAATTAAAATTAATTTATTGTTTAAAAACTAAATTTTCATTCAATTTATGTTTTAAAAACCAATTTTTCATTAAAAAACCCAATTTCCACCTTGATAAGAGTTTTTGTTTTTTGAGATACAAAATGAATAGCAACTATATGATATTATATTGAATTAAGCATAACATTAGGCTTTTGAAGAAATTCAGTGTCTATGAAAACGGATTTAAGATTATTTTTGATTCTCTAAAAAGTTACTTGTAATATTTGCAATTATTATTATTATTATTAGCTTATGTATGTATGGTGTTGTGATATTTAATCTACTTTAACAGTGTATATCAAATTTCAAATACCGGACTGGACTTGTTGAATTGTGTTGAGTAGAAGCAGAGTTTTCATTTACTGTATTTTAATAAGGACAATAACGTTATTATATTAAAATAAGTAGAATATTAGACTATGACGAAATTCAACATTATTGAGATAGAGTCAAAAGATTGTTTCTACAACTATAATAACATTTACATTTTTTTCTAATAGTTTTGCATTTAAAAAGTGAATTAAAATTAAATTGAAGTATTCGAGGTTTTCAAATATATTTTTATCTACTTAAAAGGAGATCTGGATACTCAATATCCAGTTGTATACATATATGTTAATACAACACGATAATGTCGATCAAATGACAGATACATGATTTACTGCTTGAATCATGCTGAGTCAAACCGAGCTTTTTATATTTATTAAGATTCAAAAATGGAAACAACTATATCATATTAAATTAAGACGAGTATTAGACTTTGGAGATATTTGAAATTTAGTTTTTATATTGAGGTGGATTTAAATGGTCTTTGCTTAAAATATAGTAGTTTTCCCACTAGTTCTTATATCACGTGCATTGTTCAGTTTCTTTTGTTCCTTTGTAGTACTTTTTCACTTAAGAGTGATTTGAGCTTAAACTAAAGTATTAATTATTTGGCATTGTATTCTCATCTATTTATGGAGATCTGTACACTCAAGATCTAGTTTTTTATGACAATGGCGTTACATATATGTTTATACAACACAATAATGTATATTTGATGACTGCGTTGAGGCAGGACTGTAAGGGTGCTAGCCTTCTTCTATTTCTACACCATTTAGGTGATGTAAGCACTGTCGGTTAATAAATTATTTGTGCTCTCACTACTCTAGATTAAGGTAAAAAAATTAAAGATTCGGGCTTTCATTAATATTTTTAATGATGAAAATACCGATTGTGTAATTTAAATAGATTATTGTAGATTGTGTTCTAAAAGGCGCGCACCTAGGCTTGAGGCTTGAGAGAAATGCATCGCCTACGCGTTATTACGCGTTATTCTTGGTAAAAGACTTAAGGCGCACTTTTTTTTTAAAACAAAGATGCATTAGTGAAATGATATCGCCATTTAAAGACGTTTGTGTACAAATCGAACTAATATCTTGTCCAAAACAATCAAAATACATTTTATATATTGATTATGGAGTATGAATATGAGAAATATGGCTACCAATAATACGGATATATATTCAAAATTCAAGGTATGTATTATTTTATTATATTATTAGGCTTAGAACAATTAAAATAATAAAAAAGGAAAATGCGAAGCCTAGGCTCCTAAGGCTTGAGGCTTGGCTTCTACGCTTTGAACGCGCCTCGCGCCTTTTAGAACCTTGATTGTAGATGCATTGTTTATTATGGATTATGTGGTTGGTTCCTCTCCTTTTTGAATTTCACCTTGCTTGGAGAGGATGGCTGCTACACAATTGACTTCACTAGAACAATGGTTGAATAAAACTTGCATAGTTTGACAGTAATCTTGAATATCTTCGTAATTATTCTTCTTATCATTCATGGAATGACCTTATTTTGATTGTATAAGAACTCAAAGATTAGATTTGAACTTGTATCCCCATCAATACTATCAGAACCTCTATCTAGACAATAGGCAAGACCATTCTTAAGAGCTAAAGCCTCTACTAAATGGCATTTTCCACTTGAACCAAAGTTTTAAAGAGCGCATATCATTCTTTCATTACTATCTCTAAAAACAACTCCTTGACCCATATTTCCATTTGCACCATTAAAACTATTTGAATTTAACTTTAATCTCGCTTTTAAAGGATTCTTCCAGCTGACCAACTTATAAAGATTCATAATAGGACTTACACAGTCTTTTCCTTCTTCTTCTAGGAGACTTATTGCCAACTCCCCTTGCATTCCAAAAAATGAATCTCGTCATTTATTTTTGGGCATGGGAACTTTTTTGAGAGCTTTATTTGTTGATCTTGTCATTCCCCTTTTCACAACTGCTGCTTTACTAGAAATATTTTTATCAAATTCCACATGTTTAATGAGTGGAGTCGATTCAGACCTTTTCTACTTCTTAAGAAAGTAACAAGGTCTTCCCTATTTGGTAAAATTTTTTATCAAATTCCCCTTTTAACAATAGAGTAGAGAAAGTAACAAGGTCTTCCCTATTTGGTAAGATGCCTCTAGGAAGACTGACGAGATGCTAATGGACCTTATCTTACTATTATCATTAGTGGACACTATTTAGATAGGGTCTTAAGTTTGATTTTCTACTTTCAATTTCTGGCAAGTTGTATGAACTAAAAATGATGCGGTATATAGAATTGATGATGGAATGCCAGAAACCTGTATCAACCCCAAATCATTTTATATTGATTATTTGGTTCACATAATAGTTTCTTGTAAGATGCTAATTGATTCAATTAATACTAGGAACTATGGTTTGTTGGCAGTATGTCCACCCCAAAAGGCTTGTTTATGTTCAAAGCATGTTCATAAATCATCATAGGTGTTCTAGAACTTTAAGTGAGAGAAAATAAATTACCTAATGCCTCGTCTTAAGAAAGTATATCATAACAAATTTTAGTTACTTATTGGACTGGCCCAGTTGTATAGAGGAGTACAATAGTTCCAATATATGTTTTCAGCATCACTCATTTATTCATCATTGAACCTAAGTAGAAAAATTATTAATAGTTATAATTTACTTCTTTTTTATCAAATTTCTATTACCTCTTAATTTGTAGTATCATATTAGCTTTAGGAGTTATTAGTCTATTATTTTATACTGTTGTTTATTCATTTGATTATAATGTTTTGGAAATTGGTTGTTAAACGAACATCTATATCCAGTTAATATAGCTAAGACGACATCCTTGCTACTGTCGTTACATCTTCTACGACATCATTTGCGCGGCAGATAGTCTTACTAATTACCCTCGTTACTGGACGTCACACGTTTAACAAATTCATATACTCGAACATCGCAGGCCGTCTTTGAAACGTCTTTTAAATCAGCAAGAAGGCCATCTTATTCTTTATCGAACAAAATGAGTTAATATAAACACGACATGAATCTTGTCATCGTTTCCATGTAGAGAGGAAATCACGCGTTTAAATTCATCACTAATATCAAGTTTGTGAGGATTAAAGAGAATTAGAATGAGGTCACACTTTGCGACAAGCTGCGATGTGACACCTATAAAATCATAACTTCACTGCATCCATTGTTTTTCTTATTGATAAAACTCCAGGAGTATCGACAAACATAATGTGTTCTTACAGAGGATGTGGCATTTGAGAACACTCAAATTTTGACAAAAATGCAGTTCCAAAAGTAGTTAAACCATTATATGGCATGTCTGATTGGACAACAATGTTATTCCCCGGAATACTCTTTTTATTAGGTCTATTCATAACAACAAATTTGTCTCTTGTCAGCTCAGGTCCAATATGAGCTCTTGGATAACTACTCCTGAGAAAATGTTTAATGAATGTCATTTTTTCTATTGAGTAATGACTCACAAGCATCATCATAGGCCTGGCATCAAAATCTGGTCTGGGTTGAGAAGTTGATTGTTAATATAAAACTATATGGGCCAGTGAGCTTGCTAATAGGGCACCAGACAACCTTGTTTAAAGAGATTCTAAGTCCCTTTACTGCAAGTCAAAAAGGTTTGAACTTTGAATAGGAGTTGGGTATCAATGGTTTCTCCGCTATCCACATCAGAAATTAACTTTTGTGCATAAGCCAAAGCCCTTCCAATTGATGGGAGGTCAACAAAAATATCATGTAGGTTAGTGAGTCTAAAGGTACGAGAGAAATGAGGGCGACTTGATTTTAATAAATAGAAACAAGCTACATTATGTAGTATCGATCTCGATGCTATTATGAACATCTCAAAACAGAAGTTGAACTATTTTATAACAGGAAATTAGGTAAACAAATCTCTTCTTGGAAAACTCTTGAGATTAACTACATTATTGCATGAAACCATCCAAATCAACCAACATCTGATCACCAAGATACATGCCCAATGAGCAAATAATACGGCTAATATTTTGAAAACAATATTCAGCCAGCTCTCCTCATCAACAATTATTAGAATACATGGAACACAAACTAATATATTTCATGATCAAAATCAATATCAGAGTGACCTGAGATTTCTTCTAGACTATTTCATAAAGATATTGCAGACAACATGATGCCAAAGATGCCTAAAAACATTTGGGAACAAATAATTGATACAAATTTTGACTTGCTAAGATCGCACAAAATCACCTTAGTTTAACTAAATCACAAAAGTTCGTATAGACTGCAGAGTGAAAATTATGGACCTCTAAATTTGAATATATTACGCCAAAATAAAATAGACCTTACTATTAAACAAACTCTTCTACAATCATGGTTTTAAGTTGGGAACTGACTAATCGACGCAAGTAAACCATTGCTTACAGATCCTCTAGTGCTCTTTGGAACATCGACTAATCGGAGCCTAATTTCCACTAAATAAACTTAGTGAAACCAGATTATAAACTTTAGTAACCTCCACTAAATAAAGTTTGATGATAAAACGCAAAAAAATCTCAAATTAGTGAGAAATTTCTGACTGTCCCCAATTAGGGTCTGAATCCCAAAACAATTGTGACCTGAGTTTGAGCACAAATAGTTCTAGCCCAAAATCTGAAGCCCGCAAAACCCGTAATATATTCGGGCTAAGTTTGGGTGAGGAAAATTAAGATGAATATAGGATAAATCAAATACATAATTTTCTTCTAATCACCCTCGACAGTAAGCGAGGATGTGAGAGATATTTAGCTGCCACAGTCCCTACATAACACCTTTTTGTAAGTAGTAACTTCTTATGATTCAAACAATGTTAAACTTAGAGCATTCAATTTGGTGGTGTATATATGATTCATAAGTATCGATAATTTTTCTTCTTAATTGTTGGTGTTTATAAATATATATTACAATGATTTTTCTCATTTGGTGATATTGATATTAATTGGAAGCTCTTTGTTTATTACAGGTGAAATGGCTTTACTGGTTAAAGATCTCGAAAGTAGATGGGACACATATTTGTTTACAGGAGAAATGTTAGTTACCTAGTGAAAGATAAGGGGATGTTCCCAAATGTTTTATGATGTTTCATAGGTTTCACAAAAGTAAATTATAAGTGAAAGCTAAGGGGCTGTAGAAACATAGATATAAATGCATGTTTGATATGAAACCTATAAAATCATGAAAGATGATGGCTCATGCTCACTCATTTTGTTATTAGTAGATATTTCAATATGCTCAAGGTAATTTTTATTGTTTTTGGCTGCAAAAAAGATTATATAAATCCATTAAGCTCGTTAGTTGAAATCCATCCCGCTTTACCATGTATAAATACAACATGGATGGAGTTGTCAATATTGCTAACAAAACTGATGGCATTCGGGGATAAATAAGGAATTGCAAAAAAAATACGAGTGGAATTTGCCAAGAACAATGGGGATAATTTTAATAATGTTGCAAAATTTTGTGTCATTATTGAAAGACTTTAAATTGCTCTGTTATAGAAGAGTTTCGTATTGAAACAGATTACCTTAAATCATTTCACTCTATTGTAGGATGCAAATGGATTACATCACAAGTTGTTGGTGGAGGAATGCATGATGTTAATAAGGGAGTTCAATAAGGCATGTATGTCCTTTTTCCTTAGAGAAAGTAACATGTTATTAGTCCCAAGCATTTATTTATGATTCATTTTAGTTACTTTTGTCTGAAAATCTCAAATATAGTTTATCACTTATTGTCACAACTGAGTTTTCAAGAAATTATATTTTTTATCCCAAAACACCATCTTGTAAATTGAAAAAGTAATATATGAACAAATGAACATGAAAAACTAAAGTTACCATACTTGACTGTGATGATTTTTTATAACAGCTAGAGTGAAAACCTAATTTACTCGCATGCCAAAGTGACGAGGTTGTTCACGTACGGCAGGTACCAAGCGTTGGTGTCCATCAATGCCGTACCAATCACTTTAACTGCCAGATCCCTCACATGAAAAGTGTACCCAAAGCCTCCCACTAGAATCACCATGAAATCGACATTAAGACCTGACAAAACCCAACAATCTCCATTATCATCCTCCCTTACATGTGGAAATTGTACATTAATACTCCACTTAAAGCCCATATTCATACACCCAAACACATCTATCACAACCTTATTTCTATCTAGTTTGTGAGCCTCAGTGTTGCACAACTTCCCCTCCATAAAACACAAACCACGCTTGTGTGTTCTCTCAAGAGGCAGTGTGTTTACCTCACATCGAAGGAAAAAAACTCATCGGGACATGTTACCCAATATGTAACGCCATTCACGTAAAACCCATTGTCCTTTTGCTGCGAACCGACTAGCTCAGCACAATTTGTGTCCAATAACGACCTCGTATCAGAGGAGTAATTCTTGAAATGAGTAACCATCGCATCGCATAACAAGAAAGGCCATATGACCTGATAGAACGGTACGAAATTGATCTCAGAGGGCTCAAATGTGAGCACTGTTTTGGGCTATTTTCCCTGATAATAGTCGGGCTTGGGAAGTGCTTCCCACTCCTCATTGACAGGGTTACAAACGGAGTATACATTTTCATCCTGTTCCCATTAGCAGAGAATCAAGCCATTATAAGAAATTATAATTACATCCTGCTCAGGGAGGAGATTAAGGGAAGAACGTGGGACTTCATAAGCATACCTGTTTAGGGTCATGAAGGTTGGAACCCTGATGGTGATTTAACAAGAGAAACTAGACATCAATCGAAAATATAAACTCTACTTATGGGCTAAAAAGGGATTGATTATCCACTTATCCCATTTTTAGAAATGGATCTGAAGTTAAGAAGGGATTTCACAGGAAGGAAAGTGAGAACATGGTCTTTCACTATGTCTTTGATCTCCATGTCCTCTTTACGCTTGATATTTACGGGAAATTTGAGCATGATGTCATCAGCGTTCTGATATGCTGTAGTTTTTAATTAGAATCTTCCAAAAATATCAGAGATATTATCAGTCTCTGGAACGAAAGAGATTGTTGCGATCCAATAAACTTTGCTTTCCTCATAAGGATCTTCTTCATAAGACTAATTTCATCTATATTTTCATCCTTGTCCTCGAAGTCTGCAAATTCTGTTCCATTCTTATGAGGTTTGATTTATGTGAGAGCATCATTTTCAAAATCAGTGGTTTGATTTAGGATTCTTATTGATCAACCATTACATAAGAGTCGTCATATGTATCATACATCTTCTTGTCCATATCAAAGACACCACTAGTATCCATCTTGAAGACTCTACAGACTCTACTCCATTCCATTACTTTTCCCTCTCTTCAAAATGATCTTCTTTATAACCACTCTTGAGAGAATTGAACTCTTAATTAGATAAAAATTCACAAGAGTCATAAAAGTTATTGTGATCCACCTCATTATCCTGAGACAACTCCATTATCTTGATATAAACACTCCATTCTTGTATCCTGGACACTTGTTATTTTTCTTGTGGACTCGACACTTGTTTTTTAAGAAAAGAAAAATTAACATTTAATCTTTAAGTTATGACAAATAAAAACTGTACAAGCTGTGGTTCTTTAGGGAAAATATAACCCATTAAGAAATATGCTATAAAACTAGCAATAACTCGAGTGATTTGGTATTATTTTTTCATGTTTTTTCTTCAACTTTATTCTGCTCTATAATTCTCATATGTTTGAGATAAACAGAAAGAATATTTGTCTATCTTTGTGTTCTTACTTCAGGCCATGCATATTTTGATTAGACCTTTTTTATTGATAATAAAAAATTCCATCTTATTTTTTTATAAAAATGCCAATCATGAAGATTTCATCTTATCATATACATGCTTTGACTACAGAAAAAAGGAAAAGATTCATAATCTTTTCCATTGAAAGAATTTACAACTATTATGTGGAATTGGCAGCTCATCCCAAGAACCACTTGAATAAGTCCTTCAGATTCTTTAATGTTTTATAACCAGTAGCATTAAAACTAACTTATAAATGCGACTGTAAAGGAAAAACCACTAATCCAGCATCATTTTAGATATTCCATCCGTCATTGTTTTAAAAACAAATGAAGCCGCATTTAAGAAAACAACTGGGATGAAAGCTAAGGGGATGTTCCCAATTGTTAGTTACCTGTCGCTATTTCCATTAACTCGTTACAGTTGCACTGTATTTTGTATCCAGGTACTACTTCTGCTGCATTATATTCAAATACCTATTTCAATTTGTCTACAACATTTGATTCAAATGCCAATTGCCATCAAGGAAAATTAATATACCCGGGGTAATAGGACTTACATCCCCGAATCCCAGATTTGTAAATGCATGGCCACGATCAAAATTGAGTCTGAAAATGAGTTTTACCAGTACACTTAGATTGAATATGGACTTGAGAAATGGATTTTTTCCATTTTAAGTGTAAGTTTGGAGTTAATTAAAGTACATAAGGCCATTTTCGTCTTTTGTTTATTAGTTATTGGTGCCCTAACTTGGTTGGCATAGTTTCCTAGGCCTATATCAGTCACCACTTTCTCAGTCGCTATCACTTTATAAGTCGTTGACCACAACATTACTTTATCAGTCGCTATCATTTTCTCTCTAACTGTTTTCATTCCTACAAACTTAGACAAATATATTTGAGCAACTGAAACATGAACTCTCATTTAGAATTTTGGTATGAACTTGAGGTTGAAAAGTATAATTTACACTTGAATAAATTTTGTTACCAACTTCAGTGTGATTTGAAGACAGGGCTGGGATTTTTCCCATAGTTTAACCATTGATAAATATTTGGATGAGCTTTATCACTCGTGTAAATATTTTCTATTTGATAATTGTGTGAAAAAATCATTCATTTTTAAATACTTGTAGGTTGTAATGTGGATTGCACCTGCATTCTCTATTTGTAGGTTGATGTGGAAGTAGTGAAAATGCAAGAAAATGCAAAACTACAATTTTCATTGCAAGAGATGCAACTTCAGTTCAATAAAGCTAAATAAATGTTTAAGAAGCAACGCGAAGCTGTTGACAAGGCAACATATTGGGGTAAGTATAATTCTCTCTTTTAATGTTAAATTTTCAATGGTGGTGGTGAAAATTTTCTATGGTAGTGATGATAATTTGTTATAGTGGAGGTGAGAATTTGTTATTGGTTGGTGTATAGTATTTTTAGAATCAATTTTAATATTCAAAACAGGTTGGCTACCTGTGGTTTTTATGAATAAACGAAGGAGATTCTGTCGATTGTTTTTAAAAATAATAGTATTTGAATATCTATATTGTTTGTAATGAGAATATACTATATTGATTCATTTTGCACATTGTATTGTTGATGAGTGGGGTATTAATTATGGCATAATTGACACTATTTTTTTTGTGCAGGTGACAATTTTTGTAGAACATACAAATGTTAATCAGTGGTTTTGGAGGTCGTATGATTTAGTGTTGTGGAATCACTTTGATCAAAGCATTTCATGTTTTGGAGTATAAGAAATAAATGTAATTTTGTTATCAAATCAAATATTTGAACTTAGTGTTATAATTTTCATTTTGATGAATATTTGGAGATGGTTGTAAGAACTCTAATCATTGTTGAATGAAAATGATTCGATGTGTTGGTTTAAAACCATCTTATGTATTATATTTTATGATTATTTGTTATTTGTGTTGTCTCAAATGTAATTCAAATCTATATTAAACTTTAGCGATAGATTTTATGTTTCACAAAATATTGGTGCAAAAATTTTAAGATTCCTTTACCTCTTTTAGGATGGTTAAAATTGTCCCAACAAATATATGAAAGACGTCTATGTTGTCATCTCAAAAAGGTATTCTAAAATAGTAACCTTTTAAAACATATTAATTCTCGCCTCAAAAGCACTCTTTTGTGAGAGCTCTCGTGTCGTCTCAAAAGGATCATATAGAATGAGGACCTTTTAAGACAGATATGTTCCTGTCTCAAAACACTCTTTTGAGACAACTATGGTATCACAAAAAGTATATATAACCCCCTATCAAAAATACCCCCCTAACCGTCCCAAAAAATAATAAACCAACTTTTGGGACTCTTAAGCCACCGTCTCAAAAGTTACTTTTTTTGTAGTGAAAGCGAAGAAATGAACGTTAGGGTTTAATTAAGAAAAGGGTTGATGTTCTTGGTTTAATTGATAAATTCCAAGAATAAATTAGTGTATATGAGTATATTGATGGTTGAGGAAGTTGGATACCATAAAGTTTGGGTTTGGATTAGTGTTGGAGTGATTTTTGGAGGTGTAGAAGAAGATAGACTCGTAGAGAACAAAAACTGTTCACATAGAACTGATCCAGATGCGATTTGATTCGTTTTATTTCTTTGGAACCGTACCAGTTCATTTTTGGTGTTATCGGTTTGGTTTGTTTGATTGGAACCGGATCGATTCATTTTCAGGTCATGGGTTCGGTTCGATTTTGGAAGAAAAATTTGAGAGGTTTTTCCTGACCTACATGGATTAAAGACGAATTCCTTTTGATGATAAATAATAGGGGATCCTATATTGAGTGTGAGGGCTTCTAAGTGATGAAAAGAGTGATGTATAAATATCGGGTTAGTGAGAATAATATCTAGGGAATAAAGTGGATGACTGCTTAGGATGAATAACACTCGGTAGATTATTTCAGCAGGTATATATATATATATATATATATTATTGTATGCATGTAGACTATATATATACCGATAGTATATGTGAATATATCTGAATACGTGAGTATGATGAAATTAGAATACTAGCTAGTGGTGATATGCTATTATTCGGGTAAGATTTTAGGCTAATGCCATTTGAGATAGGCATAAGTAGCCGGATTTGATGTGATATATATATACGGGTGTATAGACAATATATATATATATATATATATATATATATATATATATATATATGATTATGAATATATCTGTATGTGAATGATATATTTATATGAAGCATATCCCTCTAGTGCTATAATGGGAAGTTGCGCGATGTGGGTGAGGCCCCTGGCTTGAGGAGCACGGAGCGTATAGTCCCCAGGTCATAGCGTTCATTTTTATATTGTGTGATTTTTATCAGGGGTGAGACATGGTGGGTATATTTCGTTCTCATTTTTGGTGAGGAACTATGATGGCTTCCCATACGTTGTGATTTTGTTTATACCAAGTCAGTGTGAGAGTCCGACCGCTGGTAACCTAGGATGGTATGTGAGTAATTCCCTGGAAGATGATAGCATTGAGAGACTCCATCAATTGAGTTATAGCTCTGAGGGATGGTTATTATACTTATATAGTGTGATATATATATATATATATATAAAGTAGGAAACTTATGTATGTCATAAGATCAAAATATGATGTCACTGGGGTAGAATAGTATTTGCACCCATTATCTCCTTTTACCTAATCTTCCAAACCTAGTTGTCACTTTCCATCGCTTCACTCCCACACTCCTTCTCTCCGTTTCTCTCTCTCTCAGTTGTACGATTTCAACCAAGGTAATGTCCCTTTTGAGAATATGATTCATACGATTTTATATCTTTTGATTTTGTACATGAAAACCTATTTGTTGGTTCGATTGTTCAGGTATCCATTTTTTCATTTGTTGTTTTATTTGTAGATCTGATATTTTTTGGTTCGATTGTTCAGGTATCCGTTTTGTAAACCATAAATTTGAGAGCTTTTTGCATTTTCAAGGGTCATTGTTTGATCATTTGTTGTTTTATTTTGTAGATCTGACATTTTTTGGTTCGATTGTTCAGGTATAGTAGACTATCTATCTAGATTATAACTGATGTTGGTTTATTATTTGATGTAAGTAAATTTTCTTTCAAATAGGGACTCAATTTGTAATGAGGTAGCATCTCTATATTCTTAGTTAGCTTCTACGTGTGTTACGTAGTAAAAATGCGAAATATTTTATCTGTAATGCAAGCAAACAGTATTGTGGTTTAATTTGCTGTATGCAATTTTGGTCAAAATTTTAAATATATTCATATTTTGTAATTTTAATAGGTAATTTGAATTTTATTTTGTATTGTGGCATAAGTTTCAAATTTTTAATTTTAAAATAATCCTTGCTTTCTTAATGCGTTTATATTAATTAGTCAGTAACAACATTTTATAAATTGACATTCGACTTATTTGTATGATGATTACTTTTTTCGTTTATGAAGGTACATTTTGCTAAGAATTAAAAAGTTACAACTCTGAAACACCCCATCTATGAAGGTAAATTGACATTCGACTTATTCGACTTATTTTGTATTTCTTCATGTTCTATGTTCACACTCCACTTCTAACACAACTCTATATACTGCTAGAATTGAACAACATAGTGATATGCATAACTACAGATGTTGTAACTGATTATGCTGTGGATTGTGTTGATATTTCATCTCTTTGATTTGAGGTTAATATACCTATGTAATGTTCTTCTTTGTTTCAAATTCATTATCATGTTATAGATATTTATTAAACTTTGTGATGTTTTACTATAGTTTCAATGGCAAGAGAATGAGAGATATGGAGTTGTTGATATTAGAGAGTTACAACAAAGAAAGGTATCTGATGCTTTGTAACATTTTTACTTTTTTACTTACTTTTTTGGAACCTTTAACAGGTGAAAGAATTAAAATGGAAAAACACCTAATAATGGGAATATTATACTAAATCAGTTATGGTCATCTTACAGGTACATGTAAGATGATTCCAACCTTGACGAGAAGAGGAAGAAGAACTTGGAGACCACATGATGCCGAAGAATTAGGGTGAAGAACTTGATGAGAAGAGGATTTATCAGATAATGTATATGTTTCGTGTCATATTGCCAACAACTGTTGAGAGGCTTATGAGGCAGTATTTGAGGAATTTGATTGCGGTGATGAATGAGATGACATGGGACGACAGCTGTTGAGAGGCTTACGAGGCAGTATCTCCAAACGAGGTACTATAATAAGACGTAAAAGGTATAATCTTAGCAGTTTTATATCCAAAGAAAGATATGAAAAAAATATATAATCTTTGTGTTTTAGCAGTTTTATACACATTCTTTGATTCAGATTACTACTGCTGTAAAATATATTTCATACACACTTTTCCACAATAGTATATTGTACATCGGTATATTAAGAAGATTTGGCCAAGCAGAGGTACTAATCCGTGGTATATTTTACTATGCATTTTCTACTCTGAATTATATACTTTCTACTTTAAATGATATTTTACATTGCCAAGGGTAAGCAGTTCTATTTTGGATATCATATATATTTATGATATGAGGAAGCAATTCAATATATATTTCACTTGCTGCCAGTACTATAAATGGTGGGCTATACCATACACTCTACCCTCTCCCTCTTTTGTCTCCCACCGAGATCTAACGATGCCATACACTCAACCCACACCGACATGTTGTACCTGAAAAAGAATGCAAGTTCTCACATAAACCCCATACGTTCTTCAAGCTGCAGGCGGTTACACCCGTGCGTCCTGCAATTTCAAATCTAAAAGCCTAACTGATGTTTTGGTTTGTTATGATCTAATCTACTTTGTAGGTAATCAATGCTATTTGATATATATGCACGAAGGTGAAGTTTAATGTGCTTAAAGCCAAAGTATCGTGAGTCAAAGAATATCGACAAGCATGTGTAACATGACATATGCACGAAGGTGAAGGTTAATGTGTTTAAGAACAAGCATGTTCTGATGGAGAGTATTCGCAAGTCAAAGGCCAAGAAGGCTAGAGAAAAGACTATCTGACTAGTTCAAGGCTAAGTGAGAAACGAACAAGGTAAGAAAGTAAAGAAAGCATGCCAGGAGGGAGGAACATTTTGCCCAAGGACCTGTAGAGAGAGCTCAACCAGCAACAGCAGCAGCAAGTGCTATGGGAAGTCTTATTAACAACATTTTTGTTCAGATTTGACAGCTGTAAAATTGTAGGAAGTCTTATCATGTTGTATAGTTGCTATATCAAGCTATAGAGTTGCAATAGTTTGATCGCAAAAGCCTCCAACATCAAGATATACAATAAAATATTGCATATACAATCTATACAACTCCACGAGAAACTTTTTGAGTTTGGATTCCTATTATTTGGTGATATTTTTGGTGCATAATTTTGCAAATTGTGCATATGACAATATATACCCTCCACATTCCATATTCCTTTTGAGACAAACTGAGTGCTATGGCTCGAAACCTCCCCTTCGTCAAATCCCGTCCGTCTTGTCTCCTCTCCTCCGTAAGCTTCTAATAGTGATGCCAGAACCGTGAGCTTCCAACTCAGCAGGTAAATCTTGGTTTTAAATTCTAATAAATACCTTTTAACTCATATTAATTTTCTATATTTGTAGTGTATATTCGTGGGTACTAACGTATTTCATGTACTATGAATATGTCTGCTCATGTACTATTTATTTTGTATAAATGTTGTATACATGTTTGTACTATAGAAGGAGATATTTCTATGAGTTTAATAACATATTTCGAAGTAATGTAAAGGTGTATGTACTCTTATCCCATTCAAACTTCCATTTTTTAATTAAAAAATAGAAAAGAAAAAATACTTAAATTTGATGATTCCAGCAGCCTTGCCAGTAACTCAATTGGAGTATGAGGAATGCCAATCAGAAAAGAGAAATCCAAGTATTAGGAATGACAATCAGAGTTAAGTTAAATATATTTGGGCTGTTGTTCAAAGTGGGAAATAAATGATAGTCCAAGTCAGAATGTGTAGTTTGGTTCTGTAAATTTACTATACACATAGCAATATCCTTTATAATTTAATTGTTGTGACTAAATTTAGGATATGAACATTCGTTTTACATTTTCAGCTGGAAGTGGACAAAATATCCTACCTACTAACAAGATACTTGATGAGCTCTCGTCAGGAAGATGATGCCCTCTCTATAGAAGCTAATAGCATGTTTGATGACCTAAAGCAACTCTCTTTTGCACTATATATGAGGTCAATTTAATGAGAAAGTTATATACTTTCAATTTTGGAGTTTTGAGTGATATGAATGCTAAAGTTATATACCCCAGCTTCTGCTAATGCATGTAAATATTTTATGGACTCATTAGTTTTTTCCTCATCCTTGAAACACCTTTTTTCACTTATTTAATTTTTTCACTTAGTACTGCAATACAGTTACAATTTAAAAGCCTTTAAAAATGTATAATTTGAATGTCTAACCCTCACTTCCATCCGCTTAGAACAAAAATAGTGTGTACAAATGAAGCATCCTGACTACATATAGTTTATGACATTTTTTCACCATATTTATGTTGTGAACTTTTTTCTTCTCTTTCACTAAGTCCTTCAATATCCCATTTGGATAATTGAACACAAATTGTAGATTATGAAAGACCTATTATATTGTGACGATTATGATATTTGCATGTCATTAAATTTTAGTCCACTGTTTTTTCTTTTTTTTTTTATATTTTATGCAAATATGAGTTGTTTTATTTTTGTTTAGACTTAGTGCTCTCATTCACTAATTTGTCTTATTATGAACATTATTTCATATGCATTGATTGTATAAAGTCTATTGGAGAAATAAATTTCACTTATGCCTCAAGTTTTTTACAAAAACTCCTTTTGTTCATGTCACCGACAAATGGTTTAGGCTACGCGCTTGTAATTTACAGAGGCTAGACCTTTTTTTCACATCATTTTTAATGTTGTATCAATTTCAAACATATGATTTGATCATCACTGTTGAATGGATGCAAGAAATTTTAATGTCGATGGAAAGTTTATTTCTAAGCCAACTTTTCATTTCTCATGGTTTATTAATGCAAATCAATCCTTATAATTTGTAGTCATAAAAAACTATGAATAATAAGGATACATACGGAGTGTAATCAATTTAAATTGTAGGGATATGATATGAAGGTATCCTTTATTGATAGACGAGTCCCCTATACACAAATGTTACTTTGAATGTTAGTATTGTTTCTTCCAATTAATTACAAAAGTTTCTACTTTACATGACTTAGTAGAAATCTATTATGTAAGCTATTTTCATTCTTTTCAAATTCTAGAAAATTGTCCACTGCGTGAATCAAATATCCCATAACTTATTAACATTTTGGTCCATATTCAGGTTTGTTCCACAGTTGGATTTTTTTTTTCAAATTTCCTTGAATCTACTTATATATGTTCAACTTTAGCATTCGATGACAGTGTCACTGAATACCATAGTCCGCCACCACGTCCTAGCAAAATATTTTTCAGTTTGTATGGTGATCAAATATTTTTTCTTTCTTTCTTAATTTATTTGAAGTTACTACTTTTATTTATTATGGATTATGTGCGAGTTGATGTGTAATTAAGAGTACAAAATATTTGGTATAAAATTTATTGTACAAGAAGTATAATACTAAATTAGTACCATTTTTTACAATAAGTCATTTTTTCCCTTCTTTTTCCTTATGATGTTTTGTAACACATTTTTAGTGTGGTGTGACCCTTTTTGTAGGGTCTTGGCAGGATGTTTAGGCATGTCGCTGACACGAGACATCGGGTTGTATGAATTTTGCTCCAAATTACGATCGTGGTGAGCAACGAATGGGGAATGGTGATGGGGACATGATTGTTCACTTTCCAGTATAACTTGGGTTAAAAATATCAGGAACTTTGTCAATTGCGTAAGGCTTTCTACACTTTTAGCATTCACAAATCAATGAAGAACTTTTTTAATTGCGAAAGGCTTTCTACACTTTTAGCATTCTGGAGGGAGTGTTTTCCAACTTAACAGATTGGAGATGCAATGTATGAGGACTCGAAAAACCAATTGAGCATGTTTCCAATATACTGTATTTGGTGATTTCTTTTAGTTTTGTTGACTTGAGGACTTATTGATTTAGAGACGCATTATTTTTAGTGATTTCTTTTAGTTTCATTGACTTGAGCTATATATTTATGATGCATATGTGTGTGATGAGAAGAGAACCCACGAATGGGTGTGGTGCATTTTGTTAGATCCAATTTGTCCAATTATAATTTAGCTAGCTCCAAAGACAATTTAGGCAGTGAAGTCATCGAAATGCAATTCCATTAAGTGAATTTTGTTCAAGTACTTTTTAAAAAAAAAATATTTTGGTAATGTTTATACTATTGAGATACCCGTACATTCAAGGTGTGTGTGAAATCTTACAAACTAAATCAAATGCAAATAGCATTTATTTGTTTTACAAATTCCATGGTATTATGTGTATGCTTTATGCAAACAAATATCACAATATTGTACTATCAATCTCCCCTCTCATGTCTATTTTTTTTATTGCATTCTTATTGGTTCTTTATTTAAATTCTCATTAAATACAAAAAGATGCTTCCTAGGCATGATTTGGAGTGTCTACTACACACAATATATAGCACGAAAGGATATTAGTGCGTATTAGCGCGTGTTAGGCATGATATTAGCATGTCTTAGTCATGTGAATGTGATATAAGCATATTTGGACGAAAGTTATGATCGTGATGATGACATCGGTTGTTGAAGTATTTTTTAAAGAGGGTGGACACTCCTATGAAAGGAAATCATGCTCAATTTTTAAAATCAGTTTACCAATGTGTGTTATATAAAAAATCTTTTCGGCTTAAATTACATTTGCATATTGTTGTTTAAGTGTTTGTAATATCTTAAATAGGATGGATAGTCCTATAAAAAGAGTAAGATTTTCCCCAAATTTTTAAAATTAATTAAAATTATTTGTATTGTAAAAACATTTATGACATAACGGAAACACTCCTATAGGAGTGTTGATTATACGGGTCCTAAGCTGGACTATTACTATTGTTGTTGGACTATTTTTTATTTTTCAAACACGGTGGATAGTTCTACAAAAAATGGAAACATTGTCCAGATTTTATAAATTGTTTACACATTTGTTTCGTAAAAAAAACTTCATGACTTAAATTATACACGATCCAATACTTTTTAAACTGTTTGCACTTATAATATATAAAACATTTATATTTAGATTATGCACAACTTTATACTTTTCAAAATTATCGACGTGCCTTCAAGCACGAGCATACCCTAGTGTGTATATATATATAATAAAGTAGGAAACTTATGAATGTCATAAGATTGATCGATGATGTTATCAATATGAGTCTTCATGTACTACCTATTTTGCCCTTGAAACATTTGAATTCCCTCTCTTTTTTCACACATAAATTTAATTTTCACTCTTGCTCAAAATTCAAAAACAAGGCTAAAACAGTATTTGACCTATCTGAATGTCTCAAAAGTTAGGAAAAACCTACTTTCCTCTCATTTACTCCCGTCCCTCATCCTTACGCTTCGACAACAAACCAAAAAACCTCCTTCAACCGCTGACACGTTTCTCCCTTCACCCCACAGCTGACCTCAATTTCGCAGCTCCTTAGTTGAGCTTCGTCTGAGGTCATAGCGGGAAGACTCGATCACTTTTTCTATTGGGTTTTCTCTATTTCCAGATTTGGTGAGACAATACCCTCTTTCTGTGAAATAAAATGGTCCAGAGATATTGCAAGGAAAACTAAAGTTTCGTGTTGGACATTTTATTTGATTGTTCAGAGATAGTTATCCTTAGTGGATATTATAATGAAAACTTAAGTTTGCAACGAATTTTGGTTTATTTAGGGTTTAATTTTTGGAATCTGGGTTTTTATGGTTCAAATAATGTGTTTTTATTGTTGTTTACAGAAATCTCACCTTTTATTCACCACATCAAGTCTCAAAGCAGGTATGACCCTTCTTTTCTTTTTTAAATCGATGAGTTTTTAATTTTTTTTGTGTGTGTGTGGGTTGGGGGGGGGGGGGGGGGGGGTTATGGTTCATGGAGCATGGAGATATTTATGGGTTTTTACCCTCTTCAAATTAGCAAATCATGTTTTTATGGGATTTTTCTAATTTATGTTTTTATAGTTCAAATCATGTGTTTTTAATGTTGTTTGCAGATATCTCACCCTTGATTCATCACATCACACTTCAAATAAGGTATACCCCTCTTTTGTTTTTTAAATCGACGAGTTTTCTAAATGTTTAGAATTTTGGTAGCTTCATACCCATTTTTCGTTCTCTAGGGTTTATCATTGTGTTTTTTTTGGTATTTCAAGGGTTTGGATTTTTGGTATTACAAAGGTTTATCATTGTGTTTGTTTTGGTTTCTCAGGTCGGAAGAAGTCTGAGGTCTGAAGAAGCGAAGCGCAGTGTTCAAAATGGGGTACACACATCTCTCTCTTGGTATTTTGGTTTTCGATTTATATCTCAGGGTATCTAAATCGTGTTTGTCATCCATTTGTGTAATTCCAATCATATTATTGTGCTATGTTTTAGTTGACATATTTGATTTTAGGCCATTTGTGTAATTCCAATCATATTATGTTTAGGTGTGTTGTCAAGTTTAATATGTTAACTCACTGAATACCAAATGTTTGATTAAATGCCTATTAACCACTCTATGTCTGAACTATCACAATCAGAAGTTATAAGTGAGCTTGATTAATTATTGTAAACATATTCATTTGTAATTTAATAGTGAAATTACATGCTTTATGTAATGAAGTAGTGCTTATGTGTAAAAAAAGGTTTGCGTCATACGATGTTAGCTCGATGTAGAAATTAATAATGGGACCACATGAACCTTACTCTGATCCACACAGTCTTACTTGGAACATCTCAATTAATGTCTTTATCTAAATGGCAACACTATAGATCATGAATGTTATAAAGATATGCATAATTAGAATTTTTCCCAAGTGGATCCTTAGACAATGTTTTTAGAATCCTTTTAATTTTTGTTCAAGATGTTTATCTATGTGACCATTTCATCTGTTCTTTCAGTCTATGAGGGAGAATAGCACGGTCACAGTGGAAACTCTAGAGCCAATCATAAGATGATGAAAAGAATTACTTCTTTACTTCGCATATCATCCAGCTTTCGGGACAATATTTTTACGTATTGATATTGACTTTAATTATGATTTACTGACTATAATTCTATCATTCTATCATTCTTTTGTCTTATAGGTTATTTTATTCATTGAGACTCCAATTAATTTTCATTAATATAAATTTCTTTTATTAGTTGTTTTGCAGATCTCGCACTTGGATACACCACACCACAGTTAAAATTTTGTTCGAAAAAGGTACTATCTCTCTCTCTCTCTAGGTGTCAAACTATAGTTTTAATGAGGGGAGGGGGTTAAATTATCCTTTGTTTTTTTTATAAACAAAAACATGGCTATTGAATTCTTAATCAAGAATGGCCCTTACCCATTCACTAATATATTTTTTTTATCGCACTTACAAGAAGCTTAAGCTTACAAATAGAAACTAAATAAATGAAGAATATAGCTATATTGATCTACTTAGTATAAATTACATCTTTCCATGTTCTGATGTTATGTCAATGAGGCTACCTACCTCTTTTGGAAGATGAAATAGACTCAACTACCGCTCTTCTTAGTTGTATTTGTGCCAAGCTTCCTTAAGGAAATCAAAAACCTTTTCACATATGTACTTTTGGTGAATACTTGCACCCCGCTATTGTAATTTTTCAGGGTGAACAAAAAAAGTTTCTTTCGTATAAGGTTTCCTTACGGCAACGGTTGTTATAACACCAGTTAAACGAATTGGCTGCCAACCACTATCTGGCCCAACAATATATTACAATGTTGAAAGAAAAGCAAGGAGGTTACCTCCTTTCGTACTTGACCTTCTCTTGACTTCAGCATCCAGAGTTTCTGCTAATCTATTTCTCTCTATTTGCTATCTTTGAGTAAGCAAATGGCATATATTCTGCTCTGCCATCCTTATGGTATGCTTGGTCCCCTATTTGTATTGATGCATATCAGTGCATTTGATGCACTACATTTACGTATAAGAATGCATTTGATGTATAGTAGTTCTAATTAACTAGAGGAGATGAATACCAATCCACATTTTGTACACATGATGCTCTACATACCTAACATTACATGGTAGATTTCAAGTTATATGTACACAGGTCTGCTTCCTAATTTCAAATGACTTCATTCCTAATTTCTAATGATTTCAAAACTGTTTATATCAGTTACTTCTTTCCTTACAATATCAGTTACTTCATTCCTTCAAAACTGATTTCAACTTTTTGAGTTTTGTTTCAAAATGAAAGCCCTCAATAGAATAATTTTTGGACAATCAAATTTTCAAACTTGATTATTAAATCTATGATGGGAGAGCATGTTTCAATCAATGATTTTGGCTTGCAAAACTGATTGATCTCATTACAATAGATATTGGACAATCAAGTGGATTTCATTACAACAGATTTTAGAAAATAAAATGAAGACCTCATTACAAAAGATATTCAACAATCAAAATGATATATCAGGATAATAATCCATAAATCTCTCATTAGAATAGAAATTGAATTTTCACAACATTTTCATCCACTTGGCGCATTTGAAGCATTTAGAGAATTGCCTTAATAATATATTTAATTCATTGGTGTTCGGTGTTCTTTGACCCAATAATATTTTTAATTCATTTATGTATATCAGTGCATTTGAAGGATTTAGAGCATTTAGAGTTTTATGTACGGTGTTCTTTCGATTCTTATTTATATTAATGAGTTTTATACTGTGTTATTAAGTTGGATCCATTTATTTGAGTTCTGCATTTTTTTGGAGCATGCTATTTAGTTTTATATGTTTTTTTATTCAAGTATAGTACTTGATATTAACTATTAGAGTGGGATTACCTATTCAGGTAATGTATTACATATATTTGAAAGTCGTCAGTTAATTCACATATATTTTATTTCCATTTAATTCAAGAGAAGGAGTGCTCTGTTTTTTTTCTTCTGCATTTCAGTTTTTACTTGATTGAATATGTCAGATTTAAGCTCTTTTGTGCTCCAAAATAGCGTTTCATGATTTGGTGAGGTTGTGTTCATTCTAGCAGGATGTCCGTGTCAAGTGAGATATATATAGTCTTGCATTAAATTCTTGACTTTGTAATCTTCTCATTTGCTACATTACGATTATTATTTATTTAGTATGAGTTTGTTTCTTGCTATTTTTGTATATGTATATAATGGTTTTGTTTTTGCGATATATTGATTTGGAGTTTATTTTGCAGCTATCAATGGGGTCTCACTTGATCAAAGAATGCATGCTTTATGTCTTCTGAACTTATAATTGCTCTTTGATCAAATTCCTCTAAAAACAGATTCTTGCATTGCAATGTCATTGGGTGAGTGTGCAGGTTATAGTCTTGCATTAAAAAAGATGCATGTGTTTATAATTGCAATTTGATATTAACTTAGGAAATCAATCTTTATCTTAGTAGTTGTTTGTGAGTGTGTAGGTTTTATAACATGTTTGACATATTTGTTAACTAAGTGGGTACTCAGTATGATATGATTAAGTTTATATCATGTAGGTTTGATTGGTTGTTTATATGATGTTGATAGCTAATTTCAGTAAGTGAATACATGCAACAACCAACAACCATAGTTAAGATCTTAATTATTAATTCTTTTAGGTAGTGAAAACAATCGGTTTGTCGGTAAGGTGGCTGTGAACACTACTATAGATTGATATATCAAAGACGGGGTAGCACCATTTACTCTAGAAATGGTTGTGAACACTACTATAGATTGATCTATCAAATGGGTCTAAAATGTGATTTACTCTAGAAATTTCATATTCATTGAAAATACATTTTTCAAGACTAAAGCACGTTTTTATTCATCAAAACTTCAACAATGTCCAATTTTATAAAATCCTCATTTTTGCAAGAAATTTTAAAACATTTTACTCCCAAAATATATTTAGTAAGATAATTATCATTTCCAAACATTTTAATCCATAAAATATTCAACATCAAACTTTTGAAAACACACCATGTCATAGAAATCCCAATCTTTAGTTTCAAGACAACTTTGAAATATTTATTCATAATTTACTTTCTTCAAAATAATATTATGCAACATTTTTAATTCATAAAAATGTTAAATACCAAAATTACTAACTACCCATCAATTCATCCATATGCATCATACTTTTATAATCTAACAATAAAACTACTATTATGCAAATAGAGTGTTAATACTAAGAGTAGGGTTTCCCACCTCAAATGGAGATCCAACAATGGTAGGTTGAAATGTCTAGGAAGATGGCAATATCCCACCTCCTAAGGTGGACTTAGAGAGGTTGCCTAACTCCACCAAACTTGCCTCCATAAAAGCTCCATCAAAAACCCTCTTCAAGCTTCATGAATCTTCCATCTTCATCTTCTCCAAAAAAAAACCAACAAAAGCTCCAAAATTCATAGCTTTTGCCCAACAATGGTGGAAATGGGTATGCAGGGCTTGGATATTGTGGAATGCTTGTCAAATAAGGTGATACATGGGGGAGGTATAGTAGTGTCATAATGAATTGTGGTGGTGGGAGAGGAAAAATGATGGAATATTCATGGGGAGACCCACCCCCATGTTTTGTAATACCCCGTATTTGTTATGCTATATTAATTTCGGGATTTATTAAATTTAATGTGAATTAATTATTTAATAAAAATCCAGAAATTAATTATGTTATAATTATTAACGTGACGAGAGTTAGTAATTATGGAAAATTTGTTGAATATTACTAATGAGCAAAGTAATATATAATATTGGTTATATTGAATGTCACGAGTGAATAAAATGACAATTTTGGAAATTTGAGTCGGGACGCGCCTGTGTCGCGTCGGGACTAAATAGTGATAAATAAAAGTAAATATTTTATAAGTTTTTCGTATGGTCATTTTGAGTGCACCGACGCATCCAGAAGGGTCGAGATAGTCATAAAAGTGTACCCGGGGGTTTAGTTTGGGTCTCGGGGCGTTTTTAGGCCAAATTAGTACCCCGGGAGGGCATTTTGGACATTTCACATTTTTGGGTAATTAAACCCACGAAAATTAAAGGGGTTATATCATATGTCTGGGTTATCATCTAGGGTTAGAAAACTCAAAACTCTAGAACGGCCATTGGAGAAGAGAGGAGAGAGCTCTCAAGACAATTCAAGGCTCAAAACCCATCCGTTTGCACCGTCGCCACTTCCAACGCATAGATCGCGAGACGGGGAACGCAACCACACCAAATTTGGCACCAAACCAGAACACCGAAAATCCCAAGCAAGTATTTATCTTGCTTATTTCGTTGATGAATATTTCATATTAGTTTAGGAATGATTAGAATGAGTTACATGGAAGAAAAACCCAATTTGAGATAGGAAATTTCATGTAGTAATGATTTAAATGAAAATTCTGGAAACCCTTTGTCATGTAGAGGATTAAACCACGAAATTATGATGTTAATAAGAAGGAATTTCTGAAAAATATTTGTTAGAACCATGTTTAAGAGATTTCTAGGGTTCTTGATATTTATATGAATTTTTGGGTTGTTAATCCATGATTAGTGATAGAAATCCACATGCTTTACGTAGGGATTACATAATATGATGATATGATGTTAGTAGTATAAATTCTGGGTCGTTTGGGTATGAAAAATATGGAATTTGTTGAGGTTAGAAGAAGAAACCCGTAACTGCAAAACTGGAAATTTCGCATACCTGCTTGATCCATCGATCGAACCAAGAGCTTCGATCGAAGGTTTGATCGATCGAGCCCCAGACCTCGATCGATCGACCCCTCCTGGCAGACTTAAGTTCTCCTTCTTAAATTAGTTGAAATTCACTTTAATGCGGAATATATATGGACACCCTTATAAATATGTTTTGGGAGATAAAGAGGAGTAGTAGGGTATATGAATAAATTTTGGGAACTTTAAGGTAAGACGAGAGTTGTATTTTCGGGAGATTGCATATAAAAAATGATGAATCTATGTATTTAAAGTGAGAGATTACGTAAAATAGTTATGATAGAGAATAGACGAATACCTACTGAATTTTTATAAGTGGGAGGATAAAGCCATGAGAGTTATGTGGTAAGTTGGAATAATACCGAATCAAGGTTAGAAACGAACCGTTATATGTGTTAACTAATAATGAGATATGAGAAATAATGTCGTAACTATGGGATTTGAGATATACCTAATATTGGTATTGTAATATTAGTATAGTTATATGATTATGTATGCATATACTATCTATGTGTGAAAAACATGCCCACGCTACTTGCTATCCCTGAGGTTACCGCGTTGGGACGAATTTTATCCTGTGTGCCTTATGGGGGATATTGACTCGTACCCTAGGAGATAGATATCCTTGGTACAAGATATCGAAATGATAGTTCAGACGGTCCTAAGAGACACGGGTATGTGATTTCCTCTTAGAGACTTGGAATCTATGCTTCGCCTCAATGTTGTTTGTGTATGTGTTAATACAATTCGTGAGTGATTCCGATTTTGTATTCCCCTTAGTACGAGTGATACGGGGATTGGATAGTAGAGTATGCCCGCACCATAGTTTTTATTTGGGGTGCTGTTATAATATATATATTATACGAGTAGTTAATATATATATTATACTGTGATTTGATAAGTAGGACATGGTTGATGACTCAAATTGTAAATACTTGTTTTAAGAAAGTATAATATGACACTGGAAAACTTTATTAATTAATAAAGTTAAAATGAGAACTTTGGATACTAATTGAAATCTTCTTTTTTAAACAATTGTATTGTTCAGTTTTAAATCTTGCGAATAACCTAAGATAAGTTAAATCATTGGGGGAAGTTAGTGCGATATATGACGAGATAAACCATTGGGAAGGTTAGTGCGATAGGTGTGCACATTAGAAGAGAGGTGAGAATTTCTCAAGAGAATGTCGCTCTAATATATTGTTGCATTAGCCTGTGATCAATTTAAATACTCGCTAAACAAATTTTTAAATCATATACACTATCGGGCTCTGACCCGTTTCCATTTCTCTTTCTCTCTTGTATATATATATATATATATATATATATATATATATATATATATATGTATATATATATATATATGTATATATATATATATGTATATATATATATATGTATATATATATATATGTATATATTACAGGTGCCCAGCCACAGGGGCATCTTGCATAGGGTCCTTTGGCAGGAACGCGCTGCAGCTTAGGTGGGAGTTGCAGGCCTATTGTTTAGACGACTTCATCCATTTGATTCTACTCCTAACATGTTCATTATTGGGGCATGTGTCGCCCTTTCCATTATTCAGTTGTTATTTGGATATTGTACTTCGTTTATTTCTAGTATTGTCACTTTGGGATTTATTATTATCTGGATGGTTTACTTTAAGTTTTATTGTTAGTAGCCAGTTGTTGGATGTTAAATTATTGGATTGTTTGGTTCCGATATACTTGTGGTGTGATTCGTTATATATTAAATTGTTGTATAATAATTAAATCTTGTTTTCAAAAATAAAAATTTGGAAAGTAATGTTATAAAAATGGTTTTGACACTTAGCTTAATTAATTAGGGTGTTTAAATTGGAAAAGTTATTTTTCGACAGTGATGCTGAGAATGAACCAACTGTTCACCTTGAATTAATTTAATAAAGGAGTGATCGCCCGGTATTTAATTAGGCGGGGTGTCACATGTTCTCTCTCTTCCTACTCAAAATAACCCACAAACAACCAAACATATCCTTATAAAATACCTTCAAACCTCAAAATTCCATTTTTTTTCCCAATCTAAGTTCACCAGGGCTCGACACCTCATCAATTCAATGGCCTAAAACGCGAAAGTGTACATGGGTAACCACATTTAAAAATTCTGGTTGCGCTCGTTCGAATGAGCATGGCCTCTCATTCGAATGAGATTGGCTTCTCGTTCGAACTAGCCTTCAAATGCCCTTTTAACGAGTCTGTTCATGTATGCAGTGGGGTATGGTTCGATCCCCACTCCATATGACTTGTGCTTCTCATTCGAATGACCCTGAACTGGTTCGAATGACTATTTCCTTAATTCCTCCAAAATTTTCAATTTTTACCCCAAAACTTCCAATATTATCACCAAGACTCCAAAATCAATCAAATACAGATATAAATCCAATCATAATGATCCAAATTCCAAGGTTTTCATATTATTACAACTTATGTAAAAAAATAATAAAATATTGGGGCGGGTATTAAAAATCCTTTGGAGCTAAGTACAGTATGCACTTAGTCCGCCTTATTTTTTTATGTTGCAAATAGTCCTTTCTCTACCTCTTTGAAACTTTTTTAGGGTTTAGGATAAGACAATAACGTGTGTCTGCGAATGTTTTATATGTTTAGGGATTTTGGTAACAAACTAAAAATATTTGGACTAAATGTTAAACTATGTTGAGGGAATTTTCATCAAATGACGCATAATTTAATCCCTCTAAATATGAAATAATAATTTTCAAAGAACTTTGATAAAAATATACATAAATAATAAATGGTCTTTTTTTAACCTCACTTTTATAGTATGTTTCAGGTCTTTGAATTTTGATCTAAAAATTTGTGTTACATCCCTACTCCATAACTATATTAGTTAAATTGTTACTTTATAACATTTGACTACATTAGTTTTGTAGTTTGTTTAGCGATAAAAACACAAATAAAATTAAAGCATAATTTTGATACATTAAAAATATTAAAAATGTTATTATTAAGATGAAAGAAATTAAAACAAATGGTTCATAATTCTTAATCAAATTTCTAAAATATAAAACCTATGAAAATGCCAAACTATAGTTTACAAATATTTAATAATTATGAATTACATATATGTGTAAAATATAAATATGATTGTTTTACTTTGGCCCCATATATGTTGGGCACTAAACTGAAATTACATTTAATGATTAAAAATCGTTCATCTTTTTTTTATGTATTTATTATACAATTTGCTAGAATTTAACTAATCTTTTTTAATATTTTGGATAATTAACTATTTTTTATATATCAAATATATATTTGCTATTTTTTTATGGATCGATTTTTTTACCGTAACCTGGTCAATTGTTAAAAGTTATAGTTGAACTAATTGTAATTTATAAGTTAAAAAAATAAGTCAAGAATATTTCTTTCTTTATTTTTTGTTTATTTTTAGATTAAATATTTGCATACTTTTATTTTATTTAATGGTCTTGACATTAATAGTAATAGTTCAGGGTGGTAAGGGGAGGGAGAGTTTAAACTATTAATAATTATGGGAAGTGAGGGTGTAAGAGAGAAGAGTAGATAAAGAGTCAAAAATATTTGCGTAAGAAAGGGAGCGAAGGGGAGAGAGAGTTTGAGTAATTAATGGGCTTATAATTATGGAGATTAAAGGAAGTAATGGGCAATATGGTAAAATGATCCCTCTAAGTGATATTCATGGTTTTGAAGTAGTAGAGATACTACCAGTAAGATTTGGGTAATTCAAAAATAATATATATTGATACTTTTTATCATTTAATTTATCATAATATCCTAATATGCTATTCAAAAATAGCATAAAACCATTGGTATGCCTCCTTAATTATATTTTCTTTCAAAACATTTATATTTATTTGTGTGTATAGTCATATATTACCTATCTGTTATAATACCCCGTGATTTTAGGACTGAGAATTTAATTTATTTGGGAGAAATAAAATTCATTTAAATCGGAGAATTTTAAATTTGGCAATTGACGTCAAAATTTGAAGATGTTATAAAGTATTTTGGATGACGATTTTGAGTGCGCGGTTGATTCCGGATGAGCCGAGATAGTCAAAATGACTGTCCTTGGGTTTTATTTCGGTTCCGAAATAATTTAAGTTAATTTGACTCGAATTGGAGTAAACGAGTCATTTAAAGTGTGTATTATCATTTAAAATTGGGGTTTAGGATTTAAAGGCTTAAGAGGCTTACGAAATAAGCCATTCTCATTTATGAGAAAGAGAGAGAGCTAGAGGGAGAGAGAGAACAAGAAGAAAGGAAGAAGAGAGAGGGGAAAGCTTGAAGATTTCCGGCCAATACGCGATCTGGAGGATGATTCAACCTCAACAACTTCGAGGAAAATGTTTAATATTGCTAAATAATTCATATGTGTATTTGATTTCATGAATTGTGGATAAAAGTATGGATTTTGGGTATTTATATCAAAACCTAGATTTTGGGTATTAAACCTTGCATTTGATGTTTATACATGGGTTTAAGGGTGTATAACTTGAAGGGATTAGATATAGGATGAGTTTTGATGTTGGAAACATCATTGGGTTAAGGATTAATGGTTGGATGTTGTATAAATTGAATTTTAAAAATTTTGAGTTTTGGAGAAAATAACCCATTTCGTGACTTGCTGAACAGGACGAATCGATTCCCCCCTAGCGAATCGATTCGCCATGTTGCAGAGCCTAGAGGGCTTTAGGGCTGAATCGATTTGCCCTTGTGAATCGATTCGGTATGTAGCAGACTTATAGGTCCCTTTGGGATGAATCGATTCGTTGTTAGGACCGAATCGATTCGGAAACAAGGTTGTTTTGAGCAATTTTCCTAGAGTGAGTTTTACTCCATTTCGGTTGGGTTTCTCGATTTGGAACCTTTATATATGATGCGAGAGATACGTTTTGGAGATTTATTGAGGGTTTCTCACATGATATGATCGTGGGGACGTATCGAACTAGTTTGGGAACATACATATGTATTGGAGTCTGTCATATCAATACAGTGGGGAATTTCATTAGGGATGGGCGTCATATTTAAAGATTAGAGGTGAGTTAATCTATGATTCAAGGTTGAGGATTCTTTGAGGAAGGTGTGAAGGTATGATGTGAGAATTTTATGTCGACTTTTGTCTCGAATGCTTCTAATGATAGAATTTTAATTAGATATGATTAGTAGACCAATTGAGAGAGAGGGGAATATCCTTAGCAATGATGAACTTCGGGATAATTACTATTATAGATAGGTGTGCACCCGGATATATATGGTGAGTGTATAGTTATTAATACATACGTTTGATTTGGAGAGAGTGTCCTTAATGTTGGATATAATGGGAGACTATTCATATCATAGGTGAATTGGATGTATATGCTTCAAGTGTGGGACCGTGTAAGGAAAATGCATTGGGTAGGTATGCGTTATAACAATGGTGAGTATTATGAGATTTGTATACATGTCGCCAGATTATTTTCCTATATAAATAAGGATCGGAGATAGTACGTATATATATATATATATATATATATATATATATATACTTATTGTGTGAGCATACCCAATTAAGGATATCATGGGAGGTTGCGCGATGTGGGTGAGGCCCCTAGCTTGAGGATCAGGGTGCGTATAGTCCCCAGGTCATAGTCGTCCATTATTATTTGTGTGATTTTATTTCGGGGTGAGAAGTCTTGGGTATGATTCGTTCTCACTTTCCGGTTAGGAACTGTGACCGCTTCCCATACGTTGTGATTGATTTTATTACCATGGCGTTGTGATAATAGTTCGATATATGGTAACCCGGGATAAAGTGAGTAATTCCTGGAAGATGATAGCAATGTGAAGTATTTTTATGTCCTATAACCGTATATGTTATGAGTATTTCAAATGCGTATTATGTGTGGTATGTATATATGGTTATAGGATTGAATGATTGTATTATATATCTAGAGTAATGATATATATTCTGTAGGTGAATGTGAAATGAGTAGTCTAAGATGTACATTTTGTGTGATTAGGTGTACTAGCTTATTAGGGTTAAACGGTACTAAGGTTTCTATATAGACCCTAAAGATCTTAGAAGGGGACTTACTTGTGTACGTCGAGATAGTACTCGAGATAAGAATCTGAAGTTATAGGATGTGTGTGGAGGGTATAATGGATCCCGACGATCAACATTGTCAAGGAGTAGTGTATCGTGGGGGTTCCTTATTTGGATTTTGCTTTGCAAGACGTCTCACGCACGAAACGCAACACAATGTTGGGAGTGGGGAGAAGTTTAGTCCTTGGTACTCGGGTGTGTGGATTGGTGATAGAATGCTTTATACGAATAGGAAGTCGATGTGTGCCTATTCTGTTATTAAGGACTTGCTTAAGTTAATAATTGGAATCGAATGGACTCTAGTAAGGTATATGTGTGTATGTATATGTTATTAATCATATAAGTTTGAGCATAAAAATAGGGTATGATAAAATGAAAAGAGTTGGGGCTTATTCCTTGAGTTAGTGGGTTACACATGTGTAGTCTATGTGTAGTTTAATATTGAATTATCCCTAGATGGTGTTGGGTAGTTTAATTAGGATTAGGTGCATACGCTTAGGTGTGCGCTTTAGTCGAGGGGTGAGTTTGAGTCTCACGGGAGTGCGACTCCACTTTATTTATGAAATTGTGCATTTTTAAATTATTACGCTGTTTAATACACTTGCTATAAATGTTTTTCACACCTCGGGCTCTGACCCGTTTATCTCTCTCTCTTGCTATACATATATATATATGGTGTACATCAGGTGTCCCACCGCAAGGATACTGGTGAGGCTTTTCTATCCCGTGTCTTGGGAGCCGTAGCAGATGCGGACTGTTACGGGATTTCGTTATAGCCGCTTCCTACCGTTTGTAAATCTAGATAGGATTCATTATGTGTATCGGGTTTATAACCAAGAGTTATATTTAGCACTTTTATATTTCTCTCCTCTGGTTTGTTGTATTATCTGTTACCCGATAGCATATTCGGGTATAATTCTTTCGTTTACTTAAATGATTTTATTTGGAGTACTCCTTTTTATCATAGTAGACATGTACATTTTATCTTGTTCAATAGCTATTTTTATTATTGGCATGATGTTCATTTCATGTTTTTATATTTTTTTGGTATCCGCTTAATGTAGTACTAGGTAGTTAGCTAGATTTATTTTAGTATCGGCAGTTTATGCTAAGAATGATCCACTTGAGATTCCTGATTTAATTTAGAATAGGGCGGGCCACCCGATATTATTTTGTGCGGGATGTCACATCTGTTATATACTAATATTATGTTTTTTGTCATGCTAAATACCGTGTTAATTAAAAATATTCGTTTGAGCATTTTCCTTGTAACTTATAAAAAAATCCATACATGTCATTTCATTTCCCTATCCAGTAGGGGTATTAGAATAGTCCAAATATATTTTTATATTCGTGTGATTTACCATGAGTAGGTCATCGCAAAGGAATAACATGTGTTGTTAAAATGAGGAAGCGTGATGAAGGCAAAATAATTTAGAAAATGTAGGAGGTTTCTCGATACCGCTGAAGGACTAAGACTGGAAGATTTTGAGAGATATTTTTCAGACTTTATCAATAAAGCTCATTTTAGGATATTCGAGGGATATGTGGAGAGTGGGACACTACTAAGTCTATACTTGGTCATTGCAAGTATAAGAGATTGGGCGGCAAAGTGTTTTGAGTAATCTCATAATTGTTTCTCAAACTACCTCATCACGTTGCATTTTATTTATATAGAGAATTAAGGTAAAGGTCATTTTCCTTTCTATATTTGGATTTTTAAGACAATGATTTTCAAGTTTATAAATCTAGTCCCTATGGTACAATAACATTTATTTATGAGGTACCTTTAGAGTTAGGAGTCATTTTTTTTGTCCGCGCCAGCGGCACTATTTTTCCCCATTTTTCATGGTGGTTTTAGTACAAGGACTAAATTTATAACATTATTTTAAGTGTCCTATTTTTATACACTTTGACAATTATGAGGACCTTTTCCAAAACCCCCCTTATTTATAATATCTTCCATTACCAAATATATTACTTCGACACAGCTCAAAATGGTTACATCAGCATATAACAAACCCTCATGCGTTATATCATAGACATACCTCGAATAAAATTACAAGCTCACATTATTATTGTTAAAATAGATTAAACACAATTATATTTTTTCAAAAATTCTTTCTGATGCGGAGTGACATGCGCATTCGTATCTCAATCGCCTTGTATTGAACATAGATATATGCATCTATGCACTTGAAAGACCCAATTTGCATTTAATTCTTTTTTCATGGTTACTTTAATCTTAAACACTATATATAAACACTAGGTGTAAATCCACGTGATGCGTGAGTAAGGCGACTGTGATATTTATTTAAAGTGTTTGTAAAACCCAAGCCTCAAAATTGTAAAAAAATAACTTTGAGTTGATTTTTTATGTGGTATTTAAACATTTCAATGAACTCCACACAAAAAAAATCAACTCAAAATTATTTTCTTTACTATTTAAAAAAATGATCCGCATGGGTGGAATTGATATGTGGACCTTATGAGAGTATGCCTTTGTACTTTAATATGTTAATTGTGCAAAGAAGTTATATGTTGATGGATATGCTATTAACTGTCAAACCTATTTGGATTAATCTATTTGGAAGGAACTTGTTTGAATTAGTCAGTTAGAAGGAGGAAATATGAGTATGTACGAAGAGGACAATATTAACGAACATTATTTAAATGCCCATGTGTTTGATAAAGAAAAATACCATATCTGGAAAAATCGCTATAGTTGTAAATCTAGAATAAAACTCATAAGGCTAGCCAAAAGGAAAAGACAAATGACGTTTGTGAAAATTAAATATTTCTTATACATTATACTAGTTCTCAGTACTACAGACAAAACGAGGATACTAATTATACATGTTAATATGGTATTGAGATAACATATTTTCAATAGAAAAAATCTTCAAAAATATAGGGAAAAAAATCCTTCCTAATCATCACCATTGCATAACTCAAAGAGATTGATTGTAATGTATAGAACCAAAAGACCAATTGCACCGAGTATAAAATAGATTACAGCACCAGATTTAAATTCCACAATGAATTCTTTCCCGGCATGCTTTCTTGCTTCTAAAATTGTCCTTGCATTTGATTTTAAATTTATCCTCGCACCAAACACTAATATATAATATAATGGTATCGAGGGAAGTGGCAAGTCTTGCCTTGCACATGTTCTGTGGACTGTAAGTGCACGTATGGCTCTTTGAGCTGAAAAAGGAAGATTAAAATTTCAAATTAACCATGAAAATGCCCACATACTTATATTCAATAAACAAAAAGGATGTTGTGCCTGTAACATTCATACAACCATAATTTTTGAAGTAGTAAAATCTCTATGCTGGTAAGGCACATTAAGTTCAATTATATCTCTTAATAAAATAATGATAATGACTAACTCAAACTACAGCAAATGTACCCATGCATAACCTAAACCTAAACTAAGTTCCATTTTAGGTTGGAAAGAGTGTCACTAAAGCTAATACCTAATAGTTGGTGTGTGGATACCGAATAATAAAGGTAGTTGAAACAAATAAGCACATTATTTGCTAATTTTATCTTGATTCTATGATTTCATGGTAACTGAATAATACTAATATAAAAGAAATAATGAAAGGAAAATGGAATTTAAATGCTTTTATTATAGGGGGAGACTAGGCATCTTATTACATCATGCGTCTAAAATAAATGAAAATACATATTTATTCGTACATGCCAGGAGAAACTTATAGAAAACATAAGGGAATCACAGGAGCTGATAAGTTGTAGAATAGACTTTCTAGCGGGGACTACAATCCTTGCCTTATGATATTGAAATAGTTTTCAGGAGTAAAGCGGAGCAAAAATTCATAGGTGCGAGCGGCGTTTCATCTTCTTTGGGATTAGTTTTCATCTGGAAGGTAAACAATTAAGAAAATATGCCAAGTAGATAATTTTATTTCTATAAAAGATGCAAGTAGCATGTATTGTCAGAATATAAGTGGATTCAAATTATGCAGATGTTACAAGTAGAAAAAAGGAAATATGCTAGAACTACCAGGAGTATACTAAAGTTTATTGATATGTAGAAGAATAATATGGTGAGTTGCAACTGATTATATTAAGTTATAATGATAAGGCTTCAAATTATAACAAGATAACCCATAAACTATTGGTTATAGGGATGCAAATGCGTAGTACATTTAGACAGGCAATCCCAAATAATTGGAAAATAATCAATAGCTTAGCACACTTAGCTAGAGTGGCATACGTACGTATATAGCAAAACAATAACTAGGCACTCACAATGTGAGTCCTACAAGTCAATTAGAACTACTATGGTATACTGAAGCCTAATCCCTGAATCGTAAGGTATGCTATTAGGGTTTCATTGTTAAAATTAACAAATTCCATGGTTTATTGCAATTGACACTACACCAAAAACAGCAAATTGGCACACCCTGTAATTAAAAATCTGGCACAGTTTAAAACTGTGTCAGATTCTGGCACGGTTTAATGAAAATCTGGCACACTTTAAAATAGTGCCAAAATTTGGCACTGTTTTAAAGTGTGCCAAAATTGAGTACAGTTAACTAAAATATAAAAGCCCTAAAAAAATTCACTATACTACCCTTTTTTTTTGTCCCGCTCAATCTTCCCGCTCCTCGTTCAGCTCTCCGTCTTCCCTCGAAAACCCTCAACAGCGCCCTCTCTCTTCCACACTCAGTCCGACGTCTCTCCTCCTATATCAGTCCGGCGCCGCTCTCCTCTGCACTCAAGGTTTGTTCTTCTTATTTTTTCCATTTTTTTACTTTGTTTGATGTCATCGAAATTTTATATTGGGTTGTCCTCCTATATCAGTTTGTTCTCCACACTCAGTTAGAAACTTGTTGGTTTTTGATGCCGACAAAAACCAACTTGAGATGGATAGAATGAAGAAAAAGAAATTAAGGAGTTGAGCTTGAACTTTCTCAAAATCAATTTTTATGTTCTTTGATCGAAAAGAGATACACCTGAGATGGGTATACAATTTATTCACCATGAAATGTTTGTCAAAATGCCCAAATCAGTTTTTTTCATGAGTCATGTAACAATTTTCATGATTTAATGTTTGGGTGGCTGAGAAATTTTCATGTTTATTATACTTTGATAATAATTTTGTACTTTTATTGAGTTTTGAATATGTTATGTTTGTTTTTTTGGTGATTGTTGTTGAAGATGTGAATAGTGAAACACTTGCGACACTTATACTTAAAAAACATCGTGTTGGATATCTGTCAATTGTGGACGATGTAGGTTTATTCTCAATTAATTGGATTGGCTTGGTATGCGGGATAACTTTAAAAAAATAAGAAATTTTATGTCAATGTATCCAAGTAATATGATATGCCTCCCTTTCTCTTCATTGTTTTCACAAAAAAATGGTGAAATTATTTGTGTTTCTCTATATGCATTGTGGGTTCCCAATTTACATGTTTACTTGAAATGCCATGTTTATGAAGTTTGAAATGCCATGTTTATGATGTTTGCAGTTTTATTGTAGTTCGAGTGGCAAGAAAGAAAGGGATACTGATGCTTTGTAACATTTGAATTTTTTTCCTTACTTTTTTGGAACCTTTTACAGGTGAAAGAATTAAAATGAAAAAAAAATTATATGACCCCTGGTGCATCAAAATACCTAACAACGATCACTGGAGGTAAAATGTTATCTTTGATGTCTTTTTTCATACAAGTATTTCACGTATACCATTAATGAATGTTGTGATATGAAATTATAGGTTCATATCTTGAATATTACGAGGATGGGAAATTACTCACAAATGTAAGTTACCATAAGGACTAGACTATGAATAATTTATTTAGTTCTTATTTAATGTGTATAGGGTCATGGACATTGAACTATGACTTGGGAACATCACCGGATATGTAGAAATTTCCCAATAAATTATGGTACTTGGGTTGGGTTCTTGACTTATTTATTTTTGTTATTACTTAATATGCAATTTTTTTGCTATTACTTAATATGCAATTTTTTTGCTATTACTTAATATGCATATGTTCAACATTAAAAAAAAACCCACTTTTTTTCTTTTTCTTCTTAAAGTTGGGAGTGTGACAAACCTAGTTGGGGTCACTTTTCACTTTGAGATCTTGGATCTATGATTAGTGTCGAATCTAAAACTTTCAACTTGAATTCCATTTTTTTTTGCTATTATCATATCATGTTAAAATCATCTGACTTCGTCTGGAAGTTCTTACCCTCATAGCTACTTACGTATCCATGTAATGATTGTAGGGCCATATTTAACTTCCACCCTGAGTTTTTATTTATATAAGTGAGGGTGTAATACTAAAGTTCAAATAACAGTGAGGGTGAAAGTAAAAAAATTATTCACATGTTCAAATAACAATGAGGTTTGTAAATTTCTTTATGTTCATTTTCGATTGATTCATCTTGTGATTATAGTTGTCTGATTAAAGGAGCTAGGAATATTAGAAAACATACACGTGTAATAAAAAAAATTATTTACTTTTAGACAAGTGAAAACTCAAACTAGCCCCCAAACGGCTCCGTAAGAGGCACTAACACCTCGCATGGGGTCAATGTAACTCCTAGGAACTGACCGCATAGTCACGGGACATGTGGTTTGAGAATACGATGATAATTTGAAAATATCTAGACTTTAGCTTAAAAACATGCTGTTATTGGGTGAAAACCCTGTGACAACCCGCTCCAAATAATAATGGGTGGCCAGCCCTATACTATAATAAATCAGGTATCTCAGATGGTAAAGTCTCAGCATCAACATACAACACTATAATATAAGGCTAACTACCCGAAATCATTAAAAGTGGATTGTCAAAATTTTAAACCTTTATTTTTAACAACAACAACAAAACTAATAATGCACATAACCAACAATATACATCTAACTATGATGAGTGAAATGTGCAAGTTCCAACAATATGAAAGAGTACAATACATTGTACAACAAAATCTCAATAATGAAATACCCGAATATGTTGTCAGGTAACAGACAATACAATACTCTGAGAAATGAAATATGAAAGTGTTAAGCTACAACACTTGAATACTAACTCAATATACAACTGAAACCTGATCTAGATATACAAGGATAGGAATCGACTAAAGAAAAGTGCCACAACAGTCCGCTACTGCCACAGCTCCACAAATCCTGAATGGAGAAGCATCAAAGGCGTCCTTGTGGAGGAACACCTGAAGTAGTACAATATATACATGGAGGAGGAAATATAAACGGGTTAGTGCCCGAGTTTTGAAAAACATTTTATAGCAAGTGTATTAAAATGCATAATAATTATAAATACATTATTACATGATTTAGTTGGAATCGAGCTCTCCATAAAAACCATCTCACCTCTCAACTAAAGCGCGCACTAAGCGTATGCATGTGATCTCCAAATGGATGCCCGATTCTATTTAGGTAAGAGGATTCTAGCTTAAACCCAAAAGAAGTATTTAAGTGAAACCGTCTAACCTATGTCCCAATCTACATTTATCTCAATTATCTTTAAGTTAAATTCTTTAACTTTAATGTAATAGTTACAGTTATCTTTATAATGTTCATTTGTTGAACATATATAGTTACATGATCCAATCATGTCCACATCATCACAATACATCAACAATCTCATTTACTAGAATTTTTGTATTCTAGTGATGCCCTTATAAGGCATGAAACCATATATATAATTATTATAGTAATTATATATGAGTTATTAGCGTCATGAATATTAAAGACTAAACTCCTCTCGATTTTTAACACGGCATTGCGTTTCGTGTGTGGGACGTCTCGCCGAGGCGAAATCCAAACAAGGACCCCCCCCCCCCCCCCCCGTTACACTACTCCTGACCATATTAATCCTCGAGGCTCATTATGCCCTCAATTAATGATGCATGTAACCCAAATTATTTCCAATTTTAATTAATGAATATTCCCAATTCTCAACAATACACGGCGTTTCATGCGTGGGACGTCTCGCCGAAGAGAAATCCAAAAAAGGAACCCCCCCGATTACACTACTCCTAGCAATGTCGATTGTCGGGATATGTCATATATATATATATATAAATAATTATGAGCATTGAGGACTAAAATTATCCCCAAGTTCCAACATTACACTGCGGTTCGTGCGTGGGACGTCTCGCCGAGGCGAAATCCAAACAAGGAACCCCCCCCCGATACACTAATCCTAGCAATGTAGGTTATTGAGGTCCATTATGCCCTTGATACCCAAGTACAAACACAAATAATAATAACCATCCAACCGAGCTATAACTCGAAGGACGCAGGCTCACATGCTATCATCCTCCAGCAGCCCATATACGTAGAAAACTGGGGCCACCTGGTGGGGTTCAACGACACCCACCTCGTGCTCTACTCACGCACACAACGTCCGGGAAGGGGTCATAGTTCCTAACCGGCAAGTGAGAGCGACACATACCCACGACCTCTCACCCCCAAAATAAATAAATGTATATCATAAATGTCATTTGTTGACAACAAAGGACGACTATGACCTGGGGAATATCCACACCCTGCGTTATTCGTCAGGATGTTCACCCTCTACGCACGAAACTTCCCAATGATAGCAAGGAGGGGGTATGCTTAACATGTATATACACCATCATATAAGGTATACATACATCCCACATAATAAATATATACCATTATATAAGGTATACCTGAAACATCATTTTCATGTTTATAATACGCCCATTGGCGAAATTTGATTAACATCATTGATTAGTATATTACTCTCAAGATATACCAACGCCCAACCTCACACATTTACCCCACTTAGTATTATCATACTATTTCTCGCTTGAAGCTCACATGTCGCTTCTAATTATGGATTATCTCCAAATTCTTTTAAATTAAGGAAAATCTTTATCCTAATGAACCTCAATTCACATTTATAATTCTCCATCCATGGTATGGTTCAATTAGCTTTATGAACCTTTGAAATTATCCCATTTGGGATTGGATCCTAAGATCCGATATCTCAAAATTATTCACATTCTTTCATATGAATTGAATTTATTATCCCCAAGTAGAATCTCCAAATCAAGGTGGGCCTCCCCACTTAGAATATACCAAAATCTCTAATCGGTAATCCTCAACTTTAATTAATATGACTCCCATAATTTCGTACGATCGAAACTCTCTAAAGTCTCCAAAACATACTCCAAATGTCTCATATAGAGGCCCCAAATCAATAACCTTAAACGAAACGGGGTGAAATTCTTCCTAGAAAACATCTCCAAAATCCCCTGTTTTCGAATCGATTCGGCCCATCCGAATCGATTCGGCTCCAAAAGCGAATCGATTCGGCCCATCCGAATCGATTTGGTCCAAAGGACCTGGGAGTCTGCTACATACTGAATCAATTCATAGAGGGGCGAATCGATTCGGCCCTAAAGACTTGGGCAATCTGCAATAGACCGAATCGATTCGGTAGGGGCGAATCGATTCGGCAAGTGCAGCAAGCTACGAAATTGGGTGTTTTCTTCTTAACCCAAAATACCAAAAAATCATTGATATCATCTTCCAGCCATTTTCATCCAACCCAGTCACATATATAACATTAATATTCATTCTAGAATACATATAAACTAATTTATAACCTTAAATCCATTTTATACACTACAAATCTAGGGTTTTTCCCAAAAGTTAGGTTTTGACAATATAAACCTAAAACTCGAAAATCAATCCACAAATCATGAAATAAATGGTACACAACAATTATTTAGCAAGTTTAATGACTTGTCTCGGGGTCGTAGGGTATGAATCCGCCTTGAGATCGCGTATTTGGCCGGAAAATCCTCTTTCTCTCTCTTTTCTCCTTCCTTTTCTTTTTCTTTCTTCTTCTCTCTTTCTTTCTTTCTATTTCTCTCTTTTTCTTGGGAGAAATATCTCCCATAGGCTTTTTTTAAGCCTAATCTCCCAAGATACACATCTTTAAATGATAATACACACTTTAAATGACCCGGTAACTTTAATTCGAGTCAAACGGTCCTAATTTATTTTGGAACCCAAATAGACCCCAAGTACAGTCATTTCGACTTTCTCGACCCTTCCAGAAACGATGGTACCCTCAGAATCTCCATTCGAAACACTTTCTAACGACTCTAAATTTTGACCTCAATTGCCAATTTAATTATTCTCCAATAAAATATTATTTATTTCTCCCAAAATAAATTTATTACTGTTCCAAAAGTCTTGGGGTGTTACAATCTTCCCCACTTAAAAAATTTCGTCCTCGAAATTTAGCTAAGCCTAATTCTCCAAAGCTCAACTAGTTCTAATCTACCCATACTCACTAATCCTATCTCCAAACATCTAACTTCCCACGACGAATAATTTAATTTATTTTTTTGTTAATTAGAGTTTCGTAAAACCAACTTTCACAACTAGGGCGCCCATACACCCTTTATATTCGAGCTTTGTGCTCAAAGCAATCATAATGAGACTTTATTTGCCTCCAAAGTTCCACATTTCCATAAATATAATACTAACATTTTAATAGTTAGAAAAATTTTGAATGGTCCAAAGAAATAACTCCTCTCAATTCCTGACATTCGCCACTTTCGTGTGGGGGACGTCTCGCAAAAGCGAAATTCAAACAAGGAACCCTCCCAATACACTACTGTGTGGAGACGTCGTGGATTGAGAGTTTGTTAAATCCGGACTAGAGTTTGAAAATATTTTAGTGGTAAATTTATTTTGAAAGGGGCCCGAAGGCCGATAAAAGTTTTATTTTGAAAATAGTTTATTTAGAAAACGGTTTATATATTATAATATAACATAAAATGCCTTATGTCCAATACAAGGTCTTTTTAGATCATCATCTATATAACATGTAGCTCACAAGTATTATCATACCCATGAGCTAAATTTTTTTACATACGTCCCATCAATCCACAATCTCAACTTCAAACATAAACAACATCTTACATCATTTCAATATATTGCCATTTATAAGGCACATCCATATCCGGAATACAACAATTATAATAGTCTATCATGACTATATAAAAAGAAGTAGCTTTATCATAACTACTTATCACCATCCCATTCTTACATTTACCACAAGGTTTAAAGCTCTTTTTGAGCACCTTGCAAAATCATCTATCCTTTTACAAAATCATAGAATAAGAGCCTATTTTGCTCAAAATTCCCCTTTATGGTCATTACATACATAATAGGGCTATAGCACTACCCATTCACAATATCTCCCATACGATATTCCAAAACTTTACATATTAATTATCCTATTTATAAAGGAAAATTAACTTACATCATTCATCACTAATCTGATTGCCCATCCTCATCAATGGGCTCCCAAACATAGTCCCCCGGTCTAAAATGACCTCGAATTTGTTGTAGGGGTTGCACTTCCAAAATTTCATCAAAACGTGGTCTTTTACCTCTTTTAGGACAATCTCTCTTTTTATGACCTATTTCTTTACAAAAGAAACACTTACCCACAAATTCTTTCTGCGCACTCGCATTACTGGCACTCTCTTTGCCAAACTTACTTGACGAACTCGAATCTCCAAATTTCTTACCCTCTTGTGAACGAAGACGATATTCATGACACTTTAATAGCGCCGCATTTACTACCTCAACAAAAGTCATTAACTTAGGACTCTCCCCTTTTCTTCTTTTAGCCGCCGGATACGCAAACGTCCTCCCTTGTAATCATTACTTTTCTCTATTCCCGAGGTAAAGTATTTAAGCGCGGCAGAAATCCTATCGTCTTTGACTTTTCAAATCTGTATCTTTGAGCTCTTCATTTTCACTCTTTCTTGTGCGTTTGTTCTTTCCGTCATTCGTTGTCACCTGATCTCTTTCTCTCTGTAAGATTTTATTCCCTTTCTTCTATTTATTTTCTTCATCATGGTTTATCTTGTTGAGTCTTTGGACAAATTTTGGTCTGAATTTTCAATCCCTTCGTGGGTTATTTTGGAAGAACTTTCTGAACCCTCTGATTATTTTTCTTTTGCTGGGGGACATTGGTTCCCAAGTCTCTTCGTGGCCGAATGTGGCTTTTCTTTTCCTCCAAATCCCCTATATTTGGAGTTCTTTCAATATTTTGACGTTGTTCCTGCAAAAATAGCTCTAAATACCTGGAGGATAGTTAATGGTGTACATAGATTGAATCAACTCCACGGAACCTATTTAGGGATTCCAGATATTATGTACTGCTATAGATGGGTTGTCAGTGACTCCACATTTTATTTAAAAACTAGTTTTTTGAATAGGGCTTTAGTTGTTAATCTTCCAGATGCCAATAGGGATTATTTTGAGCATGGGGTTGTTATGAAAAATTGGCAACACACTCCATTAAATGGAGATGATGTATATCAGGGTCCTAGGTGTCCCCCTTATGGCAATGGAATAGGTTGTTTTTATTTTTTAAAATCTTGTTTTCTTTGTGTTTGACAAAATGTATCACTAACATTTGTTTTTGTTTGTTACAGTTGACAGTAAAAGAAAACCTCCAAAAGAAGCTGACGTTAATTTGAAGCATTTGAAACTTATCTGGGATTTGCACCAATCTGTTGTCGAGGAACATATTAAGTCTGCCTCTTATTTGTTGCAATATAAGAGTTATACTTCATCTTTCACTGCTCGTCCTCGTCCACTGGTGGTTAATCTTGACCAAGTACTAGCCTCTGAGACTAGCGTAGAGGGTTCTTCCTTTGAGTCGAATATTCCCATCAGTGATCTAATGAAGAAAATAAGAGCTCCTTTATTCTTTGATAAATCTACTTCTACTAATGAGGAAGCAAAGAAAAGTAAAAAAGATGTCCCAGAAGAAGGCACTATAACCATTGATACACTTCCTCCTGCTGCTGCCGTGAAGACTGGCGAGAAGCCCCCTGTGGCTCCGAGCATGGCTGTTACCATCTCTCCTCTGAGTGAGGTTATTATCATATCACTAACTAAGATAACATCTTTAGTTAAGGATATTCCTGTTCCTCCGAGGAGGTTAAAGAAAAGTTCTTCGGAGAGACTTGATGAAATAGTCTCTCAACCATCAACTGTTGAATGTGGTGTTTCAAACTTTGTTCCCCCGAGCTCCACTGTGGGCTTAGTAAAATCCTGGACTATCCCAGAAGTCCAAGTCATTGAGGATACACTTTATCGTGAGAGAATTAATACCCTGGCTACTCAACACATTGCCTCAATTATTATCTTTAACTTGACCCCTTTTTGTTTTGTTATTTATTTATATGTCCATGTATTGACTTGAAGTTATTTTTTTTTTTAGCTGGTGACGTGTTTCAACAACCTTTTGAAGAAGGATGAAGCAATCAAGGCTTCAAGTTCCTCAGGAGGAGTAGAGGAAGCCTTTGTTGGTCTGACCCAGTCTTTAAAATACTCTCGTCAAAAGTACGAGGAAGATAAGGTTTCCTGGGAAAAGTAACTCAAGTCCATTGAGATGGACAAAAATCAAGCTGAGAAAGCCTCGAAGGAATTGGAGAAGAAGTTGAAAGAGTTTGATCAGAGAAACAAAAATCTTGAACAGAGCAACAAAGAGCTTGAGGCTAAACTCAAGACTGCTGAAAATGAAGTTGTTGCTCTTAAAAATGTTGGGCGACAGAAAAAGGAGGTGGAGGAGAAATTGAAGGCTGCCGAGGAGCTCCTTAGGGAAAGGACCTCCTCGAAGAAGGCAAAGAGGAAGAAGGCAGTTAAAAAGTCTTTTAGTGCTGGTTGGGATAAAGGCTGGAACAAAGGCCTAGCTGCCATGTCTTTTCAAATGGAGTATGCCAGCCTTAAATATTTTAGGGACGGATGGGTCGCAGCCTTGCAAGAGCTAAAAGTTGCTGAGAATTTTGAGTTATTCCAGCAACACACTCATGGGCCTCCTCCCTCACCTGGAGAAGAAGAAGAGGACGAAGCTTCCTCAGATGAGTCTTCCCTGATGATTAAAGATCAAATTCCTACTATTCTAGTTATTCAGCCTGCCGAGCAACTCCAACCAACCAGTACTTTCTCCGAGTAGCTATCTTTATCTTTCGATCAACCAGCCCATTCATCCAAACCTTCTAAGGAAGTCCTAGGGAACAAAGATAAGGTGTAAAGTTGCTCGGATATTTGTTTTATTCTTCTATTTAATGTAATCTCAGACTTTATATTTTCTTTTATGATGAAATAAAATTCGAACTTTGATTATTCATCTCGAATTTCTCCCTTACTTGCTCTGTCTGCATCCTTATTGATTCTTTCTATTTCTCTTTGCTAGTTTATGGCCAGGATAGAGCTCTTATCAGCTCATGATACTGAATTAATGAAGAAATGCAATGACTATTTTAAAGCTGGTCATGCAGATCTTAATGAAGCTCAAATTATTGATAACCTAGGCTCAGATGCTTCTGAATGAGCAGTTGAAGCTTATCAATACCTGAAGTGATTGCTCGATCGTGCTGTTGCCAATAATGTAGCCTACTATGAAATGATTGAGGAACTTTAGTAGCGGTACAAAGAGTCCTCCATACTTATGCATCAAGGATATGAGAAGAAATATCAGCAATTGAGCGATGACTGAGGGTATAATAAATTCATTTCTGCCTATGAGAAGAAAGAGAGCGTTCTGAAGCTTTAGGTTGAGGAGCACAAACATATTGCTAAGTTGTTAGAGCAAGAGAATATTGTCTTACAAGAAGAGATAAAATAACTGAAATCTGCTGCATCTTCCTCGGGAGCCTTGGTTCCTGTTAATGATGAAGGTTTCTCCTTCTTGGAGGTAAAAAATGCCAACTTGCGAGATGAGTTGGAAACTTTGAAAAGAGATAGACCCTCCACCTCTACTCGTGGACGAGCAAGATCTTCTTCTCGGGGACGAGCAAGGGCTGGTCGGTTTCTATTAAAGAAACAAGAACTCAAACAGCCTTGGAGAATCAGGCATTTCAATTGATGGCGAAGAATCAAGCTTTGGCAGAGATGTCCAAGAAAATCCTGAACTTCAGCGAATAACTCTCTACTCAGAGTTCGGCCTTAGAAAATAAAGAACTTTAGGTGAAGAATCTCCACGAGCAATTGGAGAGGTTAACTTACCAATTTCATAAACAACCCAGAGAGTTTTGGATGGCTGGGTACAATGAAGCCCTTTATCATCTTGATGCTCGGATCCAGCAATCGAATAACGAAGGGTACAAGTAGGGATGGTTGAATGCTATGTGCGTGCTTCAATTGGAGCAGGGTCATTACTTATGGGATTATTATGAGCCTGGAGTGCTCGACTTGCTCGTACCTCCCTTTAAGCTTGTTTTTAGCTGGATCACTACTCGTGCGATTCCTAGGTGCCTAATTTTTAAGTATCTAGGTGAATACAGCCTTCATGCCAATTTTGAAATATCTCGCCCAGAACATTTACTTGATTGGCCATCTGTAATGAATATTTCGGAGTTGGTGGTAAATGCTTTCCGACCAACTGGAGTTGGTGGTAAATGAGTTTCCGACCAATCGGAGTTGGTGGTAATAAGTTTCCAACCAACCGGAGTTGGTGGTAAATGATTTTTGACCAACCGGGGTTGGTGGTAAATAAGTTTCCGACCAATCGGAGTTGGTGGTAATATGTTTCTGACCAACCGGAGTTGGTGGTAAATGAGTTTCCGACCAACCGGAGTTGGTGGTAATAAGTTTTCGACCAATTGGAGTTGGTGGTAATAAGTTTTCGACCAACCGGAGTTGGTGGTAAATGAGTTTCCGACCAACCAGAGTTGGTGGTAATATGTCTCCGACCAACCGGAGTTGGTGGTAATAAGTTTTTGACCAACCGGAGTTGGTGGAAAATGAGTTTTCGACCAGCCGGAGTTGGTGATAAATGAGTTTCCGACCAACCGGAGTTGGTGGTAATAAGTTTCCGACCAACTGGAGTTGGTGTTAAATGAGTTTTCGACCACATATTTCCGACCAGCCGGAGTTGGTGGTAAATAGTCTGAATTTGGTGTGTAGTGTGTAGCACTAATACTCCGATTTTTTTTTTCAACAAATAAAGAAACTGGGAGAAAACATCACTTTATTCAAGTTGAAGAAACTGCATTACATAGAGATTTCAACTACTGATAATACTTGCGTAAATGCTCTGCATTCCATGCATTCTTGAATTCTTCTCCTTCCAAGGTTTCAATCCTATATGTTCCTGGACGAACAACTTCTGTTATTTTGTAAGGTCCATGCCAGTTGGCTTCCAATTTATTAGTCTTTTGGATCACTTTCTGCGGTACATAATCCCCTTCCTTCATATCACACTTCTTCACTCTTTTGTTATACAACAAAGCATGCTTCATTCCTGATTGCTGCTTCTTCCCTGAATTCCTCGAGCATATCCAAGTCTAATCTTCTCATCAAATCGATGATAGGAGAATTGAAATTAAGTACCCTATGCGTGGGTAGACTTAATTCAGTAGGCATCACAACCTCACTCCCAAATGCCAGCATGTATGGAGACTCTCCAGTAGCTGTTGATGGTGTGGTACGATAAGCCCATAACACAGAATGCAGCTCTTTAATCTAATTTCCTTTGGCATCGTCCAATTATTTTTTCATCCTATTCAACAGCGTTCTGTTTTTCACTTCAGTTTGTCCATTGCTTTGAGGATGGCCTGGTGCAGAGTGGATCTTCAATATATTGGACTGATTATAATAGGGAGCAAACTCCCCGTTGTCAAATTGTGTTCCATGGTCAGTAATGAATGCATGAGGAAGACCATATCTACAAATGATATGCTTCCAATTAAACTGATAGACTTTATCGTATGTCATATCAATGAGAGGTTCAGCTTCTACCCATTTGGTAAAGTAATCCAGCGTTGTTATTCTTTTCAAGAGCGTCCGACCTGCTACATGGGCTCCACAAGACCCTTCATGAACCTCTTCGATCAAATCTTTCACTTCATAGGGATGGACACATCTTTGTAGCCCTGCTATAACTCCTCGTCTGTACAAAATGCCATCGATCAATACATAACGAGCAGCTTTAAACTTTAGTTTCTTGGTTACAAATTTATCAGTTGGTAAAGTCCCATCTTCAATATAGGCCCTGATGGGATCCATTCAAGACAGTCCTAAGTCGAGGGCAATGAAATTCATCATTAGATATTCGTCTATGATCCGACCAACTAGGATTTCTATTGGGATGGTTCTTCGTAGCTCGGTGCGAGTGGCTGATGCCAATTGAGATAGTGCGTCTGCCCTTGCGTTCTCCAATATTGGTATCCTAATCAACTGAACTGCAGTAGGTCTTGATACAACCTCCATTGCTTTGGCATGATACTTGATCATTAATTCTCCTTTTGCTGCATACACCCCCAGAATTTGATTTACAATTAACTGAGAGTCACTGTACACAACGACTTGCTCTGCCTTCATGGTTTTGGACAAGTTTAGTCCCACGATCATTGCTTCATATTCGGCCTCATTATTAGAAGCTTTAAATTGAAATTGCAGAGCATACTCCACATCAATCTCATTCGGACTTTTCAAAACAATCCCTGCTCCACTGCCCGCAGTTCATGAAGAGCCATCCACATACAAATTCCATATGGGTAACTTATCATCGAAATTTTGAGCAGAGAGAGTTCCTCGGTGGAATATCTGGTACTTCCTTTTGTCCTCCTCCAGTACTTCTCGCTGCTCATCAGTTATCTTTTCCTTCTCGACTTGCCTCTTTTGCTGCTTGCCTACCGACGAAAGTTGGTCGGGGTTTGCATTTCATGATCCTGTAACATCCACAGGTTGATCAGTATTCAACACCTGTTCTTTGGAGGCATTTTCTTAAGTAAACTCTGCGATAAAGTCCGTTACTGCCTGCCCTTTGAGCCACGACCTAGGCTCATAAATTATATCATATTCACCGAGCTCCACCGCCCAGTACATTAATCTTCTTGATTTTTTCGGCTTATGCAGACCTTGCCTTAATGGCATGTCGGTGTACACCACTATAGTATGGGCTTGGAAGTATGGCCTCATTCTTCTTCTTGCTTCAATTAGTGCTAGTGCCAATTTCTCCAGCCTTGGATATCTGATTTATTCTCCTCAGAAAGCTTTGCTGGTGTAATAGATTAGTTTTTATACTCCATCTTCCACTTTTATCAACGCCGAGCTCACTACGTTTTCTGAAACTGCCAGATATAAGTATAGTCTTTCTCCCATCACTGGCCTGGACAACAATGGAGGTGTCCCTAGATATTTTTTCAACTCTTGAAAAGCTTCCTCGCATTCCTCGTTCCACTCAAAAGTTTTTCGGAGTGTTTTGAAGAATGGGAGGCATCTATCAATTGCTCGTGACACAAATCTATTAAGTGCTGCTACTCGCCCTGTGAGGATTTGTACTTCCTTCTTCGTGGATGGAGATCGTAGCTCTAGTAGAGCCTTGATCTTTTCAGGGTTCATCTCAATCCCTCATTGATTAACAATGTATCCGAGAAACATACCTTCTCGTACTCTCAATATGCATTTGGTGGGGTTCAGCTTCATTTTGTATTTCTCTAGTTGATCAAAGGTCAGACCTAGATCAACTAGATGATCAACAGATTTCTTTCTCTTCGTCAGCATATCATCAACCTAAACCTTTATATTATGACTGATTTTTTCTGCAAACACCTTATTCATCAGCCGCTAATATGTTGTACCTGCATTTTTCAATCCAAAAGGCATAACATTATAACAATAAGTTCCCCTTAGGGTAATAAAATAGGTACTCTCCCTATCCTCAGGCTTCATTTTAATCTGGTTGTACCCAGAATAAGCATCCATGAAACTCAACAATTCATGTCCCGAGGTAGAATGCACCAGCTGATCGATTCGGGGCAAAGGAAAATGATCCTTTGGTCAGGCATTATTAAGATCAGTGAAGTCTACACACATCCTCCACTTGTTGTTTTTCTTCTTCACCATTACCACATTTGCTAGCCAATCAGGATATTTGACATCCTCAATAAAAGAGGATTTTTGCAATTTCTCTACTTCTTCCTGCATGTCTTGGTTCTTCTCGGGATTGAATACCTTTTGTCATTGCTTTACTGGCTTGATTTCCTTGTTCACATTGAGCTCGTGGCACAGGAAATTCAGGTCTATCCCTGGCATATCTTCATGACTCCATGCAAAAGTCTGCTTTCTGCGCATTAAAAATTCTATCAATTCCTATTTTATTGATACATCCAGTGATGCACCAATTTGAGTTGTTCATTCTAGATACTTGTCGTCCAGAATGATGTTTTCGGTAGCCTCCATGACTTGTCCCTTCACTAGTTGAGACTCGTCTCTTGGGTCTAAAGTTTCAATCTCAACATCTTCTATTTCATCTACCTGATAAGTAGTAGTCTTCTTCTTGGATTCTTCACGCTCCTCCTGCTCGATAGATGAATAGTAGCATTCCTGAGATACTTTTTGGTCGCCTTTCACAATTCCCACTCCAAAATTGGATGGGAATTTTAAACATTGATGTACAGTAGATGGTACTGCTTTGAACTTCTTCAGGCCTACTCTTCCCATGATGATATTGTAAGCTGATTGGACGTTTTTATCCATTATAAAAATGCGTACTCTTTCTTTTCGACAAGCAGGCCATGTACCGATAAGCATATCCAACTTGATCGTCCCAAGTGGAAAAACCTTCTCGCTAGTAAAACCAAGGATAAGTCTATGATAGGGCTCCAATTGGGCTAATTTCAGGTTCAAACTATCAAAACATGGGTAGAACATGATATCTGCCGAGCTACCATTATCCACTAATACTCGTGAAATCACTACTTCTTTCATTTTCATTTTGACCACCAATGGGTCATCATGAGGATATAGCACACCTGCTAGGTCATTCTTAGAGAAACCAATGACCAACTTGTCTTTATTCACCTTCCTCGAGCGATCATCTTCAGCTAGATTTATTCGTTGAATGTACGATCAAGCTTGAGCTTCATTGAGGTAAGCTTTCCTCTCCGCAGTAAGGTCTCCACCTCCTACATCTCCACCTGTAATACCATTACAATCAAATGATCCAAAACGAATTGAAAATACCTCACGTTCTAGTTGTCTTGGTCTTTTGGGGAGATCAGGATCATCTTCTGGATCTTCTTCATGACTTTTTTTCTTGTCTTCTTTTGATTGACGAGGAGATTTAGATCTTCTCCTTCCTTGGTCGTTGGTCTTTCCACCATTTTGGCGATCAACATACTTAGCCAATTTTCCTCGTCTAATGAGTGTTTTAATTTAATTTTGAAGAGCTATGCACTGTTTGGTCGTATGACCATGGTCTTTATGGAATTCGCAATATTTGGACTTATCTCTTCTGTTCGGATATACCTTCATTTTCGCTGGCCAGGCTAGCTCCTCGCTATTTTTTATTTCCTCCAGAATATGATTTATATCTACCTTTAAAGGAGTGTAATTTTCAAATTTCTTCATCTGTTCCAATGTTTGCTTTGCTTTCAATTGCTTATTTCCACCATTGTTCTTCTGATCCTTCCTTTCGGTTTTACCATCTTCCACCTTGGTCTCCTTAGTGTCTGCGTTCTTCTTCGCAGCCATGGTTCCCTCGGCATTCATGATTTTGGCTGCATTTGCCATCAGTTCTTCCATGGTCTTTGGCGGATCTTTGGCTAAAGTGTAGTACAATTTATTGGGCAACAGTCCACTCATCAAAGAAGTAATTTCTGTTTTCTCCTCCTAATCAATTACCTCCAATTTTTCGTTATTGAAACGAGTAATATAGTCCCTGGTGCTTTCACTTGTCTTTTGTCCAACACTCAGCAAGTGTGCTACTCGTTTGACTGGCTTTGCTCCAAAACAAAAATTCCCAATAAAGAGTTCTGCTAGTTGAAAGAAAGTCGCAATTTTCCCCCGAGGAAGGTTATTGTACCACATTTGAGCAGATCCGGTAAGAGTTCCTGAAAATGCCCTGCATCTCATCTCATCTGGAACTGCATAGATATCAGCATCAGCTTGGTATTATTCTATATGAAGGACAGGGTCAGTTTTTCCATCATATTTAGGTGTCACCATAGGAGCTTTGAATTTTGATGGTGTGGGGAAATCCACAATTGCCTGTACAAATGGTGTTCCTTGGGCAAAATTTCTTTGTAGAGGATTCTTGGCCTTAGCCATTTCCCCTAATATGTATTCCAACCTCTGAATAGAGACCTTCAATGCATCATTTCCCTCCTCGGGCCTATTGGTTCGAGCCACTTATCACGTTGAATTTACCTCTTGGGACCTTTCATGACGAGCAGTTGGTCATGATTGGGCAGAGCCTTCCCTTAAATCAGATGGTCTTTGAGAGTTCCTCGACACAATCCTAGGGGGACTTCTATTCCTCCTAGGCCCCAAACGATCAAAAGGAGAGATTCTACTCAATCTTTCAAGGGCACTTGTCCTCTTTGGAGATAGAGTGACGTTTTATTGAGTGTCTGTAGCTCGTACTGAGGAAGTCCGTCCAGGATGATAAGAAGGATCATTCGATCTCTCAGTACGATAGGAATCGATGTGTCTGGATCGAGATTCTTTTAGAAATAATGTTCGCCTAGTTCGCGAAGAGGGTAAACGGGTATTTCTCTGAACACTTCGTTGTCCTGATTGGGATGGCACTCCGCCTTAAACAGTTTGTATGAGTTTACGCATGGTTTCTTGCATGACTGTTTTACCTTGGGCTAAATTAACCATTATGACAGCCAGATCTTGAACATTTGGGGGAAGTGGAGGATTTAGAGGGTTTCCAGCGTTTCGATTACTGGATTCCGGATTATCAGCCAATGATGGTGAGTTATTTTGGTGAAAAATGCTAATTACAGTCGTTTCCCACAGACGACGCCAATCTGTTGATGTAAAAAACTAGATTTTATCTAATTATTTTAATCACAGATAAAAATGAATAAAGAAATACTAGATAATAGATTTTTAAAGTGGTTCAGCCTTATGAGAATGACCTACGTCCACTGTTTTTGTATTGCTGACTGTTTGCTTGGAATTCTCGATAAGTGGTTTTCTGAAGAAATTCCGGGTCCCATCTAATGAGGAGGTTACAATGTATTTATAGCCTTGAGGCTGCACAAATGAAAGGACAATGCGTTGTTATCTAGTAGACATGTACATCTGTACGATAATAATGAGCGTTTAATGCGCAGTCGTCTCTTTGATTTCCTTGTTCTGCACGCTAAGTTGCTCGGGCCGCCTGAGTTGCTCGGACTGCTCGGTTGCTCGGTACGCGGAAGTTCCTCGGGGAACATGGGTTGCTCGGGATGCCTAAGTTGGTCGGGGAGCTTAAGTTGGTCGGGGAGTGAGACACCCCGCCCAATTAAATATAGGGTGATCAGTCCTCTACCAATTTAAAAACAGGATATTCAGTTGGATCATTCTCAGCATCATTGTCGAAAAACTTTTTAACATATTAATCACCTAATATAAAATTAAGCTAGGTGTCAAAACATTTCCAATTTAGTAAAACCAAGTAAATTCATTTCTATTAAATTTAAAAATATAAACCATTCACCACACATCGGAATGTAAATAAATACTGAACATGAATCAAGTACTGCAATAAATAAGACTGAGTAAAACTCTCAGTTCAAATCTCCAAATCATACAATAAACTGAATACAATATCTCTGATGGAAGAACTAGAAGTGGGCGACATATGCCCTAAACAAGAATTCTAGGTGAGACTGAATAGAAAGGATAGATGCGTCTACTGCAAGGACCTACAGCTTCCACAATAGCTGCAGCACATCAAGCAATCCAAATCTCTAAATCTGATACTCCCGTGGCTGAGCACCTGATATAATACATATATATAGCAAAGGTGAGAAGAGATACAAGAAACGGGTCAGAGCCCGATGTGTAAAAATATTTTAGCAAGTATTTAAAACTGGTTCTTAAAACAAGTCTTATACATGTTAGATATCGAACTCTCACATGAGATTCTCACCTCTTGTCTATTGTACACGCCTAACGTACATCTAATCTCCCCCTAGTTATACCTCCTAGTCTAACTAGTCAGAAACCATACTAATACTAACTATGCTCACTAGTAGTATTCCCGTATCGCCCATACAATATGCTAATCAGATAGTTTATCTCACATGAATTTCATTATTCACCAGTTAAATGGTTGATCTTTTATTCACTAAGATTATTTTACTTCTCATTTTCATTTTTATCTACTAGTCTCATAAAGTAGAAATTTACCCAAGTACACTCATACATATACATAGTCTCATCATCCCTATATATATACACTAATCCTGCACTCTTAGGTTAAGACCTCTTGGTGCAATGTAATAATTATTATTATTACCAAATCTACTAATTTCAGACAGTAGCAATATTCACAAGTCCATATATATATATATATATATATATATATATATATAGTCACATCATCCCTATACATATATATATACTAATCCTGCACCCCCGGCTAAGACCCATTAGTGCACATATTCTGGAAATCATGCATCCTCGGGTTAGCACCCATTAATGCGCCTATCAATAATAATTCAGCATTCTCGGGTTATCACCCATTAGTGCGCCTAACAATAGAATATTCCATCCCCGGGTTAGCACCCATTAATGCACCTATCAATATTAATCCAGTACCCCCGGGTTATCACCCATTAGTGTGCCAAACAATAATCATCTTAGTACCCCCGGGTTATCACCCATTAGTACACTTAATAATAATATCATATAATAGGCATACACACATCCTATTATAATTTATAGGTATTTTTCCAACCTACATATATACTCCCCATACGTATTTTATCCTCATTACTACGTATAGTATAAATAATTAGATTACTGTCTCTCTTGTAATCTCCAAGGTACATTCTCTCTATACCAAAATAATTAAAGTATTCATTCTCACATACTTTTCCCAAAATTCCTTTTTATTTTAATTTATTATTTGGTAGTTTCTCTCACCCCAATAAACCGACAAACTCAAAACTAAACTTTGAGAAAATTCCCAAAAATTCCCTCTGTCGCTCGAACCAGAAGGGTTGTCGTTTGAACGACTTCCACGTGTCGCTAAGGCGACTTCACGCGAGATGCCATCTCGCTCTGACTACTTCGCGCGATATCTCTATCTCATTTGAACCACTTCACGCGAGATCCCCATCTCGTTTGAATCACTTTGCGCGAGATCGCGTGAGATTGCATTGTTCGTCTTCTTCACCAAACTTCAACGTTTTTCACCATTTTTGAACCTAAAAACCTCTAATATTCCATTCCCAACAACTCATCATCAATACCGATCAACACCAAATAGGTTATAGATCATTTCTATCATCCTAGGATCCTTAATTCGTCATTAATCATCATAATTTCATAAAACCCCCAAATTGATTCACATGAACCCTAAATTCCAAAATTCCAATTAAAGAACCTAATCAACCTAGATTTGTTCATCAATATATAATCAAATTTCATGATTAATCCTCTACATACATGAAGGAAATTCAGCCACTAATTAAACCAATCCTTAATTATAATTTAATTCTCCAATTTTCACCCAATTAACATATAAATCATGATTAATTTCACCTAGACTAACATGAGCATGATTATTGCTAAAATAATGCAAGTAATAAACACTTGCCTCGAATATGACGGTCTGATCCGTTGGTGATGTTGGTATGTGCGCGTTCCTCTCTTCTCGATCTACACGTTGGTGGTCACGGTTGTGCAAGGTGACGCCAAACGAGCCTTCTCTCTTGGAATTTGGCTCTCCCTCACACCCTCCATGGCCGTTCTTTATTTGTGTAACCTGTTAACCCTAATGAACTTTCCTTAGCTGATATAATCAATTCCAATTTTCGTCCATAAGTTTAGCCCAAAAATCCAAATTACAAAACTACCCCTACAGAGTGCCAGTTAGGCCTAAAATCGCCCCGGGACCCAAACTAAACACCCGGGTATACTATACTGACTATCTCGACCCTCCCGGGCTCAACGGCGCACTCAAAATGACCATACGAGTTACTAAAAAAAATTCTCTTTTTATTCCATTCAATTAGTCCCGACACGACTCACACGCGTGACAGAATTAAATTACCAAATTGCCGTATTTCTCACTTTCGACAATTTATCAAATATCATAATTCCATATTACATGTCACACAGTAATATTCAATAGTTCTTAACAATAAGTATTGACCCTTGGCACGCTAGTTAATAATAATTTAAATCCGAATTAATAACAAATTAATTTCTCACATTTTAATTTAATTAATCCAACAACAATAATTAATTGCATATTTATTCCCATAATAATAATTAATCACATAATTATTTAAATCGTCAAAAATACGGGGTATTACATACTTCCCCCCTTACATTGGAATTTCTTCCCTAAATTCGGAAAAAGTATGCCAAGTACAGACAACGCTGTAAAAATATTACGCATCGCATCCCGGCGCTCACAAATAAGCTACTCCGTACAACCCATATTGTACGCTATCGAATACTCTTAATATTGAACACTTTACATGTGTTTGCTTTAAACTCTAGGTTACCCTGTCATATAGGCTCTTGCCCAAGCCTCTCTGCTTAAGTTTCACTACTTCAATATTATTTTAGATATTTACTATCTAGCCTTTTACTATTTTCACCTTAGTAGATCTATCCTCTTTTCATAAACATACGACTTCGTCTCGTGTCGTTCATACAAGTAAATTCGTTGTGAAATATATATTTCACACACAATATATAGGATAATATCGATCCTCCTCCGACATTTGTAATCATAACTGGTCTCCCACCTTTAACTATCAAGTAAGGCAACAACAAACTTTACCATGCCATACTTCTACTAGCACTCTTCCCGAACATGAACTTATAGGAATTATTTGGACACAAACTCCACTAGTGTAAGGTACTACTCTCGTCCTCCCCTAAGATCTCAGGGTTCACATAAAATTTTCTCTCTCGCATTCGGTTAGACCGCTTATCCTTACCCATCCCTCTATGGGTATTAGGTCGTACTCAATCGCATCTTAGCACCTATAATCTCACCATCTCAACTATATGAGAAGATCCTTGGGGATACTCTTCCATTCTCGAGTGGACGAAGCCCCTACCGATTTTGAATTTTCTGCCCTTTTCTAACAGTTAGCTGACCCACTGCAATTTAACTTTGAAGGTTACTATATATAAAACCCATCACCACTGTTGTTTGTATTCTGATACATCTTATCTTTCTTGAATAAATTTTAATTTATCTTGAAACGTAAGTCTCTGACAAAACTTCGTTAATAAGCTTCGGCTTACCCGACTACATGTTATCGAATTTACATGCTAATCATAATCCACTACCTGATTCAATCACCCAGGGCGCCCATACACCCTATGCCTTGCGCATCTTTATACAAAATACATAAAATTTTCTTACCTCAATTCTTGCACACTTGGTATGCTGATGTGGTAGGGGTGCATTCAACCTCCCCACTAGTCAAAACTTAATCAATCCTTCAATGGCATCATTCATCTATTCCGAAAAATGCTAAGGTCAAGCTACTCTATTGGCCTTAAGTCATAAACAATTATCAACTCTCAAATATATTCTCCTATAGGTACAATAATTCCTCATACAAAACTTATGTACTATCAACCAAACTTCCCTCCAACTCCCGACGTTTTCTAGTTTCATGCGTGGGATGTCTCGCAAAGCGAAATCCAAATAAGGAACCCCCCCGATACACTACTTTCTAACCTAGTCGATTGTTGAGGTCCGTAAGGCCTTCAGTACCCACTATGTACTTTCCCACAATCTACGTATTGTGACACAAAAGTTTACTTGTCCACTCGCATGTCCTTAAAAGGTAACATGAAACATAGCGCCCTCACTATCCCAAGTACTTGGCACTATAGATATATAACAAGCTATATTTCACCACTAGATAAGAATACAATGTATTCTAAGTCTTAACAAACAAATAAATTCCTATGCTCGGGAATCACATATAATTAGACATTATACTCGCTGAGGTCTATAATGCCATAAAAGTTTCATATATATATACTCATATTTGGGCCCAACCCTATTTCATGTGGCGCCGCACAAAGCTAAGATCACTCCTCCTAGAGTATCCGGCACGACTGTCATAACACTATATATTTACTATCGTTTAACCATACGATAATTAATCACTACACATTACCATAATAAACTCTACTAAAGCAAACTCACTGCTATAGTAAATTATAATAACAAAACACATTCTTAGGGCCCGCCCGGTTCACTCACGAGCAATCATCAAAATGCCCTACTAATAACGAGAAGTACGTTTGTAACAAGACTGTTAAAACTAATGTTCCCACTAAACTCGACCCGCACGCGAAGTTTAGGGTTTCCAATTTACATAAAAGTTGTGGCACACCCATGTCTCTAGAATCTATCCTTTACTCACAAGGAAGAAGAAAAACCTCACTAGTCTCGCCAAATCACAGGGTCTCAGCACGTGGCTGCCATCACGACCCATGAACATCTGCAATCGTCATACATCCTAGGATTTCATCCTATAGTTGTCCCCTCTCCCCATGGACAATTTATTCCATCTTGTGGGTTTCACACCGATTATTAAAACGTTGGCCCAAACTCTCCAGGCCTCAATTATAGCTTTATTGAACTCCCATTTACATCCCGGGCCCCGTAAACCCTGACATACTGTATGCTACTATTAACGAGGACTCTACTGGTCTAGACTGAACCCATCATTCTTGGGTTGTAAATTTCCTGGGCCTAATTCTCTTGACCCCAAATTCTTTTGCAGGAAGTCTCGCTCCTCCAGTCGTTATGCTTAACTGGCACGGTTTGCCATTTCTAAGCTCTTCGATCTCACTTCTCAATTGTGGATGCATTCAACACTTGTAGCTCTACTTCCTTCCCATAAGGAAAACTTTACGAACCATTTCCCGTCACTGGTCCCACTCACCATTTTGGGAATGTCCTTCTCTCGGACCGACAGTCCCAACTCACAATTATTCTTCCATTGTTGCCTTTAGCTACGCTAGCTATTCAGAACTATGGTTGGCCTCTATAGCCTGATTGACTCCATCATCCACTTGAAGTTAATCACTTAAAATCATCTAACCGAGTTCCCTATTGGGTATACTCCCATGTGGTGTTTCACTAACACCGTTATGTTCAGTTTCTGCTCTTCAGCAGGTTTGTTAACCCTCTTTACTCCCTTCTCTTGGAAGGACTGCAATCACTAGCAACTGTATAACTTCGATGACATCCACAATAGTCATCCTTGCTAGATTTCTCATCTATACTTGTATTCTACTCACGGGTCCCTTATCATCTATAAACCCTTTGCATAATTTATGCTCCTCTACTAGGCACGAAGTTCATCATGAAATTCAAACTTTCTCTCACGATCGTTTTATATCTTACCCATTATGCTAAACATCAAAATTTCACTCACATTTTGTTACCACACCGAATGGAAAACTTCACAGTCAAATCGTACTCAAATTTCTCTTTAAATTTCAAACACACTTATTCATATATGGTGATTGCCTCTAATCACTACACGATGCTCCTAAGAGCTATAGCTTTTAACTCCAAATTTAATTATGAGTACCGTCACGCCCCACTCAACACAATTACCTTCGAATTTTCTACCTCCGCTGGTCTGTTACACTTTCTCATTTTCTTTTCCGCATCTTCACCGATGGGTTTTCAAAGGATTCCCTCTGATTTCCCCTTTATCGACTATAATAGGTGGCCCTAAATTCACTCCATCGTTATCTATGACTGTGTCATGTGAACCCAAAGTTCTCGAGTGACAATTTTACTATCTCTTACTTAAATAATTCCCGTGGGGATTTTTGTCCCGATCACTCTTACCCGATTGCTCTATGTCTTCTGTTGAGATTCTCATCCCGCAGTTATTCTTACGGCCCTCGCTGGTCGTTCTAAAATGTTCGGTGTTCGAATCACACTGAATTTCGTATAATGAGTCACATCCAATATACTTCGTAGTAGGAGAACGTAAGTCGCATACGTAAGGGGACACAATAATCCTATCATAAGGCTCTACATCAAGAACGATATGCTGAAACGTAATAAGCCCTACAGATCCTAAGGACACTAGAACCTGATGCTCTGATACCACCTGAGAAGACACTCCCAATTAAATATAGGGTAATCAGTCCTCTACCAATTTAAAAACACGATATTCAGTCGGATCATTCTCAGCATCACTGTCGAAAAACTTTTTAACATATTAATCACCTAATATAAAATTAAGCTAGGTGTCAAACATTTCCAATTTAGTAAAACCAAGTAAATCCATTTCTATTAAATTTCAAAATATAAACCATTCACCACACATCAGAATGTAAATAAATACTGAACATGAATCCAGTACTGCAATATATAAGACGGAGTAAAACTCTCAGTTCAAAACTCCAAACCATACAATAAACTGAATACAACATCTTTGATGGAAGAACTAGAAGTGGGCGACATATGCCTTAAACAAGAAGTCTAGGTGAGACTGAATAGAAAGGATAGATGCGTCTACTGCAAGGACCTACAACTTCCACAATAGCTGTTGTGACAACCCCGACTAATGAAATATTGGGTACGTTAGGAGTGCACAAATAGTCGAGAGGTGAGTATTTCATGTGAGGGCACGTCCTAACATGTATTTTGCCTTCATTGTTTTAATGTCATTAAAAAACTTGCTATATTATAAACTGTTTTCCACAATCGGGCTCTGACCCGTTTGCTTTCAAATATATTTTCTTGTAAAAACCTTTTAGGTGCCCAGCCACAAGGACACCAAGCATAGGAGTTCCATTCAAGTGACGTACTGTAGCTGCTGCGGAAGTTACAGGATCTTGTCAGTAGACGCCTCCACTTTTGATCTTGATTCTATTAGTAGAATTCCTCATCAGTTTGGGCATGTCGCCCCATTTCTTTTAGAAACATTTCATCTATTCAGTTTATTTCAGATTTCGGGTTGTAATAAATTATGATTCAAACTTAGTATTTGTTATTCCTGTATTCGGATTTGTCGTGAGGAGTATTCCTCCAGTTTCATTATTATGGTATAGTTATACTTGTCATTTCATTGTGCTGGTTATGTTAGCATTTCTTATCTTCTTGCATGTTAATTTGATTTAATTAAAATTGACAACTCACTTTTTAAATATTAGGTGGCCAGTAATTGTTAAAACGTTTTTCGACAGTGATGCCATTAACTGAACCAACTTGGCATTTTGTATTAATTTAATAAAGGAGTATCCACCCGGTATTTAATTAGTCGGGCTATCACAGGTGGTATCAAAGCATCAGGTTCTAGTGTCCTTAGGATCTGTACGGCTTGTTATGTTTTCGCTGAGCTTTCTTTGATGTAGAGCCCTATATTTTAGGACTGTTGTATTCTTTTGTGTATGTTTCACTCCTCAGCTATATTGAGATAATAACTGCGAACTTATAGACTTTACTCTCATTTCATATGCCTCCATGACGTGCACAACGAGTTCCTAGGGATGCTCATCCCGAGCCACAGCTTGCACCAGTTCCGAGCACCATGAATGCCGCAAAGGTTACTGCCATTGTAGCCCAAGCGGTGAATTCTTCCCTTGCAGTTGTACAGTAGGCAAAACCTCAGGCTCCGGTAGTAGCGCCAGTTCAGGCTCATGCATTCCCATTTACTTGGGAATGTGTCCGTGATGCTTTTCAGAAATCACACCCTCTGAAGTTTGCAGTTAGATCCGATGTTGTGGTATCCAGTCAGTGGAGGAAGGACATTCAGAGGCACTTAAGGATGTACGAGTGCACGAATGTTCAGAAGCAGATACTGGATACTTTTAAGCTAGTAGGATCAGCATTGCAGTGGTGGGAGTCCATTACCACCGCGGAGGAGAGGGACGCTCTCACTATTCAGGAGTTTTGGGTGCGGTTCTACTGAAAATATTTTTTGTCAGCTGTTCACACGGAGATGAGGAGGAAGTTGATGAACCTCAAGAAGGAGGGAAAGACCGTAGCCGAGTATGAGGCTGAGTTAACCAATCTCTTGAACATTGTTCTGGATGAAATTCCAGCCGAGGAGAAGAAAATTCAGAAGTTCACGGATGGATTGACTTGGAGGATCTGTCAGCACTTGTTGGGGAATCTCTCATTTGCCACTTATTCTGATGTGGTTAACGCAGCACTGCTACACTGCCAGGATCACTGCTTTCACATGTCTGAGAGCAAAAGATCAGAAGAGTCCAGCCATCAGGGCAGGACCGGGGGAGATGGTGCCAGCGGGGCACAATCTGCTCAGGGTCAGCATAGGCAGGGTGATCAGGGTTCCCAACAGGGGGATTATAGAAGATTCAGATCTGGGGGTTTCCAAAGTGGGCAGGGAGGTTTTCGACATGGCCATCAGGGTTAGAACGACAATCAGGGCCAGAATGGCCAGCAACAGCAGTTTCAGCAGGGCCAGCATGGCCAGGGTAGGAAAGGTAACGGCCATCAGGGTTGTGGAAAGCAGGGAGAGTGAGGGGGAAACTTCCCGGGGAAGTGCTTTGTTTGTGGCAAGACTGGCCACAAACGACAGGATTGTCTTGATAGGGGCAGGGCCCCATAGCAGCAGTAACAGAGTGCTCGACACGAGCCACAGAGGCCTATGTTTCCCGCCGCACTCCCAGCACCACCACAGATGGCAGCATTACCACCCATTCTAGCGGTCCCAGTCCAGCAGGGACAACTTCAGTATGGGAGAGTGTACCAGCTTCATCATGCCGCAGTTCCATAGGATCCACCTACTATTGAGGGTATGTTCTCTATTCAGGGGACTTTGGGGCGTATTTTATTTGACACGGGGGCCCCACATTGTTTCATTACCATGAGATTTGTACGCACTATTAGGTTGTTAGACACTGCAGAGAGCACAGTTACCTATGTAGATTCACCGTTGAGTAGGGGTTCCGTGATTTCACTTATTTTTAGAGGTGTGGGTATAGAGATCGGGAGATTTACTTTACCGGCTGATATGTTAGTATTAGATATGACTGAGTATGATGCGATTGTTGGTATGGATTGGCTAGTTGCGTACCGAGCCATGATTGATTGTTTCAGTAGGAGTATTATCTTTTCCATTCCCGGGCAGGAGATGTTTTTTGTGGCGATGCCTCGCCCTGAGGGAGGATCGTCCACTCACTTGTACTATATAGAGGAGGAGAACTCTAAGGAAGTGGTGATGCCACTCGATTCGATTCCAGTCGTTAGAGAGTTCGCTGATGTATTTTAGGACATACCTGGATTACCTCCTAGTATAGTGATAGATTTTGTTATTGATTTGATGCCGGGCACTCGGCCTATTGCCCGCGCACCTTACCGTATGGCTCCAACAGAGATGAGAGAGCTAAGGGATCAGATAGAGCAGTTGTTGGGTCAGGGGTTTATCCAAAGGAGTACTTCGCCGTGGGGTGCCCCTGTGTTGTTCATAAAGAAGAGGGATGGATCGTTGAGATTGTGCGTAGATTATCGGGAGTTGAATAAAGTCATGATACAGAATAAGTATCTGTTGCCCAGAATTGATGACTTATTCGACCAGCTGAGAGGGACTTCCTTCTTCTCAAAGATTGATTTACGATTGGGATACCATCAGTTGCGTATCAGGGAACAGGACATCTCAAAGACTGCTTTCTTAACGAGATATGGTTCCTACGAGTTTAGGGTTAGCCTTTTGGCTTGACCAATGCTACAGCCGTGTTTATGGACTTGATGAATAGGGTGTTCAGATAGTTCCTAGACAAGTTCGTCATCGTCTTTATTGATGACATTCTGGTTTACTCCCAGACAGAAGAGGAGCACACCGAGCATTTGAGGCAGGTTTTGCAGACGCTACGTCAGAATGAGCTTTATGCAAAGTATGAGAAGTGTGAATTGTAAGGCCCTAAACACGATTAGTAAGGTTAATTATACGATTAAGTATAAGTTATGAGTAATAAGTTATAAATTGGTTATGTGGTTAAATGCATCATGAAAATATGTTTCTAAATGCATAATTATGTTTATAAAAAGTAAGCTAGAGTGTTGGTGCGAAAGTGGCGATGTTTGGTCGCCAAATGTGAAAGTTATGAAATTTTGAGTAAATAATTACTCTTCTGTTCGAGCCCAAATTAGGTGTACTAGTTTTATGATTTTGGGAAAACACAAAACATGAAAGTTGTATATGTTTAAGTTATAAACTCATAGACACAAAGTGAGAGTAAATCGGGGCCCGAAATAGTGAGTTATGGTGATTTTACGAGGCAGGACAAATCTGTCATTAACGGAATTGTCCTATTGGACCCCTTGCCCAACGAATCGCGTAATACCACCTTAAAGTGGTCACATAGCCACGTTTTTAAGCTTATAAGGTAGAACTTATCATCTTTTTCATTTCCTATTACAAGCTTGAGAAAAATATGCTTATGGAGAGAGAAAAACAATGTTAAGGAAGAATTTCTTTTAAAATTCACCATAAATCGAGAAATTCTCGTGAGGTAATTACATCTTTATTAAAGTTTTTCACATGGATGAGTTATATACTTGGCATGTTTTTATTTTTGATTTGGATATATATTTTAATGATACCCATATTGCTGAATTGTGTTGGAACAAGGATGGGTTAAGAACATAAGTTAGAACCAGAGCTAGGATCGTAAATGCATACTTTAAAGTCCTAAATTTACATCATCTTTTCGTAAAGCATTTTGATTTAGAAAATTCATGATTATGATGTATATTTCTGCTAAAACATGTTTATTATATGTTTCCATGAATTATACTCAAGGTCAAGGTTATGTATGCTTAAAAATGTTAAGTTATGCCTTAATGTTGTATTTTGACCTAGTTATGCTAAAAATGGCATAAATCATGGAATACTTATTGTAATTGAGTGATTCAAATTGGAGAGTAGAATACACTCATACATGTATAACATATCCGAAAATTGTGTAGAAATACCAAGGAATGAACCCTTGGTGATAGTTTTAAATCTTGGTTTAAAATCTTCCCTAAAGGAGCAAGAATGCATACCAAGTGTTTGACGTTTTGCTCAACATAGAAAATGAGCCCTATAAATTATGAAACATTAAATTTGTATTATTCAATGTGTTTACTGATATTGGGTGGAATATCATCAAAAGTTATGTTGTACAAAAATTATGAGAATTCCAGGAAGTTGAAGTTGTGTTGTTGTTTTTCTTGAGAAACGATTTGGAAAAGGCTGTAATAAAATGGGCATAACTTTGTCTAGCAAATTCGTAATTTAATTATGTAAATTGTGTTAGAACCCTAATTAATTGGGTGTTATATAAATGTGAAGTCTCATATGTAATTCCTCCTTAGTTATTTCTGATTGACCAAATTATGTGATGTGTTACTGGGTTTGATGTTAATCGGTGTATTCAAATACTAACGACATTGACTTGTTAGGCGGGGAAGCAACTAATACTACCATACCAAGGAAGTAGTTGGTATTAATCTTAGCACCAAATCCAAGGTGAGTGACCTTCCTTATGAAATATAAATGCTTATAATTTCATATGGAAATGTGTAGTTAAACACATGTGTGAAAATGTTTATGGGAGTGATGTTGTATTTATGAAACATATGCATATGATTAAAAATGTTAAGCGATGTTATATAATGATATGGACTAGTGAGTCCTTTATCTAATGTTAAGGACTGTGGTGGGTCCTACGGGATGTGGTGGTCCTGTTAATCCAACTTAAAGGTTTGTGTACTCGGGCCTAATAAAGGGATGTGGTGGGTTAATTGGACTGTGGCGGGTCCAGGCTTGCGAGAGTTTCACAATTCCTGTTGGGTTATAGCATTAAAACAAAATAAAAATTGTTATTCAAATTGGTTTTATGTGTGGTATGTGGTCATTCACTAAGCCTTTATAGCTTACACTCCTATAATGTTTTGTTTCAGGTATGCTTATAATTTGGAGTTCACTGCCAAGTTAGGACCTTAAAAAGGGAGAGTGACGGATATTTATTGTTGTTTGAATATCAGGATTTCTTTTGTGTAATTATTAAACTAAGGATCTTGGTTATGTAAAGTTATGTAGTACTTATTAGTTATAAGTAAAGGCAGTTATGTTTTCATCTACACATACCTTTGGAAAAAAAAAACTTATGCTATTTTCCTTAGAGATTTAAATTAAAGCATTATTTAAGCCAATTTATCTCTAATTAAAAGGATGAGTTTAACAAAAATTAAGTCGGGGCACGACAACTTGGTATCAGAGCGTGGTCATTAGGTTCTGGATAGGGTGTGGGGTCTAGATTGGCAGTGGACACTAGAAAGTGAGTTTGTTATGCACCTGGATTTTGACTAACAATGTTAATATTAAATTGCTGCTATTATATTTTGTTTAAGTGAATTATATCGCAGTGAATGATGGATCCACATGAGCCACATGATGGAGCGGAGGGTGAGGCATCTTATTTTCCTAATAGTCAGCAAGGACATAGACATATTCAAGTGGAGGAACCAGAGGTGCAACAACAACCTATTGATGATGTGGGAAGAATATTACGTGCTGTGGTACAACTTATGGAACAAGCAAGAGGTGGAGAACATGGTGGGGATAGGGACAAATTACATGAGAGGTTCATGAATTAAATCCGCCTGGATTTACTGGGACTCGGATCCGTTAATGGCATAGGGGTGGATTCGAAAAATGGAAACAATATTCAAGGTGATGGAAGTGCGAGATGAACAAAAGGTTTTGTTAGCAACCTCTAGATTGGAGAATGATGCAAAGTTATGGTGGGATTCTACAGAGAGGTTACTTACTATGATTGGGGGAGTAGTGCCAGCAAATCCTCCACCAATTACATGGGAGAGGTTTGTGAAGGTGTTCTTTGAAAAATATTTCCCAAGGCTTTATAGGAAAGAGAAAGGGGAAGAACTTATCACGTTGAAACAAGGGAACCGAACAGTGGCAGAGTATGAAGCTTTATTTATATCCTTATCAAGATTTGCACTTGACTTGGTGAGGACGGAAGAAAGTAAATGTGATCGGTTTCAAACTGGGCTGAGTGTAGAGATAAAAAGCATGGTTGCTAATATGAAGATCATAGATTATGTGGACTTGGTTGATAGGGCCATGGTGTCAGAAAAGTCAATGAAAGAAATGCAAGCTGAACACTCGAAGAAAGCTAGACATGATGTTATAAGATCATATGGATGGGAGACGGGAACCTCAACTCAGAGTGTAGCACGAGGAGTACCTAAGGGACAAGAATTTAAAAATAATAGAAGTGCACGTGGAAGATTTCAAGATCGAGGTGGAAGGACTGGGATGAATCGGTCAGAAAATGCATCTGTGTTGGTGCCGAGGGCTATATTTTGTTATAGATGTGGTGGTCAAGGGCACATGTCTCGAGAGTGTACAATAGCTGAGACAACACCTTTGTGTTTCCATTGTCATCAACCGGGGCACTTACAAAAGAATTGTCCAGCGATGGGAGCTACAACATCAGTTGGGAGTGTGGCAGTAGGAGGTAGGAGTTCTACACAGAATGTACCCAGGGGAGGTAGAGGAGGTATATCGCAAGGTCAAGGCCAAGGCAGAGTGTTTGCACTAACGCAACAAGATGCACAAGCTATGCCTAACGTAGTGACAGGTACACTTCCTATTGGCGATAAAGATGCTTATGTGTTGATAGATCCTGGTTCTACACATTCTTTTGTGTCTTTGCTTTATCTATTGCATCTTAATAAACCATTATCATCATTAGATTTTGGTTTAGCTATTGTTACTCCAGTAGGGGGGTTGGTTTTTATTGAGAGGGTATATAGGGAGTGTGTGGTGCGAGTGGGTGAAAAAGAATTACTAGTTGACTTATTACCTCTCGATATGCTCGACTTTGATGTAATACTGGGTATGGATTGGTTAGCTTCATATCATGTATGTTTGGATTGCTTTAAAAAGGAGGTAGTGTTTCAGTTACCAGGTGAACCTGAATTTAAATTTATTGGGGAACGAAATGTCACTCCAACTTGTTTGATTTCTGCTACAAAATGTTATGAACTGCTAAGGAAAGGATGTGAGGGTTATCTTACCCATGTGGTGGACATACGACAAGAGGCTGGAAAACTATCAGATATACCAATAGTTAATGAGTTTGCAGATATCTTCCCAGAAGAACTCCCAGGGTTAGCACCAGATCGTGAGGTAGAATTTTCGATTGAGTTGGTACCAGGCACCGCACCGATATCTATTGCACCATATCGCATGGCACCTGCAGAATTAAAGGAGCTAAAAATATAGTTGCAAGATTTGTTAGATCGTGGTTTTATAAGGCCTAGTGTATCAGCGTGGGGAGCCCCAGTATTGTTTGTGAAGAAGAAGGATGGAACCATGAGGCTGTGCATCGATTATCGTCAATTGAATAAGGTGACTATCCGTAATAAATACCCACTACCCCGCATTGATGACTTGTTCGATCAGTTACAAGGATCCAAAGTGTTTTCTAAGATTGATCTCAGATCCGGATATCATCAATTAAAAGTAAGAGATTGTGACATTTCTAAAACTGCTTTTCGTTCCAGGTATGGACATTATGAATTTCTTGTCATGCCATTTGGGTTAACAAATGCACCGGCCGTATTCATGGATTTGATGAACCGTATATTTCACCCGTATGTGGATTCTTTTATTATTGTCTTCATCGATGATATTTTGATATATTCTCGTAGTAGGGATGAGCATGAATGCCACCTGCGTATTATTTTACAGACCTTGCGAGAGAAGCAGTTGTATGCTAAATTTTCTAAATGTGAATTTTGGCTATACAAGGTAGTATTTTTGGGGCATGTTATTTCTGCTGATGGTATTTATGTAGATCCCAAGAAGGTTGAAGCAGTAATGAATTGGGAAGACCAACTAGTGTGACAGAGGTGCGTAGCTTTTTGGGATTGGCGGGCTATTACAAGAGGTTTATACCGGGGTTTTCTTCTATTGCATTGCCATTAACTAAGCTTAACAGAAAGGAGAACAAGTTTGTGTGGAGTGGCGATTGTGATAAAAGCTTTGAAAATTTAAAGGGTAAGTTGACATCAGCTCCAGTATTGACTATCCCAACGGGTACAGAAGGTTTAGTTATTTATAGTGATGCCTCGTATCAAGGACTCGGTTGTGTGTTAATGCAGCGTGGAAAGGTAATTTCTTTTGCTTCTCGACAGTTAAAGATACATGAACGCAACTACCCTACACACGATCTTGAGTTGGCTGCAGTAGTTTTTGCATTAAAAATCTGGAGACACTACTTATATGGTGTTAGTTGTGAAATTTTTACTGACCATCAAAGCTTAAAATACTTGTTTACACAAAAAGACTTGAACTTGAGGCAAAGAAGGTGGATGGAACTTATAAAAGATTATGATTGCACGATACATCACCATCCGGGTAAAGCTAATGTTGTTGCTGATGCTTTGAGTAAAAAATCTCTAGGCATAGTATCTTGTATTTATTGTATTCGAGTTGATCTGCTGAGAGAGTTAGCTTTAATCGGGGTGGAATTAACTTTGAATGAGTCTTATGGAATAGTGGCACATTTAAATGTTAGACCCACGTTGATAGACTGGATAAAACAAGAACAAGCAGGAGATACAGAATTGGAGAAAGTTAGAGATAATATGAAAAAGGGTAAAGCAAATGAATTTTCTATTCGGGATGATGACATTGTTATGTACGGAAACCGTTTGTGTGTACCTAATGTGCCTGATTTAAGAAGAACAATTTTAGAGGAAGCGCCCTGTTCTTTATATGCTATGCATCCAGGGAGCACGAAACTGTATAGAGATTTGAAACAATGTTATTGGTGGCCGGGAATGAAACACGACATTGCAGATTTTGTTGCTAGATGTCTAGTTTGCCAACAGGTGAAGGTGGAGCATCAGAAGCCAAGTGGTTTACTACAACCCTTACCTATTCCTGAGTGGAATTGGGAGCATGTTACTACAGATTTTGTTATAGGTTTACCAAAATCATCACGATGGTTTGATTCTATTTGGGTTGTCGTTGATAGGTTGACTAAGTCTGCACATTTTCTTCCTGTTAAAACTACTTACTCCATGGATAGATATTCCAAATTATATGTAGATGAGATTATCAGATTGCATGGTGCACCTGTTTCTATTATTTCTGATCGAGATCCTAAGTTTACTTCTCACTTTTGGCCTAGTTTACAAGAAGCTTTGGGGACTAAATTGAAATTTAGTACAGCTTTTCATCCTCAAACTGATGGGCAATCAGAAAGAACGATCCAAACACTTGAAGACATGTTACGAATCTGTGTGTTGGAGTTCAAGGGGAGTTGGGATGAACACTTGCCACTAATAGAGTTTGCTTATAATAATAGCTATCATTCGAGTATTGAGATGGCTCCTTATGAAGCTTTGTATGGGAGAAAATGCAGAACTCCAGTGTGTTGGACTAAAGTAGGAGAACGAAAACTACTTGGGCCAGAAATCGTACAGCAGACTACTGAAAAGATAAATCTTATCCATAATCACTTGAAGGTGGCGCAAAGCAGACAGAAAATTTATGCAGACAACCGAAGGAAAGAATTGAAATTTGAGGAAGGTGATCGAGTATTCTTACGTGTTTCTCCTTGGAGAGGGGTTATGAGATTCGGGAAGAAGGGAAAGTTAAGTCCCAGGTACATTGGCCCTTATGAGATAATGAAATGGGTTGGAGCTGTAGCTTATAAATTGGCGTTACCACCAGAATTTTCCCGGATACACGATGTTTTTCATATATCCATGTTACGTAAGTATGTGTCTGATCCGTCACATGTGTTTACTTCACAACCGATAGAGCTTCAAGATGACCTAACCTACGTGGAGGAACCAATTGCTATTGTAGATCGAAAGGAGCAAGTGTTACGTCGTAAAACCATTTCACTAGTTAAGGTGATGTGGAGAAGTCAGAATGTGGAGTATGCCACCTGGGAAGGGGAGGATAACATGAATAAGCAATATCCTCATTTGTTTGGTAAGTTTCTTATGCGTTAAATTTCGAGGATGAAATTTTTATAAGAGGGGTAGAATTGTAAGGCCCTAAAACACGATTAGTAATGTTAATTATACGATTAAGTATAAGTTATGAGTTATAAGTTATAAATTGGTTATGTGGTTAAATGCATCATGAAAATATGTTTCTAAATGCATAATTATGTTTATAAAAAGTAAGCTAGAGTGTTGATGCGAAAGTGGTGATGTTTGGTCGCCAAATGTGAAAGTTATGAAATTTTGAGTAAATAATTACTCTTCTGTTCGAGCCCAAATTAGGTGTACTAGTTTTATGATTTTGGGAAAACACAAAACATGAAAGTTGTATATGTTTAAGTTATATACTCATAGACACAAAGTGAGAGTAAATCGGGGCCCGAAATAGTGAGTTATGGTGATTTTACGAGGCAGGACAAATCTGTCATTAACGGAATTGTCCTATTGGACCCCTTGCTCAACGAATCGCGTAATACCACCTTAAAGTGATCACATAGCCACATTTTTAAGCTTATAAGGCATAACTTATCATCTTTTTCATTTCCTATTACAAGCTTGAGAAAAATATGCTTATGGAGAGAGAAAAACAAAGTTAAGGAAGAATTTCTTTGAAAATTCACGATAAATCGAGGAATTCTCGTGAGGTAATTACATCTTTATTAAAGTTTTTCACATGGATGAGTTATATACTTGGCATGTTTTTATTTTTGATTTGGATATATATTTTAATGATACCCATATTGCTGAATTGTGTTGGAACAAGGATGGGTTAAGAACATAAGTTAGAACCAGAGCTAGGATCGTAAATGCATACTTTAAAGTCCTAAATTTACATCATCTTTTCGTAAAGCATTTTGATTTAGAAAATTCATGATTATGATGTATATTTCTGCTAAAACATGTTTATTATATGTTTCCATGAATTATACTCAAGGTCAAGGTTATGTATGCTTAAAAATGTTAAGTTATGCCTTAATGTTGTATTTTGACCTAGTTATGTTAAAATGGCATAAATCATGGAATACTTATTGTAATTGAGTGATTCAAATTGGAGAGTAGAATACACTCATACATGTATAACATATCCGAAAATTGTGTAAAAATTCCAAGGAATGAACCCTTGGTGATGGTTGTAAGTCTTGGTTTAAAATCTGCCTTAAAGGAGCAAGAATGCATACCAAGTGTTTGACGTTTTGCTCGACATAGAAAATGAGCCCTATAAATTATGAAACATTAAATTTTTATTATTAAATGTGTTTACTGATATTGGGTGGAATATCATCAAAAGTTATGTTGTACAAAAATTATGAGAATTCCAGGAAGTTGAAGTTGTGTTGTTGTTTTTCTTGAGAAACGATTTGGAAAAGGCTGTAATAAAATGGGCATAACTTTGTCTAGCAAATTCGTAATTTAATTCTGTAAATTGTGTTAGAACCCTAATTAATTGGGTGTTATATAAATGTGAAGTGTCATATGTAATTCCTCCTTAGTTATTTCTGATTGACCAAATTATGTGATGTGTTACTGGGTTTGATGTTAATCGGTGTATTCAAATACTAACGACATTGACTTGTTAGGCGGGGAAGCAACTAATACTACCATACCAAGGAAGTAGTTGGTATTAATCTTAGCACCAAATCCAAGGTGAGTGACCTTCCTTATGAAATATAAATGCTTATAATTTCATATGGAAATGTGTAGTTAAACACATGTGTGAAAATGTTTATGGGAGTGATGTTGTATTTATGAAACATATGCATATGATTAAAAATGTTAAGCGATGTTATATAATGATATGGACTAGTGAGTCCTTTATCTAATGTTAAGGACTGTGGTGGGTCCTACGGGATGTGGTGGTCCTGTTAATCCAACTTAAAGGTTTGTGTACTCGGGCCTAATAAAGGGATGTGGTGGGTTAATTGGACTGTGGCGGGTCCAGGCTTGCGAGAGTTTCACAATTCCTGTTGGGTTATAGCATTAAAACAAATAAAAATGGTTATTCAAATTGGTTTTATGTGTGGTATGTGGTCATTCACTAAGCCTTTATAGCTTACACTCCTATAATGTTTTGTTTCAGGTATGCTTATAATTTGGAGTTCACTGCCAAGTTAGGACCTTAAAACGGGAGAGTGACGGATATTTATTGTTGTTTGAATATCAGGATTTCTTTTGTGTAATTATTAAACTAAGGATTTTGGTTATGTAAAGTTATGTAGTACTTATTAGTTATAAGTAAAGGCAGTTATGTTTTCATCTACACATACCTTTGGAAAAAAAAAACTTATGCTATTTTCCTTAGAGATTTAAATTAAAGCATTGTTTAAGCCAATTTATCTCTAATTAAAAGGATGAGTTTAACAAAAATTAAGTCGGGGCGCGACAGTTTTGGCTGAAGGAGGTCCAGTTTTTGGGGCATATCATTTCAGACCGGGGGATATCTGTTGATCCGGGGAAGGTATCCGCGGTGAGGGAGTGGGGACAGCCCACGACACCAACTGAGATCTGTCATTTCTTAGGCCTAGCAGGATACTACAGGAGGTTTATTCGGGGTTTCTCAAAGATAGCGGGTCCTTTGACACATCTGACTCGTAAGGGTGTGCCATTTATCTGGAACGATGCCTGTCAGTTGGCATTCGATGAGTTGAAGGACAAGTTGACCTCAGCACCTGTGTTAGCACTGCCCAAACCGAGAGTTGAGTATTTAGTTTACAACGATGCGTCCTTACAAGGTCTCGAAGGTGTGCTGCAGCAGGAGAGTCAGGCCATAGCTTATGCTTCCCGTAAGCTTAAGCCTCACGAGAGGAATTACCCCACCCACGACTTGGAGTTGGCGGCAGTCGTATTCGCTCTTCGAATTTGGAGACACTATCTCCTGGGGGAGAAATTTCGGTTGTTCACAGATCACAAATCCCTACAGTACCTCTTCATGCAGAAGGAACTGAACATGCGTCAACGACGGTGGCTTGAGTTTATGATGGATTATCAGTTTGATATCCAATATCACCCAGGGAAGGCTAACGTAGTAGCAGACGCGTTGAGCCGTAGGCCAGTAGATGAGGTGTCCGGGGTGTGGAAATCCAAGTGGAAGGAGTTGGGACACCAGAATGCAGTGGCCCGATTGTTCATGTCCGTGATGACTGTTACACCGCAGATTGTTACGAGAGTGATAAAGGCCCAGGAAAATGACTCGTTGTGTCAGGAGCAGATAGTTCGATTACTAGCAGAGGGAGCTGAGTCCTATACCGTTAGTTCATACGGGGGATTACACATCAATGGGAGACTAGTTGTTCCAGAAGGGGAAGACTTACGACACGAAGTAATGACAGAGTCGCACGACTCACGGTTCGCGGTACACCTTGGTGGGGATAAGATGTACCAAGACATGAGACGCCAGTATTGGTGGAGAAGGATGAAGAGAGATATCGCCGTGTTTATTTCTAAATGCGCCACTTGTCAGCTAGTAAAGGTGGATCATCAGAAACCGTCAGGACTTCTATAGCCATTAGAGGTTCCGATGTGGATATGGGAGAGCATATCCATGGACTTTATCACGGGATTACCTACGTCACAGAGGGGTCATGACTCCATATGGGTAATTGTGGATAGGTTGACCAAGGTTGATCATTTTCTACCCGTAAGGATAGATTACACTACGGGACAATATGCCCAGATTTTCATTACGGAAATAGTGAGACTTCACGGTGTGCCTCTAAATATCGTGTCTGACCGAGACAAGATATTTGTTTCACGATTTTGGGAGAGTTTCCAGGAGGCCATGGGTACGGAGTTGCGGTTGAGTACGGCTTATCGCCCGCAGACTGATGGATAAACCGAGCGGACAAATCAGATGTTGGAGGACATGTTGCGTATGTGCATCCTAGACTTTGGAGGTGGATGGGAACAGTACCTTCCACTGATCGAGTTTGCTTATAATAACTCCTACCAGTTCACCATTGGCATGGCTCCATTTGAGGCGTTGTACGGTAGACCTTGTCATTCCCCAACATGTTGGTTAGAGGTGGGGGGATAACAAACTCCTTGGGCCGGAAGTGATTTAGGACACTTTAGCAAGGATAGAGATGATATGGAGCTGCATTCGGGTAGCTCAGGAATGGCAGAAGAGCTATACTGATGCCAAGAGGTTCTTTAAAGAATTCAAAGTGGGGGACCAGGTGTTACTCAGAGTATCTCCTATGAAGGGGATTATGCATTTTGGGAAGAAGGGGAAACTGGCACCAAGATATGAGGGGCCATTTCCTATCATCGAGCGGATTGGGCCAGTTGCGTATAGACTTGGGTTACCGGAGCACTTGCATAGGATTCATGATGTGTTCCATATTTCCTCGCTAAGGAAATACCTTAGGGATGATTTGGCCCATACTCACATTGCTTTGGAGGACATCGATCTCCAACCCGATAGTTCCTACGAGGAGGGGCCGATTGTTATTTTGGACCAAAGCGAGTGAAACTGAGGTCAAAGATAGTACCATTAGTACGTGTTCAGTGACAGCATCATAATGCCGAAGAGTCCACATGGGAGCGCGAGGATGAGATGTGCGAACGCTATCCATAGCTATTTTTACCAGGTACTTTTTAGTTCCAAATTTCGGGACGAAATTCTGTTATTAGGGGGGGAGTATGTAATACCCCGTAATTTTATCGATATTTATTTAAGGGATTAATTGAATTAAATGGGAATTAATCCAGATATAAATACTAACGAGATGTGAGTTGGTATTTGATTATGATGTTAAAATTTATTATTTCCGAGTATGTATGGTAATACATGAGTATTGATGATATTTAAATTTATTTGGGAAATTTAGTTGGGACGCGCGTGTCAGTCACTTCAAGAACGTAATTAATTGAATTAAAAGGTGAATTTTATTTTTATCAACCAAATGGTCATTTTGAGTGCGCCAACGTGTCCGGAAGGGTCGAAATAGTCAGAAAACACTAGCCGGGGGTTTTGTTTGGGTTCCAAGGCATTTTTAGACCATACCGGCAACCCAAAAGGGTAGTTCGGTAATTTTAAAAATAGGGGAATTAAAACCCACGAATTTTAGAGGTTATTTTTATATTAGAAAAGAACCCACTAAGCCATTATCAACATTTGGTAAGTTAGAGGGAAATTCTTAAGAAGTTCCAAAAGGAAAACCTCCAACCACCATCACCATCTTGGAGAAAAATCTGTAAAGAGGAAGAGGAGAATCAACTTTCAATCTTTCAACATCGAGTCAGAACATAAGGCAAGTGGTTTAATTACGTTAATTTCAAGCGAATGTTTCTTCCATGCTTAGAATTAAATAATTGTCTTATATTGGATGTTTGATGAAAACCCATGAAATTGGAGGTAGAATTCATAATATGATATAGGGATTGCATGTAGAATGTTATTGGATGAATGTCATATACAAACTACAACTTTTGACGATGTAAAAATGGATTTATAAGGAGAAATTGTAGACATTAAATTATAGGTTCATATTCAGAGGGTTTGGGGTAAAATTTGTGGATTTATGATAATTATATGTTTTTTAGGAAGATTTGACCCCAAAAATATGTTAAGAAACGACCTAAGAGGGTGTAGTGAAGTTTCAGAACATTAAATTACTATTAGAATGATCTTAGGATGAGTTTAGAGAAGAGAAATTGAGAAAAACGAAGTAGAGAATTTCTAGGCTCGAACTGCCATCTTGTTAGAAGACCTACCCAGGTCGTTCGAACGAGCTTCTAACGAGACGACTGTATCCCTTCTAACGAGTTGGTAGTTCGTTCAAAGCCTTTAGTTCAAACGAACTCATTCGAATGGCCTCGTTCGAACGAGACTTCTAACGAGTTGACAGAATGGCCTTTTTAGCCTGATTTCATTTCAAACGTTCTGTAGACTTATTTAATTGGAGTATTAACCTTTCCTTATTGATTAGTGGGTATAATTGTGAGAATTGGGGTACGTTGAGGAGTATAACTTAGAACCTTATAATAAAATCGAATGTCAATTGAGGAGTAGGAAATGAATACCTAATTATGACGTGAGAAGGGTTAATAAGGTTAATCTACAAATCGGGGGCTCGTAATCGTATAACATTAAATGACGGTATAAGAACGAGATGTATACCTATATTAATAATACGAGATATCTAAGATGTGCGAATGCTTAGTATATGTGGTTTTATGTGTATAACATACCTACCATACTTTCTACATGGGAGGTTTGCGTTCGATTAGGGCCATCTAATCTTTGTGTGCCTACGGGGGGATTTAGATTGATACCTTGAGGGCATAGGTCAAAGAAGGACTTATTGAGAAGTTAATAAGTCTGATGATCATGGGAGCGTAGGTGTGTTCGTGACCCATGTGATGTGAACTATGTTCGCCTCCATTTTGTGTGATTGTTGTTATCTGAAAACGAGTACTGAGAGATTCGAAATGCGTGGTCCTTATGTACGTGATGTACCGGGATTGGATAGCAGAGTGTGTGCACCGCAACTTAGTCTAGAGGTGCTAGTAATGTATATTTATGATGAGAATAATATACTATTAATTGAAATGAACTGTCATGTTTAATTGTGAGTATAATTATAGCAACATTCTGTAAAGATAAATTGGATGATCTCTAGTAAATTATTATTGCTAATAACGGGAAACCGAGAATAAAAGTACAGCTCTCTAGTTAAGTGATGATGTTGGAATTAAAGTGTGAATCGTATAGAAATGTTAGAATTTATTTTGGACTAGTTAGATATGGGAATTACTAGAATGGATACGGGTACGTTAGGACTGCACAAATAGTCGAGAGGTGAGTATTTCATGTGAGGGCACGTCCTAACATGTATTTTGCATTCATTGTTTTAATGTCATTAAAAAACTTGCTATATTATAAACTAATTTTCACAATCGGGCTCTGACCCGTTTGCTTTCAAATATATTTTCTTGTAAAAAACTTTTAGGTGCCCAGCCATAAGGACACCAAGCATAGGAGTTCCATTCAGGTGACGTACTATAGCTGCTGCGGAAGTTATAGGATCTTATCAGTAGGCGCCTCCACTTTCGATCTTGATTCTATTAGTATAATTCCTCATCAGTTTGGGCATGTCGCCCCATTTATTTTAGAAAAATTTCATCTATTCAGTTTATTTCAGATTTCGGGTTATAATAAATTATGATTCAAACTTAGTATTTGTTATTCCTGTATTCGGATTTGTCGTGAGGAGTATTCCTCTAGTTTCATTATTATGGTATAGTTATACTTGTCATTTCATTGTGGTGGTTATGTTAGCATTTCTTATCTTCTTGCATGTTAAATTGATTTGATTAAAATTGAGAACTCACTTTTTAAATATTAGGTGACTAGTAATTGTTAAAACTTTTTTCTACAGTGATGCTATTAACTGAACCAACTTGGCATTTTGTATTAATTTAATAAAGGAGTAGCTACCCGGTATTTAATTAGTCGGGGTGTCATAGCTGAAGCACGTCAAGTAATCCAAATATCTAAATCTGATACTCCCATGGCTAAGCACCTGATATAATACATATATATAGCAAAAGATAGAAGAGATACAAGAAACGGGTCAGAGCCCGATGTGCAAAAATATTTTAGCAAGTATGTACAACTGGTTCTTAAAACAAGTCTTATACGCATGTTAGATGTCGAACTCTCACATGAGATTCTCACCTCTTGTCTATTGTGCACACCTAACGTACATCTAATCTCCCCCTAGTTATAGCTCCCAGTCTAACTAGTCAGAAACCATACTAATACTAACTATGCTCACTAGTAGTATTCCCGTATCGCCCATACAATACGCTAATCAAATAGTTTATCTCACATACTGAATTTCATTATTCACCGGTTAAATGGTTGATCTTTTATTCACTAAGATGACTTTACTTCTCATTTTCATTTTTATCTACTAGTTTCATAAAGTAGAAATTTACCCATGTACACTCATACATATATATAGTCTCATCATCCCTATATATATACACTAATCCTGCACTCTTAGGTTAAGACCGCTTGGTGCAATGTAATAATTATTATTATTACCAAATCTACTAATTTCACACAGTAGCAATATTCACAAGTCCATATATATATATATATAGTCACATCATCCCTATACATATATATATACTAATCCTGCACCCCCGGCTAAGACCCATTAGTGCACATATTCTGGAAATCATGCATCCCCGGGTTAGCACCCATTAATGCGCCTATCAATAATAATTCAGCACCCCCGGGTTATCACCCATTAGTGCGCCTAACAATCGAATATTGCATCCCCGGGTTATCACCCATTAATGCACCTATCAATATTAATCCAGCACCCCCGGGTTATCACCCATTAGTGCGCCAAACAATAATCATCTTTGTACCCCCGGGTTATCACCCATTAGTACACTTAATAATAATATCACATAATAGGCATACACACATCCTATTATAATTTATAGGTATTTCTCCAACCTACATATATACTCCCCATACGTATTTTATCCTCATTACTACGTATAGTATAAATAATTAGATTAATGTCTCTCTCGTAATCTCCAAGGTACATTCTCTCTATACCAAAATAATTAAAGTATTAATTCTCACATACTTTTCCCAAAACTCCTTTTTATTTTAATTTACTATTTGGTAGTTTCTCTTACCCCAATAAACCGACAAACTCAAAGCTAAACTTTGAGAAAATTCCCAAAAATTCCCTCTGTCGCTCGAACCAGAAGGGTTGTCTTTCGAACGACTTCCACATGTCGCTCAAGTGACTTCACGCGAGATGCCATCTCGCTCTAACGACTTCGCGCGATATCTCTATCTCATTTGAACCACTTCACGCGAGATCCCCATCTCGTTTGAATCACTTTGCGCGAGATCGCGTGAGATTGCATTGTTCGTATTCTTCACCAAACTTCAACCCTTTTCACCATTTTTGAACCTAAAAACCTCTAAGATTCCATTCCCAACAACTCATCATCAATACCGATCAACACCAAACAGGTTATAGATCATTTCTATCATCCTAGGATCCTTAATTCGTCATTAATCATCATAATTTCATAAAACCCCCAAATTGATTCACATGAACCCTAGTTTCCAAAATTCCAATTAAAGAACCTAATCAACCTAGATTTTTTCATCAATATATAATCAAATTTTGTAATTAATCCTCTACATACATGAAGGAAATTCAGCCACTAATTAAACCAATCCTTAATCATAATTTAATTCTCCAATTTTCACCCAATTAACATATAAATCATGATTAATTTCACCTAGACTAACATGAGCACGATTATTGCTAATAGAATACAAGTAATATACACTTGCCTAAAATATGACGGTCTGATCCAATGGTGATGTTGGTATGTGCGCGTTCCTCTCTTCTCGATCTACGCGTTGGTGGTCACGGTTGTGCAAGGTGACGCCAAACGAGCCTTCTCTCTTGGAATTTGGCCCTCCCTCACACCCTCCATGTCCGTTCTTGATTTGTGTTACCTGTTAACCCTAATGAACTTTCCTTAGTTGATATAATTAATCCCAATTTCCATCCATTAATTTAGCCCAAAAATCCAAATTACAAAACTACCCCTACGGAGTGCCGGTTAGGCCTAAAATCGCCACGGGACCCAAACTAAACACCCGAGTATACTATATTGACCCTCCCGAACTCAACGGCGCACTCAAAATGACCATACGAGTTACTAAAAAAATAAATTCTCTTTTTATTCCATTCAATTAGTCCTGACACGACTCACACGCGTGACAGACTTAAATTACCAAACTGCGTATTCTCACTTTCGACAATTTATCAAATATCCTAATTCCATATTACATATCACACAGTAATATTCAATAGTTCTCAACAATAAGTATTAACCCTTGGCACGCTAGTTAATAATTATTTAAATTCGGATTAATAATAAATTAATTTCTCACATTTTAATTTAATTAATCCAACAACAATAATTAGTTGCATATTTATTCCCATAATAATAATAATTAATCACATAATTATTTAAATCGTAAAAAATAGGGGGTAATACAGGGAGCTTAAGTTGCTCGGAGGCAGTGTGTTATTCATTAAAAGTGTCTGTAAATGCCATGTAGGTTGACACGTGTCTCCAAATAATTGATCCCCCTCAGTAGACTAAATTTGGTATCAACCATCATAATGACGACGAGTCCGCTTGGGAGCGCCCGGATGAGATGAGTGAAAAGCATCCAGATTTATTCGTACCAGGTATTTCCTGTTTTCGAATTTCGGGACGAAATTCTGTTATTAGGGGGGAAGGATGTGACACCCCGTAATTTTATTGATTTTGTATACTGGGAATTAATTGGGATTAACCCTGTAAAATAAATATTAATTAGTAAGATAGGGGTTAATATTTATTTATATTGAATATTACTTAGTGAATGATTAATAATAATGATAAGAAAATATTATAATTGTCGTGAGTGCAAAAATATGATAGTTTCGATAAATTTAGTCGGGACGCGCATGTCAGTCGTGTCGAATCTTAATTGGGGAAATAAAAATAAAGTTTATCTTTCATATTCCAAATGTTCATTTCGAGTGTGGCAATGTGTTCGAAAAGATCGAGATAGTCAGAAAAGTGAACTCGAGGGTTTAGTTTGGGTCCTAGGGCATTTTTTGGCCAAACTGGCACCCCGTGAGGGTATTTCGATTTTTTTAAATTTTAGAGAAGGGAGGCCTACGAAATTCATAAGTTTATATCTCACGATAAGATGAGTCTTATTGGGTTAGAAGTTACAAAGTTCCATAGAGGCCAAAGGAGGAAGGAAAGAGGAGACCCCAAGGCAATATCACACAATTCTTCCACCACAAACACCACCATTGCGTAGGTCGAGAGGAGAGGATCATAAATATACCACTTTTCTACAGAAGATCAGACCTTCAAACTGATGAAACTATTTATCTTGATTAATTTATGAAAGATATGCCATCTATGTTAGAGTATGATGTTTATTATTTTGATTTCATGAATGTTGATGACACAATTGGGAGTTTTAGATCATGTTTTGGGTTGAATTAATGCTAGATTTGAATCTCTTGTCTAAAAAGAAAATTCGATGAACTATTGATAATCAAAATATGAAAATTCTGAATTCTATAGAGGTTCTTGATGAAAAATTGTGAACTACGATTTTTAGAGGTTAATTTGGAATTAATTCAAACTAATTGATGTTCTTTGATGATTTAATGATTATAAAATGTTAGAAATCATGTATACAGGTTGGTATAATGTTTGGTGTCTTTGGTTGGGTGAATGGGATGGAATACTATAGGTTTTGAGACTAAAAATGAGAATCCCATAACTGTTTTCATTGGAGAATACGAGACATGTTCTTGGGAATCTATTCGACTCCTTGGCCGAATCGATTTGGACCAAGGCCTAATCGATTCGGTTTCTCAAAATTTTCCAATTTTCCCTTTTTGTTCAGAACTCGTGGAAACGATCGAATTAACTTTTGAGGTAATTTTTAAAATACAAAGAGTTGTTTTAAAATGCCACTAAGCCAATATTGGGTTTGAGACTTAGTCACATGAGAGGAAATTAAGGGCTAAGATTAATTAGGCATAATTGAGGAATGAAAACCTAATTCGGAGAATGAAATTGTGTTATGGGGATTCATGATAAATGATGACCTATATCACCAGGGAATGAATGGAATGGCTACTGAATTGACTTAAACGAAAAATTGGAAATCTTTCGAATAGTGAGAAACACTCGAGATTATACGAATAAGAAATTTGGTGGTATTAATAATAAGTAGGCTATACGAGAGTTATGTTGACTGCATACGGAATATATATAATGGGCTACATGCTTACCTTTATTGAATATATATATACACATAGTTTATGTGAATAACTAATGTGTTATTTATTATTTATATGACATACCTACGTTGCTTCCTCTCGCGGGAGGTTCAAGAAGGGGACAACCTTATCTTGATGAGCAATCTTGGTTGATTTTGACGTGTACCTCATAACATAGAACTTAGGGATGAGCACCTCTTGTGTGAACAAGGGTGGGTCCGGTCATTTGGGTGCATAGATATGTGCATAGCCCAAAGGCCTAGAACTATATTCACCTCCAATTATGTGTGAATTGTATATTGTGGTTCAAGTGTGATTCCTAATTGATGGTCCTTGATTTAGTACATGATGTACTGGGACTTGATAGCAAAGTATGCATGCACCGTGGATCTCAACCTAGGGGTACTGTATTAGTATATATAAATAGAGTGATAATTTTATATACTTGTGGTTATCCTACTGTGTGATCTTAGTAGTTGAGAAAGATTGTGATGTCTAAAATAACAAAAGAATGTGGAAACTTAACATCTATTTAGTGAATTCTTAATTGATTTCAATGATATGAGAAAAAAAATCAATAACATATTATATGGGAATACGGGTGGGCACCACGAGCTAGTAAGGGTAGTAAGAGGATGAACTTGTACCAGTTAGGCGGGATATCATAACTAGGACGGGTTAGTATATTATGGAGGCGTGCATAATAGTTGAGGGGTGATGACCTTAAGTGAGAGCATGTGAAACTAACATGTATATAATATCTGTTGATTATGCATTTTAAATACTTGCAAATATGCTTACACTGATTTAGTCGGGCTCTGACTCGTTTTCCAAATTTATTTTGCAAAAATCATTTTACGTGCCCAACTACATGGAACGCCCAACTTAGGAGGTCATTCACATTTGATGCGCTACAAATGTTGTGGATGATTGCAGGACCTTGGTAGTAGATGAATCCATTCCTTTCAGACCTGATGCATTATTTCATTTATCTCAGTTGGGCATGTCGCCCACCTTCTACTAGTAGTTATTTCCAGAGATACTATACTTCATTTATTTTCAGTTGTTGGACTCAATTTTAGATATGGATTATTGTATAGGAGTTTTAGGCTGGAGTGTTTATTCTAGTCACATCATATTTGATTCAGTTGTTTCGTTATTAATGATGTTGGTTAATTGGAATGGTGAATGTGGTTTATTTATTTATTTCAGATCATTACATTTAAAATAAAAGATTAAAATTTGACACCAACTTAATTAACTAATATAGGTGGTTAGTAATTAACAATTTTTGACAATCATGCTAAGAATGGACCAACTGGATATTTTGTTTGAATTTAATAAAGGACTAATCACCTGATATTTAATTGGATAGGGTGTCACAACCCATAATCATGAAATAAGCATTTCCCCCATGTGGCCTGGGATACTAAGCTTCACCATCTAAACTCAAAGCACTCCACTGATTGCCATAGAAGATAAGTATAGAGGATGAAAAGACTATTTTGGGGGACACTTTCAATGCAAGATTTATCAAGGAGGGTGAATATTTCCCCTTTTGTGGATTCTCTGAATCATGGTATGACCATGCTGATAAGAAGATGAAACTGGGCTAGAGATATTGTTTCAAGACAATAGCATATGAGACCAAGACTTGAAACATGAAGTACAACTTCTTACCGAGGAGACCATGGAAAATACTGAGAACTCTGAGTGTAGCAACTTAGAGGAATCATTTGATCTGCAGACACTAGGGCTGAGTCTCTGCATGATCTGCCTAAATGATGCGCTGTCAGACTTGTCCACTCAAATCAAAACTGCTGATATGCCCCTCTTAAACTAGCATGCCATCCCAAACCTTGTTGTTTATCCAATTTAAATATCTGCACCCATTTATGTTTTTCTTGATGTAAATGTAACCCAGTCCTATTTTTTTGAGGTTCTCAATGCTGTTTTCCCTGAAAATGAAATAAATGAGGATTTTGAGTATCTTGCTTCTTCTCACAATAATTTTATTGATTCTAAGAAATTTTTTAATGTTGATGATACAATTCTTAACCGATCTGAATTAGGAAAATAATAAATAACATAACCGCGTTCAAACTAATGATGATGAGACTGTTGTTATTAACCTTAGTTCTAGTAGCCATCAACATGAGATTAAAATAAGATCCACCCTAAACAAGCATGAGTCGGTGTAATTTGAAGAGCAACTTAAAGAGTTCATACACGTCTTCGCGTGGTCCTATGATGACATGCTTTGCATTGACGTGGAAATAGCTCAGCATGAGATCCAAATATTCTTTAAATGCAAATCGATGAAGAAAACGTTGAGAAAACTCCTAAAGGAATGGTCACTTAAAGTCAAAGAAGAGGTAGTAAAACAGATGAATGTGGGTTTTACTCACTTAGTCGAATACCCTACGTGCTCACAAATATCATCCTCGTGACAAAGTTGGGAGGAAAAGTCTGAATGTGCGTCGACTATTAGGATTTGAACAAAGCATCCTCAAAAGATGATTATCTATTGCATAACATCGATATGATCATGGACAACACAATCATCCACACCCTCAAATCATTTATCAGTGGATATGTTTATTACAACCAATTCAAAAGGCACCCTGACCACCGAGAGAAAACTTCCTTCATCACCCTTTGGGGAACTTTTTGCTACATTGTCATGCCATTCGAACTCAAAAATGTCGGGTCTACCTACCAAAGATCTTCCATAACTATACTCATGACCTTATTTACACATAAGTCGAGGTTCATGCTAACAATATGTCCATCAAGTCCAAGAATCGAGAAGGCCACATTCTCGCCCTTTGAATGTTCTTCGAGCTACTGTGATAATACCTAAGGCGTCTTAACCCATAAATGTGTGTTTCAACGTGACTAAGAAAAAACTATTGGGATTCATGGTCTACAAGAAAGGAATTGAATAGGACCCCACCATACAAAAAACCATATGTGATACGCCAACACCCCGAATGGAAAAGGATATTCAGGGATTCCTGGGTAAGCTGCAATACGTCACTCAGTTTGTCAGCCAACTAACTTCTGTCTATGAACCCATCTTCAAAATTCTCCGAAAGGATTCCACCAAAGTATGGAACGAGGGATGCCAATAATAATCCTTTGACTAAACCAAGCGATACTATAGGACCCTATTTATTTCAAATGTTCTTTAAGGATGTCAAAACAATTTTTCTTTCAAAATTTTTTTCCATTTTTAACACACACAAATTTTGTGAACCAATTTCAATTAAGTTCGATTTTATCTTTCTTAATCCTAAACAAGAATCTAGGTGATTAAATCAAGTAAAATGAACAAGTTCACAATGCTGGATGTATGAGGAACCCACTGAGGGAAAAAAACCTCAAACGGCCCAAGCCAATAATCACTATGATACGGTTTTACAAAGGAAGACAACTAGATTTACACAACGACTTTATCTCCACAAGAAATCATTTTCTTCTTCTATTTAACTCCTCCTCCATGGTGAAAACACATAAGTCCTTCTATGATACTCATCCATAGCACATGTGTCCATGAGTACCTCGGTGTCCACCGATGTAGCTTGGCTATCATCTATGATTTGAAACACAAAATCTCCATTTCTTCACTGCATAACACAATTATTAATGTTCAAAGTGATGAACAAACCTAGATGGTGCAAACAAGATCTCTATAGAAATAGAATATAAAAGATTAGATCTTTGAAACTCTAACAATGTTTTTTATCTTTGAAAACCTTAGAAAACTTTTGTGCAAAAAAACGAAACGATTAAACTGTATATGAATTCGGACACAAAACCGATTAAATAATAACTCTATACCATGATTTCGGACACAGAACCTAAGTAAAGTTGAAGACCTCGAGTCCACAAGCATGTAGGAAGAAACAACATCCAAGTCTGAGACCCGGGTGAAAAGTTATGAGCATTTGAAGTTTAGAATAAATGAAGAAGAAAAAGGAAGAAAAATAGAAAGTGACTGAACTGAACCGATGGAATCTCAGTCGGACTAGTCCCAGAAACTGGAATACCATAACTGAATCGATGAAACCGAACCAATTCACCCATTAAAGAAGGAGAAGCTGGCCCGATTCGGCTGACAAAATTTGTAATTTTATTTTCTCTTAAAAAGAGTTTTGCATGGTGCAAAACTAAAAATAACTTGATGTATTTATTTCTTTGTCATACCATACATTAAAAGGCTTGTTTTTTTGTTTGTTTTGAGGAATTCTTGAAGCCAAAATCCCTAGGATTCATATTTTTCAACTCGTGATCATCATTTTGGATTAAATTCAAGGTTCTTCTTCATTTCAAGCAATATTTTCTTCGTCGCTTTCAATTTCTTTCATATTTTTAGTTGGTAATTCATTATTTGTTGGTTAGAATTATCCTTTGCATGTTTAATCACACTTTTCACGTAATTATGATTTCATGCAATATAAATTTCTTGATAAAACATTGTTACACAGTGTCCAGGTAAATTTGCAAGGGTTGGATGCATGAACCCAACCCTAAACAGTTCGCATGGGTATAAAAACACGTTCTTGAAGTAAATAGTGAATTGTAATGCGTCGATATGTTAGTAAAAACATCGTAGGACTTTTAACCTCATTTTCCCTAGGTAACCAGGGTGTTTAAGAGTGCGTTGCACGTATTAATCAATTGACTTTATACATTGTTTCTATTCTTAAATATGTATGATGCGGGCTCGTACACTCATATATGTAATGCTCGACTTGAATAATGTGGTTGTTTCAATTAAGTATTTACTTTGAGACTAGTTTTCATATCCAGTGAATTCAGTAGGGGTTGGGGGATTGTATTCCGACCTTATTTCTCATTTATATTCATTAATTCGTAGTTAGTTAATTTAGTTAAATTTTACTTGTTTATCTAGTAGTAATTCATACCCTCATTCTAAAATCATCTTTTTTTTATTCAAACCTTTAGGTTAGTCATCTTTTCCCTATTCTTCACGATTCTTCGTCTTAGTCCCTGAGATCGATACATAGTTTACTAGGATATTACTTACGCGACCGGTTTGCACATCAACCGGAATTTGCATGCACTAGAGACGCATTTTAAAGCCACATCAAGTTTTTGGCGCCGTTAATGGGGACTATGTAGACTTTTAGGTGAGGTTGAGTTAATCTAAAATTTCACTCCAATTCTTAAAAAGTTCAAAAAATCATAAAACAAATTTAAAAAAAAAATCTGAAAAATAAAAAAACAAATAAATATAGCATCTCTAAAAAGCCTTTTATGCAAAATCTTCAACAAACTCCACAATCTACTCCTACGTAAATTCACTAAAATACTCTAGGAGAGTATGATCTCGATAGTCCACACACTCCTAACGTTCCTCGATTTTGGGTTCCACCTCCTACATCACTGAATTCTTTTCGCGAGTCTCACGCTAAGTCACACTTCTAGGACATCCAGTGAGGATTTCGAATCAATAAGTGAGGGAAATATGTCGGATCATGGTAATGTAGGTGAGAGTGAGGGTGAAGTGTCGTATCGTCCCATGAAATAACTCCTATATCCTGAGCGAACCGTCACTCCGGGATGCATTTTACTTCCATATAATGCGGGACAATTTCATTTTCGCAATGGGATGATCAAGATTCTTCCCACTTTTCATGGTCTGGATTCGGAAAATACTTACCTCCACATTAATGATTTTGAAGAGGCGTGCGATACATTTAGCGATCAGGCTTGCACACGAGATCTCATTCGCCTCAAACCTCTTCCTTTCTCTTTGAAGGATAAAGAAAATACATGGCTATGGTATTTGTCACTGAATTCAATTGGATCATGGAGGGAAATGAAATCCCAATTTCTCTTAAAGTTCTTTCCCCAACATCGAACAAATTCCATCAAACCTCGAATTTAAACATTCCAATAAAAAGAAAATGAGCCATTTGATCGATGTTCAGAACGTTTCAATGATCTAGTTAGTATAGGCCATCATCATGGTTTTGAGAAGTATCGTCTCATATCTTTCTTTCAGCACGGGCTAAGAATATCTTCTAAGCATCTCATTGAGACAATGTACGAGAGACCATTTTGGGAATTAGATGAACATGATGCAGATCACCACCTTAGATTTTTCGCTGAGACAACTCAAGCATAGGACACATCCGATCTTAACACCCAAAACCAGGTTCGACAAACTCCCACTGCTCCTTTGGCACAAGGTCTTTATCACGTGGGAGACATAGTCAGATCAACGCTAAGAGAACCAACTGAATCCACCCGAGTAATAAAAGAGAAGGTGTGTACCATTTATGAGGTAGGACATTCAATGAAGGAATGCTCGATGATACTCGCCTACAAAGAAATGCTACATGAGCAAGTGGATGCGATAGGAGGATTTAAGGGTAATTTCAATGCCCCATATGGGAATTCTTACAACCCTTCGTGGAAGAACCATCCTCGTTTTATCTACGGGAAATAACATGCTGCGTTGAATCCTAATTCACACATTGCCCCACCTCCACCTCCACATTTTTAACAAGAACCACCTCCTGCACCATATATCACCCCACCGCGTATAAATTTTGAGGATGCTATGAACTAATTCATCAATGCACAAAATGATCGCATGTTGGTCAAAATGAATGTGAACATATCCAAGTTGTAATCAGCTTTAAGTATCCACGAGAAAGATAAGTTTCTGGCTCAAGGCCAAAGATCTCTCAAGGTTAAACTAGTGTTATCTCTACATCTAATGAACATTAAGAGCAATGTCAACACATCACCACTCAACGTAGTGGCCGTGTTGTTGATTTATCGCCTCCCCCACACGACAAACCTTAAGACAAGGAGGTTTATCCCAGCACAAATGAGGCCAAATATTCTCCCTTGAAGGAGACACTAGTGAGACTGAAGTCGTTGTGAAACTACCCATCGCCACGCTTTTCCCTCAACAGTTGGTTCCTCCCTAAAAAAGAATCCCCCGTGATGATGTGCTAGATATCGTTAGGCAAGTAAAGCTGAATTTACCTTAATGCCATAAAACAAATTCTCACCTATGCTAAAGTCCTTAAGGATTTATTGGTGGTAAAATAAAGACTAAAGGTGAAGAAGAATGGGGCATAGACATCATAGGGAAAGTCACTCACAAAGCTTCTAATGGTTATGTGTTCATCCTGATCGACATGGACTACTTCAAGAAATGGGTCAAACTTGAGTCATACGCGGTACTGACTGTGAAGAAAGTGTCCAAGTTTATAAAAAATAATATCATATGTCGATACGGGGCTCCTCATTAGTTAGTATATGATAATGGGCTTCACTTAAAAGACAAGGTCACAGAACTAGTCGATGAATATGGAATTTAGAGACACCAGTGTTCTCCTTACTGACCCCAAACCAATGGTGTTGTTAAAGACACTAATAAAAGCCTTAAAATAATCATTAAAAATATGGTCGTAAGTTACAAAGATTGGGTCGATTGGATCCCATACGCTCTCTGCATGTACTGCACTTCCATAGGAACACCTGTTGGGGCTACCCCTATTCTATGGTATATGACATGGAAGCATTTCTCATCGTTGAGCTATAAGTACCTTCTCTATGTGTCATGCTCGAAAGTAGAGCCAGCGAGGAAGATTGGCATCAAAGCTACTATGATGAACTCTCACTTTTAGATGAAAAAGACTTAAGGCTCTATACCACATACAGGGGTACCATCGCTGGATAACATGATCATTCAATAGGAATGTAAAGGATCGTGGCATTTAGGAAGGTGACCAAGACCTTAAAGAAATTGTAGAACCTAGCTTGGACCCATCAGGAATGTTCAAACCTGATTGTACCGACCCTTAAATTGTGAAAAAGAACCTGTCAGACAGCGGCGCTATGATGACAATCTCGATGGAGAAGACGTGGTTCATCTAGTAAATGGGGGTTGTCTCAAGAAATTCTAACTTTAATACAAACTTTTGGCGCGCTACAACACTTCTCACCACCTTCTATTCTAAAAACAATTCTTCATTTCCCTTATTTAGAACTACGTGGGGCCTGATCCCGTCAAAACAATTGTTTTCAAAATGAAACTCGTGAAATTTTTAAAATCGATAGAGTTACATTGGCAGCCCATACGACACACATAGGCATGATTATTTCTTTACCAAAATGCTATTCTTTTCTAACCCCCAAGAACGGCAGTCCATCTCATCATTTACGTGAACAAATGGATTATATATGCCTCAGAAATTGGCATAGATGGTTCAAACATGAAAAATTAATCAATGACACACCAAAATATGATTAAAATATTTTTTTTTCAAATTGAGGATCATAGACATTCATAAATTATTAGTAAAGGGAGTCAGACTGACCACCCCCTTAAATTACAAAATAAACCTATATGTCTCCTAACAACCTACCTAGTCCCTACCCAATAAACCATCTTCAAAAACATCCTAAAACATCCCGAAATACGAACATAAGACGCACCACAAAAATTCCCCAAAATAATGCCCTCAACTACAAGGTGGCCCTACCTCATCATCATTGCCTGCTCCTCGCCCGAAGGTCCCCAAGTCGTCCACTCCTGATTGATGCTTCAAATGATCTCCATACAACAGTATGACTTGACAAGCTTTACTGAAATAAAAATACCCTCCTTCATGGTGTCGAAGGCAGTGAGCCACTTTTGCCCAGTCTCTACTCCAAAAATCTTCCTAACTACCTACTTCCACAATAATTTTAGATAATCCATAAACACATACCAAGTCCCTATAATAGATTATGACGGATGGGTAGACGGTCGACGGTGCTACGACAAAGGTCTTAGTATCGTCCCTAAAGACTTATCCAATTCCTATACCGGGAAGAAGTTGGTTACACGAGGAGGCACTATCTTCTCCCACCCTTTTTTGCGCACAAGCCGCCAAGGAAAATATAAGGAAGTATTGCGAAGGACGACTAGGTGCACATAATGGTGCTCTACCAACTGCAAAAAAGGATGTAAGTCCCCCCATCATAGCATAGGATATCGAAGAAACTGAGCCTCATGCTCTAAGAACCAGTTAACCCAGTTTTTTGCTGAAGGGATAAAACTAAAGAAGGGTCAGATGAAGACGTTAGGGACACACGATAGGGGGTACTCAGGAGGGGATGCTAGGCAAAACCTCTCTAAAAGCCACATTAACAACATCATAGGGATCCCTCACAAAAAATCGAAACCACCCTCCTTCAAAGTATCAAGGCCATTTAAGGTGTCTACTAGTACTAGTGCTATAAAATTACAATGGTAAGAAAACTATGCCACTATTATAGCCGCCTGAGGATCGATTGTTAGGTCAACCGTCACCAGTAATAGCCTCGCAGTCAACCCCAACGCAACATCTCTAGCAAAACAAGTATTAAAGAAATCCCTATGGCACACCGAGTTACTAGGAGGGAAATATTCCCTCCGTAGACCAATTGACGAGATGCATAGGGAGAGATATGAAGTAACTCAGCAAAAGACACCTGGGGGAATGGAACAAGTCAGGCATAGCCATCGATGCATTGGGACTAACCCCCAACATCGTTGAAAACTCCTTATAAGTAGGGAACACCTCGTCTATGCCAAACCAGAAACGTGATCTTTCGGGTACCAGAATTCTACCATAACCTCTACAATGTTCCAATATATAGAACGATTCCACCATATGGTAATCCGATGCAAGATGAAGGGGTCATAGTTGATGTTGTAGAGGCATATGGACTGTAAGACTTTGAGGTTAGAAGAAATTACTTCAGACATTGGGAGAGCCATTTGTGAAAGAGAAGAAAAACAAAAAATAGAGAATGTGGATGGTGTTGAAGGATTCATTCCCCGAGCCCCCTTTTATACCCAAAAGTCCTCACAAAAGACAAACCGCTCGAAGCCTCATCAAACCCTCTACTCTCCTAGTACTCTAAGTATGAAAAAAGTGCAATCAAAGCGAATGAAGTGATTTGAATTGACCTTGATACCGATAGACAAATCAATGGGTATACCGATCAACAATCCCCTTTATCTAGAAACATTCATTTCCCCTCTTTTGCCCAAGAATCTATTTCCAAAAGTTCTTACATTGAAAAAGTTAACCCTTGAGTTATTTATTTTTTACTACTCCGCTTTTTATGATATAAACATCTTTTTCATTAAAACCATTTTCACGCCTATCTCTGTCTTTGCAACTAAATGAGAAATCTCAGTAAAAAAGTAACGTGGATGTAGAATAAGTCACGAAATAAAGAAAAAACACCAAACAGAAATGCATATATATATATATACATATATATATATATATATATATATATATATATATATATATATATATATATATAATCCTTGTTTACAATTATTTCATTTTTGCACAAACAAATGAAAAAGCTAAAGAAATATGTCTATACACTGCCCAAACCCTTCAAAAGCCCTCTTTAAACTAAGCCTAGCCTTAGTGGTGCACGTGCTTCCGCCGCGACGTGCGATGGACCTTCCACTCTCGGAGCCATAACCCTTACCAGAAATAGCTGACTGCACCATACAAGTAGTGGCTGACTTCTTCACATAGGTAGACATAGATTCCATCCAATCCTTAATATCCCTAAGCCAATTAGTCGACACTCGTAAGATCTGCAAAGAGGAAGAAATAAAAAATAATAGAATTCGAGCACGTTAGTACAGAACAAAGGAAAATAAATAGGAAATAAAAAGGAAAGAAAATAAGTATACCTTTGGAGGAAGCGCCTCATTAGTAAGGCCCATTAACCCATCTATCGACGCAAGAGGACAATGGGGAGCACCCATAATGTCTCCCCAGTGCTCAACCTAAAATGATAAAAATGAGTGAGATGAATAAGAAAATCCTCCTCCGCAACTGTAGCCGCACCACCTCTCATGTTGCGGGATGACGCCACTGGTGCGCTAGTACCCCTCCCCGAAGCAGTGGTAAGTGGAGGCATGTTCTCCACGTCATATACGAAAGAAGACACAACTAATTGGTTATGAAATCTAGGTAGTCGTAACGCGTTTCCATATCAGTGTAGAGTGTGTAGGGATCACCCATCATCATCGTTGCCCTGGAATTTTTCATCATCTCTCTCACTTGCCTCGTATACTTAGAGTACGTCAATGGTGGTTCCTTAACCTCCTCCTCCATAGTTTGCCTCCCAACTCTCTCCCTAAGGTACTTAACGTACCCAAACTTATGCGGGAATAGCCTTCGCATCTGCAGGTGCATATCCGTAAACCCCATGGCCCACGAGGACATTCTCCAAAGGTAGAAGTTCACCTACATCCCGAGTAAAGAATCAGTATCTACTCAAAAATACAGATGCCGAAGAACTAAAAAAAAAAGACAAGCTAATATGGTCGTTTCTAAGGTCATTGAGCAACTTCTACATGTCCTTCAAAGATAAGGATTCATTCGACTGCATGTTCACTTCCTCCACTGGTAAATCTTGTAAAAATCCCCCGCCGCTAGCCTTAAGGTACACTAACCTTGTATTAGGCCCGATCATCTCATAAAACCATGTCTATGATGACAAAAGAAATTAAAGGACTGCAAGAAAATTAAGGAAAATAAACTTAAAGTTTCCTCCAGAAGGTACATGGATCCTATGAAAGTCTGCGAGCAGCACTGGATAAATGGATAAAAAGAAGCATAAAGGGATGCCAAAGTAAAGCTCCCCCAATCATACAGATGTGCGACCGAAATAATAGGCAAATATGGAAAAATCACATGTGGATGGCGTCGCCGCTCGTCGCCACAATAAATCCTCTAAGGGAAAGAAAAAAATAGGATGTTTGTCTCACCTATCACCCATTTCTCTCATCAATCATCCTCTTAAGAAGCATCTCCCTCAGAACAAAAATACGGATAAAATCTCCCAACACAATTCTACCCACATCCTCCAAATAGCCTACACTGCCTCCTATGTGACCCGTAGAGTACGGTCCATCACAATCTGATGTCCCTCATAATCCATACCCATCAGCTGTTGGACATCCATAAAAGTAACGGTCATTTCCTAACCCCCAAATGGAACATGTGGGTCGTGTTACACCACATTTCACAAAGTGCGTATAACACCATAGAAGATCATGATGTCTTATTTAGGGCACACACTAATGGACCAAACACATCTAATAACACCATCCAGTGCACAACCTGAGGAAGATGGCCCCAAACATCCTTCAATCTAGTCTACTCACAGAACCGGATGCTCGAAGAAGCTATATCAGTCCACAAGAAAGCAGAAGAAAACCCTTCGTTATCCTAAAAACAAAAAGAAAAAATAAAGAGAAAAGGAATTGGAAAACCAAAGGTCAAAATACTCACATATCCATTAGGGTTCTTTACCCTTGCTAAATGGTGGTGTGCGGGCTCACGTAACAAAACCCTCTCATCAACAACCGACTCAAAGGAGTCGTAGGCATTTTCATTGCCCAGTGCAAGAAGCACCATAACCCACCATTACAGGCATGCCCAATTGTCGATAGACAACCACTAGTTATTAACTTAGGAAAAAATGTCTGCCATTTGAAATCTTGAAGAAAAAAGGACATAGGAACGACTCTTAGAGAGATAAAATAAGAAATTCAATCACATGAAGGTGTGAAAAATAAGGAGGAGTTGCCCCCTTTTATAGAAGGCTAAGGGGCATGCCCATCGCCAGCCTGACCCATGATGGGTAGCCGTGGCTTTTCCCCATCCCAAGAAGCCCAAAAGTCTATGCCCCATGATGATAGACACCTCCCCAAACATGCCTATAGGTAGTTTCCTATAAATTTTGTCCCAAAATTTTTGAAAAGATCCAAAAATTCCCATAAAATCCTTGAAAATACAGAACATTATTTTCACCAGGAAAATCATTTCTGGAGCACGAATACCCTTCCAAACTCTCAAAATTCACAGTTCGATAAATCACACACTCTTTTCATTAACATACTCCCCGAAGGAGATAAAAGTTCACCCACGCTCAAAACCTATTACGCCTTTCCTCAATAGGAACCATGATCTACATAATCCACAGTGGAATCACAAAATCAACCTCTTCCCCATCAAAAGTAATTCTAAATGAATCATCAAATCAATGTCCTTATAATTGACCTCGACCTGCAGAATTAGTCGTCACAACATAAGGTCCTCAGAATTGACCTTGGCCCGTCGAATTAGTCATCCCAACTCAAGGTCCTCGGAATTGACCTTAACCTATAGGAACGATCGCTACAACTTTAGGTCCTTCGAATTGACCTAGTTCCGTAGAATTGGTAGTCACAACTTAAGGTCCTTAGATTTAAGCTCGACCCACAAAATCGATCGCTACAAATTAAGATCCGTATAATCGACCTCGACCTGCAGAATCAGTCGTCATAACTTTAGGTCCGCAGAAATTGACCTCGGCCTGGTCACTATAACATAGGTCCTCAAAATTGACATAGCCCATATAATTGGTCGTCACAACTTTAGGTCCTCTAAATTAACCTGACCCATTGAATTATCATCATAACTTGAAGTCCTTGAAATTGACCTTGACCCATAGAATTGATAACTACAACTTATAGTTTGTAAAATCATCCCAACTTTAGTTCCTTGGATTTGAACTCGGCCCACATAATTGGTCATCATAACTTTAGGTTCTCAGAATTGACCATGACCAACACAATCGATCATCCCTCCTTAGGTTTACAGAATCGACCTCTACCTAGAGAGTCGATCTCAACAACTTAAGTTAGGCATAATCAACCTTGACCCACATAATTGGCCGTCCTAACTTTAGGTGCTCAGAATTAACCTGCCTGCAGTATTCGTCATCATAACATTAGGTCCTTAGAGTTGACCACGACCTGTAGAATTGGTCGTCATAACTTTAGGTCCTCAGAATTGACCTCGATTCGCAGAATTGGTCATCCCTCTTTAGGTCCTCAAAATTGACCTCGACCCATAGAATTTGTCTTCACTACTTTAGGTCCTTAGAATTAGCCTCGGCCTATAGAATTTGTCGTTAAAACCTTAGATCCTCAAAATGGACCTCGGTGAGCAGAATTGGTTACCACAACATTAGGGCCTCAGAATTCAACTCGATCCAGTAAATTAGTCATATTTACCCCCATAGACCCACTAAATTGATTGCTACACTCATCATGTCCACATAATTGACCTCGATCATCTGAATTTGTCACTATCGTCCTTTAGATCTGCAAAATTGACCTAAAATACTTTTCGCTAGCATCAATGTGGTTTCTATCTTTTGATGGTCTTCACTTATTCCAAACTCTCCCGCTAAGGGACTCAGTAGACACTCCATCCTAGGACCCCAATAAACACCTCCTTAGGTCCCTAACACTAATCCCTTTATCGTAAACCCTTGGCGGTACTCCAAGTACTGATCTAGAGGCCATCGAGCAATCCTGGGACCTCGTTTGACTCCGATCAACTCTTCAAACTGAGAAAATATCAATGAATCATTAAAGGACTCAGAATCCCCTTTAGAATGGTCCATCCCGTGCGTGAATCAATCATACTCGGATGAACGATCCGTTTCACGCTGAGTATTAATTTAGAGGCCATCGATCACACTCGGGACCTATTTGACTCCTATAAACTCTCTAAATTGAGCAAAGCTCAATGGATCCTTGAATGGCTCAAAATTCTATTTCCAATGGTCCATCCCATGCCCAAGTCGGTCTTATGATTTGGATGAACGACCAATTTTACTCTAAAAACCTCCTGTCTAGAGACAATCAGGCACTTTCGAGCCTCGTTTGACCTTGGTCAACTATTGAACCCGAGAATGGCTCAAGGGATTCTTAAAGGGTTCAAATTCCCTTTCCAAAGGTCCACCTCGATCTCAATTTGGTCTTACGATTTGCATTTTATGCACTTTTTTTGGAAAAAAAAAACATTTTAGACTACTTATTAGCACCTCATAAAACCTGCCTATCAATTGGGTGTCCTTTTTATAGCTCTATAAGACATGCCTTATGCTAATACACAGGCCATGGTCTTTGTCGATCGACACCCTCGAGACCACACCCTACAATAATAAGCTAGACCCCTCTAAGAAAACCATAGAACATTGTCCCTATAATCAGATCGTTTCCCTTTCCCCAAAAGTCCATTATCCCACATCTTCATACCTCATATGCTTACCTCACTTATCACTTCAAAATCTTCACACTTAACATTCCAAAGTCAACAATAAGCATCCATAAGGACGTCTATTTCTCCACCAATTTTCTAATTTATCCATTTCAAGTGGTATTCCTCTTATATCTATTTTGTAGTTTTGTTTCATTATCTCACATCAACTAATCTTTACTCTTTATTAGTATTATTGCACATAGCCTATTTGCATAAAAAACCAAAAAAACAAAAAAGATGGTTTATCTTTAAATTCCAAAAGAGGAATTTTTGATTTTACGTCCTTACTCTTAAAACACATTTTCCTCACATACACATAAGACGAGTCCCCCATTTGGATTTATGGGTTGAAACCCACCCTTATGTTATTTTTGAACTATGTGGACTTTTATGCGCCTTTCTTGGGTTAATCCTGAGATTCGAGTCCTATTCCTCCCCTTTTTCATTTTATATATCTTTCTTATCTTATTATGCGAGTTCTAAACTCCTATGTACTTGTGTCTCATCCGACGTGGACACTCTCTCTCTCTCATAGCAATTTCTGATTCGGCGAACACTTACATCGTATTTTTATTGTTATTTTCGAGACACTCCTAAGGATGAGTCTACTATGTTCCTTCCATGACACGAGTTGGATGATTCCATTATCCCATTATTTATATTATACACATGTACACACGTCACAGAGTGTAAAAGGAGAAGATTATCATTATTCCATGAGGGTCTAACACCTTCCCATTCCATAACTTATTCCTGAGACCTTCAAACTATTTGGTTTCGCTTGCATCAGCTTGACCTTGATGTTGTTCTCTCGAGGAGGCGACATTATTTTGTATAGTTTAAGAGAAACACGTTGGTGGCTCTATCTCTTCATGTTAGCCCCATTTGACGATGACCAACTCCATATCCGCACGCAACGGAGGAATTCGACCCCAAATTGCCAAATTAAGATATGTATTTCCTCGCCTATTGGAGGAATTGTTTAATTACATGTTAAAAACTTCTAAATCGGTTTCCAATAGAGAAATTGTGGATTTCCATGTTAAAAACATTTAAGTCAATTAAAAAACAAAGGCTTTTGGATAATGTATTAAGATCCGTAGGCACACATGATGTATGGAAAATAACTTTTAATATATAAGAAGAAAAAGGAAATTCGTTATTTTAAGATATATCAATTGTCGAGAATTTGTAGTCATAAGAAATATGAAATGTGTGAAATGTTGTTCAAATATAGAACTTAGAGGTGTCATTGCATGAGCACCAAGTAGTTAAAATTAGAAATAGTATGCATAAGTAAATAGGTATATGTTCAAAAGAATCAGAAATGCAATATAGTAGGCCAAAAAATCAAACTATGATAAATGTTAATATACTCTCGAAGAATAAAGGATGATCATCTATTATGTTGTGATGAATTCTTTACCAAAACAGAAAACAATTTCCGATCTGCCAATTGACTATCAATGTTACTGTACCACCCTGCACGTAGAATATAATGAATATCATTTTTTAGACAAAGTAATTAAATAGTTAGTATATAGGTAGTGGAGTAAAAGTCTAAAATCTTTAGGTAAGATGAGAATGAAAAGAGACATGGACAAAGTTACCTCCATTTAGAAATTGTATATAGAAAATGCAAAGAAATGTAATGTAATTTTGAAGAAGAAATAATTTACTCCAACTACTTTATGTTATAAATGTGTTTCTCCATAGACGTATTGGCAAGTGGTGTGCCAGTAGTCTCCATAATGATGTGGCTGTAGAGTGGATATTTGCATTTATTAACTCCCTATATAATGTGACGAATCATTTTGAAGAATCAACTATTTTTTTATCATAAGTGATGAATTTGTAAAATTTGTAAAATTTATTCTGCGATTATGTTCAAGATGAAAAACACTATTGAACCCGATGAGTCCTCAACATGGCATTCGAAGGGAGATCTATAGGCAATAGACATGAGAATATGAATGTATGAGTTATATTTAAATAGATTAAATTTTTTACACAAACCCTAGTTTGAGTAATTTTGGTTTTATGTTGCAACTCTCGAACCACAAAATATAGGATAAAGTGATATCTTTTTGTTGCAATTTGTTCAAGATGGGTAGAACCATTTGTTTGTTGTATTGATTCCCGTAATCTTTTCAATGCAAGAAATGTTTATCGGCTGGAATAGTAAGAATATCAGTTAAATTCACTATATACAATTTTTTTGTTATTAGAAGTCAGAAACATGTAATGTTTTTATATATAAAATGTCAATAAAATCAAGAAATGAAATTATTGTTAAGATTGAAGGAGTATTAACTATCGATGGACTAAAATTACCTGATCGTCAGACCCGAGCTTGAGAGCAGGGAGATCATCCTGATTTTTTAGATCATATGAAATTTCCTCAGTAGTCTTAATCGAGGAACAAATGTAATCAAATTAACACTGGAGAGAAAAATCAATTTAGGTAGAGGAAAAACCAAATGCAAGTATCAAAATAGCGCATTCAATACCACTTATGGGGATTCATTCAAAAGTTAGTAAATCTGAAATATATGATTAATATTTTTTTGTTATGAGCAATTATTAACCTAATCATTTGCTGGTGCAATAACAAAAACCACTTATATTCAAATAAATTTGCCTCGCTTTTATACTTACCGTTTTCAATTTTTACGTGATTCATCAGTTTTATTTTTATTTTCTGAATTTCAGGAATAGTGTACGAAGAAATTAGAAATTTTGCTCAACCTTCCTAAATTATCAGTTTATCTACAACTTCCGTGGGGGTCTCTTTTTAGAAATACCTCACTAAAAAACTCTACTTAGGTTTTGGATTGCTATCATATTGTACTGTAATTCACACCTTTGAAATGTAATATATAGGGAGTTGCCAAGATTAAATTTGTAAGAATTCACGAGATTGAATGTTATTTTGTATGAACCTAAATATCTATATTTAGTAAAAACAAATTTTAGTGAGAAAATGGACAAAAAATATGTGCTATGTAACCCTTTTTCAAACACATTGCAATCAATATGGAGATGAATTATAATTCCATTAACTTTCCAGACTAAGAATTGCTACTTCCAAGAGAAATTTATAGGTACATGAATTTATCGATGTAATAAAAATATTGGATTAATAATTCTTCCAAACCATATTTCATTCACTCACTCAGTATGTCAGGCGATGTTGAATGTACAACTGTTATTGAGTGATTTTATGCTTTAAACGTTACCATATATGAGAGCTTTTGTATAATAAAAAATTAGTGTTGTGGTTAGTTCTAGATTATAAAGGGAAAAAATCGCATAATATCACGAGTGAGGATATTAGTTTCAACAAAAAAATTATGTTGTTTCATATGATGATGTATGCTTCAAAATATAGAATTAAAGGAGGGAAGGAACCGAGACTGGAAAAATGGGAGGAGAGAGAAAGGAAAATTATATTGAAGCCTGAAGAAGAAAAATTGTAACATCAGACTAAACAATAAATATTCAATAGATATATAGAAAAAAACATCCAAAAAAATCCGTTTAAAAAAATCTAAAAACACCCATTTATGTCAATAAATTTGAATAACTCGGTTAAATGCCTCGCAAATTCGATTTTAGGTGCAATCAATTTACAAAAACCACAGTAAAAGAGTGGTACACTACCCTAAAATAAAAATAAAAAACTGTTTAAATTCACCCTAGACATTGCAATTCACAATCTTTAATCACGTGAAAAATTTATTGTTTCAGACGGTGTCCTAATTAAACCTATCACCATATCACTGTCCATTACTGATCGGGTAAGAAATTATATCATCTAATGAATGAGAGAGTTAGGGAATATGTATATAATGGGTGAGTTAGGGAATATGAAGAGAGCGATTAAGTATTGAAAACATAAAAGGAAATGATTTGATTTGATTATATGATGAAAAGAGAGTACTTACTAATTTATCATATCTGGTGGAGAAAATCAAACTATTTTGAAAATCATATAGTGGAAAGATTGGATTGATGACGAAACTTCTTCCCATGATAGTACTCAACCTCATGAAATCCCCTTATTGGAGGCCATAGAGAATCTTGACTATTGATAAGCACCCAAAAGTGTACATTTTATATCCCGAATAGATGCATTTTAGTTACTAATTCTCTGCAATTTCGGACTTATGATAGTATTTGTTTATTTTGTAGCTCAATAAGCATTTTCGGAGTTTAAAGTGATAATTCAGGGCAAATGCGCGACAAAAGTAGCTTAATCCCGTAACTTGAACCTTGTCCTGTAACAAAATCGAGCCTAAACTTAGCCCAAACCTTCACCCGAGCCCGTGTGTTTATTTTGTGCATTTTTAACCTTTTTAGATTTTTATTTTGTGCCGTTTTATTTTTAGGATTTATTTTAGATTTATTTAGAATTTTTAGAATTTATTTGCTATTTTCTATTTCTTTTTATTTTTTAATTTTTTTAGGATTTCATTTATTTTTATTATATTTTACATTTTTTTAGGATTTCAGTTTTAGTTTTAATAGATTTTTATTTTATTTTCATTTATTTTTCTTTTATTTATTTTATTAATTGAATGTTTATTTTATTTTTAGAATAGGATTTTATTTTTAGATTTTTAGTTTTATTAGTTTTATTTTTTTAGTGTTATTTGTTTTTTAGGTATAATTAAACACACACACAAAAACATCCTACACAACACATGCACACAAACACCTCTTCGTCACCCTCACCCTTTATCCTATACACCTCACCTACACCCTATCACCCCCACTTCATCTTCTACCTCCCAACACATCTCTCTCTCGCCTCACCTCCATTATCATCCACCAACAAACACAATCTACACAAACACCAAACCTCACTCCTCCAACCAAAAAAACCATTTCCCAATCAAGAGCTATGCCAACCCGAAAACCCGAGACCCACACCTGTCGACCCGCAGCCGCGACCCGAATCAAACCCGACATCCAACGATCTCCCTGTGACCCCTTAAACCACCGCCGACAATGCTCCTCACAAAACCCGAAAACCCACGACCTATGTTCCCTAACCCATCATCGGCCACACCTCGTCATACCCTCAATCGGAGCCTCCCAAAATGCACCCAGTAGCTACCCCTGCCTGCGAACCAAACTCGGGTGCACTCAAGTCTGACCTGAGCACCTATTGCCATATCCGGCATCATCCAAACTCGACCCACGCCTAGACCCATTTTGGCCATATCCCCAAACCCGTGACTACCCACCTTGAACCCATTTCCCATTTCTCCAAAAGTCAAAAACGATTTATCCACCGGCCAAGTTCCAAAATAAAAACAAAGACCAAGTCATTAATAACCCACATGTTCTTAATACTTTTAAACCTTTTCCAATTATACCCCCAAACACCCATCTCCCACTTGCACCTTTTAAAACCCCAAAATAACCCCATAACAATTTGATTTCATCCCTTCACCATTTCCATGCACACTAAAACATAAACTCCCCAATTTACCCCTTATGCCCCATTTGCATATGTCTCAGACATGCCCATATATTTTAGGTTAGCTCCGGCTACGAGTGCTCACCATTTTCCCGAGATAGAATCCGAGATAGTTCCTACCTATTCGGATATGGATTATGTCCAACCATGCAATGCTCCCTTTGAGCCCGACATTTCTAGTGATTCCTCTATTTCCGATCTTGATGTCTCATTTGAACCACCCATAACATTACTTGGTGATAGTATTGTCCAGAATTTGACCACTCCATCTTTAGATACCACACTCTGTAGTGAGTATTCCTTTACTCCTCCCGACAAGTGTGTATCTCCCATGCTTGAGTTGGATCATTTTCCTCCACCATTTATCCCACCCGACCCACCCATTATCCCTTCCACCCCACCACCTGGGTTGGATCTTGATTTTACATATTTCAAGTTTTTATCTACATTTTTACATCCTCACCTAAAACCATCCTCCAGCTTCCACAAGAGTTATGGTGCTACTCTCCACCATGACACTGAGCTTCTTATTCTATGCCCACCACTTCCTTGTGGTGTTGATTTTTCTTCCCGACAGGGACGCGACCATTATCATCGTCCATTTATAGAATGATCGTGTGATTTCTATGAACCCCACCCCATTCCACTTTCCACACCATTTATCCTCCCTCAACAAATTGACCACCATACTTACAGGGCCCTTGTTTCCCTCACCTTTAAGCTCAATAAGGCGCGTGACTGGTTCCTATACCTATTCACCCTTACCCTAATACCCACCCACCCATGGTGCACTGATGCTCTGCATCGCGTGATGCACTTTTCCATACAAGTGCATCGACCAATTTTAGTATTTATCCAACAAGACGGACGCTTCAGTCTTGTTTGGGGGTGATTGTCATCAACCATTTTTCTGTCGCCCCGTGCTTTCCTAGTTCTTATCTTTAGGGTGAAATCCCTTCGGTTTGGCTGAAGACATAAAACTTAGCTCTATCGAGAGGTAGCCCGTGATTCCTTATATGAGTCTCATCCTGTTTGGGGGTGGTTTTTCACATCACCCAATGCTTTATCATGTTTATAGACTCGTACATTTGTTTTTCTCTAATAACTTATTCAGGTTTATTCTTGGCTACATCTGACCACTTCATTAGAGGTTGATTCTAGTAATATCTTTCCTACCTTTTGCTCTCAATTTTAAAAATCATACTACTTAACATCGAGGATGATGTTCCTTTTTGTTTGGGGGTGGGGAAATTTATCAAAATCGTACCTCTTTTGAATTTTTATTTATTTTTAAACCTGATTTTTAAAATTTCGTGCAGTTTCTTTCATATCATTTATTGATGTGAATTTGCAATCATCCATCTTTTTAAGTCTAGGAATCAAGCCACAGGATTTATCTTTTTATAAATAGCTTATATAGTACATAACAAGGCATGTTGCACTATGAATTTCTAGACTCAACAAAACTTGAGCACTTATCACGTCATTATGTTTAGAGTTGGAGAGTATTACATTTCTCAAGAAAACCTTAAGGATCACTTGTAGAGACTTTAGCTTGTGAGATTTGTGCCTTTCACCCTTTTAGAGTGTTTTACGAAATCTCCAAGTCACAAGTTGATTCAACTTCGTTTGGGTCCGCACTTTAATTTGTCATATGATCCCATTCTTTTTCATAAAATTTTGGCTTGATCACTCAGAACGACATCTTTTTCGAGTTTTAAGAAACACGTGTCTTAAAATGTTTCCCGATCACTAAAGTTTTATCCATACACCTACCACTTTTCCATATCACATTCCCATTCACTTCATCCGTTACCATCCCATATTTTTCCATATTCACATACTTCCCCACATCATCCATATACCATCCCCATTTTCCATATCAACTCCATTTTTCCACTCACCAGTTTTTGAGAAAAAGTGTGTTCTTTCAAATGTAAAATGTCTTCATTGTTGGGTTGGAAGAGAAAAAATAAATAAAAAATAGCAAAAATAGAAAAAAAGAAAAAAATATAGAGAAAAAGAAAAGAAATAGAAAAAAAAGGGGGAAAAGAAAAAAAAACTTTTATAGTTAGTTTTTATGTAATAAAGACGTTTGAGATCAAAGTATCATACACTCTTCTCGCACATCCATCCATTTTTCATCCATCCATCACTCATCATTCATCCATAAATCACCATCCTACCTTATATCCCATCCTTCTCATTTCATTTTCCCCTCACCCATTATCATCCATGTTCCCCCTAGGTGTTCGGGCAAATGAAAGTCAACGTGGTGAATAACTCGACGTTCTCACTATTGTGAGTAGCATTCCTTTATGAGATCATTTTCTTTCTATCTATTTGTTCTTTCTTATGTGTGTATGAGACGTCTGAACTGTCTTACATTTACTCACCTCCTCACACACAAGAGCGATACACTAACCCTAATCTCGAGGGTTCGTTTGAAAGAGTTATATCCAGTGAGATTTTGAAGTTGAATCGTCGATTCCGGTAAGGCAATCTAGGAATTACTCTGATGATGCTCGACCCTATATGACTGATTCACACTACACACATTGAGTTTTATGAAGGATGTGCCTCGAATATCCATATAGCTAAAGTTTTTACACATTCTAGCTTGTATTTCTAAAATTATTTCTCTCGTGATGAATTCTACGATTATTTTATGTCTAATAAGAGATTGACTGCCTTTCAATAAACCATTTTAAATAAAGAATTTTGTGGGTAAATACCCTGCATACCCTCACGAGACACAACTCGTCCAGTACGACAACCTATAGGTTTAAAGGCTTGTTGCACATGCTAAGTGCAATCGAAATTTCCCGTGAAAGTGGTTCACTTTTGGTTTCTTTTACTTATTTTTCTCTATATCTTATTCCTCGAGGACTAGCAACGCTCTGTTTGGGGGTGGTGTGATAAGCACCCAAAGGTGTACATATTATATCCCGAATAGATGCATTTTAGTTGCTAATTCTCGAAAATTTCAGACTTATGATAGTATTTGTTTGTTTTTTAGCTCAATAAGCGTTTGCGGAGTTTAAAGTGATAATTTCGGGCAAAATCGCAACAAAAGTGGCTTAATCCCGTAACGTGAACCTTGTCCCGTACCAAAACCTAGCCTAAACTTAGCCCAAACCTGCACCCAATTCCACGAGTGTTTAGTTTGTGCCTTTTTAACCTTTTTAGATTTTTGTTTTGTGTCATTTTATTTTTAGGATTTATTTTAGATTTATTTAGAATTTATTTCATATTTCCTATTCTTTATTTCTTTTTATAAATTTCTTTTTATTTTATTAGGATTAGTCTTTATTAGGATTTCATTTATTTTTAGTTTTATTGTATTTTACATTTTTTAGGAGTTTAGTTTAGTTTCAATAGATTTTTATTTTTATTTTCATATATTTTTCTTTCATTTATTTTATTAATTGAGACTTTATTTTATATTTAGATTTTTAGTTTTATTAGTTTTTTTTAGTGTTATTTGTTTTTTAGGTACAATTAAACACACACACAAAAACATCCTACACAACACATACACACAAACACCTCTTCCTCACCCTCACCCTTTATCCCATACACCTCACCTACACCCTATCACTCCCACTCCATCTTCTACCTCCCAACACATCTTTCTCTGTCCTCACCTCCATTATCATCCACCAACAAACCCAAACTACACAAACACTAAACCTCACTCCTCCAACAAAAAAAAACATTTCCTAATCAGGAGCTATGCCAAATCCGAAAACCTGAGACCCACACCTATCGACCCGTAGTCGCGACGCGAATCAAACCCAGCATCTAACAATATCCCTGTGACCCCTTAAACCACTGCCGACAATTCTCCTCACAAAACCTGAAAACCCGCGACCTACCTACCCTAACCCATCATCGGCCACACCTTTACATACCCTCAACCGGAGCGTCCCAAAATGCACCCAGTAGCTACCCCTGCCTGCGAACCAAACCCGGGTGAACTCAAGTCCGACGCGAGCACCTCCTGCTACATCTGACATCATACAAACTGGACCCACGCCCATACCCATTTCGTCCATAGCCCAAACCAGTGACTACCCACCTTGAATCCATTTCCCATTTATCCAAAAGTCACAAACGATTTATCCACCAGCCAAGTTCCAAAATAAAAGCAAAGACCAAGTCATTAATAACCCACATGTTCTTAAACCTTTAAGACTTTTCCAATTATACCCCCAAACACCCATCTCCCACTTGCACCTTTTAAAACCCCAAAATAACCCCATAACAAATTTGATTTCCTCCCCTAACCATTTCCATGTAAACTAAAACATAAACTCCCCAATTTACCCCTAGCCTCCTTGTGCACCATATAAATTGAAAACTTGGGCCATTTTCATAGGGATCTCAAATTTAGTTTTTAATCTTTGTGTGATAAAATTCTCTCCACCCCTCCATCTTGAGTATTTGCATTTTTTGCAAACATCTCAATATACAGGTGTGTAGTGAAATTTATCTCTAGGATAAATTCAACTCCACCCCTCTATAATGAATTTTTTGCATTTTTAGCAATTATTTCAAAATAGATTGATGTAGTTGAATTCATACCTTATGGGAGGTAAATTCTAATCCATTCCTTTATGTAAATATTTTGCATTTTTAGCAATTATCTCAATATAAATTAATGATCTAGAATTTATTACTTTGGATGAGTTCTAATGTAAAATTTTATAATGTTAGGATTTGCATTTTTAGCAAATCTCTTTTATTATCTAATTGTCCATTATGAATTCATCCATTATCTTTTTTATTTTATTTTAATTTTGTAGTTTTTATTTTAGATGCAATAAATACATTAGTGAGGGATTGTGATTGAGAGAATTTTGATGTATAATTGAGAGATTGTTGATGTATTGAAGATTCCATTCCAATTAAAGGCTTAAATGGGTTTGATGTCCTCCTCTTGATTACTTTTAGTTTAATCCTCACATGCTCTTTTTTTGTATGCTTTTATTTTTATTTTTTGGACCATGTAATCTCCTAGTTATGGGATGAAATTTTGAAGCCCTCATGAGTCCAATTTTGTTAGTTTACTTATTAGGATAATTTTGTTTATCTCACTTTTATTAAATTAGCTTTTACTTCTTAATTAGTAGTTATAAAAATTAGTATAGTTAGTTAGTTAAAAAATCACTTGAAAACTCTGTAAAAAATATAAAAAGAAAAAATCATAAAAATATAATAATAAGAAAATGATTTCACACTTTTGTCTTCTCATATTTTGTGTTTCACCCTCAAATTTGGATTGACTCCCTTACTTACCCTCTACATTAGTTTCGTTAAATTTTTGTAGGTTCAAGGGAATTTTGATGGAAAATGAATTCAACAACGACAAAAATATAATAGAGATGCAATTTCATTTGTCTATCAGCTGTGGGGACACCGGTGGAGTGTGTGGTTTATGGGGGAGAAGCGATGGTGAGGAAATAGGGTTTTAGGGCATATGGGATTTGTAGCGGGAGGCAATGGATGGGGCGAGTATAAGAGGAGACCGGGCTTGGGGAGTGGAAGATGTGGATGGTAATTGTTGATACCAAATTTAGTCTGCTGACATGGACCAATTACTTGAAGACACGTGTCAACACTACGTGGAAAATACAAATACTTTCAACGAACAACATACTGTCATCGAGCTACTCAGGTGCTCCGAGAAACTTAAGCATACCGAGCAACTTAAGCGGTTAGAGATACTTAGCGATAACTATGCATTAAATGCGCATTATTATCGTACAGATGTATATGTATAATAGATAAAAGTGCATTATCTTTTCATATGTACATCCTCTAGGCTATAAATACATTGTAACCTCCTCATAAGAAGGGGACTTTGGATCTCTTGAAAAACCTATTATCGAGATTCAAGGAAAACAGTCAGCAATACAAAATAGTGGACGTAGGCCATTCTAATAAGGCTGAACCACTATAAAAATCCTTTGTCTTATTTATCTGTGATTGATTAATTAGATATAATCTAGTTTTTTTACATCAACAGATTGGCACCGTCTGGGGGAAACGACTGTACTTAGCGTTTTTCACCAAAATAACTCATCACCTATGGCTGAGAATTCGGAATCCAGAAATCGAAACACTAGGGTCCATCCAAACCCTTCTACTCCCCCAAATATTCAAGATTTGGTTGGCTTAATGGCTAATTTATCCCAAGGCCAAACGGCCATACAAGAAACTATGCGTCAACTTATACAAACCGTTCAAGGTGGAGTACCGGCCCAATAAGGACAACGAAGCGTTCAAAGAAATACCCGTTTGCCATCTTCAAGAACTAAACGAATGCTATTCTTTAAGGTCCCTTAATCTAGACGTACTGACTCATATCGTACTGAGAGATGTAATGATCCTTCGTATCAGTACGAGCTACAGATTCTCAACGAAATGTCACTCCGACTCCAGAAAGGACTAGTGCTCTAGAAAGGTTGAGTAGAGTCTCTCCTTTTGATTGTTTGGTCCCTAGGAGGAATATAAGTCCTCCTAGGATTGCGTCGAGGAATTCTTAACGACTATCCGACCTAAGGGAAGGTTCTTCCGAATCGCTCCCAGCAGCCCGTAATGAAAGGTCCCAAGAGGAAAACTCAACGCGATTAGTCGCTCGAACAAATAGGCTCGAGGTGGGAAATAATGCATGGAAAGGCTCTATTCAAAGATTGGAAGACAGGTTAGGGCAAATAGATAAGGCCAAGAACCCACTACAAAGAACTTTTGTACAAGGGACACCATTCGTACAGGCAATCGTGGATTTTCCCACACCATCAAAATTCAAAGCTCCTATGGTGACACCTAAATATAATGGAAAAACTGATCCTGTCCTCCATATAGAATAATACCAAGATGATGCCTATATCTATGCGGTTCCAGACGAGATGAGATGCCGGGCATTTTTAGGAACACTCACCGGGTCAGCTCAGATATGGTACAACAGCTTCCTCGGGGGAAGATTGCGACTTTCCTTCAACTGGCAGTGATTTTCATAGGGAATTTCTATTTTGGAGCAAAACCCGTTAAACGAGTAGCACACTTACTAAGTGTTAGACAGACAGGGACTACATTACTCGTTTCAATAACGAGAAACTTGAAGTAATGGATTACGAGGAGAAAATAACAATTACTGCTCTGATGAGTGGATTGTTACCAGATAAGTTATACTATACTTTGGCCAAAGATCCTCCTAGAACCATGGAAGAACTGATGGCAAAGGCAGCTAAGATCATGAACGCTGAGGAAGCTACGGCTACAAAGAAGAATACAAACACTAAGGAGACCAAAGTTGAGGCTGGTAAAACCGAGAAGAAGGATCAGAAGAACAATGGTTGCAACAAGCAGTTAAAAGGTAAGCAAGTGATGGAGCAGATGAGGAAATATGGAAATTATACTCCCTTGAAGGTGGATATAAATCACATTCTGGAGGAGGTCAAGAACAACGAGGAGTTAGCCTGGCGAGGGAAAATGAAGGCAGATCCTGACAAAAGGGACAAGTCCAAATATTGCGAATTCCATAAAGACCATGGTCACATGACCAAATGTTGCATTGCTCTCCAGAATGAAATTGAAGCACTCATCAGGTGACGAAAATTGGCCAAGTATATTGACCGACAAAATGGTGGAAAGACCAGCGACCGAGGAAGGCAAAGATCTAAGTCTCCTCACCGAGCAAAAGAAGACAAAAAGAGAGATCACAAAGATGATCCAGAAGATGACCCCGACCTCCCCAAAAGACCAAGATAGCCAGAGCGGGAGGTATTTTCAATCCATTTTGGGTCATTTGAATGTAATGTCATTACAAGTGGAGATGCAGGAGGTGGAGATCTAACTACGGAGAGGAAAACTTACCTCAATGAGGCCCAAGCCTGCTCTTACATACAACGCATAAACTTGGCTGAAGATGATGGCCCGAGGAAGGTGAATAAGGATAAATTGGTCATCGATTTTTCTAAAAATGACCTGGCAGGTGTACTATATCCTCATGATGACCCATTAGTGATCAAGATGAGAATGAAGGAAATGGTGATTTCACGGGTACTGGTGGATAATAGTAGCTCTACAGACATCATGTTCTACCCATGCTTTGACAGTTTGAATCTGAAGTTAGCCCAGTGGGAGCCCTATCATAGGCCCCTCCTAGGTTTTACTGGCGAAAAGGTTTTTCCACTTGGGACGATCAAGTTGGATATGCTTATTGGTACTTGGTCTGCTTGTCGAACAGAAAGAGTACGCTTTTTCGTAATGGATAAAAATGTCCAATCAGCTTACAACATCATCATGGGAAGGGTAGGTCTGAAGAAGTTCAAAGCAGTACTATCTACTGTATATCAATGTTTAAAATTCCCAACCAACTTTGGAGTGGGAGTTATGAAAGGCGACCAAAAAGTAGCTCGGGAATGCTACTACTCATCTGCCGAACAAGAAGAACGAGAAGAATCGAGGAATAAGACTAGTACCTATCAAGTGGATATAATAGAAGATGCAGAGATTGAAACATTAGATCCTAGAGACGAGTCTCGGCTCATGAAAGGCCAGGTCATGGAAGCTACCGAAAATATCATGATGGACGATTAACACCCAAAACGAACAACCCAAATTGGTGCGTCATTGGATGTATCATTAAAACGGGAACTGGTAGCATTTCTAAGGCCCAAAAAATAGAATTTTACATGGAGTCATGAAGACATGATAGGAATAGACCCGATTTTCCTGTGTCACGAGCTCAACGTGAACAAGGAGGTTAAGCCAGTGAAGTAGCGAAGAAGGGTGTTCAGCCATGAAAAAAATCAAGCTATGCAGGAAGAGGTAGAGAAGCTACAAAAAGCCTTTTTTATTGAGGATGTTAAGTATCCTGATTGGCTAGAAAATGTGGTGATGGTCAGGAAGAAAAACAATAAGTGGAGGATGTGTGTTGACTTCACTGATCTTAATAAGGCACGCCCTAAGGATCATTTTCCTTTGCCTTAAATCGATCAACTGATGGATGCTACCTCAGGGCATGAATTGTTGAGTTTCATGGATGCTTATTCTGGCTACAACCAGATTAAAATGAAACCTGAGGACCGAGAAAGTACCTCGTTTATCACCCCAAGGGGGACCTATTGCTATAATGTTATGCCTTTTGGACTTAAAAATGCAGGTACAACATATGAGCGGCTGATGAATAAGGTGTTTGCAGAGAAAATCATTCATAACATGGAGGTTTATGTCGACATCCTGCTGACGAAAAACAAGAAAGCTTCTGATCATTTGGTTGACCTAGGTCAGGCTTTTGATCAATTAGAGAAATATCAAATGAAGTTGTATCCCACCAAATGCATATTTGGAGTACGAGAAGGTATGTTTCTCGGATATATTGTTAACCAACGAGGTATCGAGGCGAACCCTAAAAATATCAAGGCCCTATTGGAGCTACGATCTCCAACTACGAAGAAGGAAGTGCAAAGTCTCACAGGGCGAGTTGCATCACTTAACAAATTTGTGTCACGAGCAACTGACAGATGCCTCCCATTCTTCGAAAAACTTTTGAGTGGAATGATGAATGCGAGGAGGCCTTTCAGGACTTGAAGCAATATTTGAGGACACCTCCATTATTATCTAGACGAGTGATGGGAGAAAGATTGTACTCGTATTTGGCAGTTTTAGAAAACATCGTTAGCTCAACGTTGATAAGAGTGAAAGACGGAGTACAAAATCCAGTCTACTACACCAACAAGGCCTTCCGAGGAGAAGAGATCAGATATCCAAGTTTGGAAAAGTTAGCACTGGCACTAATCGAAGCGAGCAGAAGGATAAGGCCATACTTCCAATCCCATACTATAGTGGTGTATACTGATATGCCATTAAGATAAGCTCTGCATAAACCGGAGAAATTAGGAAGATTGATGTAGTGGGCAGTAGAACTTGGTGAATATGACATAGTTTATGATACTATGTCGTCACATAAGGGGCAGGCAGTAGAGTATTTTATCGTAGAGTTTACTTACTCTTATACCTCCAAAGAGTAGGAGTTTAATACAGACCAACCCGGGGAGGTCACGGGATCATCGAATTTAACACTCGACCAACTTCCATCCGTGGAAGATCAAGAGAAGATAATCAATGAGCAACGAAAACTGTCAGGGGAACACAAAAGGAAGCATTAAATATTCCACCGAGGAACTTTGTCTGATCAAGAATTTGATAATTAAGTACCTGCATGGAATCTGTAGGTGGGTGGTTCTTCGTGTGCCGCAGGCAGTGAGGCAGGAATTATTTTAAATAGTCCTGATGAGGTTGATATAGAGTATGCTCTACGTTTTTAGTTTAAAGCTTCCAATAATGAAGCTGAATATGAGGCTATGATCGTGGGTCTAAGTCTGGCCAAAACCATGAAGGAAGAGCAGGTCGTTGTATTCAGTGATTCACAATTAATCGTAAATCAAATTCTCAGAGTGTACGCAGCAAAGGGAGAATTAATGGTCATGTATAATGCAAAAGCTATGGAGGTTGTCTCAACTTTTATCGCAGTTTGGTTGATCAGAATACTGAGATTGGAGAATGCAAGAGCCGACGCCCTAGCTCAGCTAGCATCAGCAATATGCATCGAACTACGAAGAACAATCCCAATAGAATTCTTGTAGATCGGAGTGAAGACGAAGACTTGATGATGAACTTTATCGCCCTCAACTTGGGACCATCCTGGATGGATCCCATCAGGGCCTATATCAAAGAGGGGGCTTTGCCAACTGATAAACTCACAGCCAAGAATTTAAGTTTAAAGGTGCCCATTACATATTGACCAGTGGCATTTTATATAGAAGAGGAGTTATAGCAGCACTACAGAGATGTTTCCATCCCTCCGAAGTTAAGGACTTGATATAAGAGGTTCACGAAGGGTCCTGTGGAGTCCATGTAGCAGGTCAGACGCTTTTACAGAGAATAACAACACAGGGGTATTACTGGTCAACGATGAGAGCTGATTGCGCAGCTTATGCTAAGAAGTGCGATAAATGCCAACGTTTCTCTTCCATCCAAAGAACTCCCCAGGCATTGTTAACACCCATCACCTCCCCATATCCATTCTCCATGTGGGGGATAGACTTGGTCGGGCCACTTTCGACGACCAAAGGAAGATTCAAATACCTCATGGTTGCTGTGGATTATTTTACCAAATGGGTGGAAGCTGAACCTCTCATTGATATGACATATGACAACGTCTATAAATTTATTTGAAAGAGTATTATTTGCACATATGGTCTCCCACACGCATTCATTACTGACCATGGAACCCAATTTGACAATGAGCAATTTACTAGATATTGTCATAAATCCAATGTACTGAAGAACCACTCCTCGCCAGGCCACCCCTAAAGCAATGGGAAAGCTGAAGTGATGATCAAAAACCTACTGAATGGTTTGAAAAAAAGGGATGGATGATGCAAAGGGAAATTGGATCAACGAGCTACACTCAGTGTTGTGGGCTTATCGCACTACACCACGAACATCAACTGGGGAGTCTCCATACGTGTTGAGATTTGGGAGTGAGGCTGTCATACCTACTAAATTGGGTTTACCTACACATAGAGTGCTTAATTTCAATTCTCCTATAAGCGACTTGATGAGGCGTTTAGATCTAGATATGCTCAAAGAAGTTAGGGAAGAAGCAGCAATCAGGAATGCTTCATACCAACAACGAATAACCTTGTTCTACAACAAAAGGGTAAAGGAGTGTGATTTAAAAGAAGGGGATTATGTGCTGAAGAAAGTGATCCAAAAGCATAACAAACTGGAGGCCAACTGGCATGGAACTTACAGAGTAACTGAAGTTGTTCGTCCTGGGACATGCAGAATTGAAACCTTAGAAGGAGAAGAATTCAAGAATGCGTGGAATGCAGAGCATCTGCGCAAGTACTATCAATAATTAAAATCCATATGTAACACATTCATTTCAATATGAATAAAGTGATATTTCGCCCATATTTCTTTCTTGTTTGAAATTTTTTCAGAATATTAGTGCTACACACTACACAAACACACATTCAGATCAGCAACCACCAACTCCGGTTGGTCGACAATTCAATAACCACCAACTTCGGTTGGTCGGCAGTTCATTAATCACCAACTCCGATTGGTCGGCAATTCAAAAACCACCAACTCCGATTGGTCGGCAGTTCATTAACCACCAAATCCGATTGGTCGAAAAATAAATAACCACCAACTTCAGTTGGTCGACAGTTCATTAACCACCAACTCCGGTTGGTCAGAAAATCAATAACCACTAACTCCGATTGGTCAGTAATTCATTTACCACCAACTCTTGTTGGTTGGTACCAAACTAGGCAAGAAGATGGACAACCTCCCGGGGCATCCACTGTCTAGGCAACAAGGTAATCCTGATGAGATTACTATAACTAAGTAGGAACATGGGATGAAAATCATTCCATTGCTTAGGCCCAAAGAGTGACAAGTCACTATGATCAGACAAGAAATGGGACACATTCCATTGTCTAAAAATAAAATAGGACATTTTGTCCTCCTACAGATATATATATATATATATATTCACTAACGAATAATAAAGACATTCTACAAATTATTCACAAGGAAATGAAATTGAAAAAGAAGCTAAATTTTTCTTCATTAAAACCAAGCAGATTACAAACGATATGAAATTCGATCCATTACAAATGTCCTATTCTACGGGTTTCATTCCCTCTACTTTTGAAACAGGTTCCACCCCAGCTGGAGGATCATCTAATGCATAAGGATAATTTATAAAGTTCATATCTCGCGGCATTCTAACATTATTTGTGGATGGTCGGTCAAGAAAATGCTCTGGACGAGATATCTCAAAGTTTGAATGAAGGCTATAATCCCTGAGATACTTGGAGATCAAAATCCGAGGGATAACATGGGCTGTAATTCAGCGAAGTTCAAGGTTGAAGGGATACACAGGTAAATCAAGAACTACAGGTTCATAATAATCCCACAAAAAATGACCTTGATCCAGTTTCAGAACACATAAGGCATTCAACCACCCTTGCTTATATCCTTCGTTGTTCGACTGTTACAAACGAGCATCAAGATGATACATAGCTTCATTATACCCAGCCATCCAAAATTCCCTGGCCTTCTTGTGAAATTGATAACTCAATATTTTAAGTTACTCATGGAGCTTTCTCACTAGAATTTATTTACTTTCCAAAGCAGAACTTTGATTGGAGAGTTGGTCGTTGAAACTCTAAATCTTCTTAGACATTTTTGCCAAGGCTTGGTTCTTCACCATTAATTAAACGACCTGATTCTCTAAGGCCAATTGAGTTCTTATTTCATCAATAGTAACCCACTCAGCCCTTGCTCATCCACGAGAAGAAGATCTTGCTCTGCCACGAGCAGGTGTGGAAGGTCCAGTTCATTTCAATGTCTCTAACTCATCCCATAAGTTAGCATTTTCTATTTCTAAGAATGAAAAACCATCATCATTTATGGGGACCAAGGCTCCCGAAGAAGAAGAGGCAACAAATTTGAGTTGTTTTATTTCCTCCTGCAACGCGATATTTTCTTGCTCCATCAACTTGGCGATATGTTTGTGCTCCTTAATCTCAAGTTTTAACACACTTTCCTTTTTCTCATGAGCTGAAATGTATTTGCCATATCCCTTGTTGGCACTCAATTGCTAGTACTTTTTCTCGTAACCTTGATGCAAAAGTGTAGTGGATTCCTTGTACTGCTGTTGAAGTTCCTCGATCGTTCCTTAAAGATCTCAATCATTTTGTAATAAGCCATATTATTGGCTACAACACGATTAAGTAGGCACTTCAAGTACCGATAAGCATCTATTTCTCGTTCAAAGGCATCTGATCCGAGGATGTCAATTATTTGAGCCTTAGTAAAGTCTGCATGACCAGCTTTGAAATAATCATTGCATTTCTTCATCAACTCTGTATCATGAGCTGATAAGAGTTCCATCTTGGCCATAAACTAGCAAAGAGAAGATGAAAAAAAAATCAACAATGATATGAACAGAGCAAGTAAGAGAGAAATTCCAGAAGAACAACAAAAGTTCACTTTTCATTCATCATGATAAAGGAAAACACAGATCAGGTTTACATCCAAGAAAATAAAGAAACAAAAGACTCGAACAACTTTACACCTTCTCCTTATTTCCTACGACTTCTTCGGACGGTTTGGTTGAAGGGGTTGGTTGGTCGGAGAGCAATGACAGTTGCTCGGCAGATGTACTAGCTTGTTGGACTTGCTCGGAGGGTAGAATAATAGCAACAACAGGGACCTGCTCTCCTGTCATCATAGAAGACTCATCTGAAGCAGCTTTATCTTCTTCTTCTTCTTCTTCTTCTTCTTCTTCAGGAGAGGAAGGAGGGCCATGAGTATGCTCCTGTAACAACTCAGAATTTTCACCAACCTTTAATTTCTTCAAGGCTACTACCCATCCATCCCTAAAATATTTAACACTGGCATACTCCATTTGAGAAGATATAATAGCCAGGCCCTTGTTCTAACCCTTATCCCAACCAGCACTAAAGGATTTTTTAACAGCAGTTTTCCTTTTTACTCTTCCCAAGGAGGTCCTTTCTATAAGGAGCTCCTCAGTAGACTTCAGTTTTTCTTCTACCTCTATCTTATGTCGCTCAGCATCTTGAAGCTTGGCGGCATTTTCCTCGGCAGACTTAAGCTTGACTTCAAGCTCAGTATTATGTTGTTCGACCTCCTTTAATTTCTTCTCCAACTCTTTGGAGGCAGTCACAGATTGATGTCGATTTTCTTCAACAAACTGGAATTTTTTCTCCCATGCATTTTTATCTTCCTCGTACTTTTGACGAGATTCTCTCAAAAATTGAGTCAACCCAACAAAAGCTTCTTTTATTCCAGCCGAGGAGGTGGAAGCCTTGATGGCCTCATCTTTCTTCAAAATACTATTAAAACACGTCACAAGCTGAAAAAAGAAAGAACTTTAAGTTAATATATGAACATAACACTAGAGGATAAGGAATCAGGCTAACGATACTTACTGACGTAATGTGTTGAGTAGCCAGAGAAGTAAGTCTCTCACGAGAAAAGGTGTCTTCAATATCTTGGAATTCTGGGACAGTCCAAGATCTGATCAAGCCCATAGCAGAGCTCGGGGGAATAAGAGCTGGAACATTACCTTCAACATTTGAAGGTTGAGAGATAGGGTCAACTGGTCTCTCAGTAGAATTTTTTTTTAATCTCCTCAGAGGAGCAGGAGCACTTTTAATTAAAGGTGTTGTCTCTATTTGAGAAATGACAACAGTTTCATTTGAAGGTGCTGTCTCTTTTGGAGGCACAGGGGGATTTTTTCCAATTTCCTTAGCAGTAGTGGTAGGGGAACATCTATTTGTCCTCTCATCTGGGACATCTTGTTTGTTTTTCTTTGCCTCTTCAGTGGCAAATGCAGACTTGTCAAAAAATGCAGGAGCTTTCCTCTTCTTCATTAGATCACTAATAGGAGTACTTAATTCAGAAGAAGAACCTTCCACACTGGTTTCAGAGGTTTCTATCTGGTTAAGATCAACCACCACAGGATGAGCAATGAAAGATGAAGTGGATCTCCTGTATCACAATAAATACGAGGCATATCTAATATGCTCCCCAGAAACTGATTGATGCATGCTCCAGATAAGTTTTAAATGTTTTATATTAACATCAGTCTCTTTTGGAGGCTTCCTTTTACTGTCAACTGTAACAAACAAAATTAATGTCAGTGATGCATTTCATCGAATACAAAGAAAACAAGATTTCAAAATAAAAACAACTTATCCCATTACCATAAGGTGGACACCTGGGTCCTTGGTACACATCATTTCCATTTAATGGAGGGTGTTGCCAATTTTTCATCACAACCGCATGATCAAAATAGTCCCAATTGGCATCAGGAAGATTGACAACTAAAGCTCTATTCGAAAACCTAGTTTTTAAATAGAAAGTAATGTCACTGGTAACCTATCTATAACAATACATAATTTCTGGAATTCCCAAACGAGTTCCATGAAGTTGATTCAACCTATATACGCCATTAACTACCCTCTATGTATTTGGAGCTACTCTTGCAGGTACAATATCAAAATTTTGGCAAAACTCCAAACACAAGGGATTTGGCGGGAAAGAAAAGCCACACTCAGCTACAAAAAGACTTGGGAACCAGTGTCCCTCTGCCAAAGAAAGTAAATCAGAAGGATAAGAAAGTTCTTCCAAAATAACCCACGAAGGGATTGAAAACTCAGACCAAAATTTATCCAATGACTCAACAAGATAAACCATGGTGAATAAAGTAAATATATAAAAGGGAAGAAAATCTTACAGAATAAAGAGAGATCGATTGACAATGAACGATGGAAAGAACGAAGGCACAAGATAGAGATAAAGTGAAAAGTTCAGAGATACAGATTTGAAAAGTGGAAGACGATTGGATTTCTGTCACACTTAAATACTTTACCTCAGGAATAGAGAAAAATAATGATTACAAGGGAAGACGTTTGTGTTTCCGGCGATAAAAAGAAGAAAAAGACACAAACATCGAAGTGATCGTGAAAATTCAAAATATTTATGAAACTTGATATTATGCGCTCAAAAAAGAATTATATACAATAAAAATCTTCCTAAAATTCATGAAGACCAGTAATCCAAGCAGTTTTTAAGCAAAATGTTCCACACTCTCCTTCAACCTCAACTGTGAAACATTGGGGGCTTCTGTTGATACCAAATTTAGTTTGTTGACATGGACCAATTACTTGAAGACACATGTCAACACTACGTGGCAAATACAAATACTTTCAATGAACAACATACTGTCACCGAGATACTCAGGTGCTCCGACCAACTTAAGCATACCGAGCAACTTAAGCGGTCCGAGCTACTTAGCGTGCAGAGCATCCAGATCAAGAGAATCAAAAGACAACTACGCATTAAATGCGCATTATTATCGTACAGATGTATATGTCTACTAGACAACAACTCGTTACCTTTTCATATGTACAACCTCAAGGCTATAAAATACATTGTAACCTCCTCATAAGAAGGGGATTTTGGGTCTCTTGAAAAACCTATTATCGAGATTCAAGGCAAACAGTCAGCAATACAAAATAGTGGACGTAGGCCATTCTAATTAGGCTGAACCACTTTAAAAATCCTTTGTCTTATTTATCTGTGATTGATTAATTAGATATAATCTAGTTTTTTACATCAATGGTAATAGAGACAGAAATGTATGTCTAGTAAATAAAAAAGATAGAGAGAAATGTATTGAAATGGGTAGAGAATGTTTACCTTTGAAAATGAAAAAATGGGACAAATAGATGAAGACGAAAGTAGAAAAGATTGACAGACGCAGGAAAAGAAACTTGTTGCGAGACAAAATGAAATCGAAATGTGGGTAGATGTAAGGAGGAGAAAAAATGAAACGTAAATATCAGAAGTGCCACATGGACAATCTCAGACTCAAGAAGAAGTAAAGATGTATAAAGAGTTTTACAGTATATAAATGATACTTAGAATAATTTAATACATGCAAACTCTATACATATTCTATCCACAACGAGATATTTCACTTAATAAACTTGTTCATCCCTATTCTTGAAAAATACAAACTGTTTGATCTGCAAAACAACACTTTAGCAAGAAACATAATATTTTTTTAGTGCGTATCATGTATTTGATCATACACAAGTGCCCTACATGTCATCTCGCTATAGTTAAGGTGGTTATTTTCTCTTCCTTTCACTTAGCATCCTTTGGGATCTTTCACTATTATCATTTGTCTTTCTTGTTTTTTTATGTCATGTGATGAATAGCCATTTACTAATATGACTAAGCCTTATGATTTAACATAAATCTCACATTGTTACACTGAACATCTATTTAATGAGATAAATAAATAAGGATATTAGAGAGGTCATGCAATAATTTGACATGCCTCCCTCCATCATCATTTTTTGGGTTCGAATCAACCAGGCTTCCTTTATCTTTGTAATTGGGTAAACTCTCATGGTGACAAAAGTGGAAAGTTGTGCAACCAATGGATGATCCTGAATTTTTCTTTAGGCGAGCCAAACTTTTGATTGGTTCTAGGCGTTTAGGGGTGGGATGTGTGTTAGTGCGGATGCCCATAAATTTTAATCTCCTTAAATTATGAGATGGTTCAAATAAATTTCAAACTACAATTCCTTTAAAACATAACAATTAAATGCTACAAATTTTAATTTCACCAAAATTAAAGTTAAACTTAAACTGGAAATTCAATTCAAGTCCTAAATTAGTCAAACTAATTAAACACCCATTTTACCAAATTAAATTTGTCAACTTGAATTGAATTGAACTCACCCTAATTTTAAACTAGCAGCAAATTAAACATGTGTGATTTTAACCCAAATTTTATCTTGATTATCCTAGCATGGATCTATGGTGATTTTTTGTATGATAAAAATAAACACAATCACACTACACGGTAATGTACGAGGAAAACCCAAAAGGAAAAATCTCGGGTGGCCCTTGCCTAGGAGTCCACTAGGTATGGTAATTACACATACATGATAGACACCTTATTTTCTCAACTTGAATCCCTACAAGACTTGGCGTATCTTCTTGTACCAACCTCTGCCTAGTTGACAACCATGGACTCCACCGCAGCCTCGAAATCCACCGATGGGGCTTTGGTCTTTGTCAACCCCCATATGAACTCTATCTACGAATGGTAATATATATATATATATATATATATAAGAGAACTTGGATTTAAATAAACATATGGGGGTATGTGTTTTGGTAGAATTTTAATCAAAAACACAAAACTTGAACTTTTGAGGAAAACCTTTTTGCTCTCAAAGTCTAAAGGAAAGTATGTCAAAAGTTAAAGTGTGTTTCGCACACATAAAAGTGGCTGGTAAAAGTTAGTTGGGAACATGGGTGGTTGAAATTAAAACTGCTAAAAAAATTTCAAAATTGGCCTAGGTGGTTCGAACGACTTTCTTCGAACGGTAATTCAGAGTAAAATCAGGGAAAAAGTTCGTTTGAAAGAACTCGTTAGAATGAAATTCTAACAAAAAATCAGAAGATTTTTGGCAAAAATTCGTTTGATCCTCGTTTGATAAACCTCGTTCGAACGAAATCTCGTTTGAACGGAAATTTTCTTTCCAACGACATTTCAGAAAAATGATTTTTTTTTTAAATTCCAAAATTATTGTTTAAAATAAGAACTTATTTTTACTTTAAAATACAATAAAAATAACACCCAAAAATATTTTCCAGGCTCCTATGTATATAATACTGCATTCATACCTTTGTAGATTTGGAACTTCAAATGTTGATGACGTGAAAGTTGGCAAAAAAATCCGAAATGATGAAGCTTTAAAATATGGGCCGCTACATCTTCAACTTTTCAAACTCGTCACATGCTTGATAGGTACAACATGAACATCTATCCTATGACTCAAATTGTTTTGTCTGGAATTAAGCCAATACTACAAATTGACTAGATTAAAAATTTGTCCTTACAAATCTCCCCCTTTGGCTATTCCAGGACGAAACCAAACCAAAAATCCTAAGGGCCGTCAAGCATGTCTAGCCACAACATCCCACCCAAAACAATAAAAATAACGCCTTGACTCGACTCTTAAAATCTTTGCCTCTTAAAAAATGCTGCTAAAATGAATTTCCTGCTCACTTAAACAAATCGTTAAACGCATAGGGAATATGAAAAAATAAAGTGCATAAAATTAAATTCTCCCCTTTAATTAATTATCCCCCTTCATCTAACAATGATCTACCTAGAAAAACCGCCACTCCCCCTAAGGTGAATCTCCCCAAACTAAAGGTTTAAATACCATTTCACACACTTTTTATTCAGGAATAGACAGAGGTTAAAGAATTATAAACTGACTTATTTCCCCCTCGATTTAAAGCAAATACCATCCCCCACCCCACCCCTAAAGTCTAAACAAGGGATATGAATTAAGAAGAAATAAGATAAACATGCAATGGTGTATAAACAGGAACAATAAAGCATATGGCAAAAGAGATATTCAACTAATCCATAATAATAACAAAGGATACCAATTATGATGCGATGAAAAAAAACGATACCAACTAAAAGGTATTAAACATAAGCATCGGATATCAACCAAAAGTCGCAAAAAGATAGATACCAATTATGAATTCAAAGTAAACATGGACTAGATAGAAAGGAAAATACTCAAAAACAACAAAAAATTACCATATATATATAAGCAAAAGATATTAAGGAAGCACGAACACACATATATAGATATAGACAACACAAGTGACACAACAGAAAATAAAATGAGATTTCCACACTCTTATGGAATAAATATGTCATATTGAAATGGAAGTGAAGGGTTGTGAACTAAAACCAAACAATTAAGACCCAATCACTTTAACATGTTCACAGAGTTCTTATTTGATTACAAAACTTTATCAACTAAGATTTAGCCTTATGTGACAGGATAAAGTGAACTCGATGAACGAAACGAACACGATGACTACAAGCCTATCATATTAATGATTCTTCAAACCAATATAGTCAAGACAAGATAGAACAACTAGGATATAAAGTCATTGCGCAAAGCCATTGATATTCCGTATAATCTCCCTAAAATATAATATTATTCTTTTTTTTTCTTTTGAAAGAAAATATCAATCCGAATAGACTAGGCCTTGGACATATATTTTCTTTTAAGGCCATATTTTTCTTTTAGGACTTTGTACCACATTTTTATTTTCGGTCCATTGCAAACGTTGGCATAATCGCAAATGATGATTGTTCCTTTTGTAGCCCTTCCCCGCGCACTTTCATATATCATTTTTATCACACAATAATCTCACGTGCAACGGTTCTAACATGCACAAAACCTCTTAAGCCACAAAATATATGGATGACTAGATTGGTAGGAGAACATCTCAGAAATCTCAAAAATACATGTGAAGTTAAAGGTTCAAAAGAGCTCGTGCATAGGTGCGAGAAGGCATATAAAAAGTGAATCCATTACGCAAGTCAAATTCAAACTACACCATGTAACCATGACAAAGAGCACTTTAAGGATTAAAATTCCTAACCAAAAGTTCTAGCCACATGAAAGAGGAATGATAGGATTCAACACAAGCATATGCCACAAAAGGTGTATAAAACTTAAATATATACACAAAAAAAAAAAAATTTTGTGTTTTTCAAAATTTTTAAGAAAAAAATTCAGCTCAAAAGAAAGACAAAATATTTTTGTATTTTTCAATAACACCAAACAAAAATAAAATAAAATATAATATAAAAGACAAACATGTCATAATTCTATCAACACATATATGATGAAGCATGGACAAGAAAATGACAAACAAGCATACAACTAGCATGAATATATAACATGTAGAACAAAAGATAGTATATGAAAACAAAGCTAACACGTTTAACCTTTAGATTTAGCATGGGAGTTATCATGTGATAGCAAATGAGAATCATAAATCCTATCTTGTAAAGTTACTAAGTCGGATTTCCTAACCAAAACAAGTGAAACGTGACGCTCTTGGGTTTTGGGAACCTTGGCGACTCTACCCTTGGGTTTCCTCGGATCCTTTTTGAGATCAAAACAAAATTCCTAAGATGACCTTTTCTACAACAATGTGAGCAAGTAAAGACCCGGCGAAAGGTAGTACCTAATGTTTGACATTTAGAAGTGTTCCTAGGTGATTCTATCAAAATTATGGCTTTGGGTTTATTAGTTGAAACATTTTGAGTATCGAAGTCTATACCACACGTATCATTTTTAATTCGGACGGTTCCTAACATTTTGTCTAATTTTTTGGACCTACACTCCAAATCAAATTTAACATGACTCGAGTCTCTCAACTTTTATTCTAACTTTAAAATTCTAGAGTCAAGTAAACACATGCTTTCTTCAAAATTGAGAAGCTCTCTCTTCATAGCCTATATCAAGCCTCTAAGGCTATCTCTCTCATTTTTTATGTACTTAAGCTTCTCAAGAAGAGCTCTCTCACGTGTCCTAAGGTCTTCAACTAAAGCACTCGCATTATTAACCATGGCATGTTCTCTCAAACTTGCTTCTAACTTGAAGTTAGACCTTTTTAATTTAATCGATTCGGCATATAACTCTTGAAAAGATACTTGAATTTCACTCATACTAACCTCTTCTTCATTTTTACTCTCTCCTTCATCTCCACTCTTAAAACCTTCAAAAACATGGGATTCACAAACTTTGGCCTCGGAAGTGTCATTTATTATAATGTCATCATTGGACAAGTTCTCACCTTCACTTACATGACTTGCCATGAACACAATAAAGTTACGCTCAATGTGGGAATCTAGTCCCTCTTCCTTATCATTATCATCACTAAGAGTGCAATTATATGAAATTGGTTGTTTGCCTTCCCTCCTTAGTTTAGTGGGACACTCACGCGCCCTATGGCCATAACCCTCACAACCATAACACCTATTCGACTCATCCCTATTAAGATCTTCACTTTGAATTTTAGAGATTTTCTCGGCTTTGTAATGATTAGACTTGTCACATTTCTTAAAATAATTTTTAATCTTATCTTTATTAAACTTAAGAATTTTTTTAAAGTTCTTAGAAAACATATGCATATACTCCAAGTTGATATCACTCTCATCATTCGAAACTTGTTTTTCCTCTTTCCGGGCGTTCAAGTAAATGCCCTTATCTTTCTTCTTCTCATCTTTGGAGGGAAACATATCAAGTTCATAGGTTTGTAAATCATACACAATCTCTTCTAGTTTCGTAGAGTGCATGGTGGGTAAAGAATTAAACATGGTCACTTTAGGAATAAATCAATTGTGTAATGACCTAAATATTTTCTTTACAACACGGTCAATGGGCATATTTTCTCCCAAATTGAAAGATGAATTAACGATGTCAAAAAGTCTAGCATAAAACTCATCAAAGGTTTCACTTTTTAACGTCCTAATGGTTTCAAATTGAGTGGTGAGGTTTAGGATTTTGTAATACCCCGTATTTTCTGCGTTATTTATTTTTGGGGATTAATTGAATTAAATGTTTATTAATTGGAAATTAATCCGGATAATAATATTAACGATATGTGAGTTAGTATTTTATTATAATGTGCATATTTGGCATTATATGAATATTGGTAATATTGATATTGTCGTGAGATATAAATACGGCAATTTGGGAATTTTGCTTGACGCGTGTGACCGCCACGTCATGGTATTGTGTTACATAATTAAAAAGTGAATTTTAGTTTCATTAACCGTATGGTCATTTTGAGTGCGCCAACGCGTCCGGAAGGGTCGAGATAGTCAGAAAACACTAGCCGAAAGTTTAGTTTGGGTCCCGGGATATTTGTGGGCCATACCGACATCTTAAGGGGTAATTTGGTAATTTGTATTTTTGGGAATTAAAAAGTGACGAAAATGGAATTAATAAGCTGACTATTTCCTTAACCCACTAACCCCACTATATGTCATTATGGGCTACGGGAGAAGTTGATATAGCAATTCAACTCCCACAAACCATTTCACACCTCCATTCTCCATTATCTTCAACCTTGGGAAAAGCTTGAGAGAGAGAGAGAGAAGGGAACCTTGAGAAGAACTTGAGAGAAAGAGAGAAGGGAAGAATTCTGCAGAAAAGAGAGAGAAGGAACAACTTTGTCACAAAGATCCTACACCAAATTCTGAGATAATTAAGGCAAGTGATTTAAACTCTTTTAATTCAAAATATGTTTCCATGCTTAGGAATTTTCGAAATTGATTTTTGGAGATAAATTAGACCCATGAATTGAAAGTTAAGGGACATGATTTATGTAGGAATTACATGTAGTATATTCTGGACGAATTTATATGTTGAAAACAGAACCTTGATGATCAAAAGGCAGAATTAGAAGAAACTTAATGATGTTCTTGAATGGAAGAAATCTGGGAATTAGTTTGATGTAGTTTTAATCCAAAGTAAGCCTTTAAATGATGAATTATGGAATTTAGAATGTTATTACTGATGTAGGATGTTAGTATAACGTTATAGTAACCTTATCTTGAAGTTTCATGCTTAAAAATGGTGATTTGGGACGAAAATGTAACTGCAAAACAAAACAGTCCGTAACAGACCTGTGTAATCGATCGATCGACATTCATCAGTCGATCGATCGACCACAATCGATCGATCGAAGGTCAAGGTCGATCGATCGACCTTCCCAGAATGAATAAAGTTTTCCTTAATTGAATTTTAATGATGATAACCCTTGCATAATTTTATTGGAGACATTGTGATTACCCTTAAACTTTAAGGAAGACCAGTAGGCATGATTATGAGATTGGACTTTAATTGGAATTTAATTTGAGGAATTATTCTAAATTAATGAAAGTCGTTATGTGAGATAATATTTGGGTTAATAGTACAAAATTGAATAATTTGATGTAATAAGGTTTGGGGCAGAAGTAAGGACCTTAGGTATAGCGATGTTATATGAGGGAATTATGGGAACTTAATAGTCTATTCGAGATAGGTTTTAAGTTTAAGATATTACGACGTGAGACGTGTCGACTATTTAATCTATATATTGTCGGGACACTTGAAATATATGAATTGGGAATAATGGTATAATGATTTAGAGAGTACCCTTATTAATATTGATATATCTAAGATGTGTGAATGCTTAGTATATAATCTTATGTGTATGACATATCTACCATACTTGCTATCACGGAGGTTACGTTCGCTTAGGACCTTCTTATCCTTGTGTTGCCCGGATTTAGATTGGTGCCTAGAGGACATAGTTCAAGAGAATGACTTATTTGTGAGTTAATAAGCCAGCTGACTATGGAGCGTAGGTATGTACGTGACCATGGATATGATTGAATTATGTTCGCCTCCATTTATGTGTGTGGTGTTGATTCCAACAATTCCTGAGAGATTCGGAATTTGTAATCCTTATGTACGTGATGTACCGGGATGGATAGCAGAGTATGTGTGCACCGCAGCTTAGCCTTTGGGTGCTTGTATTGTATATTTATGATGTGAAAATATACGGTTAATCGAGAAGGAATTTACTATAATAAATTATGAGTATAATTATGGTAATGTTTTGAAAGATAAAAAGAGATCTTTTATCAAATAAATGGTTTGGTTAATAATTGGGAACTTGGGAATTAAAGTAGAACTCTCTATTTAATTGTTAATGATGGAACTTATAACGTGAACCGAGTAGCAGTGTTAGAAACTCTTTAGATAGTTATGAGATAACACACGAATGGGTACAGGAACGTTAGGAGTGCACAGTTAGACGAGAGGTGAGTATATCATGTGAGAGCACGTCCTAACATGTACTTTGCATATACTGTTTTAAATGTTTTTAAAGCACTTGCAGGTTTTTAAAATATCTCCACATTCGGGCTCTGACCCGTTTGCTTTCAAATCTATCTTTTTGTAAAACCATTTTAGGTGCCCAGCCACAAGGTCACCATGCATAGGATTTCCATTCTGATGACGAGCTGTAGCTGCTTGTGGAAGCTACAGGGACTTTCTTTTAGACGCTTATATCATTTGGATTCCTTATTCATTATCCCTCAGTTGTAGGGCATGTCGCCCAAGTTCTATTAGATACATTTCCATTTCAGTTTTCAGACGTTGGCATGTATTCATTTCAGTATTCAGTATTTCATTACTTACTTCAGTTGTGAGATTGTATTATGAGGAGTTTTTCCTCCAGTTTTATTTATAGCATGTTACGGTTACTCTATTACTTCATTATGGTGAATGGTGTTATTATTTCTTCATTATACTTGCATGTTAATCAGACTTTAAATTAAAATTTGGCACTTACTTTTTAAATACTAGGTGGTTAGTAATAATAAAACGTTTTCGACAGTGATGCTGTTAACTGAGCCAACTTGGCATTTTGAATTAATTTTATAAAGGAGTAGCTACCCGGTGTTTAATTAGTCGGGGTGTCACAGGTGGTATCAGAGCATCAGGTTCTAGTGTCCTTTAGGATCTGAACGGCTTATTATGTTTTCCGCTGAGCTTTCTTTGATATAGAGCCCTATGTTTTAGGACTGTTGTATTCTTTTATTTATGCTACGTTCTTCAGCTATTTTAAAGTTTATAACTGCGAACTTATAGACTTTCTTCTTATTTCAGAATGCCTCCACGACGTGCACCACGAGTTCCCAGGAATGCGGTGCCAGAACCACAGCCCGCACCAGTTCAGGGCATGATGAACGCCGCTGAGGTTGCAGCTATTGTAGCCCAAGCAGTAAATGCCGCCATTGCCGTTGTTCAGCAGGCACTGCCTCTGGCGCCGGTTGCCGCGCCAGTTCAGGCAACTTCATTCCCGTCTGCTTGGGAACGTGTACGTGACGCTTTTCAGAAAGCGCATCCGCCAGAGTTTGCAGGCAGCTCAGATGTAGTAGTCTCGAGCCAATGGAGGAAGGATATGCAGCGGCACTTACGGATGTATGAGTGCACGGATGTTCAGAAACAGGTGCTAGATACTTTTAAGCTAGTTGGATCTGCATTGCAGTGGTGGGAGTCTATTACCACCGTAGAGGAGAGGGATACTCTCACCATACATGAGTTCTGGGTGCGGTTTGACCGCAAGTACTTTCCGTCAGCGGTTCATACAGAAATGAGGAGGAGATTGATGAGTCTGAGGCAGGAGGGCAAGACAGTGGCCGAGTATGAGGCCGAGTTCACTAATCTTTTGAATATCGTTCCTGATGAGATACCGTCAGAGAAGAAGAAGATTGAGAAATTTACCGACGGGTTGACATGGAGGATCCGTCAGCATCTGTTAGGGAACCTTTCGTTGGCCACGTATTCTGATGTGGTTAACGCTGCATTGTTACATTGCAAGGACCACCGTTTTCATATGGCCGAGGGCAAGAGATCGGGGGAGTCTAGCCATCAGGGCAGGACTGGAGGACATGGTACCGGTGGGGCACAATCCTTTCAGGGGCAGAGACAGGTAGAGCAGGGTTCTCAGCAGGGGGATCAAAAGAGGTTCCGTTCAGGAGGTTTCAGGAACGGTCAGGGAGGATTCCGAAATGGCCAGCAGGGTCATAACGGTCATCAGGGCCAGCAGGGTCAAAATGGCCAACATCAGCAGTTTCAGCAGGGCCAGTAGGGCCAAGGGAGGAATGGTAACGGCCACCAGGGCCGGGGACAGCAAGGGCAGAGGGGAGGGAACTTCCCGGGGAAATGTTTCATTTGTGGTAAGATTGGCCACAAATGTCAGGAGTGTCCTGATAAGGGCCAGGCCCCACAGCAGCAGCAGCAGGGTGCTCGACAGGAGCCACAGAGGCCACTCTTTCCACCAGCCCTCCCAGCTCCAGCTCAGATCATTCCAGCAGTTCCTGTGCAGCAGGGGCAGCTACAGTATGGACGTGTTTACAACGTCCACCAGGATGCAGTTCCACAGGCACCGCCCGCGATTGAGGGTACGTTTCCTATCCATGGCACTATGGGTCGGGTATTATTTGATACGGGTGCTACACATTGTTTTATAGCTACACACTTCGCAAAGGCGTTAGGATTGTTAGCCACAGCAGAGAGCACAGTTACGTGTGTCGACTCACCTTTGGGGAATGGGTCCCTTATATTCTTTATATGTCGGGGAGTGGGGGTAGAGATTGGTGGTTTGGTATTACCTGCGGACATGTTGGTACTAGATATGCATGTTCACGATGTTATTATCGGTATGGACTGGCTCGCTGATCATAGAGAAATGATTGATTGCTTTGGTGGGAGCATTGTTTTTGCCATTCCGGGGCAAGAGATGTTTGTTGTGGCGATGCCTCGCCCAGAGGGAGGCTCGACCGCTCATTTATATTACATTGAGGAGGATACCTCTAAGGAGGTTGTAATTCCTTTAGATTCGATCCCAGTCGTCAGGGAGTATTCTGATGTGTTTCAGGAGATACCAGGCCTACCCCCCAGTCGAGAGATAGATTTCGTTATAGACTTGTTACCCGATACGAGACATATAGCACGAGCACCGTACCGTATGGCTCCAGCTGAGATGAGGGAGTTACGGGATCAGATTGAGCAGTTGTTGGGTCAGGGGTTTATTCGGAGGATTACTTCACCTTGGGGTGCCCCTGTGTTGTTCGTGAAGAAGAGAGATGGTTCACTGAGATTGTGTGTGGACTACCGGGAGTTAAACAAGGTCACGATACGGAACAAGTATCCGTTGCCTCGAATCGATGACCTATTTGACCAATTGAGAGGAGCTTCTTACTTCTCAAAGATTGATTTACGATCTGGATACCATCAGTTGCGTATCAGGGAGGAGGACGTCTCGAAGACTGTGTTCTTATCGAGATATGGTTCCTACGAGTTTCGGGTTATGCCATTTGGGTTGACCAACGCTCCAGCAGCATTTATGGACTTGATGAATAGGGTGTTCAGGGATTTCCTAGACCAGTCTTTCATTGTCTTCATCGATGATATTTTGGTTTACTCCCAGACAGAGGAGGAGCATGCCGAGCACTTGAGACTAGTTTTGCAGACACTGCGCCAGAATGAGTTGTATGCAAAATATGAGAAGTACGGGTTTTGGCTGAAGGAGGTTCAGTTTCTGGGTCATATTATTTCCGACCGGGGAATATCGGTTGATCCAGGGAAGGTATCCGCAGTGAGGGAATGGGGACAGCCCACGACACCGACAGAGATCCGTAGTTTCTTGGGCCTAGCAGGATACTACAGGAGGTTTATTCGGGGTTTCTCCACGATAGCGGGTCCCATGACACATCTTACCCGAAAAGGTGTGCCGTTCATTTGGAGTGATGCCTGTCAGTTGGCATTTGATGAGTTAAAGGACAAGTTAACCTCAGCACCTGTGTTAGCATTGCCGAGACCGGGAGTTGAGTACCTTGTTTACACCGATGCGTCCTTACAAGGACTGGGAGGGGTACTACAGCAGGAGAGTCAAGCCATAGCTTATGCTTCCCGTAAGCTTAAGCCTCACGAGAAGAATTACCCTACTCATGACTTGGAGTTAGCGGCAGTGGTGTTTGCTCTTCGTATTTGCAGACATTACCTGTTGGGAGAGAAGTTTCGACTATTCACGGATCACAAGTCCTTACAGTACCTATTCACGCAGAAGGAACTGAATATGCGGCAACGGAGGTGGCTTGAATTCGTGAAAGATTATCAGTTCGATATCCAGTATCACCCGGGGAAGGCTAACGTGGTGGCAGACGCGTTGAGCCGTAGACCGGTAGATGAGGTGGCAGATGTGTGGAAGGCCAAGTGGAAGGAATTGGGACACCAGGATGCAGTGGCCCGATCATTCATGTCTGTGATGACTGTTACACCGCAGATTGTCACGAAGGTGGTGAAGGCACAGGCAAATGATTCGTTCTGTCAGGAGCAGATAGTTCGATTATTAGCATAGGGAGCCGAATCCTATACCGTTAGCTCAGACGGGGGATTACGCTTCAATGGGAGATTAGTAGTTCCGGATGGGGAGGAATTGCGGCATGAGGTGATGGCAGAGTCGCACGGCTCACGGTTCGCGGTACATCCCAGAGGGGACAAAATGTACCAAGACATGAGACGTCAGTATTGGTGGAGCGGGATGAAGAGAGATATTGCCGAGTTTGTCTCAAAATGCGCCACTTGTCAGCTCGTAAAAGTGGATCATCAGAGACCGGCAGGACTGCTACAGCCATTAGAGGTCCCGATGTGGATGTGGGAGAGCATCTCTATGGATTTTATCACGGGGTTGCCTACATCGCAGAGAGGGCACGACTCCATTTGGGTGATTGTGGACACATTGTCGAAGGTTGCTCATTTTCTACCCGTCAGGACAGATTACACTGCGGGACAATATGCCCAGCTCTTTATTGCAGAGATTGTGAGACTTCACGGGGTGCCCTTAAATATCGTGTCTGACCGAGACAAGGTATTTGTTTCACGGTTTTGGGAGAGTTTTCAGCAGGCCATGGGCACGGAATTGCGGTTGAGTACGGCGTATCACCCGCAGACCGATGGGCAGACAGAGCGCACAAATCAGATGTTGGAGGACATGCTACGTATGTGCACCATTGACTTTGAGGGTGGACGGGAGCAGTATCTTCCACTGGTGGAGTTTGCTTAAAACAACTCCTATCAGTTCACCATTGGTATGGCACCATTTGAGGCATTATACGGTAGACCTTGTCGTTCCCCAGCATGTTGGTTGGAGGTGGGGGACAACAAACTACTTGGGCCGGAAGTGATTCAGGATACTTCGGCAAGGATAGAATTGATTCGCAGTCGCATTCGGGTGGCTCAGGACAGATAGAAGAGTTATGCTGATGCGAAGAGATTCTTCAGAGAGTTCCAAGTGGGGGACCAGGTTTTACTCAGAGTATCTCCTATGAAGGGGATTATGCATTTCGGGAAGAAAGGGAAGTTGGCACCGAGATTTGTGGGACCATTTCCTATTGTTGAGCGGATCGGACCAGTTGCTTATAGACTTGGGTTACCAGAGCATTTACATCGGATTCATGATGTGTTTCATATTTCCTCGCTTAGGAAATACCTTAGAGATGATTTGGCTCATTCTCTCATTGCTGTGGAAGACATTGATCTCCAGCCGGATAGCTCCTACGAGGAGGGGCCGACAGCTATTTTGGACCGAAGTGAGTGGAAACTGCGGTCAAAGATAGTTCCGTTAGTGCGTGTTCAGTGGCGACATCATAATGTCGAGGAGTCCACATGGGAGCGCGAGGATGAGATGCGCGAACGTTATCCAGAGTTATTCTTACCAGGTACTTGCTAGTTCCGAATTTCGGGACGAAATTCAGTTATTAGGGGGGAAGTATGTAATACCCCGTATTTTCTGCGTTATTTATTTTTGGGGATTAATTGAATTAAATGTTTATTAATTGGAAATTAATCCGGATAATAATATTAACGAGATGTGAGTTAGTATTTTATTATAATGTGCATATTTGGCATTATATGAATATTGGTAATATTGATATTGTCGTGAGATATAAATACGGCAATTTGGGAATTTTGCTTGACGCGTGTGACCGCCACGTCATGGTATTGTGTTACATAATTAAAAAGTAAATTTTAGTTTCATTAACCGTATGGTCGTTTTGAGTGCGCCAACGCATCCGGAAGGGTCGAGATAGTCAGAAAACACTAGCCGGAAGTTTAGTTTGGGTCCCGGGATATTTGTGGGCCATACCGACATCTTAAGGGGTAATTTGGTAATTTGTATTTTTGGGAATTAAAAAGTGACGAAAATGGAATTAATAAGCTGACTATTTCCTTAACCCACTTAACCCACTAACCCCACTATATGTCATTATGGGCTACGGGAGAAGTTGATATAGCAATTCAACTCCCACAAACCATTTCACACCTCCATTCTCCATTATCTTCAACCTTGGGAAAAGCTTGAGAGAGAGAGAGAGAGAAGGGAACCTTGAGAAGAACTTGAGAGAAAGAGAGAAGGGAAGAATTCTGCAGAAAAGAGAGAGAAGGAACAACTTTGTCACAAAGATCCTACACCAAATTCTGAGATAATTAAGGCAAGTGATTTAAACTCTTTTAATTCAAAATATGTTTCCATGCTTAGGAATTTTCGAAATTGATTTTTGGAGATAAATTAGACCCATGAATTGAAAGTTAAGGGACATGATTTATGTAGGAATTGCATGTAGTATATTCTGGACGAATTTATATGTTGAAAACAGAACCTTGATGATCAAAAGGCAGAATTAGAAGAAACTTAATGATGTTCTTGAATGGAAGAAATCTGGGAATTAGTTTGATGTAGTTTTAATCCAAAGTAAGCCTTTAAATGATGAATTATGGAATTTAGAATGTTATTACTGATGTAGGATGTTAGTATAACGTTATAGTAACCTTATCTTGAAGTTTCATGCTTAAAAATGGTGATTTGGGACGAAAATGTAACTGCAAAACAAAACAGTCCGTAACAGACCTGTGTAATCGATCGATCGACATTCATCAGTCGATCGATCGACCACAATCGATCGATCGAAGGTCAAGGTCGATCGATCGACCTTCCCAGAATGAATAAAGTTTTCCTTAATTGAATTTTAATGATGATAACCCTTGCATAATTTTATTGGAGACATTGTGATTACCCTTAAACTTTAAGGAAGACCAGTAGGCATGATTATGAGATTGGACTTTAATTGGAATTTAATTTGAGGAATTATTCTAAATTAATGAAAGTCGTTATGTGAGATAATATTTGGGTTAATAGTACAAAATTGAATAATTTGATGTAATAAGGTTTGGGGCAGAAGTAAGGACCTTAGGTATAGCGATGTTATATGAGGGAATTATGGGAACTTAATAGTCTATTCGAGATAGGTTTTAAGTTTAAGATATTACGACGTGAGACGTGTCGACTATTTAATCTATATATTGTCGGGACACTTGAAATATATGAATTGGGAATAATGGTATAATGATTTAGAGAGTACCCTTATTAATATTGATATATCTAAGATGTGTGAATGCTTAGTATATAATCTTATGTGTATGACATATCTACCATACTTGCTATCACGGAGGTTACGTTCGCTTAGGACCTTCTTATCCTTGTGTTGCCCGGATTTAGATTGGTGCCTAGAGGACATAGTTCAAGAGAATGACTTATTTGTGAGTTAATAAGCCAGCTGACTATGGAGCGTAGGTATGTACGTGACCATGGATATGATTGAATTATGTTCGCCTCCATTTATGTGTGTGGTGTTGATTCCAACAATTCCTGAGAGATTCGGAATTTGTAATCCTTATGTACGTGATGTACCGGGATGGATAGCAGAGTATGTGTGCACCGCAGCTTAGCCTTTGGGTGCTTGTATTGTATATTTATGATGTGAAAATATACGGTTAATCGAGAAGGAATTTACTATAATAAATTATGAGTATAATTATGGTAATGTTTTGAAAGATAAAAAGAGATCTTTTATCAAATAAATGGTTTGGTTAATAATTGGGAACTTGGGAATTAAAGTAGAACTCTCTATTTAATTGTTAATGATGGAACTTATAACGTGAACCGAGTAGCAGTGTTAGAAACTCTTTAGATAGTTATGAGATAACACACGAATGGGTACAGGAACGTTAGGAGTGCACAGTTAGACGAGAGGTGAGTATATCATGTGAGAGCACGTCCTAACATGTACTTTGCATATACTGTTTTAAATGTTTTTAAAGCACTTGCAGGTTTTTAAAATATCTCCACATTCGGGCTCTGACCCGTTTGCTTTCAAATCTATCTTTTTGTAAAACCATTTTAGGTGCCCAGCCACAAGGTCACCATGCATAGGATTTCCATTCTGATGACGAGCTGTAGCTGCTTGTGGAAGCTACAGGGACTTTCTTTTAGACGCTTATATCATTTGGATTCCTTATTCATTATCCCTCAGTTGTAGGGCATGTCGCCCAAGTTCTATTAGATACATTTCCATTTCAGTTTTCAGACGTTGGCATGTATTCATTTCAGTATTCAGTATTTCATTACTTACTTCAGTTGTGAGATTGTATTATGAGGAGTTTTTCCTCCAGTTTTATTTATAGCATGTTACGGTTACTCTATTACTTCATTATGGTGAATGGTGTTATTATTTCTTCATTATACTTGCATGTTAATCAGACTTTAAATTAAAATTTGGCACTTACTTTTTAAATACTAGGTGGTTAGTAATAATAAAACGTTTTCGACAGTGATGCTGTTAACTGAGCCAACTTGGCATTTTGAATTAATTTTATAAAGGAGTAGCTACCCGGTGTTTAATTAGTCGGGGTGTCACAGGTGGTATCAGAGCATCAGGTTCTAGTGTCCTTTAGGATCTGAACGGCTTATTATGTTTTCCGCTGAGCTTTCTTTGATATAGAGCCCTATGTTTTAGGACTGTTGTATTCTTTTATTTATGCTACGTTCTTCAGCTATTTTAAAGTTTATAACTGCGAACTTATAGACTTTATTCTTATTTCAGAATGCCTCCACGACGTGCACCACGAGTTCCCAGGAATGCGGTGCCAGAACCACAGCCCGCACCAGTTCAGGGCATGATGAACGCCGCTGAGGTTGCAGCTATTGTAGCCCAAGCAGTAAATGCCGCCATTGCCGTTGTTCAGCAGGCACTGCCTCTGGCGCCGGTTGCCGCGCCAGTTCAGGCAACTTCATTCCCGTCTGCTTGGGAACGTGTACGTGACGCTTTTCAGAAAGCGCATCCGCCAGAGTTTGCAGGCAGCTCAGATGTAGTAGTCTCGAGCCAATGGAGGAAGGATATGCAGCGGCACTTACGGATGTGTGAGTGCACGGATGTTCAGAAACAGGTGCTAGATACTTTTAAGCTAGTTGGATCTGCATTGCAGTGGTGGGAGTCTATTACCACCGTAGAGGAGAGGGATACTCTCACCATACATGAGTTCTGGGTGCGGTTTGACCGCAAGTACTTTCCGTCAGCGGTTCATACAGAAATGAGGAGGAGATTGATGAGTCTGAGGCAGGAGGGCAAGACAGTGGCCGAGTATGAGGCCGAGTTCACTAATCTTTTGAATATCGTTCCTGATGAGATACCGTCAGAGAAGAAGAAGATTGAGAAATTTACCGACGGGTTGACATGGAGGATCCGTCAGCATCTGTTAGGGAACCTTTCGTTGGCCACGTATTCTGATGTGGTTAACGCTGCATTGTTACATTGCAAGGACCACCGTTTTCATATGGCCGAGGGCAAGAGATCGGGGGAGTCTAGCCATCAGGGCAGGACTGGAGGACATGGTACCGGTGGGGCACAATCCTTTCAGGGGCAGAGACAGGTAGAGCAGGGTTCTCAGCAGGGGGATCAAAAGAGGTTCCGTTCAGGAGGTTTCAGGAACGGTCAGGGAGGATTCCGAAATGGCCAGCAGGGTCATAACGGTCATCAGGGCCAGCAGGGTCAAAATGGCCAACATCAGCAGTTTCAGCAGGGCCAGTAGGGCCAAGGGAGGAATGGTAACGGCCACCAGGGCCGGGGACAGCAAGGGCAGAGGGGAGGGAACTTCCCGGGGAAATGTTTCATTTGTGGTAAGATTGGCCACAAATGTCAGGAGTGTCCTGATAAGGGCCAGGCCCCACAGCAGCAGCAGCAGGGTGCTCGACAGGAGCCACAGAGGCCACTCTTTCCACCAGCCCTCCCAGCTCCAGCTCAGATCATTCCAGCAGTTCCTGTGCAGCAGGGGCAGCTACAGTATGGACGTGTTTACAACGTCCACCAGGATGCAGTTCCACAGGCACCGCCCGCGATTGAGGGTACGTTTCCTATCCATGGCACTATGGGTCGGGTATTATTTGATACGGGTGCTACACATTGTTTTATAGCTACACACTTCGCAAAGGCGTTAGGATTGTTAGCCACAGCAGAGAGCACAGTTACGTGTGTCGACTCACCTTTGGGGAATGGGTCCCTTATATTCTTTATATGTCGGGGAGTGGGGGTAGAGATTGGTGGTTTGGTATTACCTGCGGACATGTTGGTACTAGATATGCATGTTCACGATGTTATTATCGGTATGGACTGGCTCGCTGATCATAGAGCAATGATTGATTGCTTTGGTGGGAGCATTGTTTTTGCCATTCCGGGGCAAGAGATGTTTGTTGTGGCGATGCCTCGCCCAGAGGGAGGCTCGACCGCTCATTTATATTACATTGAGGAGGATACCTCTAAGGAGGTTGTAATTCCTTTAGATTCGATCCCAGTCGTCAGGGAGTATTCTGATGTGTTTCAGGAGATACCAGGCCTACCCCCCAGTCGAGAGATAGATTTCGTTATAGACTTGTTACCCGATACGAGACATATAGCACGAGCACCGTACCGTATGGCTCCAGCTGAGATGAGGGAGTTACGGGATCAGATTGAGCAGTTGTTGGGTCAGGGGTTTATTCGGAGGATTACTTCACCTTGGGGTGCCCCTGTGTTGTTCGTGAAGAAGAGAGATGGTTCACTGAGATTGTGTGTGGACTACCGGGAGTTAAACAAGGTCACGATACGGAACAAGTATCCGTTGCCTCGAATCGATGACCTATTTGACCAATTGAGAGGAGCTTCTTACTTCTCAAAGATTGATTTACGATCTGGATACCATCAGTTGCGTATCAGGGAGGAGGACGTCTCGAAGACTGTGTTCTTATCGAGATATGGTTCCTACGAGTTTCGGGTTATGCCATTTGGGTTGACCAACGCTCCAGCAGCATTTATGGACTTGATGAATAGGGTGTTCAGGGATTTCCTAGACCAGTCTTTCATTGTCTTCATCGATGATATTTTGGTTTACTCCCAGACAGAGGAGGAGCATGCCGAGCACTTGAGACTAGTTTTGCAGACACTGCGCCAGAATGAGTTGTATGCAAAATATGAGAAGTGCGGGTTTTGGCTGAAGGAGGTTCAGTTTCTGGGTCATATTATTTCCGACCGGGGAATATCGGTTGATCCAGGGAAGGTATCCGCAGTGAGGGAATGGGGACAGCCCACGACACCGACAGAGATCCGTAGTTTCTTGGGCCTAGCAGGATACTACAGGAGGTTTATTCGGGGTTTCTCCACGATAGCGGGTCCCATGACACATCTTACCCGAAAAGGTGTGCCGTTCATTTGGAGTGATGCCTGTCAGTTGGCATTTGATGAGTTAAAGGACAAGTTAACCTCAGCACCTGTGTTAGCATTGCCGAGACCGGGAGTTGAGTACCTTGTTTACACCGATGCGTCCTTACAAGGACTGGGAGGGGTACTACAGCAGGAGAGTCAAGCCATAGCTTATGCTTCCCGTAAGCTTAAGCCTCACGAGAAGAATTACCCTACTCATGACTTGGAGTTAGCGGCAGTGGTGTTTGCTCTTCGTATTTGCAGACATTACCTGTTGGGAGAGAAGTTTCGACTATTCACGGATCACAAGTCCTTACAGTACCTATTCACGCAGAAGGAACTGAATATGCGGCAACGGAGGTGGCTTGAATTCGTGAAAGATTATCAGTTCGATATCCAGTATCACCCGGGGAAGGCTAACGTGGTGGCAGACGCGTTGAGCCGTAGACCGGTAGATGAGGTGGCAGATGTGTGGAAGGCCAAGTGGAAGGAATTGGGACACCAGGATGCAGTGGCCCGATCATTCATGTCTGTGATGACTGTTACACCGCAGATTGTCACGAAGGTGGTGAAGGCACAGGCAAATGATTCGTTCTGTCAGGAGCAGATAGTTCGATTATTAGCATAGGGAGCCGAATCCTATACCGTTAGCTCAGACGGGGGATTACGCTTCAATGGGAGATTAGTAGTTCCGGATGGGGAGGAATTGCGGCATGAGGTGATGGCAGAGTCGCACGGCTCACGGTTCGCGGTACATCCCAGAGGGGACAAAATGTACCAAGACATGAGACGTCAGTATTGGTGGAGCGGGATGAAGAGAGATATTGCCGAGTTTGTCTCAAAATGCGCCACTTGTCAGCTCGTAAAAGTGGATCATCAGAGACCGGCAGGACTGCTACAGCCATTAGAGGTCCCGATGTGGATGTGGGAGAGCATCTCTATGGATTTTATCACGGGGTTGCCTACATCGCAGAGAGGGCACGACTCCATTTGGGTGATTGTGGACACATTGTCGAAGGTTGCTCATTTTCTACCCGTCAGGACAGATTACACTGCGGGACAATATGCCCAGCTCTTTATTGCAGAGATTGTGAGACTTCACGGGGTGCCCTTAAATATCGTGTCTGACCGAGACAAGGTATTTGTTTCACGGTTTTGGGAGAGTTTTCAGCAGGCCATGGGCACGGAATTGCGGTTGAGTACGGCGTATCACCCGCAGACCGATGGGCAGACAGAGCGCACAAATCAGATGTTGGAGGACATGCTACGTATGTGCACCATTGACTTTGAGGGTGGACGGGAGCAGTATCTTCCACTGGTGGAGTTTGCTTAAAACAACTCCTATCAGTTCACCATTGGTATGGCACCATTTGAGGCATTATACGGTAGACCTTGTCGTTCCCCAGCATGTTGGTTGGAGGTGGGGGACAACAAACTACTTGGGCCGGAAGTGATTCAGGATACTTCGGCAAGGATAGAATTGATTCGCAGTCGCATTCGGGTGGCTCAGGACAGATAGAAGAGTTATGCTGATGCGAAGAGATTCTTCAGAGAGTTCCAAGTGGGGGACCAGGTTTTACTCAGAGTATCTCCTATGAAGGGGATTATGCATTTCGGGAAGAAAGGGAAGTTGGCACCGAGATTTGTGGGACCATTTCCTATTGTTGAGCGGATCGGACCAGTTGCTTATAGACTTGGGTTACCAGAGCATTTACATCGGATTCATGATGTGTTTCATATTTCCTCGCTTAGGAAATACCTTAGAGATGATTTGGCTCATTCTCTCATTGCTGTGGAAGACATTGATCTCCAGCCGGATAGCTCCTACGAGGAGGGGCCGACAGCTATTTTGGACCGAAGTGAGTGGAAACTGCGGTCAAAGATAGTTCCGTTAGTGCGTGTTCAGTGGCGACATCATAATGTCGAGGAGTCCACATGGGAGCGCGAGGATGAGATGCGCGAACGTTATCCAGAGTTATTCTTACCAGGTACTTGCTAGTTCCGAATTTCGGGACGAAATTCAGTTATTAGGGGGGAAGTATGTAATACCCCGTATTTTCTGCGTTATTTATTTTTGGGGATTAATTGAATTAAATGTTTATTAATTGGAAATTAATCCGGATAATAATATTAACGAGATGTGAGTTAGTATTTTATTATAATGTGCATATTTGGCATTATATGAATATTGGTAATATTGATATTGTCGTGAGATATAAATACGGCAATTTGGGAATTTTGCTTGACGCGTGTGACCGCCACGTCATGGTATTGTGTTACATAATTAAAAAGTGAATTTTAGTTTCATTAACCGTATGGTCGTTTTGAGTGCGCCAACGCATCCGGAAGGGTCGAGATAGTCAGAAAACACTAGCCGGAAGTTTAGTTTGGGTCCCGGGATATTTGTGGGCCATACCGACATCTTAAGGGGTAATTTGGTAATTTGTATTTTTGGGAATTAAAAAGTGACGAAAATGGAATTAATAAGCTGACTATTTCCTTAACCCACTTAACCCACTAACCCCACTATATGTCATTATGGGCTACGGGAGAAGTTGATATAGCAATTCAACTCCCACAAACCATTTCACACCTCCATTCTCCATTATCTTCAACCTTGGGAAAAGCTTGAGAGAGAGAGAGAGAGAAGGGAACCTTGAGAAGAACTTGAGAGAAAGAGAGAAGGGAAGAATTCTGCAGAAAAGAGAGAGAAGGAACAACTTTGTCACAAAGATCCTACACCAAATTCTGAGATAATTAAGGCAAGTGATTTAAACTCTTTTAATTCAAAATATGTTTCCATGCTTAGGAATTTTCGAAATTGATTTTTGGAGATAAATTAGACCCATGAATTGAAAGTTAAGGGACATGATTTATGTAGGAATTGCATGTAGTATATTCTGGACGAATTTATATGTTGAAAACAGAACCTTGATGATCAAAAGGCAGAATTAGAAGAAACTTAATGATGTTCTTGAATGGAAGAAATCTGGGAATTAGTTTGATGTAGTTTTAATCCAAAGTAAGCCTTTAAATGATGAATTATGGAATTTAGAATGTTATTACTGATGTAGGATGTTAGTATAACGTTATAGTAACCTTATCTTGAAGTTTCATGCTTAAAAATGGTGATTTGGGACGAAAATGTAACTGCAAAACAAAACAGTCCGTAACAGACCTGTGTAATCGATCGATCGACATTCATCAGTCGATCGATCGACCACAATCGATCGATCGAAGGTCAAGGTCGATCGATCGACCTTCCCAGAATGAATAAAGTTTTCCTTAATTGAATTTTAATGATGATAACCCTTGCATAATTTTATTGGAGACATTGTGATTACCCTTAAACTTTAAGGAAGACCAGTAGGCATGATTATGAGATTGGACTTTAATTGGAATTTAATTTGAGGAATTATTCTAAATTAATGAAAGTCGTTATGTGAGATAATATTTGGGTTAATAGTACAAAATTGAATAATTTGATGTAATAAGGTTTGGGGCAGAAGTAAGGACCTTAGGTATAGCGATGTTATATGAGGGAATTATGGGAACTTAATAGTCTATTCGAGATAGGTTTTAAGTTTAAGATATTACGACGTGAGACGTGTCGACTATTTAATCTATATATTGTCGGGACACTTGAAATATATGAATTGGGAATAATGGTATAATGATTTAGAGAGTACCCTTATTAATATTGATATATCTAAGATGTGTGAATGCTTAGTATATAATCTTATGTGTATGACATATCTACCATACTTGCTATCACGGAGGTTACGTTCGCTTAGGACCTTCTTATCCTTGTGTTGCCCGGATTTAGATTGGTGCCTAGAGGACATAGTTCAAGAGAATGACTTATTTGTGAGTTAATAAGCCAGCTGACTATGGAGCGTAGGTATGTACGTGACCATGGATATGATTGAATTATGTTCGCCTCCATTTATGTGTGTGGTGTTGATTCCAACAATTCCTGAGAGATTCGGAATTTGTAATCCTTATGTACGTGATGTACCGGGATGGATATCAGAGTATGTGTGCACCGCAGCTTAGCCTTTGGGTGCTTGTATTGTATATTTATGATGTGAAAATATACGGTTAATCGAGAAGGAATTTACTATAATAAATTATGAGTATAATTATGGTAATGTTTTGAAAGATAAAAAGAGATCTTTTATCAAATAAATGGTTTGGTTAATAATTGGGAACTTGGGAATTAAAGTAGAACTCTCTATTTAATTGTTAATGATGGAACTTATAACGTGAACCGAGTAGCAGTGTTAGAAACTCTTTAGATAGTTATGAGATAACACACGAATGGGTACAGGAACGTTAGGAGTGCACAGTTAGACGAGAGGTGAGTATATCATGTGAGAGCACGTCCTAACATGTACTTTGCATATACTGTTTTAAATGTTTTTAAAGCACTTGCAGGTTTTTAAAATATATCCACATTCGGGCTCTGACCCGTTTGCTTTCAAATCTATCTTTTTGTAAAACCATTTTAGGTGCCCAGCCACAAGGTCACCATGCATAGGATTTCCATTCTGATGACGAGCTGTAGCTGCTTCTGGAAGCTACAGGGACTTGCTTTTAGACGCTTATATCATTTGGATTCCTTATTCATTATCCCTCAGTTGTAGGGCATGTCGCCCAAGTTCTATTAGATACATTTCCATTTCAGTTTTCAGACGTTGGCATGTATTCATTTCAGTATTCAGTATTTCATTACTTACTTCAGTTGTGAGATTGTATTATGAGGAGTTTTTCCTCCAGTTTTATTTATAGCATGTTACGGTTACTCTATTACTTCATTATGGTGAATGGTGTTATTATTTCTTCATTATACTTGCATGTTAATCAGACTTTAAATTAAAATTTGGCACTTACTTTTTAAATACTAGGTGGTTAGTAATAATAAAACGTTTTCGACGGTGATGCTGTTAACTGAGCCAACTTGGCATTTTGAATTAATTTTATAAAGGAGTAGCTACCCGGTGTTTAATTAGTCGGGGTGTCACAGATTTTCGACGACTTCACGACACAAGTACCTTCATGGGTGAGTCGTAAAATATCCCATGCCTCTTTAGATGTTTCACACATCATGATACGTAGAAATTCATCCAGTGTTACCGCACTAAAGAGAGCATTTGAACCTCAGGAATCAAAGTTAGCTAATTTCAGTTCATTCTCAATCCATCTCTCTACGGGTTTTGGGACACACTCATTTTCAACTAAACATGTAGGTGGAGACCACCCGGTGACTACCGATTACCAAACCCTCTCATCTAAGAACTTTAGTTCCAATTTCCTTCGCGCTTTCCAGTATGCATAATTTGAACCATCGAAAACTGGAAATTTGGTGACAAGTGAATTTTCTATTTTTAAACCACACAAAATTAAGGATCATAACGCAATAAATTAGCGCTCCGGCTCTGATACCAATTGTTAGTGCGGAAGCCCCTAAATTTTAATCTCTTTAAATTATGAGCTAGTTCAATTCAATTCCAAACTACAATTCCCTCAAAACTTAACAATTAAATGCTACGAATTTTAATTTCACAAAAATTTAAATTAAACTGCAAATTCAATTCAATTCCTAAATTAGTCAAACTAATTAAACACCAATTTTACCAAATTAAATTTGTCAACTTGAATTAAATTAAACTTACCCAAATTATAAACTAGCACCAAATTAAACATGTGTGTTTTAAGCCAAATTTTATCTTGATTATCCTAGCATGCATCTATGGTGATTTTTGTAAGATAAAAATAAACACAATCACACTACTCGACAATGTACGAGGAAAACCCAAATGGGAAAAACCACGGATAGCCCTTGACTACGAGTCCACTAGGTATGGTAATTACAAATACAAGACAAAAAACTTACTTCCTCAACTTGACTCGCTATAAGACTTAACGCATCTTCTTATACTAACCTCCGCCTAGTTGATAACCACAGACTCCACCGCAGTCTCAGAATCCACCGATGGAGATTTGGTCTCCATCAACCCGCACACGAACTCTATCTCCGAATGGGAACACCGTAGCAAACACAATTCTTCTCCTTTGTGGGTAAAGAATGAGAACCCAAACTTCTCCTTTACTGGGGTAGAGATTAACTCGGTGCCAAACAAACTCTCCAAGAAAAATGTATATATAAAAGAACTTGGATTTAAACAAACATATTGGTGTATGTGTTTTTGTAGAATTTTAATCCATGAATCCAAGAACAAAAAAATTGAAATTTTGAGGAAAAGATTTTTCCTCTCAAAGTCTAAAGAAAAGTATGTCAAAAGTTACTTAGAAAAGTGTGTTTTCTGCACATAAAAGTGGCTGGTAAAAGTTAGAGGGAAAGTGGGGAATATGGGTGGTTGAAATTAAAACTGCTAAAAAAAATTCAAAATTCGCCCAGGTCGTTCGAATGAAAATCCAAGGTCGTCGTTCGAACGATAATGCTGAGTAAAATCAGGGCAAAAGTTCATTTGAAAAAACTCGTTAGAACGAACTCGTTAGAACTAACTTCTAACGAAAAATCAGAAGATTTTTGGCAAAAATTCGTTTGGTCCTCGTTTGACAAACCTCATTCGAACGAAATATCCTGTGAAAAAAAGTTGTCGTGCGAATGACATTTCACAACAATGAATTTTTCTTTAAAAAATTCCAAACTCATTTTTTAAAATAAGAACTTATTTTTACTTCAAAATACAATTAAAATAACACCCCAAAAATATTTTCCAAGCTCCTATATATATATAATAGTGAATTCATACCGTTGGAGACTTAGAGCCTCAAATGTTGATGACGTGAAAGTTGGCACAAAAATCGACAATGATGAAGCTTTAAAATATGGATCGGTACGTCTTCAACTATTCAAACACATCATAGGCTCGATAGGTACAACATGAACATCTATCCTATGACTCAATTGTTTTTGTCTGGAAATAAGCTAATACTACAAATTGACTCGATTGGAAAAAATGCCCTTAGAATGTGACACCCTGCTTATTAAAATAATGGGTGGACAACCTTCCACTAAAATAAAACAAGAATCTCATTTGGCTCATTCTTAGCATCACTGGAAAAAATCTAATTAATTACTAATAACCTATTAATCATGCCCGGTGTTAATTTTGAACCTTATTTAAATTGCCAAAAATAAATTCATTTAGCAAGAACCATTCCAGATTAATAAATAAATACACAATCATCATAAATAATATCTGAATCTTGAATAAACTAAAATCCAAATAACCGAATAAACCCTCGGTACAAATCCAATGTAATTATTCATCACATTTAACTCAATAAAACTGAATAAAAGTCCGAAAATGGGCGACATGCCCGAATAATAACTAATGGAGTCCTATCTAGAGTCTCAAAGATAGAAGTGACTATAGAAATCCCTTCAAGCACTCAAAGGCTGTTGCAGATTCGATAACTAAGAAACAATATGCATGGCTGGCGTCCCTGTGTCTGAACACCTATAAGTTTTGAAAATATCTTGATACGGGTTAGACTCTAAAACCTTTTGGAATCATTTTGCAAGTGATTAAAATGAAATAATTAATATCCAGTTCGCATTTTACATATTTAAACCGGTGTTTCACTCCCACGAGATAATCCTCACCCCTCAACTATAGTGCGCACCTAACTTATGCATTTTAGCACCCCCTTGTTATGCTTCTCTTCCTAGCTAGCCTCAAAGTATATCTTAGTCTCATATGCTACCCTTTGTTCCACGTATATTATTTCTCAATCATCTTTCACATCCGCTTTATATATATAATTATCAATTATAATTTATCTATTCATTTCACATAACTTTACTTTAGTTATTAAGTCAATATTCACATCTAAGTGTCGTATACCCTTATATATTTTCTTTTAACTTATATATTGGTCTTCATATCACATCAAGTATACATACGTATATATCGCTTTCTATATACATATAGTCATAATCCTTTTGAGCATTTCCTTAATGGATGTGAATCTCTAGTATGCTATCAATCTCCAGCGATACACACCCAAACCTGGCCACCGAGTGAAAATCAGACCACCGAACCCACAACGGAAATGCTGAATGGGAGGTGGTAATAATCTTAAGTTCGTGGGAGATAACTATACCACATTATTCAGCAAGACTCCAACCTCATAGGGTTGTTATGCACAGACCTATGACTAGGGAGTTCATACTACACATGCTAGGATTTGCTAGGGTAGATCACCTACTACGCGTAACCTCCACTGATAGCATCCCCTTAGAGTAGGTATGTTTCATATATATCACACACACACACACACACACACACACACACAGATATATATATTGTCTCGATAGCCATAAATAGACACATAAACTCGGTTAACCGTGCATGTCACTTGTAGCACTAGCCTATAATCCCCAAGTCTTATGCCGACCCCTGAATATTTGACTAATCCCTTACTTATTTTTAATTTACAATTATAGTATCATTCTGGACAATAAGCTCTCTCAAACCATGTCGTATCCCAAATTTCATCCGAGTTCCTAACCGAAACCATTAATGCATTTGCGAGTGTCGTTCATCCTAAACACTTATAATTCCATACCGAAGATTTATTCCCTATTAATCCCAAGGAAATTTAACAACCCACATAATTTCTAGAAGTTTAATTATTCATTTACGGACCCTCTACATTTATCAAAACCACAAACGGTTCCCTGATAATTTGAACAACCTAAACAATTTCCCACAACAATTCTGAATCGATTCGACTTCCAGGCTCGAATCGATTCGACTTCTAGGCTCGATTCACCCTTGAGTTCCGAATCGATTTGACTCTGGGGGTGGCCCTGTTCATACTTTAAATACGCATTTTCATAGTTTCTCATCAACTAATTCAGTATGTATCACAACTTTAATCCAAGTATTTTAATTCCTACCAATCCTAAAGATGATTCTTGAAATACATTTTTCAATTCATTCAAATATACTCAATTTCTTAGGATCCATTACTTTAACCAAGATTTGAACAATTTCTTAATTAGACTTTTAGGTTAAACCATTCTTCAATCTTTTTCATTCGACATCAAATATTTCTATATGAATTAAACTCAGAAATCATATGGAACGATTATCAAACTCAATTTTTATTAAATCAATCCCCATATACAATTTTTCTTTAACATATGAATCACAATCAAAATTTATATTTATTTCCACTAATCATAATATTAATTAAAACCACTACATAAGGAATTAATAAAGTTAACCACTTTCCATAAAATGATAATAGAGTCAGTATCCTTCTTATGTACGATGAATCAATCCTAGAAGTCCCCCAAATTCCTCGCAATTGACCTCCTTTATAGCTCCCCCTTTGATTTTCCTTCTCTTTTCTCTCTTTTTTTCTCTCTTAGTATTTCGGAATAACAAGGTGGCTATCCACTATTAGCCACTCTTTCATTTTATAACCCTTAACCCGAAATTATGTTAAAATGCTACTGTAAAATGACCTGTACACCCCTATCCAGTTCCCGACTAGTCTAAAAATCCCTCGGAACCCAATTGCTACCCTCGAGTACTTAATTTTGACTATTTTGACCCATTCCAGATCAACCATTCACTCAAAATAATCATTTGAATCACCCATCATAATCCCATTTCAACCTAATACAACCCCACATGTGTTTCCCGATTGAGTTACCATCAAATTTCATCGTTTTTACCTAGCTACGACGTAATATTGTTTGTCATTATGTTATTTACCATATAACACTAGTAAATATAATCACATAATAAATATTTTTCTCGTTAATTAGTATTTATTTATTTTTTCATTATTTCTCAATTTATTTAAATTACGTGTACACATGTAATTTAAATGCTAAAATATAAATAGTATAAATTATGACATGCTATATACTTCCCCCTTACAAAGGAATTTCACCCCCAAAATTTACATATACATGGTATAAATAGTTCGGGATATTGCTCTCGCATATCATCCTCCCACTCCCACGTCGACTCGTTGGTATTATGATGCCTCCACTGAACAAGAACCAAGGGCACAACCTTAGACTGCATCTTATGCTCACTATAATCCAAAATAGTGACCGATCTCTCCTCATATGAGATGACAAGCTATAAATCTATTCCTCCAGTGGAATATGCAAATAATCCATCTCACTCCTCTCATACCTTAACGATGGAATATGAAACACGCCGTGAATCCGTTGCAAATTCTTCGAAAAATAAAGGTGATATGCTACCGGCCCTATCCTCTCAATGATGGGGAAAGACCGCACATACCTTGGTGTGAGATTAGCCTTCTATGCAAATATCATAACTCCTTTCATAGCAGATACCCATGAAATTACATGGTCACCCACCTCCAACTCTACATGCCTCTTACCCACATCTCCGTAACTCTTTTGTCCATCTTAAGCAATCCGTATAAGACCCCGAATAAGCTCAATATTAGCAAAAGTGTCTTGGATAATCTAAGGTCCAAGGAGTTTGTTATCCCCACTTTAACCAACAAGTGGGCGTATGGCAGGGCCGACCATATAAGGCCTAAAAAGTTCCATGCCGATAGTCAAATAGTTAGAATTATTATATATGAACTCCACCAATGGAAGGTACTATTACTTACCTCCCTTAAAATCAAGTATAGACAGTCTACAGATGATAAGTCGTACTCAACCGAAGTCCCCATCGCATCCTGGAAACTCTGCCAAAAATAGGACACGAAGATCTTGTCTCGGCTGGAAATAATATTAATCAGTAACCCATGTAGCCTCACTATTATGGCTATAACGAGCTGGGCGTATTGTGACATCGTATAGTCCGTATCTTCAGCGAATAGCGAGCCACTAATGACCTATATGGAATCATGACCCCTTTGCAATGTTGGTAGCCCCGTGATAAAGTCCATCGACATACTCTGCCACTTCCACACCAGTATTTCTCAGGGTAGCAACATCCCAGTTGGCCTCTGGTGATCTACCTTCACTAACTGACATATGGAACACTTCGAGATAAATGCAGTTATGTTGCTCTTCATACCTACCCAAAAATATTATGTGCTCATATCCTAGTACATTTTATTCCTGGATGGATGTACCGTAAATCTTGACCCATGGGATTCTTTCATTATATCATTCCTTAAATCCCAATTATCTGGGACTATAAGTCTCCCATAAGAGCTTAAGCCTGGCTCAGAACAGATCGATTAAGACTCCCCCAATAAGAAACTATCGTGCTCTATCCTAGAAAAATTAATCCTCAGCCTGCGCCTTCACAACTCATATAGTAATCTAGGATGTGATAGTCAATACTTCCATACGATCCCTAGCAACTGCGTCATCCTGGAAAAGCTCACTCCCCTGTAGGTCATCAGCTCAATGCTTCTACCACCATGTTAGACTTCCCTGAATGGTACCGAATATCAAACTAATAGTCCTTCATAAGTTCCAATCATCTACGCTATCGTATGTTAAAATCCTTTTGAGTGAACAGATAGTGTAGTGACTTATGATCCATGAATGGATGGAATTTCTCCCTAAGAGATAATGCCTCCTAATCTGTAAGGCAAAAACTACATAAAGTAGATCCATTTCGTGCATGGGGTAGTTCCTCTCATGGAGCCTAAGATTACGAGAATCATAAGCTATACCATGATCCTTCGGTCGAAGAAAACCACGAAGTCCCGATAAGAACACATCGATGAATACAAGGTACTTCACTCCTCCCCTAGGCAGTGCGAACGAAGGTGCTGAAGTTAACTTATCCCTCAAATTCATCAATAGACCCACAACCTTCGAAAAGACCTTATGAAACAAAAATAATACCCTAATAATCCTAAGAGACAGTAAATCTTTAGTAGTTTCATGGGCGGAACCCACTCCCTCACCGTTGCAAGATTACTCGGGTCTACTAAAATGCCTCTATCAGATATGATATGACAAATAACTTCAGCTCACATAACCAGAATCCACATTTTGAGAACTTGACGTACATTTAATGGTCACATAACGTCTATAAAACCATGCACTTGTGCTCCATGTTCTTGTCGTTAGTTCGTGAATATACTCGAATATCATCTATGAATACGATCACAAACTGGTCAGGGAAATTTTTGAATAATCTATTCATGAGCTCCATGAATACGGATGGGGTATTAGTTAGCCCAAACGGAATAACCATGAACTTATACAACCCAAACTGCATCAGGAATGTTGTCTTAAGGACATCTGGCTCCATAATGCGCAACTGGTGATACCTCAATCTCAAGTCGATCTTTAATAACTAAGCTACTGCTATCAACTAGTTAAACAAGTCATCGATTCGAGGCAATAAATATTTATTTCGAATCGTGACATTGTTTACTCTCGGTAATTAATGCAAAATTTAAGTAAATCGTCCTTCTTCTTCATAGACAACACTGGATGACCCCATGATGATATACTCCATCTAATGAATCCTTGCCCCAAAAGATGCTAAATTTTATCCCTCAACTCTTCCAATTCTTATGGGGCCATATGATATGACGTTCATGCAATCGGACTAGTCCTAGGAGTTAAATCGATAATTAATTTTATCTCCTAACTCAACAAAAAACCCGTAAATCTGGGATTGAGTCTAATGTTATTGCCATGTCATGCGAGGTATCCTCCTTAATATAGTATAGGGGAGTAGTCAACCCTCCCTCAGGAAGAGGCATCGCCACTAAGAACATCTCTTGACCTATAATGGCAAACACGATGGTCCTACCAAAATAATAAATCTTGCCCTATACCCTGCCAACCAATCCATGCCTAAAATAATGTCATACCCAGTCATATCTAACATGAGTAAGTCGACTGCTAAACACAATCTCTCGAAGTCTATGCATTTTCCTCTACAAATAGAGTGAATAAGGGCCCCAACACCCAAAGGAGAATCAATACATATAATAATGCTATTGGCTGCCTCTAAGAAACCGACCATGCGTGAAAATCTAGTACCTATGAAAGAATGTAATGCTCCCGTATCAAATAACACCCGACTCATATGCCCATTGATAGGAAACGTACCCTCAACTACAGGTGGCACATGCATTTTCTATGGCATCATAGCATTATGGACGTTATAAACAATCCCTTACTATATCTTTCCCTGAAGCTGTAGGAGTTCTAGAGTCGGTGCTATAGGTGGTAACTGCACCTGCTGCCCCAATTGGGCACCCTGATGCTATCCTCGGCCTTGTTACGAGCTATCTCTCTTCCTATGACTTGTCTTTCCACATTGAATATAATGGCCTATAAAATACCCTTGTCTATGGCCCTGTTGATCGTGTCAGGGATATCATAGTCACAGGACCTAGTCTTCTTAACCCTACTAGTCACAACCATTATTCCATGGGCCTTGCTGGCCTTAGAGAACACCCTGCTGCTGCTTATACTATGAGCCCTGCTGACCCTGTCTAAACCCACTTCCATTTGGTCTGAAACCCCCTGAACGGAATCTCTTAACTGGATCCACTTACTGGGAATTCCGCTCCTCCTTCCTACTAACCTATTAATGCGGTGCCCCACTAGCACATTACAACATGGCTTGCCTGATTGGATAGACTCCCTTGCTCCCTTTCATATCGAATCGGTGATCCTAACAGTGTAATAATGCGGCATTGGTGACCTCAATGTACGTTTTCAATGACGGGTTACCCCATAAGTGTTGTCTGAACCTCCAATTGAGCCCTTCTATAAATTTTAGGATTTTTTCTCCTCAGTATTCACTTCAACGAACACAAAGTTGCCCAGAGGGGTGAACTCCTCCTCATACTTGGCCACAGACCGACCCTCCTGTGTAACATCTAAAATTATCCTCCGCATTTCAGTATGATTTTCCAAAGGCAAATACTTGAGGTCAAACCACACCCAAAAGTGTCCCTATCCTTGAACTTATTCACCGACTACCTTATGTGTGGCTAGTATCTGCTTCTGGGTGTCGCTGCACTCAACCATGCAAAGGTGACAATTAATGTCATTAAATTCCAGTAAATGCTCTTTTTGAAAGGCCTTCCAAACCCTCTCCCACACTGATGGTCCATAGTTAATACAAATTACATCAACAGAAGAACGAAATATGTAAATGAATACAATGGTCCTAATTATAGGGCTCTATATAAAAGAATGCTACGCTGGATCGTAATAAGCTGCACAGATCCTAAAGACACTAGAACCCGATGCTCTGATACCATCTATGACACCCCGTTTGATAAAATAGCAGGTGGTCACCCCTCTACGTAGAATAAAAAATGAATCTCATTCTTAGCATCACTTTTGAATTTCCAATTAATTAATAATAACCTATCAATCATGCCCGATGTCAATTTTATAACTTATTTAAATTGACGTAAATAAATTCATTTAGCACAAACCGTTCCAGATAAATAAATAAATAAATACAAAATCACCATAATTAATATTTGAATACGGGAATAAAATAAAATCTAAATAACCGAATAAACCATCGGTACAAATCCAATACAATTATTCATCGCATTAAACTAAATAAAACTAAATAAAAGTTTGACAATGGGAGACATGCCAATATAATAACTTAATGAGTCCTATCTAGATTCTCAAACATAGAAGCGACTTAAGAAATCTCTATAAGCATTGCACAGCTGACGCAACTTCGATAACTTGGAAATAACACTCATGCATTATGTCCCTGTGGTTGGGAACCTAAAAGTTTTGAAAATATTTTGATATCGGTCAGAGCCCAAAACCTCTTGAAAACATTTTGCAAGTGATTAAAATGCAATAATTAATATGTAATGCCATTTTCCATATTTAAACTGGGTGTCGCACTACCATGAGATAATCATTACCCCTGAATTATAGTGCGCACGTAACGTACAAATTTTAAAACCCTAGTTATGTTACCTTTTCTAGCTAGCCTCAAAGCATATCTTAGTCTCATATGCTACCCTATGTCTCGCGTATATTATTTTCCAATCAACTTTCACATCTCCTTTGTAATTATAATTCTCAATCATAATTTATCAATTCATTTTACATAACTTTACTTTAGTTATTAAATCAATACTCATACCTTAGTGTCATATAATCGTATATATTTTCTTTACACTTATATATGTATCTTCATATCACATCAAGTATACATACATATACATCGCTCGTTATATATGTATAGCTGTGATCCCTCTGAGCATTATCTCGCTGGATTCGAATCTCTAGAATTCTATCAAGCTCCGTGGACACACACCTTAACCTGGTCCATTGAGTCAGAATCAAAACACCGAACCTAAATCCTAAACGTAAAACCTAAGGCGGTCATAGTCTTAAGGCTGTGAGTCGTAACTATACCAAACTACTCCACGGGACTCCAAACTCACATTTTGTGGTCATGCACAGACCTATGACCCAGGAGTCAATACTACACCTGCTATGATTCATCAGGGGAGATCGCCCACTGCGCGCAACATCCACCGATGGCACCCCCCTAGAGTAGGTATGTTTCACAAATATCATACACGCATATATAATCTCTCTCTCTCTCTCTCTCTCTCTCTCTCTCTCTCTCTCTCTCTCTCTCTCTCACACACACACACACACACACACACACACTATACATATATATATACACACGAAATACAAAAAATGTAATCAAATATAGGAGAAAACAAGGACGTTGGATTTGTTTATCACTTTTAATCAACATGACACATTAATGTAATTCCGTATTCCCAAGTTTATAAGTCAAAATGCACCAACTATTGCTACGTACATTCCGAAAAATATAACAATAAATGTTCTAAAATATTTTAATGTCTCTTAATTAAGACGCCTTAAATCCCTACTCACTTAAAGTTATTAATTTTAAGTTTTAATGTTTTGTATTTAAGCATGGGATATCAAACAACTTAATGTAAGTATAACCCATAAAAAATATACCCTTAAATTCTTGAAATATGAATTATCAAATAATTTTAAAGGTTTAAAATACCCTCTCGTGTAATTTTAAGTCAATATCGAATTTTCATTCTACTTAACACATGTCGTGAATTAATACGGAATACTAAAATGCAATGTTAATTAGTAATAATAAACTTTAATTGGTCCTAGTAATAAAACTACACTAGCATCATAATTGAAACACAAATATTGTAAGATAAAATAATAATTTCATGAATAAAATTCAACTTATAAAATTTCGAGTCCAAAACTTGAGTACCAATATACAAAGTTCCTCCTAAATTGGACACAAATTATCTCACAAATACTAAAAAATAAAACACAAGGTATAATATTTTTGGTGCTCTAAAATTACATCTCTCTAGAATTTTTCACTATCCTGACTAAAAATTCTATTCTCTCCCAAATTTGTTCTTCCTTTATTTTGTCCAAGATCCCAACTTATACATAGTGTGTATAGTGTGTCCAAGACCCCCTATGAAATACACACCCATATAGTAGCATGCGTGTGTCATCAATATGGGGTACACTCACTTTGGCTAACATAATATGGGTTGTAAAATGGGTGTTTTATCCGGGAGAGAGAGAATGGAAACAAGAGAGAGGAAAATGGTGAAGGTTGTTGGGTTTTTCTTTGTGCGTAAGGTGAGCTGGGTTTGTGGGGGTTGGCTTAGGATGTGTGTGTGTGTGTGTGTGTGTGTGTGTGTGTGTGTTAGTGTGTGTCTGTGTGTGTGTGTATATATATATATATATATGTAAGTATATAAGTGCATGTGTATATGGTATATAGTATCTCTGTATATGTATTTATATAATAATAGATATAAATAGTGTGTGTCAGTGTGATGTGTGTGTGTTTGTATATATACACACACAACACTCAAGAGTAATGTCATGAACCCCAATTACAACCCCCAAATCACTCCAAATAAATTGACACACCGTTAAAATATTGTACTGTGTGATTATTAAAGTAAAAAGGTTCAAATTTTCGTATTATCTTAGCTCATTTGGGTGATGAATTGGGACATTTTATTAAGACTCAAATAATTATTCTTGAGCACAAAAAAAATATTGTAAAGTACAAATGAATAAAATAAAATGGACACACACCTATAATAATAAACAAAGACATGTATATACTTCTACTACTACTACTACTACTAATATTAATAATAGTAATAACAAATATAATCGTGTATATATATATATATATATATATATATATAGAGAGAGAGAGAGAGAGAGATAGATAGATAGATAGATAGATAGATAGATAGAGAGAGAGAGAGATATAGGCACACACACACAAAATAAAATACATACATATAACACATGGTGTGAAAGGGATAGCTAGGGACATAGTTCTGGATGGGGTTTATGTAACACCCCGCCTAATTAAATACCGGGTGATCAGTCCTTTATTAAATTAAAAAATAGGTGAACGGTTGGTTCAATCTCAGCATCACTGTCGCAAAATAATATTTCCAATTTGAACACCCTAAATAATTAAGCTAAGTGTCAAAACCATTTAAAACCTCATTTTTCCTTTATTAAATACCAATAAAAACCTTTTTAATACTCAACAGTTAAGAATTACATAAATACTAAGGATCGAAATTAACACACAAGAATTAAACCATCTATATAATCCAAACCAAGGTATGAACTATAAATGAATTCATCCTGGCAAGAGTTAACTCCCGAGGAGTACTGAACGCTGGAAATATCACAAATCTCTGACAAATCCAACTGGAATAGGAAGTCGGTCGACACCTGCCCTAACTATGAAGATCTAAAGTGGGAACTGATTCAATGATGAAGTCGTCTAAAGCAAGGGTTTGCAACTCCCACATAAGCTGCAGCACGTCCAATCCAAAGAACCTAAGCATGACGCTCGTGTGGTTGGGCACCTGTAATACATACATATATATGCAATAGAGAAAGAAATGACAGAAAACGGGTCAGAGCCCGAGTGTAAAACAGTTTTAAAAATAGTTTAGTAAGTATTTCAAATGCTTACCGGCTAATATCACAACCATATTAGTATGCGACACTCTCTTGAGAATCTTCACCTCTCATCTAGTGTGCACCCCTAACGTACCTCTAGGACATCCTAGTTATAGTTCGAACGTTAACTAGATTAACCACATGTATCCATTCTTTATAGCCCAAATTATTCCCACGTATTAACCTTATAATACATATAATGATGTTATAAACACACACACACACGCATACACACACACACACACACACACACACACACACACACACACACACACACACACACACATATATATATATATATATATTCACTATATTATATATATACTATACTGCACCCCGAGAAACAGCTGCGGTGCTGCATTACTCTGCTATCTTGTCCCAATACATCACGTCGCTGTATAAGGGACTATAGGTTCGGTAAAGATTCCTCAAACCATAAATATCAACACAAAATTTGCATTCGAACATAGTTCTCATACCCACGGGTCACGCACATACCTACGTTCCCATAGTCAGCGGACTTATCAACTTACCGATAAGTCTTTCATAATCCTATGTTCTCGAGCGACAAATAAAAAATCCCATGGATTCATCAGGATATGACTGCCCTCACGCGCAAACCTCCCGTCGATAGCAAGTAAGCTAGGTATGTCATACACAGATACATAATATATGCACAATCACAAAGTCATACATTTAAATATTCATATTTTCCAAATTAGGTTCGCACACGACCCATAATTATTATTATCCATTCTCAACACAAATTTTACTCAATTATTTCTCATAACGGATTTGTCTCTTTTATTCTCATTTATTATTTACTTCATTCTTACTTCTCATCTCTCGAAGTATTCTTTCTCACTAAGTATAAATTTAAGTAGGTATACCCTCACTTACCTTCTAGTCTAAATCTTTCATGAGTCTCAATCTTTTAGTAAACATACGCACAATTTCTGATGTATAAATAACTCCCCGTTAACCGAAAATTTCATCTCATATTAATTTCACTCAACGGAGTCTACTTAGACCCTATTGGTCCTCTTCATAACACATTATACTACATAAATAATAATCAAGGGTTCCTACGTATCTTAACCGGATTAAACAAAAAGGAGAAAAATATGCAGTTTTCCAGGAGGGGTCGATCGATCGATCAAGCAGTTCTTACCCAGTTTTTCTGCAATATTCAACCTACGGGTTCAACCATTTTAACCCCTCCAAACCATCTCTAATTTCATCCCAAACTCCCATCAAAGTAATCCAAGTGTATCGGCAATGTACATAAACAAGTTCTAACGTAACGACATCAATAAATCCTCAACGAATCAATCAAAAAGGGGTTTAATCTCAAATCTCTTTATAAAACCAAATTTTGCATAAATAATCACTACCCTCTATTTTAATCAAGATTTTCTTCCCAAATATCATAATAAATTCATGGGTAATCCTCTACATATGATCAAGATTTTAGACTACATGGGTTCTCCCTACAACACATATAAATTCTCTTCCAAAATATATAATTTTTCCATTAAAACATATGATTTTCATTCCTAGACTAACATGGAAGGTATATTAACTTGGAATTTAGCAAGATAGATACTTACCTCAGATTCAAGAGTCTGATTTGTTGATGAAAAATATATGGTTGCATTCCTCATCATGCGATCTACGTTTTGGTGGTGGTGGCGATGAAATCAGGTGAGTTCTAGGCCTTGGATTGCTTGAAGACTCTTCACCTTCTTCTCAAATCTCTTCACCTTCTTCTCTAATCACTTCACCTTCTTGTTTAATGGCTGGCTTAGGCTTTGTGTTTGTTAATCCCAAGAGACAACTCCAAATGGCTAATAAATACTAAGAAAATTCGTGCGTTTAATTACCCAAAAATACTAAATGTCTAAAATACCCTCCCGGGGTGTCAATTAGGCTGAAAAATGCCCCGAGACCCAAACTAAACCCCCGAGTACACTTTTCTGACTATCTCGACCCTTCCGGACACTTTGGCGCACTCAAAACAACTATACGGATGACTTATAATCTATTCACTTTAATAATAATATTTTAGTCCTGACACGACACAGGCGCGTCCCGAATTAAATTTCCATAATTTCCATTTTCTTTACTCGTGATAATTTTAATAAAATCAATCTCATATATTACTTTACTCATCTAGTAATATTCAACAAATTTCCAATAATTACTAACTCACATCATGTTAGTTAATATAAAAAAATAATTTACAGATTAATATTAAATTAATACCTCAAATTAACTTTAATAAATCCCCAATTTTAAAAGCCATAAAAATATGGGGTATTACAGGTTACTGGGTAATTGGCTATCACAGCTCACATAAAATTTGACTTTAGAACTTTTGACCACAATTTTGCCGCAATTGACTTGAATTATGCATATTTGAAATTGCAATTGCGTATTGACCTATAAGATACAAAATTACACAAATACGACCATTATTAACCAGAACTATTAAATAAGATGAGTTTATTTATTTAGGGTATAAATATACCCCTAGGATTGCTATGTTAAAATTATTAAGTCGAATTATTTCACACTTGTATTTTTATTTTAAATAACAAAAATGACTTTAAAAACTCGTTATTTCTGATACAGCGGGTCTAACAAGACCTAATTGTGGGTAGAAATTGTACAAATTAATGCACTCATCAAATACCCCCAAACCTAAACTTTGCTAGTCCTCGAGGAAAGCATTTTTTTTAAATATCTAACTCATTTTCATACTAATCACAATTGCATTTATCATGTGCAACAATCCGTTAAACCCCTTGGTTTCCCTAGTGGACAAGTTTTGTCTTGTTAGGGATTGAAGTGAATATATTCACAAAATTCGAAAGCTTGACTCAATTTACAAAAGAAACAAAAGTAATATAACCAAGTCTTAAATGAAAATTCCATAAATATAGTAAAAAATCAATTTTCAATCTCAACTTATCGTGCTTGTGTTCATAAATCAATATACCCATCCATTTCAAAAGATTTGATCGTTACATTTCTTATCTGAAAGTTTGTTTTGAATTGAAATCTCACGGGATGCACTCACAATCAAACAGTTAGAAATCAATTATTTTTATCATGCTATATGTGAATAAAAGACTAAATTTAAATGAGAAAATTTCATATATACATCATGAAAGACGGACTTCTTATAATGGATGAATATGATCTCGTGAAACGAAAATTGATTACTTTTTTTAAATTATTGAATCATACCATAGATCCTAATTATCCTCCTTCCTCACTATAACTAACTTTACTTGATCAATTATGACTTTTTTCGATTGTATTATAGGCCCATATTTTGGCTAGAAAGAATGGAATTTGGAGTTTTAAAATTTTCTAAGAATATAGAGATTTTTCAGTATTTTGACTGTTTAGGAACTTTTTCTAACCTTTATTTTTTTTTCCTTTTTCGACTCACGTACTCCTTTTTATATTTTTTATTTCATTGTTTCAGTCTCTCTTTCTTTCCTTTTTTTTTTCTTTCTTTTCACACATTATTCTTGCGACCATTCTTCGCTTAGCCTTTCTTCTACCATAATTTCACCCTAATATTCTTAGAAAATGGATATAGATTTTTGAGTTTTCAATAAAAGGGCCGTCTTTATTTTTGCCACAAATGGGCTTGTGATGAAATAAAGTAAAAAGGTTGATTTTTATTCTTAATTTTTGGGCTTTTAGAATGACGAACTAATATCATTTCTCAAGTTCCGTCTAGTTAATTTGTGTCTCAAGTTAACTTACTTAGACAACTAGTGCTTTCATATTTTGAATTTTTGTTTTCAGTAATCAAACAATACAAAGAATTTGATATCATTGACTAATTAATCGCTGAAGGAAAATTTGAGTTATTTTAACTCGAATTGATTTAAATCTCTCAAAAATGATGAATGGCCCAATTTCTCAGCGAGTTAAAAAAGACCCCCAAACCTAATTTCTACATTATCCTCAATGTAAAATAAAAATTAAAAAAGGAAGGAAAGTTATTAGAGATATTACCACAATGACAAAGTTTCTCTAACACACACTTCTCGAGTAAAACATGAAAACAAAAACAAAACTATGATACAACAAAAATTACCTAATTCCATGTCTTGGAGAGGAATGTCCTCAACTTTTTTATCTTGAAATTCCATTTATGGCTTCAACCTTTGACCATTGACTTAATTTCACAATTTTTAGGATTCTCTATCTCAACCGCTCTATGTGGGTAGACTGTCCTAACGAAAAAGGGATCGAACCACCTAGATATTAACTTATCGAGAAAGAGATGCAACCTAGAGTTGTATAATAGAACTGTTTGACAGTTTGAATTTCCTTTGGATGGACATATCATGGAACATTTTTATTTTCTCTTTGTACAATGTTTCATTCTCGTATGAATCATCCAATCTCTTCTAACTGATTAAGCTGGAGTTTTTGGACCTCTTCCATAATAGGTAAGTGAATATTAAAGGTCTTAATGGCCCAAATAGGCCTTGTGATGTAACTTTATCGAAAAATGTCATGCTTTTATGTAGAATAGCCTATAGGAGGACATACCAAGTGGGGTTTTATAGGCGGCACAATAAGCCCATGGTGCATCTAATAATCATAAGGACCAATTATTTTGATTCAGATTCACTCTTTTCTCTATGATTTGCTTAAGTTGCGTATTGGAAACTTCTAATTAACCACTGGTGTGATAGTGACAAGAACATCTTGCTTTGTGCATGACTCAATACTTTTTACGAGACTCTTGAAGGAGTACCAGTTACAAAAAAGGGCTCCCTAATCACTAATGATGGCCCGATGCATAATGAAATGGGAGAGAATATTTTCTCGAATGAATTTGACCACCATATGGTGGTCATTCATCCTACTCAGTCCACTTAGGCACATAATCAACCACTAAAAGGATGTAAAGATTACCGTAGGAGGTCAAGAACATACCCATGAAATCGATGCCCTAACAGTCAAAAACCTCGATAATCAAAATGGGATTTAGGGGTATCATGTTTGTACGTGTAAACTTTCCTAAAATTTGGCATCGGTCACACACCCTACTATAATCAGTCGAGTCATGAAAAATTGTGGGTCAATAGAATCCACACTCTAAAATATTCGCATCGGGTTTCTTGGCACTGAAATGACCACTGTAGGTTTCATCGTGGTAAAAGAGATTATGATTTGAATCTCATGATAGGCGATTCACTTTTGAATGATTTGATCAGGATAATACTTAAAGAGGTAGGGGAAATCCAAAAATAAATTATTCACTTCCTTATGAAATTTGGAATGATCTTGTTTAGGCCAATTCAGGGACATCTCACCTGTCACGAGATAATTCACATCATAGACAAACCACGGACGCTGGGAGATAAGCATCCGTTGCTCATTGTGTAAGGGGTCATTATGTGGAAACAATTATTCAATGATTCAATGTTTAACCTAGACAAGTGATATTCCACAACATTCTAACATCATTTCTTATCTCTAATTTCAAGGTCAAACTCTTGCAATAATAAGATCCACCTAATAACTCGGGCCTTAACATCCTTCATAGACAAAAGGTATCTTAAGGTCGAGTGATTGGTCAAAAATATAACTTTGGATCCTATCAAGTAAGCCCTGAACTTCTCTAGCATGAAGACAATAGTGAGGAACTCTTTTTTGGTCGTGGAATTGTTTTATTGTGAATTATTAAGAGTCCTGCTGGTGTAGTATATGACATGAGGAAATTTCTCATCATGCTTACCAAGAATCACACCTAGGGCATCATCAGAAGTATCACACATCTTATCAAAGGGTTGACACAACTCGTGGGGTCTCATAATGAGTTCAAAGGTCAAATTCTTCTTTAACCTTTTAAAGGATTGAAGGCAATTTTCAGTGAAATCAAAGTTTATGTCCATGGAAAGAAGATTTCACATAGGTTGAGATATTTTTCTAAAATCCTTAATAAATTTCCGATAGAAACTGATGTGTACTCAGAGTGATCGAACTTAAAGCACAATTTTCGAGGGTGGGAGATTCGCAATGAGATGAATTTTAGCTTTCTTAACATCGATACCAATTTTTGTGTTCCTTGAGAGTACACAAAAACTTACCTTCACGTTCTTTGTTCAAGTCAGACGCGATGATAAAATGCAAGATGTCAGAAGGTCCTTAGTACCTATATTCTAGTGTTTTGAGTAGTGGCTTCAATTCAAGCTCCGGTGCTTTGTCAATTGAGGGAGGAATACGTGATGTGGAGATAGATTGGATCGATATTAGATTTCGAATTTCCTACTTCCATGATATGGGTAGAGCCGAGGAGTGAGTTGATTTATTCAATTGGGTTTTTGATATCAAATTCGGTTCCAAAAAAGGCGAGGTATGTCGCTAAAAGATCATTATTATAATTGTTATTCTAAAAAGCCTCTTTTATAATGGTATCAGTCATGTTGACATCCACGAGTTCATCATCACCAGTTCATTGTTTATCCAAATTCAACACGATAAGGTCTATAGTCATGTTCTCAAAGGAGAGGTTCATTTGGCCGCTACGACACCTAATTACAACATGGAACGTGGCGAGGAGGGGACCCAGAATAGTCAAAATTTGTGCAATAGGATTATGAACATGTTGGGTATCCAAGACCATTAAATTAACTAGAAAAACGAAGTTGTCGACTTTAATTAATATGTCCTCAAATTAAACCTCTCCGGGTTTTGATAGAATGGTTAGCTAAATATAGGGTTATCCTAGTCGGCCTTAACTCCCCCAAACCTAGTTTCTTGTACACGGTGTACGATAAAAGTTTCACACTAGATCCTAAATCTAACTGTGCGTTGTCACTGATGTGATCCCTTATCTTGATAGAGATCGTTGGAGTTTCAGGACCCTTATACTTGACAAGGGGTTCTATATGAAATGATTAAGCTTGCTTGCTCAGTGAGAAAAACTTTCTTGGGAACCATGGTGTTTCTCTTGAAGGTACAAAGGTCCTTCAAAAATTTGGCATATGACGGGACTTATTGTATAACATCAAGCACTAGGATATTAATTTGTACTTGCTTGAATACTTCCAACCTCTTATTAACTTGTGCTTTCTTCTTTCGTAGCACCAAATGTTGGGGAAATGGGGATTTTGGGATATAGATATCTACAGATGGATCATAATACGAGGGTTGGGAGGAAGTTTAATCCATGGTTGGATCTTCATATTCCTTATATTTCTCAAATTTACTCTCAGTGGGTGGTGAGACATTATTCTCAACTTCCTTATCGGACATAAGTGTGATGATAGATTTCTATGCTCTTGGGCGTGTGACATGATTATGTTTTCGTGAAGAACATATTGACACCTAGTCACGTTACCTTTTCTATTGGGTTGAGTTGACTCAAGAATGTTCCATTGTTTCGGCCACTCAATGCATTGGCTAGTTGGCTTACTTCAACCATACATTTGGCAATCGATTGAGTATTTGCATGTAGGATTTTCTGGGTGGACATAATGATATATTGGGTGGTTTAATTGAGCTAAAGGTTACTTTGGGTAAGCATGTTCATCATATCCTCTAAAGTTTAGATCTTTTGGGACGCAGGATATGATTGTGCGGGTGCATTCTTTTGGAAACCCGAGCGTGGGTTTCCTAGAACTTGACCTTAACCTCCTTAGTATTGAACCTTAGACCACAAAAAGTTAGGATGGTATCGCCAACCTAGATTGTAATTATTAGAGTATGGGTCTTATTGTCGCCTATTTTAGTAGAGGGTGTTTATTTGATCGGTGAGTTCTTTTTGGGCCGAAAGGATGGAGTGATTTTTTACTAAATGGTAGATTTTTTACTAATCGCAAAGCAAACACATGTTTCACAACCAAAAGTATGCCTTGATTATCCTCTTTTCACGTCTATAATGCTTCTAGACATTGGGGAAATGTGCCCACTTCGGCATTTAAACCGAATCTTTGCTCAACTTGGTGAGTGGTTTCCTCATTGAACATGGTGGGCCTAGATTCCCAATAGGGTGTACATCATTGGGACTTTTCACTATGGATTATTGGAATGTCCACACTTAGGCCTCACTTTTCTTAGTAAAATCACTATTACACATTGACTCGAGCATCGACCAAGTACTAAAATCAAATCCCTCGTAAAAAAATTGGACTCGATGTTCTACTTCAATCCCATGGTGAGGACATTGCGATAGAAAATCCTTGAATCTTTCCAAATACGTCCACAAAGCTTCTCCCTCATTTAGGCTAAATGTTTTTATAGCGTGGCGTATTTCCTCCATCTTTTAGTTTGGGAAAAAGTTTTTACAAAAATTCAATACAAAATTCATTGCACGTAGTGAGGGAATTTGATTCAAGTGAGAGTAGCCAACCTTTTGCTTTATCGTCCTTCAAAGAAAATGGGAACAATTTTACTTTAACAATCTCATCAGTGAGTTGTTTTAACTTAATCGTTCCATAATTCTCTTCGAATTCATGCCTGTGATGGTGGGGGTTGTTTTTTCTATACCCTGAAAAATGGGCAACAATTGGATTATTCCCAACATCAATTCGAAGTTGTTCGAGTTATGTGGGGGAAGATGTATGAACGAGGGTTTACTCGACATATTGTGATATAGGTAAGATTTAAGGGCACAGGTTGCTAAATCATTTCCAATCTCGACAAATATCAATATTCTACCTACAAAAGTATTGCGATGCAAGATTCAACACTAGATAAACAACTAGTAGGATCTCAAAACCAACTCCGCATACACCACGCTCGCTCAAATTTCTTTCTTTTTCCTTTCTTCTATTCGATTTTTATTTTTTTAATTTTTAATTTAAAGGAAAGAAAAATCAAATACTTTGACTCAAAATCACATAATTCCTAACATAACACAAAGCAATTTGAAATATCTAATTTAGGAGAGGGGAATTTCAATTTTAAAATCTAGTTTTCCCAAGATTACTCGATGATAATGGGGGTTTCCAAATTAATCTTCCTAATTAGACAACTCCTAATCTTTGACAAGGGAGAGTTTAAAATATGTCCAACCACGAGTAATCTCCAAATAGGTGGCTGATACGAAGACTCATTAAAAATCACCAATCCTAAACAAGGTAAATCGGAACCGATTTGACAAGTTTGCATTGGAGTAGCTTTAAATTCTAGCCACATTGAGATTTTTCCAATGAGCTATATGATACCTCAAGGTCAATGTCTAATTAATTTTAAATTAAGAATGATTTCTCTGCTTATGAAAATTCTTCGATAGTTTAGTGATTTTCATATGAAGGAAGGCTGATGAAATTTCCAACTTATATTGCAATTGGGTTTCTTCCCTTAAGTAAAATTTAAGAAACATGTTTATTGAAATATGCAAAAACAAATCCACATAAGAAGCACTAAAAACATACCTCTGGCGTGGACTATTTAGGGTCTCTTATTTACGTTGGGCTAAAGTTTTATGTGACATCAGTCGGAGGGAAACGTCGCCTAAGTTTCAGTCATCTCCGAGAGTACCATGTGCACGTGGCAAGATTACACAAATATCTTTAGCATTCACACTATTGCTTGCTTTCCGAGATTTTTCATTGTTTTTTCGTCTTTCGCTTTTTTTAATGAATGTTCTACTGCAAAATAACACAAAAATAACTATACCAAGTGTAAAGTGTGACACAAAAAATAAAAAAAAAATATCATGACACATGCACTAACAGTGTAGCTTCACACGAGAAAAAAAAGGAAAGAAATAATAAAATAAAAGGCAGACTATGAGGATGATATATATTATGAAAATAATATATATATGCTACTGTAATTTTTTTTTAATATGAATTTTCATTTAAAAAAAACAATTAGGTCCAAATTGCAAAAAAATATGAAAATTTTCAATTTTCAATTTTTTTATAATTATCTGCCTTTTCAAAATTTTAAGGTATGTTTGTGTTCTGATGAGAAAACTAGTGTCAAAACTACTATTTACTAACAAAACACTTAGATCTAATTTTTTTTACTAAAAAAAAAAAAAATAGATTATGAAAATAATATCTACTAAAAAAATCTTTTTTTTTTAACTAGTCCAAAAGTGAAACCTTTAAATTGATAGAAATTCTCGGTAACGGAACAAAAAACTAATTGTCAATTTGTGAAGTTATCGCAATTACATGGACTATTGTATCATAGCAAATGTAAGTACGAGTCGATCCCACGAAAATTTGTTTAATTCGTATAAATTATTGACTGTCCAACTAGAAACAAATGGTGTAGAGATATGATTATTCTCTAAATTAAAGGCAGGAAATGAATGGATAATATGAATATGAAATATGTAATCAAATATGGGATAAAACTAGGATGTTGGATCCGTTTATCACTTTTAATTAACATCACAATTTAATTTAATTTCGCATTCTCGATTTTATAACTCAAAATGTACAAACTCTCACCGCGTACATTTCGAAAAATATAACAATAAGTGTTCATGAAATATTTTAATATCGCTTAATTTAGACATCTTAAACCCTTATTCCCTTAAAGTTATTAATTTTAAGTTTTAACGTTTGTATTTTTGCATGGATATCAAACAACTTAGTGTAAGTATAAGCCATTAAAAATTATACACGTGAATTCTTAAAATATGAATTATCAAATAATTTCAAAGGTTTAAAATACATTCTCATGTCTTTTTAAGTGAATAGTGAATTTTTATTCTAGTTGGAACATGACGAGAATTCATAGAAAATTAAACTAACACCCAAGGTTAATTAATAATGATAAATTTCATCTAGTCCTGATAATAAAACTACTGTAGAATCATAATTGAAATACAAATATTACAAGATGAAACAATAATTTTCATTAATGAAGTTCAACTTACAAAATGTCGAGTCCAACAGTTAAGTATCCATACACAAATTCCTCACAACTTTCACGATAATTTTCTCACAAACACTCAAAAATAAAAAAATAAGGTATAATATTTTGGTGCTTCAAAGTTATAACACTCAAAATGTTTTCTCTACCCTCACTGAAAGTTCTATTCTGTCCCAAATTTGTTATCTCTTTATTCTGTCCAAGCTCCACATTTGTATACATTGTGTGAATAGTGTGTCCAAGACTCCCCACAAAATACATACACGTATAATAACATGCGTGTATTATAAACATGTGGGAAACTCACTTTGGCCAACATAATATGGTAATATATGGGTTGAAAAGTGGATGTTCTATCCGAAAGAGAGAGAATGAAGACAAGGGAGAGGAAGAGGGTGAAGGTTGTTTGGTTTGTCTTTATGGGTTAGGTGAGCTTGGTTTGTGGGGGTTGGCTTAGGATATGTGTGTATGTATGTGTGTATATTTATATATGTAGTGTGTATATTAATGTTAGTGTGTGTGTGTGCATGTATATAAATGTGGCTATCTCGAGATATTGGCCTATTTTCCCCGGGCGCTACCGGGGGGATAAATTGGGAGAAATAAAGGTCCCGCACCCCACGCTACATCGTGGGGTGCTTTAGTCATCATGGTTTTTCAGTTGATGTAAATAGAAAGAGTCACCAGATGATTTTTCACAAAACTTGCAAAAGAACATGCCGCCGCCTCGAGAGAGCGGCATCAAAGACAAATAGATGCTTATAAAACAAATAGTTCAGAGGTTTGGCGGCTAAGTTATGGAATGAGAAGGTGTTAGGCACCCACCCGCACTTTCGGTCTCTAATGGGCTTATGTTATTATTTTCCTTAATTTATCCGTGAAGTGTGTGTGTGCGTGTGTGTGTGTATATATATATAAGCGGATATTGGAATCTCTCAACTCGCATCATGGAATAGATGGAGTAAGGTCATCCATAGGAATGTTCCCAAACTAATAATTAAAAAATAAGATGTGTGGGTTTATAGAGATATTAATTGTTATGATGAAAAGATAATATATGTTAGATAAGACGCAAGTATGAATAACAAGTATGATATATATCAATAATATACGGATAACATAGGAAAAAGATGAAAATAGGAAATAGGACTAGAGTCTCGAGTTTTAGCCCGAGACGCCTACGTAGCCTATAAAGGCATCAAAGTCCATGTAGTTCACATGAGGCACAAGGGTGGGGTTTATTGCATAGATTCAAACTAGAGTTTATGTGTGTGTAGAAAAGAAATTTTTAGTTTTGAGAAAATGTGATGAAGAATCCCGATTGAATTTATAGGTGTAACCCTTTTTTTTATAGAAGATAAATAATGTGAAATATAACTATTAAAGGATGATATATTAATGTGTATGATCTAAAGTAAAGTCTAAGTTAAGAATTTATATAAATAATGCAAAAATAAAGATATTTAAAGAGAGAATGATGTTTGGACATTCTTTAGAGACTTGAAAATTGGTCTTAATTGTTGATGAACTTACTTGCAAGTTGGGATGAATTTAGGATTAGAGATAAGGACATTTTTGATAAATTTTACATGAGAGTGATGGGAATGAAAGGTGGAGAAGAATTTCACATAAGGAAACTTCACTGATTGCAGAAGAATGTTGTTAAGTTCATTAAAACTTATGGTTCTAAGGTGACAATTGGCATTGTCCTAATCCTACCTATGGGTAGGTAACCCTAGACACACTACTGATAGGTAGGAAAATGGACCTGCCAATTGGCAGTCTCGTGGGGATTTTTTGAAAAAACTTTCATAAAACGCAATTTGTCAGTACAAATCTCACATGGGGCATACCGTTATAAAGGTAATTTGGAGATCTTTGAGAATGCTTCGGGCCTCTGAGGTCCAGAAGATGATTTTGGGTTAAACTGGGGTTGAATGCGCTCGTCGATCGTTTGGACAGAAGATTGTTGGATGAATATGAATGTTCATCCAAACTGTAAGACCGAACCACGCACGAGTTAGAACGTTGGGAAGGTTATGCGAGGAGCTTATGTGTTCTAAAGAGCTTTGCTCGGTTCGAAGAGTTAACTTTAGTCAAATGGGGCTCGAAAGCATCCGGTGACCTTCCAGAGTAAAACAAATCATTCTTTCATACCACAAGGATGATTCTCACACGAGGCAAACCATTGGAAAGGGAATTTAGTGACCATAAAATATTCATCTATTCTCGTTTGAGCTCAAGAATTGACTTTGGTCAAACGAAGGTCGGGAGTGCCCGATGGCCTCCAGATTAATTTTTTAGGGAAAACGGATTGTCCGTCTAAATCGTTATGTCGTTTAATGCACGAGGCATACCGTTGGAAAGAGGATCTAAGTAATTAATAACCATCGAGATTTAACTCTGACGGTAAAGTTTATTGGTGTTAAATCGGGTCCCGTGAGCGACTAGTGGCCTCCAAATCGTTTTGCAGTTGTAAAATTATCTGTTCGTTCGAACCATTATGCCAATTTGTGCACAGGGAAAACCACTGGAAAGGGGATTTAGAGCCCTTATGAATATTCATTGATCTTTCTCTCTTATAATGGAGTTTATCAAAGTTAAATGAGGCCCAAGAGCACCCGATGGCCTCTAGATCGGTACTTGGAGTATGACTTAGGGCTTGTAGTGAATTGGGCATTGATAGGGACCTAAGAAGAGAGTTAGGGGTCCTTGAATATGGTGTCTACAGAACCCCTCGACGGGTGATCATGGAATAAGTGAAATCCTTCGAATAGACACCACATGATGCTTGGGAAATAAGTCAATTTTACGGACCTACAGGGACGGGGATGGCCATTTCAGTGGGTCAAGGCCAATTCTGAGGACCTAAGGTAATGTTATGGATGGTTGATTCTGTGAGTAGAGGTCATTTATGAGGACCGAAAGTTTTGGCGACCAATTCTAAGGGTTGAGGTCAATTCCTAGGAGCTTAGGTAGGCGCGACCAATGCAGAGGGTCATGGTCAATTTTGAGGACCTTAAGTAGGGGGGACCAATACTGAGGGCCAAGGTCAATTATGTGGACCTTAAGTAGGAGCGAATAATTCTAAGGGTCAAGGTCATTTATGAGGACCTTAAGTAGGGGGGACCAATTCGGAGGGTCATGGTCAATTATGAGGACTTTAAGTAGCAGAGACTAATTCTCAGGGTCGATGTAAATTATGAGGACCTTAATTAGAAGTAACCAATTATGAGGGGTGAGGTCAATTTCGAGGACCTTAAATAGGGGCGGCCAATTTTTAGGGCCGAGGTCAATTCTGAGGACCTAAAGTAGGGAGACCAATTATGAGGGTCGAGGTCAATTATGAGGACCATATGTGGGGGCAACCAATTCTAAAGGTAGAGGTCAATTCTGAGGACCTTAAGTAGGAACGACCAATTCTAATGGTCAAGGTTAATTCTGAGCGAGCAACCAATTCTGAGGGTCATGGTAAATTCTGAGGACCTTTAAGTAGGGGTGACCAATTCTGAGGATCAAGGTCAATTCCGAGGTCCTTAAGTGGGAACGATCAATTCTGAGGCTCATGATAAATTCTAAGGACCTTAAGTAGGGGCGAAAAATTCGGATGGTCAAGGTAAATTATGAGGACCTTAAATGGGGGCGACCAATTCTGAGGGGTAAGGTTAATTCTGAGGACCTTTGTAATGTAGAGGTTTGCTTTCTAGGGAGTATTTAATTTACCATTTTTTTATATTCTATTGAGGAAGTGACATCTCTTTGGAGATTATGTCTTTTTCAGAAGAGATAGATTTTCTTAGGGAGCTGAAATTCTTAGTCTGGAAATTCCAATGGGGAAACAGTGATAACTTGAGGTTTTTGGATTTCGTCGGGGTATGTGTTTGCTGTCAGGTTAGGGAGTCTATATCTGTTTAGGGAAATTGAAAATTTTCTGGGGAAAATTTTAATTTGGGAATTGCTACTCGGGAAACTGGTAGGATTTCATGTAAACCTTCCGGGGAAGCATTTAATTTCCACAGGTGCACAAATTTTTAGGGTTTAAGATCAAGATAAATCGTGGTATTAATCCAATGGGGGATTTAGGATCTTTGAAAATGGTTTTCTAGGGGAAGAAATGTTCCAATATTCATTTGGCAATTTTGGGAATTTTTCGAGAAATTTATGGAACTTTCTTATATTTTTTATGAAATTTCGTGGGTACTGCCTATCAGAGGGTTCAATGGATTGCCAATCGGCAGTGGCATGGTCTTCTGGGCTACCTCACAAGGAGGAATAGGCAGGTGTCAATAAGTGGGTGTTAGGGAACTGTTGATCGACATGCTCCTTAGCCTCCTATAAAAAGGGGGGAATTCTCTTCATTTTTCACAGCTTCTAGCTTTCATATCTTATGCTTCTCTCTTCTTCAATCTGCTCCGGCATTCATTCCTCATTCGAGACTATAAAATGGAGAATTTCCAGAGTAGTGAGACCCACATGGTATGGTTGGGTACTAACGATTGGGAGAACCTAGAGTGGCGAGCTAGAGTTCCCCTAGCTTTGGGCAACGAGAACACTTTCGAGTTGTTCGAGCCTATTGCCAATGATCGCACTCCTCTATGTGAGCCTTCGCACCACCGGTCATCTAGGGTACGGAATACTAATGGATATATAGTACCACACGACTTTTCGCATTCTTTTATTCTTCGAATTTTCTTGTTTTGGTAGACTAACGTGGCTTCTATGAGTTTCCACTCCTAGGGGACGATGAGATTTTGGGATATGCGGTAGCACCTTCATGTGGTGGTGCAATGGGTAGTTTCTTCCATGGGTTTTGGGCATTTGGAATTTTCTTTAGATGAGATGCCGCACTCTACAATAATTATGTGTGCCCTGGGGGAGAGGTGGTGGGACACCACCCACACCGTACACTTGGGATTTAGGGAGATGATGGTAACACCCATTGATGTTCAGTAAATGATAAGGATTGACTGTGAGGGTATGCAGATAGAGGTAGACAGGACTCTGTGGGTGACACCGGTGGCCGTTGGTGAGGTGATGGGCGATGTGGGTTAATAGTCTCGGGTGGAATCAATTTGTATTTCTCTTCCCCGGGAGGTTTTATTGAGCCGTAGGATTGACGAGATCGACAGACTACAGATGAGGCAAATGGCCCTTTTAATTATTCTTCTTCTGTTAGGAGGGTACTTGGCGGCGTCGAGCGGCACCATCATCCACTTATAGTTTTTACCATTTTGAGGGTATTTTAGAATATACCTCTCTATGACTGGGGTGGCCTGACATTGGTGATTCTTTATTATTCTTTAATTGCTTTCAGTGGGTGCTACCGACAGACTTTTACTAAAGCCACTTATCTTCTGGATGTAATTTTCTCAATACTCTTTATGTATTATCTTTTTTTTTCAGATTGTTGACCCTTGTCCTTTTTGTAAACATGGTTATACGAGGTGACATGGTTCTACTGAATGTACTGTGGGCAGAATTCCAACCAAAAATCGAAGTAGTCTCTATCCTTGTTGGTAGTACATCAGGTTTTGAATGTCCAGATGAGTGACCAGGTTATTTATTCTTTTCCTTTTTGAATCCTTTTCATGGGCATTTTCTTAATTTTTGTGAGTATTGACCTTATCTTTTAAAAACGCAAGTGACTTTCTATCTCTGGAGCATGGTTATTCAGCACAAAGGGGTGATCGGGGGAAATGTGCAGATGCACCGGCTGCTGGCGCATGAGTCAGATTATTCTTAGTATTGGGGAAAGAGAGTAGTCCAACAGAACGTGGAGGATGAGGTGGTGGTCCCACCAGCGATGCCCTCGAGGTACGTAAGGCAAGTGCGAGAGATGTTGAAGGAGGCGAGGGTGATGACGATGGCGATGGTTGGCGAGACCTAGTGGTCCTTACATACATGGTGGGGACATACGACTACCTTGGCTTCGTGACGAGCTGGCTAATTCCCTCCTGTATTTATGATTTAGTGAATATGCCTTCGCCTAATACGACTTCCGATATGGGCATGATTCGGCCGGTGGGGTCTTCCCACAACACTAGTTGTGCATTGTCGTAAGCGATGGTAGCACCGACGGAGGTTCCATTTCCCATGCTTGCTCCTCCTTTGTACAATATACGAATGGTTGGAGGGGGATCTTTAAGTATGCAACATCACCCGAATGCGATGGACCCGATGGTATTGGAGATGATGGAGGACGTCCTTCAGTCCGAGGTATATCTTTTCATTTCTTTGTCCTTTACCTTTCTGATTTCTTCTTTTTGCTATACACTATTTGATTTGCCCTTTTGTTTTTCTTCCAGCATGTCTGGGTGTCAACTACTTGGCTAAGGTACATCTGAGATTGGGTGGCTTCTCCAACATCACATATTCTAGATTTGATTCTGGTTCCTTCCTGCCTACTGTCATTTACTACTTTTGAGGAGGGTTACGGGTAAGGTTGTGGAGGCTCCTCATCTCGTCGTCGGGGGAAGTGCATTCATCCCAGGGATGGGGGGGTTGTAGAGAGAGACATAGTTTGGTGTTTTTGGTGGAGTCCCGTTGTTTTTATTTTCTTCTATTTTCCTAAAAAATATGTTAATGGAAATATATATATAGACACACACACATGCACACACTAGCGGAATGCCCGTGCCTGAAGGCACGGCAAAAATTTCCAAAATACGAAATAGCAAATCGGCAAAAAAATTGAAACTATTGAATTGTGTACAATTAAAGTCAAAAAGTCCCGTGCCTGAAGGCACGACAAAAATTACCAAAATACGAAATAGAAAAATGGAAAAAAACTTGAAACTATTGAATCGTGTACAATTAAAGTCAAAAAGTTTTTTTACAACACGAATGTGTAAACAATTTAGAAAATTTGGGCAGAATTTCCTTTGTTTGTAGGACTATCCACCCTATTTAAGAAATATAAAATACTCTAACACCAATACTCAACTCAACAAAGCATTTTCCTAATTATTCGGGGTCGAGTACTGCCAACAACAATGCAAACATATTTAAAATGTTCTATAATATCTCGTGCAAGAACCGAAAAGTAATTGAAATGTGTACACTTAAAATGTACGTGTGTTCCTTTATCATCATATATAATCGAATCAAATACAAATCTTAGGAGTGAATTTATATTTATTAAGAGCATAAAATTGAAAGAAGTTAAATGTACATGTAGCAAAAAATGATTGAATATAAATTTAGGACATCGAGAACCCCATAATTTCAGCACTTGCTTCGCGTCTCTGATTTTTATTCATCCTTTATATAACACATATCTCCCCACATCTCCCCACATATACCTGAATAAATAATGTAAGGAACTTTATTTTCAGAAACAAAACTTCCACTGTAAAATAAACCAAGATGCCATCAATAACAAATATACATAGCAATTGACATAAAAAAACTCTAAATCCACACAGACATTGCTAGTAAGAAGCATTATTTTGACGATATATGCAAAATAGAGTAATACAAATCTCACAATGACAATAGGCATTTTTTTTCTTTAGTACATAACATACGTTTTCGACACTAATGTTCCTCACTCCTACCGTATATATTAGACGTTATGGTATACACAACCCTAAGACGTCAACTCCAAAGAGTAATTCACATATGCCATAGGAATCCAACATAAATAATATTCGAAGTTGACTTATAAAGACTTAAACGTAATGTGGGACTTCGTCAAGCAACATGAGCCTCTCACGATGTGGCACATAGTTGTGTCATGCTCTTAACCGTTCATGAATTTAGTAACAACTTCTAAGTTGAGTATTGTAGTATGTTTTTAAAAAAATGAAAGAAAAGAAAGAAAACATTAACATGTGAGATCCATACATTTTACCTTGTGTTCCTTGAATGAGTATTTTATAGTAAGATATGGGTGAGAGACGGTAATAGATAGATCAATGGAGATAAAAATAATATAATTACTGATGTAGTGATGTAACTATACCTAGGTAACACATACACAAATACGCGTGTCGTGTCCGACATAACACGGACATGCCGACACGACAAATCTATAAAAATCTGTAGACGACATAGCAGGGACACGACATCAAATAAATATTTTTTATAATTATTTTTATATATAAAAAAATATGAAATATCACATTAATACTAATCTCATACTAAGAACAACATTAAACATCTAAGCATTAAGAGTACTAAATCATTTCTAAACATTAAACATCATAATATTACTAAATCCCATACTAATAAACATAATGTTATAAACAAATAGAGATTAAATAGAATTTATAAAGACATAAATTAAATAGAGAATATAAATAGAGATTAAACACAGGCAAACATAACATATTAAACAGAGATTAAACAAATGAGAAAAAAGAAGAAAAAAGTCTTAATAGGGAAAAAATGCTTCTCAGTTTTTTACTAACAAAAGAAGAAGTAATATGTTATTTTTGGTGCGGTAGCAAAATAAGAACTAATAAGTTTGGTAGCAAAAGCAAAAGCAAAAGCAAAATCAGAAGTACAAAAATGAAAAAAAAAATACCGACAGGTGTGTGGTGACATTGGTGAGGTGAGGAGAAGACTTTCCCTGATGGATCTGAGTAAAGAATCTATAGGAGAAGAGGGGAGAGACTGTCGGCAAAGGTGATAGGTGTGGTGTGGATGAGTATTTTATAGTTAGAGTGGGTGAGTATTTATATTTTAACCACAAACAACATTCCTAAACACAATATCATCCAGTGTAAAGACTTCATGCTTCAGAACTTTACTTGGAGAAACAATAGTAATAATTTAGACCTCATATATAAGACTCCAATTCAGATTCAGGGGTCCCAAACATAGCCTACATAACACAAAATAGGACCAACATATGTCATTATGGACATTCAAAACATTTTATGTTCAAATAAAAAAATGATGCAAACATTTGATTATCACCACCAATTCAAATCGTTACCCACAAAATATAATCAGCCTCTTGCACAAAATATAATCAGCCCCCTAGAAGAAATAAGAAACAATTCATTTTTCCTTTTCTTTTCTTTAATGTTTAATTAGCCATTCAAAAAACTTTCAAGCTATCGACATTGAATTCTAAAAAAAAATGTAAAATTCACAAAAAGATTTAATTAAAAATTCCCTTTTATTACAAAATAAAGACACCAAGCACGAAAAGGTAAAAGGACAACATCTTCAAGAATTTACCTCTATACTTGTGTATTCGCTCTCTACCTATGTATGTGAACGCATGAGTGAGTGAATGAGAGAAAGGTGAAACTAAATAATTATAATATGAATGATAACAGTAAACCAAGGCATACCGCTTAGGCATATATTGAGTTGTCGTTGAAAGCATTGTAAGGTATCAATTGATTGCACCTTGACATGGCCTGAATTTCAAATCAACACGAATTTGTTTTAACCAAGGCATACCGCACATAAGAACTCCAAATTTTAATTTGTCTCTAATCATATTATTATGTTGGAACTATATTTGAATTTGTCTCTAATTCACATAACCTTGGATCTTGGAATTCTATGCAGGGAATTAAATTATTATGAGGAGCAGTTATGGGAGAGGTTTGAGTTTTCAGCTAGTGTTTTGACCTCAAATTATATCTAAAACTTCATTCGTGAATGGTTTTGTCCCCTATGACTCCTTCATCCCAAGGCACTACCTCTTCCTCACCATCTGATCCATCCTCAACAAATTCATCGTTATCGGCATCACCACCAGCTCCATCTTCATCATCCCTATATAAAACTTAAGCATAAACTCTATGATTATCCTAACTTTAAGATGTACAAAACTCCAGTGAGCTGATCTCTTATTTCGTAACTTGCATTTGAAGATGATATGATCATTTTTTTCTCTAGTAAGGTGAACTCTTTAAACAGAGTTAAATCGGTGATAAATGATTATGACAAAGTTTTTTGTCAGGTGTTAAATGCTAAAAAAAAAATCATGTACTGCTCTAATTACCTTCAAGAAACTAAAGTGAGGAAATTATATATTATGCTCAACATTTATATTAAAAAACACATTTTGTATATTTGGGATTTTCAGTTTCTACAGGTAGGAAGAATAGTTCCATGTTTGAGAAGCTTATTATGAAGATTAAAAGTAAATTAGTAGTATGGAAAGCCAAAATTATGTCCTTGATGGTCAAGCTCCTTCTAATTAGTCATGTGTTGTACTCAATTCATTTACATACTATTATCTTTGTAATATACATTCCAAAGATCTTTGAAATATAAATTCCCTTTCAACCCAAAATCAAAATCAAAGACTTAAGATGGCAGTTCCATTGTCTGATTAAAACTCTTAAGAGTACTATGCAAAAGAAATGTGTTATGACAATATTCATATATTGTTAAGAGATCTCGCTAAGATGAAAATGAGAAATATTAAAAGTAGTATAAGTAATATAATTTTCATCAAACATATCATATCATTTATACGATGGGAGTTCAAGTACATTACTTAATAAAAAAGGCAATCAAAGAAGAGATGTAAACCTTTGTAGCCGTCTTGAGTGAATCAACCTTCTCTGGACAAAGTTTTGATATTTTCTCGTATGATTCAGTATCTATATGATAATATCCAAGCTCAACATAGAGTGAAGAAGATGTAATCAAAGACTAACATCTTCGGGATATACTGTCATTGCTTTTGAAAGGCAGTACCTAGCATGTCCACTACTCACTTTCTCTCTGTACAAATGATTAAAAAAATTTGAATGTGATAGATGACATAAGAAAGGCTTGAGTAAAGAGATAAAATTAAGAAAAAATGAACATTTGTAAACTGGAAATCACAATAATTTGGCACCTTTGTTATACCATGATTTTGTATAATTTTGACCTGACTTCCATTTCCTTTGATGTTTCAAACTCGGTTTCTCAGCATTGAGATACCAAGGTGCATATGACATATACTACGGGATATGAGGGTTAATTTCTTTCCCATCGCCGTCAGCCTAAGCCGGCTCAAGCCTAGCCTTACGTTGTTGTTCCAATTCCATCTGCTTTCGATGGTTTTCCCCACTGATTCAGTCACAATGTATATGTCCAACTGCAGCAGTAACCAAAAGAAATAAAGTCAGATAAACGAAAATAAACATTCCATAGCCATGAGAAAGAATAAATAAACATTATCAAACTTAGCGCATATACAATAGCATGCTGAGCAGAAAAGTAACATGCTGAACAAAATAACTGTAATTAGAACATACAATAACATGATGCAAAATTCAAATGTGATGTAATGATTCACCCATATGCAAAATAATAGAATTAAATTAAGTTCATACTTATCCAAGATAGAAGTTAAGAAATGTTATAAACCTTCAATGCATTCAATTTAGAACCTTTATCTGAGCGAAAATATCTTCAGTCCAACTATTGTACCTAAATGAAAAGAAATTTATCATTAAATCTTAAGATAAAGATTTTTTTCAACATCGTAAACCTTTTTCACAATAAGCATTATAAAAATATGGAAGAATTGTAACAATCATAACAATCAAAGAATCCAACTGGAAAAAGGTAAAAATAGGGCACAAAAATGTGGCATATACCACTTTAATTGCAAAACCAGTATGAAGTCAGATCTAAATGTCAAGAAGTTTGATCTTGATAAGAGCATACTTTTGGAATGTCAACTGAAGTACTAACACTACTGGGTTGTCCATTTTCTAATAATGTATCATCAACAGAGAACACTCTTGTAGCTTGCTTCATACCTCGATAAGTGAACCGTATAACGGAAAGTCTTTTCCCTTCAAAATCCTCTTTGGCCTTAAATAACCACCAGCCTTCCAAAAAACCATAGTTCTTCAAAAATCAATCACTGAAATTGGGAATTAGGGCAAAAACTATATCCATGATTTAATAAACATTTATCTAGAACAAAACGCATGTTTCAAACTAACAAAGCGATGTCAAGACGTGTCAATAATCTTCTGATTTCAGATGCTTTATGTTCTGAAACATGCACCATATAAGAGATATGGAAGAAAAAGACTTATAGGAGATATGAAAGAAAAAAAACTTAATAAACAAAAGTGAACAACATAAGGATATAAAAGATATGCAATATCAACCACTCATAATTAACGGCGGTGCCTAATCTTGGATTGACATTGGCTTTTCACAGTTGAGCATCTTGAAACACCCTAAATCTTTGACTTACTTGAGTCTACATTATTTAGGCGTTTCAACTAATTTGGATATTGTGCCAAAACATATTTTTTAGTTCGAGCCTTCTCCTTGGTACATCTTGTAACGTTACTCAACGACTCAACATGCCTCGACTCTACTCAACAACATATTCGAGTAAAGGTATTCACGTGTGATGCACATTTGCACTTGACACATTAGGCACCCATGCATATATTAATTTTGTTAATGTGATTGGTTGTCTAAATATTTTCTAAAAGTGAAATTAGATTATTTTTTCTAAAAATAAATTTTTAAATAAAGTTGAGGCAATTTTGATTTAACATAAATTTCTTAGTTTTAAAATCATTTTTGAAATTTGTTGATAAAAATAATTTTTCATTTTGAAAAATAATTTTCGAAAATAATTTTTGTGTTAAATAATTTTTTGTTTAATTAAAATAATACGGTGCTTTTGGTAATTTTCTTAGCCGCTAGTTTTGATATATTAGATCCTAGATGTTGGTCTTTATATATTAGATCACTTAGGATCATATCATAGAACTATTAGTTCTTTTGTTGGTTAGGAGCTTTGGTTTAGCTTTGTACTTTTTTAAACCTCTAGAGATTTTAGTGCTCATTGTCCTTTTAATTTAAGATTGTGGCTTATATCTGCTTTGGCCGAAACCTCCTTTTTGGAGATGACCTAGACTTGACCAAGGCTTAAGTTAGTCCACTGATTTGAGAACCCTTAGTTGTTCGCCCATACCTGCCATGATAAGTTACTATTTGTGCCTTATCATTTATGTACCTGCTACCTAATATAGTACCAAACCGAGAGCATAGGTGTATGGCTTTAAGTATACTATTTCGTCCTTTTGGACTTGATCGAGTAGTACCTGTTTGCTATGACTGACTTGACCTTTCTTTGTTTTTTTAAAAGCCTACAACTTGGTAGTACAAGCCTTAGTTGTCCTATTGAACCCTTACATGTAGTTTCGGACCTGCTAGATATTTCTATAGGTACTGTACCTAAGTCTAAACTTTTAGAAGCCATATGATAGTACATTGTCTTAGGTTTATCTTTTAAACCTTAGGTTTCAAAGTTTTCTAGTTTTAGAACTATTTTCGTCATTTAGAAGCCATCAATTAGAGAAACTATGAGGTGTTGGATTATATCTACTTGGATTAGACTTCGTTAGAGATGGATTTGACGTAATTAGATTTGACCGAGATTTAAGGAGATCACGGTTATGTCCATTAGTTTTATGCCTTATCACCTGCTATATTCCCATGAACTATAGGATCGTGAGAAACCCAATTAGATGTGTGACATCTGTACCTTTTCGGTTATAGGCTTTAACTGTCAGTTAACCATAAGATTCTAATAGTTTAGAGAGAGTGGTTTTGGAGACTTTGCCAACTGTCATACTGTGAGATACAGATCTATTGGTTGAGATTGAGTGTTCTGTTTGCATGCCAGCTGTCTTCTTATATCCATTGGAGAGAGTTTCTTGTAACTAAAACCCTATACCACTATTGTTTATATCTTGTATGGTTTTAGGTTTTCAAGAGAATGGTTTTAGGATCTGGAGTTGTTTATAACAGACTTGGTTTTTTAATCTGCTAATTAGTTTTAACTCGAATTAATCTCGACCTTTGATTAATATCTTTTAATCTGAACCCTTGATTTTAGAGTTTCTAGAATATTATTTTCTCACCTATATAAACATCTTTTGAGAGTTTATTTGTGTTAGCTATTCAGATTATATTTTCTAGAGTGAAAAACACAAGAGGGTTTAATATTTTTAAGAGAGAAAAATATTGAGAATTAGAGAGAGATCTAACAGAGAAGAAACTATAATTTTACACACATTGTGTTCATTCTATTTCATATTTATTCTGTTTTTTCTTTTAAATTCTCAATGATCTTGCACATCATCTCATAACTTTAGAGATTGATATATTGTGTTATTGTAGCGAGAATTTATATGCTTTCATATTGAAATATTTGTTTACAAAAACTAGAATTCCTTAGATTTTTAGATCCGAATTTTATTGAATATTTTTATGATCTAAATATTCTGATTTTGTGTTAGATGCTATATGTTGTTTAAATCAGAATTTCTCCGGATCTTACATGTTTATTGAATATCTTTTTAAAGATTTGTTTTCTCATATTTGTGAAATTATTTGAAAAACACTTTCCTCATAAAATTGAAAATATATTTTTGAGAGATTGAGAACACATATTTCTTAAATGATTGAATAATCTTGTTGTGTGTTCATGATAAGTGTTGTATGTATTTTTTTTATAAATAATGTCTATAAAGATTTTTTATTGAAAATTTATTTTGTAAGTTTTTGTAGAAAACTTAATTGATTGTTAATTGAAAATGATTTTTTCTTAAGTTTTTATAGAAAACTTATTTGCTTGATTACAAATGTATTTTTGTTATGTTTTTGAAGAAAACTTACATGCTTGAGATTTCAATTAAGTTCTTGCATGGTTTGCATTTAGAACATATTCACTTACACGTTTTGCACAACTAGTATGCTGTTGGTAGGTCAGTTTTTGACTGAGATGGAATTCGCTAAACAAGAAGAACGGAGTTACGAAGTTAAGAGAACAACTACAACAATTAGAACTGCAGAGAAGTTAGAAGGACACCAGTGGGTACATTCCTAAACTTTTATAGGTCTGTTTGTGTGTTTAGTTTGTTATATAACTTGTAACCGATAATTCTTTTTAGTGGAATTTTTGGTTTACTCCGTAGAGGGAGTCGTGGATGTTTTCCCTAGTTTAGGTTTTTACCACGTTAAAAAATCATACTTGTTATCTTCTTATCCTCATCTTATTCTTTGTATGATTTAGAATTAAAATTGTTACATGATTTAATTTCTTGAATTGGAATAATTCTCCACATTTGATATATTGGATTGTAACGTAATAAATCAGATTGTTATTAATTAGAATTTTAATTAAATCATATTTAATTGATTTTAATTTCCGCATGTATTAAAATCTTAATAGTTAGATAATAAAGTTTTTCTTGATTTGATTAGATATATGTTATTAGAAAAACTTGCATGAAATCAGAGTATCTTTATGTGTGCTTATGGAGATTGTTTCATGGGCGCATCTCAAGAAATGGTTCCCTCATCCGGGAGGGCTTTTTCACATCTTTATTGTATAAATAATTTTGTTCGACAATTGGTAAGGTGCCACGTTCGGAATGCAATAGAGGTTAACATAAATGTGTTCAAATTGTAGATATTGCGTAATATTTACTTGTACAACATCAACAAATCGCAAAATTGAAAAAAAAGACAGTTGTATTCTCTAACCTCAATAAGTTGATGTGCATTCAATAAGTTCAAGGGGTTGTTCATGGTATTCATTTTAAAATGCAAGTTTTATTGTTAGTTTATTTTTATTCTAAAAAATTAGTACTGACAGAGGATAGAGTCTCAACCATTTTTACGTTAGAAATAGTCTTTTATTCTATGCGAATAACTTTATGCTATCGTTGAACTAAACTAAAATAATTAAACACATTGATCATAACTTTACCTGACTCATCAAAGACCAAAACCTCCAAAAGCATTACGCAATCAACAAAATCTATGTAATACTTTAGTGGGTAAATTACATGAACATCCCTTCTTGTTAAGCTATTATGGATAACTCCCATCTCATTTTAGATATCACACTCCCCTCCTCACCTTTTTTAAATATTACACTCTTGCACCCTCTAATTTCAAAATTTGCACACTCACTAACCCTTACTACTCATTTAGTACAGGGGTAATGGGTGTTTCAAAATTGAACTAAGTAGAGGTGAGTGTTATAATATAAATTAAGGGAGGTAAATGTAAAATTTTAAAAATTAGGGAAACTACATGTTATAACTTCCCTACTATGCACCTAAATGTAAGTCAAATAGTAACCATTCCCTGTTCATAATCCTAAACAATGACCATGGATAAAATAATACGTTCAGATGCATACACTGCTAAAACCACCTCAGTTGTGCTTTATTTAGCTTACAGTTCATGGTTAGAATTTCTTCCAATGAAAATTTACTCTATTCTCTTGACTAATTCATGTATTTTCAGAACCGTGAAGTATTTTCTTAAACTATAAATACGTGTAGTGATCATCCATGGGAGATAATAACCATCCAATCATTTCAATAATTTAATGGGTATCAGAGAAAAGAGAAGATTGCCTCACCTTTGTCAAAATTATAATAATTTTCTTCATTTTGTCCTCAAGGTTTTCTTCATTATAGAATCACTTGTAGAGATAGACAACCATTTTAATCTAACATTTTAAATCAAATCATTTTAATAAGCGCATACAAGACATACAACACATGATGCTGAATCTATGTTTGAAAACATATTGACTAGGTAACATCTGGTGTTAATTTAAGAAAACAACGTTCACCTATAATTAATAAACCATGGGAGATCAGGTGAACCATGAGAGATCTGCATTATCATCTTAGAATCAACCTTTATATAACCAATTGCTAGGACTAATTTACACTGATCAGTTCTAATCCCATGCCTATTTAAGGTGAAGGAAAAATCACTAAGAGTTTGAAACAAAATCAATTGTTATGACTGATTTACACTAATCAGTTGTCGAGATTATAACTGAGTAACCCCAAAAAATAGGATGCTACTCTTGCAGAGCCATATTAAACACATTTGAAATAAAAACTAATTCTAGAAATTAACAACAAATTAATAACAAATAAGTATCATACAAATTCAACAACAAATTTTGAATAGCATCCAATGACTAATCAGACAACAATAAACATAAATTTAATACTAAAACACCATTCAACTATCAGAACTCTCCCCCCAAATTAGAACGTCTGATCGGAACGTCTATTAGTAATCTCCACAAAAATCGTGAAATATGACCATTTTTATTTCTTTTTATGTTTATATGAAAACAATTGTTCAAATAATATATCTTCTTCATATATGATTTAAGTAATGCCTTTTCCATGTACTAACATGTTTTTAACATTGTGGTACCTTCACATCCATAATTTATTCCGTGACTAATTCCATATTGTAGAGAGTTCCCGACCCTCCTGACCCGACTATGAACTCATCATCTAGATTATTTATGGCTTCCATAATGTCTTCCCATCTCAAATGATGTTACCGTTGAGATGGAAGCACTGTATTAGAAGATGGCAGAATTTATCAAAATCTCAATAATGCAGATGAAAATAAGCTCAGCACCAAATCCTCACCTTATCACCAACAGGTTAGCTGGAAACTGAACGGTTTAATGAGAAATAATACTAAATATCCACTCTTAACTCCTAAATCATGTTGAGCGACTTTAACTGATTAAAATCAGGCACAAGGTAGCATATAACCCACAAATATTTCGGCAAAAATCATAAATGTACCTTAAATGGTTTGGTGCGTCAAAATAAACTCATAAATGTACTTCAAATGGTTTGCCATATCAAAATAAACCCTGTGAAATGAAACAAAGAAAAAGTCGGAAAAATAATAAACTCTTAACTACTCAAAAATGGATTAAGGAAAAACAAAATTCAAAGGGATAATAAGGTGTTCTCGCCCATGCCCAACACTTCTATCAAAATACATTATAAACTTCTCATAGAAATGCTCCAGTTATGCTTCAAATCTTGGCACATATGAATCAAGCCTTGGAGCCTTCTCAAAGCTTTCTTTAAACTTCGGATCATGAATTCTTGGGCATGCACCTAGATCACTTCTAGTGTTGACAAAGAGATCGTGAGGACAAAATCGAACCATATAAAACCCAAATTATGCCTATTATGTATTAAATGAAAATATGTACTGAAACAACTAGCAAAAAATATAAAACCCAAAATATATTTTTTTTGCAATAAAGCCACCTAAACTTTTTAGATAAATCAGTAGAGAATGTATTTGTACTGAAACAACTGAAATCATCGATATATAACTTAAAATAAAAAAATCCCCCAAAAAATAATATCACAAATATAAGTGGAATACGTAAGGTTAACATATTATAAAATCAATAAGGATTTAATATAAACATGATCATCTATATATAACATGAATCAATGTCCAAAATAGTGTCCAAAAGTAATTGGCATCCTCACCTGACCATTTTACCAAGAAGTTCACAGTTTTCTCCGTGCTATATGGGGCATCCATTTGGCATTTACTGTATAACGCGTCTATTTGAAACTCATGTCAACACCATATATACTAACAATTAATCTATTTTTTCAACAATGGATTATCAAAACATGTGAGAACCTAATGAAAACCGAGTAAAACAACAATCTAGACATAAATAGGTTTCATATATACTAATTACCACCATAACTATATGTAAAGCATTACATTTATCCTAAAAAATCATACCAATCAAAATTGTTGGAAATCTGATCGGAGATAGATCACAACCTGGAATAAACGCTAGATCTACACATAGAAAAACAACGCCATAGATTTAAAACCCTTTAAACCAAAATAAAAGATTAAGCAAAAAAATAATACCATAGATTCAAAACCCATAACAATAGGTCATGTGGTTTTGATGTCATCTGAAGAATAAGTTAATCGATCAAGAAAAAGCATAATTTCATCTAGAAGAAGACACAACCTTTCGTGAAGAAGGAGAATGCTTCATAGACAGAGAGGGGAAGGAGGTTGCGTGGACTGTGGAGAAGTAAGAGACATAAAGGGTAGCAGTCTGTTTTGGAGATTGCAATGCAAAGCATTACATTTATCCTAAAAAATCATACCAATCAAAATCGTTGGAAATCAGATCGGAGATAGATCACAACCTGGAATAAACACTAGATCTACACATAGAAAAACAACGCCATAGATTTAAAACCCTTTAAACCAAAATAAAAGATTATGCAAGAAAATAATACCATAGATTCAAAACCCATAACAATAGGTCATTTGGTTTTGATGTCATCTGAAGAATAAGTTAATCGATCAAGCAAAAGCATAATTTCATCTAGAAGAAGACACAACCTTTCGTGAAGAAGGAGAATGCTTCATAGACAGAGAGGGGAAGGAGGTTGCGTGGACTGTGGAGAAGTAAGAGACACAAAGGGTAGCAGTCTGTTTTCGAGATTGCAGGAGAGGTAGGGTTGAGTGGGTATGGTATGATGTTGATTGATCGTGAGGTGATTGAGGGTAGAGTAAGGTATTTTACAAAAATACCCACTCATTTTAAACAAAGTGAAAGTGAGAATGGGAAAAGAGGGGAACCCTTCATCATATTTCTCTAAGAAAATGTGAGCCATTGGATTCAATTTTGACCCATTCAATCCTAGCCTCTAATTAAGTTGTCAACTTATAGAATACTGTCAAATATTCTACTCCTTATTTTACACACACATGCACACACACACACACACACACACACACACACACACACACACACATATATATATATATATATATATATATATATATATATATGAAATTTTATTTTAGCTTTATTTAAATGACTTATTCTACATGAACTCTTTACTTTGTTATCGAGACTATAAAAATGATGGGTTATTTTATTATTTGAAAAATAGAGAGAAAAAGATTTATTTTTGAGATATGATGGGTAAAAATAGATAATGCAGGAAGGAATTTTTTGCAATAAAGATATATTTTTTAGGTATTTTGATTTTGTCAAAAAAGGAAAAATAGAATTTTCTAAAAATATAGGGTTTCCAATCGGCATCCCCCTTGTCCTGCCTATTGGCATATGGGCCATGTCAAATCACCCTAGGGCTTTGATTGCACTTTCCTTCAGCTTAGAATCCTTTGGTCGGGTTGGTCTTCCATTCTCATTCTGCAGACTTCTTGTTTTTAGCCAATGTTTTCAACTATAAAGGGGGGGGGGGGGGGTAAGATGGTGTTATTTTTCACTCATCCTTCCTTTCTTTATCTTTTATATTTCTTGCCTTTTGTCTTATTATTTCCAAAATGGACCTTCCTCTAAGTGCATAATTTTCCTCTTATCTCGATAATTTAGAGGCTATGTGTTAGTACAATGATGATTGTGACGCTTTTAACATGCACCCGGTCTCTTTGTGATGCAATCGACCCATCGACTGGAACACGCCGACATCGATAACACAATTTTGGTATCCCGAGGATCACATTTTCAGTTTTGGCATGGATGAGGTCTGTCCGACCAGTAGGGAGTTTTTCACTATGTTGGGGGTAAATCCCAGTGTGGCAGCGAACATGCCTAAATTCTCTCGGTCTCCTCGAGAGCTATTAGCATGACTTCTCCACATATGTCCTTCGATGGCAGAGTGTATTGTATTTTGTGCATGTATGGGAATTTATTAATGCAGTCCATGCTGGAGTTTTTGCCCTTGGATTAACTTTGAAGCTACTGCTGGTGATTGGGGACCTAATGGTGGACGCTCAACTAGATTCCATTACATCGTGGATGCCATACTGTCGTAATCCTGCGATCCAATTATGCTGGTGATTGGGGACCTGATGGTCGACCTTGAACAGTTTAGATGCTTAGTGTAGAGGTAATTCTAATTTTCTGAGAGGAAGCCGAATTATGCTATTCATGTGGATGTCCTAGAGATTCCGTTTAGTGGTCCCTCCTAAATATCCCTTAGCAATGGCGTCGAATTTCTTCACTCGTTATTTTATCATCTTTGCCCCAACCATAGAGAACAGGGTGAATTAGTTTGTGGAGCACAAAGCTCGATGTCTTCGCTAGCCGGTGTCCTGGTGGTGGAGTTGCAGTCCATTTTGGAACTAGGGGAATATTGGTACATTTGGCTCGTTGGCCTCTGGCAGACCTCATTCTATTTCCCTTGGCAACTCCTACATTAAGTCAGATGGGAGAAAATTGTCCCTTCTCATACCCTGCATTTATTTCATATAGAGGGTTTGAATGAAGGCTTGTGCATGCGGTTGGGCTCTCTGTTGGAAAGTCATCGACCGTCAATTCGTCCTTCAAAACATATTTGCAGGGTTTGGTATATTTTTGGAGACTATATGAAATGGCTGTTGAAGATGGTTATGGGTAAAATCTTGTCATAGGAGATCAGAAAAAGATGGTTTATCATTTTTGACACTATGGAGGTGGCGTTGTGGTTTTCTCTAAGCAGGTCTGAGCTTATCGTTCCATGGAGCAACTTCCGTGTACCATCCAGTCAGGGGAAGTTTGGGGACCTCAAGGAGCAGATGATGATGGGATTGGGTCTTTCGGTATCTACGGATAGGGTCTTTTGTGAAGTTGATGTTTATTTGTGAAGCTTTTGTGGTCGTTATGTTTTTGGTTATTTTTGTTTTTTTTTGGTTCTTGGGGATAAATTTGGGAAGGTTTGGTTAGTTTGTTTCTAAAGATAGTTTAATTTGATTTGTTTTAGGACAGTAAGGTTGGCAAGATAGTTGTTTGACTCCCTACGCTAATATTTCCTGTAATCGTACCGAATTTTCCCATAATAGAATATAAAATGATTTTTAATTATATTTTCGTGCCTCTTGATGAGTTTTACATTTGAATTATCTATACCAATCGCTAAGGCAAGCATAATCCTTTTGTTCATGTAGATGATAAGAAGAATTGTCGTCACTGGGGTAAGAAAAGAACATAATTTTTTGAAAAAGATGGGGATCGTGACCATGTAAAGCGTATGAGATGCCAACGTACCTCTAGGGATTTGAAATTTTTATTTTTCAAAGAAAAAAGTTTTTATAGGATCATGACCCACGTATTTCTAAGTAGAGAAAAATGAAGATTTTTTTATTTTTTTAAGAAGGGGGATGAGTGGAGTCGTAGGGCACCTAAGAATTTGGGACTAGGGGTAGAATTTCTTGAGATGGTCCCGGTTAACTGGATGCTCCATCTCTTCCCCATAAAGGTTAGTGAGCATGGCGGCGTCACTTGATAGGTTCTTCTTCACAATGTTAGGGCCACTCCAATTTGTCTTGAATTTCCCTCTCGGGTCCCAGACGAATTCTATAATTTCTATGAGGGATAAAAACCCTTCTTAGACACCATGGTCATTGACTCTCCTATTGAATGATCGTGCTCTCCGACGATGCTATCCCTGTATATGATATAGAGCCTTTAGTCTCCTTGCGTCTAAGAGTGACAACTCATCAAAACGAATTTAATGCTAGTCTTCCTCATTGACTTTTCTAGTAAACATAACACATAATGAAGGTATTTCTAGTTCAATGGGTATGACTTCTTACATGACGAATACTAAAGAGTAAGGGGTGGCCCCAGTAAATTCTCAGAATAAAGTGCGATAGCCCAATGGGCGTAAGGTATCCGATCAACCAAATATCGGTAACTCTCGATCATCTTGCTGATGATTATTTTAAGGTTCTTATTAACAGCTTCAACTACATCGTTGGTTTGTGGTAGGTAGGTAGAAAATATATGTCTCTGAATCCCATACTCATCGACCAATTCTGTGACTTCTGCCTCAAAATGTAACCCCTTATCTGACACTAGCTCATGTGGAACACCGTACTGCATATGACTCATCTTTGACCCATTTGGTGAAGTAATTAATGGGAACTAGGATGAACTCATGTCCATTGGAATATTTTAGGTGACTTTCCTTGTGATATCGATGCCTCACGTCGAGAATGACCTGGGAGAGGTCATGTTATACAATTATTAAGGAGGCAAGTACTGGAGTGTGGAAAACTAATGGCATTTAAGTCATCTCTGGACATAGGTGGTGCAATCCTATCAGATTATCTTCTTAGAGAGCATATGGTCATTCATGTGGTGTCTGCATCATTTCTTTAATGTCATCCCCTGCAATGCAGTGTAGGTGGGTTCCATTGAAGTTTTTCTTGTATAGTACTTTATCGCACACACGATTTTGGGCATCCAATTTGTAGAGGGTCACTTAGTCTTTCTTGTTGACATTTTGGGGGGTACCTACTATGGTTAGGGAGGGGCCAAATGTCATGATATCGGCACTCGATCATATCAGAGTCCTCTTTTGGGATGAGCTCAATATGGTAGTAATGGGTCGGTTTAACTTGTTTTTGGACTATGAAGGCACTCGATCATATCAGAGTCCTCTTCCGGGAATGTCGACCATGGAGGCTAAGGTAGTAAGGGCATCGACTAGGACGATCCTTACTCAGGGAAAGTAGTCGAAGGTGATGTCGCAGAACTGGGAGACTAACTCTTTCAGGTGGGCATAGAAGGGTAATATCTTTTCGTCTTTGACTTTCCATCTTCTAAGGACTTGGCCAATGATGAGGGCAGAATCCTCGTAGACATCGGGCACTAGATTCCTTTCTTGAGAGTGAATTTGAGACCTACGGTGCATGCCTCATATTCAGTCATGTTGTTGGTGTAAGGAAAATGTGGCTTGATGGAAATGGGTGTGTGAGAGTCATCAGGGGCGATCAGGAGTATCCTAATGTCATGTCCTTTCTTATTATCAGTGTCATTAAAGAGCATTTTCTACAGGAGGTGTGGCCATCCCCTTTCAATCCTCGTGGCGGGAGAGGCGAAGAAGAGAGGGATGTATCCCCTTCGTCTCGGGAGGATCATGGTCCTGCGCGTCGTACTCGGGAGCACTTCGACAGACGTCACTGATGAGGTGAAAATGTAAAGAAATAGAGTCGGCAGTGTATTTGACTCAAAACAGACAAAAGAAAAAAGGATCCATCCCAAAGGACAACATCCAAAGACATATTGATACATACAAAACCAAAATGATTCAAAAACGGTCCGGAGGATATGTTACGAAATGGAAAGTTGTTAGGCACCCATTCTGCCCTTACGGTCTCTAATGGGTTATTGCTATTTTCCTTTATTTCCCCGTGATATGTGTGCATGTGTATATGTAGCGGAGATAGGAATCATCAACTTTTATCATGGAACAGATAAAGCGAGTCATCCGTAGGAATGTTCCTAAAAGTAATATTAAAAAAATAAGATTTATGCGATTATCCTAACGTCGATCATTATAAAGGAATGATAAGGCATGCGGGATAATAAACTACTAAGCACAAATATACGTATATATAAATATATAGAATCTAAGAGAGTTACGTTTTAAAGAATATATAAAAAAGAAAATAAGAAGAAAAGTAGGAGAAGGACTTGAGTCTCGAGTTTTACCCCGAGATGCCTACGTAGCCTATAGAGGCATCAAAGTCCACATAGTTTGTATGCAAAATGGGGGGTGGGATTTAGCCCATAAACCCAATCAGGGACTTCTATTATGTGTGTGTGTGTGTGTGTGTGTGCGTGCGTAAAAAAGTGTTTTAGTTGTGAGAAAAGTGAGAGAAGAGTGTGAGAATTCCCGTTTGGAATTTATGAGCAAATCCTCTTTTTCTTGTTTTTTGGATTTTTATTTATATGAAAATATGACATGTGCAATAATACTAAATAAAAAGTATATTATAATATGTGAGATGAGAGAATAAAAGTGCTAAGTATTAAAAAAATTAATGCAAATTTAGGATAATTTAATGAGAGAGTTGAGAAAGTTGGACCTTCTTGAAGATCTTGAGCTTGATCTTGGATATTGGAGAGAAGCCCTTACACTTGGGTGATGATGGAGGGTTCTTAATTCACTAAGTTTGATGAAGAAAGTGATGAGAGGTGAATGTTGGAAAGGGATTTGAATATGGAAATCACGTTGACTTCGAGAGGGGTTTTTTGAGCTTGCTGAGAGTGATGGATCTCTACTCTTCTGTCCCATTTGAAATGAGGGTATGCCCTCCTTTTTATTGGCATTGTTGATCGACATAGCCCTGGTCCTGTAAATTGGCAGGTGTGTTTAGGCACACTGCCAATAGGCAGGGTTTGGAACCTGCCATTTGGAAATCTCTTTCAGGTTCCTTCGGAAAATCGGCCATAGACCGCAAACCATTGATCCGAATCACGCATGGGGTGAACAATTGGAAAGGTAATTTAGAGACCTTGAAAAGTCTTTGGATTTCTCCCGGGTCTGGGAGTTGACTTTGGGTCAAATGTGGATAAAAAATGTTCATCGGTCCTTTGGACGGGGGATCTTTGGACGCAAACGGATTGTTCGTCCACATGGTAAGTCAGAATCGCGAACGGTGCGGACTGTTGGTCAAACGGAGCTGAAGAGTTGGACTTTTAGTTAAACAGATCTTGGGAGCACCCTTTGAAGATTCTTTCAGACTCGTTTGAGCTGAAGAGTTTGACTTTTGGTCAAACGGATCCTGGGAGCGCCTGATGGCCTTTAGTTCAGTACCCGGGGTGTGACTTAGGTTTGAAATGATGAAGGGAGGGGCTAGGGACCTTAGGATAAGTTAGGGGGTATTAGAATGTTGTGTCTATAGAGCCCTTCGATGGGTGGGTTTGGAACAAATAATAGCCATCGAATAGACACCACATGATGCCTTTGAAAGAGAATGACCAGAGGGTCGAAGCCAATTCTAAGGGCTTGATAAGGGTGACCGATTTTGTGAGTCGAAGCCAATGCTCGGGGCTTGAAAATGAGGGTGATCGATTCTAAAGGTCAAAGCCAATTCCGAGGGCTTGAAGATGAGGGTGACCGACTCTGTTGGTCGAAGCCAATTCTGATGTCTTAGGAATGACGGTGAATGATTCTACGAGTTGAAGCCAATTCTGAGGGCTTGAAGATGAGGGTGACCAATTCTTTGGGTCAAAACCAATTCTGAGGGCTTGAGGGTGAGGGTGACCGATTCTACGAGTCGAAGCCAATTCTTTGGGCTTGAATTGAGATGACCAATTCGGTGAGTCGGAGCCAATTCTGCGAGCTTAAGTTAAAATGACCAATTCTGCGGGTCGAAGCCAATTCTGTGGGCTTAAGTTGAAATGACCAATTCTACAGGTCGAAGGCAAGTTTGCAGGCTTAAGTTGAAATGGACAATAATACAGGTTGAAGCCAATTCTACGAGCTTAAGTTTAAATGACCATTTCTGAGGGCTTATGTTTGAAATGACCAATTCTGTGGGTCGAAGCTAATTCTGTGGGCTTAAGTTTGAAATGACCAATTTTGCGGGTCGAAGCCAATTTTGAGGGCTTAAGTTGAGGGTGACCAATTCTGCGGGTCGAAGCCAATTCTAAGGGCTTAATTTGAGGGTGACCAGTTCTCCAGGTCAAGCCAATTATGCGGGCTTAAGGAGGAGATGCCCAATTCTGCGAGCTTAAGATGAAATGTGCTCAGGGAATTCTCTCGGGAAAATTACCTCATGATTTTGATTTGAGCTGGGGAGATGATTTCTGGGTAAATCCTCGTGTCTTTGGAGACTTTACCAGGTAAACAACCAATTTTGATGTTGGGGAAGTGATTTGGGGGTCCAGGGTTTGGACTTGTTTCTCGAGGAAATTTGAGACCTTTGGGGAATTTTGGGATACCTTAGGGTTCCTCCGGGGACATTTTCGGGAGGAGATTCACTTGGATTTTGATAGTTTCGCTGGGGAAATAGGGATTTCGCTTGAGGGAGTGAAAAATTTTCTTGTTGAAAATGTTCTAAATCCTTTCCGAGATTTTTAGGAATTTTCTGAGGATTTTTCAGTTTCTGGTATTTTTTGGGAATTTCTATACGAAAATGTAAGGGGGTGACTGCCGACATGGTGTGAAAGGTGCCATTCGTAAGTGGCACAGACTTTTGAGATGCTTCGAGAAGGCAGAGGGTCAGTGTCGATCAGTAGGTGGGGGTGTAGTGCCGATCAGCATGACCCTTGGCATCCTATAAAAAGGGGGCGAATTCCCCTAATTTTTCATAGCTTCTTACCTTCTCTCTTTCTGCGATTTTCTTTTGCAAATCATTCTAACATTCCGCAATCTAAAAAATGGTCGCTTTTGTGAGCACTGTAATACACATGGAGTGGTTGGCTATTAATGACTGGACAAACGTGGAGTGGAGAGATAGGGCGCCTCTTGCTTTAGCGAGCGAGAACTCTTTTGACACATTAGAGATGATTGTGGATGAGCAGACCTTACTGCGGGAGCCGTCACGTCATCTCTCTTCAAGGGTGGTGAACCCTGGCGGTTATGTAAGTAAAATGACTTTTGGCATTCTTTTTTGGTGGTTTTCCTTTTTTCTTGGATTTTGAAAACGATTTTTCTTTTGGCACTCTAATGTTTCTTTGTCGACTATGCGTGCCTGCGGGACAACAGGTCTTAACGATGTTTGGGAGCTTCTTCCACCCATGGTGGTATCCTCAGCAGGCTTTGGGAGGTTAGCGTCTTTGCTGGATGAGACGCCTAGTTCGACGGCGGTCTTATGTACTCTAGGGGAGAGGTGGTGGAACACTACCAACACCTTTCATTTTGTCTTTGGGGAGATGACTGTGACTCCCATAGATGTGCAACAGCTGATTGGGATAGATTGCGATGGGGAGCAGATAGAGGTGGATCGCTCTTTGCGAGTGAGGCCGGAGGTGGTATGTGTTGTGCCTGGTGATGTGGGGAGGATAGTGTGGTGACAATTATATTCAACACAAATAAATGAGAGAAGCGCAATCACTAAGGAAAATAGAGAAGATAAAATGCCAATCACACAACATAGTATGTACGTGGTTCAGCAAGAATGCATACGTCCACGGTGGTGCAGTCAGTATTATGTCTATGTACTTCGGGGAGCGTTACAGAGAATACAGTGCGTGTCTTTTGCCACAGGCTTAGGGTTTATTATATACATGTCTATCCTCGGTGAGTGGGGGTGTTGGAGTCCCCCACGTCCATCATCTTCTCCTGGAATATCTCTATACGAGGTTCTAGGAGGAGGCTAAGTCATAACTCTATTTAATTAAGGTGAGGGGTTCGGACTTTGGGCCGTTTTTATTACGCTACTCGTCCGGGCCCATATTGGTAAATTCGAGTACCCACAATTTCCCCTAAAGTTATTGGGCCACAATTTGGGCTCAATAAATGTAAATGATTTATCATAATAGCAGTTTTGTGAATCATGTAACTCTTCCCAAAGTCGATAACTAATTTAGGCAACAGTTGCTTCGTGTCCTGTGCGCGATGATTGGGATCATTTAAAAGCTATTTGGAGCAGGGTTCCATAGTTGTCGTTTCAAATTTCTCTCCGTTCACTCATCTTCTGCGAGTTTTAGCTGTTGTGTATTCTTCTCTAGACCTTCATTTTCTTCGCTTTCAATCTCCTTCGTCATCTGGGCTTGTGATCTTGCATCGTCCAAGTCAAACTTTCATCTCGTAAGTCCTCTTTGCTCTTTCTTTGTGCTTTCTTTGTTGAGTTTTCTCTGAATTTGCGATTTAGGGTTTACAGATGTCAAAGATAGGTAATAAATCAGTGTTTACGTTCAGGAAGTTCTATAATATCCCAGAATGGGTAGAGATTGAGTGCGCCTCTCTCGCTAAGAATGTTAGAGAGATATAGGGTGCTCATTATATTCATGTCTTGTTGTTTTCTCAAGGAGGCTTACTTTTCCTCCAAACAATTTTTTCCTTCATTTCTTTGGTTATTTCAACATTGTTCCTGCACAGTGTTCGCCTAATGTATGGAAGATAATCAATGGTTTCCATAGAATAAATCAACTTTATGGCACTAAATTAGGGCTAGCCGAAGTTTGTTTTTGTTATTCCTTCTCTCGAACTAGCTCTATTCTTCTTTACCTCAAGTCCAGGAGTCCTGAAAGGGTATTGCTAGTAAATTTACCTGATTCCCACAAGGACTACTAGCAAGATGGCTTTTTTACTAAGAATTGGCAGTTCTCCCCCCAGACTGAGGGGTCGAGATCTGATAGATTCATTGTTTCCTTTTATGGGGAAGAGTATATAGGTAGTCTTTGCTCTTCCCTTTTGATCTTTTTGTTAATGTGTGATTCTTCTTACTCTTTTCTATTTTCTTTTCAGCGAGGACAAAGAACATGGAGCCTGCCCTCAGTGAGGCTCGAACTTTTGAGCTGATTAAAGCTTGGAATATCAGGGAATCTTTAGCTGGAGGTGAACATCCTCGGTCTGCTACTTTCCTGCTCGAGTACAAGAACATTGGGTCCTTTATTGCGAGGCCTATGGATAGCATCCCTGAATTTGATACTTTTGAAGAAGCTGCTATCGATCCTATTCAATTAGAAGAGGAAGAGAGAATTTCTGAGAGTGATATCAGAGGAGGTGATGAAGGTGGTTCTCATGAGGAGAGCTCCAGTAATGACAATTATTCTAGCTCAGAAGAGGTTTCTAAAGCCCAAGAACCTTCAAGTACATCCAGCAGCTCTAGCGAGGAAATGGTTCGCCCAAGGAAAAACTTGATCCGTGATAATGATGATAATGATGATGTGCTTCTCTCTCAGAGGTCAAAGAAGCAGAAATCCAGTAGTGGGGTTGTTGCCACTGGTTCTCGGTATGCTGCTGAGGAGTAGGAGAAAAAGAGAAAGGAAAAGAGAAATTGAGAGAGAGAGAGAGAGGAAGAGGAAAGAGGAGAGAAAAAAGACTGAAGAGAAAAAGAGGATTGAGGAACGGAAGAGGGTAGAGAAGGATAAAGAGAAGGAGGATGATAGGAGGATGATTGAAGCGAGGACGAAGGCTGGACAGGCCTTAGTGCCTGTGTCTGTGTTGCCAGAGGGGGCCTCGATTTCCATTTCTCCTCAACTGGCCCCTGCGCTGCTAGAGAGGTCAGTCATTCCTGCTAATCACTAAAGGGCGATAGGGACTGACCAGTTAGCCTTGCAAGCGAGTTAGAGGCTAGCCTTGGTAAGTCTATTTCTCATTTCTAATTCTCGTCAAATTATGTTTCTTTCTTTCTTCTAATATCTTCTTTTACTTGCAGTTCGTGACTGACTTTGCTGTGCTCTATTGCTCTCGCGACGAGCTAGTGAACAAGAATGGTGAGCTGGATAAGCAGAACGCTGCTTTGAAAGGGAAGGGTACCAAGATCGAGGCCAGTTTAAAGGCCGCAAATGCTGCTCGAATGTCTTCCTATCTGGCCCTTGTTAAATCCAATCGAGAGAGGGAGGCAACGATCAAAGAACTGAGCGAACTGTGGCAGGACTTCAATTTGGTCTGCTCGAGCAAGCTGGCGATAGCAGAGGAGAATAAGGTGCTGACCAAGAAGCTGAAGGAGAAGGAGTTCGAGGCAGCCACCGTTAAGGAGGACTCATATAACTCCGGGTGGGATGCCTTATATGAAGATACTGAGGTTAAGATAGGCTACATCAGCCGTCTGAACTTCAAGAAGGGATGGAACAAGGCCCTCTTGGCTGTCGAGGTGGATGTTGCCTCTCCCCTATTCGATGAGCACGATCCAGGCCCAAAGCCTATCATGGATGAAGATCCTACCCCAGTCGTCGAAGGTGTTGACCCTGCTTCTCAGTCAGTTCCTGTTGATGCCCTTCCACTTCGGGCAACAAAAGTTGTCCCTACTGAGGGAGATGCTCCTGCCGCTGCTGATAAGGGGAAGCAACCAGCTTCTTCTAAACAACCCGAGGTCACTAGCTAATTTATCCTTAGGATTGATTTTGTATTTTTGTTTTTAATGTTCCTTTTTGTTTCTCGATGTACTCTTATCCTTTTATGTATTAATGAAATGAGAAGGTTTGGTTCCTCAGTATAGTGATTCATTTTATCATTTACTGCTCTTTCATGGCCTGTAGTTCATTGATGTAGATGACTATATACCAGCCACTTCTCACTTGGGGAGAATGCTTGGTCCTGATGTGAGTCCCGAAGTTCGTCATACGTTCGTGAGAATTTACAAATCATTGTGATTAAGGAATAAGCATTTCATAGAGAAGACGTAGCTCATTGTTAAACTAAAAGATAGGCCTTAGGAGATGGAAGAAGTTGGAGCTTCTGTTCAAAAGGAAGTGAATACTCTGAGAGCAATACTCCTCGACGCTACTTAGATTAACCAAGTTGGAGAAATTCTACAACAGGAAAATGAGTCTTTGAGGAGGGAAGTGTTTCTTCTCAAGGAGCATGCGCCGAGCACTTCACCTCGCTTTTTAAGGGGTTCCTCCTCATCATGAGTTGGCATAGGACTGAGTGACGTTCCTCCGGTGATATGAGGTTCTATTCCATCGACCGTTCCGCGAGCTGGTACAAATGCAACAAGCCCAGCTAGGGAAATGGATGAGCTTCGTGAATATGTTCGTCGAGCATACGTTATTGCTACTAGGATTCAAAGGGATGTCACACGGCTGAGGCATCTGTTTAAGAAAGGACCTCAGCGAGTATGGGCTGACGGTTATGACCAAGGTTGGGTGGATTCTCCGATGAGGCTGATAGAGTTTGAAGAGCTCGCCTTTATCGGGGGATGATTGAGTTCCCTAAGGGAGCTACAAGTTCCAAGGAACTCAATACTCTGGTATCGTCATGAGATCTCCCCTTCCACTTTAAGGCCAAACCCCTTCAGGAGGGATGATCAGTGGATCCCCATCGATGCCATCCCTCGGCAGCTATTGGAGTTAGATGTGAATGAGGTAGAGGAGGAATTAGCTCCTCATCGGATGACGGTCGAATAGCACAAGTGGCTGATTATCTTGTGCAGAGGCCTCAGCCTCATTAAGATTTTACCAGTTGTAACTCTGTACACATATGTAATGAAGAAATGTAGTATTGATGCTTTGGGCGATCTGGCCGATTATACATGGGTTGTCCATTTTTGTTGTGAAGAAGTAATATAAAATTTATGTTTTGGGCGAACTCGCTGACTAAACAAGTGTTCCATATTTTTTGCATCACTTATTTTTTGCTTAATAATCTTGGGACTCTCTTGGCCGACTAGATTGGTAAGTATGCATTGTCGAGTAAGTGTCCCTCCAGTCCAGTATGCTTATAAAATACCATTCTTCCTTACTTTACCTTTTAGGTCGTGTCCTCATACTCCCTTAGGCCTAAGTGTGGCAATTGGCGAGGACACACCTCGTGTTGGATGCTCTATCCGATCAGGGTTTTGTTGACCAAACATTATTTGGCGACCAATTTGACTTGGCCAAAATACCTAAGGATCTCCTGTAGGGCTTCATATATTGCCAGGGGCAATGCAAAGAGGTTGTTCGTGCTTCATAACGAAAACCTGACGAGGGTGTTTTCCCTGCTATCGTGTACTGAGTAGTGTGCCAGTCACTTGAAAAGGGTGTGAAAGTTATAAAGTTCATATATTAGTTAGCTAACATCTCATAGAATGCAACTGCCAAATAACTTTTATTAATCACAAGTAAATGAGTTGCTATTTTCATAAATCTGGTAAAAAAGCGAAAGAAAAAACTAGAAATAGAATTTCTTAAGATTCGTCGCATTCCATGCTCGGGGTATCTTTCTGCCCTCCAGCGTTTCTAAGTGATAGGCTCCTTGAATATCATCTCTTGTTATCTTGAATGATCCTTATCAGTTTGGCCCCAACTTTCCGTTTGATGGTTTTACTGCGCTGCCAAGGGCTTTCCTTAGGACATAGTCACCAACTTGGAATGCCCTTGGATTGACCTTTTTGTTATTGTGTTTTGCGAGCTGTTGCTGATAGCTCACTAATTTCGCTAAGGTAAGTTCCCTGCATTCATCGGGTAGGTTAAGTTCAGCGAGCAATGCTGCATCATTCTGGCCCTGGTCGACAAGGGTAGACCTCATAGTTGGTAGGCCTGCTTCTAACGGGATGACCGCTTCAATTCCATATGTTAGTGAAAATGGGGATTCCCCCATTGCCCGACATGGGGTAGTGCGGTAAGCCCACAGAATATGTGTCCGTTCATTCACCCATGCGCCTTTGGCTCGCTCTAATCGTTTCTTTAACCCATCTATCACGGTTTTGTTAGAAGCTTCAGCTTGACCGTTGCTTTGAGGATACGCCACTGAGCTGAAATAGTGTCTGATCCCGTGCTCATTGTAGAAGCTCTGGAAAGGGCCACTTTCGAACTGTGTTTCATTGTCAGTGATGATGGTTCTGGGGATTCCAAAATGGGTACTAATATTTTCCCATATGAATCTCATCATATCTGCATCTCGATGTAATACCCCGTAATTTTATTGATTATTATTTAAGGGATTAATTAAATTAAATGAGAATTAATTGGGAATTAATCCGGATATAAATACTAGCGAGATATGAGTTGGTATTTGATTATGATGTTAAAATTGAAATTTTCATGAGTATTGAAAATATTAAAGTTGTCGCGAGGCTGAAATACGACAATTTGGAAACTTAAGTTGGGACGCGCGTGTCAGTCAAGTCAGGAATGAAATTTTTTAAATTAAAAAGTGAATGATATTTTTATCAACCGAATGGTCATTTTGAGTGCGCCAACTTGTCCGGATGGGTCGAAATAGTCAGAAAACACTAACTGGGGGTTTAGTTTGGGTCCCGGGGTACTTTTAGGCCAAACCGACAACCTAGAAGGGTATTTTGGTAATTTTAAAAATATGGGAATTAAAACCCACGAATTTTTGAGGTAAATTAAAGATTATTAAAAGACCCATTAATTCCATTATCAGCCAAAAAGGGAGTTAGTGGGCTACGGGAGTTTAAGGGAGAGTTTGAAGAGGATCCAAAAGAAACCTCCAACCACCATCATCATCCTTCGGAGAATTCTATAGAGAAAGGGGAGAAATCAACCCTCATTCACCAACATCAATTCGGTAGAACAAATATAAGGCAAGTGTTTTGATGTCGTTATTTGCAATGAATATTTCCTCCATGTGTAGTGTAGAAAACCTGTTTATATCTTGGAAATTTTGATGAAGAACACCCAATGGAATTATTGTGAAACTTGTGGTTTTGGGTAGGAATTTGCATGTAGAATGATAATGGATGAATTCAATATACAAAACATAACTTTTGATGATCTGAAAATGGATTAATAAGGTGTCTTTAATTGCATTTAAACTCTAGGTTTATGTTCATAGGGTTTGGAATGAAAAATTGGGAATTTATGTAAATTGCATGTTGATTTGGAGTATTTGAACCCACAAATATGTTAAGAAATGACCTAAGAGGATTTAGAGTGGTTTAGGAACATTAAAATGCTATTGGGATGACCTTAGGGTGGATTTAGAGAAGAGAAGAATGAAGAAAAATGGATTTTGGGATTTCTGGGTGTAGTCTGCCATCTCATTAGAAGACCTGCCCAGGTCGTTCGAACGACCTCTTTCGAATGAGCTTCTAACAAGATGACAGTATCCCTTCTAACGAGTTGTTAGTTCATTTGAAGCCTTTCGTTCGAACGACACTCGTTCGAACGACCTCGTTCGAACGAGACTTCTAACGAGTTGACAGAATGGCTCTTTAGGCCTGTTTTTATTTCAAATGTCCCGTACACTTAATTAAATGGCGAAATAACCTTCCCTTATTAACTTGTGGGTATAATTGTGAGATTGGGGCACGTTGAGGAGTAAATCTTAAGATCTTGTAGTAAACCGGATGGTATTTGTGGATTAGGAAGCGAGTACCTAATTACGACGTGAGAAGAGTTGACAACTTAAATGTATATAAATCGGGGACTTATAAATTTATAACATTAAATGATGGTATAAGAACAAGAAGTATACCTCTATTAATATTCTGAGATATCTAAGATGTGTGAATGCTTAGTATATGTGGTTATCTGTGTATAACATACCTACCATACTTGCTATCATGGGAGGTCGGCGTTCGATCAGGGCCATTTAATCTTTGTGTGCCTACGGGGGGATTTAGATTGGTACCTCGAGGACATAGGTCAGAGAAGGACTTATTGAGAAGTTAATAGGTCTGCGGATCATGGGAGCGTAGGTATGTGCGTGACCCATTTGATGTGAACTATGTTCGCCTCCATTATTTGTGATTGTTTTTATTTGAGAACGATGCTTGAGAGATTCGGAATGCGTGGTCCTTATGTACGCGATGTACCGGGATTGGATAACAGAGTATGTGTGCACCTCAGCTTAGTCTCGGGGTGCTAGTACTGTATATTTATGATGAGTATATTATACTGTTAATTGAAATGAACCGTCATGTATAAATGTGAGTATAAATAATAGCAACGTTTTGTAAAGATAATGGAAGATCTCTACTAATTAGTATTACTAATATGGGAAACTGTGAAGAAAAGTAAAACTCTCTGTTTAAATGAAGATGTAAGAATTAAATCGTGAACCATATAGTAATGTTAGATTTTGTATTGGACTAGTTAGATACGGGAATAACTAGAATGGGTAAGGGTACGATAGGAGTGCACAATTAGTTGAGAGGTGATGAACTCATGTGAGTGCACACACTATCATGTACTTTATATTCACTGTTTAATGATATTAAACACTTGCTATTTTTAAACTGTTTTCACAATCGGGCTCTGACCCGTTTGCTTTCAAATCTATTTTTGTAAAACCTTTTAGGTGCCCAGCCACAAGGACACCAAGCATAGGAATTACATTCCGGTAATGTACTGTAGCAGCTGTGGAAGTTATAGGACCTTGACAGTAGACGCCTCCACTTTCGATTTTGACTCTATATTATCAGATTCTCTCATCTGTTGGGCATGTCGCCCCATTTCTTTTAGAGACATTTTATCTATTCAGTTATTATAGATTTTGGGTTGTAATTAATTTAGTGATGCAGACTTAGTATTTGTTTATTTCAGTATTCGGATTGTTGTGAGGAGTATTCCTCCAGATTCATTATTATTTTATGGTTATTCTATTGTGACAATGTTGTGGTGGTTATGTTAGCATTTCATAATCTACTTATTGCATGTTAATCGAATTTAATTAAAATTGACAGCTCACTTTTTAAATATTAGGTGGCTAGTAATTGTTAAAACGTTTTCGACACTGATGCTACGAACTGAACCAACTTGACATTTTGAATTAATTTGAATAAAGGAGTAGCTACCCAGTATTTAATTAGTCGGGGTGTCACACTCGGATGTTTGAGAGTGGCTCTGCCTCGACCCATTTGGTGAAGTAATTCGTTGCGACCAATAGATACTTGCGGTTTCTAGTGGCAGTAGGGAGTGGTCCTATGATGTCCATTCCCCATTGGGTGAAGGGCCAGGGGCCAGGGGATGGTGAGTGATCGTAGGTCGCTGGCAGGTTGGTGGACCATAGGGGCATGTAGCTGACATTTCTTGCACTTGCGAGCGTACACTGTTGAATCTTTTTGCATATATAGCCACCATTAGCCTTCCTTCATAGCTCGAAAAGCTAGTGATCTTCCTCCAATATGGCTCCCATAGATTCCATCGTGTAGGTCGTGTAGAATCTTCTCGAGATCCCTCGGGTGAATGCATTATAGGTAAGGGCCGGAGAACGATCTCTTATACAGCCTGCCCTCAGGAGATAAGTGAAAGCGAGCATCTTTGACTCTTATCTGATGAGCAATTTTGATATCGCTTGGAAGTGCACCATCCTTCAAATAATCCCCTAAAGGGTCCATCCAACTGGGTGCTAACTCAATCTGGAGCACATGTTCCACACCTGGCAGCTCATCGCTCTAGTTGATGCTCGGGTGAGCGAGGAAGTTGATGGGGATCGTTCTTTTCAAGTCAGAATTGATTACCGAACTCAAGGCTGCCAGGACGTCAGCATGGCTATTTTTTCCTCTGAGAAACTGGTGGACACTGACTTCCTCCAATCCGGCCATTGGCATCTTGGCCAAGGAAAGATTGGCTGCTATTCTTTCATCTCTTGCGTTGTAGTACCCACTTATCTGATTGGAGACTAATTCTGAGTTACCGAACACCTATAATTGCTTCACTCCTAAAGTGTGTACCTTATGGAGGTCGACTATTAAAGCTTCATATTTTAATTCATTATTGGAGGCTTCAAATCCAAGCTTGATTCCCTGTTTGAGGGTTGTATCTTCTGGAGTAACAAGCACAATGCCCACTCCTTCCCCCTTTGAATTGGAGGCTCTATCAACGAATAATTTCCAAACTCCCTTTGTTGCGTGGTTCTCTCCTTGCTTCATGGGTTGAAGTTGGTCTAGAGTATATTCTCCTGTGAATTCAGTTATGAAATTAGCAAGGACTTGTCCCTTGATTGCATTCCATGGTTGAAATTGGATGTCAAATCGTCCGAGCTCGACTGACTATTTAGTTAGTCTGCTCAACAGATCCTCTTTCCTCAGGATTGCTTTAAGGGGGTGCGATGTAAGAACAATGATGGTGTGAGCTTCAAAATAGTGCTTCAACTTCCTCGAAGCTACTACAAGTGCAAAGGCGAGCTTCTCTAATGGTAGGTACCGCTGATCCTCCTCTAATAGAGTCTTGCTCTCATAATAAATGGGGTGTTGGATTCCTGCTTTCTCGCACACCAGCGCAGAACTCATAGCGTGGTTGGAAATGGCGAGGTATAAGTACAAGGAATCTCTTTCTTGGGGTATGACGAGCAGGGGTGGTGAGCTAAGGTAGCCCTTGAGCACATTCAATGCTTGCGATCAATCTTGATTCCATTCTACTCCCTTGTTTCCCTTCAAGAGATGGAATAATGGTTTGCATTTCTCGTAGGACTTCGAGATGAATTGGTTCAAGGCAGCGAGTATGCCGGTGAGCTTCTATACAACTCGTATTGTGCGGGGGGATGTACCGTGTTGATTACATCGATCTGGTCCGAGTTAGCCTTGATGCCTCTCTTACTGGCCAAGTACCCAAGAAATTTTCCTGACTGGACACCGAAAGAACACTTGCTCGCTTTGAGTTTCATTCGATATTTCCTGAGTATCTCGAAGGTTCTCGATAGGTCTGAGAGGTGGTCTTCTTTGCTTCTGCTCTTGACAAGCATATCATCGATGTAGACCTCCATAGTGTCTCCCATTTGGTATTTGAACATCTTGGTGACCATCCGCTGGTAGGTTTCCCCTGCATTTTTTAGCCCGAAGGGCATGACTTTGTAACAGTATAATCCTACGATGCTGATGAATGTTGTCTTATCCTGGTCTGGTGCATATAGAGGGATCTGATGATACCCCGAATATGCATCCAGAAAACTCATGCTTTCGTGAGCTGCTATGGCATCCACCAATTGGTCAATTTTTGGGAGGGGGAAACTTTCCTTAGGGCAAGCCCTGTTAAGCTCAGTGAAGTCGATGCAAACTCTCCATTTCCCATTACTCTTTGAAACTACTATTGGGTTAGATAACCATTTGTGGAATTGGACCTCCCGTATGGATCATGCATCCAATAATTTTTCAACTCCTTTTTCTACCACTTTTGCCTTCTCGGGCGCAGTTCGCCGTGCCTTCTGGGTGATAGGTTTGAAAGTGGGGTTGACATGCAACCGATGACAAACCACACTGGGATTAATTCCACGCAGCTCGTATAGTTCCTATGAGAAAACGTCTACGTTGCTTCTCAACAAAATCGTCAATTCCTTTTTTTTCTTGATTTGTGAGAGAAGCTCTAATAAAAAATACCCTGTCCTTCTTGCTACCACCAGCTGTAACTTCCACCAGGTTTTCCATAACTCGCTCAGAGGGGAGGAGCCTGGTCTCCTCCACTCCGGGTCTTCCGTACCTTAACTGCTATTTTGAAGGTATCAGACCTTCTTGTTCTTCGACATGCTCATTGGGCTTCTCGACATTCTTCTCTGGTCTAGGGCGGATGGCCGTTATGAAGCACCTTCTTTCCATCGCTTGATCGCCATAGATGTCCATTACTCCTCGCTCGATCACATACTTGAGTTTCTGATGGTAGGTCGAGGGGACTGCCTTCATCGCATGTAGCCATCCTCTGCCGAGGATAGCTTGGTATGGCAGGTCAATATCGACTACCAAAAACTCAATCATCTTGGATATACTTCCTGCCCTTATCGATAGCACAATCTTTCCCACTGGGATAGTCACTTTTCAAGCGAAGCCAACTAGAGGGACAGTGGCCTCCTTCAGGTCGGTGATGCTCAACTTCAATTTTTTGAATAGATCGAGATACATTACCTAGGATGAGCTTCCTTGGTCGACGAGCAACTTGTCGACGTCATAGTTGGCAATCCTGAGCGTAATGATCAAGGCGTCATGGTGTGGGGTTCTTACTCCCACTAAATCTTCATCTGTAAAGAGGATATGTTTTCTATAGTCGACGTCATCTGCTCACCTATGTTTTCCTGATTGGGTCTTTGCTCGATTGATCTAAAAAAGATTTCATTACTACTATAAGCTTTTTTACCTCCATCCGAGCTGAATTTCCCTAAATCTGCTTCATATCAGATGCCCCATGAATTACTGCAAATTCATGGCCAGCATTGTCTTCGAGTACGTTGTCAGGTCTTGCTTCTCAATTGCCAGCAACTTTCTCTGCCTTCTTCTGCACAAACTCATTCAGATGCCCAGACTGGGCCAGCTTTTCGAGGTGGGACTTAAGAGCTTTGTAATGCTCAGTCTTATGTCCTCCCTCGTTATGAAAAGCGCATCTCAACGCGTTGTTTCTCTTTGCGGGACATCCTCCCATCTTTCTGGGACACTTAATAAATGGCTCGTCTTTGATCTTCACTAGAATCTTGTAAATTGGTTCTCTGAAGATAGTGTTGATTGCCTAAAATGCTTTTGACACATCGTTTTTGCCTTCGTTCTTGGAGCCATTCTTTCCCCATTCTTTCCTCCTTTCTTCTGGTTCTCAGCTTTGCCGTTCCATTTACCATCTAGCTTAGTTCGACCTTTTTCCCCTGTGCTAAGGTAGTTCACATCATCCACCTTAGCATATTTCTCGATGCGAGCCATCAGATCATCAATGGTCATGGCCTCTTTCTTCATCAGGGACTGGTACAGAAGGGAAGATATGGGTAGCTCAATTTTGAAGGAGGACATTACTACATGCTTCGAGCAGTCCTCGACCTCATTAAATAACTCCCAGTACCTCTTCACATAGTCTCGGAGGATCTCTTGAGGTGTCTTTTTCATTGTTAGCAAAGTATCCATCCTTTTGGAATGGGAACTACTAGTAATGAAGCGGGCCGTAAAGATATCGACTAGGGACTCAAATCTCTTGATAGACCTATAAAGGAGCCTTTCGAACCATTTCTGCTCCATGTCATGCAGGCTCGAGGGAAAAATCCAGCATATCAGTGCATCTCAGTGGTTCCAAAGGGTCATAGCTTGCCTGTACTGCCTAACGTGATCAATGGGATCAGTTTTTCCATCATAAATCTTGAATCTTAGAATAGAAAATTTCTTGGGGGCTTCCTATTCTTCTATTTCCCTTGAGAAAGGGGATTTCATTTAGGTCTTAAGAGCTCGCCTAGCAAGCTCCTTGGTCGATCTTTCACCGTGATGTACTGGGTGTTGGTCCATCTCCCTTAGGGCCAAATTTTGTATGTTCTCATTACTGCGAGCTGGGCTCCTGTAATGGAGAGCCGGTCGCTGGTTCTCGAGTGAGTGGCTGCTTGACTCGTGCCTTTCACACTTTTAGGATCTACGCCTAGGGATCCTTCCTCGGTTGTGAGACTTGCTCACCTGAGGGCTAGGAGTGCGGTACGGACATCGCCTAGTGTTGCGATGGAGATCTTTCTCCATCTTTTCTAATTTCCTTTTGAGGCGAGCATTCTCAGCCTCCTGCTTGCAAGAGGACTTCCTTTTCTCTTGGAGCCTCGCCTCATAGGCATCAATCAGCCTGGAGATTTGCGTGGACCTCGCTGGTCCTTGGCTTTCCTCTGAGGCTGGCCTTTCTGGGTGAGCCCTCTGATCTGAACGACGAACTTTAGATTTAATCCTACGAGGAGCAGGTTATTCTTGGATATCTCCTGCCTGAGGAGCATTACTGCTGTGACCAGACATTTCGAACTTCTTCGTAGGTGTGGGCTTTCTCAAGGAAGACAAACGTTCCCACAGACAGCGCCAATTGTGGTGATAATTATGTCCAACACAGATAAATGAGAGAAGCGCAATCACCAAGGAAAATAAAGAAGATAAAATCCAATCACACAACACAGTATGCACGTGGTTCAGCAAGAATGCCTATGTCCACAGTGGTGCAGTCAGTATTATTTCTATATACTCCAGGGAGCGTTTACAGAGAATACAGTGCGTGTCTTTTGCCCCAGGCTTAGGGTTTATTATATATATGTCTATCCTCGGGGAGTGGGGGTGTTGGAATCCCCCACGTCCATCATCTTCTCCTGGAATATCTTTATACGAGGTTCTAGGAGGAGGCTAAGTCGTAACTCTATTTAATTAAGGTGAGGAGTTTGGACTTCGGGCCGTTTTTATTAGGCTACTTGTTCGGGCCCATAATGGTAAATTAGGGTACCCACAGATAGTGTCTGGGGACTCCATTAGTCTGTTGCTATTGAAGGATGTTTTATTGGGCAGGGTGATCGATGTAGAGGACGGACTACAGATGAGACAGATGGTCTAGTTGTTTTTTTTACTGGTGCTGGGGTGATTTTTGGTTGCGTCGAGCAGCGACATCATCCATTTATGGATTTTATCATATTTAAGGATGTTTTCAAACATCCCTCTCTATGACTGGGGGAGCCTGAATTTGGCAACCCTTTATTTTTCTCTGGATGCATTCAGCCGGTGCTACCGGCAGTCGTTCACTGGAGCCATTTATCTTCTTGAGGCATTCTTTAATTTGCTCATTTTCCTATCATGCTTTTGCATTTTCCTTATGCGTCTCTTTTTTATTGTGAATTTTTGTCTTTGGCAGACGTGGTTCTATGAGGTGATTGAGTGTAATACCCAACTAATCGCTTTGAAGGATGAGATCGTTGGGGACTTTAGCTAGTTGTATCGATGGTGGAAGGACAATCGGTAGTCAAGGAGGTCTCTCTCTCTGGAGACGGTGCATCAGGTCTTGCATGGCCTGACCAGTGATAGGGTAAGACTTTTTCTTCTTCACTCCTAGTCTTTGTGTGATCTGATTCCATATTTCCTTATATTTTGTTGGGGATTTTTCGGGTTACATTTTACCCTTGGGGGAAGACTGTTCAGGACATGAGGTTGAATGGGGTGATCACGCAGATGAGGAATTTACTGGCGCATGAGTTTGGCCACTCTTGGTATCTCCAACACATTACTGGGGAGGAGGTGGTGGTGCCACCTGCGAGGCCCCTTATGTCTATGAGGCAGGAACGATTATTGCCAGAGGATGAGAGGATCGCGGTGATGATTAGCGAGTCCTACCTGTTGTACACCGATACTGCTGTGCCGTATGATTATCTGGACATTGTGGCGAGTTGGCTGATGGAGCCCAACACAAATGATGCACTGCCCTTCCCTCCTACGGGTTCAAGTTGGCCAATGGGGTCCTCCCACAATGGTGGCAGTCCGTCGACATTTACGACGGAGGCGACCTCGGAGGTCCCCTTTGTACGGTTGCATACTCCTTCATACAATATCCGACGGGTTGATGGAGGGATGGTGTCTATGCTGCATCCTCCTCATGCCACGGACCCGGAGAATTTGGGCTTGATCGAGGAGATTCTTCGTCCTGAGGTATATCTTTTATGTTCTTCTCCTTTGTTTTTTTTTTATCTTTTCTGCTTGACAATGATTCTGCCTTTTCTTGCAGCACGTCTGGGTGTCTACCACTTGGTTAAGGGATATTAGGGACTGGATATCTTCGGCGACTGCCCATATTCGGGATTCGATTCCTGTTCCTTCTTGCTTGGTGCCGTCTGCCTCATCCAGGGATGAGTTTGGTTCAGGTAGGGGTGGTGCGTCATATCACCATCGGGGAAAGAGAGCGCGTCGCAGGGGTGGAAGCTCTTAGGAAAGAGAGGGGAAAGGGCATGTGAGAGAGAGAGAGAGAGAGAGAGTGGGTTTAGGCTGAGTCCCATTTTTTTTTTGCTTTTCTTTATTTTCCTGCAAAATCGATGTAACAAAGAAAAATATATATGCAACGCAATGTAATTTTTTATTATCTTCTGTTAGTGATGAATGAATGAATGAATGAATGAATGCATGCACACATGCATTTTACTTTGCCGCTGAGACCGTAAAAAGAAATATTTTTGGGATTTTGAAGGAAAATTTATTTAAAAATGAGAATTTATATAAAGCTGGAAAAGGGGACTTTTGAAATTCTGTTTAGGATATCAATTTATTTTGAGTTTTCTCAATTTTGACAAAAGAGGAAAAAGAAAAATTTCCAAAAGTAGGGGATTAAAGCTTTGATTGGTACCCTATTGGCAGGTCAGTCCAATCCCATGAATTCAAAGCTTTGATTGGTACCCTCTTCAGCCTTTGGTACCTTTTGGGGAAGGATTTCTTTCGATTTCTATAGAGGTTATGTCTTTTGTGGGGGTTTTCAAATATAAAAGAGGGGTAAGGATGGAGTGTTTTCCTCACACCTTCACGTTCTTACTATCTTATTCTGTGAGATGGCTCTCCCTGGTAGTCTTGAGTTTGCTAACTACCTCGAGAATTTGGAGGCCATGTGATCCTATAACGTTGACTACGATGCCTACAACATGCGTCGAGTTTCTTTATGGAGTAATCGGCCCATAGAGTGGAACATGCTGATGACGGTGGCACCATTCTGGTACCCCGAAGACCACGTATTTCGCTTTGGCTTGGAACAAGTCTGTCTGACCTATGAGGAATTTTCTACCATATTGGGGATATATTGCAACGTTACTTCGGCTCTGCCTGAGTTTTCCTGTTCTCCTAGGGAGTTGTTGGACGGGCTTCTATGTATTTCATCATCGGTGGCCAGATCACTGATGGTTGGAGGTATGATGTCCATTCCTGCGATGTTACAGTCCGTGCATTTCCAGGAGGTTGGTGATGCTGGATATGCTAGAGCTATCGTTATGGGCTTGGTTTCGAAATTACTGCTGGTTCTCGAGGAACTGCTGGTCGACCCATAACTTGTAGTTATTACTTTATGGATGTCCTACCGACACAATCCTGTGTTGGTGATACTGGCGGAGACTTTGAATGGCTTAAATGCCTGGCGAGAAGGTTGTTAAACCTTTTTAAGGGGTAGCCCTGTGATTCTGTTCATGTGGTTATCTGAAAGATTCCGTCGGGTGACTCCTTCAAAATACCCTTTGCCGGCTGTACCCAACTTATTTTTGCGCCATTTCATCAGTGTTGGTATGGATATTGAGAGATAGGAGAACTCATTCGTGGAGTATGGGGATCTAAATCTGTACTAGTCAAAACCTTGGTAGGGACAGCTGCTGCCTATTCTGGAATTGGGAGAATACCCGTATGTACGACTGGTTGGTCTTAGACATACCTCTTTTTATTTCCCTTTGTTGCTTCTGGGACAATTTGGTTGGGAGCAGATTGTGCCACCTTGGACACTAGACTTCTTTTCGGCAGAAGATTTGACATAGAATACCCGTATGTACGGCTTGGCTCTTTGTCGGAGAGTCGGCGTCTGTCGACTCGTCCCTCTCAGTCAGCTGGGAGAGTTTGGAAAATCTCTGGGGATTATATGAAGTGGTTGTGGAGAATAGTAGTTAAAAATATATTGGTAGTGGAGACTGGACAAATGTGGCTTGTCTTATTTGATACCATGGAGGGGGTGTGGTAGTTTTTCTGAGGCTGGTTTGAGCTTATCGATCCATGTAGCGTCTGCGGCACTCCATTCAGGCAGGGGGAGCTTCAGGACCCCAAGATGTAGATGACGATGATGGAGCAGGCTCCTCTGGTAGCTATGGGTAGGACTCTTGGGGGGAGTTTATTTTATACCGAGAAATAAGTTTGGGGATTTATTTGGCTTTTTAGGAAGGTAAGGGGGGAGGGAGTCATCTGTTTCTTTTCTTATGTAATTGTACTGTAATATCTTATTAATGAAATAAATAAGTTTTTGATCATTTAGTTGTGCCTTTTAATGAATTTTGTATTTTGAATTATCTATATTGATCGCTAAGGCATACATAATCCTTTTGTTCAAATATATGTTAGAATGAGCTATCGTTCTCGAAGATAAAAAAGAATAGTTTTTTGTGAAAAAAGAAAAGGGTCGTGCTCATGTAAGATGTATGAGCTGCCTACGTACCTCTAGGGGTTTTTGAAAATTTTCAATTTTTTCTAAGAATGATTTTTGCAGAGGATCAGGCCCACGTAGTTCTGGGTAGAGCAAATGAAGAGTTTTTTTTAATAGAATGGAGATGAGAAGAGTCATAGCTCACAGAGATTTCAGACTAGGGGTATAACTTCTTGAGACGGTCCAGGTTGACTGGACGATCCATCTCTTCTCCATCTAGGTCGGTGATCATGGGGGCACCGCTGGACAATATCTTCTTCATAATATATGGGCCACTCTAATTGGGCTTGAATTTCCCTTGGGGGTCCCAGATGGGTTCTACTATTTATTTGAGGGTTAAATCCACTTCTCGGACACCGCGGTCCTCGACTCTCTTATTAAATGAATGCACTATGCGTTTATGGTACCCTTGTATGTGATACAACGCCTTCAGTCCCCTTTGGTCCAAGAGTGACAACTCGTCGAGGCGGCTTTGATGCTAGTCCTCCTCACTGACCTTTCTTTCAAGCATGACACATAATGAGGGTATTTCTAGCTACACATGTAGGGCTGCTTCCATGCCGTATACTAGAGAGTAAGGGGTACCCCCAGTAAAGGTTAGGATTGAGGTTAGGTAGCCCCAAAGGGCGTATAGGATTCGATCGGCCCAATCTTAATAGCTTTTGATCATCTTAGTGATGATGGCTTTCATGTTCTTGTTGGTGGCTTCGACTGTTCCGTTGGTCTCAAGTAGGTAGGGATAAGATTTGTGTCTCTGAATCCCATACTCGTTGACCACTTCTATGACTTCTTCCTTGAAATGCAACCCGTTATCTGATACTAGATCGTGTGGGACCCCATATCAACAGATGATATTTTTTTATGAACTTGGCCACTTTCTTGGCATTTAGGACTACATATGACTCGGCTTTGACCCATTTGGTGAAGTAATGAATGGAAACTGGGATGAACTCATGCCCGTTGGAGGCCTTGGGTGTAACCTTCCCTATGATGTCGATGCTCCAGGTGGAGAACGGCCAAGGATAAGTCATGTTGTATAATTCATGCGGAGGAAGGTGTTGAAGGTTAGAGAACTGTTGGCATTTGAGGCATCTCCGGACATAGGCGGTGAAATCCTGGGTTATGGTGGTCCAATAGTAGCCTTGTCGGATGATCTTTTTGGCAAGCATGTGACCGTTCTTGTGGGCCTCGCATTCCCCATTGTGGATTTTCTGCATTACCTCTTCAATGTTAGTCCCTGCGATGCAGTGTAGATGGGTTCCATCGAAGTTACTCTCGAATAGTGCTTTGTGACAGATGATGTATTAGGCATCCAGTCTTCGAAGGGTTTCTCGATCTTTCTTGTTGGAAACCTCGGGATACCTATCATGATTGAGAAGGTTCCAGATATCATAATACCAGTAATTGGCTAGCTTGGGATCTTCTTTGGTGATGAGATCAATGTGGTAGCAGTGGGTTGGCTTGTTTTGCTTTTGGACTAGGAAGGGGGCCATTGTTATTCCTTCAGGTATGTCGACCATGGAGGCCAAGGTAGCAAGGGCATCAGCTAGGTTATTTTTTTCTCGAGGTATGGAATGGAAGGTGATGTCCTGTAATTGAGAGGCTAGTTCTTCTTAGTGGGCATGGAAGGGTTGGAGTTTCTCATCCTTAACTTTCCATTTTCTTAGCACTTAACCAATGAAGAGGTTAGAATCCCCGTAGACATCTAGCCATTGAATACCTTTCTTGAGAGAAACTTTGAGGCCTACTGTACACGCCTCAGATTCAGTCATATTATTGGTGCAGAGGAAATCTAATTTGATGGCGATGGGAGTGTGGGAGTCATTTGGGGCGATCAGAAGTATCCCAATGCCATATCCCTTTTTGCTGGTCGCGCTATCAAAGAACATTTTCCATCGAAAGTCATCTTGAGCAACATAGAAGATGTTTTCATCTGGGAATTCGGAGATCCAGTCATCAACCTCTTTCATAGGGTAATTAGCGAGGTAGTCAGAGATGGATCTTCCTTTCAGGGCTTTTTTTTGTGACGTATACGATATCAAACTCTGCTAAGAGCATCAACCATCAGGCCATTCGGATGGATAAGGCCGGTTTCTCAAGCAGGTACTTGATGGGGTCCATTCGGGATACAAGTTTAATGGGGAAGGCGAGCATGTAATGTCGCAACTTTTGGGTGACCCAAAAAAGTGCAATGCATGCATTGTTAAAGAAGTATAATTGACTTTGTACTCCACCAATTTGTGATTGGCGTAATAGATGGCATTTTCTTTTGGGAATCTTCAAGGTATTGGGCTAGCAAAGCCCCAGCTAGAGTGTCAGTTATGGTTAGGTATAGAAGCAAGGGGAGACCAGGTTGTGGTGGCATGAGTACCGGAGGTTGGGTCAGATATTATTTGATTCGGTCAAAAGCTTCTTGGTAGGCCTCGTTCCAAACTTTGGTTGAATCCTTTCAGAGGGAAAATTAGTTCACAGATAGAGGTGAGGTGGCTGATAAACCGGTTGATGTACTGCAATTTCCTAAGGAAACCTTGGACTTATTTCTCTGTTCGGGGAGGTGGTATCTCAAGTATGGCTTTTAGCTTGGCAGGATATGATTCTATCCCTTTTTCACTGACCATGAATCCTAAGGGTTTTCCCTTTGTAACGCCGAAGACACATTTATGTTGATTGAGTATCATCTGATATCGTCGCAATCATTAAAAGAATTTTCGAAGAGTGGGAACATGACCTTCTCTAGTTTTGGAGTTGATAACCATATCATCCACATAGACCTCGACCTCTTTATGAATCAGATCGTGCAGGATGGTTGTGGCAGCCCTCTGGTTGGTAGCCCCAGCATTCTTGAGACCAAATGGCATAACAGTGTAGCAAAAGGTTCCCCATGGGGTGATGAACGCATTTTTTTCTTGATGATCTGGGTTCATTTTGATTTGGTTGTATTCGGCAACCCCGTCGACGAATGAATTGAGATCACTACTGGTTATGTGTCCACGATCATGTCGATATTGGGTAATGGGTAATTATCCTTTAGAAAGGCTTTGTTCAAGTCCCGGTAGCCTACACACATCCAAACTTTCCCTCCTAATTTTGGCATAGTCACTATGTTAGCTAGCCATGTGGGATATTCGATCACACGAATGAAACCCACGTTCAGCTGTTTGACCACCTTTTCTTTGACTTTAAGCGACCATTCGGCGCGGAGCTTTCTCAGCTTTTGTTTAACCGGCTTGTAATCTGGAAGAGTGGGAATATCACGCTGAGCTATTTCAGGATCAATGTCGTGCATATCTTCGTAGGACCATGCAAATACATTCACGAATTCCTTTAATAATTCTTCTAGTTGTGCGCGCTCATGCTAGTCGAGGGTATCCCCTATCCTAATCTCGCGCAGTTCTCTACTAAGACGAGGTTAACAATAACAGTCTCTTCTTTATTAACTTGAACGCGGTTATGTTATTTGTTATTAACCTTATTTAAATCCGTTAAGAATTGTTCATTTTCAAAATCATCATCATCAAGAGTTTGATTAGAATCTAAACAATTATTGTAAGGAACAACAAGATACTCAAAATCTTTGTTTATTTCATTGATAGGAAAAGTAACATTGAGAACCTCATCAAAGGAGGTCTCTAATACATTTGAGCAAGGGTAGATAACATAAGAGGAAATGGGGTAAACATTGGGGTTAGGTGGGATTTTAACTAGTAGAACCGGCGCAGCATGCGAGTTGAGGAGAGGTGTATCAACATCTTTAATAAAATGGGATGGATCCAGTGATGTAGTGCTTGAATGAACTATGTAGAGTCTCAGCCCCAGTGTCTGTAAGTTGAATGAGTCCTCAGAGTCACTTTCCTCAGTCTCTTCGATATCTTTGATGAGCGGTTGTACATGGTATTGGGAACTTTCGGACCATGGTTAGCTTTCTTGGAAAAATATCTCCATTATGGGTTTCATCTTCTTATTTGTATGGTCATACCAGGGTTCCGAAAAGTCACAAAAGGGGAAGTATTTTCCTTCTTTGATGAATCGTCCATTCAAGGAGTCACCTGAGATGGTCTGGGTGCAGTCTAGTCTTCTCTTTGGCTGAGATTAGAGGATCATTCTGAGCTCTTGTTCTGATGGTTGATACCCCAAACCAGAAAGGGGAAAGCTTTATTCAGTTCAATAGGTTCAAGTATCCCTTGCTATATTTTCCCTGGCCCCAATCTGGGCATGAAGTACATGTTTATGAACATCTGAATCACATTGACATTGCCATGGGGTCGTATTCGGGATAAACCCTTTATTTGTAATAATCCCCTGCCGAGAGTAGAAGTGGCTCAACTCGGAATCCTAATAGGAGCATATCATTTGACCCGTGTTGTATCTTAAGGATTGTTCTGTTGGTACTTATACCCTCGGCATTATCGTCATCGCCCAAAATGGTGATGACTCGTCCGTTAGGGAAGAACTTCAATTTCTGATGGAGTGAGGAAGACACACGCTTGATACCCTGGAGCCAAGGTCGTCCGAGTACTAGGTTGAAAGAACCTTGGATGTCAATTACTTATAATTCAACGATAGGGTTTATACGTCCATCCCCTATTAGAAGTTTTGTGGATCCCATCACCTCCCGACAGGTATTATCGTAGGCACGCACAATAGCAGAAGTTGGAGTGAGGTCACTTTCCTTCAGTCCTAAGCATTTGAAGGTTCTGAATGTCTAGACATTCAAGGGGAATCCATTATCGAAAATAGAGAGTGGTACGATTTTCCCCATAACTTCGACAGAGATGTTGAGTGCATGATTGTGGTTTGGCCCAATTCTGGGGATTTCTTCTTCAGAAAAGGATAGCATTTGGGTAGAGGTCAATGATCCGACTAAATTTACCGCTTCTTCTAGTGTGGTAGAAGGAGGAACTGTGGGTCCAGTGAGCAACTTAATCAAAGCATTTTTATGCAGTTGGGAAGACATGAAAAGCCCCCATAGAGTGATGTTAGCTTGAGTTTTCTTTAGTTGATCGAGGATCTTGTTCTCTTTGAGGGTCATTTCTGGCATAGGAAGGTTTTCAATGCCCTTCCCTTTTTCATTAGCGGGTAGTAAGCTTGCGATCTGGTAATGCCTCCCTGATTTGGTCATGTGATTTACTGAAGAAGGGAATAACATGAACCCTATTTCTTCGTCAATCTCGAGCTGTTCTGCCATTTTGTTTATTTATCCCAGGATCTCCTCAAATGATATCATCCCACACATGTCGACTACCGGTCCAATTTTCTCGAAAGCTTGTTTTTCATTCGAATCTTCGAATTCTTCCCCCCATCCGGTGGCAACAATTATGTCTTTCCATGTAAATTCAATGCATTCCATAACTTTAATGGTTTCTTCATACATGTCTTCCTATTATGTGGGGATATGTAAGGGTTAAGGGACCAGGCGCCCTTGTAACTTCAGAGTATCCGTAACTCGGTCATACTATAAATATTGTTGGTTTGCCTGAATGATTCTACCATAATTTGGACGACGTCATCTAGGCTGACCTCACCGACCGGTACTGCCCAACTGTCTCACTCTCGGGCCCATTTTTGTGCTTCCAAGAAAAACATGCTAAGTCTCTGGTAATCAATGATCATCTGTGAGGGAAATTTTAACCCGAACTCTAGGAGTTGGTTTAACACTTCTGATAATTCCTTACCTCCATTTTCAGAACGGGTACGGATAGAAATGCATGCTCTGGTAAGGAGTGATAGTGCCTGATCAGGGAGGCTAACATAGTGTAAGAGGAAATATGGGCAAGTTTGGAGAGTCTTGGGAGAGTGTATGGGTGTGATTTGAGTTAAGGGATCAAATTATGGGTTCATTCCAAGGAAGATAGCATTGGTATGATTTAGGAGTGGGTTATGAGTAATGTTTGGCTTAGGATTGGCTGGTGGGGGCAATGGTACCCCGATCAATTAAACCTTGGATTATGTTTCGGATATGAAACCATTGGTCGATGGTATGACGAGAGGTTTGGTGAAAGGCACAATAGCCATCTGCATGATGTTTCTTGGAAGTGGATTTGCTAATGGATGGGGATCCAAGGGTTTGATGAGGTTTCTACTTAACAGGGATTGATAAAATTTGGAGAGGGGAGCATGGACCTCAGTGTATTCCTTTCGAAATGGGACAGGGTGACTTTTTGGTGCCCATGAAGTGGTCGGTTGAGAGATGTTATTGATGGTTGAGATCGTAGCACTGGAGGGTTTGTCATATTTTTTGGGGGTGAACTGTCCGGACACTTTCTTTGGTTCAACCTCTATTTTAGCAAGACCTTCCTCGATTTTTACTCCTGCTTATCTGAGAGCTCGGAAGTGGGGATAGTATTGTCCTCCCATGGTTGCTCGGACATGGGGCAAGAAGTTCATCTTCACTAAGTTGACTTGTTCTTCCTCGGATGGACAATTGGTCATAGTGGCTTCCTTTTCCCTCCATTGAGCTATGAAGTTACTGACTGATTCCCAAGAGTTTTGTTTGAGTAGTTCTAAATCACGGAGGGTTACCTCAAGTTATTCGTTGTATTTGTACTACGACATGAATTCATGGGCTACATCCTCCCACCTACGGCTTCTAGACTCCTCGAGAGATAAAAACCATTGGAGAGCACTATCCTTCAAAGTTTGCTGAAATAATTAGGCCATCACTTCTTCAAAAGCCCCTAGGAGATTCATGGAATGGTGATAACTGCGAAGATGAACAATAGGTGCTCCACTTCCTCCGAATTTCTTGATATTCGGCATCTTGAACTTCTCGGGTAACCTCGCCTTAGGATAAGGAGACATGTGGGTGTAGTCTATGTAATTTTCAGAGATTCTGACTTGATCAAACTTCTTAATTAGCATCTTGAGATCTTCTTTGACCTTGTTCAATACTTCCTCTTTCGGATTAACGATCACAGGCAAGATAGCCCTAGGCTGGGAAAGGTTTGGCATAAGAAGCTGGGCAGGCGACAGCCCATTAATAGGAGGGGCACATGGAGCGTAATGATAATCTTAGGGAACCCAGATAGGCTCGGGTGGGACCATAGCGCGAGGGAATAAGGCCTTGTGTTCTTGAGGAACAGGAACCTAGTTTCGTTGCATCTCTCAGACCTTAGTTTGAAGGTTGCCAATCTTGGACATGAGCTGCGCTAAGACTACCGCCTAGTCTGGATGTACAACTGGTACTTGATTTGTGTTCTCCATGGAAAGAGGATGGATACCGACCTCGTAGGAAGTAGCAGGGGAATGGACGGAGCTCCGGGGTGATTTGACTGAAAACCGAAGCCAATTAGGAGCCAGTACTAGGGCGTGCGATCGACCTAAGAAGGCGTAAAATGGGAATTGTTTTTAAAAGAAATAAGGAAAATATTTTTACCAATTTTTTTTAGATTTAAAGACAAAATATTTTTGGATTTTTGATAAAGAAAAGAGAAATATTTTTTCATTTTTTATGAAGAAGGGTGAAATATTTTTAGACTTTTGATAAAGAAAGGAGGAATGTTTTGCAGACGGGTCTCAGCATGATTATTATTATTATTATTATCTTCTCACTTGTATTAAATTCTCCTAAATGCAAAATAAAATTCCGGACGGCTGGACTTGTAACCTGACTCACGGGCAGGGTTCCATTTTAAAAATGCGCAAAAAATTGGGCGGCCGGCCAACCCAGAATTTTGATAGAGTTTCGGATTAAAACCATCAATCTAACATGTGTGTCCTAGGCTTGACACCTATATGAGGGTGTGAAGCTTGGTTGGGTGAATCGAAAAGGGTTCCCCCCTTTGGCGTGGCTTCCACGATATACGCCTTGCTTTTGAGGGCAATCGGTACGTGTGGATAAGCCATTTGATATACCTGAGTGTATGTGAATCGCCTCACTATATACCTCATGGGGACAGTACATGTGAGAGCGAATTCGATATACTCGGCATACGTGAATGAGTTCCCTACGATATATATCCCATCATGACTTCGGTCAAGCGGTACGATGAAAGGGAATTATTCGATATACGTCGAAGGTACTTGGCCAATAATAGGTGAGAGTAATATCTCTTAGGCTAACTGCGCCCTGCTGGACCAGCGCCCATCACGAAGTGACCCTCCAATTATTGGACAAAATTTGGTCAATCACAATGCTCTTTGGTGATATCGTGTGAATCATGCATGATTCTCTTAATAGTATCTTATAAGAGTATATTTCTTGATCATGCCCAGCAGGGAGGAAAGTATGAGTACCAATGGTACACCAAGTATGGATGGGTGATGCGTGCAACATGGGTATATATGTGATCCTAGGTGCACGTTGTGTGAAGTGTACATGGAGAATTTTGTTCAAGTGTGTGAATAGAATAATAAGCATGAGGTACACATGAATATTAAAGGGGTACATGCAAAATAGGGGAGAATATAAACATATATAGCACCCATGTAAATAGAGTCTAGCCCTCAAAATGAAGAGTCCCCAACACGGTCATCCCCTTTCGATCCTCGCGACGGGAGAGGCGAAGAAGATTGGGATCTCTCCCTTTCGTCTTGGGAGGATTTTGGTCATGTGCGTCCCTGTCGGGAGCACTTTGGTCGGCGTCGGTGATGAGCTAAAAATGTAGAGAGATAGAGTCGTCAGTCTATTTTACTCAAAACAGACAAAAGAAAAAAGGGAACCATCCAGAAGGACAGCATCCAAAGACATACTGATACATACGAAACCAAAATGATTCGAAAAGGGTCCGGAGGCTAAGTTACAAAATGGGAAGGTCTTAGGCTCCTATTCCTCCCTTACGATCTCTCATGGGTTGTTTCTATTTTTCGTTATTTCCCCGTGATATATGTGCATGTGTATATCTAGCGGAGATAGGAATCATCAACTTGTATCATGGAAGAGATAAAGCGAGTCATCCGTAGGAATGTTCGTAAAAGTAATATTAAAAAATAAGATTTATGCGATTATCCTAGCGTCGATCATTATAAGGGAATGATAACGCATGCGGGATAATACGCTACTAAGCACAAATATATGTATATATAAATATATAGAATCTAAGAGAGTTAAGTTTTAAAGAATATATAAAAAAGAAAATAAGAAGAAACGTAGGAAAAGGACTTGAGTCTCGGGTTTTACCCCGAGACGCCTACGTAGCCTATAGAGGTATCAAAGTCCACATAGTTCGTATGCAAAATGAGGGGTGGGATTTAACCAATAAACCCAATCGGGGACTTCTCTTGTGTGTGTGTGTGTGTGCGTAAAAAAGTATTTTAGTTGTGAGAAAAGTGACAGAAGAGTGTGAGAATTCCCGTTTGGAATTTATGAGCAAATCCTATTTTTCTTATTTTTTGGATTTTTATTTATATGGAAATAAGAGATGTGAAATAATACTAAATAAAAAGTATATTATAATATGTGAGATGAGAGAATAAAAGTGCTAAGTAATAAAACAAATTAATGCGAATTTAGGATAATTTAATGAAAGAGTTGAGAAAGTTGGACCTTCTTGAAGATCTTGAGCTTGATCTTGGATGTTGGAGAGTAGCCCTTGCACTTGGGTGATGATGGAGGGTTCTTAATTCACCAAGTTTGATGAAAAAGTTGATTAGAGGTGAATGTTGGAAAGGGATTTGAATATGGAAATCACGTTCACTTAGAGAGGGGTTTTTTGAGCTTGTTGAGAGTGATGGATCTCTACTCTTCTGTCCCTTTTGAAATGAGGTTAGGCCCTCCTTTTTATACGCCCAGGGCAATCTATTTTAGGTTCCTTCAGAAAATCGATCGTAGACCGTAAACCGTTGATCCGAATTGCGCACGGGATGAACCATTGGAAAGGTAATTCAGATACCTTCCAAACTCTTTAGACTGCTCCCGGGTTCGAGAGTTGACTTTGGGTCAAATGTGGCTAAAAAATGTTCATCGATCCTTTGGACGGGGGATCATCGGATGCAAACAGATTGTTCATCCGCATGGTAAGTCAGAATCACGCACGGTGCGAACTGTTGGAAAGTTTAGGAGATGTAATTCCACATTCCAAAGAGCTTTACTAGGTTTGGAGAGTTGACTTTGGTCATACGGGGCCTGGAAGCGCTCGACGAACTTTTGGAGTAAAATGGATTATTCGTTCGTATTGTAAGTTCGAATCGCACACAGGGTGGATCGTTGGAAAGGGGTTTTAGTTCTCTTCGAAGATTCATTCAGTCTCGATTGAGCTGAATAGTTGACTTTGGTCAAACGGAGCCTGGGAGCGTCCGGTGACTTCCTGATCGAGTTTTGGGGGAAAACGGGTCTTTTGTCCGCATGGTAAGTCAGAATCGCGCACAGGATGGACCGTTGGAAAGGGGTTTTGGTGCCCTTTAAAGATTCATTTAGTCTCATCTGAGCTGAATAGTGTGACTTTTGGTCAAACGGAGCCTGGGAGCGCCCGATGGCCTTTAGGTCAGTACCCGGGGTATGACTTAGGTGTAAAATGATGAAGGGGTGCTAGGGACCTTAGGACAAGTTAGGTGGTATTAGAATGGGGTGTCTACAGGAGCTCTTCTTGAGATGTGAAAAGGCTTTCTTCATCTAGGAATTCAAAGATCCAAACATTAACTTCTTATATGGGGTAGCCAGTAAGGTAGTCGAAGATGGCTTTCCCCTTCATGGGTTTCTGGGCGACATACAATATATCAAATTCACTAGAAATATCAACGATCGAGCCATTTGGATAGACAAGGTAGGTTTCTCAAGAAGGCATTTGATAGGATCCATAGGGATACAATTCTAATGGGAAAAGAGAGCATGTAATGTAGTAATTGTTTAGTGACCTAGACAAGGGAGACACATACTTTCTATAAGACAATGTAGTTGACTTCTTACCCGACCAATTTACCACTGGCGTAGTAGATGGACCTCTCTTTGCGGGATTTTTGAAGGTATTAGGCTACCAAAGCCCCAACTGCGGTGTCTGTTACGGTCATGTGCAGGAGTAGAGGGAGACCACGCTATAGTGACATGAGTAACGGAGGTCGGGTAAGTTATAACATGATTTGGTTAAAGTCTTCCTAACAAGCTTCATTGTAGAATTTGTTGTAATTTTTTTGGAGGATTTTGATGATGGGTTCAAAAATATAAGTCAACTGGCTAATGAACCGGTTGAGATACTATAATTTTCACAAGAATCCCCTCACTTCCTTCTCCATTCGGGGTGGTGACATTTATAGTAGGTCTTTTAGTTTTGTAGGGTCTACTTAAATTCCCTTCTCTCTAACCATTAATCGCAAGAGTTTTCCTTTGGTGACGATGAAAACACATTTCTGTGGGTTAAGCCATATTTGGTATCGCCGTAGCCATTTGAAATACTTTCGAAGGGTAGGAAAATGACCTTCCCGAGTCTTTGACTTAATGATCATATCATCCATGTATGCCTTGCCCTATTTGTGTATCAGATCATGCAAGATGGTTGTGGCACCCATTTGGTAGGTAGATGCTACATTTTTTAGACCGAATGGCATAACTGTGTAACAGAAGGTTCCCCAAGGGGTGATGGATGTGGTTTTTGCTTCATGATTAGGGTACATCTTGATCTAATTGTATCTGGCGAACCCATCAACGAACGAGTTGAGGCCATGACTGGACGTGTTGTCCACTATCAATTTGATTTTGGGAAGAGGGTAATCATCTTTCAGAGAGGCTTTGTTCAAATCCCGGTAGTCAATGCACATGCGAACTTTTCCTCCTGATTTTGGTACTAGTACAATGTTGGCTATCCATGTGAGAAATTCAATCACTCGGATGAAGCCTACATTTAACTGTTTAACCACCTCCTCTTTAACCTTGAGAGGCCATTCGGTGCAGAGCTTTAACAGATTCGTTTGATGGGTTTATCTTTTAGGAGAGTTAGAATCTCATGCTGAGCAATTTTAGGATTAATACAGGGAATGTTGATAACATGACTTTTACGTAATGTCGTTGTTGAAAGCCAAGTTAGTCAAAATCCTCAAACACCTACAAAATAAAACAATCTCAAGTGTAGAGATAAGTAAGGGTATCAATCCACATCAAGGGGGTAATCTAGAGACAAACTCAAATGTAATTCACTTTTTATTTTCTTTTTGTGCTTTTCACTTTTTCTAATTTTTTTAGCATTTTCAATATTAAAACAATAGGGTGAGGTGAGGTTTTAAACTAAACTAAACTAAAATGTGAGATGAAAATAACTAACTAGAAAGTGACTAAAATGAAAACAAAGTCTAACACTAAAATAAGAGATAAAGTGAGGTAAATAATTGTGAGAACAATCAAGGAATGGGATTACACAAGAAATTTTAGCTACTCTAACTAATTAATTTCATTAATTGAATTCTCCCAAATTAATATCAAAATTACAAATCAACTCTCATTGCAAATGTAATTTTAATAGTAACCTTTTAGAAAATTAAGTTTAACACCCCACAACTCTAAAAAATAGATCCACACTCCTTTTAATTAATCACCCTCTAGGATCGATCAATTAAAATTTATGTCAATCTTAGAAAATAAATTTAGAGTTAAAATTCAAGTTATAATACCCCACTTAAGAAACCCCCATCTCTAGTTCGAATCAAAAATAGGTATTATAACTAGAATTTTAATTTTCTCTCGAAAATCATTTACCCTCTCTCGAGGCGTAAATTTAAGGGTGATGGATCAAAATTAACATTCAAAGGGAATTTTCAAGTTATCAAACTAATTAAACTAAAATAACATCGAATAAGGGTTTCCCCCCACCCCTTGAAAGGGAATTTAGCCTAACATGGTATAATATTTGACAAATTAATAATCAAAGGCATAAAATAAATGAGAAGAGAAGAGAACAATCAAACCCAATCTCTTGAAGTGAAATTGAACTCTTATTTCCTTGAAATTAAGCACAATCCATCCAATATGATCATCCAACAATAATCAACTCAATTGAATTTCACACATTTATCACTCACAATTATCTAAAAAAAATGAAAATAAAACTATTTACAAATATTTCTACCTAATTTATTCTAACGTAACTCACTACTTTTCTCTAGAATTTTCTCTCTCTATTTGATGATCCAAAAGCTCTTTGAATCTTAAGTAAAAATTACAAAATAAAACTAAAAAGGATAGTGGATGAATTCATAATGGACAATTAAATAATAAAGATATTTGCTAAAAATGCAAATCCTAACATTATAAAATTATACATTAGAAGTCACCCAAAGATATAAATTCTAGATCATTAATTTATATTAAGATAATTGCTAAAAATGAAACATCTCAACATAAAGGAATGGGTTAGAATTTACCTCCCATAAGGGATAAATTCAACGACATCAATCTATTTTGAAATAATTGCTAAAAATGCAAAAATTCATAATAGATGGGTGGGTGAAATTTATCCTTGAGATAATTTGCACTACACACCTCTATGTTGAGGTATTTGCTAAAAATGCAAATACTTAACATAGAGGGGTAGAGATAATTTTATCATACCAAGCTTAAAACTAAATTTGAGATCCCTTTGAAAATGTCCTAAGTCTTCAATTTGAATGGTGCACATAGAGGCTAGGGGTAAATTGGATAATTGACATGAGTGTGCATGGAAATGGTGAGTGTGAGGGCATGTGGGTTAAATGGGGTGACACAATCAGATTTGTTTTAGAGGGTATAATGGGTATTGGGGTTACAGTTGGTATTTGGGGGTATAAGGGGTAAAAGTAATTAAATGGTTTTTAACACACATGGCTTTATTTTTATTTTTGGTTTGGCTTTGTATTATTTATGCAGGTGAAGAAAACGTGGCTAGGGAAAATGGGTAGACATGAGAAATGGGTTTGGTCATCATGGAGGGATAAAGTTGGATTGCGGTTAAACTTGGGTTTGTACATGGGTTAGGATGTGGGTTCACTGGTTCAGTAGTGGCGGTCGGTTTAGAGGGTCACGACGTCGGCAAGGGTCGGGGGTGCTGTCGGAGGAGGATCTCGGGGTGATATCGGTTGGAGCACGCCGGCGGTGGGTCACGGCTGCTCTCGCGGGTGGGGCCAAGGTAAGGGGGTGGCCGCCGGCGGTGGCAGGGGCTGGTACTGGGGTATGCAGGTTTGGGATGTAGGTTCCTACTGCGAAGGTTGAAGGGTCGATGCCGGCTTGGTGCGCCGGAGTCGGGTTGAAGGTGGTCTCCTGGTCGCGGATAAGGTCGGGGGGGAGAGAACGGCGGTCGGGGCTCTGTTCGGTGAGGAACGACGATGGGTCAGGTTGTCGCCCGAGTTTGGGCTGCTGGGGATTGAGGTGTTTGTTGGAGGTGTGAGATGAGAGGTTGGGTTAATAGAGTTTGGTAGGGGTGAGATGGGTTTGTGGAAAGAGAAATGGGTATTGACCAAAACCGGTTTGGGTAAGGTGAGAGAGTAGAGAGAGGTTTGGTGGTTTTGTGTTTGTTAATGGATAGAGAGGAGAGAGAAGGTGTGTTTGGTGGAGAAGACGACTTGGGGGTGATAAGGTGTGGTGAGGTGTAGGGTGGATGAGTGTGGGTGAGGGGGTAGTTTTAGGTGTAGGATAAGTGTATAGGATTTGTGTTTGTGTGTTTGTGTGTTAATATGTGTGTTTTATTTGAACACCTACAAATAACACTAAAAAAACTAAATATCATAAAACTAAAAATCTAAAAATTGAATTCCTATTCTAAAAATAAAATAAAGACTCAGTTAAAAAAATGAAACTAAAAAGGAAATAAAAATAAAATCTAATAAAACTAAAACTAAAATTCTAATTAAATGTAAAATCAAATAAAACTATAAAAAATTAAATGAAATCCTAAAAAATCTAATCCTAATAAAACTAAAAACTAATAGAATAAAAATCAAGATAAAACAAAATTATACTAATAAAATAAAAATAAAACTTAGAAAAAAAATAAATCCTAAAAATAAAAATCACTCAAACTAAAAATGTAAAAAATAATAAAAAGACACAAACAAAACACACACATGGTTTAGGCTAGGATAAGGTTATGGGGTTGGTAATTAGCTCCATTTTAAGTGCAAATTTCTCCGAAATATAGCTTTTGACACCGCAACTGCAATTAAACCTGCATATTGAACAATTAAGCGCATAAGACCCGTATTGCCGAGAATTAGCGAAAAGAGTACATCTATTCGAGGTATAAAATGTACTGTTTTGGGTGCTTATCACACCATCGTCAAACAGAGCGTTGCTAGTCCTCGAGCAATAAGATAGAGAGAAAGAGAAAGATAAGTAACCAAAAGTGTACCACTTTCGCGGGCACTTGCGATTGCACTTAGCATGTGCAACAAGCCTTTAAACCTATAGGTTGCCCTACAGGATGAGTTGTGTCTCGTGAGGGTTTGCAGGGAATATACCCACAAAATTCTTATTTGTAAAAAAAATTATTGAAGGGCAGTCAATATCTTATTAGACGTAGAATAATCGCACAATCCATCATGAGAAAAATAGTTTCAGAAATACAAGCAAGAATGTGTAAACATTTTAGCTAAGTAAATACTCAAGGCACATCCTCCCTAGAACTCAACATGTGTAGTGTGAATCAGTCAAAACGGGTCGAGTATCACAAGAGTAATTCCTATATTGCCTCTTCGAAATCAACGCTTCAACTTCAAATCTCATGGATATATCTCTCTCAAATGAACTCTCGAGATTAAGGTTAGTGTATCGCTCTTGTGTGTGAGGAGGTGAGTAAATGTAAGCAAGTTCAAACGTCTCACACACATATAAGAAAGAACGAACAATTTGAAAGAAAAGTGATCTCATGAAAGAAATGATAATCACTGTAGTGAGAACGTCGAGTTATTCACCACGTCGACTATCATTTGCCCGAACACCTAGAAAAAATATGGATGATTATGGGTGAGGGGGAAATGAGATGAGAAGGAAGGGATATGAGGTAGGATGGTGATTTATGGATGAATATGGATGGATAATGGATGAATGTATGATGGATGTGTGAGAAAAGTGTTTTATACTTGAAGAACAAAAATGTCTTTATTTGAAAACTAACTAGTAATTACAAACTCTCTTTCTTTTCTTTTCTTTTTTCTTTTTTCGATTTTTCTTTTCTTTTTCTCTCTTTTTTCTTCTTTTTTCTTTTCTTTTTTTCTCTCTCTCTCTTTTCAAACCAAAACTGAAGACATTTAACATTTGGAATAAACACTCTTTCATTTGAAAATGAAAGATGATATGGCAATGATAGGTGGATGGTGTGGAGAATGTATATGAAAAATGGGAAATTAATTGGTGAAATGAATGGGAATATGATATGGGGAAAAGTGGTAGGTGTATGGATGAAAATCCTAGTGATCGGGACAAATTTCAAGACACGTGTTTCTTACAACTCGAAAATGATGTCGTTCTCAGTGATCAAGCCAAAATTTTATGAAAGATAATGAGATCATACAACAATTTAAAGTGAGGACCCAAACGAAGTTGAATCAACTTGTGACTCATAGATTGCGTAAGACACTCTGAAAGGCACTAATCTCCCAAGCTAAAGTATCCACTAGTTATCCTTAAGGTTCTCTTTAGAATTGTAGTACTCCTCAACTCTAAACCTAGTGACGTGATTCGTGCGCAAATTTTGTTGAGTCTAGAAATTTATGGTGTAAAATGCCTTGTTACGTATTACATAAGCTATTTAGAAAAATATTCTCTAGCTTGATTCCTAGACTTTGAAAGATGGATGATTGAAAATTCACATCAATGAGTGAGATGAAAGAAACTGCATGAAATTTTAAAAATCAGGTTCAAAAATCAAAATTTTTCAAAAGAGGTCTGATTTTGATAAAATCCCCCCCCCCCCCCCCCCCAAAAAAAAGGAACATCGTCCTCGATGTTAAGTAAAATGATTTTTAAAATTGAGAGCAAAAGGTAGGAAAGAGATTACCAAAATAAACCGCTAATGAAGTGAAAAGATGTAGCCAATAATAAACCTGATTAAGAAGTGAGAAGAGAAAAAGAAATGTGTACCAGTCTATAAGCATGATAAAGCATTGGGTGATGTGAAAACACCACCCTCCAAACAGGATGAGACTAGTACAAGAAACACGGGATGTCCTACCGACCCAAGATAGAGAGGCTTCTAAATCCTCGCCTTTGGACGCCCTCTCTCTACCTTGTCTAGTTTCCCTATCACGTATGCTTCGATTATCACAAATTAAAATGAAAAATAAATGGTGTCTCTATGCACCGCAATACAAGAAATGATAAAAATCCTAAATACAAGCCTTCTAAAAATATAAAAATGGCACAAAAAAAATAATAATAATAATAAAGTGCAAAAAATAAATGAACTACAAATTGAAATTCTCTCTGAGTGCTTCACGCTCCCAAGAACGGCAACGACGACATTTGATAGAAAAGACTTTTTAGTTCCCCGGCAATGGCGCCATTTGATTGAAAAGACTTTTGTGTAATGTCGTTGTTGAAAGACAAGTTAGTCAAAATCCTCAAATACCTACAAAATAAAACAATCTCAAGTGTAGAGGTAAGTAAGGGTATCAATCCACATTAACGGGGTAAGCTATAGACAAACTCAAATGTAATTCACTTTTTATTTTCTTTTTGTGCGTTTTCACTTTTTCTAATTTTTTAGCATTTTAAATATTAAAACAATAGGGTGAGGTGAGGTTTTAAACTAAACTAAACTAAAATGTGAGATGAAAATAACTAATTAGAAAGTGACTAAAATGAAAACAAAGTCTAACACTAAAATAAGAGACAAAGTGAGGTAAATAATTATGAGAACAATCAAGGAATGGGATTACACAACAAATTTTAGCTATTCTAACTAATAAATTTAATTAATTGAATTCTCCCAAATTAATATCAAAATCACAAATCAACTCTCGTTACAAATGTAATTTTAATAGTAACCTTTTAGAAAATTAAGTTTAACACCCCACAACTCTAAAAAATAGATCCACACTCCTTTTAATTAGTCACCCAATAGGATCGATCAATTAAAATTTATGTCAATCTTAGAAAATAAATTTATAGTTGAAATTCAAGTTATAATACCCCACTTAAGAAATCCCTATCTCTAGTTCGAATCTAAAATAGGTATTATAACTAGAATTTTGATTTTCTCTCGAAAATCATTTACCCTCTCTCGAGGCGTAAATTTAAGGGTGAGGGATCAAAATTAACATTCAAAGGGAATTTTCAAGTAATAAAACTAATTAAACTAAGATAACATCAAATAAGGGTTTCCCCCCACCCCTTGAGAGGGGATTTAGCCTAACATGGTATAAGATTTGACAAATTAATAATCAAAGGCATAAAATAAATGAGAAGAGAAGAGAACAATCAAACCCAATCTCTTGAAGTGAAATTGAACTCTTATTTCCTTGAAATCAATCACAATCCATCCAATATGATCATCCAACAATAATCAACTCAATTGAGTTTCACACATTTATCACTCACAAATATCTAAAAAAAATGAAAATAAAACTATTTACAAATATTTTTACCTAATTTATTCTAACCTAACTCACTACTTTTCTCTAGAATTTTCTCTCTTTATTTGATGATTCAAAAGCTCTTTGAATCTAAACTAAAAATTACAAAATAAAAATAAAAAGGATAGTGGATGAATTCATAATGGACAATTAAATAATAAAAGAGATTTGCTAAAAATGAAAATCCTAACATTATAAAATTGTACATTAGAACTCACCCAAAGATATAAATTCTAGATAATTAATTTATATTGATATAATTGCAAAATCTCAACATAAAGGAATGGGTTAGAATTTACCTCCCATAAGGGATAAATTCAACTACATCAATCTATTTTGAAATAATTGCTAAAAATGCAAAAAATCATAATAGATGGGCGAGGTGAAATTTATCCTAGAGATAATTTTCACTACATACCTCTATATTGACGTATTTGCTAAAACTGAAAATACTTAACATAGAGGGGTGGAGAGAATTTTATCACACCAAGCTTAAAACTAATTTTGAGACCCCTTTGAAAATGGCGCAAGTCTTCAATTTATATGGTGCACATAGAGGCCAGGGGTAAATTGGGTAATTCACATGAGTGTGCGTGGAAATGGTGAGTGTGAGGGCATGTGGGTTAAATGGGGTGACACAATCAGATTTGGTTTAGAGGGTATAATGGGTATTGGGGTTAAAGTTGGTAGTTGGGGGTATAAGGGATAAAAGGAATTAAATGGGTTTTAAAACATGTGGCTTTGATTTTATTTTTGTTTGGCTTTGCATTGCTTATGCAGGTGAAGAAAACGTGGCTAGGGAAAATGGGTAGACATGAGAAATGGGTTTGGTTATCGTGGAGGGATAAGGTTGGATTGGGGTTAAACTTGGGTTTGTACATGGGTTAGGATGTGGGTTCACTAGTTCAGAAGTGGCAGCCGGTTTAGAGGGTCACGACGTTGGCAAGGCTCGGGGGTGCTGTCACTGGAGGATCTCTAGTTGAGATCGGTTGGAGCACGCCGGCGGTGGGTCGCGGCTGCTCCGGCGGGTGGGGCGAAGGAAAGGGGTTGACCGCCGACGGTGGCAGGGGCTGGTACAGGGGTATGCGGGTTTGGGAGGTATGTTCCGGCTCCTGAGGTTGAAGGGTCGACGCCAGCTTGGTGCACCGGAGTCGGGTTGAAGGGGGTCGCCAGGTCGCGGATGAGGTCGGGGGGAACGGCGATCGGGGATCTGTTCGGCGAGGAACGCCGACGGGTCAGGTTGTCGTCGGAGTTTGAGCTACTGGGGATTGAGGTGTTTGTTGGAGGTGTGAGAAGAGAGGTTGGGTTAATGGAGTTTGGTAGGGGTGAGATGGTTTTGTGGAAAGAGAAATAGGTATGGGCCAAAACCGGTTTGGGTAAGGTGAGAGAGTAGAGAGAGGTTTGGTGGTTTTGTGTTTGTTAATGGAGGGATAGGAGAGTGAAGGAGTGTTTGGTGGAGAAGATGACTTGGGGGTGATAAGGTGTGGTGAGGTGTAGGGTGGATGAGTGTGGGTGAGGGGGTAGTTTTAGGTGTAGGATAAGTGTATAGGATTTGTGTGTGTGTGTGTGTGTGTTAATGTCTGTGTTTTATTTGGACACCTAATAATAACTGTAAAAAAACTAAAAATCATAAGACTAAAAATCTAAAAATTAAATTCCTATTCTAAAAATAAAATAAAGACTCAATTAAAGAAATGAAACTAAAAATGAAATAAAAATAAAATATAATAAAACTAAAATTAAAATTCTAATTAAATGTAAAATCAAAAAAAACTAAAAAAATTATATGAAATCCTAATAAAACTAAAAACTAATAGAATAAATTTCAAAATAAAATAAAATTATACTAATAAAATAAAAATAAAACTTAGAAATCAGAAATAAATCCTAAAATTAAAAATGACTCAAACTAAAAATCTAAAAAATAATAAAAAGACACAAACAAAACACACATAGGGTTTAGGGTAGGTTTAGGCTAGGATAAGGTTACGGGGTTGGTAATTAGCTCCATTTTAACTGCAAATTGCTCCGAAATATTGCTTTTGACACCGCAACTGCAATTAAACCCGCATATTGAACAATTAAGTGCATAAGACCCGTATTGCCGATAATTAGCAACTAAAGTACATCTATTCGTGGTATAAAATGTACAAATTTGGGTGCTTATCACATGTAATTGTAAGACCATGCAAAAACGTCCATAAATTCCTTCAATATTTGTTCGAATTGCGTTCGTTAATTCTCGTCAAGAGTGGACCCTATCCTAATCTCGCGGAGTTGGATACTAGAACCGAGATTAATAACAACAGTTTTATCCTCATTAATTTGAACGCAGATATGCTATTTGTTATTAAAATTATTAAGATATCTTAATAATTATTCATTTGCAAAATCATCATCATCATCAAGAGTTTGATTAGAATCAAGACAATTAATGTAAGGCACAAAATGATACTCAAAATTTTCATTTATTTCAATCTCGGGAAAAATCGATTTGAGATCCTCATCGAGGGATATATCGATTATATTGTTATCAGAAAAGGGGGATCAATAAAAGAGGAAGAAATATGATAAACATCTGGGTTGGGTTATATTTCAACAGGTGTAACTAGTATAGCATTCTAGTTTAGTAGGATTCATCTGCAGCTTTGATTAGGATGGACGGATCTGACAATGTAGCACATGAGTGGATCGTGTAGAGCGTCAACCCCGGTGTTTGCAGATTGAATGAGTCCTTAGATTCAATTACCTCATAACCCTACGTAATAACTTTAGCTTTCTCAACTAGTGGTTACACATGATGTCAAGAACTTACAACCCTTGAGTATTTATCTTGAAAGAAGATCCCCATCCCTGGCTTCATTTTTTTGTCCACATGATCATACCATAGTTTGGAAAAGCCATAAAAGGGAAACTCTTTTCCCTCTTTGACAATGTTTTGTTCAATGAATCCCCCGAACAGTCTTGGTACTTTTAAACCTTTGCCTCAATCGGGGTTGGTGAAACATTTTGAGTTCCTTTGATGATGGTTGATTACCCAAGCCACATGGAGGAAAGGCCTTCTTTAGTAAAATGGGTTCCAGTATCCCAAAATGTCTTCGTGTCAGCCCCAGTCCAGACATGAAGTGCATATTCTTGAACATTTCTATCACATTGACATTGCTATGAGGACTCTGCTCTAGACAAACTCTATCTTTGAAATCATCCCCTGTTGGGAGTTGAAGTGGTTTGACTTAGAAGCCAAAAAGTAGCATATCATTTCATCCATGATGTATCTCGAGTACAAAATTACTATTTCTTTCATTTTTTGTATTATCATTGCCATCCAAGATGGCGATGACCTTCCTTTTGGCGAAGAACTTCAATTATTAATGGAGAGAGGAAGACCTTAACCACCTCTGGAAAAAAGTGAAATATTTCCCTTTAAAGAATTGAGTAACTTTCGACCTTTATAACTCTTTAGTGATGAGTGATTGAATATATTAGTACCTAGGGAAGACCAGTAGGATTGTATTTGAAGCCCGAAAAATTATTAGATTTATTTGAGGTTAAGTGGTAAACTTACGAATATTCAACTAGTGTGATACGATTAGAATTTGTGACAACCTGAATATACTTTGCTTCCATTTTAATTTCAGGGTAAAGACTGAAAAGGGGAACTTTAAATACTGAGATAACCTTAGAGACGTGTGGGGGACTTAGTAACCTTTGTGGGATAGGGTATGTACTCGAAACTATACCTCGAGAATTATCGTGATAAACCTATTGTGTAGAATAAAATGGATGATATTATTATATGTGTGAGACTTACTATATAGGGCTGGAATATACCAATATTAAAATCATGATTACGCAAGTTGTGAGAATACTTAGTAGATGGATGATTATGTGTATAACATAACTACCATACTTGCTATCACGGGAGGTTGATTTTCGATAAAGGACCATCTTATCATTGTGTGCCTTTGGGGGGATTTAGACTGGTACCTTAAGAACATATGACTGTGAATGACTTATTTGTGAGTTGATAAGTCAGCTGACCATGGGAGCATAGGTTTGTGCGTGACCTTGGGTATGTGAACTATGTTTGCCTCCACTATATGTGATTTTTATTGAAACGGTTCCTCAGCAATTTGAAACACGTGATCCTTATGTACGTGATGTAATACTCCGTATTTTTATCCCATATTTTTACTGATTTTATTTATTGGGATTAATTAAATTAAATGGGATAAATAATTGGAAACTAATACGGATTTAAATACTAGCGAGACGAGAGTTAGTATTCGATTATGATAATTATTTTGAATATTACTGAGTGAATACATTAATATGAGATTAATGAATTTATTAATATGGTCACGAGTTATAATCGGTAATTTTGGAAATTAAGCTTGGACGCGCGTGTCAGTCGTGTCAGTAACTAATTTAAATGGATCTAAAATTAAATTATTTTACATCATCCGTATGGTCATTTAGAGTGCGCCAACGTGTCCAGAAGGGCCGAGATAGTCAGAAAGCACTAGCCTGGGGTTTAGTTTGGGTTTCGAATCATTTTAGGCCTAACCGACAGCCCGAGAGGGTATTTTAATCATTTTGACTTTTTGAGGAATTATAACCCACTAATTTTAGACTTATATTATTAGCCAACACCAAAAATCTTAGGGTTATCACAACCAAAAATCACCAATGGCAGTTAGAGAGGAAGAGAGGAAAGTTCCCAAAGGAGAAACCACCCTTAGAGGCTTTTGCACCACCGTCACCGCCACCGGATAGATCGGAAAGAGAGGATCACTCCCATACCGTCTACTCTGAAGGATCAGAATCTATAATTCAAGGAAAGTGATTTATCTTGCAATTATTTAAGGCGTATATTTTACATGACAATATAGATTTGAAGACAAATTATGTTAGATTGTAATAATGTGAAAATTGGAGACTAAATTATGAACTTTGATAGGCTTGCATGTAGTGGATCTTCTGGAATTATTAAGTGAACGAATTTATAAATTTAGAGTTAGGAAATCACAAAATCAAATTGAGATTTATGATGATTTTTGAAAAGGTGATGAAGAACGAGGGTTATAGTATTATTAAAGACTTTTAATCCAATAAATCGATAATCTGTGATGTTTTGATGAATCCTAAACGTTGAAACTAGTGTAGTAATGTTGGTTTAATATCTAGTACACTCATTTGGGAGTTTGGGAGTTTGGGACGTTGTAATGTGAATTGGAGGTGTTAAAATGGTAGAACCTGTAACTGTTAAAGGAATTATGGGAGGATAACTTCTTAATCGATCGATCGACCCAAGAATGTCGATCGATCGACCCATTTCTTCGATCGATCGACCCCTCTGGAAAAAAGAGAAATATTTTCCCTTTCAATAATTGAGTAACTTCCAACTTTTAGAACTCTTTAGTGATGATTGATTGAATATATTTGTACTTATGGAAGACCAGTAGGATGGTATTTGTATCCCGAAAAATGATTAGATTTAATTGAGGTGGAGTGGTAAACTTACGAATATCCAACTCGTGGAATACGATTAAAATTTGTGAGAACCTGAATATATATTTATCTCCAATTATTATTTGAGGTTAAGGACTGAAAATGGGAACTTTAAATACTCAAATAAACTTAGAGTCTAACGGGAGACTTAGTAACCTTTTTGGGATAATTCGAAACTATATGTCGAGAATTATCGCGCTAAACCTATTGTGTAGAATTAATGGGATGATATTATTATATGTGTGAGACTTACAATATAGGGATGGAATGTACCTATACTAAAATGACGATTGCCTAAGTTGTGTGAATACTTATTATATGGATGATTATATGTATGACATACCTACCATACTTGCTATCACGGGAGGTTATTTTTTAGAAAGGACCGTCTTATCTTTGTGTGCCTTCGGGGGGATTCAGACTAGTACCTTAAGAACATAGGACTATGAATGCATTATTTGTGAGTTGATAAGTCAGCTGGCCATGGGATTGTAGGTATGTACGTGACCCATGGGTATGTGATCTATGTTCGCCTCCACTATGCGTGATTTGTATTGAAATGGGTCCTGAGAGATTCGGAACACGTGATCCTTATGTACGTGATGTACTGGGATTTGATAGTAGAGTATGCGTGCACCGTAGCTTAGCCTAGAGGTACCGTATATGCATATATGTAGAGTGACTTATATATGTACTTGTTACTGATTCACTGATATTTAATAGATGCGAATAACAAAGGGATTTAATTGAGATAAGAATAATGTAATACTTGACCTAAGTAATCTGATTATTGAATGTGTGAGTTATGAATATATTTTATTTAAATAATATGTGTGGCATCTAAAGTAAGAACCGTCTGAATGGGGGTTGAATAGACTAGTTAGGTAATGGTATAACTAGGTGGAATTTAAAAGATGCATTAGGCGTGCACAATAGTTGAGGGGTGAGGATCTCAAGTAAGGGGGCATGACTAACATGTTTAATACATGTGTTGTTTAATATTGTAATTTAAACAATTTCTGCTTGTAACAACCCTCGATTCTGGGAGGCTCACTTTATACTAATTTTACCGCATAAGGTAATTATATAAAATGTTGGGACTGGAGTAAATATTAATTGAGTGAGATAGAAGTTAATATTTACTGGGATGTTGTATATTTACCGATTATGTAGGTAAATATCTTCATGTGGTATGATTTATAGTGTCATGAATTTTAAATGGCATTTTGGTTTAAATGATATTGGAACTCGAAGTAATTTATAAAATTTCTGGATGCCAGTTTAGAGGGTGTAGTTAGTCTCGGAAGGTGCGAGATAGTCAAAATAAGTGCCATACGGTGTTTTTGGGTTTCGGGCACTTTTACTTGGTTTTAGCTTAAACACGTATTTGCGAGTCATTTTAATGTGGTATTAACCACTTAAGTTGGGAGACTTATGTTAAGCCCCGATTTTAGTCTTCTAAATCCCCTTAATTCCCTAATTTATGTCTTAAACTTAGAGAGAAAAAGGAGAGAAAGAAGAGAAAAGTGGAGAAAGAAGAGAAATTTGATATTGAAGATGGATTGTTGCTCTTACTCAAAGAAATCTGATATTTCCTACATCAAGGCAAGTTTTCTACTTGCTAATATATGATTAGAGATGAATAATTTGTGTGATAGTTGTGTGTTTGCATTTATGGATCAAAAATGGAAATTAAGCCTAATCTTAGTTTTGATGATGAAATGATGGATTATAGTAGTTATAAATCATGTTGGCATGACTTTGGGTAGGTAAATGTTGTTGGGTATGTTTAAAATGGAAGAGATTTAAGGTTTGGCAAAATTAGGGTTTATAACCCTTAAGACAAAATTAGGCAAATCTGCAGAACTGAATCGATTCGGCCTGGCCGAATCGATTCGCCTTGAGACAGTTTCCAGGTCTGGGTCGACCGAATCAATTCAGATGGTCCAAATCAATTCGATAATTATGCAGAAGTTAGGTTTTCCTGACCGAATCGATTCGGATGATCCGAATCGATTCGGAAGCCCTGCACTTTTGAGTGATTTTCTTAGTTTAATCCTAACTCTTTTTCCTTAAGTTTAGAACTTAAGAACCTTCTTAAATGAAGTCAACTAAGGGTCCTAGAGTCCTAGATGAGTTGAGGGATTTTCCCTATGTTAGAAATGGGTTATATGGGGTTTTTCCGGGGATATGCCAATTGATGTTAGGGCATTCTTTCTTCTAGTTAATTATTATGAAACTAGGATTCCTAGAGTTATGTTTGGGAGACTTTTAGAGCTCAATGGAGCTACATTAATCTTGATGGTTTATAAAAACACCATAAACGAATGTTGGGATAATAAAATTGAAAGTTTATTCGTTCTTTTGAGGTATCCTAGTCTTAGGGTTGTAAAATAATACCCTGAAATGTTTAGAGATAATTAAGAGTTAATTACTCCTTTGAGGTTATAGTAACGATATAATTTATCGTATGGCTCCGGATAATAAGTTATATTATTTACAAAAGGTAAATAAAAATTGTTTCAGATAAAATGAATCCTATATATGAATAATGGTGAATGAAAATGAATTGGCTATGGTAATGATGATGGTAAATGATAATTTACTTGATTTTGAAAATGATAAATAAAATGGTTTGAACACACCTCTCTAAATGACATCATAAGGGAAGTTCGTACGTGAGGTGAAGCCCCCTGACTAATGAGTGCAGGGTGAATATAGTCCTAGGCCATGTGAGCGTTTATTGTGTATATTTTTCTGCGATGGGTAGGAGATTCCGGGTGTGGTCTTGACTACCCCGCAGGCACATGGCCGTTTCCCGACGTTTTGCGTTATAGGTGCCCAGATTGTCTTGATGATAGGCCCTGGAAGATGATGGTCATTTAGGGGCGCGCACAGTGGGGAAACCCAGACGTGCGGTCTTAGAATCGTTATATGTCTATAAATATAACTATCCATAATTAAGTGGGACTTGATGTATGAGATATGCCTGTTTCTATTAAAATTTCTAAAAAAGGTACGATTTGATAAAATTCCCACCTCCAAGAAAAAGAGAACATCATTCTTGATGTTTAAAATCATTGTTGAAAATTCGAAGCACATGGTAGGAAAGAGTATACCAGAATCAACCGCTAAAGAATTTGCATCGCATAAGGGATAATATGGTAAACCTAGAGAATAATGGCAACAAAAAATAGTTACAAGTCTATAATCATATATAAAGCATTAAGGATCGTATAAAACACTACACCCAAACATGTTAAGACTCATAATCAGAAACATGGATACAACGGAATCCCTCCCGACTGCATTAAATTTAATGTCTTCGGCCAAACGTAAAGTTACTCGCCCCTAAAGATATGAATAATGATAACACAGGGCAGTACAAGGTGTGGGTGATGAGAATCGCCCCCAAACAAGAGTGGAAAGTTAGTCTTGTTGGATAAAGGCTACAGGGTCAATGCACTTGTATGGGAAAATGTTTCACGCTATACAAAGCATCAATGGACAAAGGGTGGATGGGGAGAAGGGTATAGGGAAGAAAGTAAAGGGTGATGGTGAAGATGCATCGATCACGGGCCTTTGTTGAGGGTAAAGGTGAGGGCTCTAAGGGCCCAATAAGCATGGTTCTCATTGTGTATGGGGAGACAAAAATGTTTGACAATGGTGTTAGGGTGAATGTAATGAAAATCGCACGACCTTTCTATAAATGGACGATAATAATGGTCGCGCCATGACACATCAATGAGATGATGATAATAAAAAAGATACACAACAAGGAATGGGTGTTCAAGTATGACCAAGCTCTTTGTCACATAAGTTAGGAGTAGCACCACAAATACTCTCATGGATAGTAGGGTGGATGAAGAACTCCCGAGATGGCTTTGTGGAGATCAAGTGATTAGGGTGGGTTAAGTAAGGACCTAAATGGGTGGATGTGAATGAAAAAGAAATGGAAATAAGGTCCAAACATGGTGGAGGGTGGGGTGGAACAATGGGCTGATCGGGTGGGACAATGGGTGGGGGAGATTGATCTAACTCGATAGTAGAGGATACACACTCATTAGTACGAAGAGAATAATCCTCAAGGATAGTCACAAGAGGGAATGTGGTATTAACAAATTGCGATATCCACTTAGCCACCCATTGGCCACCATCTATGGTGATGAAAAAGTTAAACGAGGCATTAAGATCTAAGATATAGAATCAACAGCCATATGAAACTCAAAGTGAGCCAAACATTTCTGGAGAGGATCCATATAAAGAGACGTATGAACCATCTCCGAATTAATCTCGATTAATTATGTGTCACTCGTAGTTGAAGATAATCTATAAGGAAGATATGCCCAGAGGACACACATAATGGGCTCAATCGGTGTAAACACGGGCATATTATTTGATATGATGGGTGGGGGAACCTCAAATGTGGGTTCTTTGAGATTTTTAGGGGATGGATCAGTCTCACAATCATTGGGTAGGTCAATACCATTGTCAACTTGGGTCTGAGGCCATGGGTTGTTCTTAACTTCAAGATTATCGGGGTGATGGGGTTGGTCACACTCAAAATCCATGTCATGAGATGAGTCATCATCGGTCCACATGGGTGTATGTAATACCCCTTACTTTTGATTATTTATTTTTAGTATTAAATTACCTTATGGGATGTAATATAAAATAATTGAGAATTAAAATGGGAATTTAAGATAAATATTAATTTTTGTAGAAGAGTTCATATTTATGTGAATTGTATATTTAGTAATGTGATAAAGTAAATAGAATCATACGGTATGTTAATTCATCGTATGTGAGTAGAAGCGGCGGGAATTGATTATTTCACATTATGTGTGAGTTATGTGAAGTTGGGATATGACTTTTTATTATCGGAATCTTGTATTTCAATTTGGAGTTCATGGTTGATCCGGGATGGGTTGAGATATTCAAAATGAGTGCACAGGGGTTGTATTTGGGTTTCGGGATCTTTTTGGCTGGTTGGACTCGGATAGGGGTATACGAGTCATTTTATGTGTGTATTGTCATTTAAAGTTGGGATAAATAGATATATGGGTTATTAGGCTTAAGAGTGAGTTATCCAATTTCATTTGTGAGAAGCCCACATGAGAGAAAGTGAGAGAAAGATAAGAGAATCTTGGGATTTTTTGGCCAAAGTCGCAACTACGAAGAGGATTCAGATTCTACAATTTTGATGTAAGTGATTAAAGTTGCTAAATAATTCTTATGTGTGAATTAGTGTATAATAAAAATTGGTGGGTTGTTGTGTTTTGTGTTTAAGGGTTAAATCTTGAGTTTGTGATAAACCCTTGAAATTTGTGCTAGATATGGATAAATCTTGATTTTGTTGATAAGTTCTTTAGTTCGATGTTAAATATATGATTTGGATGGCGTAAATATTTGTGGAGTTAGGTTAGAAATGGGTTTTAGAGGTTTAGGGTAAATCCTGTAAGGAACAAAAATTGAACAGGCCGGACCGGTTTTGTTAGTGGACCTCGGATCGGTTCGTTTTTAGTAGCGGACCTGATCTTTCTGGGAATAATCGGTTCAGTTTACCTTTTTCAGTGTAGCGGATTGGTTTGTTTTTGGAAATCATCGGTTCGATTTGTATGTCAAAGATTTCTAACTCTTCCTTAATTCCTTTCCATTTGGGTTTAGTGATTGAAAACACTTGAATATGGAGTGATATTAATGATTATAATATAAGAAGTGAGATAATGTTACTATACGATGGTAGGGAGACATCGGGACGATTATAAGAGTATATTAGGGAGATTAATACTCCATTTTCTTATTTAAGATACGGTACATGGGCTAGTTGAGAGAAGTCGTATCCCGAGTTATATCCAACTTGTGGATTAATCAAGTGTATGATTGACTATTAAAGCATAAGTGAGTGATTAAGTAATGAAGAAGATTGGGAATATATGTGAGGGAGTATCGACTAGTGTAATAAGTGTTGTACACAGGTAGTCGGGTTTATTGACATCTATACATGCGGATATGAGATGGTATGTATAGGTATGACGTGTATATATACCTTGTGTGTATGATATATATTATGTGGAACATACCCTTTAGTGCTATCATGGGAAGTTGTGCGATGTGGGTGAATCCCCTGTCTAGTTAATGTAGGAACAGTATAGTCCCTAAGTCATACACGTCAAGTTTTTTTAGAGTGTGACTTTTATCATGGGTGAGACGTCTTGGGTATGATTTGTCACACTTTCAGGTGAGGAACTATGATCGCTTCCCATACGTTTGTGCTTTTTTTTACCAAGTCAGTGTGAGAGTTTGATGGTTGGTACCCATGCTGGTATGCGTATCCCCTGAAAGATGGTAGCACTTAGAGATTGCATCTAGTGAGCTAATGCTCTGAGGGATGGTTAGTATACATATACTGAGTGATATGTATGTGTAATTGTTATGAAATGATAAATCATGTATAATAATGCTAGTAATATTATACAGGCTTTAATGATTAATGTGTAAATGTCTATGTTTATGACTAGTCAAAGTTATTAGTAATGAATTGATATATGATCATTGAGATTGATATTAAAAGCGGTTATATTGGTATGATTTAGATACGCGAGTGTGTGTTAACGCATAAGAATGAGGTTGGATTATCCATAGATGAGTCGGGTAGCTTAACGAAGATTTAAAATGAATTCCGTTAGGTGCGCGCTGTAGTTGAGGGGTGAGTGTGAGTCTCAAGAGAGGGAGACATTAACTTAATTATGGAATTTTGCATTCATAATTATTATTCATTTTAATTAACTTGCTATAATATTTTTTTAAACGGGCGCTGACCCACCACAAGGAAACCAGGTATGAGCTTCCATTCCAGAGTCTATGGAGCTGCAGCATATGTGGAATGTTGCAGGATTTTTTTGATATACTCGCATCTCATTTTTGTTAGTATAGTTAAGGACCGGCAGTGTAAATAGGTCGTGTGTTACCCAAGTGTTGTACTGATGCATATGCTTTACATTTCAAACATTTATTATTTTGTATGGGTCTGTTAACCGACAGCTTATTCTGCTATTTTTGTTGTAATGTTTGTTACATTTATATATGTTCATGTTTGTAGTTGTTGTAAATGGATTTAATTGTAATGTGTTATATAACTGGAAACTTTTAGCATCCGCTCTATTTTTTATGGGTGGTTAGTTATATTTTAGTCGTTGAGACAGTGTTGCTAAGAATGAGCCATTTTAGTTTCCTATTTTATTTTAGTAGAGGGATGGCCAGCTGTTATTTTAATAAGTTGGGTGTTACATATGGTATTTGAGCATCAGATTCTAGTGTCTATAGGATCTGTGCGGACTTTCTACGTTCTATCGTAGCATTTTTTATATTGAGCCCTATTATTAGGACTATTGTGTTCATTGCGCATTTATGATCTTCTGCTATGAGAAATTGGTTTAACGGTAGTCTGATACAGTTTGTTATTGTTTCAGATGCCGCCAAAGAGGTGTCACCTGGCTAGGGCAAATAGAAGGGCAGAGAATGTGGAGCCCCAATTGTCGCATGGAACTATGACTGCAGCAGAGGTTGCCAATATAGTGGCTCAAGCAGTCAATGTAGCTATGGCCACTGGCTCAACAGTTTCCTCAGGCTCAACAGCAACCATCAACACCTATAGTTCAAACCCAGATGGGGCCATCTGCGTGGGAGAGAGTTTGGGAAGCCTTCCAAAAAGGGCATCCTCCGAAATTTCAGGGCGGGGCCGATGTGATCATAGAGAGTTAGTGGAAAAAGGATATTCAATGTCACCTATGTATGGTTGAATGTAGTGATGTTCAGGAGAAAATACTTGACACCTTCAAGTTAGTAGGTGCGGATCTCCAGTGGTGGGAGTCGGTTACTACTTCGGAGAAGAGGGACACGATGACCATATCGGAGTTTTGGGTTCGATTTGATTGTAAATATTTTCCTCCTGCGATTTAAACGAAAATGAGAAGAAAACTATCTAATGTGACTCAAGAGGATCGATCGATTGCCGAATATGAAGAAGAATTTACCCAGTTGGCAATTTTTGTTCTCGATGAGGTAAATACTGAGGAGAAGAGAACATCGAATTTTATAGGTGGTTTAAATTAGAGGATTTGGCAACATTTGTTAGGGAACCCATGGTTTCTAACATTTACAGATGTAATGAATGTTGCGTTATTGCACTGTCAGGATCACCATCTTCACTTAAAGGGGAATAAGAAACTTGGGGATCCTGGTTATCCGAGTAAGTCAGGAAGAAATGGTGCCAGTAGGGCACAACAGTTTTAGCAGCAGGGTAACCATTAGAAAGAGAAGGATCTCAATCCGAGAGATTTGGCTAAGAGACAACTTCCCAAAGGTTTTAGGTCCGATGGAATTGGTTTCAGTAAGACCCATTAGGGCTCCCAGCAGTAGTAGAACGTTCCCCAGGGACAAGCAGGCCAAGGGCACAATGGGGGAGGCCAACAGGGTAGAGGTTTCCAGGGCCAGCGACAAGGGAAATTTCGAGTCGGCTAACAGGACCAGAGGGTGGAGAATTTTGTGGGTCGTTGATTTTGGTGTGAGGAGGTGGGTCATAAGAAGTCAGAGTGCCCGCAGTAGAATAGGGTGCAGATAGCAGGTACAGCAGGTGCTTTTAGCACCTTTACTACCTCCAAAACATGTTTCTGTCGTACAACAGCAACAGGGACAAATGTAGTTTGGGCGAGTTTATAATGTCCAAAATGCGATGTTATCGCAGGTGTAGCAACCTCCACCAGAAGTTGATGGTACGTTCCCTATCCATGGGCATATGGGTAGGGTGTTATTTGATAAGGGGGCATCGCATTCATTCATAGGTGTTCATTTTGCACATGCGAAGGGATTGTTAGAGTTAGACGATACCCTTTTAATGTTTGTGGATTCTTCTTTGGGTAGTGGGGAACTTATCCAATCCATATGTAGAGGGGTGGAGATATAGGTCTAAAGATTGTGTTTAGCAGTCGACTTACTTGTATTAGATCTGATCCGGTACGATGTTATTTTGGGTATGGACTGGTTGGTATAATACCGAGCGATGGTGGATTATTTCAGGAGATCCATTGTACTTTCCATTCCAAGTCAGGAAATGTTTTTAGTTGCCATGCCCCTTTCGTAGGGAGGTTCGAGTACTCATTTGTATTATATCGAAGATGAGACCTCACAGGAAGTAGTTATTTCCTTAGACTCGATTCGAGTAGTCAGATAGTTTACACATGTTTTTCAAGAGATACCAGGCTCACCGCAAAGTTGAGAGATCGAGTTCGTTATTTATTTAGCGTCTGGGACTAGGTCGATTGCACGATCTCCTTACCGAATGGATCCTTTGGAGATGTGGGAGTTACAGGACCAAATTAAGTAAATTCTGGGGTAGGGTTTTATTTGGCAGAGTACGTAACTGTGGGGTGCCCCTCTATTATTTGTGAAGAAGAGGGATGACTCTCTTCGATTATGTGTGGATTATCGAGAGCTGAATAAGGTGACGATCCAAAATAAATACCCATTACCTCGTATCGACGATCTATTTGACCAATTAAGAGGGGCAACATACTTCTCTAAAATAGATTTGAGTCGGGGTATCACCAGTTACGTATTAGAGAGCATGATGTCTCTCAAACTGGGGTTTTAACCCATTATGGATATTATGAGTTCTTAGTTAGGCCGTTTAGGTTAACCAACGACCCTGTTGTGTTCATGGATATGATGAACAGGGTCTTTCGGAACTTCATGGACCAGTTTATGACTGTGTTCATTGATGATATTCTGGTCTATTCTCGGACATAGAGTGAACACGCAGAGCATTTGCGTTTGGTTCTGCAGACACTACAGGACCATAAATTATATGCCAAGTTCGAGAAATGTGGGTTTTGGTTGCGTGAAGTGTAGTTTTGGGGTCATATGGTGTCAGAGAAGGGCATTTCAGTGGACCTGAGCAAAGTTGCAGTGGTGAGAGAGTGGGGTCAGCCCACTACACTGAAGGATAACCGTAGTTTCTTGGGATTGGAAGGGTATTATCATCGTTTTATTAAGGGCTTTTCAAAGATTACAGGCCATTTGATGAATTTTACCCAGAACGGAGTGCAATTTGTGTGGGATGATTACTGTTAGTTAGCATTTTATGTGCTAAAGGATAGGTTGACTTCAACACCCATACTCCCGTTGCCTAAAGAAGGAGTGGAGTACTTAGTACTTACTGATGCATCCCTCCAAGGGCTAGAGGGTGTGCTACAACAAGAGGACAGGGTTATCACCTATGCGTCTTGCAAGTTCAAGACCCATGAGAGAAATTATCCCACACATGATTTAGAGCTAGATGCAGTAGTCTTTTCCTTGAGAATATGGAGGCATTATCTCCTTAGGGAGAAGTTTAATCTCTTCACGGATCACAAATCGATGCAGTACTTGTTCGCTCAGAAGTAACGTAGGTGGTTGGAATTCTTGAAATATTATCAGTTTGATATCTAGTATCACCCGAGGAAGGCTAACGTGGTAGCCGACGCGTTGAGTCGATGACCCACTGGACAGTTAGCGAAAGTGTGGAAAGCCAAGTGGAAGAAACTTCACCAGGATGATGCAGTTGCTAGGGCATGCATGGCAGTGTTGACTATCAAAACTAAGATTGTGATGCGAGTGGTGAAAGTGCAAGCCGAGGATAAAGATTACAAAGACATGGTGCAAAAATTACTAACTGGGGGAGCAAAATCCTATTATATCTGTTCTGAGGGTTGATTATGTTTGAACAGGAGACTTGTAGTCCGGGATGATGGGGATTTGAGGCATACTATTATGTCAAAATCCTATGGGTCACGATTTGTGGTACATCCCAATGGGGACAAGATGTACCAGGATATGTGCAGACAGTATTGGTGGCCATACATGAAAAGGTACATAGCTGAGTTTGTCTCCAAATATGCCACTTGTTAGTTAGTGAAAGTGGATCACCAGCGACCTACCGAAATGTTACAACCGATAGATATTTTGGTATGGAAAATGGGAAAGTATATCAATGGATTTTATCACGGGATTACCGATGTCGCAAAAAAGTCATGATTCCATTTGGGTTATCATGGATCGTTTAACCAAGGCGGCACCCTTTTTACTAGTGTGGATAGATTTCATGACGGCACAGTATGCCCATCTTTTTATAGCCGAGATTGTCAGGTTACATGGGGTTATGATTAATATTGTGTATGACCGAGATAAGATCTTCGCATCTCATTTTTAGCAGAGTTTCCAAGAGGCAATGGGAACTGAGTTGCGGTTGAGTACGACATATCACCCGCAGACTGATGATCAGATTGAGCGGGTTAATCAAATGTTGGAAGCTATGCTCAGAATATGTATACTTGATTTTAGGGGAGGTTGGGAGCAAAACCTTTCGCTGGTAGAATTTGCGTACAGTAATTCTTACCAATTCACTATAGGTATGACACCTTACGATGCATTATATGGCCGACCGTGCCATTCACCCGCTTCTTGGTTGGAGGTGGTGGATAATTACTTCTTGGACCTTATATAATCCAATATACTTCTTCAAAGATTGAGCTTATTCGTAGCCGCATGTGAATTGTGCAAGACCGACATAAAAGCTATGCCAATGCGGATCGTAGGCATGTGGAGCTAGAAGTGGGAGACCAAGTGTTGTTAAGGGTATCCCCTATAAAAGGTTTGATGAGATTTGGGAAGAAAGGCAAACTTGCACCAAGATATTTAGGACCTTTTCCAATTATTGAGAGGATAGGGCTTGTGGCATATAGACTCGCTTTGCCGGAACATTTATAAAGGATTCATGATGTGTTCACGTCTCGTCGTTGAATAAGTATAAAAGAAATGAGATGGCTTATTGGCATATTCCGTTGGAAGAAATTGATTTTCACCCTAATATCTCATATGAGGAGCAATCGGTTGCCATTTTAGACCATAGTGAGCGTAAGCTACAGTCGAAGGTAGTGCACTTGGTTCGAGTCCAGTGGGGGCACCACAACGCCAGCGAGTCGACATGGGAATGAGAGGAGGATATGCGAGACAAGTATCCTTACCTCTTTCTACCAGGTACGCTTGAACTTTGAGGACTAAATTCCTCTGTGGGGGGGAGTATGTAATACCTCTTAATTTTTATTATTTATTTTCAGTATTAAATTACCTTGTGGATTGTGATTTAAAATAATTGAGAATTGAAATGGGCATTTAAGATAAATATTAATTTGTGTAGAAGAGTTAATATTTATGTGAATTGTATATTTATTCGTGTGATAAAGTAAATAGAATCATACGGTATGTTATTTCGTCGTATGTGAGTAGAAGCGGCTGGAATTGATTATTTCTTAACTATGGCATATATGTGTGAGTTATATGAGGTTGGGATAATTTTTATTATCGGAATCTCGAATGTCGATTTGGAGTGCACAGTTGATCCGGGATGGGTTGAAGTCAAATTGAGTGCCCGAGGGTTGTATTTGGGTTCTAGGGTCTTTTTGGCTAGTTGGACTCGGATAGGGGTATACGAGTCATTTTACGTTTGTATTGTCATTCAAAGTTGTGATAAATAGATATATGGGTTATTAGGCTTAAGAGTGAGTTAGCCAATTTCATTTGTGAGAAGCCCACATGAGAGAAAGTGAGAGAAAGAAAGAGAATCTTTGAATTTTTCGGCCAAATTAGCAACTACGAAGAGGATTCAGATTCTACAACTTTGAGGTAAGTGATTAAGCTTGCTAAATAATTCTTGTGTGTGAATTAGTGTATAATAAAAATTGGTGGGTTGTTGTGTTTTGCGATTAAGGGTTAAATCTTGAGTTTGTTGATAAACCCTTGAAATTTATGTTAGATATGGATAAATCTTGATTTTGTTGATAAGTTCTTTAGTTTGATGTTAAATTTATGATTTGGATGGCGAAAATATTAGTGAAGTTAGGTTAAAAATGGATTTTTGAGGTTTGGGGTCACTCTCGTAAGGAACAAAAACTGAACATGCCGGACCGGTTCGATTAGTGGACCTCAGATCGCTTCTATTTTAGCAGCAGACCGAATCATTTTCGAAAGTCATCGGCTCTGTTTTCCTTTTTCAGTGCAGTGGATTGGTTCGTTTTTGGAAACCATCGGTTTGGTTTCGTATTTCACAGATTTCTAACTCTTCCTTAATTCCTTTACATTTGGGTTTAGTGATTGAAAACAGTTGATTATGTAGTGATATTAATGATTATGATACAAGAAGTGAGATAATGTTACTATACGATGGTAGGGAGACATCGGGACAATTATGGGAGTATATTAGGGAGTTTAATACTCTGGTTTCTTATTTAAAATACGGGATACGGGCTAGTTAAGAGAAGTTGTGTCCTAAGTTATATCCAACTTGTGGATTAATCAAGTGTACGATTGACTATTAAAGCTTAAGTGATTGATTAAGTAATAAAGCGGATTAAGAATATATGTGAGGGAGTATCAGCTAGTGTAATGAGTGCAATACACAAGTAGTCAAGTTTATTGCCACCTATACATTCGGATATGAGATGGTATGTATAAGTATGACATGTATATATACCTTGTGTGTATGATATATATTATGTAGAACATACCGCTCTAGTGCTATCATGGGAAGTTGTGCGATGTGTGTGAATCCCCTGGCTAGTGAATGCAGAGAGAGTATAGTCCCCAGGTCATAGGCGTCCAGTATTTTTACTGTGTGGCTTTTATCATCGGTGAGACGTCTTGGGTATGATTTGTCTCACTTTCAGGTGAGGAACGATGACCGCTTCCCATACGTTTGTGCTTTGTTTTACCAAGTCGGTGTGCGAGTCCGACGGTTGGTACCCAAGATGGTGTGCTTATCCCCTGGAAGGTGGTAGCACTTAGAGATTTCATTCAGTGAGCCCATACTCTGAGGGATGGTTAGTATGCATATAATGAGTGGTATGTATGTGTACTTGTTATGAAATGATAAATCATGTATAATAATGCTAGTAATATTATACAGGCTTTAATGATTAATGTGTAAATATCTATGCTTATGACTAGTCAAAATTACTAGTAATGAATTGATATATGATCATTGAGATTGATATTAAAAGCGGTTATGTTTGTATGATTTAGATACGCGATTGTGTGTTAACGCATAAGAATGAGGTTGGGTTATCCATAGATGAGTCGGGTAGCTTAACGAAGATTTAAAATGTATTACGTTAGGTGCGCGCTGTAGTTGAGGGATGAGTACGAGTCTCGGGAGAGGGCGACTAAACTTAATTATGGAATTTCGCATTCATAATTATTATGAATTTTAATTCACTTGCTAAAATATTTTTAAAATCGGGCACTGACCCGTATCTATCCTTTCTTTTTCTTTTTCTTTTTATTTGTTGTATCTTTAGGTGTCCCACCACAAGGACGCCAAGTATGAGCTTCCATTCCAGAGTCTATGGAGCTGCCGCAGATGTGGAATGTTGTAGAATTTTTTTGACATAATTGCATCTCATTTTTGTTAATCTAGTTAAGGACCAGCAATGTAAATCGAGCGTGTGTTGCCCAAGTGTTGTACTTCTGTATATGCTTTACATTTCAGACATTATTATTTTGTATGGGTCTGTTAATCGACATCTTATTCGGTTATTTTTGTTGTGCAGTTTGTTACATGTATATATGTTCATGTTTGTAGTTGTTGCAAATGGATTTAATTGTAATGTGTTATATAACTGAAAACTTTTGGCATCCGCTCTATTATTTCTGGGTGATTAGTTATAGTTTAGTTGTTATGACAGTGATGCTACGAATGATCCATTTGAGATTCATGTTTTATTTTTGTAGAGGATTGACCACCCGTTATTTTAATAAGCGGGGTGTCACAGGTGCAATAGTGGGTTGACCTTGGGAAGAAATCAGACTCTCTTGCACACTCAAGTTCATTTAAGCATTTGTTAAGCCGTTGAAGAGCTTAATTTTGAGTGTGCATACGATGATCCTGGAAGTGATTCGCGAGGGTCTGACAAATTCAATTCGGCAAATGGATTTCCAAAATTAAAGATACCATTACAAAAATCTGCTTTTCTTGGGCACATCGACATTGCCAAGGATTCCGCAAAGGACAATAATGAGGTTACTTACTTGTTACGTGTTGATCACACTTGCACTAATTTATTTCCATCCTATCATTCTTCTTATCATAACAAAAATAACTCATCCCCATCTCTCCCTTCAAAGATTCTTAATCTTCTTCTTTAAAGGTTTAAAGCCAAAAATAGAACTTTAGCCATTGATGATGTTTAGTCTACTGCTATTACGTCCTCTCCGTCATCTACTTCATGTATTACTACTATGGTCCGGGGGAGATATAAAAATAATGGAGGAAAGGATTTTATTATTATTATTATTATTTTTTTTTTTTGGGGGGGGGGGGGGGGGGGAGCATCCAGAAAAAGAAGTGATGGGGTATTACTCAAAAAGGATTTGAAACAGAAGTAAATAGACATTTGGTTCTAGGGGTTATGTCTAATTTCTGAAATTTTGGGGATGGTTAAGTTAAAATACACTATTACCTCAGGGGTTAAGTCAAAAAGCCCTTGATTCTTTAAATTAATTAATTATCCAAACATAAATTGCTTATGATTTTTTTTCAAACTGGTATTAAAGCGGGTTTTTAATATGTATCATAGGAGTTTGTCTATGAAATGTGGTTCCTTTTATTATTCACATTTATGGTTTTGATGATGTTTCATATGCTAATAAAGTTCACAAAAAACATGATACTAAGGTAAAAAGGGATTTGGGGAGATGTTTCAAATGTTAAGGTGTTGGTCACTAGTCATTTCAGTATCCGACTAGACGAAGGAGTAATGTAAAGAAGAAGTTGAATGCCACTCCTAGTGAGAGTGATTTAGGATCTATGACTGAGTCTTTCACTAAATTCACTCAAGATCACCTCATTCACCACCATCAATGTTGTGTTTATTCCTAAGCCTTCCCTCATTAAAAACACTACCTTCTTTGGGATTATTTCCCCATTGTCATATAATTTTATAAGATCTCTCAAGGTCAGACTCCTCGGAGTGTACCTACCAATTATCCCTTACATCGTATATAAATATCGTAGATTGGTGCAATGTCCTATTTTAGCCTGTAGAAGTTAAAGAACTCTGCGGGCATGATATCTTTCTTGAGGTGCTTCTTCCATAGCATTGTAGAAGTGAAGATGGCCCTCCACCCATTCGGTTCAACTTGGGTCGAGGTTAGTTTTACAATCTTAAAAAAATTCTTATGTTAATTGGCGGTCTTAAAGGTGTTCAATGGAAAACATATGCGAACATTGGTAACCACATTACATGCCATCTTATTCGCGATCGGAACCAAAAAATTGTTCCTTTCTGGAAGCCGTAGGCCTTTAATAGTGTTTTCATCCAGTTTGTGTTTATCTCGCAGGGATACTTCGTCGTGATAAAATATCGATCTGTTTCTTGGCCACGATCGCATTGTCCCCGACTGCTACTTCAACATTGCGAGGAGGTAATTCTCTTGAAATTGCAACCTCATTTTGAAGGTCGGCGACCTTATCTCCTACGTTGGACCTCACAAGAGTTCTATCATTGGCTGAGTCAATATCTTCTTATCCCCTATGGCATATTTTAGCTGTCTCCATATAGCTGCAACGAGGACTGAGTGGGTGCCTAAAATTTTGAGCAGAGGCCAGGGAGTTGGTATTGATGTTTCCAATACCTCAATATTCAAAGAACATACGTCATTTAATGGTCTCAAGAGGTAAGATGTGTAAAACATTAAGGAATGGTATCCTAAGGTATTCCCTATAATATCTTTCACCTCATCCCCGAAGTCTCTTTTCATAATGTCATGGAATAGAATGCTTCAGAGTTGGAGGCCACGCCCATTAATGAGAAAGACTCCTAAAATTTAAGTCTACTGGTACTGCGGTGAATCTCAGCAATGAAAGGGATAAGTAAAAATCGCATTATTATTTAAGAGGCTGCGAAATGTGTCACAAACACTGCGTTTATTTTATCTGAGAAGTCACAAGGATTTAAAGCCTAAACCCTAGGTTCATTGCCAAGAACACACGGAGAATAACAACAGGTGTAGTTCACCATAACCAGACCTAAAATTAGACAAATCACGTCACTTTTTGTTTAAACCCCCTAAAAATATACCATACTTATTCCTAAAACTCTTCATTAATAGAAAATTATCCCCATATACCATTCTAACACTAAAATGTGGGTATTGAGGCCCAAACATTTGAATGTCAAATTGTAGAAACTTCAAAAATATAAGTTGAGGAGGAATCAAATACAGAGTTACGGGAAAAATCAAATCACAAGAACTTTAGAAATAAAGATTCATGTGTTGGAAATTGGACTTAGAAAAAGTTGTCCAGAATTTTGAGCAACTTTGAGCTCAAATTTAGGTGGGACCCACACTACGATAATTGTGGAATCATATACGACGTGTTCTCCTTCGTAAGGAGATTAACGTAGTATATTAACATGTCAAATTTCATTAAGTTATGAATGATAAATATGTCCCCATAGCGACTCACAAACTAATAAAAGTTAATGAATTGGATATGTTTCAACTCTTGTCCCACATTGAAAGAGTAGTGGAAAGTTGATGAGTTAATAACACACCAAGTATGGATTAAGGCTTGGATGCCTTGGGGTATCCAATGGAGTAATCTGTTAGTTTTTTTTTAGTTTGCCCCCGGAGATAATTCAGCATTAAGATTACCCACTACACGTTCACTAATTAGACTTAACCCCCTCCCCTCCGGCACATGAAATAGATAATGCATGTGGCATAGATACGGGTGCAGTATCTATGCCACACGGGGAAAAACTAGAAATGTTCAATGGGTTGACTTCAAACGTTGGCAAGGACAAATGTATTTCTATCGCACTACCTGTCAACTGGGTAAGGTTGTATATGAAGATTGTCCCAACTCTTTGAAGGGGAGATGGCCTATGCTATGCATGTGTTGGGCTTGGCCCCAAAGCCCACGCGCGGCGCCGTCCGACCGACCGACCGACTTGGTTCGGTTCGGTTCGGACTTGGGCTTATAATCTCTTAAATTTTTTGGTCCGTTTTAATTTAAATTTATGAGCTTTAATTGTTAATTAATTAATTATTAATTAACTGTTTCACACTTAATTGCCAAAGGTCAACAGTTAACAAAATTAACTGTTTTTTACAGTTAATTTCGATTTTGACTGTTCCAACAGTCAACACAAAAGCTATAAATACAAACCATTCCCTCGAGTTTTTAGTTGCTGTCAACATAACCCCTCCAGAAAATTTTCGAAAATGTTCTTTCATCCAGAAAAATGTTTTCCTCGTTTCTTCATATCATATTATTGTTCTGGGTGAGTATTAACACAGATTTGTGTTCGTTGGGATTAATTATTGATGTGCTATATAATTAATTCGGAAAATTCGTTCTATCTTGGGAGGCAATTATTCAATAACCTTAGAGCACATTGGAGGGAATAAATTTGCCTTAAGGAGACTATTCTACAGGGCTCGGATTTGTTTTTTATTTCTGTTATTAATTCTGCAATATCAAGTAAGTTATTTAAATTATGTAATTTCGTTTTAATTCAATAATATTTATTTCATTAATTATTCTGTACATTTTGGTAACTAAATAGGAGACATAATGTCATGTGTCTAAATGAAGACAACACACCAATCATGAAACAACTCAAGAGTTGATTTCGTAAAAAAAACAAGATATGACCAAACCAAAAATCGTAGCTATGTTTGTTCACTCGAAAACATCTGATCTAAAATGTTATTAATTCATCAAGGGTGTGTTTGATTGACACGAAATTTTTTTCATGGAAAGTAATGGTTTTGACTCATGTTTTACCTCTGTAGTACCTTTATCGTGAATAATTTATGTAAGAACAACACTCATCCACTAAACAAGTGATCCATCTCAAACCTCATTTTTAGTGGAAAATATTTCTTATCCACCCATCAAAAAATTAATTTTCATAGAAAATAGAAAAACTAAGACCAAAAACTCATATGTTTTTTCGCAGTTTCCATCTTCTTACCCAAATGAACTATTTTCCATGTATTTTTCATATTTGCAATCTAACACACCCTAATGTATTATCTTGAGGAATGCATTTAAACTATTGATATAATTGATACAATGCAAGCTGAGTTTGGAAGATAGTCTACGTATTTTCTCTTTATTAAAACTAGGAAATTATAATTTATTTGTTTTCTTTATAAAATCCTTTTCTGGTAATGTATGGAGTTTGTTATTGGTTCACAAATTTTAAACACATTCTTTACTTTCTTAATTAATAAATTCAAATGACTTTGACTAAACGTCTTATACACCCCATATAAAGTTTGTTGTCCTTGCCACTCACCGCACTACACCAAAAATGTTTCTTAGCAAGTGTTTTAAACACTTACAAATGATATTATAACGGATTAAAACCGTTAAAATTGGTGGAGTTATAATTTTCTTGTAATTGTTAAAATCGCTACAAAATTGAATTTATAACAGTTCTTTAGTTGAATTATCTGTTGTTTTCATGTTCAAGCAACCTAAACTGTAACAGTTTTTGTGCGTTACTAAAACCACTTAGAAAGTGTGATAAATGGATAATGTTAGGGTTACCCTTTTTGTTACATCCGAGTTTCAAAGTGTTGTACGTTTCTTTGTCTTTACTTGTATGGGTCATGCCAGGGAATAAAAGACAAAGCAATGTACAATACACTTTGAAGCTGGGAGTAACAAAAAGGGATAGCCCTAGTGTTACCCGTGATAAATATTTACAAACTAGTGATCCTAGTAACTATAATAAAGTTTACTTTTAATAGTCTAGAACCATTATTTCGATGAATAGGGGCATTTTCACCAGCTTTGCCAACTTATATCAATAATGCTTTTACGCATCACAATTTTTTATAATAAAAAAAAATTGCTAATTACAAGCCCGAATCAGCAAAACATCCACCCAAATATCATAACAACAGTAATATTAAGAAGCCATCATTTGGAATTATTAAAATTAAATTTGAGTCACTATTTGAGCTATATTAAACACCATCTTTCAAGAAGGAAAGGCACATATATAACCATAAATGCTTCCAAAAAAAAAATGGGTTAAAATCTCCCATTTTTTATATTCACAATCTAAACATTCCCTACTATTAACAAATGTTCTTACATATGTTCCCCTTATCCATACTTGCATAAATTAAATTTTAGCCATAACTTCGAAAGTCAAACATCTGGTAAACCTGCATCTCTTTATTATTATGATCTCGAGATCTTCTTGTAGAATGAATCTATGTACTTAATTTCAGTACTTGCATCCATTGGTAATTCTGCTAACAAAAATGTTGAACATGGGAAAAGCCCTTTATGTAATGGTTAAATAAAAATTAAATAGTTTTAGACGATTAATCTTTATACTAACAATATGCAGATTTATCTTTAACCTTTGTATTATATCCTGCTTGATTATGCATATCTAAACATTGAAAATAAAAGGAGAGATGAAAGAAATATGAAGTATGAACACAGAGAAAGAGAACGGCTGTTAAACTTTAGTATTAGGGTCTTTCTATCAAATGTTACAAAAATGAGATACCCACTATTTATAGTTGACCTAATGGGGATTTGGGGTGGCAATTCGGGTCAGTCGTGTCATTTTCGAGTCACTTTGATTTTTATTTCAATATAAGTTTTGGGTACTCTTAAATATATACAAGCTAATCGTGTCAAATTCGGGTCATTTCGGGTTATTACCATAAACGGATTATCATGTAAAAAATTGTCAGTCCTTATTATGGGCTTGGTCCAATTACCTATTAGGTATGGACTAGTCTAAATATAAAATGGTTGGGCTTATGGAAAAGTCTAAACACAAATGGGTCATAATGTACACCTAATATCCCCCCTTAAACTCATGTGGGATCCATAATGAGTTTGCAACAGAGGTGGCTAAAGAGATCCGTAGAAAGACCCTTGATAAGAATGTCATCCAATTGATCTGATGATGAGACAAAGTCAATGAGAACATTTTTGCATAGAACTTTTGTTATGTCTACTATTTATAAATAACAATTGTAAAGAATTATGAACAATTAATATAATGACAGAATTGAAACAGAATTATAGAAATGAAATACTTACTAGAATTTGCAGAAATAATATTAGAATAGAAGAAATAATCCGAGCCCTGTTTAGAACAGTGTCCTTAAGACAAATTTATTCCCTCCACAAAGTGCCAAAGGTAATGAATAATTGTCTCCCAAGATAGAATGGATTTCCAAATTAATCAAGTAGCACAACAATGATTAATTTCTTCGAACACAATTCTGTGTTTATACTCAACCAGACCAAAGAGATGATATGCAGGAATGTATGCAGTAGCAATAGAAAAAGGATTTATTTTTCTGGAAAAAGTGGCAGCATAAATTCGAAATTATGGGAGGGCAAATTTTCAGTAGTCAATTCTGTAGGGGGAATGTTTAATTTATAGCTTTTGTGTTGACTGTTGGAACAGTCAACCAAAATTAACTGTCAAAAACAGTTAATCAGTTAAACGAAATTAACTGAGTTTATTAATTAATTAATAATTAAAGCCCAGAAAGTTAAATAAATTCGGCCCAAAAATGTAGGATATAAGCCTAAGCCCAAGCCGAGCCGGCCGGACGGACGCGCGCGTGGACTTTTGACCGAAAGTCAACCCGTGCATAGCTTTGGTCATCTCCCCTTCAAAGAGTTGGGATACCCCCAAGGCATCCAAGCCTTAGTCCATACTTGGGGTGTTATTAACTCATCAAAATTCCACTACTCTTCCAATGTGGGACAAGAGTTAAAACACACCCAATTCATTAACTTTCCTTGCTTTGTGAGTCACTTTGGGGACATAATTATCATTCATAACTTATTGAAATTGGACATATGAATATACTACGTTAATCTCCTTGCGGAGGTGAACGCGTTCGTATATGATCCCACAATTTCCGTAGTGTGGGTCCCACCTAAATTTGAGCTCAAAGTTGCTCAAAAATCTGTCCAGATTGACAGCTTTATAATACCCATTTAAGTCCAATTTTCCAACAACTTTCACTCTAACATATTGATAGTCAAATTCAATGTGTTTCATGGAATACTAGATTAGCGGCAAAAGCTAAGCTAGACACATTGTCACATCAAATCGGTGGAGGACATCCACAAAATGAGTCATAATGTACACTTAACATATCCCACCTCTAGTACATCCACAAAAACTATCTCACCAGAGATCAAACCCTCCATTTACTTAAAAAATTGCTATCAGGACAATTAAGCTTAAATGAAAACAACAATGAACTATAATCCTGTTGCTATGGACACAACAGTCTTTAGGGTCCCTCATATTTCGATTCATTTGACGTCTTGGGCCTTTTAAAAAAAAACAAGAAGATATAGAAAATATTATAATTGGTAATAATGCAGTTTATTCAACTCATTTGACCGTAAACTAAAACTATTTCCTTAACATGTTGGAGTCTAAATGAATTGATTTAAAGTTGTGTTTCATATGGGAAAACACATGCTCTATATATTTTTAATTGACCCAAATTTTAGTGTTTTTATCTTGACCTAAATTTTACATAGCTAATGCACGCAAAACCCAAAATAACACTCCTCATTTGCATCTCCATCCGGATCTAGAATTAATTTCCGTAGTTACCCTCTCAACCATTATTGTCGTGCCTTCACAAGAATAGTTACATATAAAAAAAGTAAACAAATTTCACAACTTAAGATCTCGTACTCTTGGAAATATCCAACCATCCCTCTCGGAAGAAACAAACCATCAATCTTTCATTTAATTTCAACTTGAAGAATGAAAATACTTGACAATATAGTTGATAAGTTTCTCAACACAAAATACAAAAGAAAAATGATATGGGTACCAACCTTAGTCAGGGCAAGAGAAAGAATTTCACTTGCTGCCACAGTTATGTGCCATGATTAAAATAATGTATCCAGTTATATTGACATTGTTTTGTGTTATAGTCCCAATGAATAAGAAAATGACAAGCACATAGTCATAAACTTTAAACATAAATAATGAATCAAAATGAACTAAATGTACCTACAATATATAATCAAATTCATAATTCATGTAAAGATTATCGACAACCGATAATGAAGAAATTGAACAATGTGATTTTTGGTACCTCAAACTAGGCAATTTGAAACTCCATCATCATCATTTCTTGGTAAAACAATAGAGGAAAAGAATAAAAAAGATAGAGAAAAAACAAAATAAGAAATGCAATTTAAATAGTCTTTAAAACCTAGACCCAAAATAATTTATTATTTTGATAGGTAAATGAGTCCAATATATAACAAACTTGCTAAGGGAGTGAAAACTCATATACAGGAAGTATACCAATACAAAAAAGACCTGGTAGACAAGACCTGCCCCACACCATCGACCCGAAAGAGACTAAATAGCCCGACAAATCTCGTCCATTAAATCCATAAAAAAACACATAAAATATACAAAACCATCCTCTAGATATGTTCTTCCACAAAGGAACACCATGCGCGCGATTCCCTACCCTTGGGCCCCACCCATGATCGCATAACCATCCTCTAAAGACCACAACCCCCCTCCATGGTCTATGCTCCTCTCTATAAAATCTCCACAACTATTTGCCTAACAATGTTTTATTGAAAGTTTCCAAACACTTCACCCCATACCCTCCCTCCTTGATCGACTTACAAACCTCTTCCCATTCCATAAGGCAATATTTGACACCTTCCTCAGTACCTCTCTACAATACGTCTCTCATCATTTTCTCCAACAACTTACGAATTGAACTTGAAAGAGGAAGAATCGACATGAAGTACATCGGGAGAATAGATAACTTACTCTTGATCAAATTCAACCTCCTCCCCTTCGAGGGATAGAAATTCTTCCAAACCACCAACAATCTCTTTATTCACTCCAGCACCGTCTCACAAATGACCCTAGACTTAAATTTATCCCCTAAAGGAAGTCCCAAATACTAAGAAGGAAGCATTCCCACCTTAAAACCAAGCATCTCTATCAAATATTCCACATTCTCTGTGCCCCCAATCGTGATCCTTTCACATTTACCACTATTGATATGCAGACCCAACACCACCTCAAAGCAAAATATCAACAGCCTCAACAACCTAACTTGATCCACGGCAACATCAAAGAAGATACTAGTATCATCCACGAATAGGATATGTATATTATGACTGAATGAACTCTCGGATTACCAATGATGAAACCACTGATTAACCCCTCCTCAACTACTCGACCAACCATTTTACTAAGAGCCTTCATAGCCAAAATGAATAGGAAAAGGGAAAGGGGCTCCCTCTGAATAAAACCTTTGGATTTATAGAATAACCCCTCCGGGCTCGCATCAACCAAAATTAATAATTCCACAGAGGAAATGTACCTTTTGATCCACCATCACCACCGATCCTTGAAGCCCATTGATGATACGCAAATATTGCGTATTTTATCCTCCGAACGGACGCATTTTAGCCGCCTCGGGTATCCTATTCCCTATATTTATGCTCGTTAACCAGATAACATTGGATTTCTACGTTAACATGTTTTGCAGGGGTTAATTGAGCTTTTATAGGTAATTGGATGCCAAGTATGGGATTCGGATGCATTACGGTGAAGTTCCGTACGCAATTGCACGTTCAAGGGCAATCCGGTCATTTCATAGTTTAGACACCTGTCCTGACATATACACGGAAGTTGTATCCCTCCTCGCTAGCTTCGCGTGACCATGAACGGTGCACGAATCTGATTCATAATGAAGAAGTTACGGAGATTTCAGCGGAGGAAAAAATAAGGAAAGCAAAAGAGGAGGAGAAAAGGCGAGAAAAGAATGCAGTGTGCTGCTTCTTGGCTCACCCCTGCTTGATCGATCGATCGACCCTTTTGGTCGATCGATCGATCCTTCTGTACAGCCAAAAATTTTCCTTGATCGATCGATCGACCGACCATTTTTATCTATCGATCCCCTATTTTATGCAGATATTTTGCCTTTTCTTTTATTTTCTCTTTTCTTTTCTAATTTAATTCCAACTTAGTATATATACCAACTTTGTTGTAATAAACAGATATACACGATTTTAGGGTAGAATAGCTTAGGGTTTGGGTGATTTGGAGAGTTCTTCTTCAATTGTTCTTGGATTGACACCCCATTTGGGTTGAATGTTGCACTATTCATCATCCTCTCCATAAATATAGTTTGTATTTCCTTCTTTCTTGCTTTGATAATTAGATTTACATGCTTTGTTAAATAGATTCACATGCTTTCTTTAATCGCTTTCTAGTGTAGTTTTATCGCGTTTATTTACCTCGTTTATTTATCGCATTTTTAATATGCTTTCTAGCTAATTTAAATTAGGTTGTGCTTGAATTGAACTCACTCGAGTTGATGCGTTGCTTATCTTTGGTGATGGTGTTTACGGGTCTATTTTGGGTGCATTGTCCTGGTTATTGCGCCTAGGAGATTTGACGAGGCATATCATCTATGTCCCGTGTTTACGACCTTGCGTGCACAATTTTCGGGATATTTGTTGACGCCAAAATCATATTAGACTTTTATGCGGATTTAGGGGCGTGACAAACCTTGGTTCAAATAACTACTGAAATGAGACGCATTTTAAATAACTCATCGACCCATGTATCCATTTTATACAAATTAACCCGGGTGAGGGATATTCGACGCAACCTATAGTTTTTCCTGCTTTGTTAAACTAGTTTCAATAAACTCGCCTAGATTAATCTTTCCCTTTTATGCATCTGTTCCTTTTTAGTTTGTAATCACCTTTTGCAACTTTATTTCGGAGTACTAGATCACTTAAATTTTAGCAACTCGTCTCTGTGGATTTTTGATACTCGACTTACCGCTATACTCACCAGTACAGTGTAGTCGTAATTTAGGTTTTTGTATAGTTCAGGTGCATCGAATATAAAACAATCGGCGCATAGGTGACTCTTGTGAGTGTAGTCAATAGTTTAGGTTTTTGTATTAAGGATGTGAGCCGAATTCAAAACGATCGGCGCGTAAGTGACTCTCGCGCCGTGACAAAACCCTGTCTATGAAATGGCGCCGTTGTCGGGGATGAGTCTGTTTTAGACTTTATTTGATTTAGTATTTCATAGTATTTTCTTTCTATTTGTATTATATTTTCATAGGACTTCCACATTTGAGCACTTAGAAACGCTTGAATTCATTCCGTGGGCACCTACTTTGTGGAATTCGCCACTTCGAGCATTTTATTAGGGTAAGTATGTCTTATTCCTATTCTTTCGGTAATCATTGTTATAATTCTCAAAATGCCCGTAATCCTATGACTTTTGGTCAATACTTAAAATCCCAAAAATTTACAAATTCAAATATTACTTTGGGCGAGTATAACGAAAGTCAAAATATGGGTTATTGGAATTTTGATGATGATAATAATGATTTTGGGCCTTTACCTCCTTATAATAGGAATTTCGAAACGAATTCGAATAGTTTTCAAAATTCCTATAATAATGAGTTTTCATTTAAGTCCGATGGTAATTTTCAAAGTTCCCATTTTCATGGATCCACACCTCGACCTATGACATTCGGTGAGGGCTTGGGTATGTATGAGAATGAGAAAATTAAAAATCGTTATCCGGAAGAAAATCGTTATTGGGAGAAAGACTTGGATTTATTATTCGAATCCAACGACGATTTTTCTTCCGATACTTTCGAGGTCGAGGAATGTTTTGAACCAAATGAGGACTTTGTGCCTACTTGGGAACAAACCATTCTAGACTTTGCCCATTGCATAATAGATAGTGAAAGTGAGGATGAAAATGACGTAATATCTATTTGCAATGAAATGATTTCTTCTTTGGCCCCCAAAGAACAACATTTCATTGAAAATGATATTATTTCCTTCGAAACTCAAACTCCATGCGATGATGATTCATCTCATGAGTTTGAATTTATTTCATACCCATTGTCATTCTCTGTTATCACACTGTCATAAGTACCCGATGATTCGGTTTCAAACTTTAATGTTTCAAACCTTTTTGCCGATGAGGAGTACTTTCTCGAGTCGCCTTCCATGATCGCATTCGTGCCTTCGTGTGCGCCGCCTACCATTCCAATTATAAAATCATTGGGAGGTTATTCGGATTTTCTCGGTCCCCACATATTTTTGTCACCCGTTCAATCCAAACCCCCCATCGTCCCTCCAAAACTTTTAATTTGCGATGGTTCCTTTCTTCCGCCTTACACATGCCTTCCGTTGTTCAAACGGAATTCATATTTTTTTAAAGGCATGCTTGTATGTGAGGGTACACAGGTTATCCTCCAAAGTCAAATCATTTTTACGGTGGACCCTCAGCTATTTAGACTTCTAGTGTACAGTTAGTGTGAAGTCTAAATGGTAGGTTATATATAGTTAGCTTTCTTTCTTTTTATTTTTCTTTCTTTTAATTTAGTCTAGTGTAATTAGTTAACTTTTTGTTATTTGTTTTTGCTATGCTCGGTACTAACTTGTTTTATAGATTCTTTGGACTTGTTCTCATGGGGATCGCTCCACTTTTGGGTAATATCGCTCTTTTCCTCTCTTTGACTTGGTTCTTAATTTACACTGAGGACAATGTAAAGTTTTAAGTTAGGGGGTGTGGGATATTCTATCTATTTCTTTATTTAGTCCATATTTTTTCTCACGTGTTAGTTATTTAGTATGCTTTTCTTATAAAAATTGAAAATTTTCAAAAAGATTTTCTTTCTTTTTTCTCCTTTTTTGGGATTTTTGCCCTTGTTTCCGATGATAAATTTCAATAATTGCCCGATCCAATTGGCAACTCAATGATGCATGTTCTAGATTTTAGAATTTATTAGAATTTAGTCTCAATTATTGATATTATGAATAACTTCATGAATTAAACTTTAATCCCATGAGCACATGCACTTTCCTTGTTACATTGATTTGGTCTATGATTTTTATAACTCGGTAATCTTTTATTGCATTGTGTATACTTACACCGAGTAAGCTTTGTACCTTTCGTCATTTTTGAGTGTATACACTATTCTTTCCTCTTTGAAAACGTTGAATTCGTCGGTATTCTCTTTATTCTTTCATTGACCATTCATTAATTGAGTTCATACTTGAAATGTGTTACTTGATCATGATTTTCATATATTGTTTTGACTTGAGAATTGCGTAAACTTTCGAAAATGATCATAGGCCATCTTTGTTATATCACCCATATTAACCTTGACCTCACCTTATATGTTTACCCTCGTCAACCCCTTTGAGCCTAAATATAGCCTTTCGTTTCATAACCCAAATCCCATAACCAACTCTAAATTGGAGTTTTAGCCCATATATAAACTTTCCATACCTTTTTTTGGAATGTTCCTTAGGATTGAATGTTGTCGTTATGATGTCGGTTGCAATTTAGGCATATGAGGGTTTGAAAAGTAAAGAAAAGAAAGTAGTGAAAAAAGTGAAGAAAAAGAAAACAAAAGAAAACATGAAAAAGAAGAAAAGAAAAAGTAAGAGAAGTTTGTATATGTTGTGTATATAGTTCAATAAGCTTTGATTACTCTCCCCGATGATATATCTAATGTCGTTTTGGAACTTGTTATTCAATTTTGATATTGCCCACATTTTCCCATTATCCCTAGTTTTCATCCCGAACACTTTGAATTCATACATACATTCCTTCATTTAGCACCTTAGCCTAACCTACATTACAACCCTATAAAGTCCTATGTGATCTTAGGTTGATGTAATTCAAAAGTCATAATAGTTTTAATAATCTGTGAAAATGCATTTCGCCTCCTTTAATGTGCGGTATCCTTTCATTGAGATTACAGTTTTTCAGTTTATATAAAGATTTGTTCATCTGTGACATGTGTGCGGCCTAGTTTCCATTTACAATTACTCTTTATGCCTGCATGTTCCGTGTGCTACCTCCCTATTTCGAGTGAATTCGCTTGATGAGTGTAATGCCTATGAGGATCGAATATACGCTTGCTTTAACGTTTATCAGGTTTATATAAGTTTTTTGCCAAATCACACTTTGCATGTGCTCGCTCCCCTCCCACATTTTAAGGTCTCAATTTTATGATGTTCATTCTATAATGTTAATGATTCGGACTTTTGTTTGAATTCATTCACTTTGCTAATAATGCGTATGAAATCCTTTTTTCTATTTTTGGGATTGTCGCATGTTGGTTTGGGCTTATTTTGAGGAAACCAGTTGATGTTTGTGGGTACCATCCCTGAAAACCCTCACGAGACGACACTCATCCACTAGGGTGACCTAGGGGTTTAACAGCTTATTGTATACGCTAAATGAAAACGAATCGCCCGCGAAAGTGGTTTGCTTGTAGTTCTTATTGCATCCCATTTCATTGCTAGGGACTAGCAATGTGTAAGTTAGGGGGTGTGATGATACGCAAATATTGAGTATACGTTAACATGTTATTCAGGGGTTAATTGAGCTTTTATAGGTAATTGGATGCCAAGTATGGGATTCGGATGCATTCCGATGAAGTTCCGTATGCAATCGCACGTTCAAGGGAAATTCGGTCATTTCATAGTTTAGACACCTGGCCTGGCATCTACACGGAAGTTGTATCCCTCCTCGCTAGATTCGTGTGGCCGTGAACGGTGCGCGAATCCGATTCATAATGAAGAAGTTACGGAGATTTCAGCGGAGGGAGAAATAAGGAAAACAAAAGAGGAGGAGAAAAGGGAAGAAAATAATGCAGTGTGCTGTTGCTTGGCTTACCCCTGCTTGATCAATCGATCGACCCTTTTGGTCGATCGATCGATCCTTCTGTACAGCCTAAATTTTGCCTTTTTCGATCGATCGACCATTTTTGTCGATCGATCGATCCCCTGTTTCCAACAGATATTTTGCCATTTCTTTTCTTTTCTCTTTTCAAATTTAATTCAACCTTAGTATATATACCAATTTTGTTGTAATAAACATATATACTCTATTTTAGGGTAGAATAGCTTAGGGTTTGGGTGATTTGGAGAGTTCTTCTTCAATTGTTCTTGGATTGACACCCCATTTGGGTTGAATGTTGCATTATTCATCATCCTCTCCATGAATATAGTTTGTATTCCCTTCTTTCTTGCTTTGATAATTAGATTTACATGCTTTGTTAATTATATTCACATGTTTTCTTTAATCGCTTTCTAGTGTAGTTTTGTCGCGTTTAATTATTGCGTTTATTTATGGCGTTTTTAATATGCTTTCTAGCTAATTTAAATTAGTTGTGCTTGAATTGAACTCACTCGAGTTGACGCGTTACTTTGCTTTGGTGATGGTGTTTACGGGTCTATTTCGGGTGCGTTCTCCAAGTTATTGCGCCTAGGAGATTTGACGGGGCATATCATGTATGTCCCGTGCTTACGACCTTGCGTGCGCAATTTCTGGGATATTTGTTGACGCCAAAATCATATTAGGCTTTTATGCAGATTTAGGGGCTTGACAACCCTTGGTTCAAATAACTGCCGAAATGAGACGCATTCTAAATAACTCGTTGACCCATGTATCCATTTTATACAAATTAACTCGGGTGAAGGATATTAGATGCAACCTATAGTTTTTCCTGCTTTGTTAATCTAGTTTCAATACACTCGCCTAGATTAATCTTTCCCTTTTATGCATCTTTTCCTTTTTAGTTTGTAATCACCTTTTACACTTTTATTTCGGAGTATTAGATCACTTAAATTATAGCAACTCGTCTCTGTGGATTTTCGATACCCCCGACTTACCGCTATACTCACCAGTTGAGTGTAGTCGTAATTTAGGTTTTTGTATAGTTCAGGTGAGCCGAATATAAAATGACCGGTGCATAGGTGACTCTTGCACCGCAGCGAAACCCCGTCTATCACCCACCCTCCGCAAAATATACAGAAGAAAACCCCAATTAACATGATCGTATGCCTTATCAATGTCAAGTTTGCATATAATCCCCACCTCCACACTTCTTGTCCTGGACTCCACAGACTTTTCGCCACCAGCACTGCGTCAAGGATTTGGTGACCAACCACAAAGATTTTCGAGTCTAAAAAATAATAGGGTTGGTAGCTCTTCTCAGTATTACCGATAGAACTTGGGAAAGAAGCATATACTCACTCACTACCAAACTAATGGGCTTGAAATCCTTCACATCAATCGAGCCCCCTCTTGGGAACAAGCGTAATGAACATAGCATTCATACTACCCAAAAAAGAACCCTTTTCATGAAACTCCATAAAGAATGCCACGACCTCCTCCCTTATAATTGACCAACACTACTGAAAGAAAGTCATAGTGAAACCATCGGGGTCGAGAGCCTTGTCTCCACCCCTAGATATCAGGACTTGAACTGCCTCCTCCGTGAATAAACCATCAAACCTATCAACCTCCATCTAATCAATGCTCTCGAATGAAATACCATCAACCGATGGCCTCCATGGTTCCTCCTCTATGTACAACCTCTCATAAAACTGACTTATAGACCACCTAACCTCTCATTCCTTGGAAAACTCCTCCTCCCCCCACAATAATTTTCCCAATGTGGTTAAAGCGATGGTGAGAGTTGGTCGCTTTATGAAAGAACTTGGTATTTCTATCGCCTTCCCTCAACCAGAATGCCGTCAATTTTTTCCTCCAGCTTATCTCTTCCTGCAATAACCTCGTACCAGCATCCCCCTTTTTAACCTACCTCACCAACTTATCCTCTTCGAAAGCCCCACCCTCTCTTCCTTCTCATCAAGACCCCGAATACACTCCAAATTTCTATCGATGAGATCTCGAACAATCACAAATACCTCTCCATTTCACCACTTGATATCTCTTTTCATAAGCTATAATTTTGATTCCAAGATAAAACTAGCATTACCCTCCACCGCATACACTTTCCACTATTCATTCACATTATCAATATGCCCCTCCCCTTTCAGCCGCATATTTTCAAACCAGAAAGGGATCTTACCTCCTCTCAACTATACACACTCTATCTGAATAGGAACATGATCAGAAGTAAACCATTGTAGACACGATGGGGCCACAACAAGAAAATGATCCTCCCACTCTTGTGAAAGTAAATAAATGATCCAACCGTAACAGGGATGGGATGTCGCTATTACTGGACCAAGTGAACACTCCTCCCTCAAGTGGTAGATATAAAAAATCCATATCATCTATGAAATCCAAAAACTCCCTCATATAAGTATTCACTCTCCCTCCGTTCCTTCACTTTGAAGAGAAACGCACGATATTAAAATGTCCCCCGTGCACCAAGGGACCCCCCATACTTCCATCACCCCTGCTAACTCCTCCCATAACTCCCATCTGTAGAGTCCTCCACGGTCCCACAACTCCCAAAAATATCCAAATAAACCCTTCGAAGATATTTTTAAACACACAAGATAATGACAAATTTCCTACCAACGAGTCAATCTTCTCAACAACCATGGAGTCCCACATGACAATCACCCCACCCGAGTAACCTACCACATCCATACTGCACCACATAACCCATCGCCCACTCTAAATGCTCCTAGCTAGCTCCCTATCCACACCCCCAATTTTGATTCCTGTAAACATAGTATATCTGGCCTCCACCTAACAATCGCCCCCTAATGATGCCTCTTTTTTAAGGATCACTCAAGCCCCGCACATTCCATGATATCAGTCATAAATTCATTGTAAAACTTTATTCACTTCTTCTCCTCCCCTCCCCACCCTACCCCTTCCTTTCTTGCCCCCATTATTAATTGACCACTGTAACCTTATGAGTTCCCTCTCCTTGCTATTTTTTTCCTGATGAACTACCCCCTCCTTCCTTCCTCCCCTTCACTCTCTCCTTTCTATATCTCACCACACTATTGAATAACATCCATGCCTTATTTCCATTACCTTTGAAGGTTATTCTTAGAAACATACTATAGCCACCTATTATATCTTCTACCCATCCCACCACCCCAACTCCGCCCGCCCACCCATCACAACCCCCATCTCCCATATTACCCTCCATAACACCATCACCTACCTCCTACTACCTCAATTTCTATCCATAATCGAGGATACTGCCTCTTTAAAAAATCAACCATGTCCTCCTATCCACTCAAAGAATCACTCAAAAAGCCATACGACGTATTAGTGCTAGCCAGAATGATACTCGTTCCCGATGAAATAAATCTTGTTAGAGATATACTCAATTTCAATTGTGGATTAGCTAAAGGGTTTGTACTACTTGGTGTTGAGATAAAATATTTGTGAGAATTAAGTATATATTAAATAAAACATGGAATCAAATGATGTTATGATTATTTATTATCCAAAATAGGACTAAAAGAATGATCATGATGGTGAGAAACACAAAAGGAATAAAGGTTATTGTGGTTTTGTAATGGTTATTGACTTCATACAAACATTATAAAATGTGAAGGAAGATAAATAATGATTCCACTTAGGCATGAGATATTTGGAAATGATAATGTCGAGATATTTGTTTTCAAGAATGACATGTTTAAGTTTTGTGCAATGAAGTCCATATATGTCACCATTATTATTGCATACATGAGATATGAGATTAAAATTATTTTATATTAGTCACTAATTTGTTCATAAAATTTTCTTATATATCCACATATATGATAAATTTGTAAGCCATCGAGAACACATCCATTAGCGGTACCTCCAAAATGAATCTATCCGACTTCTCACTAAAATATTGGAAAAGGCAAACTAAAAACCATACATATCTTGTTCCTTATCGCCTTAAAGAAATGTGATTGTATTAATTGATTGTATTAAATATGCCTATAAATTATGTATATATAATGTATTAATGTTATAATTATTCTTTTGTAGTTTGCATTGGATATTCATTGTCATGGATTGCTCTTCGATGAATGTTTATTTGTTGGCCCCTTTGCATCACCCCATAACAACTAAGTTCTATTTCAATGCATGAGCAAAATGTCATCTCTACATAGCTTTAATCATTAACAACTAATCATAAAATTCTTGTCTTGTAGTGGTATCATTCCATTGGCTCTTGATGGAAATAGACTCCCTATAATACCAAGTTGGACGTAAATTTAAATAAATATTAATGATACTGCAATATATTTTCCTTTAATTTCTATAACTACCATTTTGGTGTTTGCGTCATTTGGTGCCCTAAACAACCTACAAATGTTGAGTGAGGATATTCCGTGATTAATTTTTTGAGAGAATCAATAGAGATTCTTTCTAAGTCTATTGATTCAAAGGTAATTACGTTATACTTCTCTCCATCATCTATTAATTAATTTATTTCTTAAAAAATTCATAACTTTTATTGGAATGTTTAATGTGATGAATCTATCTACGAAAGGGACATACACAAAGGATGATATTGATGATGTATGAGTTGAGTTCATTGATGTCATTTTGAGGCACCTTAAGGAATAGTCAGTCTCCCTCTTCCATCATTTAATTTCTAAGACACGTTACTAACACGACACCATATGAATAACAACTAGGTAATGGGTCCCATGCAATGCGTGTGCAACACACGCACAACGATTATATAATTTGTTGTTTTATACTAAAAATAAAAAATAAATTGACAATGGATACAATGTCAAAAATGGATATCATAAAAAACTAATTATAGTGTTCAATTAGAACATTTTAGAACCGTTAGAATACAATGTATGAGATAATAACTTTTTCTCTCATGAAAAATCCAAAAGGAAAGGCACAAAACAATTACAAACTATTAAATCTTATGATAAAAGCCAAAATAATGGGTGGAAAAAGATGGAATTTAAGGAATTTGAATGGTAATGATTGATAGGCACCCCAAAATGTTATTTTTATGCCCCAAATATATTCATTTTAGTTGTTAGTTCTCATTAATATCAGCCCTTTGTGTGTACTCATTTATCTTGAAGGTCAATACGTAGTTCCAGTTTCAAAATACAAAATTCAAGTTAATTGAAACAAAATGTGGTTAAAAGCATTAAAGTTAGATTTTATGTGACCCGAGACAGCCAATACCCATTAAACCTCGCCCCAAACAAGGTCCTTAGCCTTCCCTAGACTCTCGTGTGTTGTGTGTATGTATTTTATTATGTGTGTGTGTGTGTATGTATATATATATATATATATATATATATATATATATATATATATATATATATATATATATATATATATATGTGACAACCCGCCTACTAAAATAATAGGTGGCCAGCCCAATACTCCAATAATCACAGGAATCATAGATGGTCCATTCTTAGCATCACTATCGATTAACATAATAGTATGAGATAACCACCAATCATTTTAGAAAACGGATTGTCATATACAAAAATTTTAAAAGTAAAAGAGAAACACTTAGACAATCCCATTTGTAAAAACGGTGGGTATCAAAAATCGATGAATAAAGTATGTTAATACAATAAATAATCACCGAATAAGCTGTCGGTGCACAGACCAATACAAATGATATATTAAGTATTACAATCAATATTTACAATATTATAAATGAGTGCAATACCTTGGGCAAACACGCCCGAATAACTATACTGAACATAACTAGAGTACAGAAGAAAGGAGCGTCTACTACAAGTATCCTACAACATCCGCAACATGCTGTAGCTCCATGACAACTGGAATAGAATATGTAAATACAGATGTCCATGCAGAAGCGCACCTGTAACGGCAAAGAAATGAAGAAACAAGGAAATATAGAAACCGGTCAGGGTCGGGTTTGATATGATTACCATGTGACTAAAATGCATGGCAGGTAAGTGCGTAATCTCTCGCAGATAACAGTAATATTCCTCACCTCTCAATCTAGCAGCAACCTGGCGCAATATAAATGATGCTCAGGTTATAGAAAGAACAGAAGGCTAACTTCTCCCCAGTCTCAACACTATGCCCTATTCGTGCGTGGGGTGTCTCGCAAAGAGAAATCCAAACAAGGAACCCCCCCGATACACTACTACTTAGGAAAGGTTGATCGTCGAGGTACATTAGACCCTAAGCACGAAATAATAAATAAATACATGTGTGTGCATAAGTGTGGGAGGTCACATCTACCGCTACATAAAGAAAATATAAAAGTAAAACCCATCCATCATCTATTGGCACAATTCCTAATTCTATCTTTAGGAATATACATATAAATGGTACAACACTTTATCAAGTGTTTACTAAATTAATCTCATCATACACTAATTCATTTCATGAATTTGTTCCTTATCAGGAAATATAATCATACTTTTCATGCTCTAATGGCATTTATCACAATTGTTCTCTTTATAAAAATATCTTCCTTATCAGGAATATGATCATCATCATAGGCTCTTTATGGCCTTACATCGTGCTCTTTATGGCACTTTCATCATGCTCTATATGGCATTTTACTGTGCTCTTTATGGCACCCATCAAACATCAAGTCCAACTTGATTTAGAATAGTTATATTCATATATATATATATATATAACGATTCTAAGACCGCCCGTCCGGGTTTCCCCACTGTGCGCGCCCCTAAATGGCTATCATCTTCCAGGGCCTCCAAGACAACCTGGGATCCTATCGAAACGTCGGGAAGCGACCATGTGCCTGCGGGATAGTCAAGACCACACCCGGAATCTCCTAACCAGCGCAGAAATATATATAAACAAACGCTCACATGGCCTAGGGACTATATCCACCCTGCATCATTAGCCAGGGGGCTTCACCACAACGCGCGCGACTTCCCTTATGATAGCGATTTAGAGAGGTGTGTATCCATAAATTAACATTCATGAAAAACATTACTTTTTCCATTTTTGAAAACTCATATTTTACATTTCCAAAAATCATCCATTTAGCCATTTGGCACCAAGCTTTAGAAGGTGCATACCATTCTTATTAAGTCATATATTATTAATGACCTAATACCCAAAGTGCCACTAATCTCAAAATAGCCTCGAATAGTTTATATAATTCATAAACCTTCAAAGTGAGTCCCCATAATGGAGTGTCTCCCAAAAGCTCAACATAATATTTTAACTTCCCATTTCATCTCTAGGTTAATTTCCTAAATCATTCGGATATCAACTTACACAACTTAGCCCTCGGGTAAGCCTAAATATCCCATTAAATTCTAGGGCCTTAGTCTACCCAAAACCACCCTCTAGGACTCTTAATTTCTTCCCAAAGGAAGGATCCTAAACCTTGGACCTAAAAGAAAAAGGGATAAAAATCAAAATAAGAAAATCTCACAAAAACAGGGGAACCGAATCGATTCACCCCTTGGACCGAATCGATTCGCCCTTGCGAATCGATTCGCTAAACAGCCGAATCGATTCGGTGAGCAAAAACTGACCTTCTGCAATTGCCGAATCGATTCTCTTTAAATCCGAATCGATTCGGTCTGCAAGACCTGTAACCCTCTCCTTATCCGAATCGATTCGCCCTTGGGACCGAATCGATTCGGTCCTGAGATTTTGCCCAATTTGGGCTACGGGGTGTAAGAACCCTAAAATCCCAAAAACCCCAAAACTTGATTTCTCCCAACTTCAACAACAACAATTCGACCTAAATCAATCCTACACCATTTATAACTAATATATACTCCTTAAATCCAATTAAAACTAAGATTTAAAGGTTTAAACATCAAAATCAACAAATACCCATTTATGGGTTAAATCTCCAAAACCTAACTATACATGCAATTTATCACATTAAATCACATCTAGCAAGTAAGAAACTTGCCTCGGGGTTCGTAGTCTCTGATCCTCTTCCGGTAGCAACGAAAATCCGGTACAAATCTTCATTTCTCTCTCTTTCTCTCCATTTCTCCCAACTCTCTCTTCTCTCTCTCTCCTTTGGCTTCTAACACAAATGAAGAAAGAAAAAGGGGTGGGGGACTTATACGGGTCTCAAAACATGAATCCCCACTTTTAATTGTTAATACACCACTAAAATGACTCGTAACCACTTAATTGAATTATAACCCCTCAAAATGCCTAAGTCTCAAAAATTACAACTGGGCACTTATTTCGACTATCTCGACTATTCTAAAAACAACCGCACCCCCTATTTGGCATTCGGGAAAGTGTGAACCATTTTTACGTTCAAATTCCATTTTTAATTCATTAATTATACCCGATTTAAATATAGGTCATAACCGTCGTTTTACATATAACGACGCAAAATACACAATATAACACTATTTACCTTCTCATAACGGTAAATAGTCAGAACATAGTAAGTATTATCCCTAAGTCTCACGGGAGATAATATTTACTCCAACATTCCCTATTTTATAAAATTAGCCCATTAGGCAAAATAGTATAAAATAGTCGCTTGAAAACCTGGGTTGTTACATACTCCCCCCCTTAAAGGGGAATTTTGCCCTCAAAATTCAGGCGTAACCGATAACCATATAAAGGGTATACTATAATAAAAATCGTGCTATCATACTGACAACCCCCGAATAGAAATGTCCCCATAGGATTCAGACTAAGGTCATCGCTATCGATCTCAGAAACCATCGATCCTACCCTTCTACTACGGGAGGAGATACCCACACAAGCTCGGCACTAATCGCCTTACTTTCCGAAACACGTTATACCTCTACTAGGGAATAACTACACTAACCTACAATCGCTAACCCCAACATTACTAACTTCTATTCGCGTTGGTGTACCCCTCAGAGGTCTACTTGCTCACTGAGCCCAAACTAAAGGAAGGTTACCGGACCACTCCCGGTCCCAGGAATATACTATTCACTATTTCCATTCCAACGAGTAGACAAGGCATATTGCCATCTACACTAGGCTATACACGGCCTAACGTTTATCGAAGACGATCCGAACTATTGCAAGGAAATTCGATCCATAAAATTTCTACTCCGATCTCACCTTAAATCAAATCCACCCTTCCACTTACGGGTGGTAGGATATACCCCATATCCCCAACGGTTTCCATTCTTCCTGGAGACTTTACCTATACCTTGACACGAATGTCTCGTCTCGGTGAAGCTCACTCCACTTGGCATTCTATGCCACGAATAAACTCTAAGACGGTATCTACTCGGCGCCTATACTACTCCCATCCGCATTGCCTTAGCGAAAGGAAACATCCTAACGAGCTCAAAATCCCATACTTGTCATCTAGGGACCAAATCCTACTTAGAGTTAACCCACAACTTATTGTGGTCAACTCCCAACCATCTTCCTAAACTAACGCCGCATGCCCTAAGGGCCTAGCATCCTAAGAATCCTAAGGTCAATCTACCTATCCTAACCTAGTCGTATAAGTATAATACTAAATATCCCCGACTTCCGACATTAGCTCGGTTTCATGCGTGGGACGTCTCGCCGAAGCGAAATCCAAACAAGGAACCCTCCCGTTACACTACTACCTCGCATTGTCAATCGTCGAGAAGTAACGGTCGAAGACACATGATCGGGATCGACGGAATCCTAACTCGAAACTCTACTACTACATATATACGTCTAAGTCCTATCATAACAATCGACTGAGGCATTTACTTTCAGTAAGATGCCACCACTACTCTACCCCAAGAGACACATATAACTCCGCACAAATGGCCTTCTCATTAAGGCATAACCATAAGTCCTTATCGGACTTCTATAATCTTAGTCTTCCCCCACGTTAGTCAGAGGAAAACTATCATAGTGTTCATATATCGCACATGAACTTAGCCCTTAATCACTCATATACGTGATTCTTGGCTAAACCTTCCAACCCAGCACTTAACCAACAGAAAAGAAAAGAAAGAAGGGAAGAACAAAAAGAAAATGCACATCTCTCCACTCCCAACGTCGTTAAGTTTCATACGTGGAGCGTCTCGCCGAAGCAAAATCCAAACAAGGAACCCCTCCACACAGTCACCTTAACTAGCCAGTCATGGAGATAAGGCAATAGCATACACAAGCAAAGCAAACAAGCAAGTAAACAGAACAAAATAAAAATAAAAAATTAAAGGAAACTATCCACATATCGTAAACCACCTCTATAAAATCTCAACCCGTATCCAGGAGAGATATTATAGAACATCTAGTCCTCCTCCTAGAACTAGAACTAGGATAGCCTCGCGATATATTCGCTTGCTATCACCCCAACCAATCTAAGAATATTTCTACTCGTATAATATATAATACAAGTAGCACGTACCACACATATCACCACTCGCCCCATAATGAGTGAGAAGGAAAATACAGAACTCCCCTATCATGGAAGTCACATAAATATGCTTACTATATATAAAAATACGTACCGATACCACCACAAGCCCGATATACGCACCCGAATCTAGGGCTAACACCATACTACTCCATCCTACCTAAGGAATGCACTACTCGCACCCTAGTTGGAATTCCACCAACATACTAGCCAACCTCCTTGGCTACTACCAATGGTTCCAAGACGCGACATTCTAGTCTTACCCGAACCAAACTACTTCCATCAATGACTCAACTAGGAGTCCTATTCTTGCCGGTTATCTTCAATTGACAAGATCAGAATGCATAGTTCCCTTGACTTCTTCAGCAAGGAGAACATTCTACCAGCTTCCCCAACCTTAGCTCCACGAGCCTTCCCCGAGTGGATGTCCACCATTGGGGTCTCATGAACACTACTTCTCCAAAAGTGTTTCCAACACTTACTTACGAGCCTAGCATTTCTACTGAGAGGCTCTCTCTACGGGCAAAAGCATTCTGTCCCACCATAAAGAGGCGATTATCATATCCGCCACTTCAACCTTACTCCTAAGGGTGAAAGGTTTTCCTAAAATCCTCACACCTGAGCACTCCTATACCCAACTCTAGGCCAAACTCTCGGGTCTTACGCTCTCACCGAACGAGGTTACACTTCCCCGATCCAACCAAACTTTCAACATGTGGTCCTAATAAGAACCTCTTAACTCCGAATTGACATTGCTCGGAGTCCCAAGCATAGTACCACTCTCTACCGACAACGGTACTTGGGAAAACTATTTTCACCGCACTTAGTAGTCACGGCAGCATTATAAAATAATGCTACAAAGGGAAGGACCTCCAAAGCGGTCCTTATTCCCGACCACAGCCTACAGCTTATAGTAATCCCATCCTATGACGCCTTCACAACGGCCTTCCTCAGCGCCCTTCATCTAACGGCTTACAAGCCTCACACGATCGCGCAGAAGATCTTCGGGGTTCTCATTCCATAGCAGGAGAACGAAATCTCACAAGAGAATTCAACGACCTTATTCCTAAGGCTCTACATCAAACATAGAGAAACGCAGAAGGCGTAAAACATCCGCACAGATTCCTAAGGACTCTAGAACCTAATGCTCTGATACCATCTGTGACAACCCGCCTACTAAAATAATAGGTGGACAGCCCAATACTCCAATAATCACAGGAATCATAGATGGTCCATTCTTAGCATCACTGTCGATTAACATAATAGTATGAGATAACCACCAATCATTTTAGAAAACGGATTGTCATATACAAAAATTTTAAAAGTAAAAGAGAAACACATAGACAATCCCATTTGTAAAAACGGTGGGTATCAAAAATCGATGAATAAAGTATGTTAATACAATAAATAATCACCGAATAAGCTGTCGGTGCACAGACCAATACAAATGATATATTAAGTATTACAATCAATATTTACAATATTATAAATGAGTGCAATACCTTGGGCAAACACGCACGAATAACTATACTGAACATAACTAGAGTACAGAAGAAAGGAGTGTCTACTACAAGTATCCTACAACATCCGCAACATGCTGTAGCTCCATGACAACTGGAATAGAATATGTAAATACAGATGTCCATGCGGAAGCGCACCTGTAACGGCAAAGAAATGCAGAAACAAGGAAATATAGAAACCGGTCAGGGCCGGGTTTGATATGATTACCATGTGACTAAAATGCATGGCAGGTAAGTGCGTAATCTCTCGCAGATAACAATAATATTCCTCACCTCTCAATCTAGAAGCAACCTGGCGCAATATAAATGATGCTCAGGTTATAGAAAGAACAGAAGGCTAACTTCTCCCCAGTCTCAACACTATGCCCTATTCATGCGTGGGGTGTCTCGCAAAGCGAAATCCAAACAAGGAACCCCCCCGATACACTACTACTTAGGCAAGGTTGATCGTCGAGGTCCATTAGACCCTAAGCACGAAATAATAAATAAATACATGTGTGTGCATAAGTGTGGGAGGTCACATCTACCGCTACATAAAGAAAATATAAAAGTAAAACCCATCCATCATCTATTGGCACAATTCCTAATTCTATCTATAGGAATATACATATAAATGGTACAACACTTTATCAAGTGTTTACTAAATTAATCTCATCATACACTAATTCATTTCATGAATTTGTTCCTTATCAGGAAATATAATCATACTTTTCATGCTCTAATGGCATTTATCACAATTGTTCTCTTTATAAAAATATCTTCCTTATCAGGAATATGATCATCATCATAGGCTCTTTATGGCCTTACATCGTGCTCTTTATGGCACTTTCATCATGCTCTATATGGCATTTTACTGTGCTCTTTATGGCACCCATCAAACATCAAGTCCAACTTGATTTAGAATAGTTATATTCATATATATATATATATATAACGATTCTAAGACCGCCCGTCCGGGTTTCCCCACTGTGCGCGCCCCTAAATGGCTATCATCTTCCAGGGCCTCCAAGACAACCTGGGATCCTATCGAAACGTCGGGAAGCGACCATGTGCCTGCGGGATAGTCAAGACCACACCCGGAATCTCCTAACCAGCGCAGAAATATATATAAACAAACGCTCACATGGCCTAGGGACTATATCCACCCTGCATCATTAGCCAGGGGGCTTCACCACAACGCGCGCGACTTCCCTTATGATAGCGATTTAGAGAGGTGTGTATCCATAAATTAACATTCATGAAAAACATTACTTTTTCCATTTTTGAAAACTCATATTTTACATTTCCAAAAATCATCCATTTAGCCATTTGGCACCAAGCTTTAGAAGGTGCATACCATTCTTACTAAGTCATATATTATTAATGACCTAATACCCAAAGTGCCACTAATCTCAAAATAGCCTCGAATAGTTTATATAATTCATAAACCTTCAAAGTGAGTCCCCATAATGGAGTGTCTCCCAAAAGCTCAACATAATATTTTAACTTCCCATTTCATCTCTAGGTTAATTTCCTAAATCATTCGGATATCAACTTACACAACTTAGCCCTCGGGTAAGCCTAAATATCCCATTAAATTCTAGGGCCTTAGTCTACCCAAAACCACCCTCTAGGACTCTTAATTTCTTCCCAAAGGAAGGATCCTAAACCTTGGACCTAAAAGGAAAAGGGATAAAAATCAAAATAAGAAAATCTCACGAAAACAGGGGAACCGAATCGATTCGCCCCTTGGACCGAATCGATTCGCCCTTGCGAATCGATTCGCTAAACAGCCGAATCGATTCGGTGAGCAAAAACTGACCTTCTGCAATTGCCGAATCGATTCTCTTTAAATCCGAATCGATTCGGTCTGCAAGACCTGTAACCCTCTCCTTATCCGAATCGATTCGCCCTTGGGACCGAATCGATTCGGTCCTGAGATTTTGCCCAATTTGGGCTACGGGGTGTAAGAACCATAAAATCCCAAAAACCCCAAAACTTGATTTCTCCCAACTTCAACAACAACAATTCGACCTAAATCAATCCTACACCATTTATAACTAATATGTACTCCTCAAATCCAATTAAAACTAAGATTTAAAGGTTTAAACATCAAAATCAACAAATACCCATTTATGGGTTAAATCTCCAAAACCTAACTATACATGCAATTTATCACATTAAATCACATCTAGCAAGTAAGAAACTTGCCTCGGGGTTCGTAGTCTCTGATCCTCTTCCGGTAGCAACGAAAATCCGGTACAAATCTTCATTTCTCTCTCTTTCTCTCCATTTCTCCCAACTCTCTCTTCTCTCTCTCTCCTTTGGCTTCTAACACAAATGAAGAAAGAAAAAGGGGTGGGGGACTTATACGGGTCTCAAAACATGAATCCCCACTTTTAATTGTTAATACACCACTAAAATGACTCGTAACCACTTAATTGAATTATAACCCCTCAAAATGCCTAAGTCTCAAAAATTACAACTGGGCATTTATTTCGACTATCTCGACTATTCTAAAAACAACCGCACCCCCTATTTGGCATTCGGGAAAGTGTGAACCATTTTTACGTTCAAATTCCATTTTTAATTCATTAATTATACCCGATTTAAATATAGGTCATAACCGTCGTTTTACATATAACGACGCAAAATACACAATATAACACTATTTACCTTCTCATAACGGTAAATAGTCAGAACATAGTAAGTATTATCCCTAAGTCTCACGGGAGATAATATTTACTCCAACATTCCCTATTTTATAAAATTAGCCCATTAGGCAAAATAGTATAAAATAGTCGCTTGAAAACCTGGGTTGTTACAATATAGATATATATATATATATATATATATATATATATATATATATATAGAGAGAGAGAGAGAGAGAGAGAGGGTCCTGTGCACACCCAAGTTTTTTGACATAGTAACAAATTATTTTTCAGTTGAATTTTTTTGTGTGGTATTAGAACATTTTATGGAACCAACATAAAAAAAAAAAAAAAATTCTATTTTAAAAAAATCGGTCAATCTTTCGGAGGTTTTAAAGCACTTTAAAAGCTGCGAAAGTTTCACCGATTTTTTTCAAATAGCACAAAAAAAATATAGCTGATTTTTTTATATGGGTCGCTTGAAATGTTTAAATATCACATAAAAAAATTCAAATATTTTTTTTAATATTTAAAACATTTAGTTGCATCAACAAGTATGTAAACTTGGTATGCAGAGGAGCTTCTCTCTCTCTCTCTCTATATATATATATATATATATATATATTTGTTATTATTATTTTTAGCTTACTAGTATATACGTGCCTATGTTTATTATAATATGTGTGTGTCATTTTTATTTTGTAAGTCTGTATATTATTTATTTTTTATTTTTTTGTTCAAGAATAATGATTTGAGTCTCAATAAAATGTCACAAGTCATATCACAAATGAGTTAGGATAACATTAAAATGTTGTACATTTTTACATTAATAATGACGCGGTACAATATTTTAAGGTATGTCAATTTATTTGGGGGTGATTTGTGGGTTATAATTAGGACTCATAACATTACTCTCGAGTGTTATATATATATATATATATATATATATATATATATATATATAAACCTATACTGACATTTCTCATCTTCTAATTAAGATACCCACACAAAACTAAGATGTAACCACCCAACCACTCAGCCTGTATCCAACCAACAAACCAACTCGACCAGCAGCTACCAACCCACCTTATATCTCAAAAACCCAGCTTCGAGCTCATCCCGTAACCACCCTACCACTCAATTCAAAACCACTGCCCAAACCTACTACCCATTCGCTAACCCGAGACCATCAACCCAAACCAAACCCAAGCTCTAACCCCCACCTACAACTGACACCCAACAATAGTAGCTACGCAGTTGTTGCATGTCCCCCAACCAATTCGGTTTGTCGCCCACGCATGCATTTATATCTATATTTATAAATGTATGTGTGTTTAGTGGAGACCCAACAACCCCATGTTTTCTCGGCTCTCAAAGACACACACTATATACGTATGTGTATGTAGAGATAAAGGCTGGTGAAGATTGAGGAAGTTGGACAGACTACACGATTTATTGGAGTGTGTATATTTTTAGAGAGTAATTTTTTAGTGTGTCATCTTTAAGGGGGAGACATATTTGAGAGGATATATTTTTAGATTGTAGGGTGAGTGATGATTTTGAGCTAAAATATTGATGTTGAGTAGTGTTTCACATTATCGACTGTGTATTTTCTGATTATTAGAGACAAAACAATGTGATTCATTTTGATAATAAAAAGCATTATTCTTCTCATATTTTTATTAGAACTGGTATTTTTAATGTTCAAGAAGCCTGATAATAAATATCACTTCTCTCATATTCTTGTGTATTAGCGTTAATAGACTCATTAACTAACTATATTTCTGTTAATTTCCCAATGATTGGCTAACATCCCTATTCAAGGGATGTAATGATGCATTTAATTTCTAAGTATTAGTTAAAATAACTGTTTATTTATTATGCCCCTTCAAATATCATTATTATTCTCTTAATCATTTTTGTTCACGACTTAAGAAAGTATGAACTTATTTTTTATAGAAAATAATAATTTTAGAATGCAAAATGTGTTTGAAATTAAGATAAGAATAGACTTTTCTCAAAGTATATTATATATATTGATATTACCCCACTCTAAATTAATTTTTTTAGGATAAAAAAGACTTTAAATATTTATTCTTAACGGAATAATTATTAGAGAAATTTATAAATTATCATTTAAAATATTTTATTAAAGTAAGCTAATATTATTTTAATAAGATAATTATTAAAATCACTAGACTTAACGAGAGTTAAGTAGTGACTTAAATAATTATATTGGGGAATTTTAAATGGAAAAAAAAGAAACTAAGGCCAAATAATTAAATAAGATAATTCCACCATTTGCCTTGTCTCATATAAATTCCCATACTTGATATTTTATCATGCCTTTCACTTTTACTACTTAATACTAGTTCATTATTTTAGATAAACCAAAACCCCTTGAAAAACAAGTTTAAAAATATGAAAATAATTTTTAGTTGCTTGACTTGACTTCTCTCTAGTTAAAGAGCATGGATTGACCCCTTATCTTTTCATTATACTCGATTTTAGTGGGTATTTTCAATGTACTTCAAGGTAAAATTGATACATAAATATTCCTACTACAATGACCAAGCAAAAGGAAATTGTTTTTTTATCAAATATCACTATTGCGAGTCTTTTAAGAAGAGGAGTTTCTGAAGATATTTTATTTATCATTTGGACATTTTATTAGATTAATTCTAATATGTTATTGAGGCATTGTACATTTATTTTTGGTAATTTAAACACCAATTATTGTAATAATTAATTAGAAAAATCAAAAAGGGAAACCGAACAAATTAGAGAGTTAGTATCATCAGTGTGGATTTAGAAGCCTCGCTATTTTAGGTAGGTATGACTCCCGGGGCTGACTGAAGTTAAGTGAACTTCCCCTCGACCGACTCAACGCGATCTTCACCATACGTGTCTAACAATTGTTGGAGGTAATTTTCTAAACACTCGCGAATCTCCCGCAAGAGAGTCAATTTTAAGTTCTCTTATGTGATTTTTATTTCCTCATTGTATTCATGTAGAATAGCATGATGAATTAATCAACTTAAGGCCTTTGCCCGACCATTGAAACGAGAAGGCATTCCATCACCTGACTCAATCACTTATCCATTGTGTGCAACCATAGCTATCACTAAATTTAAAAATCAATTAACCAACTAGCCCCATAGGAGCGCCCTTTTTGAACAATTTAACTTGTAAGACAAACCGTGGAGTCATCTCCACCCAGTAGAATCACGACCGGTTCGCTTTGAGGCATGTTAGCGGCCTCCCAATAAAATGGGTTTGTGCTGGCCCTAGCGTTTCACCGGACGACTGTTTTATCATAGTAGTTTTGTGAAGAATCTATGTGGTAAGCCTATAGATGTCTTACAAAGGAAGTAAGGACACATATTTTTGCAAAAGCAACATCAACATATTCCGTGATTTTATTGCCCGTAGATTAGACTAAAATTTGACTACCTCATCGCTTTCATTAAATATTAAAAATTAGTTATGTTCTTATTAAGGCTCGACTTTTTATTGAATGTATCAATTCAAAATCCTTCAACAGTCGATTTTACTCTCTGTCCTATGATTTTCAAAGTGCGTCCAACATTCCCATTTTTCCAAAAAAATCCAAAAATATGTTTTTCACCTTTCGTTCTTAAAAATCCAAAAATACAACTCCAAAAATATTTTGCATCTCCTTTCCAATATATCAAAAATCCAAAAATATTTTTTACTTTTTCATAAACTAAAAGAAATATATTTTCACTCCTTTTATGCCTAATTGGCAACGCCTCGATCGTCGATTGACATGCTCCTCTAGAACTCCATCTTAAAATTCCACCATAGGTTCTCATCATTGATCTTACGCCTCATATCCCATATTCAAGTTCTTCATCTTCGGAGACTCCATTTTCTCCTACATCTCCGCCCACCATGGCCGACGGACGTTCTCTAAGGGACTATTTTGTCCTAATAATGGCCAACCCACCTTCATGTATCTTTCTTCCCACCACACTGGCCACCCAATTTGAAATCTGTCCCGTAACCATTACCATGTTGCCCAACTTCCATGTACTTGAACGTGAGTCCCCGTGTACTCACTTGGGAAAATTTCTCATCGTTTGCGCAACATTCAAGAATAAAAATTTAGATGAACAAAATGTTCGTCTCTGATTGCTCCCATTCTTTCCCGATGATAATGCATCCATGTGGCTTCATTCGTTGCCATCAGACTCTATTCATACATGGGAAATACCCAAGAAGAAGTTCATGTCTAAGTTTTACCCTATGAGCAAAACGAATAATATGTGCCAAGCTATTCAAGACTTTTGACAAAACCCAAATGGGCAATTTTGAGAGGCATGGATCCGTTTCCAAGATTTCATCAATAGTTTCCCTCATCGTGGAGTTGAGAAAAGTTGTCTAGTCCATATAATGGATTTTTCCCTCCGTCTCGCACCATTATTGAATCCAATCATAAAGGTAAGTTGATTCATTTGACCCCCACTTTCCCCTATAATTTTCTTTTCGAATTAGGCGATGACTCCCAAGATTGGGAGGGCACAAATGAGTTTTTAAGATCCAAACCACCATGTCAAGGGAGAAAAAATGCGGTCAACAATGACCCAAAATTTAAAACTTCAATAAATGGATGAAGCACTTTGACTAAGACTGCTGACACTCTTGCTTGTTCCATGGAAAAAATGTATTTTTATGTAATTCAGTGATGAATGTCAACGAGTCTAGCTCTTTATCTTGCACTGTGAGCTTAAGTTATGATAATTTATCTCATCCATGCCCCATCACTCAAGATGATCCCGAACCCACCATATCTCAAGCATGTGTCTTTGATGCCATTAGGAAAATCGTACCAAAGTCGTTTACTTACAAGCCCGATAATAGGAACCACCCCCATTTTTCATACAAATAAGATAACAGCCCCGCTCCATCGCGACCACAACATCATATTGGGGGTCCTCCTGGGTTTTAACCAAATCAATCACGTTAAAATCGTCCTTCTATTCCAAATCATCATTATCCCTATATTAACACCATCATCAAAACCACTTTATCCCCCACGGAGGAATATCAAACACTATCCATCAAATTATACCCGTTCCACCTTCAATTTACGAGTATTCCCCGCTGCTTAGTTCACAAAGAGAGTTGGTAACTCAACACCCTTATGCCCCTCCACCTTAATCTCCCACCTCGTCTCTCGATAATCTTCTCACTCAATTTATTACAAATCAACAACAAACCATGGAAGTGTAAAATCAAGCCATCCAAAGGCTTGAGCATTATTTTAACCAACTTGAGTCCAAGTGAGATCAAGGTCGATTCTCGAGTCAACCCGTTGCTAACACTAAATGGAATGGCAAAGAGTCAACTTATGAGGTTGGGTTTGCATATAATGAACCCACATACCAAGAAGATATGAAAGCGGTGACCACTCTAAGATCCGAGAAATAGGTTAATAATTTTGTTCATGTACTCCAAGATGGTCAAACCTAACCCACCTTATAAAGTCCAATAGAACCTATCCCCGAGGTTTTCCAACCCAAAAAGTCCATATAAAGTATGAGTAAAAACCTAATGAGAACACCACCATATGCGTGACGAAGGTACCATTTCCTTATAGGTTAGCTCCCACAAATAAGGATCGCCAATTTGAAGAGATCAAAAAAGTTTTTCAGAATTTTAACATTAGCATTACTTTCCTTACCACGACTCAACAAGTCCTGTCTTATGCCAAATTCTTTAAGGACTTGTGCATTATCAAGTAACGGACGAATGTTCCTCATGATGCTTTTGTCACCGAGAAAGCAACGTCCCTTATTCAATAAAATGGTGTAGTGAAGTATAAGAACCTCAGTCATCAGACTGTCTCTTTCATGTTAGGAGTAAGTACACCACACATGCCTTACTTTATCTCAGCGGTAGTGTCAATATGTCACCTTACATGCTCTATATTAAGTTAGGGTAACAACGTATGAAACCCACATGAGTTACTCTTCAACTAGACCACCATTCCGTGAAAATTCCTAAAGGAATAATTGAAGATGTTTTGGTTAAAGTCTCCGAATTTTAGTACACTTTTGATTTCATCATTTAGGACACCCCCGTTCCCGACCCAACCCATATTCCTATCATATTGGGTCATCTATTCTTGGTCACTACCAATGCAATCATCAATTGTCGTGATGGTTACATGGATATTTCTTTTGGTAATATGACCGTTGAAGTCAACATTTTCCACCTTATGCAACAAATATCTGACGTCGAGTCTGTTGAGGAGGTGTGTGGTTGACTTATTGGTTCAAGGGATGTTGGATCAACAGTACCCCAATGATCATCTTCAACAATGTTTGGCTCATTTTCAGTTCTATTTTGACATTGATTTCTCCATCTCGGACCTTAATTCCTTACTAGATTTCACATCGGTGATTCACATCAATGATTAGGACAATTAGTTTGAATCTATCCTTCTTGTGCCTATTTACTCGGTGGATAGTCCTCTAGAATTTTATCCATAATTATTCCACGAACTTTGTTTCTACATCTGAGTCCGCATCTTCGCCTGATGCTTTACCTAGTTTGGAGCTTGTGATATTGTCATATGAGTTGAAATATACATTCTTAGGCCCAAACAAACATCACCCGGTATAATTGCATCCGACTTGACCCCAAATCAGAAAGTGCAATTGGTTCACTCTCACAAAAAATAGCACTGTTATAGGGTGGACCATTTTAGGAATTCACGGCATTAGCCACAATGTTTGTAGTCATCACAATCCTTTGGAGTAAAATGTCAAAACTTCTCGTGATCCCCAATGTCGATGAAATCCAGCGATGAAAGAAGTCGTGAGAGCTAAAATTTTAAAATTGCTTGATGCCGGTATCATTAACTCAATCTCGGATAGCCAATGGGTTAGTCTCATTCTTGTTGTGCCTAAAAATTTCGAGGTCACCACTATTAAGAATAGTGACAATGAGCTTGTTTCGACCCGTATGAATGACGGCTGGTGTGTTTTTATTGATTATATAAAACTCCATGCCAAGACTAGGAAACACCATTTCTTCCCTTTATCAACCAAATACTTGAACAATTAGCAGTCCACGGCTTCTATGGCTTCATTGATGGATCTAAAGGATATAACCAAATCCTCATTGCCCTGCGGACCAAGAAAAAATGACCTTTACTTATCCGTTTCGCACGTTTGCCTACTCTCGCATGCCTTTCGGCTTATAAAATGCACACATTAATTTTCAACGATGTATGACTAATATTTTTACTTACATGGTAGAGAATTTTCTCGAGGTCTTCATGGACGATTTTTTATATTTGGATCATCCTTTGAGCAATGCCTGTTACATCTCACCAAGGTCCTTAAACGACGTTAAGAGAAGAAAATGGTTCTCAATTATGAAAAATTACACTTTATGATGAACATGGGCATTATTTTAGGTCATGTCATTTCTATTGCCATAATAGAAGTTGATATATCCAAAATTGAATCAATTCCTATGCTTCCCATTCCTATGTTTATCAAGGATATCCGCTCCTTCTTATGACATATGGGTTTCCACCAGCGCTCCATTAAGGATTTCTCCCAAATTACTCAACCTTTAACAACTCTGTTATTGAAGGATATTAGTTTTGCATTTGATGTCACTTGTACTACCTCCTGTGAGAAGCGAAAAACCGCACTTATTTCATCTCCCATAATCTAACCTCCAAATCGCTCTCTTTCGTTTGAGATCATGTATGATACCTCCGACTTTTCCCTCAAAGCCGTTTTGGGAGAAATTCTTAATAAGCACTCCCATGTGATCTATTATGCTAGTAAAACCCTCCATGACGCCCAACTTAATTCAATAATAACAAAAAAAAAGAGTTATTGGCATGAAGATATTGTCAACATTCTTGTTAGCGACCAATTGCTCGATTATTGGCCTAAACTAAACAAGCCTAACTTCTTGGTGAATGTTAAGTATTACTCTTGAGATGACCCGTATCTTTTCAAATATTATCCAGATCAAGTCATTCGTCGTTGTGTTCCTAAGACTGAACACTTAAGCATTCTACCATTCGGTCACGATAGTGCTTATGATGGCCATTTTAGCTCCAAGAAAACAACATCAAAGGTGTTTAAATGTGGTTTTTATTCGCCCACATTTTTTCAAGATGTGCACCACTGATGTCATGCTTGTGCCAAATGCCAACATTCTGGGCGTATATATCATAGACACATGATGTCCTTCACACCCATTCTTATCATCGAAATCTTTGATGTGTGGGGAATTAATTTTATGGGACCGTTCCCCTCTTTTCATGGTTTTAAATATATCCTAGTAGCAGTTGACTACGTTTCGAAATGGATAGAAGCCATCGCTTACCGTACCAATGACCACCGTGTTGTGATCAACTTTCTTAAAGAGTATACTTTTCCCATTTTGGCACCCTTAAATCTATCATTAGTGATGGCATTAGGCATTTCTATAATCGAGTCTTCTACCAACTTGTTAAAGAGTATGGTGTCACTCACAAAGTCGGTCTCTCCCATTGCCCTCAAACGAGTGGTGAAGTTGTGGTGTGCAATCGAGAAAATAAGAAAATCGGGCATTAAGACCCTTAACTATGATAACTCACTACACCAAAACATGCTAGTTGTCAAGGTCATAGACCTTGACAAGTCTAACTTGTCACGGTCAAAGACCGTGATAGGAATGGGGGTGTTAACTGATTTTGTCAAGGACTTGTCACGGTCGAAGTTCGCGACACGTTTTCATTTGTCATAGACATGTCATGGTCCAGGATAAGTTTTTCTTTGTCACGAACTTTGATCTTAACAAGCCCTTGACAAAGAAAAACTTGTCACGGACTTTGACCATGACAAGTCCTTGATAAGTTGTCATTGTCAAGGACTTATCACAGTCAAAGCGCATGACAGAACTTGGCAGCAGAATAAAAAAACTGCTGGGCAGTATGTCCAATGCCACTGCCCAACAGTATATTATTTAACCTATAACAACAATCAAAGATTTATTTTAACCATAACTAACAACAATCAACACCAATATTAACAATAATCAATCACTAACCAAATATAAATAAGAAACATAATATATTAACTCGAATTTAAATGTTAAATACCAATTATTATGTAAAAGGTAAATGTTCATTGATTCTCAGGCTGGAGGATAAATGTAAACCATATAATATAACAACCAACACAACCCTCAATATGTCGCACGCCACATTATTCATTCAACCACAGGGTTTCATTTTCTCTCCCCACCACAACATCAGTGATGCGGACCCGAGCCTCGTGAGGCTTCCGCGGACAGTTACGCACCATGAAACCTGGGCGTACAGTCGTGTCCCTGACCCCCTAGAAATTATATCGCCTCCTTGTAACTCTAGTAAATAGACTTTCTCCTAACCAATTATAAATGGAGTCTGGACAGTTGGGATGGGGAACGTGTATAACTCATACGTATATGATGGGTCTATCGGTAAGGGTGAGAAAGACGAAGTAGTAGTCCCTTATTCCACTACTTTCTCCTTTCCCTCCCTTGAGATGCTCCCGACTCGATCTTGAATAGCATGCGTAACCATCCAAAACATTTTATTCAATGTTTTTCGATGTTTTTAAAATTTTGGTCCGAGTTGGTCTTCAACTCGTCGACCTTGCGTGACAATCCATTGTTCCTCGACGACATCCCGATGAGCTTCGACTTTCCCACCTGAGAGATAACACTCCGAGTACGGCCTTTATGATCCTGCCCGAGCACTTGGCTAAGTGCATCAGTACTCTGAGATGCCTTGTCGGCATCATTCTGCGAGTTGCGAACTTCTTGAAGCTTTTCCTGAAATAACAAAAAAGTACGCGATTAGATAAAATAATTAAAAAGTATGTAATTATGAATAATTAATTAATAACATATCTACAATTATAACTTACAATAATGGCGGCCACGACTCGATTGACCTCCTTTTCCTTGCCTTTCTTCGTTGGAATCACTACATAGGCATCGAGCCTATGTGGCTTACCCCTAGGACCACTCCCTTTCTCCTGAAATGAAATAATGAAAAATTAGTGAATTAGTATATAGTTACCATCAAATATAATACAATAAAACTAAAATGAAATAACATTCAAAAGTTATCATCCTATGTTCCACCTCGGCGTAAGAAGTATGCCCGGAGTAGTGCACATCAACCTTCTTGGCCCGATTTTTCCTCCCCGATTCACGAGAGGACAACTGCCTATCTGATATCTCATTATCGATAAATTGTTGCTAGTTTTCCAATGATATTGTATCCTTCTCGGGAGCCGTGTCCCTACACCGTAAGATGGACTCCCAGTCCCTACGAAAATACCGTGGACATATATTTTTTCTTTCACGTTTTCCATCGCTCCCTTAGCTATTCCAACGTGGCGTCGCGTTATTCTGGTGGCAAGTCGAATTGTTTATGTCCAATAAATACAAAAAAAATTATAAAGTAAGTGACTAAGTAGTATCAAAATTATAAAATAAAATTTAAATATTATTGAATCAATCATATACCTGTTGTTGATACCAAATTTAGTCTGCTGACATGGACCAATCACTTAAAGACACATGTCAACTTATGTGGCAAATACAAATACTTTAGACGAACAACATACTGTCATCGAGCAACTCAAGTGCCCCAGGCAACTCAGGCTCCCCGAGCAACTTAAGCGGTCCGAGCTACTTAGCGTGCAGAGCATCCAAATCAAGAGAATCAAAAGACAACTACGCATTAAATGCAAATTATTATCATACACATGTCCTTTCATATTTACAGCCTGATGGCTATAAATACATTGTAACCTCCTCATAAGGAGGGGACTTTGGATCTCTTGGTAAACCTATTATCGAGATTCTAAATAAATAGTCGGCAATACAAAAACAGTGGACGTAGACCATTCTCACAAGGCTGAACCACTTTAAAAATCCTGTCTTATTAATTTATTTATCTGTGATTGATTAATTAGAGATAATCTAGTTTTTTACATCAACAGATTGGCGTTGTTTGTGGGAAACGACTGTATTTAGCATTTTTCACCAAAACAATTCACCATCGATGGCTCATACTCCTGAATCTAGTAATCGAAACACTGGGATCCCTCCAAACCCTTCTACTCCCCCAAATTTTCAAGATCTGGCTGGTATAATGGCTAACCTAGCCCAAGGGCAAACGGCCATGCAATAAACTATGCGTCAACTTATACAAATTGTCCAAGGTGGAGTGCCGGTTCAATCAGGATAACGAAGTGTTCAGAGAAATACCCATTTTCCATCTCCAAGAACTAGAAGAACGTTATTCCCAGAGGTCTCTCAATCTAGACGTACTGACTCATATCGTACCGAGAGATCTAGTGAACCTTCGTATCAACCTGGTCGGACCTCATCAGTACGAGATACAGATCCCCAACGAAATGTCACTCTCACTCTAGAAAGGACTAGTGCTCTAGAAAGGTTGAGTAGAGTCTCTCCTTTTGATCGTTTGGGACCTAGGAGGAATTGAAGTCCTCCTAGGATTGTGTCGAGAAACTCTCAGTGACCATTCGGCCTAAGGGAAGGTTCTGCCCAACCAATCCCAGCAGCCCATAATGAAAGGTCCCAAGAGGAAAAATCAACGCGATCAATTACTCAAACGAATAGGCTTGAGGTGGGAAGGGATGCATGGAAAGGCTCATTCAAAGGTTCGAGGACAGATTAGGGGAAATGGCTAAGGCTAAGAATCCTCTACAAAGAACTTTTGTCCAAGGGACACCATTCGTACAGACAATTGTGGACTTTTCCACACCATCAAAATTCAAAGCTCCTATGGTGACGCCTAAATACGATGGAAAAACTTACCCTATCCTTCATATAGAACAATACCAAGTTGCTGTCGACATCTATGTAGTTCCAGATGAGATGAGATGTAGGGAATTTTCAGGAACTCTCACCGGGTCAGCCCAGATATGGTACAACAACCTTCCTCGGGGGAAGATTGCGACTTTCCTTTAATTGGCAGAGCTGTTCATAGGGAATTTCTATTTTGGAGCGAAACCAGTTAAACGAGTAGCACACTTATTGAGGGTTAGACAGAAGCCAGAAGAAAGTACCAGGGACTACATTACTCGTTTCAATAATGAGAAACTTAAGGTAATAGATTACGAGGAGAAAACAGTAATTACTGCTCTGGTGAGTGGATTGTTACCAGATAAGTTATACTATACTTTGGCTAAAGATCCACCTAGGACCATGGCAGAACTGATGGCAAAAGCAACCAAGATCATGAACGCTAAGAAAGCTATGGCTGAGAAGAAGAACACAGAAACTAAGGAGACCAAGGTTGAAGCTGGTAAAATCGAGAAAAAGGATCAGAAGAACAATGGTGGCAACAGACCGTCAAAAGGAAAGCAAGCACTGGAGCAGATGAGGAAATTTGGAAATTATACTCCCTTGAAGGTAGATATAAATCACATTCTGGAAGAAATCAAGAACAATGAGGAGTTAGCCTGGCCAGGGAAAATGAAGGTGGACCCTGACAAAAGGGATCAGTCCAAATATTGTGAATTCCATAAAGACCATGGTCATACGACCAAACGTTGCATAGCTCTCCAGACTGAAATTGAAGCACTCATCAGACGAGGAAAATTGGCTAAGTATGTTGATCGCCAAAATGGTGGAAAGACCAGCGACCGAGGAAGGCAAAGATCTAAATCTCCTCGTCGAGCAAAAGTAAACAAGAAGAGAGATCACGAAGATGATCTAGAAGATGATCCTGACCTTCCTAAAAGACCAAGATAGCCAGAGCGTGAGGTATTTTCAATCCATTTTAGATAATTTGAATGTAATGTTATTATAGGTGGAGATCTTACTATGGAGAGGAAAGCTTACCTCAATGAGGCTCAAGCTTGCTCGTACATACAACGAATAAACTTGGTTGAAGATGATCGCCCAAGGAAGGTGAATAAGGATAAATTGGTCATTGGTTTCTCTAAAAATGACCTGGAAGGTGTACTATATCCTCATGATGACCCATTGGTGATCAAGATGAGAATGAAAGAATTGGTGATTTCACGGGTGCTGGTGGACAATGGTACCTCTGCAGACATCATGTTCTACCCATGCTTCGACAGTTTGATTTGAAGTTATCCTAGTTGGAGCCCTATCATAGGCCCCTCCTCGATTTTACTGGCCAAAATATTTTTCCACTTGGGACGATCAAGTTGGATATGCTTATTGGTACATGGCCTGCTTGTCGAACAGAAAGGGTACGCTTTTTCGTAATGGATAAAAATGTCCAATCAGCATACAATATCATCATGGAAAGGATAGGTCTGAAGAAGTTCGAAGGAGTACTATCTACTGTACATCAATATTTAAAATTTCCAACTAACTTTGGAGTGGGAGTGGTGAAGGCGACCAGAAGGTAGCTCGGGAATGCTACTATTCATCTACCGAATAGGAAGAACGTGAAGAATCGAGGAAGAAGACTACTACCTATTAAGTGGATGAAATAGAAGATGCAGAGATTGAAACATTAGACTCTAGAGATGAGTCTCAGCTCGTGAAGGGCCAGGTCATGGAAGCTACCGAAAATATCGTTCTAGACGATGAACACCCAGAACGAAAAACCCAAATTGGTGCGTCATTGGATGAATCGATAAAACAGGAACTGATAGCATTTTTAAGGCACAAAAAACAAACTTTTGCATGGAGTCATAAAGACATGCCAGGGATAGACCCGAGTTTCTTGTGCCATGAGCTCAACGTGAATAAGGAGGTAAAGCCAGTGAAGGAGCGAAGAAGGGTATTCAGCCCAGAAAAGAACCAAGCTATACAGGAAGAAGTGGAGAAATTACAAAAAGCCTTTTTTATTGAGGACGTCAAATATCCTGACTGGCTAGAAAATGTGGTGATGGTAAAGAAGAAAAACAACAAGTGGAGGATGTGTGTGGACTTCACTGATCTTAATAAAGCCTGCCCAAAGGATCATTTTCCTTTACCTCGAATCGATCAACTGGTGGATGCCACTTCGGGGAATGAATTGTTGAGTTTCATGGATGCTTACTCTGGCTACAACCAGATTAAGATGAAGCCTGAGGACAGGGAAAGTACCTCTTTTATCACCCCAAAGGGAACTTATTACTATAATGTTATGCCTTTCGGACTTAAAAATGCAGGTGCAACATATCAGTAGCTGATGAATAAGGTGTTCGCAGAGCAAATCAGTCACATCATGGAGGTTTATGTCGACGATATGCTAACGAAGAGCAAGAAAGCTATCGATCATCTACTTGACCTAGCTCAGACCTTTGATCAACTAAAAAAATATCAAATGAAGTTGAATCCCACCAAATGCACATTTTGGGTGCGAGAAGGCATGTTTCTTGGATATATTGTTAACCATCGAGGTATTGAGGCGAGCCCTGAGAAGATCAAATCCCTATTGGAACTAGATCTCCAACTATAAAAAAGGAAGTGCAAAGTCTCACAAGTCGAGTTGTAGCACTTAACAGGTTTGTGTCACGAGCAACAGACAGATGCCTCCCATTCTTCAAAATCCTCCGAAAAACTTTTGAGTGGAATGATGAATGCAAGAAGGCCTTCCAAGAGTTGAAGAAATATCTGGGGACTCCTCCATTGTTATCTAGACCAGTGATGGGAGAAAAATTATACTTGTATCTGGCAATTTCAGAGAACGCAGTTAGCTCAGTGTTGATAAGAGTGGAAGATGGAGTACAAAAACCAGTCTATTACACTAACAAGGCTTTTCGAGGAGCAGAGATCAGATATCCAAGGTTGGAAAAGTTGGCTCTGGCACTAATCGAAGCGAGCAGAAGGATGAGTCCATACTTCCAAGCCCATACTATAGTGGTGTACACTGATATGCCATTAAGACAAGCCCTACATAAATCGGATAAATCAGGAAGATTGATGTACTGGGCAGTAGAACTTGGTGAATATAACATAGTTTATGAGCCTAGTCATCGCTTAAGGGGCAGGCAGTAGCGGATTTTATCGTAGAGTTTACTCAGGAAGATACCTCCGAAGAACAAGAGTTTAATACAGACCAGCCCGTGGATGTTACAGGATCATCAAATTTAACCCCCGATCAACTTTCATCTGTGGACGAGTAAGAGAAGATAATCAAAGAGCAGCGAGAAGGGTTAGGGGAGGACAAAAGAAAGTATCAAATATTCCACCGAGGAACTCTGTATGATCAAAAATTTGATAATGAAGTACTTGTATGGAATCTGTATGTGGATGGCTCTTCGTGTGTGCCACGGGCAGTGGAGAAGGAATTGATTTAACAGTCCTGATGAGATTAATAGAGAATATGCTCTACGTTTTCAGTTTAAAGCCTCCAATAATGAAGCTGAATATGAGGCTATGATCGTCGGTCTAAGTTTGTCCAAAACCATGAAGGCAGAGCAGGTCGTGGTTTTCAACGATTCACAGTTAATCGTAAATCAAATTCTTGGATTGTATATAGCAAAAGGAGAACTAATGGTCAAGTATCATGCAAAGGCTATGGAGGTTGTCTCGACTTTTACCGCAGTCTGGAGAATGCAAGAGCCGATGCTCTAGCTCGGCTAGCATCATTAACATGTACCAAGCTATGAAGAATAATCCCAATAGAAATTCTAGCTGGTCGGAGCATAGATGAAGATTTGATGATGAAGTTCATAACCCTTGATTTGGGACCATCTTAGATGGACCCTATCAGGGTCTATATCGAAGAGGGGGCTTTTCCCACTGATAAAGTCCCAGCCAAGAAACTGAAGTTTAAAGCTGCTCGTTATGTATTGACCAGTGGCATTTTATATAGAAGAGGAGTCATAGCAGCACTCTAAAGATGTGTCCATCCCTTCGAAGTGAAAGACTTGATCGCAGAAGTTCATGAAGGGTCTTATGTGGCCCATGTAGCAGGTTGGACGATTTTATAAAGAATAACAACACAGGGTACTACTGGCCGATGATGAGAGCTGATTGCGCAGCTTATGCTAAGAAGTGCGATAAATGCCAACGCTTCTCTTCCATCCGAAGAACTCCTCAGTCATTGTTAACACCCATTACATCCCCTTGGCCATTCTCCATATGGGGGATAGACTTGGTCGGTCCACTTCCAATTACCAAAGGAAGATTTAAATACCTCGTGGTTGATGTGGATTATTTTACCAAATGGGTGGAAGCTGAACCTCTCATTGATATGACATATGACAAAGTCTATCAATTTATTTGGAAGAGTATTATTTGCAGATATCGTATCCCACATGCATTCATCACTGACCACGGAACCTAGTTTGACAATGAGGAATTCGCTACATATTGTCATCAATCCAATGTACAGAAAATCCACTCTTCGCCAGGCCATCCCCAGAGTAATGGGAAAACTGAAGTGACGAACAGAACCCTAATGAATGGTTTGAAAAATCGGCTGGATGATGCAAAGGGAAATTGGATCAACGAGCTTCACTCTGTGTTATGGGCTTATCGCACTACACCACGAACAGCAACTGGGGAGTCTCCATACATGTTAACAATTGGAAGTGAGGCTGTCATACCTGCTGAATTGGGTCTACCCACACAAGGGTGCTTAATTTCAGTTCTCCTGTCATTGACTTGATGAGACGATTAGACCTGGATATGCTCGAAGAAGTTAGAGAAGAAGCAACAATCAGGAATGCATATCAACAATGAACAACTTTTCTCTACAACAAAAGAGTGAAGAAGTGTGATTTGAAAGAAGGGGATTACGTACTGAAGAAAGTGATCCAAAAGCATAACAAGCTGGAAGCCAACAGGCATGGACCTTACAGAGTAACTGAAGTTGTTCGTCCAAGAACATATAGAATTGAAACTTTGGAGGGTGAAGAATTCAAGAATGCATGGAATGCGGAACACCTAAGCAAGTATTATCAGTAATTGAAATTCCTATGTAATACAGTTTCTTCAATATGAATAAAGTGATGTTTCGCCCATATTTCCTTCTTTGTTGAAATTTTTCGGAATATTAGTGCAACACTACACAAGACCAAAATCAAAGCAAACACCATCAACTCCGGTTGGTCGGCAATTCAATTACCACTAACTCCGGTTGGTCGGTAACTCATTACCCCCAACTCCGGTTGGTCGGTAACTCAATACCCCCAACTTTGGTTGGTTGGTAACTCAATACCACCAACTCCGGTTGGTCGGTAACTCAATACCAACAACTCCGGTTGGTTGGCATCTCATTACCACCAACTCTGATTAGTCGGTAAATCAATAACCACCAACTCCGGTTGGTTGTTACCAAACTAGGCAAGAAGTTAGACGACCTCCTGAGGCGTCCACTGTCTAGGCAACCAGGTAATCCATACGAGATTACTACAACTAAGAAGGAACATGGGATGAAAATCATTCCATTGCTTAGGCCCAAAGAGTGACAAGTCACTATAATCAAACAACAAATGGGATAAGTATGGTATATATATATATATACATATTTACCAACCAACAAACCAACAAACAAGGACATTCTACAAATTTTTTCAAAGAAGAATGAAATTGTCAAAAATTAAAAATTTCTTCATTAAAAACAAGTAGATTACATATGATATGAAGTTTGATTCATTACATAAACATATCCTCCCTCTGCTTTTGAAACAGGTTCCACCCCAGCTGGAGGATCATCTAATTCATAAGGAGAATTTATAAAGTTTAGATCTCGCAGCATTCTGACATTAATTATGGATGGACGATCGAGCAAATGTTCTGGACGAGATATCTCAAAATTTGAATGAAGGTTGTAGTCACCGAGATACTTGGAGATTAAAATCTGAGGAATAGTAGGGGCTGGAATCCAATTAAGATCAAGCTTGAAGGGAGGCACAGTCAAATCAAGAACTATAGGATCATAATAATCCCACTGGAAATGACCTTGCTCCACCTTCAGGACACATAAGGCATTCAACCACCCCTGCTTATATCCTTCATTGTTCGATTGCTTCAAACGAGCATCAAGGTGATACAGAGCTTCATTATACCCATCCATCCAAAATTCCCTGGGCTGCTTATGAAATTGATAGGTCAACCTCTTAAGTTGCTCGTGGAGCTTCTTCACCAAAATTTCTTTGCTTTCTAGAGCAGAACTCTAGGTGGAGAGTTGGTCGGTGAAATTCAGAATCTTCTTAGACATCTCTCCCAAGGCTTGGTTCTTCGCCATCAACTGAATGGCTTGATTCTCTAAAACCGACTGAGTTCTCATTTCTTCAACGGTAACCCGACCAGCCCTTGCTCATCTATGAGAAGAAGATCTTGCTCTACCACGAGCAGGTGTGGAAGATCCTGCTCATTTCAAAGTTTCTAACTCATCCCTTAAGTTAGAATTTTCTACTTTCAAACATAAAAAACCATCATTATTTACAGGGACCAAGCTCCCGAAGAAGAAGGAGCAACAGATTTGAGTTGTTTTATTTCCTCTTACAAAGCGATGTTCTCCTGCTCCAGCAGCTTGGAAATATGTCTGTTCTGTTTAATTTCAAGCTTCAGCACACTCTCTTTTTTCTCATGAGCAGAAATGAATTTGTCATATCCCTTATAAGCACTCAATTGCTGGTATTTTTTCTCAAAGCCTTGATGCAAAAGTGTGGTAGACTCCTTTTACTTCTATTGAAGTTCCTCGATTATTCCCTCGAGATCTTTAATCATTTCGTAGTAGGTTACATTGTTGTCTACGGTGCGATCAAGTAGGCACTTCAGGTATTGATAAGAATCAATGGCTCACTCAGAAGCATATGATCCGAGGATATTAATGATTTGAGATTCAGTAAAATCTGCATGACCATCTTTGAAATAGTCATTGCATTTCTTCATCAATTCTGTATCATGAGCTGATAAGAGCTCCATCCTGGCCATAAACTAGCAAAGAGAAGAATAAAAAAACCAACAATGGTGTGAATAGAGCAAGTAAGAGATAAATTCCAGACTAACAACAGAAGTTCAAATTTTATTCATCATGATGAAGGAAAACATAGTTCAAGGTTACATTCAAGAAAAACAACAAAACAAAAGACCCGAACAACTTTACACCTTCTCCTTCTTTCCTACGACTTCTTCAGATGGTTTAGATGAAGGGGTTAGTTTCTCGGAGGGCAAGGGCAGCTGCTCGCCAGATGTGATAGCTGGTTGGACTTTCTCGAAAGGTTGAACTACAGGGACCTGCTCTCCTGCCATCATAGAAGATTCCTCTGAAGAAGCTTCATCTTCTTCTTCTTCTCCAGGAGAGGGAGGAGGTCCATGAGTATGCTGCTGGAACAACTCAGAATTCTCAGCAACCTTCGAATCCTTCAAGGCTGCTACCCATCCATCCCTAAAATATTTGACGCTGGCGTACTCCATTAGAGATGACATAACATCTAGAACCTTGTTCCAACCCTTGTCCCAACCAGCACTAAAGGATTTTTTAACTATAGGTTTCCTTTTTGCCCTCTCTGAGGAGGTCCTTTCCCTAAGGAGCTCTTCGGCAGACTTTAATTTATCTTCCACATCTATTTTATGTTGCTCAACCTCTTGAAGCCTAGCAACATTTTCCTCAGCAAATTTAAGCTTGATCTCAAGCTCCTCTTTGCCTTGTTCGGCTTCCTTCAATTTCTTCTCCAACTCTTTGGAGGCAGTCACAACTTCATCTCGATTTGCTTCAATAGACTTGATTTGCTTCTCCCAAGCATTTTTGTCTTCCTCGTACTTCTGACAAGATTCTCTCAAGGATTGAGTTAGTCCATTAAAAGCTTCCTATACCCCATCCGAGGAACTGGAGGCCTTGATGGATTCATCTTTTTTCAAAATGCTGTTGAAACACGTCACGAGCTAAAAAAAGAAAGAATTTTAAGTTAATATATGAACATAGTATTAGAAAATAAATGACTGAGACTAAAGATACTTACTGAAGTAATGTGTTGAGCAGCCAATGTAGTATGTCTCTCACGATAAAAGGTGTCTTCAACACCTTGGGATTCTGGAACAGTCCAAGATTTTATCAAGCCCATAGCAGATCTCGGAGAAAGGAGAGCTGGAACACTACCTTCAATATTTGAAGGTTGAGAGATCGGTTCAACAATCCTCTCAGAAGAACTTATTTTTAATCTCCTCGGAGGAGCAAGAGCACTTTAAATTAAAGATGTTGTCTCTATACGTGAGATGACAACAGTCTTACTAGAAGGTACAGGGGGCTTCTTCCCAGCTTCTTTGGCAGCAATAGAAGGGGGTACATCTGTATTTTTTATCCCTTCATTTGGGACATCTTGTTTATTCTTCTTTGCCTCATTGGTGGCAAAGGCAGACTTGTCAAAAAAGGCAGGAGCTTTCCTCTTCTTTATTAGATCAGTAATAGGGATACTCAAGTCTGAAGAAGAATCTTCAACACTAGTCTCAGAGGTTGGTACCCGATCAAGATCAACTACCACATGACGAGCAATGATAGATGAAGTATAACTCCTGTATTGCGACAAATAAGAAGTAGATTTAATGTTCTCTCCAGCAACAGATTGATGCAAGCCCCATATAAGTTTTAAATGTTTTATATTAACCTCGGTTTCTTTTGAAGGTTTTCTTTTGCTGTCAACTGTAACAAACAAAATCAAATGATAACACATAATTTTTGGAATTCCCAAACGAGTTCCATGAAGTTGATTCAACCTATGTATGCCATTAACTACCCTCCATGTATTTGGAGCTACTCTTGCAGGTATAATATAAAAATATTGGCAAAACTCCAAACACGGGGGATTTGGCGGGAAAGAAAAACCACACTCAGCAACAAAAAGACTTGGGAACCAGTGTCCCTCTGCCAAAGAAAGTAAATCACAAGGATAAGAAAGTTCTTCCAAGATAACTCACGAAAGGATTGAAAACTCAGACCAAAATTTGTCTAACGATTCAACAAGATAAACCATGGTGAATAAAGAAAATAAAGAAGAAGGAAAAAAATCTTACATAGGAAATAGAGATCAGTTGTCAATGAACGATGGAAAGAACGAAGGCACAAGATAGAGAGAAAATGAAGAGTTCAGAGATACAGATTTGAAAAGTGAAAAATGATAGGATTTATGTCGCACTTAAATACTTTACCTCGGTAATAGAGAAAAACAATTATTACAAGGAAAGGCGTTTGCGAATCTGGCGGCTAAAAGAAGAAAAAGACACAAATATCGAAGTGATTGTGAAAATTCAAAATATTTATGAAGCTTGATATTATGCGCTCAAAAAAGAATTCGAAAATTTTCCTAAAATCCATGAAGATCAGTAATCCAAGAAGTTTTCAATCAAAATGTTCCACACTCTCATTCAACCTCAACTGTGAAACATTGGGGGATTCTGTTGATACCAAATTTAGTCTACTGACATGGACCAATCACTTAAAGACACGTGCCAACTTATGTGGAAAATACAAATACTTTAGACGAACAACATACTATCACCGAGCAACTCAAGCGCCCCGAGCAACTCAAGCGCCCCGAGCAACTCAGGCTCCCCGAGCAACTTAAGCATACCGAGCAACTTAAGCGGTCCGAGCTACTTAGCGTGCAGAGCATCTAAATTAAGAGAATCAAAAGACAACTACGCATTAAATGCACATTATTATCATACAGATGTATATGTCTACTAGATAATAGCGCATCATCCTTTCATCTGTACAGCCCGATGGCTATATATACATTGTAACCTCCTCATAAGGAGGGGACTTTGGATCTCTTGGTAAACCTATTATCGAGATTCCAAATAAACAATCAGCAATACAAAAACAGTGGACGTAGGCCATTCTCACAAGGCTGGACCACTTTAAAAATCCTTTGTCTTATTAATTTCTTTATCTTTGATTGATTAATTAGAGATAATCTAGTTTTTTTACATCAACACCTGTAATGCCCCCCAAACAACCATCTTAATCTCAACGGGCACCCTCCTCCAATTAGTGTACCTGGGGACAACAATTGTTTTGGCTAATTCCATGCCCCTAGCTTAGAAGGACGTCTTGTTCTTCACTATGCTCCCCAACTTGCGCCGCTTTAGGGTCCTAGTGCTAGACGAGCCTTCTTTATCGCCGCTTCCCTGATCACGCCCTTATTAAGACATATCATGCAAAAATTGTTATTATTAGAAACATATATATAAGAAGATGATTTACAAATGTAAATAATGAATTAGTTTACATTTTTAGGTAATATGCGTGATAAATTAACAACTACATTCGAAGAATACAAACCCATATTTTAAACCAAACTAAAAATTATTTCAAATAAGGTTTAAACTGATTAAAATCCAAATTAAAATATTCATTAACTAACAAACAAAGAATGATTCCAATCCCAAAAAAAACTGATTAAGTCCAAATGAACAAAGCATTAAAGTGTCATCCAATAATAATATATCCAACAAAGCATTAAACTGGGATAAATCAACAACGACAATAAAAGAATACAAATTAACAACGACGTTAGAAGAATAAAAATTCATAACATAAACCAAACTAAGAATTGTTTCAAATAATTGTAATCCTTATTACAAATCTAAGAATTGTTTCAAATTCAGGTTATCATTCAAAATGGATTGATATTCGGTAGGAGTAGCCAAGTCATCCACGCTACTAGTTAAACGCTTTGGTGCATGTAAGACATCCAACTAAGTCATCCACATATTCACATATACATACAACTAGGTCCATTATTTATTTACCATAAACTACACCTTTTAATAAAATCCACTTTAAAGACTGAAATCTTTACACATTAAAAGAGCAAGCATAATGACAACAATAATACAAATCAAAACCTTAAGAACAGATCCATTTACGCACATGCATTATATAATAGAGAATGATATGCAAAAAGCTTCAAAAACTCATACATAACAGTATATAATAATAGTTATATATACTAACAGTATATAATAACATACATAATCTTTGAAAAAGAGAGCTGGAAAGAGAGAATACTGATGAAAGAGAGGGTAAGGTAGAATAAACGATAGTGGTGGAAAATGATAGTAGTGGTAGAAAACGATGGTTATGGCTTGTGGTGGCTGAGCGGCGGTGGAACATAGAGGGAGAGAGGGAAAACGATGGTGGTGGCTTGTGGTGACTTTTAGAACAGAGGGTGAGAGCATCGCTGGGATGGAAGGAGAGCACTGATGGGAGAGAGGGAGGGCTCCAGTGGCTTATGATGTTAGCTGAGGAGAGGTGAGAGAAAAAAGAGTGACGATTTTTGTAGAGGGATGATAAAAATGGACGAGGGTTTAATTAATCTGAGATTCATTAACACGGTCTTCGATCGTGACACGACTGTGGTAACAAAACACGAACGAGTTGTCACGATCTTTGACCCTGACACGACCGTGACAATAGGTTTTCACGATCGTGTCAGGGTCAAAGAGTGTGATAACACCTTCATGTTTTGCTGTCAAGGTTTTTGATCGTGACAAGTCCTTGTGGGTGACGGGTGACAAAAGTCCTTTTTTGGTGTAGTGTATTGACGAGGCAGGTGTCCATAGGAAATTTCAACTTAAAAAGTTAGAAGAATTTCTTAATGATGCCTATGATTTGTCCAAGAAATACAAGGACAATATAAAATGGATCCGCAACCAAAACATAATGCGCAAAGAGTTTCACCTGGGTGAAAAGGTCTTATTGTATAATTCCCGTCTCTATATATTTCCCACCAAACTAAAGACTAGATGGTCAGGTCCATTCCTTGTCGAGTCTGACACTCCCTACGATGCCAATACCGTTAAAAATCCCAAGGATGGTAGACGTTGTTAGTTTAATGGTCAACATCTCAAGCCTTTTTTAGAATTACCTCTAATGGAAGAGATTGACCTTGTTGACCCAATTCATGAAGATTGACTTTTCATTCTAGTTTGGGGGTAATCTTACCCGCCCATTCTCGTCTGCGACCCATGCCCATAGTTCTTATTCCCTTTGGGAGAGATTATGATTGGTCTGGCTAAAGATGTTAAATTTAGTGCTACTCGGAGACAACCTGTTTCATTTTGTTTCTGAGAATGAGTCTTATCCTATTTGGGGATGGTGTTCTATCCTCCCTCTGAATCTATATATATGCTTTATAAACCTATACATTTGTCTCATAACATTTATTCTGGTTTCCCCTTGAATACGTCTTGCGGTACACTTCATTAGCGATTGACTATGGTAACTCTTTCCTGCCTTGTGATTTTAATTTAAAATATGATTTTAAACATCGAGGGCGATGTTATTTTTTATTTTAGGGTGGGAAAATTATCAAAATCATACTCTTCTGAACATTTTTATCGAAAACACATGATTTTAAGAATCTTTTTTTATCTCATTTTTTTACGTTATTTATCGATTATCCATATGTTTTGGAGTTTAGGAATAATCGAATTAAAACTCGATGTCATTCTTCAATCCTACAAAGCTGAAGTAATACGTTTCAAGGCACGTTTCTCACCATAGATTCGTAAGGCTCAAAACTTTTTACGCACTTAGCACGTCATAATAGTTAAAAGTTGAAGAGTGTAAAATTCGTAAGAAAGCCTTAAAGATCACTAGTGGAGACACAACTTTCTTGAATTCTTTAATGATGGGTTGTGTGATAATTCCAATGTCTAATAAGAGACTCACTGATTTTCAATAAAAACGTTTTTAATTTTGTGGATATATTCACTACAAACCTTAATGAGACAACACCTGTCCAATAAGGCAAGCTAGAGGTTTAAAAACTTGCTACACATGCTAAGTGCAATCACAAGTGTCAGCGAAAGTGACACACTTTGGGTTACTTATCTTTCTTTCTCTTTATCTTCTGCTCGAGGAGAAGCAATGTTCTGTATGGGGGCAGTGTGATAAGTACCCAATAGTGTTATTTTTATCCTATAAGTAGACTCATTTTAATAGTTAGTTCTCATAATATTGGCCCTTTGTGTGTATTTATTTATGTTATAGGTCAATACGTAATTGCAGTTTCAAAATGCATATTTCTAGTCAATTGCGGAAAAAATGTCGTCAAAAATGCTAAATTTAGATTTTATATGACCCGAGACAACCAACTACCCATTAAACCATGTCCCAAGACTTTCCTAACCTTTCGTGTGTTGTGTGCATGTATATATATATATATATATATATATAAGTAGTAGTAGTTTATACGCATCTATGTTTATTATTATAGGTGTGTGCCATTTTTATTTTGTTAGTTTGTATATTATTTTATTTCTTATATTTAGGTTGAAGAATAGTTATTTGAGTCTCAATAAAATGTCCCAAGTCATCTCCACAATGAGTTAGGACAACAATAAACTGTTGTACCTTTTTTACGTTAATAATGACACAATACAATATTTTAAGGTATGTCAATTTATTTGGGGGTGATTTGAGGGCTGTAATTGGGACTTATACCATTACTCTGGAGTGTTTGATATATTATGTATATAAATATATTTTATATTGCACATATAATCACACACACACACATAAACTATATATATATATATATTATTGGTGACTCGTAGAGTGCAACACGTTTTAAATGTTAAAAATACATTTTTGAAACTATGATCAATCGTTAATTATTTGTGAAAATTATCATGTCCTGACAAATGAAAGAGTGAAGATTATGATCAACCCAAGACACATAAAAAAAGTCTTTTTTAACTTCATGATAATATCCATAAAAGAATTATCGATAATAAACTTTTTGAAAATGTAAGTAAATCATGAATAATTACATGATAAAATGGTTAATAAAAGTGAGATCTTAGCTTACTCACAATTTACTAAAAAAGAGTTATTTGTTAGATCTTAACTTAATGATTAAAATTATTTATTTTAAATTTGTTCACTAAGAAACAAGGTGATATACACATGCACGGATTTAATGGGAGCAATATTAGAATCAGAATCCATGCCATCAACATGGGTATTTTCTAGTCTTCAAACATTATAATAAAATACAATCCGAATTTTTGTAATTTTATTAAAGGGTAGTTTGTCAATTATGAAATTCTAAAATGTCATATTAAATTAAATAATACTTTACATTCAGTCACAACACGAAAAAACAAAAACTCAGGCTAAAGAATATTTGACAAAAATTCTTCAACCATTAATAAGAAAAACACGACCAAAGAAAGGACCGAAATTAATTATGATTACAAGGGTACAAATGGAGGTCATAGTTTTATAAACTACGCGGTACTATGACATGAAACCATTCGAAATTCATTTAAATTAACATAATTAATCATGATTTAAATTGATCCTTTTGTGTTAAACAAAACACTAATCAAAAGTATAATTTGCCAAACATAGCAACAATCGTACTTATTTCTCACATTGTGAACTGATGGAGACCGAGCGTGTGGTTTGTTCTAGTGGTATAACTACCACCCTACCTTGGGTTCCTCCAAGGTTCTAGTCTCATGAGCAGCATAGCCTCTTCCCCCCTCCCCCTTTGTAATAGGGCAAAAAAAAAACTGATGGAGACCCAAATGCAAAAAAAAAATCCCATATGACCATATCCCTCTTTGATTGTACTTACCATCCGAACCCATTGAAAAGATGATAAGAAAAAATATGCACCACTCCATTAATCATTCTTGCTCTTTGTAACACTTAACAAACACTCATCACCCCACCGCAATACAAAACATCACCATATATTCCTTTCTCTCCTAAACCCATCTATTTGTACCTTCACTGTCACCCTAAACCATGTCGACACCCTGAACCTTCAACAACCCCCTTTTTGGACTATCGCCACGCCACCCAATTCTCTCTCTCTCTCCAACCTTATGACTCTGTCTCTTATTCAAATGACTAACTACACGACATCACTTTCCTTCTTTCATTATTTCCTTAAAAACTCTTCTTTATATGTTATACCCTATAATATTTATTTCTCTTCTATTAAAATCTATACACGCTAGTCACCAAGCAAAACACATAAAACACACAAAGTTGTATACACACTGTGTATGTTTTTGTTATTGTACAAACCGTGCACACATCGAGAGAGAGAGAGAGAGAGAGAGAGAGAGAGAGAGAGAGAGAGATGATATAAAAAATAAGCAAAGATAAATGAAGATGGTAGATAATATGCATGTACCAAGTTAATATTATAAGAGCAAATTCAAAATCGAGTGCATATCAATCAAATGTTTTCTTAGCCCAAGTGAATCAAAAAATATATCTTAACATGAACAACCCCTGTGCCACTATCGTAAACCATACAGGGTGACCTCCCTTAATACCTAAATGTTAGGGAAAATAATATTAAAAAATAATTGTGAAATTGTTCCTGATTTTCATTAATAGAAAGAAATGATCCTACAGAGATATATATACTAGAAGATATATAAAATAACTCTAGCTACTATCAATAGAATAGAGACAATTCTCATAACAGTTTAACTAACAATATAACAGTTTAACTAACACTCTAACAAAGTCTAACTAAAACTAACAACCTCTAACAAATAGAAATAGAGAAAAGAAGTGTTATAATAACAATAGAGAAATAACTAGCCGCCTTCAAACTTAGAGTGGATAGAATTTCTGCTCTGAGTTTGTCCTGAAGTAAGGGAAATCTAGAATAAGAGATGGCGTTTGTAAAACAATCAACATTTTGGGCCAAAACAGGTACCCGTCGAATCCCAATAGTCTTCTAGAGCACTTTTTCTCTAACAATATAAAGATCAAACTCAATATGCTTCGTTCTGGCATGAAGAATAAGATTGGTAGATAAATGGATGGTATTAAGGTTGTCACACCAAACCACATGTATTGAAGGTAAACTAATATGCAGTTTAGTGAAGAGAGATTAAATCCATATAAGTTCTGAAACAGCATTAGCTAGGATCCTATACTCGGCTTTAGTATTGGACTTGGATATAGTATGCTGCTTCTTGAATTGCCAAACTACTAAATTGGAGCCAAAGTATACATAAAATCCATAATTGGAGCGACGGTCATCAGAGTAAGAAGCCTAATCTGGATCATAAAAAACTTCCAAATTCAATATTGATGGCTATCTAAGATGTAAGCTATGATCCAATGTGCCTGCAAGATATCTCATAATACGCTTGACCGAGTTTCAATGAGACTGGAGTGGATTTTTCATGAATTAACACACCTTATTCATGCTAAAGGAAATCTCAAGCCTAGTGCTAGTAACATATTGAAGAGCACTAACTATAGAACAATAGAGATAAACATCTTTGACAGGATTACTACCAAAAAAATAGAGTTTAAGGCCACTAGTCATAGGAGTAGAACTAGCTTTGTCATATTGCATTTTGTCTTTTAACAATATATCTTTATGGTACATGGTTTTGGATAAATGAAGTCCATCTTGAGTGTTATGAACCTAAACACTAAGAAAGTAGTTTATTTCACCACGATCCTTAAGAGCAAAGGTCTTGTGCAGATCAACAATAAGAGATGTGATAAGAGAATGATCGATGCCTATAATTAAAATATCATCCACATATACCAGAACACAAGTGAAATGAGTGGAAGTATCTCTAGTAAAGAGATATTGATCAGATTTAGCAGACATGAATCCAAAAGAAATCGGGGCGGTATTGAGATTCTCAAACATGGCACGAGGAACTTGTTTCAGACCATAGAGTGTCTTTTGTAATTTGCATACCAAATTGGGGAAATTAGGATGTAAAAGTCCTGGAGGTTGTTCCATATATACTTTTTCATTCAAAACGCCATTCAGAAAATCATTGTTCACATATAATTAATGAACATACCAACCATGTGACATTGCAAGAGTTAAAACAACTCTAATGGTGACAAGTTTAACAATTGGACTAAAAGTCTCAGTAAAGTCAAAATCATATTATTGGTGAAAGCAATTGGCTACAAGGTAAGTTTTGTACTTATTGATACTCCTATAGGGATTCTCATTAGTCTTAAACACCCATTTGCAATTAAGTCTACGTACTTTAGGTAAAGGGAATAAAGTCCATGTCAGATTTCGATATAAAGGAATAATCACATCCTGCATTGCTGATTTCTTGTGAGTATATTACAGAGCTTCTGTAGCATAGGTAGGTTCAAATGTTGCCATATAAATCTTAGGTTTGTAAATCCCAGCTTTAGATCGAGTCTGCATATAATGAGTGTTAGGACCTGAAACCTGTGGTTGAACTAATAAACTGTCAACAATGGAAACATTAGAGAGTGGAATAATACCACTATTTATTGGAAAAGGTGAACTATGAGAGACTAAAGATGAAAAATTATGAGATGAAAGGATAGGAGAGGAATGAGAGGTAGAAGAAGAAATAATAGTGAGAGAGTAATAGGAAGATAAGAATTTGAAGGAGCGCCATAAGGAAATAAAGGCAAAGAAGAGATAAGTGGAGAAGAAAAAAAGAGAATAGGAGGAGAAGATGAGATGTGAGGGGAATTGGAAAATGAAATATTAGAGAAAGTAAATGTGAACTCATAAAAAATGACATCTCGAGAAATGTACACACGTCTGTTGGCTACTAAACACTTATAGCCTTTGTGGTTTAGACTATATTTTAAAAGGTACAAGGTTGAGACCTGAACTGAAGATTATGTTGATTATCGTAAATTTAGATAGCTAGTGCATCCAAAGACTTTGAGTATGGAGGAATCTAGTGGAGTATGAAAGAGATGTTGTATTGGGGAGTTAGAACCTAGAACATGTGTGGGAAGCCTATTTGATAGAAAAAATACAGTTTGATAAGCTTCATCCCAATATTTAAGAGGCATATGGTCATGTGCTACGAGAGTAAGAAAATATTCAACTATATGAAGATGTTTTTGCTTAACTACACCATTTTGTGCATGTGTGTGGGGACAAGAAACACGATGAATAATACCACTAGTCATGAGAAAGTCGGTAAACACTCAAAATGCACCACCTGATTGTGCATAATTATTGTATATTTACTCCCCTAATTTCAGTACATTTGTGAACCCAAGTGATGTAACATATATGGATTTGATTCACATTTATTCTACTAACCTTCGTGGCGATTATTTCGTGTTTTGTGCTTCTCCCATTGGTTTTACAGGTAAATTATGCAAGCAGTGCAAAGGAGGAAGCAAGACAATGCTAGAAAAGCAAAGAAGGCAAGTTCAAGGGCAAATTGGTAATTTTATAGCCAGATCCGGAAAGATAAGTCAACTAGAAAGTTGAAGAGCTCGGAACAACGAGAACACTGGAAGAAACGGCACCCAAATCCGAGCTACGGTTGAAAAGTTATGCTCAGTTGAAGTTGAAGAAAAATCCAAGAAAAGAAGAGAAAAGCAGAAAAATCCTAAGTGTTGAACTCCAGGCCAGCACACATTCGCAAACCCCAGGCTGAATCGGTTTGGGGGGGGCGAACCGGTTCGCAGGTACACCCAAACCGGTTCGGGGTACCTGATACGCGAATTTTGCCTTTTATGCTGATTGGTTCCCAAGTCTCCTATTAGGTTTTAACTTCTCAAAAATTGTAGGGAACGCAGGCAACAACTTAGGAGCAACCATTAGGAGTAGTTTTACTCAGTTTTTGATAGAGAAGAAGAAGGAGAAACATCTAAGAACATCAAAGGAATTAATTGCTTCAAGATTCAATGGTTAAGGGTTTGTTTTTCAAGTTTTAATTAAAGATTCAAGATTCTTGTCATTGTTCTTGCATGCTTAGTTTCTGTATTCGATTTAACGTATTGTTGCGTTCATAGTACATCTTTACATGTTTCAATCTTGTTTCATCATGAATTCCTACACATGAAACGTTATTATTTCATGCATTAGTCAATTTAACATGTCCGGCTAGGTTTTAAAAGGTTGGGATGCATGAACCCAATCCGATGTGTTAGTGCATGTGTCTAACGTTAATCCGATGAATTTAACGATTGATTCTGATCGTATCGCATAATTACATAATAATTGTGGATCTTTATATCTCGTTTGCCTTTGGGTACTCATGATGATTTAGAGTACAATTTGAATGCAATTATCGCGATACCGATTTACTCATCCTCAGATTAGGTATGACGCGGGTTTGAACCTCGTATACATAATGCTTGGGAGTCCTAAATTCCGGGTCGGATTAATCGGATAAATTTATGATTGACGTTGTCACTACATTACACTAGGGTTGGGGGATTGTATGCCCATCCTATTTTCTCATCATTTAAGTTTAACAGTTTTAATTTAATTCTTCATTCCTCATTTAGATAATTTAGTTAGTTGCATAGTTCATCATAATTTGATAATTGCATTTAGTTTAATCAATCCCAAAAACCAAAACCAAATCTTTTCTTTTCCTTTTTAGAGTCATCGTTAGGATTCCTCCGTCTGATTCCATCGTCACAACTCCGTTGTCCTTTTTCCCTGAGGATCGATACCAGACTTGTCGGATTATTACTTGAGCGACAGGCTTACACTTGAGCCTAGAGAGTACACACTTTAGAGACACATTCTGAGTCGTGCCAAGTTTTTGGCGCCGTTGCCGGGGATTTAGGTAGACTTAGGATTAGATTGAGTTAATCCAAGGCTTTGTCAAAAAAAAAAAAAGATTCATAATCATCACCTCTCCTAATCTTTAATGCAAAATTCTGAAACCACTCCCACACCCCATAATACTCCAACCAGCATTCACGAAAATCCACTTGTTGAGTATAATCCTGATAGTCCCCACACTCCAAACGCGCCACAGTTTTGGATCCCACCGCCCACACCGTCGCACTCAGTCTCTAGTAACACTCCATTCTCATTTGTAGGACACACTTCGAGCACACCTAGTGAGAGCGTCGAGTCGTCAAGTGAGAGAGAGATGTCGCAACATAGTAATGCACCCACCAGTGAGGATGAGCTTCCGTACCGCCCGTTGAGAGAATTCTTATATCCTGAGCGCACTGTCACTCCGGGATGCATTATACTCCCGTATAATGCCGGGCAGTTTCGTTTCAAAAATGGAATGATCCAGACGCTACCACATTATCACGGTATGGATTCTGAAAAGCCATACCTCCATATAAGGGAATTTGAAGACGTGTGTGTTACTCTCAATGATCAAACCTGGACACAAGAGGTGATCCGCCTCAAACTCTTCCCTTTCTCGCTTAAAGATAAAGCTAAAGCTTGGCTATGGTCTTTACCTCCAAGCTCGATTCCATCCTGGAATGAGCTACAGTCTAAATTTCTCAAGAAATTCTTCCCAACACATCGAACAATCTCTATCAAGGCTCAAATTCAAGCATTTAGGCAACATGAAAATGAGCCATTCCATCGATGTTATGAACTTTTCAACGAGTTAGTGGCTTCATGCCCCCATCATGGATTTGATCCATCGCAAATCATCTCCTTTATCTATAATGGGTTAAATCTTAACTCTAAACAACTTGTTGAAACTATGGGAAGCGGTCCGTTTGTCGATCTCGATGCCCACGATGTTGATCTTCACATGAGGTATGTCGCCGAGACTACCCAATCCTGGGATACCTCTGACCCGAACGCTCAAAATCGAAATCGACAACCCACCACTGCTCCATCGGCATCCGGCCTATTCCATGTAGATAAGAATTCTATGACGGATTGTCGATTGGACACCATTGAGAAAGGATTGCGAGACCTATGCGAGTTATATGGAAAAGGACTAGTTGGACCCATTCCAAACCCTATCGTGAAGGTGTGTGCGATTTGTGAGGCGGGAAATTCAACTGAGGAATGTCCGACGATACCCGACTTGTCGGATTATTACTTGAGCGACAGGCTTACACTTGAGCCTAGAGAGTACACACTTTAGAGACACATTCTGAGTCGTGTCAAGTTTTTGGCCCAATACGCTTTGTGTTCGAGCTCAACAGGAAGGTGGCAAGGTTTGCCATACACAAAACGGAAAGGAGACATGCCAAGTTGATTCTTAAATGCGGTACGATAGGCCCATAGTGCATCGGTCAATCTAAGGGACCAATATTTCCGGGTAGGATTGACGGTCTTTTCAAGAATGTTCTTGATCTCCCGATTCGCTAGCTCGGCCTGCCCATTCGTCTGTGGGTGATATGTCGTCCCAACCTTATGGACGACGCCATACTTTCTCATGAGCTTCTTGAATGGCCTATTGCAAAAGTGCGTGCCATTATCGCTAATTATCGCTTTCGGTGCACCGAAGCGAGAAAGTATGTGTTCCTGTAGGAACTTTATCACCACCTTGTTGTCATTAGTCTTAGTAGCTATAGCTTCCACCCATTTAGAAACGTAGTCTACCGCGACTAGGATGTATAGGAAACCAAAGGACGGGGGGAAGGGACCCATGAAGTCAATACCCCAACAATCAAATATCTCAATGATGAGTATGGGGGTAAGGGGCATCATGTCGCGTCGAGAAATGGCTCCCATTCGTTGGCACCCATTGCATGACTTGCAAGCGTCATTTGCATCCCGGAAGATTATGGGCCAATAGAGGCCGCATTCCAGAATTTTAGCGGCCGTCTTTTTCGTCGAGAAATGGCATCCACATGCTTTCGAATGACAAAACTGGATGACTTTCGGGATCTCGTCATCCGGTACACATCGTTGGATGATTTGGTCGGCGCAATATTTAAAGAGGAAAGGATCATCGTAAAAGAACATGCGCGACCAATTAAGAAACCTCTTCTTATCTTGCGGTGTCCAATCGGGAGGGACGGCTCCCGTGACAAGATAGTTCACTATGTCCACAAACCAGGGATACGAAGAAGTAGCAAATAGTTGCTCATCCGGAAAATGCTCGTCTATGGGTATGGGATCACTAGGTACGTCGGACGAAAGCCAAGATAAATGGTCGGCAACTACGTTTTCTACTCCTTTTTTATCCTTGATGGAGAGATTGAACTCTTATAGGAGTAGGATCCACCTTATGAGGCGCGGGTTGGCGTCTTTCTTCACAAGTAAATACTTTAAAGCCGCGTGGTCGGTAAAAACAGTAATGGGAGAACCAATGAGATAGGAACGGAACTTATCGAGGGCAAATACTACCGCTAGAAACTCCTTCTCCGTGGTAGAGTAGTTGATTTGAGGTCCGGTAAGAGTCCGGATAGCGTAGTAGATGACATGAGCTTGCTTATCGTTACGTTGGCCCAAAACGGCCCCAATCGCATAATCGCTTGCGTCACACATAAGTTCGAATGGTAAGGACCAATTTGGAACTTGCATGATGGGAACGGACACGAGCATATTTTTCAACTTATCAAAGGAGCTTTGGCATGCCTCTGTCCACTCAAATGGGTTGTCCTTCATAAGTAGGTTGCTTAAGGGCCTAGCGATGGCGCTAAAGTCCTTAATGAACCTTCGATAAAACCCCGCGTGGCCCAAGAAAGAGCACACGTCTTTCAACAATTTCGGTGGAGGAAGATCAGCTATGACATCTATCTTAGCCCTATCAACCTCTATTCCGTTGGATGAAACAATGTGGCCAAGAACTATTCCCTCGGTGACCATGAAATGGCACTTCTCCCAATTGAGCACTAAGTTTTTGTCCACACATCGGGTAAGTACTTTCTCCAACTTGTCCAAACAATGATCGAAAGAGGTGCCAAAAATGCTGAAATCGTCCATGAACACTTCGAGTCCTCTCTCGATCATGTCGCTAAATAAGCTCAACATGCACCTTTGAAAAGTCGCGGGTGCATTACACAAGCCAAATGGCATACGTTTGTAGGCAAACGTACCAAAAGGGCAAGTGAAGGTCGTCTTCTCTTGGTCAAGTACATCTACCTCAATTTGGTTATATCCGGAATAACCATCTAGGAAGCAATAATAAGGGTGGCCCGCAACTCTCTCAAGCATTTGATCAATGAATGGTAAGGGGAAATGGTCTTTCCTAGTTCCCGCATTGAGTTTTCGGTAATCAATGCAAACGCGCCAACCGGTGGTGGTGCGTTGGGGAACAAGCTCTCCCTTATCATTCTCGATCACAGTCATACCCGACTTCTTCATGACGACTTGAATAGGGCTCACCCATTTGCTATCCGAAATTGGGTAGATAATCCCGGCATCTAATAATTTGATGATCTCGGTTCTCACGACTTCTTTCATGTTGGGGTTCAGTCTTCTTTGCATTTCTCTAGAGGGCTTAACATCCTCTTCGAGATGAATCTTATGAGTGCAAATCAGAGGACTCATCCCCTTCAAATCAGCGATACACCAACCAAAAGCACTTTGGTGCTTCCTCAGAATTCTTAACAATTTACCCTCCTGCCCTTCATCTAGGCTAGAGGAGATAACAACAGGAAATGTCTCATCCTCTCCTAGGTATGCATATTTAATATGGGAGGGGAGTTTCTTTAATTTGAGGCTTGGGAATTTTTCACTGGAGGGAGCCATGTGTGTATCCCTCGGAGGTAATTCCTCGAATCTAGAAACCCAATTAACCTCTCTCACGTCCTTGTCCAACGTACTCTCATCGAGTAATTCTCTCACCCTTCCAACCTCCCTCCCTAAGTGAGTATACGTCCCCTCAGACTCATAGATCGTCGCTAAATAGGACTCTAAAGCGTCGCCATAGAAATTTTCCTCAAAGTACTCTTCTACTACCTAATCTATGAGGCTCACCACGTGAAGATCATCTTCCTCCCCTGCATTTTGGGCTATGTGGAAGATGTTAGTATCCAAGGTCATGTTCCCAAAAGTGAGTTGCATTCGCCCATTTCTTGTATTGATGATTGCATTAGCTGTCGCCAAGAAAGGGCGCCCAAGGATGATGGGAACATGATTGTTTGATTTGAAGGAGGGCTCCGTGTCCCAAATGACAAAATCTACCGGGAAGTAGAAAGTGTCAACTTGGACGATCACGTTCTCGACTATGCCTCGTGGGATCTTCACTGATCGATCCGCTAATTGGAGAGTGACCTTTGTGGGCTTGAGGTCGCCCAAATCAAGTTGCCTATAAATAGAGTAAGGGAGTATGTTTACACTTGCTCCCAAGTCAAGTAAGGTTTTCTCAATTCGATTTTCTCCAATGATGCAGGATATAGTGGGTGCACCGAGATCTTTGAATTTCGGCGGGAGATCATTTAGTAGAATGGAGCTCATTTTCTGGGCTAGAAATACATTCTTTTTTACCTTCATCTTCCTTTTTACTGTCAACAAATCTTTGATAACTTTGCCATAAGCTGGAATTTGTTTGATGGCATCAAGAAAGGGTAAATTCAGCTTTACTTGCTTAAGTACTTCTAGCACTTCATCACGCGGATTCCCTTTTTGAGCGGGAATCAACCTTTCGAGGAAATGGTGCTACGGAGGGTGGTTTCACTACCACCTCAGGCTCACTAGTGTCTTCCTTGTCACTCTCATTCAAGGGGACATCTTCGGCCTCTTTTGTGCCGGGCGAAATCTCCTTGTCTTTTGTTGTGTCGTGTGGAGGAGGTGATAAATCAACTACTCTTCCACTACGAAGAGTGGTCACTGCTTGACATTGCTCCTGATGTTCAGTGGATGTGGAGCTAACACTAGTTTGACCTTGGGGAGGTCGTTGGCCCTGGGCAGGGAACTTTCCCTTCTCTTGAACACTCAATGAGGATTGTATCTTTGACAGATTTGCATTTATGTCGCCGATCAGACGATCATATTTGGCATTGGTTGCAGTCTGGCTTGCAATGAATTGATTTATGGTATCCTCGAGAGTTCTCCGCTGTGGCGGGATATAATTTCCATGAGATGGTGGTGCTTGCACATGTCCTTGCATATGTGGAGCTTGTTGAAATTGTTGTGGTGGAGGAGGGGCAACATGCGAAGGAGGGTTCATTGCGGCATGTTGTTGCCCGTAGCTAAAACTGGGATGGTTTTTCCACGAAGGGTTGTATGAATTCCCGTGCGGGGCACCGAAATTACCCTTATAACCTCCTATACCACTAACTTGCTCCTATACCTAGAGGCGTATGCAGAAGAGGTCGACACAATTTGGTTGTCGAACCCCGTTTACGGGGTCAATTGAGCTGAGAAAGTAAGGTCGTCGCACCCCCGACGTGTATGGGGTGAATTTGTATGTATAGTAGTCGTGTGTGAATAGGTTAGTAGGAGTCAGAATCCTGAGTTGCGAAAGAGATCGATTAGCACGCATTTCGAGGGAGCTAGGACGTATCACGATGTTGAATTCAAGGAATTTTTAGGGAACCCTAGGGTCTAGAAGGTTTTTAGGAGCCTTATGCACAAGTTAGAGGATGATAGAGCACTTTGAAACGGAGAAAAGAGTGAATTCCAGCGTTCGGACCAGCTTGCTACCCCGAACCCCAGCCTGAACCGGTTCGGGGGGCGAACCGGTTCGCAGGTACACCCGAACCGGTTCGGGGTACCTGACAGATTCTTCCCCCCTTCTTTTCCAAATTCATCCCCTCCCCCCCCCCCCCCCCCCATTCTTTCTCCCTTCTTTCCCCTTCATTTTTCTTCCCTCCTTCCCAAATTTAACCCAATTCACCCCTTCCCTCCTCTCCTTCCCACCCTTTCATATTTCCCACCAAAAACCCACCCCTTCACACCTATAAATATCCCACCACCCCTCCTCCATTTCTCACACCAAAACAATCTCCGTCACTCTTTTCTCTCCCTTATTCTCTCCCATATTTTCTCCCTCTCTCTCCCTCTTTCCGTCAATATGCCGCGCCAACGCCGCCCCAACCTCCGCCCAAAGAAATATGACGATACCACCATCCTTGATGACCCGAGTAGGGGGGTCTTTCGATGTGTCCAAGAACGTCATTAGGCCGAGAAATACTTCTCGGCTACGCGCCCCATTCACATTGAACGTTTCGTGGATTAGGACCACCTTCCGGGCGATGTCACCGCCCTATTTGCTCGCCGCGGGTGGTGCTCTTTCCTCGCCCCTACGAGCAATAACGTGTTTGATGCCGCCATTCGCCAATTTCATGCGACCTTGGTTCGCAAATCCTCCACACTTCACGAGGCATACCTAGACGGTATCATTATTCCCTTCTCGGCGGCCATCATCGCACGCAAAATGCGTGCCAAAGGGGTGATCCTCCCCGTGCCCTTCCAATACCCGAACAATGGTGCCCCCCACACAAAAGAAGAATGCATTGCCCGCATGGCACCCGGGGTGGAATGGGCGCGCGAATCCTTTCCTATTGGTGGTTTGGCCGCCACGGTGCGCTTCACGCACCTCATTGCTTGTGGGGCCATCCACCAAACCACTAATGACTCAGTGGTCCGGTTACGGCACGCCAATTTCCTTTATTACTTTTTGGACCCCGAGAGCACCATCAACCTCGCTCAGCTCTTCTATGCGGATATCCTCAATGCCGCCTATGATGAATATGGAAAAACCGCACTACCTTACGCCCGTTTCATCACGGAGCTTTTGATGGAAGCTGGAGTGGATGACCCCGGGCAACAAATTCGCCTTCCTCGCCCCATTGGCGGCACGTCCACCACCTGAAGCGAATGCCAAATGCGCGTAGCTCACCCCGACCGTCCCATTATCGATGAGGATGTGCCCGAGGAAGCTCATGACGACCCGATGATGGACGTCGACGAGGAAGATTTTGAGGAGGATGAGGAGGACTCCGATTTCGAGCCCCCGGGGGCAAACTTCGATAGTCGCCTTTCGGCGGTTGAGTCCCGTCTCGACGGGTTCATCAACCAATACAATCAAGACCAAGCGGCCTACCGAAGGGACACCCGGATGATGTACCAACTCCAAGTTCACCTTCATCAACTCAACTTCGGCGGTCCTCCACCCCCCTTCTATTATGACCCTTATGATCCGAATGCACCCTCCACCTCCCACCCACCTCCACCATGACCTATGATTGTTTTGATAATTTGGTGTAATTGTAGTTGTGGTAGGGCTTTCACATTGTTCACAGTTGTCTCCCCATTTCTCATGTAACACAGGTTTCCCATTGTTATAATACAAACTTGCATTTTTTCATATTTGTTTGTTTTATTTTTCCGCACTTATTATTCTCTTTGAATTAGATTTTAGTCCTTTTTGCTTGAGGACAATGGAAAAGTCTAAGTTAGGGGGGGTCACAAGTGCGTATTTCTAAAACTTCACAAATTTTCAAAAATGCCCAAAAATTGTCAAAAATAAAAAAAATAAAAAACCCAAAACTATTTTTGTTCAAAATAAATAAAAATTGGAATTCAAATTTTTCAAAAATATCATTAAAAGTCGAATTGGAGTCTCAAATTGTAAATATCCAACATACACAAAGCCGAAATTGACCAAAGATGGAAATTGTGCGAAAATTGACGACTTAACGAATAAATGTGGAGATTAACAAACCTGATGAGATTCAAGCCTATCACGTTTTGCGAGTTTTTAAATCATTCCGAGTTAATTGTTAACTCAAAGTTCTTTTTAGCACTTAATAAGTTGTCAAAGATCTCAATCCTTTCATTTTGATCGGTTTTAAAAAAATGTGTGCAATATTGCCTTGAAAAACGTGCCAAACTAGTCTCTAAACTTAAATTCATCTCGAAACGCATATGGTAACGCAATTGGCATTTTGGACAATGAAGTAGGCCCTCGTTTGTCAACCCAAAAATATTGGCCAAAAAAAGTAGCGACAAATTACCCTTTTGCAACCCAAATTGAACCGAATAATTTTCCCTTTCGTTTGACAACCCGAAAAACACAAAATAGCCGGAATTATGAAAAATGAAAATTTCAGATTTCAAGTCCAAAAAGTGCATATAAAGGGGCAAGAAACAAAATAGTATGCTCATCAAAAGCAACAAAAAAATAATAATAAATTAGAAAAAGGAGAAAAAAATGAGCAATAGCCCGGAAAAAGCACAAATGGACATCATTAATGACTTTTCCAATTCCAACCTTCCATTACTCCTTCATTTCACCCAAGGCACCCTTTAACCCGAAAAAGTCCTAACCGAGTCCAAATTGCGAAAATTGATTACCGCGTGGAGAGTGAAGACACCAAAAGATAATATAAGAGACTAAGTGCGCGAAATAAAGGCAATGTTCCCGTTTTTAAAACCGTAATCCGTTGATGAGATCCTTTCGCCATAAAGTTTCCGTCTTTCTAATTGCATCCGTGAATTTGCTTCAATTACATTTACTCTTTATATCACGCATGTCGAGAGAATAGCCATAATCCGAGAGGTTCGTTTGAGAGAGTATTCCGTGAAAAATTGAAATCAAAACGAACTTTTGAATAAGTAACGCAATGATCAATCAGTGAAAATTGGCGGTTATATTTCCGGCTTCGCACACACACACTACGGTTTGAGACTCATAAATATGACTTAATGATGACTATTTTCTGGAAAAGTTTGAATGGCTAAATTTTTGCGTATTTTGAATTTTCTTTGAGTCGAATTTTGTGGGTACATTCACTGCAAACCCTCACGAGACACAACTCGTCCTACTAGGGTAACCTAGAGGTTTAAAGGCTTGTTTCATGCGCTAAATGCAATCGCTTGCCCGCGAAAGTGGTACTTTATCCCAATAAAGTCTTTGATGGATCCTTAACTCATACTCTCATTCTTTTACATTACTCGGGACGCGCAAAGTTCTAAGTTAGGGGGGTTTGATTGGGCATAATTATTGTATATTTATTCCCCTAATTTCAGTACATTTGTGAACCCAAGTGATGTAACATATATGGATTTGATTCACATTTATGCTACTAACCTTCGTGGTGAGTATTTCGTGTTTTGTGCTTCTCCCATTGGTTTTACAGGTAAATTATGCAAGCAGTGCAAAGGAGGAAGCAAGACAATGCTAGAAAAGCTAAGAAGGCAAGTTCAAGGGAAAATTGGTAATTTTACAGCCAGATCCGAAAATAGAATTCAACTGGAAAGTTCAAGAGCTCAGAACAACGAGAACACTGGAAGAAACGGCACCCAAATCCGAGCTACGGTTGAAAAGTTATGCTCAGTTGAAGTTGAAGAAAAATCCAAGAAAAGAAGAGAAAAGCAGAAAAATCCTAAGTGTTGAACTCCAGGCCAGCACACATTCGCGAACCCGAGGCCGAATCGGTTTGGGGGGGCGAACCGGTTCGCAGGTACACCCAAACCGGTTCGGGGTACCTGATACGCGAATTTTGCCTTTTATGCTGATTGGTTCCCAAGTCTCCTATTAGGTTTTAACTTCTCAAAAATTGTAGGGAACGCAGGCAACAACTTAGGAGCAGCCATTAGGAGTAGTTTTACTCAGTTTTTGATAGAGAAGAAGAAGGAGAAACATCTAGGAACATCAAAGGAATTAATTGCTTCAAGATTCAATGGTTAAGGGTTTGTTTTTCAAGTTTTAATTAAAGATTCAAGATTCTTGTCATTGTTCTTGCATGCTTAGTTTCTGTATTCGATTTAACGTATTGTTGCGTTCATAGTACATCTTTACATGTTTCAATCTTGTTTCATCATGAATTCCTACACATGAAACGTTATTATTTCATGCATTAGTCAATTTAACATGTCCGGCTAGGTTTTAAAAGGTTGGGATGCATGAACCCAATCCGATGTGTTAGTGCATGTGTCTAACGTTAATCCGATGAATTTAACGATTGATTCTGATCGTATCGCATAATTACATAATAATTGTGGATCTTTATATCTCGTTTGCCTTTGGGTACTCGTGATGATTTAGAGTACAATTTGAATGCAATTATCGCGATACCGATTTACTCATCCTCAGATTAGGTATGACGCGGGCTTGAACCTCGTTTACAAAATGCTTGGGAGTCCTAAATTCCGGGTCGGATTAATCGGATAAATTTATGATTGACGTTGTCACTACATTACACTAGGGTTGGGGGATTGTATGCCCATCCTATTTTCTCGTCATTTAAGTGTAACAGTTTCAATTTAATTCTTCATTCCTCATTTAGATAATTTAGTTAGTTGCATAGTTCATCATAATTTCATAATTGCATTTAGTTTAATCAATCCCAAAAACCAAAACCAAATCCTTTCTTTTCCTTTTTAGAGTCATCGTTAGGATTCCTCCGTCTGATTCCATCGTCACAACTCCGTTGTCCTTTTTCCCTGAGGATCGATACCCGACTTGTCGGATTATTACTTGAGCGATAGGCTTACACTTAAGCCTAGAGAGTACACACTTTAGAGACACATTCTGAGTCGTGTCACCACCCCAATCTATTTGAATAACCTTCATTGAAACACTAAGTTGCAGCTCAACCTGAATTTTGAATTTTTGGAAAGTTTTAAACGCTTCTCATTTAGTTCGAAGAAAATATATTCAAGTATATCTCGAATATGCATCCACATAATTAATATAATATCGATAGCCATTAGATGAAAAATGGGTTGAAGGTCCCTAAATATCTGCGTAAATAATTTGTAGTGGAGAAATGTATGATGTTTTATAATTAGGAAATGGTAACCTATGAATTTTTCCAAGACAACATGATGAACAAAAATAATATTCATTTTTATTTCACTTGAGAGGAAGATTACACTTATTAAGAACAATTTGTACAATCCTAGTAGATTGATATCCTAATCTAGTATGAAAAAGATGGAAAGTAAATGATTTTAAGTTAATGGAAGAATCTAAGAGCTGATTCAGTTCAATGATGTTGACAGACAAGGGACTTGAAGAAGACTTTGAATGCAATTGAGTAGAAATGGCTTTGATCTGAGCTAAACATCCCATTCGAGAGAGATAAAAAATATATAAGCCATTCTTGAGTCTCCTTATCATTAATATCTAGTTGGAGATCTAATCCTTAAAAAATAAGAGTCGGCATGAAATTCAAAGAAAACATTATTATCACTAGCAAACTTAGAAACACTTCAAAGATTATTTGTTATGGCAGGGACATATAAGAGTTGATTTAGAGAAAGAGTTTAATGAATAAATGGAGAAGTGAAGGTAGAATGTCCAATACGTTTTATGTCCAAATCTGAGCCATCTCACATATGAATCTTTTCCTGACCACAAAATTCAGTACCGGACATCAGATTGTTTAAGTCTAGAGTAACATGGTTCGTAGCTCCAAAGTCTAGGCACCAATTTGAATCAGAAATGGTAGTTGGTGTTGCAACCATGGCTTGCATATGAGCAGGTGCTTTATATTGAAAAGAATTGTTGTTTGATCCTTGAAAGGAAGATGACCCCTGAAAAGAGTTATCAAACCTATAGTAACATTGTAGAACCAAATGTCCAAGCTTACCACAAAGCTGACACTGTGGTTTGTTGACTTGATTCCAGGTGGACTGCCATCCTTGGCGAACACCTCCTCTACATTGATTTGAGAATCCTCCTCTAGGTTGAAATCCAAAACTACCACTACACCAAAAGGATAAATTTTCACCTTTGAGATGGCTAGTCTTGTCATGGTCAATGATCGTGATAAAAAAACACGCATTTTTTATCACGGTCGTTGACTGTGATAAGTCCCTGACAAGGTCTTGTCACTATCATTGACCGTGACAAGTCCGTGACAAGTGAGGTTGTCATGGACTTATCACGTTCAAAGACATTGATAGGTACGTGACAACTCTTTTAACAAATAACCCTAGTGCCTCTTTTTTCCCACCGTTTCCTTTCCCTCCATTTTCGATCTCTTCTTTGCACGATGGTTCTCTCTCTCTCTCTCTCTCCATATATATATATATATATATATATATATATATATATATTCTTTCAAGCCATTTTTCCCCCTCTCTCTCTTTCCTTTGTGTATGTATGTGAGTGTATATGTGTATATTTGTGTTTGTGTGTAGGACTGCGTGTGTGTGTGTGTGTAGGGGTGTGTGTAGGTGGGTATGTGTGTGTAGGGGTGTGTGTGTGTGTGTGTGCGCGCACGTCTGCATGTGTGTTAAGGTGTGGGGGGGGTGGCGGTAGGGGTGGGCGGTGGGGCGGGGGTAAGGGTATGTGTGTGTGTGAGAGAGAGAGAGAGGGGGAAGTGTGCAGGGGTGTGTGTGTGTGTGTGAGAATTAGTGTGTGTGATATTGAATTTGAATTACACGATTCGATGTGCACCGACCTTATAACATGAATTTCATTTATATAGATTTTGAATTTGGATTGAATTGAATTGAATTGAAATTGAACAAAATTGAAATTCAATTTCAATGGAATTGAATTGGTATAAATTCTTACAAATTAAAATTGAATTTGAATTGGTATTGATATTAGTGTAAATTGGTATAAATTAAAATTGAATTTGAATTGGTATTGATATTGATATTGGTGTAAATTGAAATTCAATTTGAATTGGTATTTGTAAGGCCATTTTTCTCAAGTCCGATATCTTATATTTGTGTATATCGTACGCCGCTACAAAAGGCACGTCACTTGACGATATCACATAGCGACTTCTATCTGAATAAAGCATTCAACATCTCCATCAAGTGTCCCACATCTGCCTCAACAACTTCACGTTCCACGATCTTATGGATTTTATGCAAGTGGTGCGCTAGAGAAGTCAAATCAATGAAAGAAAGGCAAGATAGGAAAGTTCAAGGGTATTTTGGTAATTTTACATTCATAGTCCGGAGGTCTGGTCAACTGGAAAGTTGAAGAGATCGACACAATGAAGATATTAGAAGAAACGGTACCTCAATCCGAGCTACGGTGAAGAAGTCATGGCCCTTTGAAAATGGAGAAAATTTTGAGAAATAGACTTGGAAAAATATTGAGTCCTTTTATCCCCAAACCAGTGATATTTCACAAACCGAAGGCCAACCCGGTTCGGGGGGAGAACCAGTTAGCGGTACACCCGAACCGGTTCAGGGTACCTGACGCTGGCAAGAGTTCCATAGTTTTAAAATTCCTTTTGGTTTCCTTATAAAAGCCAACTTCGGGGGAGTTATTTTGCAAGACTTGGAGAGACGATTTTGAGAGTGCTAATTACTCTAATCTTCATATTTTTTAGTCCCAAGACTCATGTTTTGATTCACACATCCTTGCCAAACCTTTGTGAATCCTTTTGTAACCCCAGAACACAACCTTGTGTTTGTTCAACCCTTGTGGAGAAGCCGTCTTTCTTCTTCATTGCTGCTCACCTGGAATTCCTGAGGGAGATTCCAGACGATGACATCAGAATCGATGCTTGCGGGTAATTGTGTGTCACTGTATTTTCATTGTAATCCGTGTAACCATATCTTACAAAATTATAGTGAAAATAAAAGGTTTTTCCCCTTTAAGGGATTTTTCCTCACATGTGTGTGTTTGAATGTTCTTACATGATTTCATCATCTTCAATCACACCTAGATGGATGTTTACGGTTTAATTGGGAAAATTATGTTTAATTAAATAATCTGTCTATTTGAACGCACGCGCACTCCTTCAAATTGGTATCAGAGCGGTTTACGCTAATTTATCGTGTGATCCTGATTTTTCAAGGATTTTTTTTTATATATACAATTTGTCTTCTCACGTTGTCAAATTGGTATCAGAGAGGGTTACGCTAATTTATCGCGTGATCCTATTTTCCGCCAAATTGTGTGATATTGATTTTTTTTAAATCAGTTTTGTGAAAAATCGCATTTTTTTCCGATTGAGCACTTATCTAATCGGATGCCCCCCTTTGATGACACGAGTCCGAGTTTTGATGATATAAATAGTTGGAATTTGACGTTTGCTAAAAGAATTTATTTTTTTGAAAAAAAAAATTCTCGTTTTAAATCCGCGATGGATCTTTTGCAAATGGTTCAAAATCAAAGAGATTTTTATCGTGAGAAACTTGTTTCCTTGGACCATGACTATGTTGTTTTAAAATTTTCCAAGAAGGAGAGCGATGATAGGGTCCTATTTTTAGAAGATGAATAAGAGGACCTTAAAAATTCGATGGTTTGTGTTTGTGCCAAAGAGGATAAAAATATTTTAGTCAGTGAGTTTGTGGCACGTGAAGAGACTCTTAGGGAAAAGTTTGCTTTAATTGAGGGGGAGCAATATAACCTTCTAAGTTTAATTGAAATTTTGAAAAAGAAATCCCTGTCTTTGGAACAGTCTAACTCTTTGCTTGAGTCAAAAATTTTGAATTTAAAAAATGATTTGACAGACTCGAGTAGGTTTGATAGTGATGGTAATGACTCATCTTGTTCTCATGCTTCTAGTGCTAAAGTTAAAAACATTATTTGTTTGAGAGGGTCAATTAATCCCAAGGACGTTAGAAAAGATCACACTTTAGGTAACATTCCTCCCGTTTACACATGTTCACATTGTAGTAGGAAAGGTCACCTTAGGAATTTTTGTTTTGATCTTGGAAAAAGTCCTAGGAAGTTTATGTCTAGTGTTTTCGTGGTTCCCAAAGCTCCCACACATCGTTTCACATCTGTTTGGGTTAGGAGATCACTTTTAGAGGCACTAGATTATAGACAAGTTGATTCGCGTTTGCTTGCACATGATTCTTCTTTTTCCATATCATATAGATGATTGTGTTTGATTGTTTGTCATTTGCTAGTTTTTGTTTCATGATATTTACGTTTGCTAGTGTTGTGACATGTACTTTTTGTATAAATTTTTATTTTTGAAAAATAGAAAAAGATTTTATTTTGAATTTTTTTTTTGAAAAAATCCAAAAAGAGTTTCGTATTTTGTTTGCACCTTTTATGGATGAACACTTAGGATGACTGAGTCACAACATCATTCCATTTTTCATATGACTATTTGCTAGTGTTTTGAGACAATAGGTCAATCCATCCATGTGCTTTATAATGTTTAGAGTCATTAAGATGTAATTGGGTGTTCTTCCTACATGTTTGACTCATGATTTCCTTTATTGCACACGTACACGGATTTGTTTGATTATTGTGCTTGTCTTATCACATGTTGGTTGGGTGTTTTCACTTCAATCATGTCCTTAAAACGAACCAAGTGCGATAAAACTGGATAAGAAATTTGTGCATGTAAGAGCCGTTTGTGAGTTTGTTTGCTTTGTTTAAAAACAGTGAAGGGCTACAAAATATTATCATTTATCCTTTGCGATTAAGCCGTCGTTTAAATTGGACCTAAAAATTGAAGAATTTTATTATCCGGGGTCCAAAGAGGTTTAAAAGAGCCCCGAAAAATTTAAAGGCAATAAAAATAAATTCATGCCAAAATGGGCCATTAGGTTTTTGCACCTATTCTACAAAGTTTGAGAATTTAGTTTAACACCTCTAAAAGAAAATATATATGAGGGAGTTTGGAGGGAGAATTAAAACGGATTTGCATGTCCTCAAAAGTCTTGAAAAAGCATTACATAGTTTTGGACGTTATTGTGTGAAAATCACTTTGACTTTGATTTGTTGATTTGCATAAGACGATATCATCTAAATTCAACAATTTTTACACCTAAGGATACTTTTGATGTTCATTCGCTAGGAGTACACGTATTCATTGTGCACATATGATTGATTAAGTTTATTTACCTATCGAATGTGTTCACACCCATACATTCCATTTTCATGACTTGGTTGTTTGATTTTAAATCCATGGTGCAATTTCTAGTATCTTATTTTTGTATGAAAAATTTGAAAAATTCAAAAAATAGTTTGTGAAGATTTTTTTGTATCTCTTTGCAAGAGCATGTTTTCCATTAGATTCATGCCTTGTTTTGAATACGGTGACACCCTGACTTTGCTTGTTTGATTTATTCTTCTCATTTTTCTATTCGGGGACATAATAAAAAGGGGGAGAATGAATTATCATTTTATGGGGGAGTTTGAATTTTGGGAGAGTTTTTGAAATTTGACTTATGCGTTTCTCATATATTGGTATCTGTGTTTATCTCATTTCACTCTCGATACGTCACTTGGTATTTTTCTTTGATGATCATTGGATTACACACCCTGATGAGAAAAGATTTGAGATCTTGAAGATCTGAAGAATAAACGATGAAGACTTATTCATTTGTATCTTTCCATTTTTGGGTTTGATTGAGTCGAAAACCGAGCGTTCGTGTAAATACGCTAGTCGTTGTTGTCGGCTTCCAACCACAATACAAAAAAACCTAAACATTAACTACACTCTTGCGGAGTATAGTGGCGAGTCTGGGTATCGAATCCTCAGGGAACTAGGACGAGTGAACGTGACGACAAAGGTAAGACTGTTAACCCTAACTTGACACTAAAAAGAAATAAAAATAAGATGATTGAGTGAGAAAGGGAAAAGGAAAAAATAAAGAAGTTAACTAAAACTAATTGGAAAATTAAGGTAGAGACACAATCCCCCAACCCTAGAGTATTGATGGTATAAAACTAATCGTAAATTTAACTGATTAATTTGACCCGGAATTTAGTACTCCCAAGCATTATGTATACGAGGTTCAAGCCCGCGTCATACTTAATCTGAGGATGAGTAAATCAGTATCGCGATAGTAGCACTCGAATTGCACTCTAAATCATCACGAGTACCCAAAGGCAAACGAGATATAAAGATCTACAATTGTTGTATAACTACGCAATACGGTCATAATCAATCACTAAATTCAGAGGACTAATATTATACACATGCAATTAACACATCAGGTTGGGTTCATGTATCCCAACCTTTAAAAACCTAGCCTAACATGGTAAATAATAATAAAAGTGCTGGAAATAAAAATTACCACGACTGAAGAACAAGAACATGCAAGAAGAAATCAAAGATTGAAGAAAAACTCGAAAAGCTCTTGAATTAATGGTGCAAAGTATGTAAATTCTTCTCCTAGATGTTCCTACTTGTTATGGAGCTTTTACATGAATGAAATCTTCATAAAAAGAGTCCTAATGACTAAATATATAGGCTAAGGGTCGTTTAGAAGAGTCCCCAAAACATAAAACTCTTTTGGCTAAAAGATAAGCACAAAATAAAATTCTCGTATCTGCCAATTTGTCACACTTAGAAAGCGTGACTAATTTCGTAACGGATCTGGAGCGTGACTAATTTAGTAATGGATCTGGTACGTGACAAATGGGCGGGCCGGTTTTTTTCCTCAGCTTCGGTTCGGTTTGGATCTGACATCTTTTTTCTTGAATTTCTTCTCAACTTCAAATGGGCATAACTTCTTCACCGTAACTCGGATTGAAGTGCCGTTTTTTCCAGTATTCTTGTAATTGAAAGCTCTTCAACTTTCCAGTTGGCCCCACCTCCGAACTAAGGCTACAAAATTACGAAAATGTCCCTCAACTCCCCGATTCTTGGTTTCTTTCACTATTTTGAGTTCTCTTTTCCATCTTTCTTGCATGAAATACCTGTAAAACACATAAGAGATACACAAAATACGAAATAATTGCCAAAAAGGGTTAGTAGCATAGAT